>CM076187.1:67391800-68641800 GCA_038277355.1 Encarsia formosa | reverse complement strand
TCAATCCTAACAAACAGATTTAATAAATTTTTTCAGTAAAAAACTCAAATAGTTATTATTTTACCTATCACATGAAATTGGTCTGCAAATGCATAATGGTTATGAAAATGAAGAGGCTCTAACTTTTTAAACATACTTAATTTAGTTTATACCAAAATTAACAAAAAATAATTTTAAATTACAGGCGTTTTGTTAACAAAACAAAAAGCAAATTTCATCAAAACAAATTTTATAACTTTTTAATTAGATTAACGTAAAATAATAAACTGATTTTGATTCAAACTTATACAACTTATATACCTAACTTAAAATTTTTTTTAATTTTCTAAACAATCTTCCTTGTTAACTGAGAATTAAAAATTATTATAATTGAAAGCAAAATATTAACTTTCATTAAATTGAAATATCATAATAATACCATCTAACAAGTATTTTTCAAATATTGTCATAAAATGGGTAACTTTATCTAATATTACTTTACTAATCAAAATATTCGAGAAATTTTTATCTATCTCTTTAACAATAGTCTAATATTTAAAAGTTAATAAGAATTTTAAGTATAGGTGGCGAAGTTACGAAACTTTACCCGAAAGCGGAAATCTGCTCAGTTCTGCCTTTCCTCGGATCACAATTCACAGGACTTGACACTTATTTACATTTGACGACGCGCAAGTAACAAGTAACAATCTGCTTTAGAGTCAAACATCGTTTATACAGTTATTACGAACTAGAATTAAGTTTAATCTGCAGTAAGTAAATCAAACTTTAAAAATTATACGTTAACACACTTTTTTTATTTTCTTTTTTGTGTTTACAAATCTGAAGTGTTTTATATTATAAAAGAATATTCATTACTTATTGAAACATTTTTTTATTAATAAATTGTGATTTTTCATTTGAAATACACTGATTTTTTATGTTTTAAATTATAAAATTTTAAATAAAGTTAATTTAGTAATTGTTTTTTGGTACGAAAGATATACATATTTACCGATCAGCTGAGCACCATCCGTGCTTTGTTTTGAGCATTCTTCCTGTAGCAGACAAAACAAATTTAAAATGAATTTTCTTTCTGGTGTTCGAATTTATTTTTTCAATTACATTTTCGTTTAACAATTTTCTATTCTTTTATTTTGTAATAAATTTTTTATCATTCTGTATTATTATATTTGAAAGAACAAATCTTTCAACTTTCCTGAAATTATTATTTTTTAAATAAAATCCATCAACTTTAGAACGTTTCTATGTCGCGAGACTAAATGAAATAATTTTACGACTTAGTTTATCAGATCACAATTCAGTCATGGAGCAAAAAAAATTGACTTTACACAACGATATGAAATTTGTGGAACAAAATTCAATGATGAATTACGTAGATCAGCAAGTATCAAAAGATACAGAAAGTAAATTTACTCAATGGCGATCCAATCATGAACCAGTGGAACTGCCGGAGCATCAACTTTGCCAAAAAAATTGCGATTCAACAAAACAGATTGTTAGCAAATCATGCCAGGTACAGTTTGTATTGAGCTTTTTTTATAAATACAGTTAGGCATAGAATATGATTGAATTTCAACTTGAATAAATCATTTTTAACAGAGAGAAGTCGAAGCAATCGACACTTGTATGAATTGTGCATTCTTTGAAGATGTGGCATTTTCAAGTGATAAAAAGGTAAGTCAATCATAATTTTTAAAAAATTCAGTAAATTAATAACAACGTTCAACGAATTTTTGTTTCTCAAAAATTAATACTTCTCGAAATAATAAAAAAAATTTTGATAGGAGACTTTCATTGACGCTACAGGCTTATGTTCAAGTTGTTATCTTCAGCATTCGGTTAAAACGAAGAATTTCTTTGGATAAAAAGATTAACTTCAATTCATGCAGCTATTCAAATAAAATTTTATAAGTATCCTTTAAGTCATAAAAAAATAAATATGCAAGCGGTGCAGAAAAAAGGTTTGTTAACATCGATAAGGCTGGAAGTAGCGAAAATGCACATTTCAGTAAAAATATGAAACCTGTTTTGTATAGCATCAAGTAACTTTTGTAATTAATTATTGCGATGAATTTTATAAATAAATAGACTGCACAGAAATAAATAAATGTTTAACAAAAAATTAAAAATCAACTTAATAATTCAATACCTTCGACATCATCAAGTTAATTTTATTACTTTTTTTTTTTTTGAAAATGAATCGATTGTTTTATCTAATTTTTGAACATTTTAATGATCAGAGCCTAAATGGTATCGAGGTGGAATAAATGTAAATTGCGCATAATAAATTCAATCTATGCTCAGTTCGTGAAGAACTTTAAATAAAAATTTAGCGGATTTTTCATCTAGAGTTGCATGACAATAATTTTCCATAACTAAGGTTATATAAAAATACGATATGACAAAAATCTTTAATTCAAATAAAAAAAATTTTAATTGTGACAGAATTAGAATTTCATAGAAAATTAAAATTTTTTATAGGACAAAAAAAAATTATAACTAGGATACAAGGCTCTTAAATATTTTCAGGAACACCGCTGAATTTCGAAAAAAAATCAATGCAGCAGCTTATTTTTAATCTAACTCTTATCACATAACAAGATTTAATTTTTTCTTAACTCCAATAAAAAATCTTATTACGCAGTGTGTAAAATTAATCTTATTTGGTGATTATTCATTCAATGAAATCAGCCATTATATACAAGATATTAATTTTCTTACTTATTAGTTTTTAAGCCTCGGTACTCGTTTCATTTTTAAATAAAAATATCATAAGGTTTGTAAGTGGTGCTCACTAATTTTTTTTTTTTTTTGGAAAAATTTACATTTTTTACTAGTGTAGTGTAATCACAATTTTTTATCTTTATTACTCTCAACTTAATATGAAAAAAAAGAAAAGCATTTATTATTACTGGTTTCACATCTATTTTTTCAAAATTTTAAGTTATTTTTGAGTCTATGTTTAAAAGAAGAATCCAATTGAAACTAAAGATTAATTAACTAACTTTATTCAAACAACTGTGTGTTTAAAAAGCACAGAAATATAGTTGAGAATTTTTCAAGTTAATTACGTTAATTTTTTCAAGTATTCTCACAAAGCATTTAAAAAGTTGATCGGATACTATTATTTCAGTTACAGACGTTGAATAAATTAAATATTTTACTAGCTGACGTAGTTTTTCGCAAAAACACCAGTTAATTTCATTTGACTTGGATTCTATTTTTCTTCTCTTTTTTTTCATCCATAATAATTGAAATTTTATGACATTTTGTTTTTAGTAGAGTTCACAAACAAATTTTTTTTTCAGAATACTTAAAAAAAAATTCATTTTCATTAAAATTATGAAAGGACGAATTACTTTTCTGCTCGGTAATGTATTAAAAATTTTATTTTAATAGTTATGGTTATATATTGAACAAACGAATTATTTTCATCCTAACTTAGATTTTTATGATTATTAATTGTTTTAATTTTTAAGTTGTATTAGGAATTTTAGAACTTGGATTTGCCACCAAACAATACCAGAATACTGCATGTACGTGTTTTGAACTGCGAACTTTTTATCCAATCTGTGGAAGCGATGGTAAAACTTATGGAAATATTGCAGAGTTCACTTGTGAAAAAAAATGTGTTCCAGAAAAACGCAGTAAGTGACTTTTGTTAGTACTTTAAATCATTCAAAAAATAATACATGTAAATATTTATTTCAGATATGACGATAATTCAAACTGGACCCTGTGATGAATCTGATGAAGACGATGATTAAAATATTTAGAACCCGTATGAATTTATAAAGAAATCAATATTTTTATCTTTATTGATTGCTGTTAATTGGTCTGAAATACCGAACGCATATTTTTATTCTTATTATTGTCATTTCCTTAATAATTTATTTAAAAAATTTTAAATGTACTAATAAATTCAGCCAATAATAATTATTTTTTATTTACCTTTACATTGTTAAATTTGTCACCAGCTGATTATTCCAGGGAGTTTGTTAATTTAACAGTGCCTCTGTTGTCCTGTTGTACTTTGAATATAATAGGGCCAACGACTTGCAGGTACAAACAGTCTATGAACAGTATACAGCCCTTATTAATTTTTAGTAATTATTCTGAGTATAAATATTAAAAATAACTATGTTTAAAGATTTAAAAATTGATAGTAATGCCCATTCTACACTGGCGGGTGAGCCGCAGCTCAAGCTCGAAGTGGCTTAAGCAATTAGTTGTTATAACTCGCTTGCAAATAGTTGTACTAGCCTGTCTTTCGAGATTAAGTTAAAAAACTACATTTTTTATCTTAAATTCCAAAAACAAATGTAGTTCACTAGTATGGAAAAGCGATACAACAATTTAAAGCTTAATCCACTTCGTGCTTAAACCGTACCGTGGCTCAGCCGCCAGTATAGAATGGGCATAACAAAGTAGACTATTTCGGTTGTACACAATTCCATTATGCCGTGAAAAAAAAAGAAAGATTTATTTGAGGTGAAACGATTAATTTCTCAAGGCGCAGATGTTAACGTAGAATGTATTAGAAATGTATTAGAATGTATTAGTGTTGTTGAACAATGGCGCAGACCTAAAGGTGCAAGAGGATATGAAACTAAAACGCCCTTTTAGTACTTGTTTGAAGACGGAAGTGGAAAAATTGTTCAATTATTTTAAAGTTTGAAGCCCTTTGTTCAAACTGTACATTGTTACTAATAAAATATCATATTTTCAGCCAAAATAACTGTGGTAACCCTGAGGTTGTGCAGCTATTCATGGATCTTGGTTGAGATGTCAACCGTTGTGGTAAACATCAAAATACGCCTCTACACGATTTTTCAAAAGAAAACATTGAAGAAAATCATTTGAAAGTCGCTCGGTATTGTCGAATATAATACAATATAATACATTTTTGGCATTTCTATGAACAAATTTTTTTTCTCTACTAAAAAAAAAAAAAAGGGTTTTTAGATATCGACACAAGAAACTTTTTTCCATTGCAGTTATTATTCGAGATAAATAATTTTTGTATTATTACTATGGCTCAAGAACTGAATCTACTACGGACTGATTTCAATCAATATTTAGTTTTTTATTAAAATAATTAAAATTGAATCAATCAATATTCAACACCATAAATAAAACGCTTCCGATAAATATTTCTTTGATTTTATTTTGAATAAACCTTTTGAGATTTTAATGAATGAAAAAAACAACCCTGAATTTTAAAAAGCATGGATGAGGATAAATTAGTGATTTTTCGAAATTATTCTTGCTTATTCCAAAAATTTTGTTTCAAGGTGCTTTCATTACTGGCAACAGTTCCAAAGAGATGTTAAAAAATAGTTGTTTTTGCAGTCGATTTTATGGAATTTTAGCACGATGAATTGAAATTTGATGATGTATTAAATTAATTAAAAAAAATTCTTTGGTTGCACTCAAAATATTTTAATTGGTTATGAATGGACGCCGCCAGCCGTTTATCGTGTGCATTCTTGCTCTCAGAGTATCAAGCAATTTGTATGCAAGCATCCTGAACTTAAGTCGAATTCAGACGCGTGAAAAAAATTCGACATAAAAATGTAAATGCGGTCGTTTTGAAAAAAAAAAAAAAAAACCATTAAAATTTTTAAATTAAACGTATGCTGTTAAATAATATGAATTCCTAAAAAAAATTATTCAATATTTTTTCTGCTTGTCATTTATTATTTTTAAATTTGAAAATTTTTAAACAATGCTGAGCTCAGTAAGGAGGCCAATTTCAAAATAAAATAAAAAGTTCGATGTTTCAAATTGAATCTTATATGTAATCGAAGTGATGAGTAAAAATACATAGTAGCGTAAATTTTATATGTAATGTTGATTCGTATGTCATATCAACATATCATTATCTTGCAAGTTCTATTAGAGAAAAATTATTCAATTTTTTAACACAAATTTTTTAAGTTAATGCATTTATGTGTACCAACTATTTCACGCTTGAAAACAAACGTATTATTTGTAAAATTTTAACAGTTAATTATTTTGTAAATCATGAAGAGTTCCCCAATGAATGTGGTTCTCGAGAGTTTAGACTTTGAGCGGTGCCTCTGAGTTCCTAAAGTTAGTAGAAAAATTTTAATCTGCACTAAATTTATAAATGTAATTTAAGCAATTTACAATTTTTTTTTATGAATGATACAGCAGACAACATATATGGCGTATATATAGAATGTGTATACATATCTGATCAAACGGCAACTCGCACGGCAAATCATCCGTGCCGGGTCCGGATTAGCGTTACAAGCCGTGCACGGGCCACGCACGGCAAACGGGCCCGGAACGGATGATCTGACACGGTTGCCGTGCCACCATTTGAGATCGGGCAGCTTTGAGTCCGTGCCCATGACGAAATTACTTTTCGTTGCCCTGCAGTCAGGCTCCGTAATTAGTATTAGCACTTTATGTTCTCGACCTATCAATCGCACTCGAATACGATACTTGTCACCCTGAGCATCAAGCAGATTTTTTTTCATTCAATTTCAAGAATGTGAGTACATATTTTGCAGTATATTTTTCAAAAACCCTACAAGCGAAATTTAGATCAAAAAGTAAACAACCTTGCATGTTATCTTCTCCAAAATCAATTAAATTGTCTGAATCATAGCGAATTAAAGCTCATCTTAGTTATCAAATAATGCACTACTGAGATGTAGGTATTTTTATAGAACTCAGTGATGCCTAAAATACATGTAAAAATTAAAAATTTAGCTCAGTAACCCTGGTAACAATGATTATCAACTCGGGCTTTTTTGGCTTGTTTCTGGCCACTTATTAGAATGAGTCCATCAAATGGCCGAAGACAAGCTACTTAATGGCTGATTATCTTACTTCTACCAGGGAAAAGTTGAAAATAATGGTCAAAAACACTGAAAATTTGAAACTATTTACAATTTCTCTTCATTAGCTTGTTAATTTATTTAAATTTTCTCGAATATCTCTCGCGACAAAATTTAATTCACCTCAACAAAGGTGAAACCTAGCTAAGTACACCCTTATCGCGTTACAATTGATATCCATACATAAATTACCATCTGATTTCCATAAGCTCACGGGGAGTGTAAGATCTCGAGTCAACCGCTCCGGTTTAATTTATGGACGCCGGTGCTAATTTATGCGCGCCGGTTCTTGAATTTTGGGTAAGATTTTATTCTGGTGGGGAGAGACTCGTGACGTCAGGCGGGCCAGGCTCTTCGGAAAAAAAGGTAGCCTCGGCGTGTCCATAGACGGGGGGGGGGACCTTCTTCGGTACCCGTCAGTCTGAAGAAAAATCTAGCTGCGGGAGGAGTAGGGACGGACGTTGCGGTCGAAACTCACGTGTGCGATGGGTAAGTCATATCCGACATCTGTGTGCGACTATTTATGCACTTCCGATTACCCGGGTAAACAATGTTTCGTGCTTTCGTTGATCGGTTAGAGGTTTTTTTTTTGTACCTATAGTTGTACCCGAAAATAAAAGTGCTTTTGTGTTCTAGTACGTGTGATTCCGGGGAGATTGTTCGGCTTGGATTTGAATATTTTTTGCACTGTTTCTACGATAGTTTTTTTATTTTGGTTTGTCTTCAAGTGTATAAATAGTGCGGGGAATCAATTTTTGTGTAATGAAATTTAGTACTTTTGGGTTTTTTGTTGGCTTTCATATGTGAGAAGCGGTGTTAGAATTAACCTAAAATGTTTCTTTTCATGACTAATATCGTCATGCACTGACTAATACAGGCGATAAAAATATTACTCTTTCTTGTGTCTTTTCTTCTTACAAAAAAGTTTTTATGCTTCAAACGCTGTCCGAGTATTATTTTTTACACGAAACAGCTTTTTTTCAACATGATTTTTTATTCGGAAATTTTAAAAACAAGTGTTTGTAACTCGAATTAATATTAAAAATCTATCTTTAAACAATTTTTTGAATTTTTCAAAAACTTAGTTTTAAATTTTATCTGTAAATAATTTACCCCGTATACATTTACTATACAAAAGAATTTGTAAAAACTTATTATGAAATTTGTAAGGATTTATTTTTAAGGGCTTAAATCAGTAAAATAAAAATAATTTTAAAATTTTTAAATCGCGCGATAATAAATTTAACCTTCTGATCAGCTGTTGGAAGTTTTTTTTTTCTGAAATAAAAACGACATTCTTAATAACTCCGTTATCAAAATGATATTTTGGTTTTAAGCAAGCGATTTTTATTATTCATGGGAATTTTTTATTTATCTCTTAACATAGCCGCATCAAAATTTTTTTGTAGATTTTTGAAAAATAAACATAAATCACGTTCTTCTAAAAACTCGTCCTAGCGAAAATCCGTTAAAGTTATTCTTCAACTTTCCGTATTTACAGAAACACAACAGTGAGCCTCTGGAACTGTAGATCTACTTAAACTCTACTTAGCTTTTGGGGGCATAGCCATGGAACAAACTAGGGATAATATACTTGCTCCCGGAGCCACCTTTTCTTCCAATTCATGTTCAGGTTCCGAAAACAGCAGTCTTGCGGCTGTACTTCCGCTAAGACGGCAGCCTGCGAATAGTAACGAGGTAATTTTTTTTTTTTTTTTTTTTATTTAGCGCGATTTAAAGAATAATTTCTTTAGAGATTTAATCAAATTATATTTTAGTAAATTTTTTGCTCTCTGGTAAATAAAGTCTTTAAATTTATCTTAAGGCAAATATATACTAGAAGATTAGTTAATAACGAGGTTAATAATATCAAAACAGTTTTAAAAAAACGTTTAGCTATTTCAACGTAATTAAGTAATATTTTTCAACAAAAAAGTTCCAATTGTGAGTAAAATAAAAAAAAATATTATTTTAGCAAATCGGATCGGCGATGCAAGCTCAATCCAGTCCAGGCCCACTTGCATTCCAGCCTAATGGTGCGGGTGTTAACAATCCTGCAACATATTTACAAGCTATTTCAAATATTGCAAATCTTCAGACAGCTCCTGCTCAAACACCTTTCTTAAATACAGAAATGCCTCCAAATGTAATTTTTTATTACCACACTTTTATTGTTTTTCGTACGAACTACATGTTACTTAAAATTATATTTTTTTTCTTTTAGCACAGAACCATTTGGGAAGGAGTGCTTGAATGGAAGGACATATCAAAACAAACTTATCAAATTCCTTGTACATTTACTTCGAAATTTAATAACGGTGAAATAGAAGTGTAGGTTTTTTTTTTTTTTTAATTTATTGGTAATATTTCGATAAGTATTTTTTTTTTAATGTACCTTTTTTTTTTAATAAATAGAAAAAGCGAAACGTGGCCGATGAAACTCATAATGCAATTCATCCCAAAGATAATAATTGGTGACATTGGCCAGGCATATTTAAAAAATTCAAAGTCGGTCGTTTTCTTTCCTTCACCATGTGAAGCATCAGAATCACTCATAAAAGTGATGTCTGATGGTTTTGTAAGTACTTTTTGGTTTACATGTTAGTATTTTTTTAGGTTTTCTTAATTAATGTTTGAATTTTTTTTTTTATTCCAGGCCGGTTGTGTACACTTTACAGCAACAGCTACGTGTAATATAAAAGTATTACTACTGCTTTACACAGCGGAAAAACGAACTTTCCTAGGTTTCATACCAAATGACCAGCAGGCTTTTGTCGACCGATTAAGAAAAGTTATTCGGGAACAAAAAAGTTCACGCGCCAGCATGGTACGACAAGGCCCGGTTCCTGTAAGGGTAAGTAATTTTATCTTTGTTTTAGAAGAAAAAAAAATCTCGTTATAAATATTATCAATAAATATTATATTATAAATATTCTCTCATTTAATCATGCTATCATTTCAGCCAACTGGACCAGGCACAGGTCCAGGTGCCGCGGGAAGTTTTTATTTCTTGGTAAATGACTGGTTTTTAATTATTCTTTATTTATTAGGGTAATGGAGCTCCTGGACCATCAAATCAACCAATGATAAATTCTGACCGCACTGTGATCTGGAAAGGTATGCTCGAGTGGGTCGAGAAAACTAAAACAGCAAGTGATCCTCAAACTTGGCAAGTTCCCTGTTCAGTGGCGGCCACCATAAAAGACGGCGAAGCAGAAGTGTAAGCTTTTTTAATTTCTTGATTCTACTGTTTTTAATTTTAGCCAATGAGAACTATTATGTATGTTATTATGACTGTTATTATTTTGATTATTTTTTTAGAAAAGCGGAATCGTGGCCGATGAAACTTATCATGCAACTCATGCCAAAAGTATTAATAGGTAACATTGGCCTGGAATATTTAAAAAATTCAAAGTCGGTCGTTTTCTTTCCTTCACCTAGTGAAGCATTAGAATCACTCATTAAAGTGATGTCTAATGGTTTTGTAAGTACTTTTTGTTTTACACGTTAGTATTTTTTTAGGTTTTCTTAATTAATGTTTGAATTTTTTTTATTCCAGGCTGGTTGTGTACACTTTACAGCAACAGCTACGTGTAATATAAAAGTATTACTACTGCTTTACACAGCGGAAAAACGAACTTTCCTAGGTTTCATACCAAATGACCAGCAGGCTTTTGTCGACCGATTAAGAAAAGTTATTCAGCAACAAAAAAGTTCACACGCCAGCATGGTACGACAAGGCCCCGTTCCTTTAAGGGTAAGTAATTTTATCTTTGTTGTAAAAAGAAAGAAAAAAATTTCGTTTACTCAAATCATGCTGTGATTTCAGCCAACGACGTCGGGTACATATCCAAACGTCGGCGCTAGTAGCATTGTGGATTCACTAAACACTGGTTTGTCTCAAGAGAGTACCATAAGTATAAGAGAAAATCAGCCAAGTCAAAATGTTATTCCAAAGAATGGAATCCTACCGCAAAGTATGGGGTCAACGAGTGTGCCACAAAATCAGTTTAATGGACAAGCTGCAGCTATGCCACCAATTAATGAACCCCACATTAATGCTGGAGCAAGAAGACTGGATCAGCGGACGGAAATGGAAAGACAACAAAATTTATTAAAGATACAGCAGCTGCAAAAAACTTTGGAGGCTGCCTTACAGAAGGAGGCTCAGTTTAAGGCAATGGAAGTAAGTTTCAGACGACAGATAAATTTTTTTTTTCAGTTCGAGACAATTCAAGCTAATACGTATTTTTACTTTTTAGCTGCATGAAAAACTCAAACTCGCTCAAATATGGTTCAAGGAAATGGAGGTTTGCTTTTTAAAATTTTTTATTCTCTTTTATATGAGGGGGACCTCAAGTGCAGACTGGGTAATGTGCAGACGTCTCATTATTAGACTAATTGTTACAGAAAAGTAAATACCAAAATGTAGTATTTTTTTTACCGAATTTTACACGTATAGGATTAAAAGTTTCAGAAAATTATCAAAAGAAAATGAAAATAACTAAAGTACAATTTCAAATCTTACATCTGTTCTCATTAGTTTTCTTCAGTTCTACTTGCGGTTACATCAACTTCTTATAACTATTTTATAAAACATTTTATTTTATTTTTGAAAATTCGATAAAAATATTACTACAGTCTAGTATTTGCTTTTCTGTTATAAATATTCTGATAATGGGTCATCTGCACGCAGTCTGCACTTGAGGTCCCCCCCCCCTTTTTATATTTATATCAATAATTAATGAATTTTTTGGAAATTAATTTAGCTACGGCTAAGTGTTGAAACGAGACCTCAAGGAAAACTCGAAAGAACTAAAAGGATAAAATTTGACAATGAACATATCTCGCAAACAGCTTCAACAAGTACAGCAGGAGTCGAAGAGCTGGTAAGTTATGTTTTTTTATCAAAAAATATTTTTGGTTTGATCGTTCTCAATAATTAAAATTAACTTTTATTTGACTTATTAGACTCAACCAAGTTGCTCGTATTCACCGCCCACTTCCAGCTCTGCCGCAAGTTCTTCGAGTGGAAGTAATACTAGTCAGACGGAAAACAGACAAATTATTCTTCCAAGTGTAAGTTCTCACAACTCCACGGAACAAGAACCATCCACAATTTAATTGACAAATGGAACGACGGAGACAACTCATATAAACAGATTTGTGAAGGAAGAAACCCCAAGTGATGAAGAAATAAGGATCGCAAGAGTACTGGAAGAAGTTACTGCCATGTTAGTCTAACGACTAACATCTGCGAGAATTATTCGATAAAATGTGGATTAGGGAAAGATAGTTTGAGAAACTTCTTTCATTGTTACACTCGATTTAGAATGTAAATATTTGTTGCATGGTTCAAGAATAATTCAAACGATAGTGAAAATTTTCGAACCATGTACATACTGTAGGCTATCAATCAAACGTTTTTATATATATGTGTAAAGATAATTTTAAGTCTCTATGTTCCAAAAAGTTCGAGTTTCTTGTTACTATCAGATAATACATAATATGTTCATGAAATCTTAGTTGTAATAAAAATGAAAGTATAAACAATTTTCCTACTGTATTTTTATATTAGCCAGAAGTTCTCCATAATTAAAAAAGATATTTTTTTTATACAAACTTAAAAAAAAAAAAAAAAAATTCGTAATGACAATAATGTCTTATGACCAGAGATTAATCTAAGGGTATCGAAAGTATCTAGCGAGTAAGTAGTTGCAAAAGTGTAAGCTAGAAAAAAAATTTAAACACAATTCAAGTTAAAAATTATTTAAAGTAAATGACTGTCCTAGTTAACTTAATATTTTCTGCTTTTTTAAGCTCCGAAACACAAAATTTTTTCGACTGATAACCTGATGACCTTTTTTTCTAGCTCAACGATGTTATTGGGTAGTTAAAAAACCTTATAATAACCTCCATGACCATAAATTAAAAAATGACCTGACAAAATATATTTTGAAGGCAATTAATTTTAAGTAAAATCAAGTATTTTGTAAGAACAAAAATGCAACTTGTACATTTCTGTAAATAAAATAAATAATTTATTCAATAAAGTTGAAAAAAAATTTTCTCATCCAAGTGTCGTATGAAAAAAATTTTAGACAAGGTATTTTTTTATTTAATTTTATATAATTTTTTTTTATTTAATCGGTATGGTAAGTAATATTTCTTTTGAAACGTCCAAGATAACCAGAATACCCATGACGGCCATGAGAACAATATTCTTAGTACCTAGGATGAAAATTGTACCTAGCAATATTGAGAGAGTGCGTGGTCTAAGATATGACATCGCCAACTCGTATTCCATAGGCCACTCGCAACGGAATTTTTGGTACACTTTGCACCTTGAATAGGTACGAGTACAAGCTGCCTCTCGTTTTCAAGCAGGTGATCAGTTAGACGGTGGACCTCGAGGAAAATTTGAACTATACCTAATACTAAGCTATTAATGTAGAAATATGTACTGATTGCAATAATAATACATTTTTTAGCCACCAGGAAGTACTGAAGAAGTAAAAGTTCAAAAGTATGAAAAATCAAAAAGAAAAAGAGCGCGGGTTGAAAGACAATAAACAGGATTTATTTATTATGAAAAATTTTGAATCAGACGTAGCGAAATTTTGAGCAAAACGACTTGATTGATAGAAACAGTACAGAAGAAGAACAACATGAATAAGAGTTCATTTCGTTTGTCTTCGTAAATGAATGGATTGACGAATAAAAATTTGCTCAACCAATGGAACAAATTGTTCCGTTTACATAATTTAAGCGTGTAAATTGTCTTTGAATGTATAAATCATCAGGTAGTAAAGGAAACCATGCAAATTAAGTTAAATAGTTTAAGGTTGATGTAAAAATTAATTAAGCTACATTACTTATCAAAGGAGAAATAGAAAATTTAGCCATAATATTATGTAATTGAAAAAGAATTAATAACTAAATGTTTATTTAAATTTCAAGCATAAAAAGTTATGTGCTACTACACTAAGTACGACTATAAATTTTTAAAAATTACTAAAAAATAAATTGTTCTGCATTTATTTTTAAACATGAGAAAAAAACTCAATTAAACATTATGTGATTAAAAAAGTGAAAATAAATGAATATTTATATAATAACCCATGCAACAATCAATATTATACCCCAAATATATTTGAAATATAGAAAAAATTACCAAGTTTTTTATTAATGTAACAAATAAATTCTTTTTTGATAAGCTCGTGATGAAACCCCTTCAATTTCCTCGCAAGCTCAGTGTTTTTCATGGGTCCCCCTCAAATCAAAAAACCAAATCAATCTACGGTTACACTTAAAAAACCATAAGAAGTCGCGCAAGACCGAGGAGTTATTTTTCCTTCTCCTCCTCCTCGTCGTCGTTCCACTCCTTCTCCCGAATATCTCCCACTTCGAGGCGCGTCTCCGGTTGCCTGTGCCCAGGACTCGACCGAGTACAAGCTGCACTATCAAATCGCGGCGCGGAGCCGACTACACGCGCCTTTTTGATTTCTTTTTCTATGAGTACCTGCTAACTCTCCTGCATGCTATACGTCAGTGATGAAAAATTTGTGAAGTTTTTTTTTTTAGTGCTTTAGTGTGTCAGGTAAATTTTTGTTACCCTCTAGTCGTTGAAATCAATTATTTTTAGTTTTTTTGAAAAAAGAGCTTTTTTTGGGGGCTGATGAATTTCAAAAATTTTAACTGTTTTTTAGTTAGGAGAATTTTTTGAAAGTTCTTACCAGTTCATGAAGTAAAAAAATAATTTTTGAGAATTGGGTAAATTTTCATTGTTTTTTTTAAGTCATTAAAATTAGTTTTTTTAGTATGTAAAAATAAGGTTTGGGTGTAAAACAAGAATTAACAACATTTAAACTGTTTTTTAGTTGCAAAAATTTAATTTCTTCAAATAAAATAAGGGTTCTTTTTTTTTTTTTTTTTTTTTAAGTTTATTCGAATAAAAGAACTTTTGGTATGGATTGATAAATTTCAAAACTGTGTAAAAGCTATTATTACTAATTATTAATTAATGAATTTTCAATCAAACAATAAACCAAAACTTAAATTTTTGAATTTAAAATTTTACGGACAAAAGCTTCCCACTGCGTTGGTTACGCAAGAAAATTTTTACTTTATCAATCTATAAACTCTGTAATTTTAAAGACAAACGATGCGCACCGCGTGTTTTAGAAAAATTTTTAAAACTTGGCTTAATAAATCTAGCGATTTGCAACGATTCTTTAGCAGTTACTACACCCTTTCGCTAGGCAGCTTTCTTGAAAAGCTGTTTATGAAAGAAGTTTTACGACCGCGTGAACGAGTAGGTTTTTTTATTACTAGAAACACCGTGATTTTTTTTATTTATTTTTTTTCACTAAAACAAACCTTCGAGTCATTGTTTGAGAACACCTTTTTTATAATCTTTTTGGAACGCATTAACATACCAGAGAGGAAAAAATCTTTGTATTTACGTGCAAAAGTAAACCAAAGTCTCAATAATTTATGATTAGATTCACTTTTTCAACAAAAATCTCGTAAAATTATATTTTTTATTATTGATTCTTCGGATCTTAAAAACAAATATAAATTTTCGTCTACACCATAAAGCCGCGAAAAATATTATAAAACGCGCACTTTCCTGAGCATTAGAGCTAATAGCCCGCGCTGATTTTACATAACCCGAGGAGCGACCGGGCCGTGACCGATAGGAGGGTTGGCCAATGGCAATGATTATAATATTATTCGGGTGGTAATTACCCGACTCAGTCATTACGCTGTGTTCGCAGGTGAGGAGGTGAGGAGACGACGAGGAGGATTGCACCAGGCACCCAGAAGCGATGCAGCCGATCGGACTCTTGGGTACGTTATGTCACCGGGGGGATAGTTACGCAAGGGGGTTACTGGACCGATTTTCCGAGCTGATGAATTACAAATAACTTTGCACTCGGAGAGCTGTGCGTCAAGTTTTTTTTTTCGGCCGATTGTTCGATTGGAATTTTATTGGGGCTGTTCGTTTTCAGAATTTATTGTTATTTCGCGGTGGTTTCTTTTTGTAAGAGAAAAATTTATGAACTCTCTCTTTTTTGAAAATACAAAATTGGGTGGAATATATTCTTTTTTTGTATCTTGTCAAATTGAACTTAACCGATTATTTTTAACAATATCTTTGTTATGCAAATATACGATAGTTACAGTACTTATTTGTTTAAATACATACATTTATATCAATCTTGAGATTTTTGGAATAATATTGATAAATTTTGAGTAAAATTTAAAAAAAATATTGATAAACTATACAAACTATATTATACTTTTAATAAATCATAAAAAAGTTACATATAACATGTATTAATTTATTTTTATTTAATTTAAATTTTGAAAATCTTGTAAATAAAATAACTGGATACAAAATACGACATTTTTAAATTTTACTGGTAAGAGGTTTTTTAAAAAAATTTATTAATGTAATCAAACAAAATTTTTGATGAATTTTAGTTAATTCAATCTAATTTTAGAACAAATCTTAACTAACGATCACCACAACATATGTAAATTTGTTTACCCAATTTTATTTTAAAAGAATCACCCGTATGAAATAATTTAAATCCACAACATAATTCTTATACATTTATTTTTACCTGTTACATCAATGTTGAGATTTTCCTACCTTTTTTGAATTTTATTAAATATTGAATCAAAATTTTAAATCGAACTCACTAAATTTTAAATTTTTACCAGAAAAATACTCACAAAGCATGTAAATTTTTTTTCGCTCCATTATATATATTTTTTTTAAAACCACGTGCACGCCAAATACGGAATCCCCTAATTTCAATACCTTTTCAAAGACCGCCTTTTTCACACCCGCCCAAAACAGGAATTTCAATTCTCGGGATTTTTCTCTAAAACACACTCTCCTTTTTTTTTTTTTTTCGGCGACCTTGGTAACGAAATTAATATTCATTCGTGTAGCCCGTCTGGTGGCCTCGGAGATGCCCCCGAGGATGATGCAGCTGCGCCGGACCATGGAGACCCTGGCGGCGGAGGTGGTCAGGCCCTACTCGGAGATGCCCGGACCCAGCCCCATACCCATACTCGGCAACACGTGGAGGTTCATACCGTTCATAGGTGAGTGATCACACTTTTTACTTTTTTCGTACTTATGGGGAACCGGTATGGGTTCAATGTTTGAAGAAATATTTTGTGAGCGAAGAATATTTTAGAGGTCCATAAAATATTGAGTGACTGAGATTATTTCGTCACCAGCCTTTACTTGAATATCATGAAGCTAGATAATAAATTAATTAGTCAATTATTAATTTCTTTTTTTTTTTTTTTAATTAATAAATAAACATCAAATTAATTCTTTGAACGTAATCAATAAATAATTGTAACAATTTTGAATAACAACCCAAGAATTAATTAAATTGCTTTCAATAATAAATATTAATAATATTAGTAACGATACTCAACGCAATTGAATCTAAAAAGTCCAATAATTGTTACTGTTTTTGTAGAAAAAATGTAAGATTTTTGTTTGGTATAGTATCTGAGTAGCGAATAACTCAGTTGATATGAACTTGGTTCTAAAATCCGCACATTACTGATTTAAAAATCCAAGTTGCTGTAACATTTCTTATAAATATAGTTTTGTTTATGTTAATAAAAAAAAATCACTACGCAGGAAGCTCACTTTTCGTTTTTTTCAAGTAAAAAATATATTTTTAATAATATAGAAAAAAACCAATGCGGTTATCAATAAACAAGGTTGCGGTATGTGTTTAATATCCAATTAACAATAGGTTCGTAAAATATTGAATCATCATAGTTACGGTACGAATTTGCAATTGTAATATCTGCAAATAATGACGAGGTGTGTGGTTTTTTTTTTTTTTTTTTTTCTAAAAAAAACCGAAGATTTTTATATTGTATACTCAATGAATAACCTGAATATTAAGCCGAGGAATGCTTTTACTATTAATGGTCTGTCAGTTATTGTCAAACCGAACATTAGTTTGAAAACATCTTCTTCTCTTCGGTTTATTGAAAAAAAGTTTTTCTGTATTTTCCTTACCTGCTACTGTTATAAACATTCTCTTACGCAACAACGAAAAAAAAGGCCCCTCATTATTGGATAACTTTACGGCGATCGGTGCGAATTTAGACTTTTTTTTTTTTTTTTTTAATTCCAAATGATAATAAACGTAATTGCACGATAAACGAACACCCAAGCGTCGTGCAGCTAAGTACCTGTCAAAACCCCCGTCACGAACGTATTTTCTTTCACTTGACACATTTTTTTTTTCATAATAAAGGACGATTATTGTTATTATTATTATTCGTTTTGCATACCTCGAGTAAACATCGGAAGCATAGAGAAGAAAAAAAAATTACCCTTTATAAAAAAACAGTACGTCGTTTTAATTACAGCCATCAGAGTTCGATCCTTGAAGCTAATAACTTGATAAACGGGTGGTTGATAACAGTGTTTTTAAAAAAAGTGTGGTGGGGATATTTCGTCAAGTCAATTCGCTAAGTAGTCGCTTAAATGTTTGAAAAAAATAAATAAAGAAAGAGAAGGATTCGTAGACTCGCTAAGAGAATGAAAATTCATGCGCTAATGCACTTATTATAATTTATCATCGTAATAGATGCCTTTGCGCAATCCGTCTGCAGTATGACTTTCACCGTGTTACAGTTATCGTTATTTAAAAATCAATTTTTTTTTTTTTTTCACGACTGTTGTTAATTTACATAAACTCTTCCTCGTTTCGATAATTTTACGACTCGGTGAGTCTTTTTATAGCTTGTTCATCATTATATATATAACTCATAAAATATATGATTGTAGGGTTATATAGCTCATATAGAGCGACAACGTATAAGTTCTGATTATGACACTATCTATAAATTATATTGTAGACATACATTGCTATAAATCAATCGTAAATTATGTATTATTATTATAATTATCATTATTTATTTATTTATTTTCCGAATACAGGGATGTAACCATATGATACTCGTATGAGATATACATTTTTACAACTCACTAAAATATAATACTTTGACGTAATAGGCAACAACGTAAGAAATTAAGAATAAAATATATAATACATTTTTAACAAGAATTTTTTTTTAATGTTGATAAATTTTTCGATTTCTCTCGACGTAGTCTCTTCTCTTTGGATTTTTTTTGTGATTAATAATACGGTTTTGATCTGGCAATGTATATTGCTATGACAAAATTGTCGTTTGATTGGCTTACAACAAAAAATATGAGATGATTTTTACAGTTAGACTGTCGCTAAATAGGAAGCTAACACTGTCTATTTTCGAGAAACTCGCGTTTTCATTTGACATTGATAAGCTCTTCTTCTTCTACTACTTACATCCCGAGTGTCCTTGATCTTTTCTCTCCTCTCCCAGTATAATAAGGTCAAGACGATGAGGCTGGGCTACTCGAAAAAGAAAAACATCATCGGAACCTTGCGCAATGAGTATGCTAATCCAAGCGCATGCAAAATAAACGTCACTTTCACTGGGAAAAAACGCGGGTGTGTGTGTATTCTAATTTCTCAGTTCGAATTTTGAACGCTGGGTCCAGATTTCGTAATTCCCAGCTAGTTGAGTTAGGTCCTAGGCATGTTTGCTCGACAAATTTCACGCGCAAACGCTAAGTTACGTGCCCTTCTCACGTCCCACTTGGTGATGATGCTCTCGAAAAGAAGAAAAAAAAAAACGGCGTATCGGAGCGATTATCATCTCTCGTGAAAGCGAACGCGTAATTGTGCAATTACGTGCGTGAGGGATACATAAGATGTTTTTTGTTTACAATTATTGTGATCTTTGTTTGTGAGGACGAGCGCGACCTAGATTGGTTGGGTTTCCGGAAGCTAATTGATTTTTCTGGTCTGATATAGATACGACGAGGTAAAGGACGCGAGAGAGCTTCCTTTATGGACGCGCCGTGACACACTTGATGCGATTATGGTTTTTTCTGGAATCCTATGGCTTCTTTGGAGGTGATGAGGTTCTGGAATATTGCGTGACCGGTGGCTTCGGGGATTTATTAAGTTTTGATTGTTTTGATATTCTGCGTTGATATGGAGAGTCTTAAAAAGTTAATTTGAGGGTCTTTGTTTATTTACTGAAAAAATTCATATCGCCGAGGTTACTACTGTTTCCTGACTGTAAGTGATGATGAAATATCGTAAAAATGAATTTTACCCCTTATAATAATGTTTTATGGTATAACCTGATTTATATAGTGATAAAATAAATTTTATGAAGATTAATCAAGGGGTAATCTCATGAAGTCAATTTGATCATGTAAATTAACAATAATTCTTTATTGATTAATTTTCGTGAGCAAGAGTTTCGTGTGAAAGTGAATGGCTCGACCGACAGAGCAATGGACTAGTAATCCCAGAGTCGGTAGTTCAAATTCCAATGCATCCATTGTACTTAGTGCTCATAAATTTCATTATTGAAATTAAAAGGTCACAATGCTTATTAATTAAAAAAGAAAGGAAATCATCTAACAACGCCACTGTTTTTTTTTTTTTTTTTTTTTTAACTACAAGTAGAAAAATATTATAGCGTCAATTCGGATCGAGCCGAAAAATTAAATTTTTTTTCAAGACTATACTCTTAATTTAAGCATTAATATTCTCGGGATGCACCTACTATCAAAATTAAGCATCCAGAGCGGTCATAAACCAGAACGATCCTTTGTCCCCAGGCGACTTCAAGATCTCGGAGGTTGACAAGGTTTCGCGTCGTCTGCACGAGGAGTACGGGGACATCGTCAAGGTCGAGGGTCTGCTGAACCGTCCCGACATGGTCTTCGTCTACGACGCGGACGAAATCGAGCGAATCTTCAGGCAGGAGGAGAGGATGCCCCACAGGCCGAAGATGCCTTCCCTCGATTACTACAAGCACACCTTGCGCAAGGACTTCTTCAGTGGCAATCCCGGCGTCATCGCGGTGTAAGTTTGGAATTCCATGTCTGGTTTAAATAAATAAAGATTTTACTGATAACTGAAATTCGTAAATTATTTGGGAACGGTTTGTAGGCAAGGCTGCTTTTTTAAGATTGTAAACATCTTAAATTCTAATGTTCAAAAAACGAAAATCAGGGAAAATTAATATTGTAACTCTTTTGAACCTTTTTTTTTTTTCTTGTGCCTGAGGCCTGGTGTAGTAACTCAAACAAATTTTGAAACGATAAATTTAAAAATATAAATTTTTTAAACTTTGAAAGTTTATAATTTTTTTACTTTGGTATTCGTTAAATTTCGTAAGAATTTTTTTTTAACTTTATGTTTTTTTAATTAAGTATGCTCAGTTTCATAAATCTCCGTCAAGACGTTTTCGTTGCACTATTTTTAGTTCTAAATTGAACCGACTCATGGAAAATTATTATATACGTCTCACTAGCGTCGTAAAAAAAATAATACAGAAAATATTCTTTATTCTTAGAACGTACCTCTCAGAGTAATTGTGTTTAATTTTAAAGCTATTTTTCAACTTAAGACTTATAATGAATCAACGAACTAAATTTGGATACAACGCTCATAATACAATTTTAAATTTTTATCATTAAAAAAAAGGTTAATTTTAATTTTACTTTTTTGATTATGGACTTTGCTGGTTTTAAAAGTGCACGCATCAGTTGATTAATGAGCGAGTCGGTGGAAAGTGACTTACCGATTTTTTAAATTTACCGCGTCACAGTAAATTTTTCCCGTAATGTACTGGGTACAGCAAAGTGCAAACAAGATTTATGCGCGGTTACACCGAGAACGTATCGTTTATTTCGGTGAGAATCAATTTACGGTTACATCACGCACGCCCCGAGATCGTTATCGCCAAATGAATTTTGCATTAAAATTTTGCCTCCGATTGCGAAGCCCGAAAGCGCACAAAGACTTTGAATCAAAATCATCGATGAAATATACGCGTTATTAAATAATAAATAATTGCGGTTGATTTGGTAATAAATTAACTTTCCTAATATTCGGTAATTTGTAAACCATTCAAAGACTGAATGTAAAATCGTTAACCTATGTGCCACTTATTTTTAATAGTCACTATTTATAAAAATAATAAATACTTAAAATTTTATGGAACTTTTAAATAATATATGAAACATGTGCTTTGTTTAACAATTAATAAGGGTTTATTAATAAATAAAATACTTGATTACTCATATTTTTTAAAATTATTAATCACGAAATATTTATATCGTATAAATATTTTGTGATTATTTGTTGTAGCTTAGTCAATATAAAGATTTATCTAATTTGTTTATAAATCATTTGTAAATAATTATTCCCAAAACGAATAGAAACAAATCCTAAATGGATGTTGGCCACCCATTAGCTATCAATAAACGTAAACCCACAGAGAGAAAAAAAAAAAAAAAGAAATGTAACAGCCATAAAAGTGGCAGGTGCAAAGGCCCATAAAAGTTAAATAATCGTTATGTTACACTTTGAACGTTCAATCAAGAAACACTGTACAGCCCCGGCAAAATCGGCGATCGGGGGTATTATCTAACCGTGCAATTACGTGCTTATCTTATTACCGTAATCTCAGCCGTAATCCTTTCCTTTTTTTTTCTTCCCTCCCTGCCTCGTGGGAGAATCCAGTCTAAGCTGTTTTGTATCAATTTAGGTAATGGTTGTATAACTTAGGGGTGTGGATTTATGATTTTTGTTTGGTTGTTTCAGGCACGGGGAAGGTTGGTACAACTTCAGGAGCAAAGTGCAGCAGGTCATGCTTCAGCCGCGGACTGCGCGAATGTACATCGGGACCATCGACGAGGCCAGTCAGGCCTTTTTGGACAGGTACGTGGGGAATCCTTAAATGGGCGTTTTTGTACCGAGAGATTGACCTCGTTCCTTTATTTATTTAGTTCATAATTAAAAATAATTGAAGTATTTATATTAAAAATCATTTTAAGTAATCATCTAAATTTATTGAATGCATTGGTCAAACGGTTTAAATTAAATATAAACATTAATTTTTCATTAAAAATTTGTAAATACTGGTTTTTAAGGTGTGAAAAAAGTACACACTATTTTAAAAATTTTTATGTTTGTTTCAAGTTGAGTCGGAATTAAAAGTTTCTAGTCCATTTTTTTTATTATTTTAAAATCAAGCTTTATTAAATAATTATTAAAAAATGTAGAATTGCCCTGTAAGAAATGTGAATTAGGTTATCCATTTAATAGTCATTTATTGGCTATTTCATAGACTCAATCTAATATTTCTCTAGTAACATATCATTTAATGATTATTAAATGGATAACCTAATTCACATTTCTTACTGGGTGCAAAATTACTAATTATGAATCTCAAACCTTGATTTTTTTTTTTATTTTACATTGACACATTGACAGAAAAGACAGCTACTCTAATTTTTTCAATGATTTTATAATGTGAAAACTACAAAGTATAATAGACACTCGATCTCAAAACTGGGTCAATCTCATCTGCCTTTAATCGGCTTACATCAATATTCAATAAAAGTCACTTCAATTTAAATTAATCACCCACAAAGTATAACGTATTAAGTCACACATAACGCGCCAAAAGAGAAAATAGAGTTAGAAAGCGCCAACACATAATCTCTTAATCAAGCTGCTCCCACTCGTTGACCCACTAACGACGCTCTTTCAATATCCAGGATCGAGAAAATAAAGGACGAGGACGAGGAGGTGCCGGGCAACTTCATCAGCGAGATTCACAAGTGGTCCCTGGAATGTGAGTACTCTACAATTGCATTGCTAATCTGGCGTACGAGGAAAGTCACTCGCGCGAGAATTACGAAATTTCCTGGATCGACTTTTAAAAAACTGTCTGTCTTCTCCTCCAATTATCGCGTAATGGTATGGGGGAAAAAAAATTCCCGGATTTTCAGCGAGAATTTTAGGTATTTTTGGGAAATATTTTATAAACGAGTTGGTTATGATTATCGTAGATTTTTTTTCCGGGGTGATTTACGAAACGTCGGATTTTTTTAGACACATCGTGGGGATTCGTTTACTTTCTTCGGCGTGAGTTATTCGAGGCCAAAAATTCTCTGAAGAACAAACCACTCTGGGATTATGTCACGAGTAGCTTCAAACTACTCACTTCCGCGTTTGAATTACAAATCAGGTTGTTGAACTGTCTTTTTTCACGCGAGCCAAATTAGGCTTAATGTATGCGAGAATATATGATTGCAATGGTTTACCTTTGTTCAGCGATAGCGAGCGTTGCGCTGGACGTAAGACTGGGGTGCCTGGACGAGGAGCACGCGCCCCCGGAAACCCAGAGGCTGATAAACGCCGTCCTGACCTTCTTCAAGAACGTCGGACCGCTCGAGCTGAAAATACCCTTCTGGAAGTTCTTCCCCACGCCAACCTGGAGGCAGTACATCAATGCTCTCGACGTTATATTGAGGTAAATTAATCATTTTTTTTTTATTATACACTAGGATATGCGTCTCTTTTACTTTCATTTCCAAGTTGTTGCATAAAGTTATTACGCTTGTAGCAGTTCACGCGCTAGATCTGTTTTTGACAAGGAAAGTTTTATTTATAAATATTGTTATTATTTTTACTTCATCCCATCCACTCACCTGAAATTTCATTCTGACAGATATGAAAACTCTCAATTCATTTGAAACTAGAATTTTGGTTTTGTTATTGATTATGTAATCTTTATAATTTATTTTGCTGTAAAATAAACTTATTCTGGTGATTAATGATAAGAATTTGATTTGTTCTGCTGTTATATTATTAATTCTTTGTAATTATAGGCCCGTCAGAATAAATAAATAATTACCTTATTGCTAAACAATTTTATTTTATTCACTATAGAATATGTTTGTACATAAATAGAAATCAGTTTAATGCGGAAATAGTTACACTAACTAATTGACAATTTATAGTTTTTACTATTGATAGAAGAAAATTTTTTTTTTGAAAAAATATTACAATTTCAAATAAATTGGGAATTTTATAGGAGCATTATATACTTAATTTCAAGCTCTAATAAAACTTGGTTGTTAAAAATAAAAAAAGATTTAAAATTAACTTATAACAAAATCATATCGATACGCTGCGGTTTACAAATTAAGAATCAATTACAACTCAGATCATTCACCTAACAACCCAACGTCCACGATCTAAAATTTTCAACATTCGCTCGTTAATCAATGATAAGTAGCATTTCTACGACACCGATCCGGTGTGTAAACATCTGTGAAGAGCCCTCGATCCTAACTGCTTTTTTTTTTAAGAATAACAATTTCTCTCCTGCTCGCGTCTATCGAAAGAAGAAATTTGAATGGCTCGGATTGTGCTATAACGATGAATTTTTTCCTTTAGCACGACATCAAAGTACACAAAGGAGGCACTCGACAGATCTAAGGTGTCGGCCAAGGAGAAGGACGAACTTTCGCTTTTGGAGCGGGTTTTGGAAATCGAGCAGGGAAACACGCAACTGGCCACCATACTCGCTTTCGATCTATTCTTGGTCGGCATAGACACGGTAATTTAATTATTTATCAACACTCCGAGCCTTATTACGTGGATTTATACCACCATTGTGATTTATAATAATGGTCATTGTTGGTGTTTTTTTTTTTTTGCAGACGTCTAATTCGGTTGCGTCGGTTCTGTACCAGCTGGCCGAGCACCCGGAAAAGCAGGACATACTCTACGACGAAATTCGCAAAGTCCTGCCGGCCGATGGACGAGTCGAAGCCTCGCACATCGATCAGCTTAAGTATCTCAAGGCTTGCGTAAGAGAGACACAGAGGTAACGTTTATTGCCAAACTTTATTGTTTAATCGAATTCAAACAATGAGGTTTAAATTTTTACCCATGATCAGAAACAGTTGTCCAGAGTCATTTGTACCAAAGAGTTCAAGAGGGCTCGCAATTAAAAATTTCTGCGTGGGTGTAGAATAGTAGTATTGAAAATTTGTGATAAATAATCTGAAATAATAGCATTTAAAATTATGGTTAAAAAATAAAAATTGTCTATAGATAGTTCAAGAATAATTAAGCGCTAAATTAAAAAAATTTGATTTACAAGCTCTAAGAGCTTTGTGTATTTTTTGGCATTCGTTAAAATTTGTGATAAGAATAACTTTTTTCATTTTTTATCTTTCTAAAGTACTGTTCAGTTTCATGAATTTCCTACAGATCATTTTTTGCGATAATTTTTTTATTTATTTTATAGCCCGTAAAGTTATTCATTGAAAATTATATTGAATGTGTAACTTATCTGTCTTATATGTACAAATAAGAATTGTTAAGAAAATAACTCTTATTTAAAAAAAAAGCTCTTTATTGCGACTTAAATTTTTTTAGTCTAGAGAAATTTAAAAATCTCCAAGTTCTCACCGCTATGAATTCTTTTTCAAAAATATTTATTTTGCAATTAACGAGTCAAACTTTTACTTCAGATCAACAAACAAAAATTCAAAAATGTTTATTTCGAATTTCTCAACCAAATGAAAATTAGCCATAATTTTTTCAGAGCTTCGGGACACTATTTTGAACAAATTTTCGTTTAGATTCTATAAATTAATAATTGCTTGGTCAACTATAACAATTATTCTAAAAGCTCTAAAAAACATTAAAGCAGTTTTTTTTTATTACAATGCATAATTTTAGTCTGTTTGGCTTTAGATTATTTTCAAATTTTTAAATCACTAGACAGAGGCTAAAATTTCACTTTGGGAAATTGTTAGATATTTTTGAATTTGATAATTTCTTATTTCTTTTTGTGCCAGTGTTGTCATATACTTTGAATGATCTAATTTTATAAAATGATTTTAATTTATAAAGTCATAACAATTAAAAAAAAAAACTTTCATATTGAAGTAATTACCAATTATGAACTTTTAATTTCTTTAGTTTATTCTATTGTTTGTGTGTAGTGAGTGGCTCATTTAGTACAATACTAGGATAGTAGTCCTAAACTATCGGTTCGAGTCCCACTTGTCACCATTTCTGACAATTTGGTTATTATTTAATTGTGATAATTTATCAATAAAATTGGTCACATCCCCTTGGATGATACTAAAGAAAAAAAAGTTTGAATAAGAGAAATCATTTTTTTATCATTTAAATTTAAAAATGTACAATTCTAATTCAACTATGATAGTGGCCATATGAGCACATCTACTTATAAAATTTGTATATTTTTCTCATAAATATGAACGGCCTTGAAAAGGTCCCTCATAAAATCATCCCAAGCAACATCTCACAAAAGCATTTTAAATTGCATAATTCCTGAAGAATGTACCCGGTCGTGATCGGCAACGGACGGTGCATGACTAGCGACACCGTAATCGGAGGATACCACGTCCCCAAAGGCGTAAGTCACACTTAAAAATTTTTTTTCTTCTCCTCGTATATACGCGCGCCGTTGATTGCAGGCCGGGGTGAAAGCGAAAGCGCCGAGACAATGCGATCGGCACTGCATCATCTTTTATGTACTTGAGTTTTCAGATTTATTACTCCTTAGTTGACTCGTCATAATTCGAGGGGCTTTTATCTAAGAGACGCGCTTATTGGGAAACGTTGATTTACGGTTTTTAGGTTGTTTTTTGATACAACTACTTATTTAATAACGCTAGTTATTCAATTAAACTAGAAAGTAGGTACGGATTAAGTTGAGTACGCTTGACGCACATGTTAATCAATGTTTTATCGAATTATTAATCGAGTTGGAAACGGATTAAATAAACCTCAGGAAAGCTTCGGGGAAAAAAGTAGAAACAACTGCTTAGTAAGCTAGAGAGAGAGAGAGAGAAAAATGGAATTGCTTTCCTTTTTATAAAGCTTGTTACCGTTTTCATGACGCAATCCAAAAGAAAACATAACGCTTCCACAATTTTCTCCCGGTTTAACCGAGTTTCCATATGTAAATTTGATACTCGCCTAGTTTGAGACAAGTGTCGTAACCGACGGGGACACGCGAGCTTTTTAATAATTCAAAATAAACAGAGATGAATTTTAACCAAAATATCTGTTTTAAAAACGTCGTAAAAATGTACTTACAACAAAAAAAGCTAGATTTTGTAGATGAAAAACAGTCAATCAAATGAAAAAAAATATCAGATCTTAAAATTATTTATAGTAGTTAATTTTATATTTCAGTTAATGAAAAAAATTATTAAAGATCCATAAACTCTATTGCCTCTTCTACACCGGTGGATCATCCGAGGGTCAGATTAATTTTATAATTGTTATATCGCGCTTTCATTTTAGTAAATTATACTAATTTTTGTGATTACAGGCAGAGAATATTTATTTATAATGTAATTTCGAAAAACAGTGCTGTATATATATTCAGAAGAAAGATATAACAATTTAAAAGTTAAGCCGTTCCTCGGATGACCCTACAGTGTAGAAGAGGCATATTGGATGGTTATTTGAACAAACATAAAAAAAATAAAAAAATGATCAGAAGTTGTGAACAAATTTTTTTTTCTCTTCGAAAATTTAAAATTTTTTTGAGCACAGCTAGTATTTTTATCAAAGCGGGAATCGAACCCACAAGTCTTTAGTGTTGTGTTCATGTCGTCGCAGCTTGTCAAACAATTTCTCAAACACCGGTACGCGTAAAATCTACATCTGTGCTTCTCTGTTTCGGACAGGTACACGTGGTGTTCCAGCACTACGTGATCAGCAACACCGAGCGGTACTTTCCCAAGGCCTGCAAATTCCTGCCCGAGAGGTGGATCGGCTCCGGATCGGTGGATGCGCCCGCGCCCCGGCACGCCTTCGCCTCGTTGCCCTTCGGATACGGCAGACGCATGTGCCTCGGCAGGAGATTCGCCGAGCTCGAGATCATCATACTACTCAGCAAGGTATATATTTTTTTCAAAGTTTTCATTTTATGGAACTAGGGCGTAAAATGCGGTTTTATGCATATGTTTCGTTTCAGTTAGTAAGAACATTTTTACGACAACCTACATGCAATTTTAGAATCATATTTTTGAGTGTGATTGTTTAGAATATCAATGATCGACTATTTTTAAAACTAACAATTAATAAGACAGTGTTATAGGGTAAATATGTAAATCCCGAGAACTGTGACTAACTATGCTAAAGAGAAAATAAAAAATTTTACGCTGATATATACGAACGGCTTACGGTCAAAAGTAAAATTTTTTCTTTTAAATGTAAATTTTTCAGAAAACTTGCGTTTTTGAATTATAAAGGATTAGGATTGAAATTAGAATTATTCAATAAAAAAAAAATTATGATTTTGCTTCAGTCCAATTAAAATTTGTAAAAGCGTATTTTTGAGAGTTCAAAGTACTATTCAAAGAATGGTAAATACTTAGCCATCGGACTCTTATTGATCAACAAACTCTTTCATCGAGTGTTAACCACACTCAATTTTTTCTCAACACTCCTTAACATTTTTTTTCAGTTTAAAATATTATTCAATTACTTTTTTTAAACCTGACAACTATTTAATAGGGCAAGTAAATATTTTCAGTGGAAAATCTACAAAAGTAAAAAATTTACGGTATACTTGCGGTGACTTTTGACGAAGAAAGTATGAAATATTATTTGTTTACCTAAATTCTTTTACATAACAATAATCACTTTGCTCGTAACAACAATATTTTTTCCAACTCAATCTCGGTTAACTTCTGAAAAGATAAATGAGCCGCTAATTACTTCAAATTACATAAGGAAGTGTAGAGTTTTGAGTAGTTCTAGAGTATAACCTAATTAAATTTCACTCGTATCTCAACTCCCGCACGCTTAATTGATTATTAATGATCCCCTTGTAAATACTCAAAGTAAGCTCGGCTATGACTGATTAAGAAAGACATGCAGATTCACTTTCATAAATCAAGCGGCGGTGAACGATGATAATAATTACCGCCGTAGCCGGATCGTTTAAAAGTTAATCGTTCCACCTGATTAAAACATATTTTAAAATCAGCCTTGAAGCAATTTGAAAATTATTCGAATTGGGAAAAAAGTCGTAAAATATCGACCGCATGTTTCGAAAGTAATACCTACCGGGCGCGCATTCCCAGGGTTTCAAAACTGCTCTTGACCTTCGACATCTTCTCGTCGACCCAGTTTCCTCCCCCCGTGAATTTGCTAAAAATTCCATCTCGATAAAATCTAAATAAACAATCCCGAGCTTACATAAAAAAAAAAAAAAATTCGCAGGAAGCGATTTTCAATGAATTGCGTATTACGAAACGTCATCGGGTCCCTCTTTCCTGTGTCATTTAAATTTCTCGAAAAGAATAGAACTCGCCGGAAAAATTTACGGAAATCCTCTGCGCCGCGCTCGATTAAAGGTAGAAAGTCCCGCACCGGCGTTTAAGTAATTACCCAACGTGCGCGCGCGTACTTACTTTATTCGATGAAAAATTAATAAATTTCGGGATATTGAGACTTAAATCAAGCGCCCTTGCGCAACCCCGAGTTTACCTCAGTTTGCGAAACTCGCCCCAAAATTTATATGCACTTAAAAAAAAAAAACAATAATTTTGCCGAACAAAAAGCGCCGTAAAGGAAAATTAAAAAATAAAAAATAAAGAGAAAAACCGCTGAGCTATTACCGTGCGATAAAAATCTGCGCGTAAACGCGCGGGTAATTGCGCAAATGAAAACTCCAAACACAATAAAGCGTTACGTCTCCCTAGATAATATGTTTTCGACCTTCGTCAAAATCTTTTTTTTCTTCTTCTTCTTGTGCTTCGCTCGTAAAATTGGATTAGCCAAGCTTCGGTAATTGTTCGAGATATTTGTGTCAGGAATTTACGCACCTGCGTTTTAGGTGAAAAATCATCTGAGATTCTTCAGCGCGCGCTTTTTAATGAAGATTTACTGCTTATTCTTAGTGGGTGTGAGTAATTTAATGAAGTAACGTCTTCGCGAAGTGCGATCCATCAAGGCCGTGTTCGTTATCTCTCAAGAATGCAACTCCGGTAATTAATAATCCTTTTTGACTCGCGCGCTATCATTCATAAAACCCGTAATTGAGAAATAAGGGACAAATCACTGACGATGATTTATTGTTCACAGATCTTCCAGAGGTACAGGGTCGAGTACCACCACGAGAAGTTGGAGTACTACATCGACCCTATGTACACACCCAAGGGCCCGCTGAAGTTCAAATTCGTCAAGAGGTGATTCAAGAAGAAAAAATGCTTTTATACAAAAAAAAGGTCATCTCTTTATTAATCAGTTGCATACATTATCGACAATCATTTATACACACTTCGTAAACGTAGATAAAAGAGAAAAAAAAATAAAAACTGTACATAAATTGGGCACAAACGTTATACGCTCGTGTAAATTTGTTTTTTTTTTTTTTTTTAATAAATTCTATATATTTAAATTGACACAATTTATAAGTATGGTTTTTATTATTTTATTAACATTATTTTTATTTATTCAATTGATTCCTATTGAGCATGTGAAACTTGAGCTCACCGTCCGGCGCGTACATGAAGGTAACCTTGTACTTAAGCGGCTCGTAATTGTACTCTATCTTGTATTCACGGATGAGCTGAAATTAAAATTTAATCATCAGTAAATAGGACTCTAAAAATAAGAAAGATTACTTTTTTTTTAATGGTTATGTTGCATTAGCTTGAATAGCCTTAGAAAAATGTGAACCATAAAATAAAATCGCGAAATAATCCATAAAAAAAAATTGACTAAACTAAACTTAAAGGCAAAAATTTTATTACGTTTTTTTTAAGTAAAGTATTATTGCATAATGGATCTGTTGAGCCGATGACTGAAAAAGGTTCACTGGAGAACTTATACTTCACGAGTAGAAAACTTTTTTTCCTTGACTATACTGTAAGGAGGGAAATTCGATTTAATTTGTGTATAAAAATAAAAAATTTGAAATATTATTATCAATAATTGTGTGTAAAGCTAAGAATTTTTCAATTCCTCTTTTCAAATTCTTTTGATTTACTCAAATTTTATTTAAAAAATGATTTTAATTCAAAACTGATTTTTTCAAATTAAATCAAATCATTTAAAAACATCCATTCAAACAAAGGCAAAAACAAGCTTTTTTCATGGACAGTTTCATTATTTAAAGTTAGAACAAATCTTTTTAAAAAGATGCGTAATATGGTATTGAATAATAAGATCTATCAAAAAATCAGTGACGTCAGAATCAAAATATGAAGCAAAATTCTTTCAAATTTAAAATACAACAAAACAGCAAATTTTTTTTAAAACCTTTTCATGAACTATAAAAGTGATCGAAAAAAGCGTAAATTAAAAAAAAAAAAAAAAAAAAGAATTCAAATCACTTATAAAACTTTCAATATTGTAAACCGTATGAATATTATCGTTTCCAACCTTGGCGAGGAGAACCTGCATCTCCAGGTCGGCGAACCTCCTGCCGAGGCACATTCGGGCGCCGTAGCCGTAGGGCAGGGACGCGAAGGGATGGAGCTTTTGATCCGAAGCGTCCTTCAGCCAACGCGAGGGCTTGAAGGTCGACGCGTCGTCCACGTACTCCTCCATGCAGCCTGTAACCAGGGTAGGGAATACCACTTGAACCTGGAAAAATTATAGATTAGTTCGGTTTTTTTTTTTTTTTTTAATTTTACCGATACCATGTTGATTATAAAAATCATAGAATTAAAGCTTATTCAAAATTAAAACCAGCATAAAGTTTAATCTACGTTGAATTAAGCAAGTAATCTGGAAAGACCAACTTTAATTTTCATATTTTTACCCACTAATTACCACTATCATCAATTATTGAATTTACTTCAATTCTCTTACTTAACTATGTCGATGGTCCCAGCGAAGAAAAACCTTAGCAGAAAATCTGGAGATTTTAAATGACCAATGAGAGGCTAAAATGAATTAAAAAATTTTTTTGAATCAGGAATTTCAATAAATCATACTTAATAAGTAAGATTTTTTAATTTTTTTCAATTTTTTAATTCATTTCAGCCTCTCATTGGTCATTTAAAATCGCCAAATTTTCTGCTAAGGTTTTTCTTCGCTAGAACCGTAGATGTAGTAATGGATCAATTTTTGCTTGAACGATTTAAAATTTTCAAAATCACCGATCTTTGAAAGTAACAAAGCTCTTAATTTTGGATTACTCATCCATTACTTCACGAAACTCTTAAATTTTCATATTTTTCCCCCCCCGTTATTTATGGTCCTTCATCATTCAGATCGGTTTCCAGACAATCCATTTGGGTTCAAAAGAGTAATTTTGATAAAACTTACTCCCTTGGGCACGTGGTAGCCGCAAATGACCATATCGTTCTGCAGGGTTCGTCCGTTGCCAATTACCGTCGAGTACATCCTGAAACGCAAAAGTCAATTAAAATGACGTTTCCAATGCACGTCGCGACTTATAGACGACCTACCTGAAGACTTCCTTGATGAACGCCTTCATGTAATGGGCGCGTTCGAGGTCCTTGGTGGTCAGGGGTATCTTGGGATCGGGGGCTATGCCCATTAGCTCCTGGTGGATCTTCTCCTGCTCCTCGGGCCTCGTCGCGAGCTGATACAGCATCGAGCACACTGCCATTGATATCTGAAAATTTTTAAAAGTCTATGAGTACGAGGTTGGTTCGAAGTTGATGTTTTGGGTTTACCGTGTCGATCCCGACGAGGATGAGGTCTAGGGCCAGGATGTACGCCATCTTTGGGTTGGACTCTTTGGCTAGGATTCGCTCGACCAGAGATAGCTCGGATTCGTGGACCTCGGCGTTGTTCTTTTTCTTTTCCTTGAGTCTCTCTATCGCCGCGTCGATGTACTTCATGCAGACCCTGAGAAATGGAAGTAAAAAAATGACCAGTGAGCTATATTTTACTTTTTTTCTGATGAAAATGAAATTGTTCAGTTCGAGGGCTCACGTTTTAAGAATAGATCATTTTTAACTGGAAAATGAGTTTCATCAATTAAAATGACTGGAAAAATGTATTCATGAAAATAATAAAAAATATTTCAGCACTTGCATGGCTAAATTTACACTCCTTGTACGGAGACTGGGCACTGCGATTTCAATAACTTCCATTTTTTTTTTTTTTTTTTTTTTCACAAAAATATTTGAAAGCTCATTTCCCCATTCTTGCATCTTTTTAATAATTGAGACTTAGAAAAAAAAAATTTTTTTTAAAAAGTCCATTCTTATTTTGACTAAGGTTCAAACAAAAGCTCAGTTGTCGAGTATAAAATGTAATAAAAATTTAACCAGATATCATCTGACGTTTAAATTAGCATCTTATTAATATTTTTCTTTCTGATAAGTTAACTCGAAAAGTTTTATTAATATTTTTTATTTATATCAATTTTGATTCACAATTGAGTTTTCTCTTTGATTAACTAGTAAAAACTTATTTTTCGATTTACATAAATTTAAAAAAAGAAAAATTTTTTGCAACTCACTCAACGAAGAAGTCCATGTTTTTGACGTATCTCGTCCATAGCGGCGTGGGTATGTACCGCCAGTAAGGAGCTTTGAGCTCGAGAGTGGCGACGTTTCTTAGTGCGTACTTAGCCGCGTCGATAATCTTCTGAGGCTCCGAGTCTGGTGCGAGCTCGCCCCCCAGGCATCCTAATCTCACGTCCAACGCCACTCGTCCTATACCTGGATTGCAAAGTAAACAAATAATCATTCGCGCGTCATTTGGCACTAGCGACTAAAGTCCAAAGTTTCGAGCTTATCCTTTGGCTTCTGTTGGAATTACGATTTTCTTAAGACAAAGTTTGTTTTAACTCTTAAAATTTTTTTTAGTGAAAATTAAAATTAAAGTATAAATAAAATCGTTTTTTTCGGAAAATAGATGTGAATTATCGTCACTCAGTGAATTTTATCTCATAACATGAAATAAAAACTGGTTACCGACCGGTTTAAAACTAGTACTTTATTTTGTTTTTTTTTAATTTCCGTTACATAACTTGGGTTACTTTTAAAATATTCATACCAAAAATAAAAGTATTTAAAACTTATTTTTTTATCGATGCATTTAAAAAAAAAAGTGTAGAAAATAAAATACATTGCACCATAAAAATCAAAGAAAAAATTTTGTTTAAATTTTATCAGCGTCATTAAACTTATTAAACTCCTTTTGTACAGAGTCGTTATCAATTAACACTACTTATCCAATTAATAAAACTACATCAATTAAATTATTAAATCACAGCAAATTATACGATTAAAAAATCTAATCATATTTCTCAAATCTAATACTTTATAATTATTTAAAATTTTGTCGCGTAATTAGACCACACAAGTTGAGAAAACATAAAACCAAATCCAAATATTTTTTTTCTGACCATTAATTAAACACGATGCAATAAAAACCAAAGCTATAATAGTTCTGTATCTATTACACTAGAATCAAACAGATAACTATGAGTTTTGACAACGCCTTTCTCAGGATCATTAAACTTTTTTTTCAACATTAATAATTTGTTGAAATAAAATCAATAACTGCTATCTTTATATATTTAATGTGAATTCATTCAACGATTTTAGTGCAATTCGATGTAATAGCTAATCGTAAAAGTCTTCTAATCGTGCAATATCAATGCAAGTGAATTAAAATTTTCTACCGCCCCTTTTTTGCACGAAATTACAGCCCAATCAATCAATTAAGCCCCAATCATCTAGTTTTTGCAAAATAACATCAAATTATCACCCATTCCCCGATAAAAACAACCCAGCTCTCTATAATGACTCCATCACCCGCAAAGAATAGCTTTCACTTCGGTACAACAAAGCGGTAAATCTCACACTCTAGGGCCCACTTGTGTATCTCGTTGTCGAAATCATCCGGCACCTGGCCGCTCTTGTCCTTGATGTCCTCGATCCTAAAAAAAAAAAAAGAAATTATGGTTTACAAATTGTATAATTCATCGGTTCCATAATAATAGGATCTCAATGTACCTCTTGATGAAATCGTTGGTCACCACTTCGATGGGCTGTATGTACTTCTTCACAGTCTGCGGCTGTAGAACCGGTTTCTGTACTCTCGTACGAAATTCCCGCCATTGCTCTCCGTGACTGCAATTAGGAGGAAAGTTTGTTGTTAATCAGCCGGGTGTCGAAATTTTATGGTTCTTTAAATGCTATACGCCGAGTTATGGCGGGGATAATAAAGAAAGAGATGAGTCATGCGCGGGAAATGGTTGTTGGGCTCGGACGATTACATCCTTCGTCCGTTCATAAATCTATCTTGTCTTCTCGACCTGATTGCGGAACGAAGCTACTGCGCTAAGTGAAAAGGATGGGAATAAGTTATGGGAGCCTCGTTGCGTTTGAGTTGAACTTGCGTACTAAAGTTTTTTTTTTTAAATTGTTACGAGTGACTTTTTGAAAGATACTTTTGAAGATATATCGTTGCTCAAAACCAAAAGTTAGAAACATTGCGGGAATAATATTTGAACTACTTTCAAAGACATTGAGTGGAGTTTCAGATACATGGAGTTATTTACCGAGGTGTAATTTTGTAAGATTTCTCTTGGAAAAATAAAAACAGCTGGAGAACAATATTTCTTTCACTTTTAGATACTTTACCGTACGCTTGAAAATAACTCTCGAACGAATTTGGAAACTGTAATTAGACACTTTTTTCAGTTCTGTCCCTCATAAGAACGTCATTATTTTAATGTAAGACATTAAAAATTAAAAAAAAAAAAAAAATTTAACTGCTATTATATGATTATAGGTGAAAAGCACAAAAAGTGAGTCGTTTTCGGTAAAAATCACGTTTTTCTGAAAATTATTATATTTTAAATTTAAACAATCTCAGAAGTCTGAGTTTATGAAGTTGCTGAATTGGTCCTTAAGCGAAATCAATTCATTCATGAATTGAAACCATACCCGGAATTCCTTGAAAATGTGATACTTTTTCTAGTGCAAATTGAATATTGACATTATTATAGTTTCAGATGTGCTTGTATTAATCTCACATAGTTCCAAGTCCATTAAGATATTTCAAAAAAAATCAATAAAAACTTACACTCCCACAACACCAGGCAGATCCCCAAAGAACTCGCCCCTGACCTCGGCCTTGTACTTGACCAGGCATGGCATGGAGGGCCTGAAGGGCGTGGGTCCTTCCTGGCGGTAGACCCTCTCGATCTCGTCCGCGTCGTAGACGAACAGCAAGTCCGGCCTGCCGATGAGTCCGGTCAACCTGGTGATCTTCCCATAGTGCTGGTAGAACAGCTGAGATATGCGAGCGGTGTCGGATATGGTGTACTGCCCGATTACGGGGAAGAGCCTCCAGGTGTTGCCCAAGATGGGCAGGGGCTTGGGACCCGGGATCTCCTCGTAGGGCTTGGCGGTCGTGGCGTCCTGGACCTGCTCCTCGGTCGCGGCTATCGACTCGCTGGTTATACCGCGCCGACTGCACACGCGGACCAACTGACCACTCGACCTCAGGAGCTTCATGGTTGGCTTGTTGCTAGTTCATGCTGGAAATTAATTTTTTAGTTGTTGTAGAGAATCTTTGACGAGGGGGAGTTGTTTTTTTTTTCGAAATGGAAATTAATAAAATTTAAAATTGACTTTAGTAACATTGATCGGGTCTCACCGGTGGGGGAAAACTTTTCTATGGCCTCATAGAATTTTATCGAATTTATAACTTTTTATTTCAATAGAAAATTTGATAAATGTATTAGTTGTACAACATGTACAAAAATATGGTGATTGAAAAAAAATTGGTACTTTAAAAAATATTCAAATAAAAAAAAATACTAGATCAAAAATTAGTAAATTTATTTAAAAATCAATATCTGGTATCCAGGAGGAATATTTACAAAAATTATAACGCTAGTTGAAAATAAAAAAAAATGCTAGACACAACTAAATTTTTTTTTAATTTACTTGTTTTCACGGGAATTGGCACTGTTCTTTCATAAGGTTATTGAAACAGTCCAAAGATCTACATTGTGAATGAGTCAAAGTCTGACAAGCAGTCGAGTGGGAATCGATCCCGGGACCACCGGAATTCGAATCGCGCACTCTTAATACCCAGATACTATTTACTACTATTTACTGACGTAGTAAATACAAAACCTGTTTTTTACGTGGATTCTTGCGAGTTTTTATATTATTAGTTAAAACAAAATTTACTAATTTCCTTTAACCTTATCATATTCATTTGAACACGTTTATTTTATTAGACTCTTTTATGGAATCTACATTATTAGAAATTACGGCATGTAATTTTAATTTTTCCAAATGAACAACATCTTAAAATGTTTTCAAATTGTATCCCGAAGAGTTTTTATTTTTTAACTCTAGAAAGTTAGCTGTGAATACTAAAAAAAATAACTACTTTATAGTTCCAAAACCTTTTAAATTTTATCTTGGTATGTTTCTCAAAACTTCAAATTTAAAATTTAAGTAGTTTTTTTTAAATAAAAATAATTTATTAGACTAATTTTTGATGACCTTACTACACCCATGACAATCATTTTGATTGTATTGATAATTTTCAAATTTTTGAAAACAATCACACTTTTCTTGGCTTTTATTTGACATTAGATTTCTCATCAAGAAAACCCAAAAAGAACTATGTTTTCAAAAATTTGGAATTTATTTTATTTTTTTATGATTATATTTTTTAACAATTAAAAGCTAATCTTCTGGTGTGTTAAATAATATTATTCTGATATCTTTTGATTAGCATTAAAGTAAATTTTGTTTATGCGACCTTTCACTGGACAATCCAGTGGTAAAATTTAAGGATTTAAAAAAAAAATTTTTAACACAGCTTCAACTTTTCTCGTTGTTAAATATTAATGACGAAAAAAACTGGTTATCCTGGCAAAGTCCCGAGATAATGCGTAGTTATTTACAAAACGATCGGAGAAAGCGAACATCTGCAATTCAAATGCAAAAAATAGTGATAAAAAATTATTCATGCACACGGTTCTGGATTTCTTCGTACTAATTTAAACGTAATCAGGTTTTATAAGATCGTAAAAATTTATTTATAATCTATATTCTTTTGAAACCTTCCGTCTCCAAACTATTAATTGAATAATCAAAAACTATTTGTGCTCGATCTTGCTTTTTAATTATTCAATTAAAATTTATAGTACAACGATTAAACTACGTTGTAATGACAAGTACCCCGAGGAGTAAAAAATGTGCAATTGAATGGTTTTTACAATCAATAAAGCAAGCTTTTATTGAAACTCGTTTTCACAGTTTATAAACTTTATAAACGAGTGTTATGGGACACCTTGAAAAGTTTCATAACTACCATTAGTAACTATTACGAGTAATTTCATGCGTCTTATCGAATTTATACAAATTTGCAGCGAATAAATTTGATTTTCTAGGTCTGGTCTTGATACTCGAAGCAGTATTGAATTGAAAAGAAAATTGATCTTTCAATATCGCTTCGCGTTTTCTCCTAACCGATTATAGTTTTCTACGGGTGTGCGCTGCATACTCAATACCAAACACAAATGAGGCAGAAAAAAAAAGTCACGGAAAATTCACAAAAAAAAATCGGTGAAAGCGAGCGTAGACAACATGTAGTTCAAATGCAAAAACGGTGATAAAAAACTTGTACCGTTTATGTTTACACGGATTCGTTATCTTGCTCTGAAAATAAACAAATGGCGGGAATGTTAAAATCACTTCAAATTCAGGTTTCAAAATGTATCTTGTTGAGTCTTAAGGGTAAAATCTTCAGTATTAAATTTTTTAAGTACCATTTGGTATAAGTTTATAATTATAAAAGGTAGTAAGTAAAGAATAAAATTAAAAAAATAATTTTTCAAATGGTAATATTTAAAAAAAAAAAAAAAATTTATTTTTCAAATTTAAGACAAGATTACTAATTTAAGAGCGATGATAATATTTAAATAACCTCCATGAAAAATCAAATTTAATGACGCCATCAATGAGAATTTTAAGTCCCTCACAATTAAAGCCAACGTTTTTTTATTACACTCGATTAAAAAAGTTTTGAAAATCACACCTCTAAAAATATATGTTAATAGATAAATAAAATCATAAGTTGATTTCTCGATCCGAGTATCAGAATTTTTCTCTTGCTAGGTTTTAAGCATGCTTTCATGTACTTCTTTCGAAGCGTTAATTAATAATCATCACGTATAATTTTAGACACTTAGTTTATATCGCTATCTTAAACAAAAAAAGGCAATAGAAAAGTTTTCGTAGTAACGGTATTTAATCTTAAAAAGGATGATAGTGATTTTGTCGCTTCTTTTATGTACAAATGAATTCTCATCCACGAGCAAAATTTTTTTATTTTTTTCTTTTTATTCTAAAACAATAAACTGACTCCAATGTTCTTTTTCAACAATACAAACTTCACTTGAAAATCACAAGAAGAACCAGCACCTTTATTCACTCCTCGGCTGCACCCACAAATCACACACGGTACTTAAAACGCCAAGCACCGACTTACTCGCAGTGAGCAAACCTCAAGCAGGTGGATGAGGAACGACCAGCTTAGCGCGTCAATGGCGTCTATTGTCTAATTATTGACGCACCACTCAATCGCCGCAGAAAAAAAAAAAAAAAAAAAAAAACTAAATGAATTCACTTCACGCAGTCCGGACTCCGCACTTTGAATGCCGAGATGGGTACGTCGGGATGATGCGCGCGTGCAGGAGAAAGTTAAACCTTGATTTCTTCGCACTGTAGTTGTAGCCGCTTGACTTTCGTCGAGTAGGAGATTATGATAATAGAGTCCCCGACCTTGTCCGATAATAATTACCTAATTTAACAGCCACCGAGATCTAGTTTAACCGGTCGAGTATACTCGTTAAGAGCAAGAGTACGAACGAAATCGAGATTACCTATTCCCCGAGCGAGCAGGTACTCTCGATACATACACCTTTTTTAAAACTATCATCCCGCGCATGTCGCAATAGTAAACATCGTTTCGATCGTCCGATTTCTCGCGGAATAGGAATAAGAAAGTCCTCCTCTCGCCCGAGCGAGCGCACGTGTGGCTCGGAGACCCAGATTTATTCGGTGGAAATTCCAGGAGTGAAAAAAATAAGTACTTTACGAAATGTGAGTACCGTTATAATTGGTGAGTTTCACATATCTATCTCTGTCTCGGAGTACCCGGGAGTATCGAAGAAATTCAAAGGACTTACCTGGGGATGATCCAGGGGTCAATAGGGCGACTGCAGGTGCATCTTCTCCGGAGCTCGGACCGCGAGTCAATACAAAAGCGGGTCGGCCTGCACCAGCTAACCCGAGGAGGCAGATGCCCAATCCCCCACTTTAACGTCACGGTGAAAGAACAGGCCGCGGCATAGCGGTATATGGCTTGCGTGCGTGCTCGAATCGAATATTGGGGGCTTTGGGAAATGGAAAAAAAAAAAAAAAATGGTAAAGAGAGAATAAAGAGGAGGTAATTTTTAGAGAATTCTTTTGTCGTGGACAATCGAAAGAGTTGAAGGTTTTTTACTGAATTGGTTTTTTGTTGTGTGTAGGATGGTTTATTGTTGAAAATATTGTTTTAGATTATAAATTTTCTACTTGTACTCTTATAAATTAAAGTACGAAGTACCAAAATGTATCAATAATGGAATATTTGAGTATTGCGATTAAAAAAAATAATATTGTAATTATTAATTTATGGAATATACTTGTGTTAGAGTTTATTATTTTTTAATTGTCATTCTTAACTAAAGTAAAAAAGATAATTTTTCCACTTTATTGAAGAAAAAAAAAAAATCATAATAATTCGGAGTGGTTTTCTATTGATAAAAACTGTGAAGCAAACCTGAAAAACAAAATAATAAGTAAAAAGTGGCACTTCTGATCTTTATCTGGTAAAATTCTCACATAATTCAGTGAAACTACAAAAAATTAAAAATGGTCACCTGTAAATCAAAAAATTTCGTTGTAACGTGTTGGGAAAAAATTACAAGATAATTTCTTCAGATGATGTAAAAGTTTCTTAATAAGTAATAAACTTTTTTCAGAATTCTTAAAAAAAAAAGCATTAATTATTTTACTTTTTGTATTTTGAAGATTTTTGAACGATTCTTATCGTTTGATATTGGTAGAAAATAATTATGAATGTAAAAGGTGATACAACAAACATAAAAAAAAGGTTAAATAATAAATTTTGAATCAATTGCAAAAATCATTCAGTTATGAGTCTCATTGTTTAGTGTGTCCTGTATATCAAGGTGCCAGAGCCTTGGATACATAAACTAAGTCCAACTCTCAGAAAAATTTAACCCTCACATTGATAACTGATAATTCTTAAATACTAATCTAGATTATCATTTCATAATCATTTGAAAGAAAAAAAAAAAAAAATTAATTGTAGGATCATGAAACATTTTTTTTTTGTTTATTTATTCATTTTTTTTTCAATCAATTTGTGATCTTAAAGTACCAGTAATAACTATAAAAAAATTTCATAAACTATTATTCCACTCTCTAGATACACTACATTGGTATAATTCAACACCTCGAAACAACATAATAAACTCAAAAATAATAACGTACGACTTCACTTAATTTGAATAAATTACCTCTGTAATTTAATTGGTTAATACGAAAGTGTAAGCGCACGGATCTGCGGTGAAAATAATAGCCGCACGATCGCAAGGCCGCGTTTGTGGAAACACGATGATAGTGTCAAGAGCACCGACCGCAGCTATTTTCATCCTCCAAGTATATTTCCTTTTCCTTTTAAAAAAATTTATCTCGTAATTGAAACGGTGACCCCTGCGTAAATTTACGCTTTGAGAGGCCTCAAGCACTGTTATTATGTATACCGAGGTGGCTTCTTTACCTGCGGCTAGCTCCGTCGCACGCTGTGAGATCTTTTGAGTGGAGTGTTTTTGGTCAAAACAAGCGGAGTGAAGGAACTCCTAAAAAGACACGACGGGGGATCCTTTTTTTGTTTGGAAGCTACCGTGTTTGTTCTTGGGGAGTCGATTATACTGTTTTGAGCACAGACTCATTCAACATTGGGAGCTGATTCGGTACCTGCTCCCAGTGTTGAATCGAATAAGTCTGTACTTTGCATTTTTGAAAAAATTCGTGGTTTTGGTTTAGATTTTTTTTTTTAATCGAAAGTTTTTTAAACAAAATTTTGCTACAATAAATATTTGAAAAATTTTTAATCATCGTTAATAACTGTTTTTTTTTTTTTTTTACAAAACTAATAAATCTGTAAAATTAATTAATTAGAAGATAGTAAACAAAAATTATTTGATAGAATGAGTAGAATAAAAAAAAAAGGTTCCTTGTACGATGGCGAGAGAAAAAAGAAACAATTTATTGCGAAATTTTTCGAAGATTTGCAAAACTACCTGAAGGTAAAACGTGTTTAGTAGGCCAAGTTTGGCAACACTCTCTAGAGACTTAGTGATGTTGATTGAAATTCGATAAAAAGACACATTTATACCGAATTTAGTTTAAGTTAGGTAATCGATTAAGTATGGAATCCGCTTAAAAAAAATTTTTGTTCTTAAAATTTACTTGACAATACTTTGCAAAGTTTTTTTAATTAATTTTAAAGACGCTCGCCTTAGTAATTTTGCTACTGAACTTTTTCAAAAAATTTTGTTTAAGTATGTGTTTTTTCTTTAAATTTCAAATTATTTGATTTGAACTTGATCATTTTTTTGAATTTTTTTATAACTTCAACTAATTATGTGCTGCAGAATGATTGAACTAATAAAATTCCAGTGAAATTTTGAATCTTCAGGTGAGTCTCAACGATAAAAAAATTGTATCAAAACAAAACTTGTACGCACAAATAAAGTAATTCAAAAAAAAAATTTAATTTTAAAGCTTCAATAAATGCTCCTCTCATAAAACAGTTCTCCAAATCATTAAATTTTTATCATCCCAAATGTCCAAACTCAAAGAATTAAAAACAAATCTTCACCCCGCACGCATGGTTCAATTCCGTCAAGGTCGAACGTGACCCAGCACAATTCTTACCCCGGGTAAAAAGAGGATTTTACACCTGAACGACTTCGTTCCAAAAAAAGGGTTGTCATCATTTTACACCTGGGAAGATTTACGACGGCGGTATTTTGCGCCCGCGGGAGTAATTACCCCAGTGAGGCACCGCGGATTATTGTGTCTCAGGTATTTACGCGAAAATATTGAAGACAGTTCGCTCTACCGGGGATAATTTATTGGCCACTTCCCCCCCGTAAAGCTGCTTAGAGCCACGTGTTTCGGCTTTCGCGCCCGAAGAATATTGTTTTAGGGCGCGAGAGCTACCGCGGGAGAACACGAAAAGGTGCTCTTGTATTTTAGCCCTGGAGGACGAAGAGATATTATTTGTTTATTTAGGGCTGCTGCTGGGTGTACACAAATTTTACGATGGTTTTTATACTGTTTGCCGTGAAGATTTTTTCGGCGTTGCTTCGGTTTTACAATTGTAGATTAGAAAAAATTAGATCTTTTACTACGAAGTACTATGGTATAGCAAAAGATAATAAAGGTACGTAGCATAAAATTTAAGTAAGTTACGTTTAAAAAAATTTCAAGATTTTTTCAGTTATTATTATTATTATTATTATTTTTTTTTTTTTTTGAATCAGTATATTTATAAAAATTTGATATTACAAAATACTTTCATTCGTCATGAACAGGAAATCCAGTTTCATACTAATCACTGAAGTTAAAAAAATTTTTGTTAGTAGCCAACCGCATTTGCATCAGTCAGAGCTTTTTTCTCACTTTGCTTTTCAATAAAATTACCATGCTAAAATAGTCAGCTCGCGAAACTCACATATAATTTGCGAAAATCCCATTGCAAACGAAAAACCGAAGATTGCGATAGTATTTTAAGAACCCCGCGCGTTGGTAACGAGCATCGAACGGCTCGCTCTTAAAACGTCCATTAGGTACGCGGCTACTCAAATCGTCCTCGTTCTTGCACTTTACTCAGTGGACGAAGAAGAAGAAAAAAAAAATGAAAAATGGAAACGACCGAGGGAATTCGCAATCTCCGAGGATGTAGCAACGACAAAACAATGCCTTTTATCTTTGCATCTCGATTATGCGTCCCGCGATGTCCTTTTTGCATTTCTCTCGTGTGACAACAATTTTCATTCGCGGGAAAAGAGCCATTAAAAAATACTAATCATTTAATTTTTTATTACCTTCGTACGAAGATTGATTCAAGATGGCAAGGTAAGGCCGTTTCGTCGTTAAATTGCAATTTAAAAGTGCACTTCGAAGTGTACACAATCGGTAATTTCCTTCGTAAATTATAATAATTGTGGTTTTATGTACACATTACACCAAAGTTCAAGAAAGCTCATGGCTTTTTTTATTTTTTCGACGATTTTTTTTAAAGTATTATTTTTATCAATTATTGATGTAAATTTAAAAAATGATAAGGTAGGTGTGCCTAGTATGGCTATGCTAAAATTAATATTTTTTAACGTTCAACAGAACTACCTTTGAGCTTTCTCACACATCCATGAGCTTTAAAATGAGACCGTAACCTTTCAATTCGAATCAGTTGAGCCAAAATATCATTAAATTTGCTAAAACATAACTTTTTTAAGATAGCAAACGACTTGTTCATCTAAAATTTCGCGAATTGTCCGAAGTCAAAAGAGCCGACAGAGACAATTCGCGAGGTTCTACTATACCAATTTATTTAAAAGAATAATTTATTTAAAATATATTTTTTTAAAGTTACTATAACAATTATTCCATTACTACTAAATTTTATTTTGAAACAATTATATCATCCAATCATTTGAAAAAAAATTTGAATATTCAAAATTGATTCAAACAAGTAAGCATTTAAAACCCTACGATATAAAAAAAAATCACCGATTGACCTACAAGCAGCCCTCACCTACCCACGACCCTGCAGCCATTCTGAAAATTTCCAAAGCCGGTTCGACAGCACGTTTTCCATCGTCCGGCATTATCCTCTGTACTTTACAACTCAAATTCGCAAAGGTCCAAATTTCTCCCATCCAGAAAGTTTTGGGGGAAAATTCTAGGTGGAGGGGGAAGGAAGCCCATTAACAGGCAATAAACCCGTCTCCAGCCGTCTCCGTGCCTGCGGCAAGAGGGCCCACCTCAGTACAGTGGTCAGTGCCAAAGCGAACAGATGTCCAAGTGTGAATTTTGAGTGCATTGTATTAGCAGCTACACTGCTTTTGTTAACTACCATGAGCACCTCTGCGTCAACATGGATCAAGCGGAACATGCTGGACCAGGAGGACATAATCCTCGAGTACTCCGAGGAGCTTGTGAGTATACACATACTTTATGAATTTGTCGAACTTCTGAATGATTAATTTTTAATGGTTTTATTTCAGGGAAGACGACTTACCGAGCCCGAGATGCGGTTCTTTAAGAACCTGCAGATGCTCGAGGATGATCTGCCACACTGGTACCTCGAGTACTCGAGCAAGCGACGCGACTCTGCGAGGAAGTCGAGGTCGATCCACGACCGACCCCGGCCTTGGAGAACGTCCAGCGGCGGGAGCCACCTCCCCGGGTCTCCCAGAAAGAGGTCCCCGAAGAAGCGGTCACCGAGGAACTCGCCCAAGAAAACTCGAACCGGTGAGTGCCAAATTTTTTTTTCTTTATACCGATAAAAGGCGTTTCAGGTTCTTATTATCTAATTTTTCAAATTACAGATAGCCCGAATTACTCGACAATAGACAGTGGCTTCAATGAAGATTTTAAGAGCAACCGCGGCGGATGGACGAACAATAGTCCTTGCATCTCAGAGACGTCAGCCTCGTCTTCGGACATTGAGACCGACCTGGACTCCTCCCAGGTGTGCTCACCGGCCCCCGAGGAGATCCCACGGTCACCGGTCAGGCGTTCTCTTTCCGGGAACTTTAACACTTACCCACGGGTCAACGAGTCCCGTAAGTTAGACAACATCAACATAGTCCTGGAGTCCCCGAAGCTGGTTCAGGAGGTTATGAAAGCTCCAACCACCACGTATAGCGACACTGAGAACGTCGAAGAGGAAGAGGATCAGGAAAAGGACGAGGCGAACAGTAATCACGCGACCTTCCTCATAGCCGAGGTCCAACCCGAGGACGTGACGTCCCAGGTGGACATGTTCACCGAGCTAGACGAGAGCAGCGACGAGGACGACGAGAACGCACCACCCTCGCCCTGCACGCGCTTCTTCAACTCGAACCAGAAATCAACTGAACTCGAGAAGATCGTTCAGGAACGTCGCCGGGAGTCAGGACACCGGAGCCTGGTGCAGGACATGATCGACGATCTGGATCGCAGCCTGGACAGTACTATGCCCGCCAGCACAGTCAGCAGCAGCTGCAGCCGAAGCTTCGTCAAGAGCATGATTCACGCCCTGGAGAGCAGCCTCGTGGAGTCCGACGAGGAAGAAGACGAGGACGCCCTGAGCCAATACAGCATCGACAGTCTAGATTCGGACCTCGCCAAGTCCACCAGCATCTCTATAAAGTCCTGCTCCACCAGGTCCTGCACACCCGAGCCCCTTAACGAGGACTTCGGCGTCCAGGAACGGGAAGAGGAAGACGAGGATGAGGATGAGGATGTATACTGGATCCAGTGCAAGCACGTCGAGCTCCCACGCACCAGCTCCCTGCTGAGTATGTCCACGAGCAGGTCCTCCACTAGCAGTCGCATCCGTCGCTCGGCTTCCCCAGGTCTCAGCCCCATCCTCGGCCTCGAGGACCACCTCGGGTTCCACGCATTCCAGGAGCAGCTCAAGAAGCAGAACCACCAGCCCTTCTGGTACAACGCCTACAACAGCAAGCTCCGCAGGGACCAGCAGCTCAAGAAGATCGAGGAGGTCTTTCACAATCCGGACTCCGGGTGCTATTCTGACGACAGGTCACCCAGCCCGGCATACTCAACCTCGTCCTCTACCATCATCCACAGCGCTGACGACGAGCGGGAGTCCGTGGTTTCCATCCCGTTCACCCCGCCCGTCTCGTCGCTGTCTTTCTGGGAACCCTCGCCCGCGCCCTCGATTGCGTCGTCGCCCGTCCTCGACGAGAACAGGGAGAGCATCTGCTCCAAAAACAGGATTTCGCACCGCAGATTTATCCTCAAATCGTGTCTTGTCTGATTTGAAAAGTGTTTGTTTTTCTTTTTACAATTGAATGACCATGTGCTTTTGAGAGTATTGTAAATTTGCATGTTTGAGGGAAATTTAAGCGCTACGGTGTTTGTATATTTTTTGTCCTCCGGCCAGAAAACTTTCTGGCTCCGTAGAATAAAAAAATAGTATACACACCTCGGCCAGTAATTAAGAAGGCCTCAGATCACATGTTTATCAATCGCGGCTTCGCCTCGTGGTCTGAAACATTTCTTACTTTACTGGCCTAGGTATGTAATATACTATTTAAAAAATTTTACGTATATACAACGAATTTTGGTTTTAGCGGTAATCCAAATAATTTACGCGCAAAAATCATTAAACGTGTTTTTATAAATATAGATTAATTTATGATTTACGTATGATTTAAGTATGATTTTAAGAATCGATAATTAAGTTGTAACTTTCCAGCGCATCGTTGCAAAGAATAAGTGTACATAAATAAGAAAAAAAAAAAAAAAGTGTAAATAAGAAAAGAAAAATCCTGGCTCGTAATAGTCACAGAAAGCCCTCGTTTACCAAAGATCGCTCGTGCACGCCGACACAAATATAAATCTGTTGCCAAAATTCCGAGGTTTACAGTTCCAAGTGCTCTGCTCTGCTTTGCTCTTCCCCTCCCCCCCTAGAACCTCATTGTCCGCTCAAAGTACTTTGGCTCGCTGCTGTTAAACGTTAGCTCTCCCCGCCTAATCGCCTCTCGTCGCAGGTAATTTTCGCAGCGAGCAAAGACACTTTTGGCCAAAATTTTTCCACAGAGCCCCCCGGAGAGAAAATATAAAATTTCAGTTTCGCTCCGAGTAGCCAACCGTTCTTATCGGTCACGCCGGCCGGGAAGAATATTTTTGTATCGTGAGTGTTTGTTATTGTGCTTGAGCGCTGTGCGTTTTTTTTTCGGTAAGTTCTGAAAAAATATGGTTAAATGAGTTTGTTATCATGTAAACTGAGAATTTTTACTAAGGTGGGGGATTGTGTCGCGCCAAATTTTATGTGTAAACAAAGCATTGGCATGCAAGCGAACGAGTTTTCGATATTTTGTTTTTGATAAACAAGTTTGATGACCGACTGTCCGAGCTTGATTACGAGTTGCTTATGAAATAATTTAATTGAATTTTGAGTTCAAATGTAAACGAAAATTTTAACGCCTGATTGGTACGGGCTATAAAACATTAGAGTGCTTCAGACTCTGAATAAAAATATTAACTACCAACTGATGTTCTACGTTTAATGTTTGCTGTTTATAATATTTATTGTACATTTAAAAAAAAAATAAACAGAGGTAGATATTACCTATATGATTTTAACCATGAATCATTTTTAATTTTTGAACCCATAGATTGAAAAGCTGATAATTCAAAATTTTTCATTAACAATAACTAATTTTTCCTTGAATTATTTTTAAATTTCACAATTTTATTATGGTTTCTGTAACAAGATATATAATTTTATAAATAATTAACAGTATATATTAATTATTTTGAATAAACTATTTTTATCTTCCAATTGAAAAGTTTTATAAATACTTTTCCAATTCGTTGTTAAAAAATATCCCCTAAGAAAAAAAGATTGGAAAATTTTTTACTTCAATATTAAACGTAAAATTCGTCCAGACTCAACTATGTACCCGAGCTACAACAAGACCCGGTCGCAGTCCACGACGGACCTGAGCCGGTCATTCCAGGATGCTCATCCTCCCCATCTCAGCTACGCGACGCTGTCCCGCCGCCAGAAGCCGGCCTCCAACTCGCCGGTCAAAAGGACAAAGTCGTACCTGACCGACGGAGTGCGACGAGAGTACGAGGTCGAGTACATGTCCACCTCGGTACCAAGCTTCGTCTCTCCGATGCAGTTGATCCGCCAGCATAAACAACAGCAATCAGAACAGCAGCAGAGCCCGCTGCCGACTTACGGAACCAACAACTTCGTCAAGCGGCTCGTGGCGACCCTCGAGAGGAAGCAGCAGGGCCCGATGGTCTGCACCGAGGAGGTGATACCCAAGAGGAGACCCTGCGAGTACAGCGTTCCCGTGCTACCCCGGCTACCACCCCCTCCGCCGCCGCCGCCGGTCAGGAGAGCCGAGACGAGGAGCAGAGAACAGAGCCTTGGGGATCGGTTTGGGAGTGGACAGGCTTTCAACAGGGAACAGAACCTTGGGGATCGGTTTAGAAGTGGACCGGCTTTTAACAGGGAACAGAGCCTAGAGGATCGGTTTGGAAGTGAACAGGCTCTCAACAGAGATCAGAGCCTTGGAGATCGGTTCAGAAGTGGACAGACTTTCAACAGGGATCAGACCCTTGGGCATCGGTTTAGAAACGGTCAGACTTTCAACAGGGATCAGACCCTTGGGGATCGGTTTGGAAGTGAACAGGCTCTCAACAGAGATCAAAGCCTTGGAGATCGGTTCAGAAGTGGACAGACTTTCAACAGGTGATTCAAATTTTTTATAGTTTTTATATTTCATATTTCATTCATATGAAATATAAATTCATATGAATGAATTTCATATTTTAATAATTATTATTTACGATTGTAGAATGTTTTTACGGTAGCTTTCTTGTCACTTGTTAAAAAAAATTAAAGCTGCAATATGATCCATATTAGTGTTTATGGATCATATTAGATTACACACGGAGAGAAAAAATACACGATTTTAGTGTGGACGCTGCACGAGAAACTTGTGTGTTGAAGTCGCGCATAAATTTTATGCGAGCGCTACAAAAAAACTGTGCTCTGTCACAGAATTTTTTCGTGTACGGCGCAGCGTTTTTGTGTACAATTCACGCAGAATTCTGCAGTGTTAACTTATCACACTAAAATCGTGTATTTTTTCTCTCCGTGCAGATAATGAATTTCAGAATTTTTCAAATTTTTGAAATCTATCTTCGTAATTAAAAATCTTCACAATTTTTCTCAAAACTTATTATGATAATTATGAAGTCCGAAACCGCGTACTGATTTATTAAAAAACAAGTAAACAAATGAGGAAATTTTTTGTGACTAAATTAAAAACTGTAATGTAAATTTAAAAACTCGAAAATTCAATTTTTTTCATTTCTCAATTAAAGGGACATCGTTTTTAGCTTGAGCTTGCCTGGTAAAAGTAATTTTGAGAAAACGTTTAATCAACGGTCTTAATAACGCGTGGTTAATTTGGCACTTTGAGTGCAAATTGCTTTTGCGGTTCACCGACTTCCTCTGCAGACGCGCGAGAGCTCATTTGGAAGCTCTCAGCGGGAGCTTTTTATTTTTCTTTTTAAAAAACATTAACTCACCTATGGTACATATAGAACTCACGTTAAAATAAGGTTTTCGTTTTTTAACTTGAGCTCACACATGTCTTCATTCAGATTGAATCCGAGCGCGCAAAGAGAAAGATTCCAAAGTACTGATTAATTTTTTTTATTAAATTTTTACTACTTCCATTCCAGATTCACACCAAACAGATTGACGAAGCTGAACGAGCGGGACGACGAGGAGGACGACTACTCGACCGACGAAGAGGAGGACTTCTCGGACTTTTCCAGAGGCGACTCCCCGGACTGCTACTGGCATGATATTAACCTTCAGCCCAGTCCCGTCCCGAGCTCCCCGTCCCCCGAGCCCGACTCCACTGGCAAACCTGGCAGCGCCAAACGCGTCCTCAAGTCCATGTTCACGAGTCTCATGAACTGGCGCAATAAGAGCAAGAGCAATGCCAGCACCAACAACGCCAACCTGCCCAGGGGCACCCGGGACTACTACGCCGCCAGGCCGAGCCTCGGGGAGGAGATGCAGGCTTTCCGGTCCGGCACCATGACGCGGCTGTACGAGAGGAGCAAGAGCCGCGACGTTCCCATACCCGAGGAAAGAATCCTCAACCCTTTCCCCGAGGAAGAGGAGGAGATGCACCAGGAGAAGAAAAAGACGAGCGTCGCGACCATCAGACCGATTTACGGAAGCTACAGCGCCAAGTCCGAGAACAGACACTGCGATGAGGCCGTACCCTTGACTAGCTACAGCTCGAGCTTTTCTAGAAAATTCATTCAGGTGAGATGATTTTTTTGAACTCACATTTACAGATTTTTTTTTGTGAATGCGGTTACGCATAAAAAAAGGTAAAGGCTTCGAACTAGTTCCAGGTTTGATTATACCCACTCCGATTTTGACCACTAACTCATGAGTAGGTTTTCGACTGTTTGTTCTTAAACTCAAATACTGATTGCAAACACTTAAGAATTATTAAAAGTTTTAACGAAATTTGATTTGAAACTTTTTTTTGCAAGCAACAATGGTAATGAATAAAGTTTGTGTGGATTTCAGATTTAAAATAAAATACGCATATTACTGTTTATACACTATTGTATAAAATACATACTATTACTGTTTAGAAATTTAGCGTTGAAATGTCACAAGATCTCCTTATTACTCAAAAGAATAAAAATCCCTAATAAAACAATTTTTTCTGATTTCAGCCAGCTGCTCTTCCGGCCCACCGCAGCAGGTCGAGCTCGCCGACGATGGAGTCGCTCATGCGTCCCACCAAGGTCATTCGGGACCTCCACAAGCGCTCGTCTCGGGGCGAAAGCACGACCAGCAGCGTCTGCAGTTCGTCCTCGACTTCGTCATCGCTGGTCCATCTGCGGTGCAAGAACGGCTCGGTGAGCTCAACCGAGACGGTCTACGACATCCCCAGAACGAGGCCCATCCTGCCCAGTCAGCCGCCCGCCGTGGTGAACTACGAGACGATACAGCTGCAGCCGAACAAGCGGTACTCCCAGCCCGACTACGAGAACTTCATGGAGACCATTTATGACGACCGGAGACTGCAGTGCTCGGCCTTCACCACCTTCTAATGGACACTTTAACACGACGGGGCAGTTACGAATGATTCTCGAGTGCGAGTCCTTATAAACTCGAATTTTTGACTTACGACTCTTTGTAAAGAGAGTGTTATAGTCTCTTAACGAAGTCTTTGACCAACTTTGATTACACAGTTTGAAGTAGGCGACTTAATTGTTATAGAAATAATTTCTTAGATAAGTTTGAAATTTTAATGTGCTGTTTCAGTAAATTGGAACATTTTGTAGATTAAGATTTGATTAAGTTGAAAGACTTGATTGCGAGTACGATCCAGCTCCATCAATCGTTCAGACTTTGACTTCTTCAATGCGTTTTCACAAAAAAAAAACTAGAAATCTAATTATTTTAATTATGCGTCAATAAATTATTTTTAGTTATCATTAATTTTTTTTATTATCAGTAACGCGATCTAATGGATTAAGATATAAAGCGCGTGACTCGTATTTTACACTAGTCCTGAGTTCATGACCCGCTTCTGATTTATTAAAAAATCTAAAAAGCGCGGTTTGAATTATTTCTATTATCAATACAGCTAATTTAATTATTAATTAAATATTTTTTTTAAATTTGTAGATGAGTAATACCACACTTGCGAGAAACTAAATTTTAATTAATGAAAAATTATACATTATCAGAGTATTATTTTTGTGGAATAATATCTCTTAATAAAACTGTATGCATTATGACAATATATAATATGATAAATTTTAATTTAAAGAATAATAAAATCTATAAAATTTAATAGATATAATTTTATGTATATTTTTCGTTTTTTTTTTTTTTTTTTTTTGGGAATCAATAGTCACAGAGCCATTGAATTTCTATTTTTAAGAATATTAATATTCTAATAAATAGCAAAAAAGCAGCAATTACTTAGAGAAAATTAGCTTTTTTTTTTTTTTCAAGTTGATTTTTACACTTTTTGTAGTGTAAATTAAAACAAAAATTCAGTGAAAAAAAAAAATGAAATTCTTTCTGTACTATAAATCTCTATCAAAAATTTATTTTCAAAAGAAATTTTAATAATTTACAAAGTATAAAAAAAAAGTTTTTTCTGTACAAAAAAAATTTATTTTATAATTAACAACAGTGATGAATAAAAACACGATGTCATGGAGAAAGCTAATGAAAATGAAAGCATTAAATTAACTATAAAAATTAATTTTATAAATTTGAGTAACTTCACTCTGATTTGTTTGGACTCCATGATAAGTAATCAGATCTTGTAGCAGCTTGGTACTCTTTTACTAAAAAATCTACAACTTCTCGAGAGTCATCTAGTTCACTAAGGTCATCCTCAAACATTTTTTCTTTTTTAAATTGTTCTAAGAAAGCTTCTCTCTTTCTGAGCTTATCATATTGCTGTAAAGCTCTTTCAAACAGCTGAAAAAAGTTTGATCAATTTTTAAATACATAATAGTAATTTTCAATGAGAAATTTTACAAAACTAAATTTTTTTACTCACTGAAGATATATTTGTGTGATTAGCTAACATAAGTCCTGATACCCTGTGAGTGGTTTGTATGTATGGAGACTTTCTTGACAAAGCTACTTGTATGCTCCCTGGGCCCCATGGAATGAATTGTGCAAGTTTTCTTTCCCTTATCCTTTGTAAAGATTTATGAACTTGTGTTGGATCAACCTCTCCCTGATTAATTAATAATCAAAATTTTTGAAAAATTTCCTTTAAAATAAATTAGATTCAGTTTAAAAAGAACTTACTTGGATTATATTTAATATGGAGATGTAACAGTGGGCAGCGTTTCTGTCTAATGCTGTAGAAACCATCATATTTTTTGGCTGCAATAGTCTCCTCATAACATCAAGCACTGATGTTTTTCTAATCGACGCACCCTTTTGAATGAATAAATTTAGTTAAAGACATTTTTACTAAGATATTTATATAAATTTTACCTCTTGGTCTGTACTGAGAGGTGTATATCCTGTCATTAGAAAATGTAATCTTGGTGTTGGAATCAGTGGAGCAATTAGTCCAACTAAGTCGTTATTCATGTAAGATGGATACCTAAAAGTAATGAATAATAAAATAATTTTTTTATTATTTTTTTTAATAAGATTTAAAAAAAAAACTCGAATACCTTAAAGTGGTAGTGCTGACAGACATAATTGTTGAGACTAGCTTATTAATTTGAGCAAAGCTTGGATTTTGAATGTGTAATCTGTCTGAGGCTATTCTGTTTAAAGCTGTGTTGTCAAGAACCACAACACAATCAGCACTCTGAGTTAATCTTTTGAGAGTCAACAGAGAATTGTAGGGCTGAACGACAACATCACTGAGAATAAAAGTTTGTTAATAATTTCAAACGTGAAATATCAAAATAGAGTATTTTAGCAGACCTTATTTCATCTTGGTTTGGAAACACACTGTAAGTTTCAATCAACTTTTTAGGAAACCTGTCTGCCAAAGATTCCAACATGAAGGAGCCCATTCCAGAACCAGTACCTCCAGCAATTGAATGACACAAAACAAAACCCTAAGTATAAATTTAAATTAGAATCATTTAGAGTTGCGATTGATTATACTTTGCATTTACAACACACCTCTAAACTATCACTTCCATCAGCTTCTCTGTCCAAAATATCAAATATTTCTTCTTGCAGCTTTTCTCCTTGATGATATCCGGATGCCCAATTATTTCCAGCTCCACCGCCATGTTTAGAAAGATAAATATTCTCAGGATTATAGAGCTATAAATAAAAAAATGAAATCATCACATACCCAGTTAAAAAAAAAAATAATAGCAAGTTTTGAAAAGTAACAGTTTTTTTTAAAACCTTTGAGTATGGAGAATTCATGATTGTGTGAATGACTCTAGGCTCTAAATCCAGGAGCACTGCTCTAGGAATGTAATGTTCATCATCGGACTGGTAGAAAAAAACATCTTTACGGTCTGTTCCTTCAGTGGCATAATCTTCTAAAATTCCCTCTGGACTGATACCATGCTCAGCGCAAAGTCTTTTCCAAAACTCAAAGCCAACTGCAGACAAACAATAAATCAATTGTTTTTTACAAGATAATTAGTAATTTACAATTTATTTCATAACTTACTTTGATTTCCACATTGGCCTAGTTGCAGAGTTATCATTTCACATGGCATTTTGGCAACTTTGGTTTATACTTGGTATTTCTCGTAAATAGCACTATTATAACTTAACAGCTAACTTTGCGTAACAAAAAAAAAACCTAAAAACTCAAGAGATCAAATTGATTTTCGTCCTTAGCCATATAAATTGCAAACTATAACCAACCTATAACCGAATGTAAATAAACACCGTAGATCAATTCGACCGCAGCTTCAGGGTTCAGCTGTTGCAGAACGCGCGCAAAACAACGGAGCACGGAGAGACCCGAAGGCCACCGATGTTGAGGCGGCAACTCGCGCTGATTGATCGAGCCTTTACAAATTAAAAAAAATTTATTTACCTAGTACAATGGTATGAGTAAACTATAGAGTAAAAATTTCGTACAGTTAGTGGAGCGAAATACGAGACAATCGATCAGGATCTATTTTATGCTCATATTTATAATATCTGTTGCTTCTAGTATTTTATTAGATTATAACTATAAAAGTTATTATATCAAGTTCAAAGTTTTTTAGTTCAAAAATTTAGATTTATTGACACGTCTTGTGCTTTTGGTATCACTTAATTACTATGAATTAGGAAGGGATTAATATTCTTACTAATGTATTATATAAGTTTACATTTACCTTACAAACAAATTTATGTAAATTATGCGTGATCTTACTGCAAAACTGCAATTTAAAAACATATAGAGTTTCAAGTTTTTCCGCGAGAGGGACTTTTTGTCGGCTGCAGTGCAAATTGCAATTGCAAAATGCAACTGCAGCGTCTGCAAGCTGCAAGATTGCGCAATGCGCAGTCGTTAAATAACAAAATATACATATAGTATATAGTTAACCTAGAATTTAGTCTGCTGCAGTTGTTGTTGTTGAATAGGTAGTTTGTGCCAAGTGCATAAACACCGCATCACTTGTTTTTATAATGTGATGTGAATAGTTTGAAAAAAAAGAGTGTAAAAGTTACTGTGCGTGAAACTAAAGTAATTATTCGAAAATCTTTGCTTTTTTGAACAACTAGCTGAAAAAATTAATAATATATCTTTGGTGCTGGAAGAATATGCAGGAAATTTCTTTTTTATTAACAGAATGGCAAGAGCTTAATTCTTTACTTTATGCTCCTCTCAGTGCTACTAAAAGAGTCCAGGTATATAATTAATAATTTGAAGTAAAAATTAATTTCTTAAAAATCATTTTCAAGCATTAAAAATATTTTTCTAGTATACATGTGTAGCTGTATCTACAAATTACATTGCTCTTGGAGCAACCAGTGGAAGTGTTTATTTATTCAGTAGGGAACCATGTATTTTTCAACATTTGATTCCACTATCGGTATGGATGTGATATAACATTAAACAAACTAAAATTTTTATTTTTTTAATCTTACAATTTTTATTTTAGGAAGGTGCTGTGTATCGAGCACAAATATCACCTGATGAAAAAACAATAGCTTTGTCTACTGTGAGAGGAAGCATTTGCTTAGTTAGTTTGAAGCAGCTTAAACTATTAACTGTATCTTCTGAACATTTAGGAGAAAAAGTGTCTAGTCTATGTTGGAATGACAGCAGTACTGAAGTTTATGCAGGAGATGACAAAGGAAAAATATCTGTTACTGTTTTACCCAGCTTTATGGTAATTAAAATTTGTACAGTTAAAAAATTTTTTTTAAATGTGCAATCTAAAAAAAAATTAATTTTAGGTCAATGGCATGTTCCAGTCTCCATCTGGTTCACTGATGGATTTGGATTCAAAAATTGTACAGATGAATTTTGATTTTCCTTTGTTACTAGTTTCCACTTTGAACAAATGTTACATATGTGATACAGTGTATGAACAATACAAGCAGATTGGAAATAAACCTCGCGATGGAGAATTTGGAGCTTGCTTTTCCAAAAAACACAGTGAAATCAATGTTATGGAAGAAGTGAAAAAACAAGAGCAAGCATCTAACTTAAAACAACTGGTAAACTCAAGCGAAGAAGTATATAATGAAAATAATACTGAAGAAAGTCTTCCTAAAATTTATTGTGCTCGTCCTGGTAGTAGATTTTGGGAGGTAACATCAACCGGTACCGTTATTAAAACTCACCAATTCAAAGAGGCTTTGGCAATTTCACCTTTACCGGTGTACAAACCATCCATTGGAAAACTTTTCAGATTGAAAAATCAAAGTCAAACTTGGCCAACCCAGTCAATAAATTTTTCTCAACTTTTTGTAATTAATGATAAGTATTTGTTTTCATACACATCAAATGGTTTGTACATTTTAGATCCTGGAAATGCTGAAGTTATACTTTGGAACGATGAATTTCCCGACATATTTATGTCCCACATCATAAATGACAGTATTTACTTAATGTCATCTTCTGGAGTTTTTCATTGCCTCACTTTTTCATCTACTGACTCTTTGATTTTACAACTTTATGATAAAAAATTGTACAGACAGTGCTTGGATATGTGTCAAATACTCAAACCTAATGTAATCAACTCAGTTGCAGAAGATTACAATGGTTTTGACATCAAAGAAGCAACTAATTTTCCGGATGTTCTCAACCCAATTATTTCATTAATCAAACCAAATTATAATAGTCACCCAATAAAATTAGAATCAGGTATTGTCCTGGTTAATTCTGCTACTAAAAACTCAAAAATTCATTCTCAAAGTTTGTTGGACATTAAACCTGGAGAGATTCAAGACATAGACGAATTAAAAGATTTATTTACCTCGTTGACAACAAACAGTATAGTTAATTCACCCAGTGCACAAGCTAATGTCAGTGATGCAATTGTGATAGACGATACAATTGGAAAAATACCAACTCAAGAAATAGAACTACACACAGAGAACAAAACGGAATCAAACGAAGTCTCTTCCCTACAGCTCACTATTTGTAATATACAAACTGACTTAGAATCACTATACTTAACAATCAGTTCTCAGATGAGACCCAATATTACAGAAAACCAGTTGGAAGAGTTGTTAAATTTGTTCACTGAAACTCTAGATAATTTAAAGAAAAAATATGAAGTCTCTAATGAATTACAAAGTTATCTCTTTGAGGTAATTCGTTCTGCAGAGCTTCATTATTATAATAGTTTATTAGAAAACTTACCTATTGATTTACTTCATAAAATAGAAAATATAGAAATGCTTAAACAGTTAACAAAAATTTTTGTAGATATAAATTCACCAAAGTACATCGAGTGCTCTTGTAATTTTCCATACCCAGTGTTTGGTTCTGGACTTACCAAGACAAAAGAGCCTAAGTTTTTCAATGTTGGCAGAGTACTCTTAAATAAATTATCTGCAACTAAATCAGAAAACATTTGCTTGAAAGTTTGTAATCAAATTCCGTACTTGTGGAGAGAGTATTTGTCTTTAAACGGGTACAAGAAACACCGAGTTCCAGAAACTTTGTTAAAACAGTGCCTTCAAATTCGGGACAGTTTTATACTCTCAACAGTTCTTCCTAATTTAGACGAGCAGCAGTGGAAAGTGTCTGCTAACTGCTTCGAAAACATTAAAAACTTAAAGTGCGTTAATTGTAGTAAACCTTACGACAGTAGTCAAATTTCGTCAAAAGATTTTTACATCGATTGGCCAGGAGTTGTGCGTTTGATTATTCAAAAACACGGGGCCAAGGAGGCGTTGGAGTTTCTATCTAAAGTTCACGATAAACTACCTCAAGTTATCTTTGATAAAAGGTTTGTATGAATTTTTTGTTTTCTTTTTAATTAGTTTGTCATAACGTAATATGTTGCCAACTTTTTTTCCAGTACTTATCAGTCTATTATATTTTCGACAATATTGAGATATCATGGGGTTAAGCAGACAATTGAACTTGATAACTCAAGTGTGGAACAAAACTCGATTTGCTCTCCAAGAGTAAGTATTATTTACTTTTTCTTGTTGGATTTATTGAAATGTTTTTTTTCATTATTTTTATTACATTTAATCTCCAAGGAATGAAGTTTTTCTCCTTTATGTTGATTTCTTTTATAAAAAAACTCGTTCGTTAACACAAATAAATTTTTGTTTTTTCTTGCATTACGTCTTTTAAGATAAAATTTTCATCTTATTTTTGGTTTTTTTTTTTTTTTTTTTTTTTAACGGTTAAGGATATCTAGTTTTTGCGGTCGTTTAAGTATTGCAAAACAAAATTTTTAACGTAAATCGGAGCTTGTAAAATTAAATTTTTTATTTTTCTCTGTACATACATACCTGACACTGTTGGAAAAAAGCTGAAAAAATTATTAAGAAAATAAAATGAAAGTTGATAATATATTACAATAATTTTGTAATATTTTTCGTAAATAGCAAATTTTTTATTGCTCTTTAATATAAAATTACTGGGTTTCAAATAAAAAAATTCTCGAAGTCAAGATTTCATGATCTGTAAGTAAATCTTTTCTGCAATTATTGTTCGAGTTGACCATACTTACTTTTTTGAGCGTAAATAAACTTTAATCAGCATTGCCTCAAATCTCAGCATTCAGATAATTACGAAGAAATGTATTGTGTACTTACTTTTCTTATAATTAAAATTTCTTATTTTCCCAATTTTATTCAAAATTTTAATACCTTCAAACAATAAAGAAGGAGTTGTAAAAGTAATAAACTATTTTTTACTTTAAATATTCGCTTAGACCAGTAGCGTAATAACTGAATAAAGCTGTGTATGAAAAAGTATTTTTATGAACAATTCTTTATCAAGAATTTAAATCCCAACTAACAACCAAATATTTATAAATTCAAGGTTTTGAAAGAACTGAATCAGGCTGTGGAAAAAGATACGGACGAGCCGGTTAGCAAGGATTTTTTTGGCTCGGGACCACACCACTGGGGCATGAGGTACAACCTGGCCTCGTCTACGTGTCCCTGCTGCACTTTGTCGCTTCAAACCCCGGTACTACTGGGTAACAACGGGATCGCATTGTTTCCCTGCGGTCACGCTTACCACGTAAACTGTATGATTCAGAAGAAGATTTCTAGGTGCAATCTTCACCAGTGAATTAGAACTTTTTATAGCACGAATTTGAATGTAATAATCTAGTCTTTGACCAGGATGTTATATGGTTTTTTAATCGAATAGTTGTTCTATAGATAACCAAATTATTAAACGTTGAGAAAAAAAAAAGAATAAATTTTTTGTGAGTAGAGATATAAAGTATGTTTTAGAGTTATGAATAGTGTTGAACATTTTTTATTGACTTGTTTGATACCAAAATGATACAAAATATTTGTTCTATGACTAGTAATAGTATTTGGTGATTTTTTTTAGTATAAAACTAGAAACTTTTGCCAATGAATATATATATATTCATATATAAGGGCAATATAGCACACATTTTTTTTTACAAGTAAAGCAGTCTTCAGAATAGATAACGGCATAAGTAATGTGTCAAGAGGTATAAATTACACCGTCATACCGCACAGCCTTTTTTTGGTTATCATTATTATTATAGGTCGCAATTGTATTTACAAGTTTAAACGGCGAATTAATCGATTTTGCAGAACGAAAAGATCACAGTATTCTGTAAGCTATCGTGTAAAAGTACGCACGAGGACGGCTAAAAAATTTTTTGCGAGAACATGTGTCAAAATATTTATAGAAAGTAGAATTTTTATATTATGTATTATGTATTATTACAAATTTATACTCGATCACACGTATTCAAGAACTTTATAAAATTTTAATCATCTTTGACTTAAAAAAATACTTTTTATAATTTTTCTTTATACTACTTTTAATATTGAAATAAAAAAAAAAAGTTAAATTAATCAATTTGCAGTTGTTTATAATACCTATCTCACAGAACAATTTTTAAAATTATTTTAAAATACGTTATAATAACGACATTCGAATGTGTATTCAAAAAAATATTTTCAAGTTGTACATAAACAATCACGGACGTTTAAAAATTTAATTACTTTATTATTAAATCTTTTATGAGCATGATTCGATTATTCTTTCTATGAAGAAGTGTTTTGCTAAATAATGATTTTGATTAGTTTTTTTCTTTTCACACAAAATAAAAAAATTACGAGAAAAATTATAAATAAAATTACACTTATGAAAGCATTCTCCATAATTTTTAAGACTGTTAAGGCAAAAACAGAAAATTCTACAGAAAATTGAAAAAAATTTAGTTTTTTTTTTTTTTTTAAATTGAACGAATGCATCTGATACCAGTCTAAAATTAATGATTCGCATTTTAGAAGAAAAAATTTTTACTCAAAAAATATTACGCTTAAATATACTTATTATGTGCAGTCTCTAAAATTCTCTCTAAATTTATCTGGAATGGGGTAATTAAAAATTTGATCTTACAAAAATTATTATTTACATTATCCAATTTTAATATTGAGTGAATAATTTTTTAATTTATCTCCCAAAAAAATTTAGAGATTATTATCTCACTGAATGTCAGATTCCTTATCCTAATTCTAATAATTGACGAAATATTGAGTCTCCTTTCTATAATTCAGGACGTAGAAACTTTGTTTCGGAAGTATATGTACACACATAAAAAAAAAAAAATTTCGCAGATTAGAAATTTATAAATGATTTTTTTGTACCTACAACAGCTAAAACTTTAAGAAAGTTTTAAATTGACACGAAGTAGGTCGTTTGTGTAACGCTTTTATCTCAAAAGATCGGATAAAATTTACAAATGAGTTCTTTTTTATTAAAAAGATACAAAATTTTTTTTTTTTAGACATATTAAAGGACTTAATGATTGGCAGGTACCTGAGATTTTATTTAGATATTGCTGCAAGCAACATTTTTATCCATAACTTTAAGAAATTTATAAATGACAAAGATACAAGTGCATATCGCACTTTTAAAATATTTGGAGCCACAAAATTATAGTTTCAAAATTTAAACCTTGGTTTTTCTGTTTACAACTTGAAACAATTTTTTCTGGCTTTCCATTTTAACCTAGAGAAAATTTGTGAATATTTGAAAATTGAACCCAGCAAGATAAAAAAGTGGAACTCATATCACTAATGAGTTAAAATTATTAGTGATTCTATACAATACCTTATAATTTACCCAGAAACATTCTATAAAACGGGATAAAAAAGTAGATCTAAACTTATATAGTAAATAATTATATACAAAGCAGATGTACAAGAACAATCAACTATAATTTAATTTGTTCAACGATTTCGACACCATACTTAACAAAAAAATTTCTTTTTTAAGAAAAATAATGCTCTAAACTTCAAAGTATTATGATTCGTACATATTATACTATTTAATACTTGTTAGATAGTTTGTTTCATATAGTTAATCATAGTAGTTAGAAATAATAGAGCTTTAAATCAAGGACAATTATACACATACAATTTTTTTGGAAGAATTTAAAAATTGATGCAGCGATAAAAATCTGAAACGAAAATATTAAATTTTTTCTTCATATTTTCCACTTTCTTCAATTAAAAATAAAAACGTATAGACAAGAGAACGATCCAAATGTTAAAGTGAGTGTACACCATGTACTGTGGGTTTGAAAAGTTGATAAATAAATACATGAATGAAAAACATTAATTACAATTAAAATGCAAATAATTTTTTCTTGCTACTGATTTGACTACATAATGCACAAGTAACTATAGGCAGCTGCCAAAAATACGAGTTTTCATAGATCTTTTTGTTTAAGAACTTGAAATTTAAAATCCAATAAACTGGCTTTTTTATTAAGAGCAATTGTGTAAGTTTACGAGAAAATTTACTGACTTATATTTTACATGAATTCAGAAAAAAATTAAGAAATATAAATTGCATTCTACAGTTATTTATGTACCCACCAGGTTGGGATTTACTTTTATAAAAGTAAGTTATTTAGCTAAAACAACTTGATCTTCCAAAAGTAAAAGATCACTTAGAAATTATAAAAAGCTTTAAATAGTAAAAATACTCTAATAATTTTTTATGCGCTCAATGATGTTTGAAACAAAAATAAATAATCTATCGATACATAATTGATGGTTGCAATACATTGATGATGCAGTAATTTCATTACCCATGGCAGTGCTTTGGTTTATTATATTTTAAACCAATATAAGGTCATCTCTCAGGTTTGTTAATAACTTAATACTATATAACAATGTATTATTCGCCTAAATTTCATAGCATTCAGAAAAAAATCCAAGCAAGAAAATACCTTAAAAAAATTCGATAAAAAAGTATTAAAAAGTATAAAACTATAATAATATATTAGTTAAAATTAAATTTAAAGTGGATACCATCAGTCTAAAAAATCCTTGAATTACAGTTGCATATTTCAAGGATACACGGTCGGTTTTTTTTAGACGTACATACCCTACATTAAATATTTAGAATATTTTCACTCGTCCGTCAACTTCATTAACTTTTTATCGAATTACTAAAGAGTAGAGATCATATTTACATTTAAGTATACTCACATGATTGCTACCAACAGTTTTATCAATTGACATTGTGACAGTTTTGTTGTTATAAACTTAATCGGGAAGCTATGACAAACCAAATTTATGTATTAACTTTGAAAATACAGAACAGACTTACTCATAACAGAGTACTGAAATTACCAAATTACGTTTCCATTATAGACGCTTAGACCAAACAATTGATGTTTTTTCAATTACGTGATTTTCATGGTTTTGCTACGTGATTTGTAAGATTCATGAAAAAGCTAAAATTATACTCAACTAATGACCAACTTACAAAAATATTGTCATCAAAGAAAATACAATGGGAGTTAATTGAAAAAAACATCTACTTCAGATGTTTTCGAGAAAAATCGGTTTTACAATTTTCATTGTCTGTTCATAAATTAAAAAATCTTTTACCTGCTTATGTTAAACATAAATATTTTAATAAAATTTCCGATAAAAAATATTTTACAAACGATTATGAAATAAAATTATTTTTAGATATGTTTGGTAAAAATAAAGAACATGGCTGATGTATGAAAGAGCCACACTCGTGAGATTATACCTTCTTACGCATGTATTACGTTCATTAATAATGTTGCTTAATAATAATTTACAATTCTTAGTAAAAAGTAAATTTTCAACAATTACACATGCCATATATTAGGACGCTTACACTTAACTCAAATAAAATTAAAAAACTAATTAAGATAAAAAATAATTAATTAAAAACAGATTTGAATAAATAATGTTTATTAATTTAAATAATAGTAAAATTATCAAGCTTTTGATAAAATTTGGTCAATATTTTAAAAACCATTTTCACAATTGTCTCAGTCAATTAATTACAAATTTTTGTCAAATCAATTAAAAAAATTCATTTTCATTTTGTTGTATGCGTGATATTAAAAACTATATGATGATAGACCAAATTAATTGAAATATATAAAACAACATTAAAAATATATTAAAAAGGGAAATACTTGTTGATATTTATAATGAAGTCATGCCGATACTCACTTAATACCAAAATCTTTTTTTTCTTTTTCGCAGAAATTGACTCTGACATTAATCCTTTCACTGGTTGCTCAAATAGTTTTTTTACATTATTTAACTGAAAATCGAAATATTTTTTTTCTAAGTCAATTACAGTTTTATTTATTTATTCATTTATTTTTTTGTGAAATTCTCACATTCACATAATTTTTTTGTTCGGTCGTTAACTTGTTTACTTTTAAACCGTTAAAATGATAATTTCAGAATTAGAAAATCCGAAAAAACCATACGAAAACATGAACGTATTATGCAATTTAGAGCAAACAATGTCAGCTTAAAAGTACTTTTGATACAGTACAGCCTATAAAGGACTTATAATTTTATTATCAATTTAGGTAAAATCGTGATTTGGAAAGTTTTTCAACGCATATCACAAACTTATATTTAGTTTCAAGAAGACGTGTATAAAAATTTCATTAAAATGATAAATCAAATAAAAACAGACTAAAAAGTTTTTAAACTCGCTAGTTAAGTATTTAAGGCTAAAATCATAAAATTAAAATGGCAGATTTGATCAATCTGAACATTAAAACATAGATTTTTGTGATAATATATCGAACTGAATTTTTTTTTAATTAATAATTTTTTTTCAGTTCCTGAATATTTAAAATTTTACTAAAAAGTAAAAAAAAAAAAAAAAAAAAAACTCGAACCATTTTTAAGTGCTTCTATATAAAGATAGAAAAAATTTCTTTTTCACAAAAACCTATTTTTATTCAGCTTATTTCATATAGATGCAAATTTTTAAGATCATCTTAAATATTTTTTATTTTCTTACTATTTATACACTTTCAAGTTAAAAAAAAAAAAAAGAAAAAAAAAAAGAAAAACCTGTATAAGAAGATCCCAAAGCATATGGAAAAATTTGGTTATATTAAGCGTAACGTAATCGCTAAAAATAATAAATAGGATACTTATAATAATTGAAGTAAAGTATAAAAAAAAAATCTTATACAAAAGAGTTGATAAAAAGGTGTGAATTGAATAAAATTTTTTTACATTTGTCAAAGAGTTTAATATATGTATATACTATTATGTATACTATCATACCCAAATGTTATTGTGCAATTATTATTAGGTAAGATATATCTTGATTTACACAAATCTAATAGTAAGCTTTCAATTGATAAAAATTATTCTTCATTTCATTCGCTCGTTAATTACATGGTAAAAACGCAAGAGGAAAAAAACCTTTATTTGAAAAATTTTAATAGCATTATTTACACTTAAACAAAAAATTAATTATATATTTATATATTAAATTCTAAGTGGACACAACTTTTTATGAAATAATATACTAAAAAAACCTACGTGCCTAGATTCTATCATCTTAAATCATCATAGTTTGCATTGTAAACTGATATAATCTGGAAAAATTTCATTACCGAATTGTTGAGAAGAAACATTGGTTTTCTTTGCAGTTATGTACTAGTTTATGAAACAGTCAGTTAACTTGCTCGACTTGCCGCCGCTGCTGCTGCTGGAGTAGTAGTAGTAGTGGTTGAGGTTCAAGTTCAGTGTCTAGAGCGATGCGAAGAGTCAGCCCTTTCGTCGCGACGATCTCTCTCGCGTTCTCGTTCGCGCTCGGGTTCTCTTTCGCGTTCAGCTGGTCTTCGGCTTGATCCGTCTCTTTCTCTTTCACGTTCTCTGTAGCGCTCGTCGTAATACCTACACAATACATTGTAGTCACAGTTATACTTAAAATTAACATTTGTCTACACTAGGGTAGATGTTCCATTAATTCACAATCTTTACAAAGTACCGACTTAGTCAGATCAGTAACAACACAGCAAGGACCTCTAGCTAAATCGACAAAACCTAATACTCAGGAACTCAAAACTTTTTTCTATATGCTCAATATCGTGAGCCAGTCTCGGCAATACTTTTTCATAAGTCATTAAAGTTTAAATATTTAGCAACTTTTTGACATCTTAACAAAAAAATGCCTACAATTTTTTTTTTTTTTTTTATTTAGCTGAAACAGCATAAATTCAGGACTAGCACAACTTATAAATTGGTTCATATTATCAAAATTTTAGGAAAATTTATTTCAAGTTATTGAGCATCAGATTTTATCGGTTTGGCAAGAAAACCTTTATAAAAATTTATTATAAAAAATTTGGTTCATCTACCCTATTTTGTACTTGGAATTCATTTCATTCTTAAAGCTTTCTTTTCTGAATTAATGCTTTCTATGCTTAAAATTTACTTTTGTACAATTTTTCAAACAATAAAAAAGCTCCAAGAATTGCTTGAAATAATAATAATAATTTTACTTGATTATACGAATTTTTCTGTAAAAAAAAATTAAATAAAATTTAAAAATTGTTATCATTCTTCAATTTACATAGACCTTTATTATGTATTTCATTCATTTTTTTGAAATAAGTAGTTTGTATCAAAAATAAAATTTATTTTTTGAATATTTAAAATATTGTTACCAATACAATAATAAGTCACTAATAGCTTGTATAGACCAACAATTTTTATTTATCGTTCTAAATTCGTATTCACAAATAAAACCAACATTTTCAATAACTATAAATAACATGAATGACCAAGTACAAAAATAATTATATTAAATGAAACAAGTGATGTTTTTTACTTTGGCACTTCTCCCAAAACAACTATATCTACAAGCAATATTCAGGTGAAAAATAGTGTCAAATTTGCGGAACTTTTTTTGACCAGAATATTTAACATTTATTTAATAAATACATGATAATATCTTGGGAGATTTGAAGAATCTAAGCACACACAAAAATTACAAGACTTTTTAAAATACTTTAGCCCTAGAGTGGTGTGAACCATTAGTATGAAACAGTTTTGACAATTAAGAAAAATTGGAAAAATTTCAAAAGTTATACATATGTATATATTTATTACTTGGTATTTTTTGGGTTTTTTTTTTTTTTTTTTTTGGAACTGATAATTTTCAACAAATCAAATCGACGGTTTCAAAAGTTTTAAGAAATAAATTTTTGTTTAAGTTTGATTACTTTAACAACAGTGATTTAAAATTTAACAAACATTGTTTATTTTATTCCACTAAATTTCAAAAAAATGAAATTTCGAAAATATTAAAAAAAAAAGTTTTATAATTACAACCTATTTAGATACAGTCTAATTATCAGTAAAAATATTCATAATAAATCGAAAAATTTTTTTTACTACAAAATTACTTTTCTGTAATTTATTTATTTTTTTTTATTTTTTTAATTATTTCACTCTAGGGGAGTCAAAAACAATTTACAGCATAAATATCTAATAAGTTTTGAATGAAACCTCGAGAATGCTTTCAAATTTTTTAAAATTTCGCAGGTTTTTACAAAAAAATCCAATTTTGTTTAGTTTTTTTTTTTTATCGACTTTGAGACGGCTAAATTTTCAAATGATTTTTTGAAAATCACGGAAATCCAAAATATAAAAACAGAAAAATTATTACTTGAATAAACTTTTATCAAATATCAATCATAAATATGTACAAAATTTCTTTGGAACAATAAAACTTAAAAAAAAAGTTGACATATAATTCAAAATTGGTGTCAACATATATTATTTGAGTAATATTCTCAACACTCTACAAGCTTTCAAAAACAATTTTATTATAATTCTTGAATCTGTGTGATAAAAAAAAACTCTTTCTAAGATTTAATAATATTGTAAGTAATTTTTTACAAAAAAAATTTGGAGAGCAAACAAGATTTAATATAACTATTTTTTAAATTATAAATAAATGGTTTTAAAATATTTACATGCATCACTGTAGTGTAAAAAAGTATGTTACCTAGATGATTTAGATGATGAGACAGGTGCCGCCTCTGGCGGCTCTTCCTTTACTCTTGGCCTGGTTGACTGTCTTGTTGTACTAATCAAAAATTTATAATTTGTTATGATTACATACTTATAGACCAGGCTAAGTTGCAACTGGTTTTAAATTACATTTTAATTTTTATAACAATATTATTTTATAAATAACTATACATTTCCGCAAAACTTGTATAATTTTTCTTTTCTTTTTTTTTTTTTTTTTCATACTCTGAATAAGTACACAGTAGTAAAAAATTTTGTTCTTAAATTGAATACATGAGCGAGATTTTTTACAAGTTTTACATTAAGTTTCACGAAACCCTTCAATAAGGCTACATTTTAAACGCTTTACCGCATTTTCAATTTATATTTACAATTGTATTTTACACAACTGAGGGAATTCAGAATTAGCAAGGCCTTAGTAAACAAAATTGATGCCCGAGCCAGAGGCGAGGGTGCCTAGAGTTTACTAAGGGTTGGCTCATTTTAAACTCCTCGTGTGTAAAATATTTTTCAGCACGAGACAAGGAAATTGCAAACTCCCGGCTAGAGTCGGAACGGAAAGTTTGCACTTTCTGCGCCATGTGATGAAAAATACTTTTTCTTTTTGGATAATATAATTTTGTAATCCTTTCAGTTAAAACAACTTTCAAGATTTATTTTTGTAAATTTCAAACATGCTTTCAAATTAAAAAAATTAGTTTAAAAATTTAAAAACTAGATACTATACATACTGTTACTGTTATTCAATAATAATTTTTTTTTTTTTTTTGACATTGTAGAAAACTTATTTGTTAATTTTGTAAATAGATTTTTCAAAACTAAAAATGAAATAAAAAATCAATTGTAAAGTACTAAAACAAAACAGATGATTACTTATAAAATAATAATACTCAAAGAATACTTTAATAATATAAGCCATTTCTAAAAAAATTAAAGTATTATCATTATTATCACTGGTTACTAGAATATTAGATTTACGAAAAAAAGTTCTTGTCCATACCAATCAAATAAAAAAATTAACTAAAAATATTTTTATCAAAATTTTGATTGATGAGATCATTAATTCATTGTAATATGTACACATGTCACAGTAAGTTAATTGAACACTGAAAGGATTAATTAGTATCGAACTAAAAATTTCAATTTTATTGTCGCTTAAAAAGATTTTTAATTTAAAATTAAAAAAATTATTTATATATTTTTATATTTTATGATCTATATTAGAAGATATCCAGATTAAGCGACCAAGTCATTAATAATAAGAAACTTGCGCATCGTTAAAATTTTATAGAATAATATCACAGCTATATTACATAAATTCCATAAACTAAATTTAATCGATAAGCAAACCAATCGCAGACGGCTGCAGAAAATCAAGAATGTGTACAACTTTATTGCAAGTAAGAAAGATAAATTTTACTTTTAAAAAAACTTTAGACAAAATGGAAAGAAATGTATAAAAAATCGTACAATTATTTTTTTGTAAAAAAAAATAAAAAAATAAAATCATTATAAAAATTTGACAAATTACTTTTGGCTTGTATAAAATATGAAAAAAAGTAAAAAGCCATTTTGGAGATCTTTTAGTCTCTATCGTTTACAGAGTTTCAGTCTAAGGTTTAAACATGTAACTAATAAATTACTTGTAATTTACTAGTTACAGTGAGTAAAAATAAAGTAGTAAAGATAAAGAGAGAACAAATTTTGGCAGTTTGCGACTTCGTCTAACACGAGGTTTATAAAAATCGCAACAATAGTGGCGCGAAATTGTAGTGAACAGAAATTTCAAATAACATCACCCACGCATGTTGTGACTCAACGATAATTTTCCACTGGAAAAATGCAAAGTTACATAAAACGTCTAGGAGTTTTATATAGTATATATTATATACATGTATTAAAATTACGTTAAAGTATCAACAAAAATTGAAAATTATTGTTGAGTCCGTGAAAAAGCAACCTTCCTCACTCGTTCCACGTGTCTCTTCTGTAGACTATCCGCTTACCTTTCTTCTCGGCTCCTCTCCCTGTATTCACGCTCCCGTTCACGGTCTCTGTCCCGACTGCGCGATCGCTCTCTAGGGTAAGGTTCACTGTAGTACCGCTCACGTTCTCTTTCACGGTCACGTTCGCGATCACGTTCTCTGTCCCGGTCTCTACTCCTATCCCGGTACTCTCGGCTTCTTGACCTCTCCCGTCGCCTCTTGTGACTGCGCTCTCTGTCGCGCGATCTTGATCGTTCTAAAAAATAAAATTTAAATACTCAGTTTCTTTTGCACTTTATTCGTCTATAAAAGAAGTTGAACATAGCCGTGTCTTACCTCTTCGTGCTGAGCCGTAACTCTTGGTCTCTACACCTCTTAGCGTGTCCTGTAGAGAGCTTATCAGTATTTTGCATCGATCATCAGATGCCACTTTGGACTGTTTGATCAAAGAAATAGCCGTTACTAGTGTCTCAATGGCACTCGCGTATTCACCAGCTGCGGCGTCGGATACAGCGCGAGCGATCGCCGAAGAAGACACCGTTCGATTACGACCCATGATTTCTTCGATCTCTTGTTCCGATAGCGGTGGTGGTACATCTGCGCGATGATCTATTCCAGGCCCTGCATAAGGTGGCTGCAAAAGTCAAGAAAACATTATTATAATAAAAAAATTTTAACCACTCGTTATGCAACACCAATAAAAACAAATCGTCAGTCTACATACCTGAGCAGCTGGCGGTCCATAATGAGGTGGAGCGTGTGGTGGTCCGTGAGGAGGCCCATGCGGCGGTCCATGAGGGGGTCCGTGAGGCTGGGCATGTGGCGGTCCATGGGGTGGTCCTGGTGGTCCGGGCGGTGGTCCACCTGGGTGTTGTCCTGGATGCTGATGCGGAGGACCTTGCGGGAAAAACGCAGGATTCACATGAGGTGCGGGCCCGCCAGGAGGTCCCTGAGGTGGTCCTTGAGGAGGACCTCCGTGACCCGGCGGTGGTCCTCCTGGCCCTACCAAGAATTATTTAGTATCAACACAAATTCTTTCTAATTACGCGTTTTAAAATTTTTATTTTAATTACTAGACACAACAGATTTGATTATAAAAAAAAATTAATGTTCCAGATTTAAAAGTTGTGTAACTAATCTATGCAATTTAACAAAAAATACACTCAACTACAGCTATGCAAATTTAGAAGTTATTAAAACTTAAACATAAAGTTCTTTTAAAAATTTATTTGAAAGCAACTAAATGATAGTTTAACATCAACATCTAATAGGAAAAAATAAAATGATAAAATGAAAAACTTGAAAATCAAACAAATTATAAATAATAAACGAGTAATGTTTTGTTTTGTGTTGTTTCTGTTATAAACAAAAAAACTACGAGTCTTAACAACTTTTAATACTACTGTGTTCTGTGTTGCACAAATAAAAACAAAAAAAAAAGGTCAAAAAAAAGTAGGGTACCTCACATGGCGTGCTTGAATTAGTCTTAAAAAGTTTTTTTTAAATTGATTGGATAGAATTTATACCTGGTGGGCGACTCCAATCCGGCCGCGGAGGAGCTGCTCTGGGATCAGCTCCTGGTGGTCCACCTGGATGTCCTGGGGGTCCACGAGGCATACCTTGACCAGGAGGTCCAGGAGGTCCGCCAGGATGACCATACTGGAAATAAATAAATAGTGTAAGTAGATTGTAAACTATAATAGCCATATGAAACTGGATTTTAGATTCAATATCTGAAAAAAAGTTATAAAATTTTAATTACCATGCCAGGTGGTCTACCCTGTCCTGGGGGTGGCGGTCCTTGTTGCGGAGGCGGAGGTCCCGTTGGTCCACGTGGAGGACCCGGAGGTCCGTTAGGCCGGGGACCGTTCCACGGTCCTTGCTGGCCATATCCAGGTGGTGGTCCTTGGTTGGGATGTTGCATTGGATGGTGGCCTGGTCCTGGACCCATAGGTGAACCATGCATGCGAGGTGGTCCTTGTTGCGGCGGTCCTCCAGGTCCAGGTCCCATACCGGGTGGTCCACCTGGCATCCTCTGGCCTGGTCGCATCTGTCCCTGAGGAGGGCCCATCATCATCCTTGGTCCATGGTTTTGTTGAGGGTGTTGATTGTGTGGATGTTGTTGGTGTGGTGGCATGGATCCTTGATGAGCATTGTGCGGACGGGAACCTTGGCCTTGTTGAGCAGAGGGAGTCGGTCGAGATTTACTCTGTGACTCGAACTGAAAATATTAAAATTTTAATCATTAGTAAAGTTATTGAAAAAATAAGTTTCAAACAATTAGTTTTTGATAAAAAAATATTTTTACCTGATTCAATGCTTGTTTACTTGGGTATGTAACAACTGGACACTGACCATGGAGTTCTTTCTTAGGCAATTTATCCATACATTGCCTAACACTTTGCTCAGATCCCAAAGAGATGACACAGAAACCTTTGGATCTTCCATTAGCTCTGTTCTCAAAAAACTTCACCTCAATAAAGTCAGGTACTCCAATACCCGCAATAGATTCAGCAATGTCTTTGTCACTGGTCCACTAAAACAACAATACAACATTATAAATTTTTGAAAAGTTTTGATATTAAACACAGTATTACAAATCAAAAATTAAATAAAAAAATAATTACCCATGTCAAGTTTCCAACATAAAGTTGATGTCTCCTGCCAATTTGATTGGGCTGTATGTTGTTTCCTAATTGATGATAAGGAGCACTACCATTAGTTTCTTCAGAATTATTTTCCCTATCTCTTTCTCCTCTATCACTACTTTCAGATGTGCCGCGCTCGTTGGCGCCTGGAGCAGCAGCAATCACATCGTCGTACAAGTCAACGCCGTCTCCGGTAAAGTCTCCTTGTACCTGGATAAGGGAAAAGCAAGCATCAATAAAAATAACCAATAGTCATTGCAGAAATTACAATTTCAAATTTCTGGTAGAAATATCAGCACTGAGTTTATAAAAGAGGCTAGGTAACGCATAATGATCAAGTGACATAATTTCAATAAACTTGATCGCTGCAGCAGATCGGTTAGTCCAACTAGATTATACCAGCGACTCAACCGCCGTGCGCGTCGTTCCGAAACGCGGCCAGCTAGTCCAAGTAACTTTCGACGCGAAATAAATAATAAAAATTTTAGGAAAAAAAAACGCATACAAAACTTTATTATTCCGTTTAAAAAAAAAAAAAAAAAAAATACAATGCGATTGGCGCAGAAAAAAAATAACGAAGTGCGTTAAATCGGATTGTTATTTTACTTATCGGTGGTCTCACGCGGCGGCGGCGAGTTTAGTTTGAGCCGCTGCCACCTCTCCACGGGGGGAAAGCCGTCCATGGCCGCGCTCCTTCAGCGGCCGCCAACTCGATTATTCCGAATTCATTTATTTCGGGGTTGATAATTAGCCACGCGATAGATGGTTTTTTAATCGAAAAATCGAACTGTCGTGGGTTGAATTAGAACAACTACGTACCTGTGCAAAGTCCTGCTCGAGATCGTCGGCATACAGATCAATGTCACCGTCCGCCATTTTACACCCACCGACGCTCGGCCGAGCACGATGTTGCAGCGGAGATGTGCCGGTTCTGGTGACCGGTGAATCCCTCGAGAACGACTCCGGAGCGTCGTTTATATCCAAACGAGTGAATTAACTATCACCTTCGTTAACCAGATTTACTCCGTGTGAGGATTGCGCAGAGGAACACTGAGTACATACACAAACATACACCCGGGGCTCGTAGTGTGCCTGCAGACTTTGGCGGATAAACGTCGCCGCGCGATCGGCCACTATTGCCGAAACTGGGCCACGTCCTGGTGTAGTTGACGACCGTACACCTGCACTTTGGACTAAACTATTTAGTCAATCGAATTTCAATGTTGCCCTCGTCGGGCGGTAAAACTGCGCACGCAACGCTACGGCGAGGCTCCGACTGCGCGACTTGCTGCGACTGACTTGCGAGGCAACCGCTGGCTGCACCGACCACGCGCCAACAGCCCGAGAAGCTACACGACCAATCAAATTACAGAGCACCTTTAGGTTATCTGAGTGGGCTGACCGCTGAGCTGAGCAAGATGACGTTTTATTGAGGCGCACCAAAGCCGGTCAACTTTTTCACTTTTGGGATTTGATTTATTTATAAACTAAGACAAACTTTTTGAGCACGTTTAAAAAAATACATTTTTTATCTAAACGGTAGTAATTATAAGTATTATAAATTATTATAACCATGTTGTCAACTTTTTTTTCAGCAAGAAAATTAAGATTTATCTTGATATGCTCGTTATCTTAAGATAACCCATATTAATCCTGCCTTAAATATTTTGAAAATTTTTTTTACATATGAGTACTTTAAATTATTATTTTATTGAAAAGAAACTACAATAAATGCTGTGAAATTATATAAGTATATCGATCCTGAAAGTATTCTAATTCATACTGCATTTATCGAAATAAATTTTTATAAATCAAAATAAAACATTGGGCTAACTAAGCGTGTGTAAATAAATTTCTTACGATAGTTAAAATTTTTTATCCTGACTTTAATAATTTAAGTTTTGTTGATTAAATATATATGCTTTCAAGACCGTGCTTTCAAATAATGCTGCTTCTGGTGCTTTAGTTGAAAAGCTGTCCGCTGGGGCGCTAGTGAGGTTCGTCGATGAAAAGAAAAAAAAAATTATTCAGTCTCCTCGTGATCGTCGTCGCCAATCCATCGGCAATGGTATAAATCTTTTCATTCAATTTCTCAATTAAACCACACCATAGATGTTGTAGTAGTGTTCGTTAACACACAGTAGTTGAAAGTAATGCGGTAGTGTAGTAATTAATTATCAACGAATCACCCACGTGCAGCAGAAGCTTTTTATGTTCATCGACGACGACGACGACGACGACGAACGAAAGTCTGCTGCAGGGGAAAAACACGAAACACAGTCAACAGGGCTAGAGACATCCCAGAAATGTAAGTTGACGAGGAGGATTAAGTATAGGATGTTTCTAATTGTTTGTTTTTTAGTAGGTAAAAATAGTGTCGACGCATTACTTATACCCGCTACTTGAGTATACGAGTGTAGCGCAGGTAAAACGTAGTTGACTTCAAAACGACCGAAGTTTATTAGTGTGTCGTAATTTATTTATATATGTTTAACAACACTGCTTTATGCTTAGGTTAGAACTGTATCAAAAGATTTTGACTTATTCTGAACTCACTATTATTGATTAGTCGATTATAGATTATAGTGTAATTTTTGAAGACTAAAATCTTATCTTTATGTATTACATCATCCAACTTTTTTAATATTTTTGATTAAATAAGGAATTTTTATTACTTTCAGATTGAAAGTTACAAAAGTCAAAAGGAATAAATGATTATCTAAATGGGATTCTCCTTCAATGTCTGAAGAGAATAAACAGGTTAAAAAACTTAACTTATTTTTAAATTAGTTGTTTTTAGATGTATTGATATTTATTTTATTATCTTCAATCTTCAGCTTTATTTAGGGTTGATTCTTCAAATGTATTTGATTATTGTACTACACTTATATTTTACTATAAAACATTATGTATGTAGCCAGTTTTGATTTCAGTCTCCAAAGTTCTTCAAAAATAAACAAAGTTTTAATCTTTTTAAAATTTGTGTTATTGATTGAAACAATTATTTTAGATATGGCACTAGGTGTGTTCTAATTTTGCTGTATTTGTATTATTGGCCTGAAATTCAAGCAGTTCAAAGGTTTCCTGCTTAAACGTTTAAATCAAATATTAAAACTGAAGAGCTGAAATCAAATAGTGCTTGTTTATTTATATGTATTTAATATAAAAATCCACTTATAAATGTATTTATATATTCTTTGATATTTCACTGTGTTTGTATGTAAAAAACACTTTGTATTATGTACATCCTGACTGATGCTTTGTTTTATTATTTTTGTTCCAGTTGCAATCCTGCATGCTTCGAAACCTGTACACATCACAAGCAGAGCACCTTCTTTTATTTGATTTGCCAACCATCATAGATTTGCTAATGAAGTAATGGCTGGATATATCAATCGCACAATGTCAATGATTTCTGGAGATAATCAATTTCGCACTAATGATATAAGAACTGATAATTCTCCTCTACAGATTTTTGTTAAGGCCAAAAAAAAGATCAATGATATTTTTCTTGAAATTGATGATTATGTAGATGATACTATTAGATTTATCGGTTGTAAGTACTTAAACATTTTTAATTCTGTATCTATTTTGTTCAATACATTAACCTTATCAACAATTCCTAGCTTTAAAAGATGACCATAAGATTATTGAAGCTGAAGGAGCTAAAAAGGTAGAAGCTTACAAAGAGAAAGTTCAAGGAATCAGAGATGTACTCAGAAGGGATCACATGAAAGTTGCATTTTTTGGAAGGTATGCTGATATTTTCAAAATAATTTTTCTTAATAAGTTTAATCTATTATATAGTATAAATTTTAAATTTTAATTGTGATTGCAGAACAAGTAATGGCAAAAGTACAGTCATCAATGCTATGTTACGAGATAAAATTTTGCCCAGTGGAATAGGTCACACTACAAATTGTTTTTTGCAAGTTGAAGGATCTGATAATGCAGACGCTTACTTGGTCACAGAAGGTTCAGATGTTAAGCAGCCTGTCCAGTCTGTTGGACAACTTGGTCATGCTTTATGTAAAGAAAAATTGTGTGAAAGTAATTTAGTTAGAATTTTTTGGCCAAAAGAAAAATGCCTACTTTTACGAGACGACGTTGTATTTGTCGACAGCCCTGGTGTCGATGTAACACCTAATCTTGATGAATGGATAGACAAACATTGTTTAGATGCAGACGTTTTTGTGTTAGTTGCAAATGCTGAATCCACTTTAATGATTGCGGTTGGTAACTAATACTGTTATTTTCAATATTTAATTACCTATCAAAAAATTGACTTATGAACGATTTTGGGTTTCAGGAAAAAAACTTTTTCCACAAAGTTTCAACCAAACTATCTAAACCAAACATATTCATCTTAAATAATAGGTGGGATGCATCAGCTTCAGAACCAGAATTTCTTGATGAGGTGAGTCATTAAAGCTCTGTAACACTATGCGACGAATGAATAGAATTTCAAGTGGTTGCGACATGTTCATTAGAACGAGTATTTACTTATAAATAAACTTGAAAGGCTCTACCTTAAAAAATCTGTATGAGGGTATGAAAAGCAGACTAAGTTAAAATTTTTCCATAATAAATAAAGTATTTTTGATTAATTGAAACAAAAATATATTTTTTTAATTCAGTGTTTACAGCTATTGATTTTGAGCTCGTTTTTTTTTTTTTTTTTTTTTTTTTTATTGTTGAATTAAGTAGAAACATGAAAAGCCTATCTTAAAAACAAAAAAATTTTTTTTTCAATAGAAGTAATTAAAAAATATTTTTTGATACTGTTAAATTATTGTCCTTTAGCTGGGCGATGAACAGGTCAAGGTAAGATATATATAAATCGCACTTGAAAATTTTTATTACTGCAAATTATCAATTTTTCAAGCTTTTTATAGTTTATGAGTTACGAAATTTAATTTAATTTTTTCACGCTATACATTTACGTGCAAGAGATCGTTAAAAAAACTTTGAGATAATTTTTTTTTATTCATATGGACCTAATGGTCCTCACTTATAAAATTACGAATTATGACGGTGGCACCACCGGCTAAAATAATATAATAACTACAATAAAAGAACAAATCACTTATGAATTGTATGAAAATAAAGTTAAATATTTTTTGACTGTGATAGAGATATTAGAATTTTTATTTTTTTAAATGTATCATTTATAAAATGCACTAAATTTTTCATTAATTTTTTAAAAATAATTTTTACATTATTTTTTAAAATTGTAAAATTTATTAATTAAATACCATTGATGTTCAGGTAAGAGCGCAACATCAAGAGCGTGCAGTTGATTTCTTATCAAAAGAATTGAAGGTGTGCCATCCAAAAGATGCGGAAGAGCGAGTTTTCTTCGTTTCGGCTAAAGAAACACTTCAGGCTCGACTTCAGGAACAAAAAGGACAGCCAGCTCACAGTAAGCTTTTTTTTCTAATGAGCCGGTCTATCGTTTCATTAATTTTTAATAAATCAAATTGTACATTTCAGACGGTGCACTTGCTGATGGTTTTCAAAATCGCTATTTTGAGTTTCAAGACTTCGAGCGTAAATTCGAAGAATGTATTTCAAAATCCGCTGTAAAAACTAAATTCGAACAACACTCTCAAAGAGGAAAGCACATCGCTACGTTAGTATTTTCTTTACTAGTCAAATAAAGTTTATTTCAAGAATTAATATTCAATAATCAAATTTATTTATTACAGAGAAATCCGGCAATCGTTGGATGAAATACTAGACCGTGCGCAAAAAATGAAAACTGAGCAGGTCAACATGAAAAAGGAAGTCCACGACAGACTAAATTTCACCGAGCAGCAACTAATGTTACTCACTCAAGAGATGAAAGACAAAATTCATCGTATGGTCGAAGACGTAGAACAGCGCGTGTCCAAGGCCTTGAACGAGGAAATTCGCAGGCTTTCCGTTCTCGTTGATGAGTTCAACGTTCCGTTCCACACTGAATACGTCGTACTCCACGCTTATAAAAACGAACTCCACAAACACATCGAGAATGGTCTTGGTTCGAATTTACGGGCTCGATTGAGCACCGCTCTTGCATTGAATATCGAGAATTCGCAAAGAGAGATGACCGAGAGAATGTCCTGCTTGTTGCCCGAGAACAAAAAACAAATGTACATGAACGTACTACCTAGAAGAGAACCATTCTCGATACATTACAAACTCAACTGTGATAATCTTTGCGCAGATTTTCACGAGGATTTAGAATTTAGATTTTCATGGGGTATCATGGCTCTTATAAACAGATTTGCTGGACGAAATCAAAATCAAAATCTTGCTATTACCAGCATACCTGCAGAGGTAGTTAAGATAAGCGATTAATTTTTTTATCTCAAAGAATTTTATTAATTGCTTGAATATTTTAGATTCCTCAGTCTCTCATCTCTCCAGCTGACAGTATAGATTCTTCAAAGTTTGTCTCCACCACTACTTGTTTTGCACCACCTAGAACTGATGATTGGTCACTAGCAACCAAAGTTGCAATCGCATCTATATCTTCTCAAGGCACAATGGGAGGTCTTATAGTTGCTGGATTTGTAAGTTTATATATTATTTAAAACTTTTGTTCTTATTTTGAAAAAATTATTGAATTTTAAAACTTATGATTTATACTATAATTTTTTAGATGTTAAAAACCGTTGGCTGGAGACTAATAGCTGTAACCGGGGCTATTTATGGTGCTTTATATTTATATGAACGTTTAACGTGGACAAATAAGGCAAAAGAACGTGAATTCAAGAAACAATACGTTCAGCACGTCACTAAAAAATTAAAACTCATTGTTGACTTAACTTCGTACAATTGCAGTCATCAAGTTCAACAGTAAGTGTAATTAAGCAAAAAATGTAATATTCAAATCAATCTTACGATATTTTATAATTTTTAGGGAGTTGTCGAGCACATTTGCACGGTTATGTCACTTGGTTGATGAAACCACGTCTGAAATGGATAGTGAATTGAAAACGATTGCCGTCACTCTTCGTACCTTGGAAGAAGCAGCAACAAATGCCAAGGTTTTGAGAAACAAGGCAAACTATTTAGCAAATGAACTCGATTTGTTCGACGCAGCTTATTTAAAATCTCTACATTGAAAAAATTGTACTCAAAATGATTTTTATTCAGAGATTTTATCACGAAAAATAATCGATTGTTATTATGTTTGATCGTAAAAAATACTTTTATTTTCGAGAGTGAAAGAATAATTATAAATTTCTAAAAAACGATCTTAATAAGATCTAGTCTTTACCTTCCTCGATTTTTTTAGTTGTAACATAGCTTCTGTTGATTTTTTTTATTTTATTTCGATCTCCAACTGAGGAAGAAGTTTTTTTCTAGCAACAATTTATTTGTATAGTTGAATCGACCATGTTTTTAGTAATTGATTTTTTGAAATATGTTACCCTAAATCTATTGAAAAAACTGTAATTTTTACAAATAGGCTGCGATTAAGCAATGTTAGACATTGATATAATTGAAAATAAATTTAGAAAAATAAACGATTTATTGATATTAAATAAAAAATTCTTAATGTTTTAATTCCTATTTATTTAATTCACTTTACAATCATAATTTCATTTAATTGATACCATTTTCATAGAAAATTAAACAGCAATATTAATGGCGTCTGTATACTTCTTGATCTTGCTTGAAACACTCATATCTACATATTTATCACCAATTGATACAATCATTCCACCAATGAGAGATGGATCAACTTTTGTTGTAAGAAGAATGGTTTGACCTGATTTCAAAAATCCTTTAAGGGCAGCTTCCAATTTTCCTTTGCTATCTGCATCAAGGGGCTTGGCTGTTACTACTTCACATACCACTTCTCCTCTATTAGCAGCCATAATGAGCTTGAAAACATTGATAACTTGGTTTACTTTTCCAAGCCTTCCGTTTTCAGCGAGAAGACTCAAAAGATTTGCAGTAGCAGGGTTGAATTTTGATGCAGCTTGTTTGAATGCATCAGCCTTCAATTTCCTTTTGATAGATGGATCCTTAATGAACTCAGCTAATTTCTTATCACTTTTCAAGAGACCCTGAAAAAAATTGATAGAACTTTTAATTGAATAGAAACTTTTAAATACAGTAAAAAAGAATGATTTATTTTGAATTACTTGGAATTTAATAAGATCCTTTTCAACAGCATCCAAAGATTTTTGTTTGCTAGCAGCAGAAAACAAAGCTGTGGCATATCTACCTTCCATACCAAAAACTTGAATTGGAGGCTGTAAAATGAATAAAATTTTATGTTCATGGTCAAAAACTTAGAACTTGAATGTGTACTGTAAACAAAATCTTGTAATCACTGTACCTTGACCATTTGTTGAACCACAGGTGATGATGAAAATGATCTTATCTGAAAAACAGATAATGTTTCACTTATTACAGAGTAATAAAGGAATTACTTAGGGTTCAAGTTAAAAACTCCATTTTTAATTATGTAAGGTAAACACATTTTTAAAGCATTTAAACAATCAATGTTTCATAGAACGCTTTGAAAACATTAATGCCTTAAGTTAATTAAAAATAATCGGATTATTTACGATAAAAACAAAAAATTCAAAACAGTTGGACTAAAAAAAGTAAGACTAGGTTAAGGCAACGTCTAAATATACTCTTAAAAATCAGTATAATCAAAACAGAAAAGGTAATTTTCACGGGCCAACAGCTTAAGAATAATTTAGTTTAACATTATATTAATCAACTTACGATCATGTTAACTTTGCTTGCAGCCATTTCGACGATATTTTTAATCGAAATGAAAATTAAGCAAACTATCACCACAAAATCACCACCTCCACCGATTGCATAAGGTTCAGACGACAAAATTCACGGTCTCTGCTCCGCGGATATGACGACTCTTTTTACCTTTACTGCAGTAAACTACTTTACCGACTTAAGCAACCGCGTAACTTTGCTTATCGGATTGTTCAAAACATAGAATGATGGAAACATGAAACATGGCCAGACTTTTAAAAACTAAAGACCTCAACTAGATTATACAATTAGAAGTTTTCAAATAATTTAAACAATAAACAATAAAACAAACTAAACTTCTAATTTAAATAATCTAAACTTAATTTTAAAAATTCTCAACCTACGTTAGTGGTTAGGACTGTAGGTAGGTAAAAGATGACGCGCGAGCGGCACGACGACGCAGCACGTATCCGCACTAGCAGTTTGGCATAGGGTATTGTAGTTTCAACCATGTATGTATTTCTAATCATTTTTTTTAACCTTTTTTAGTCTGCTTTTCTTCTAATTCGTAAAATTATTTTAATTACAGATTACAATGATTCCACGTTTTTGTGCTTTTTATTTTTGTGCAAGAGATTTTTCATTAATTGTGAAGTGCTTAAAAGTTTGTTTACCTACTACATGATGCAGCAATGCACTGTTCAAAAACTTAAACACATTTTAATGGACAAGTTAAATTAGCTCAATTTATTTAAAATTTTGGATTAAGTCATATCATGACTTCAAGAACGACTACATATACAATTCAAGAGGGATGTGCAAATGCACTTGCCCTCAATAAAGATAATTCTCAAGTAGTTATTGCTGGAAGAAATGGTAAATCTAATTTTTTAATACTAATTTTAAGAGATATCACTTTTCCATGATCATTAGTACTTACTTAATTTCAGTGTTCAAGATTTTAAATTTACTAGATGACAAAATTGAAGAACTATACAACTTAAGAGTCGGTAAAAATTTAAATTTAAACTTTTCTTGCAATGATGTGGCTTGGAATCATTGGGAAGGTAATTATTTGTTGAATCATTCGTTAAAATCATTTCTAAGATACTAATACAGTAATTTAATGACTATCAAATTTTTCAGAAAATTTTTTGGCAACTGCAGCTACTAATGGAGCAGTAGTGATTTGGGATATTAATAAATCGTCAAGGTCTAAACAAGATTATGTGTACCTTGATCACAAGCGAACTGTAAATAAAATTAGTTTTCATTTGTCTGATCCCTGGTTGCTGATATCTGGTTCCCAAGATGGGACTATGAAGTGTTTTGATCTTAGAAAAAAAGATGCTACAATAACATTTTATAGGTAATAATCTTGCCTTAAACTATTTATGATTATTTTTTTATTTTTTTAATATTGGATATCACTTGAGAATATATCTGACTTCTAAAAAAAATATATATATATATCATATAGCATTTATCAGAACAATAAATAACGTTTTACATTTTAATTTTTAGCAATACAGAATCAGTTAGAGATGTTAAATTCTCACCACACGAATCAAACACTTTTGCGGCAGTTTCAGAAAATGGTCACGTTCAGTTGTGGGATATGAGAAAGCCTGAAAAATACTTCCAACATTTTACTGCGCACAGTGGACCTATTTTTGCCTGTGACTGGCATCCAGAAGTAACTTGGCTTGCAACAGCTTCAAGAGACAAAACAATAAAAGTTTGGGATCTGACAGCTAAACCAAGTTGTGATTTTTCAATAAGCACCATTGCATCAGTTGGAAGAATTAAGTGGAGACCACAGAGTAAATGGCACATAGCTAGCTGTGCTTTACTTGTAGATTTTACGATAAATGTGTGGGATATAAGAAGACCTTATGTTCCATTTGCTATTTTTAGTGAGCACAGAGATATTCCTACTGGAATTGCTTGGCGAGAAGATCCTCAATCTCTCTTATCTACAAGTAGAGTAAGTTCTTATTCTTTTTTCTCAAGAACTTTGTATAAAATACTTGGCAATGATGCTTTTTATCAAATTCATAAACTAAAACTATTTCATCTCTTTCTCAGGACAATACTGTATGCCATCATATTTTTCAAGATGGTACTAGGCCTAAGGAGATTCCTCAAGCTATTGCATTTAATAACAGAGGATTTATAGCTTTTGGCTGTAAATCAACTGTCAGTACACCAACTGGTTCAGGGGCAGATCAAGTTGTTAGTAGAAATCAAGTTGTTAATAGGTATTTTTAATATTTTGTTGAAACATTAAAAAACATGTAGATACTTTTATAAAAGCCAAAAATAATTTAAAATTTTATTTAGAAAAACTCCCGCAAGCAATGACTCATTTTGGCAAGCATCAAGTATGATGCATGTATTTAAACCTCGTTCCGTAACTCCCGAATGGTTCGAAACTTGTGCGAAAAACTACATGTTGACTGGAAGACTGAGTGAAATTTGTGATCACAATTCTGTGGTAGCTAGTAATGTTGGCAGAAACGATGTTAGTTTCATTAAATTTTTTTTTTTTTTTTTACTTTCAAGTAATCTTCATAGCATAGCTAAACTTAATTTCAATTTTTAGGTCAGCACAATATGGAATATAATAAAAACATTTTTTGAAAGTCCTGTTGGCACCAACAATAATGTACAAAGACGACCAGTTTCTGAACAAGATGTGGTTAATACTTTAAATTTATTCAACACCAACACTGAACAGACAAATTCAGGTAAATCTATATTATAAATCACTAAAAATAAATATAACGAAACAGTGTATTTCTAAATTAATTATTTTCCAAAAGTTTTTGAGAACGATCTCAAATCGCTCCAAGGTGAGTCGGTTCCTGGTATGGTAAGCGGAGGAGAGGAGGAGACTGAGACTGACGAGCCGCCGGAGAATCAAAACTTCGTCGAGCCCTTCTTGTCCAGCTACAGGAAGTGTCTGCCAGGCTACAAGCGTCAGCCTAAAGGGGACTTTTCCTTCGGCGAGGGTGAATTGGAGCCCATGACGATCGAGTACAACAGCGGTTTCATCGAAAACATGATAAGCAACGACAATGACTGGTCACTGCCAAAAGAAGCATTTCCACTCAGACACGAGATACAGAATAGGTCTCCGCCTCCGGAACAGTTTCCGAACCACTCGTCGGACGTTAACGAGGACACAGTGCCGGTCATGGTCGAGGATCAGCCCTGTCAGCTCTCGGTGAACTGGATGTACAAGCCAACGTTGTGGAATCCTATAAAGCTGGTCGAGGACATGCTGAAGCATCACGCGTATCAATTTGGAGATATTCAAACTGCCGTTTGCGTGTTGATCGCTCTCGGTAGCAGGAGAAAAGATCTCGATATCGACTTGGCCACTCAAGAACACTGGTTGCTTGAGTACTTGGACATACTGATCAGATGCCAATTGTGGGAAGTTCACGCAAAGGTTGGATATTTCATTAACTAAATAAATTAAATAAATAAAGCATATTTTTAAAATTTTATCATTTAAGTAATTTTGAAAGCTTTTGAGCAGATAACATATTCGCCACTATGTGTCAAAGTTTTATAACTTTTGATTCACTTAGATGAAAAGAGACAAACTGATTTCATTTAAAAATCATTCATTTAATGAATTTTACTTATTTTTAATGATTAAAAATATGAATATTGTATTTTTCAGATCATCCGGCTTGCTTGGATTCCTTCTGTTTCCCAACTCAATCAACAATCGACCACGGTACACGCGTGCTGTACAAATTGCTCGAAACCTCTACAGAGAGTAGCTTGGCTGTGCGATCGATGTCACTCGTCGAATCATGCACTTTGTTCTATTTGCAATCAGGTATAATATCCGATTTATTTTTTAAATATAAAAACCAAATCGTCCTATAGAATTATTTGAATCAACAATTTTTTTTTTATTTAAACGTTTGCTTGTATATTACGTGCCTATTAAAAGAGAATTTCCGAGTTTTATGGATTGAAAACATGAGTCTTAAATTAAAGTTTTTTTTCATCTTTATTCAGTAAAAATATTTTCTAGTGAAAAAATATAATCAAATTTTTTATAATTTATTGTTGTTTGAAAGTAATTTATGAATGTTGAAAATATAATTAATATTTTTACAAATTTACTAAATTTATAGGTTGTTCGAGGACTCTATGTATGGTGTCAAGGATGTGCACATGGTGGGCACTTAACGCATATGAAAGACTGGTTTGGGACAAATAAACAGTGTCCAACTGGTTGTGGTCATATGTGTGAATATGTGTAATGTTATTATCTCTCAAGATCTCTTTTATATTTTAGTAAAAAAAAAAAAAAAAAAAAAAAAAAAAAAAAAAAAAAAAAAAAACTGTTAAAGATACATTGAAATGTATCAAACAAACTGTATATATCCAAAGATGGATTTCAATGACACTCCTGCCACTCTGATCCTGTATGATGTATATTAAAAAAGTGTAAATATGTAAATATCTAATAGTTGAAATAAAAATAGTGAGAAATTAATTGTTTTTGTGAACAAAACGTTTGAGTAATACTATTTATTTTGCTAAAAATTATATAGAATAAAAAACTCATATTTTAAATTGTAATGAAAAAACCAAAAATTTTGAGATACATCTTATACCCACCTCTTCTTATCTACTTATCGCATTTATAGACCTTAGTTAAGTCATCTTCTTTACTAAAATTATGTATCCGATTCACCTATTTCTCCTGACTTCCATAACTCACCCATCTTACCTAATTCACCTTACTTCGATAAACTTGAGCGTAAAGCGTGGAAATTTCAATAGGATAAACTTGAAAAAAAAGCAATTATTGAGAATTCTCTTAAAGATATGGGCAAACTAAGTATTTATAAGGTTAGATAAAAAATATTAGGTACAGGAATTCAATTCGACGGATTCAAGAGGAATTAATTTATAAAGATTCAATTTTTCGACCAAGATTAAGATGTGTTGGTTTGAGTAATACTATTTATTATGCTAAAAATCATATGGAATTGTTAATAATTAACATCAAGCAAATTAAATAATGTACACCAAAGCATTCAAAGTATAAAACTTTTATACACTGCCAATAAGTTTGATCTAAATTTTTAAACATTATAAATAATTAAACCACTTACAGCTATAATATCAGTACTAAGTAGAATATGCAAGAAAAGCTAATTTTTTTTTTAGAATTACTTTGATTTCACTCATAAAAATGAACCTGAGAGGAATCTATCATGATTTTTAAGCAATTCACTAAATAGTTAAAAGGCACAGTCTGCAAGATAACAAAAATATAAAAATCAATTGTATGGCGAGATCTGTTCTTGGTGATTTTAGCAGTGATTAAGCTATTACAACAAAGCCTCCCACATTTAATATCACTGACTAAATATCTTATTTGAATAGTTATTATGACAATAGGTAAAGAATCACACCATCTGAAGTATTAAAATTTTCAATTACTGATGAAATAAAAAATTCTGATAATTTGATGAATTTTTTAGAACAGAGTTTATATAGTCACCTCACAGAGGCACATTTAACTGATTTGAATTTTTTTTACACAGTATTTAACTATCAGTCTGTATATTTATTTTATAAAGCTTACTTTGATCTTAAGTAATTTACTTTGAAGAATAAAAAAAATTGTATTTCTTTAATTTTTTAGAAATTTTTAATCGCTATTTTTTATACAATCTAGAAATGCATTAAATTAAAAATTCTACTTTTCAATTTAAAAACTATAGTTATTATTAATATATATTTACGTACAAATGTATAAAAATTTGGCGCTTAAATATTAGTCTTGCAAACAGATCTCAAACCTATTCCTTTTTTATACCTAGGAACTTGTGAACAATAGCAACGTTTATTACATGTTAACATAGTTTTTTGTTAAATGTTTAATGCTAAACCTTTCTTATTATTTACTGATATTTTTTACACAGACAGGTGAAATTTAATAATATAAAATAAAATTAATTTTTTTATGTTAATATTTTATTACCTTATATTAACTTAAATATTTACCTTGATAACAAATTACAAGTATTTTACAAGAACAAAACATAAATTAAATCTAAGTTTTCATGAAATATGACAAGTCTTGTCAAAATTACCTTCAATTGTAATAACACATGATACCTTTACATATTACAATGGCGCACACATTTTATTAGAAAATAAATTCCTGAACAAGTAGAAAGTGAACTAAAAACTTTCAATTTAAAAACAAACTTTATATCTTACTGGGTACTAATGAAGAATATTCAGGATTCAAACGAAAAATTTACACTATTTAATGATTACACATAAAAACGAAAATTTTTTCATCAGCTATCAAAGATTTTCTTATTTAATTTCACTTGTCTGTGTGTGATTTGAAAAATAAAAATTTAAAGGCGCAAAAAATGAAAAATGTGAGGGTGAGAAAATTTTTCGCTTGATTAAAGTGAAAAAGGATTGGTTGAGTTGAAACATCAATATTGAATCAACCATAAAATTGTGATCTCAATGGTGAAGTATGTAACGATTTAATATCTCGACATATATATTTTTTTTAAGTTTCGGATACGCGTAGCCAATCTGCACTTTTGTTAAAGAATAATGCAACAATTTGCCTTCTTTTTGCGTTCACCTGCTTCCCCTTGATTTTCTTGTGCTTTGCGAGCGGCAATGGCACGCATCAGATCAAAAAACACCTGTAAACAACATTGAAACGTATTTGTAAATAATTACTACCCAGATGGTTTAGAAATAAAATGAAGTGTTAAAAATTTAGAATGTCATCATTTAATCCTAAAATTTAATTTAAAAAATCAAAACAAAATTATTTGTAAGTTTACGATTTGTTATAAACAAAAATATAGCATTTTTATACAAAATGTGATAACATATCAGAATATTAATTTTTTGAATAATAAGTAAAAAAGTTTGAATGAGTGGTGCAGCAGTGATAAATGTATCATTGGCCTTAGAATACCTCATTTTTGTTATCAATTAATGTAAAAAAAAAAAAAAAAAAAAAAAGATTTTTGTTCAGTTATATATTTAAAAAATTAAAAAAATTAAACATTTAATGTATTAAATCAAAACATTTCATGACTACATAGAAAACTAAAAAATAAACCATACATCTATTACATATAGAAGCAGCTTAAGCAACAATTTGTTCACATTTTTGATTAAAAAAATAATGCATGTGGTAAAAACACTAAGTTTAAGCTTTTTGTAGTTATAAATAGCAGTTTTTTGAATACATAATATTACTCAATCATAAGCATACTAAGTTTAGCTGTTGTAAAAGCTGCTATATAGAAAAATATGACATTGTCTAAATGTGTTATTTTTTTTTGTAAAAAACAAAAGTGCTAATAGCCAACCTAGAGAATATAACACTTCTTTTTTTTCCTCTTTGCACGATCCTTTCCTCGACCATTACTCGCCGACTTATCTTCAATTTTACGTGACCGTATTTCACGCATTAAGTCGAAAAATACCTGAAAATGTGCAAGTGTTTTTTTTTTCAAGCTTTAAACCAAAATGCAATGACTCAGCTTCAATAATCAAACTTTATGATCGCCATACATTATGAAAATAGCACAGATAAATGAAAATAAAATTCACTTTTATTTTAACTAATGAAATACATCAAGATGCTTTCATTGCAATAGATCAAATAACGTGCTCCAATCAGCCAAAAATTTTAAATTTACTGAAGCATATAGTTTTGAAGCATAGAAAAGTCAATTGTCCATACCTTGTCGACGTTTTCTCTGGTTTTAGCACTGGTTTCTACATAAGGTACGCCCCACTGTTGTGATCTTCCTTGAGCTTCTGCTAAACTAACTTTTCTTTTTTCTTGAAGGTCACTTTTATTACCAACCAGTAAAAAGGGGATATTTTCATCATTTTTCACTCTTAATATTTGCTCTCTGAAAAGAATAAATTCTCAAATATTATTTAAGCCCAGTTTTATTTTTTACTTAATTTTTTGTAAAATTTAAATAAAATTTCAATACTTCTTAAAACAATGTTAACAGTGCTAATAAACTTTATTCAATAAGTATCAAAAACACAAAATAAAAATAAGGGATATTTAAAAATTTGTATACTATTTATCGTTTAAATAGACAGCTAAACAGATAAATATTTAGTTAAAATTGAATAAGCATCATTTTATAGTATATTTATACCTATTTAAATTCGTTTATTTGTTTTTAAAAACATATATAAAGTCAATTCTAATTTTAATTTATAAATTTAATTTGCCAAAAATCTTGACTTTTTTTAATATAAATGAAAGTTTGTTTGGAAAGTTACAGTATATTAACGATTTATCTTTATATTTATCAATATTATCATAAGTTCAAGAGTATTTGTGTCATGATTCACAGATGATTCATGTCACTTTCAATCATTCATAATTATGAGTGATTTATTGAATGTTTTAGTCTGTACTATAAAATTTTTACTGATTAATTGTTGAATAGTTATTATAATAAAGTTATAGGTTTTTAAGTTAAGAATCAAGAATTAACAATTATTTTTCTTATAAAACTCTTTGATAAAAATTCCAAAAAACTTTATACCTAAATTCTTGTGTTGCCTGAAAACTGTCATCTTCGGTAATGGAGAATACACAGAGAAATCCTTCGCCACTTCTAAAATAGTTATCCCTTATAGCTGCATAGTCTTCCTGACCTGCAGTATCCAGTATATCTATCTGCACTTCTTCTCCATCAAGGACAACCTTTTTCCTATATGAATCAGCTTTGGTAGGTTCATAGTCTTCAACAAACTGTAAAAAATAACCAAGTAATGAACAGCTAAATTTAAATGATTCAAAATTCAAGCGTCTTACCTCATCATACATGAACTGCAGTGTCAGAGCTGATTTTCCTACACCTCCGCTACCAACCATAATAACTTTGTGCAGAGCTTGAGCAGCTCCTGGTTTTTTAGACATCTTGAATTATGTCCTGAAGCATAGAAAAAAACATTCACCAGATTATTATTTTTTTTTTTTTTCCAGCAAGCACTGAGAAGAAGTCAAGTATACAAAGAATTCTTCATGCTTTAAAAGCCAGTGGGGATAAAATGAAACACAGGATACAGTAACCCAGACTATCAGTGTGAGAAATCTTAGAGCACAGAACACTAGACTCCTCTCATATATCTCCAACTTGGCAAACCCAAAGAAATAAAGTTCAAGCTCAAGTGTAAAATGGAGAACCAAAGAATGCTCTTATCTTTTAAATTCAAACCTCTCCTCAACTTATCAGCGCTAAAAAAAAAAAACTTTCAAACGAAAACAAGCAGAAGAGAAGCAAAAAAACCAGGACTCGCCAGCCGGCCGTTAAAAGTAGCACACACTCACGCTCGCATATGATCACACATAAAATTGTCCTGTAGGCTCGTAAACATCCAACGTAGAAGAAAATTTCTCCAAGTCTGCAGGCGGCGTGAAATCTAAAAAAAAAAAAAAGAGAGACTTCCGAAATCAAGGGCGTGATCATACGACTATGAATAATGGTATACAAAAGGCGGTGCCACCGCCACTGATCGTCGCTCAGCCGCTCGCTGCTACCGGACGCATTATTAGGTACAACAAAACAATTTGAGAGCTCACGCGAACCTTTAAAATTCACAAACTCGGAATGCTAAGAATTTCGATTTTGACACATATGGAATTTCGATTGTATACTTATGTAGGGATTCCATACCTTGAAAACACAACACACCGATTAAAAGAAAGATGATCCAGTTGATCGACACTGCACCGCGTACACGTACTACCGTAATAATCGCCTGCTGCTGCTGGCCGTGCCGCCCGCCCCGTCGCTCTTGCACACTCACAGAGGAATGTTTGTACTTGGTTGCGCGGTTGGGCTGCTTGCCTGCAGGCTTGTGTTGTGTTGTGCACTCGGTAAAAGTTCACACGCAGCGGCTTCGGGTACGCGCGCCTATTCGCCGCGTAATCTTCGCGAGGGCGTACTAGGTACCTTGATATTACCGTTGTAGGATTTTCCCCTCTCCTCTCACTCTCGATTCGTATTATGTTGATGAAAGCTTCTTTTTGCTACAAAAAAAAAATTACCTTCGTTTACTATTTACGTTGCTTATTTTCAAATGAAATATAGTAAAATTGCCTCAGTTGATTTAATATAATCGCTTTCATGCACTTTGAAAAGTTTCGTTGAGCTGGTCTGATAATAGCAGCTTATAAAACTTTTTAGACATTTGTTTATTTATTTTTCGAACGTGATATTTTTAAAATTAAACGCCACCGCAAGAAAGTTCTGTCGGAGCATCAGTCAGTAACACAGAAATCTGCTCGTCGAATTAATTTTTTTTTCTTATAATAATTAAGCTCAATATAAAACCTATAAATAAATATAAATATAAAGCCTATAGAAATTGGCATCTTTTTTTTATTCACAAGAATATTTTCAAAAAATGTGTTCAATGGCAAGTGGAAATTATAATTCGTTCTCCATAAGAAAATATGTCTAAATGATAGTTAAAGCGAACCACTGTGTTGATTAGTTTTGGAAAGCTAGCATGATTATTTGTTACGAAAGTAAATTATTTAATTTTATATGTCAATAAAACTTAAGAGGGCTTATGGATGAATTGAAAGCTCAAAAATTTTGGTCTCTTATGATTTACGAGTTTATACAAAATTGAGCGTAAAAACGATAAAGTTGGAGTTGTCCTTCAAAGTTAATAACTATAACAGCAAAACTTTTTTTTCTGAGATAGCTTGCTCAATTCTCATTTTCGCTGTTGAAAAGCTGGAAAATATAATCAATCGGCTTAAATTTGTATATAAGTGTCTTGCAGCTGGCAACATCCATCTTATACAGACATCGTAAAACTTATCCCTCAAAAAAGGGACATGTAAACTTGAAGCAAATAAGTAGAACCTCCCCTTGGTAAATAGAGTAAAATTCAATTTATTCATTTTTTTCTGATAAAATATTGATAGGATTTTTTACAATTTTTGTACCAGAAAAAAATAATAATAATAGTAGTAATGATAATAAAAAGCGCTAACAAATTGTAAATTTTTATCTTTGAATTATTCTCTTGTGTACTCAAATATTAACAACAATGACAACAGATCCACTCACTTTTGTCTCTGTTATTGTTATCCTGTAATCTTTCATGTCATACAGGAGAGTTGACGAGCGGTTTTCTGCAAGTATGATTCAACTTTTCAACTTTTTCTTTCTGCTGGTACTCTTTTTTTATTATTTTCGGGGCTCGCTTGTTGCTCCGGATTAAAAATAGCTGTTATTTTTATACCATTTTACCATAATATTGTCAATCAACCTAATGCATTCGGGAATTCAAAATTTCCCGCCGACATCGCCTTTGGTGCAGCCCGCGCAGCGACAACAACCCTGGTGGGGGCAAAGCATATGGGGATTGGGATTTTAGGATTTTTATTAGAGGCACAAATATGAAATTTCGCAAAATCCATTCGAGAACTTGTTTACAATCAAGTCTAAAGGTCTGAAATTATCATCGAAATATATAATTTCAGTTTAAAAAATTCGGATTAAAAAATTGAAAGTTGCTTTTTTCAAAAAAAATCAGACCGGGGTATTCGTAAATCGTAAGTAGCGCTTTTTAGCGCAAAACACACGGCTATAGTTATAGTTAGTTTTAGTGTCGTCAGCTCCGGGCTGCGCCTATATGGCAGTGTGCATTTTTTCTCAGTCTTCCTCTAACTTTGACTCCTAAAGTTTTTCCAAAGGTGCGGATCGTGATCGTCATCCACGTCGCGTTGATGTGTCTCGCTCCTTCTTCTCCACTGCTCTACCTAATTCTTCCTATCATCGGCGAGAGACGATAAACAAACGGCTCGGTCGGCTGAATTTGCACATTTCAAAGAAATTTGCACACTTGCAACTGTCATCGACTCCAAGAGAGACACATCTGTTGCATAATGATCATGCAGTTTTTTTTATACAAGATTTATCAAATTTAAAAGCATCGGGTGGTTCCTGATTCATAGGATTTTTTTATAAGAGTTTTTTTAAAGCAGCGATGGATTGTCAAAGCGCCACCATTCCAATACGAGAAAATCTCGTGAGTACATTAAGATTAGAATGACTTGAGTTTTTTTTTCTTAATTGCTGATAAATATGTGGAATGTAATTAGTGAGAAAGAGACAGTGAGAGAGAGAGAGAGAGAGGATTTTTCTCTGATTATAGGCGGATGTTATTTACTTACATTTATGTTGACAGAGATTTGTTTTTGTTTAGGTAAACACTGCTGTCAAGTTCCTGCAAAATCCAAAGGTCTCCGCTAGTCCAATTAACCAGAGGCAAGAATTTCTTAGGCGCAAAGGATTGACTGAGTTTGAAATTCAAAGAGCATGTGAACTTGCGCTTGCTGGAATTAATGCATTGGCTTCTGGAGTCAATCAATCTGATTATAGTGCCATGCCAATGCCACCAGGACTGGCTTATTCACACTATCCTCAGCATGTTATCCAGCCATCTTTGTTTTATAAAGTCAAAGAATTGTTGAATGGAGTAGTTTTATTTGCAGCTAGTTGCTATTGCGTCTATTGGTTATACAAAGTATAATGATTTGTTATTATCTTCTTTTTTTTTTTTTATTCATGTTTAGTATTCTTCAAAGCAAACAATTCATTTACAGAAAGTGATATATCCACTATTATTTGGATGGAAAAAGAAAGATCCAGACCCAGTTGCTGAAATAGATAAAAATGTTCAACAAGTAAAGGATTGCTTAGATCAAGTAAAAATTGATGTGCAACAATTGACACAAACTCGAGTTGATCCCTCTGTACCCCAGCTTGTCCAAGAGCTGAAGCAAGATTTAGCTAGTTTAAAATCACTTTTATTATCGAGGTAAAAACTTTTAAAGTTTTTAAAATTATTAAAATTCAAAATTAAGTTTTTATATTATAAAAATTAAATTTTACTTTTATAGAAAACAATTTCCAAGTGCACCAGCCTCCATACCATCTTGGCAATTAGAAACATCAGGACCAGGTCAAGAAAAAAGCAATGAAAGAGAAGATGATGCCGGTAGTGGCAGTAGTACCAATAATTCTGACAGTTCATTAGAAATGATTCGAGAAGATCCTTCCAAAGAATGAATTATGATTGACATTAAAATTGGACTGTTCTTCTTTGTATTTAGCATTTATATTGCTTGACAATTATTCTTGTTAAGTATTGTAAAAGTAATTTAAAAGTTTGTATGATATTGGAGGGTTTACAGCTGTGACTTGTTTTCTAGTTTTGAAATGTTTTATATGTGTATAATGGGGTGTGTTAAAAGTGTGTATGGGAATGTGTGAGAATCATGGATAAAATTAAACAATTGGGCAATGTTGTTTTTTATAATTTCTTTATATTTTTCTTCATAAGAGGTTTTTAAAGTATTCAAATGCTTTGTGTTATTTTTTTTCAAGCAAAGGTAATTTTGAATAAAAAAATTAAAATAAAACTCTTGCTCTTTTTATTCTAAATGAACAATACAATATAAAGAGGGTACATACTGTATTTTATACAAGTTAAACAGGTGTCATAATAGCTCATAGCCACATTAAAATTAAATTTGTTTTTGTACATATTTGTATCAAAATATTAATTCTTTATCTTTAAAAACATTACACTTGGATTTTTTTTTTTTTTTTTTTTAATTTTTTTTTATGTAAGTCAATTCTAGAAATAAAGATATGATAAAGATATATTCTGATAAAATTTGATACCACATTTTTTCAACAAAGAATAATTTTTATGCTTGTAATTTGTTTTTTAAATAATGAAGTAACCATACAAAATAAAATGTTTCAATTTTACTCATATAATATTACACTCGCCGTAAATTTTGCAACTATAACAAAGGCAACTTTTTTTATCGCGCCTTTTTTCGTATCGACGTCTTAACGAATGCACATATGTAAATTTAGTCATACACATACATGGCATAGAATCTGATCATAACACCTTTATATATTGTTCATACAATTCAGACATTGATGGCTGAAACAATTCATTCATACTCTACAGTTTACATTCCGGTATTTACACACCATGCAATAATTTCTATTTTCATAAGTCAGATAGTAATATTACATGTGCATTTGACACATGAACAAGGTTTTAACAAATTTTTTTTTAATCGATATTTAATCGCATCAAAAAATTTTTTTTCTTTAATTAAATTTCATTTTATCATAATGTTAATCAAATTTTTCCTTCCTTATTAAAGATTACAATATAATCAAAATAGCTGCCTCACTGATACAGTGAGTTACAGCAACTTATTTTGCCACCCTAGATCAAAAAATGTACAATAGTAATAAAAGCATTGTACTTGGGAGATTTTAAACAGTCTCTCTCTTGTGTGCTACATTACTCTACTTGGTAAAAAAAAAAAAAAAAAAAAAAAAAAAAAAAAAATTCAATATTAAATAAAAATAAATTAATTTAATGAACAGAAGTCATACTCAGGTCCAAAAACCTAAAGAAAATTATACATTTGGCAAGTCACGATAAAAATTAATATTGTCACTTAAGGGGTTAAAGATAACTGGGATCTTTGGCTGATACATGATTGAGCAGAGTTTACCTATCCAGATTTTTTTTTCTTTGCTGAATCGTGACGAAAACAAAAATTGAGAGAGAACAAAAAGATCGTCCCTAGGATGTTTTGTGCTGAAGCGCATTTATTGATTGATGAAACTTGTTCTTTCAATGTTATGTACTTGGCATAGCCATGATGATCAACTGAATCTAATTCAAGATCCAGACAGTTTTATTAATATTAGATAATTCCGTAGCGCGGTTTCTGTTATTAGCGACTTTTTTTAAAAACCAGTCAAGCTCTCCAATTTGATTCATATTTATTTATTACTCTTTAAAATGAGTTACTAGAATTATGCTACCAGGTATGATGAAGATGTAAATTTCTCGAAAGCACTGAACGTACGTCTTGCGTAAATCGAAGTGCATCCAACACCGGGAGTAAGCTTAGGAGTGCAGTGTCTCCTGCATCACTGAACCATGATTTGATAGGTATTGCATTATCTGCAGAACAAAAATTTTTTTATATGATACCAATTTTTTGAAAAAATAAATTGAAAACTGTTGTTAATTCAATGAAATACTTACGTGGATAAGCTCTGTAAGCACCAGGACTGTTGTCAAGTATAAAGACAGAGGCTAAATCTTTACAAATGGCAGCCAAATCTTTAGTATAGGAACCCATTTCAGGCGTACAATGTTGCCTGTAGTATCTGCGCCTTAAAATTCCTCTGTTGTTATCTAATTTGTCGGCAACAGCAGCACCATAAATTTCCATTGAAGCAGTAAACACCACTAGTTCATACCTGTAAAAAGAAGAAATTAATATAAAAAACAATATAAATGAAACTTGATTAAAAAACATACCATTGACTAACTATATCCAAAAAAAAATCCACATGTGGTCTCTTATGAACAAAAAATCTGACCGGATGCCGGTCTATCGTCACTTTTAGAACAAAATCAGGGGGAGTACCAGGTTTAACAGTCGTCCTTGCCACTCCGTCATGATGAGAGTGGATTAGTGTTTCATCCAAATCCAGTATGAGAACTTTTCTTTTGACAATACCTGAAAAAGAAATTTAATAAGTGATATACATAAGTATGAAGATATTTCAACAGTTGTTGAGTAACATGTTATATGGTAAGTTCATTTCTGGTAAGTTGAGTTTTTGGAATTGTTCCAAAAAGCAAAGCATAATTTAGCATTTTGAAAGTGAATATTACTTTTGAGAGAAAATTTCAGACACTCAATATTTTTCCTTAGTAAAAATATTTAAAACAATTTTAAGCTAAAAAAAAAAAGAACTCTGTAATTGAAAAAGGATGAAATACAGTATGTATACTCACTGAGTCTGTGCCTAGAAAGCGGTGACAGTGGAAAGATTTCATATTTAACTGGTTGCATTTGTGAGATCTAAAATGTAAAAATTAATAAAAAAGGGTTAAACAAGGGTTGCACTTGGGTGTCAAAGGTTTGTCAGAGGTGCTCAGCACCTACTTACGGCTCTAACCTGCTTCCTAAGTAGAAAACAAACGCAGGTCCACACGCGGGAGGCCATGGAGAGAAAAGCTCTCATCCCCATTTGCAATTGCTTGAGCATTTTAACAGCAGTCTTAAAAGCCACGTCCGGGCTTTACTCAAAGTCCGGCCTACTCTTGTCCTTCGCCTCTGGCCGAACTTCGTCGTCTTCTTCTACTTCTACTTAAAAAAAAACCCCTCTCACTCAAGGTATAATCACAGTACGTAAAAAGTCGAATAGCTCCGTCGAATTTAGTCCTGGTCGACGTCGTCTCTGTGTCTGCGCATTATAGCAGAAAGTGTTCCTGGTTACACCAGCACAAGTCTTGGAGATCAAAAAAGCTAAGTCCACTGTGTTGTCTACGTCCCGGTCGAGGAACTCTCGTCGGCTGGGCCGTAGCGCCTGCGGCCGCAGCTGGTGGTACTTTCTGCCCTTGACGACGACGGTGTGTAGCTCCTGATCATCGCTGAATGTACTGAACTCACGATGGCTGCATGGCTTGCGAAAAGGATGATCACAACACTTATAACCTAATATCACCACTCACTCTGTAAGTTCGAACACCTCGCTTCGGTCAGTCAGTCCTCGGCACTTCGCACAGCGATGATGCAGCAGCAGCACGAAATTTTTATGACCGAGCCGCGGAGCAAGGAGGGATAAGCTACCTATGTGGTGTAGCACACGCAAGGAGGACCTATGTAGCCGCCATCTTCCGTCGATCGACCCGCAATTATATCGCCGGCGCGCGCGCGCACAAATTCGCGTCGACTGGTTCCCGCTGCCCGGTCCTCGTCACCCATACCAGTCACCACCCCTCCGGCCCTCCGAGCACCTCCGGGACACCACACCAGCAACCGTGACTTGCTTCCTGGAAAGAATTTTTTATTCGAAAAATTATACGCACGAAGTATATACCTACTTATGGATTTTATTTTTTTTTTCGACGTTGTATTCAAGATGAAATGGACGGAATGTTTTTTTTTCCACCCTTTATTTCGTAAAGACTTTGCGAGTAATAAATTAGCTAGAGTAAGGTAGTTAAATAATTACTGCTTGTATTATAAATTAATTGGATTTTTTTTTCTTTGTTGCGGCTTTTTTATTTACAATTTACGTTACTTACAATAACACCGCAAGTAGAAAATTTTAAATAATTATTTAAAATTTTATGGATTATTACTTAAGGGATTTTCTTTTGTCGCATATCGACTTTTACATAAACTTTACATAAACTTTATATCGTCCCTCTTATAAATCTTATGAAACTAAATTAAACTTTCCAACTGTTAAAAATAAAATTCAAAAAATTCTTGACAAGTGGAAAATTTCCAGGCAACTGATACAATATTTATTTAATGCATCCATGCCTTTTTTCTAATTATCTCACTTTCATTTAATATTTATTGTAAAGTAAAGAAGTGTAAAAATATTGAGCACGCTAAAAATAACTATTATTTGATTTTTTCATTCGAGCCCTTAATTAAAGAGCCTATCAAAGGCGCAGCCAAAGCGCCAACAGCATGGAGGTGTGGAGTCTTATCAGCCAATCAGTCCGCACCTTCATAGGAACAGTTATAAATTGTTTATGTACTCTAGAAATTTAACACAAAAGTTAATATTTTAATTCAACTGCGAAAAAAAAAAAAAAAATGTGATTATTTCTAATTTAAAGTATACAAAGAATAACGAATTTGATTTTGCCTTGTTTTCTACGTTACACTTTTCCCCTATAGATCAATAAAATTACTCATATTTTCGCCTTCACAAGTCATATTAAAACTCTAATTTGACTGCTCTAATTTTGAAAAAGATCAATTTTTACCCAAAACCTTTTTATGCGTTCTTGTCATGCATACAACTTTTGTAAACCGTATGTGTTAAAAAATTTTTATTTATAACTGAATTTAATATTGATAACATCTTTTTCACTTAAAAATGAGATCAAACTATAGAATTAATTCAATTCGATTCAAAACAGACTTGAAAATTTATTCAGTTGCAAATGCAGATGACAGACCATCTTTTTTTTGTTGGCCGCAAAAGAAGTAGTCTATTTCGAAACAAATTGAAAAAGCAACAGGAAAAATTGTAGAAGATTAAAAACAGAATTGAGTATTGCGATAAGCAAAGTATTGAAAAATTTGTTTCCCGTAACCAAAGAATGTATCTCCATGTTCAATCATTTTTTTTTTTTTTAATTTTAGAAACTATACCCTTCAACAGACAACTTACATTTGGGTATGAAAATTAAAAAAAAATTCATTCATTTTTAAAGTGGATTGAACAAAGACTTACGGCAATTTTTTTAATTTTTTTTTTAATAGTAATCAACGAGTATTAATAAATGATCGTCTAACTATTCAAAAAAATGACTCAAGCACGTAAGCCACTAAAGTTCTAAAAATTTTTACAATGTTAAACAAAATTGTAGAAAGCTCTAGCATAAGTAGTGACTCATAGTTAGTGGTAAAAAAATTGATTCGTTGGAATCCTTCAGTCATGAAATTTTGAAAAATTCCACGATAAAAGAAACTTTGCCAGGAACTTTCAAGAAAAGCTCGCAAAGTAAAAACGTAGCCGTGTAACGATGTTTATTTATTTCATTTGAATTCATCGAGGCACCTCATGCTTGGATCCAATTATCCACGACATAACCCTAAATCCATAAAACTCTTCAAATATTTCCGAGTGGTGCTTTTTAGAAGCCAATAATTATTTCTGTACGCGGTAAATTGTTCGAATAAACTATACCGTAACTTGAATTACCGCCAAGTGTGAATTCTAAAAGCGCATGCGTAGCGCCACCAAGGTTCTTTTCGTCTGCTTCTTTTATTACTCCCTCCTGCAAGCTCGCGACGCGGTAATCGGAGGGGGTAGATGTGCGGCGGAGAGGAAGAAAAAAAAAAAAGGTGCAGTGCATGCATGCACGGGTTTGCATCAGTTTGCATCGCGGCTCGGGTGGGTCAGGTCGCGGGTGAGTAGTTGGCGTGCTGCGCGTGCGGCGGTTGATCGACGTGCATGAACCCGGAGCAGTGAATCATGCCATCACGAGTTCGGCCCAATTCGTACTCTCCGCAGCAGGTAAGGCATTGACAACAACAACAATATATATATTTTGTCGTCCGCTCTCCGATGCGTTATGTTTTTTTATTGTTATTTTTGATAGTGTCTCTTCGAACGCGATAGTGTCGTATATATTTACACCTGCGCTGCGCTTGTTTACCGTCTTAACATGAATGGAGAGATATTTGAAAGTCTTCGTAAGTCGCTAAAAGTAGTAAAGATCTATGACCTACTAAACACGTCCCTCCCTCCAGCTCTCCCCCGCAGCTCTCAGTGAGAAATATTTCGTACCTTTTTTTTTTTTTTTTTTTTTCTTTCTTTCTTTTTATCGATTAAAGTCTGATGCTCCTCTCGGGGGAGATGAGGGCGCGGGGGAGGTAATTTTGTCGCATTAATTATCACACTCGAGAGACGCTTGACTCTCCTCGAGATGCTGCTGCAGTTTTAAGTTACCTAATCTTTCTTTTAAAATCCCGCATCATCCGAAAACTGCTGCACAATGCTGCTGGTGATGCGCGTCGCGTAGCTCGTCGTCCGGTGCAGGTGGATTATTAATGTTTAAACAAATTGTGCAGTCACGCGATTCCTCGTGCATGATAATATTTTATCGTTTCACTGAAATATTTATTACACACGGCCGTGTAGCAACGTCATCATTAGTCGACGATGGCTATTCCCTGATAACACCACGGGCGCGTTTACTAAAGGGGGTCAATATTTGAATTTACTAAATTCTCGTCAAGTGTTGATATGGATTTTTTCTTGAACAAACCTAATATGATGACGATCGAGATCAATTTGATAGATTGAGGTGCTTTTAAGATGATTGCGGGACTGACGCGGAAACTTTTTAAAGGATAAATCAATAAATTCAATTGGTGGCATATTAAAAACAAAGTCTTTTTTTAGTTACGATTGTACGAAAACTGTGATCTGGCGTGCATAGTTTTTTCTCCTAGTTATTATTTACAGAAGTGGTTTTTCTATTTAGAAGTAAAAATATTTTTACGAAGTGTATGTACGTTGTTTGTCCAAGTTAGGGGAAATTTCAAAAATGAATTATTTAGCGGTCATTTAAATTTTTTTGTAGTATTCAAGTCTCTAAAAATAATTTTTTTACCATGTACAATTTTTTAAGTCGTCATTGTTTTTATTTTTAGATAGGGCACGGTATGAGCTAAAAACAAAAGTGTAAAAAAGTCGGTCTTTAATTCTTAACTACCACAATATCCGAGCCCTGAGTAGAAAATAATATTTTGACCAAAATAAAAAATGATGACATCAGACGTGACTCGAGTGATTTTCGAATAATTTATTTTTTCTTTTTGAAATATTATTTTTTATGGCGTGGCCCTGATGATTATAATTTAATTTTTGACGCACGTCATCATTTTTTTTGTAAAGCTTAATGTATACATGACGTAATACGCTGGATGAAATATTTTATACCTACTCCAATAACATAAACACTTTAAGAATTATTTTATTTACATGTAGTTCTCGCAATGCGGTATTTTCATTTATATTTAAAGCCCGCAATAACTTTTATACAAGCGCGTTCTTTTCCTTTAAGACAGCCTACAATTTACATTTTAATCTTTCTTCGGTCGTTAAATATTCATTAGAATGAAAAAAATCGCATGCTTTCAAACGCGAGTTTACATCTAGGTATTTTAAAACATTAAAAACATTTGAATTTTTTATTTCGTCGATCGATGCAAAAAACAGGTCAAATTTTTTCCCTGCGCACAAATGGACCGCGGATATATAGAAAGACCAATTTTGAAATTTAATAAGAATCGACGATCTTCAGAGAATTTCGACATTTTAATAAAATTTTTTGACTAAGCTAATAATCCTGGGAAAGTCTATATCAGACTGGCAGAAATTTGAACTTTAAATTCTAAATTGGTAATTATAATTATTTATAACGTAAATATTTTGAGAAGTAAAAAATTATTTTTGCATAAAACAGAATATAATTAAATAATAATAATTATTATTACTAGAACTAATGTCGTAGATCACTTTTTTACACATCCAGGTGATGTTATTTTAGAAAAAGAATTATAAATTTATTTTTTAACTAAAACTGCTTTACAAAACTTAACAATAATTACACATATTTAAAATTTTAGTTACTTCGTATTTTCTACTTCACTTTTTAAGCGTTCGAATGATTTTAAAATATTTCAAGAACGAAATTTCCCGACAGGGAATTGCTGTGCGGGCTGGAGCCTGGGCCCGTACGGGCTGCCCTGCTGCCCGTACGGGGCATGACCGGGCTGAACCCCTAAAAACCGCGAAAAAGAAACGGGGCGGTAGCCGGGCCCAGTACGGGCTCCCCGGTTTGCCACTATATACAGATATACAACTCTATGCGTAGGACTTGTATGTGCTTATTTACGTCATTCGTTATTGTAATCGGCTTGTGTTGACACTTGAATTAAATATTTTCAACAAAGTTAAGTATTAATAATAAATCGTTAATTACACATTTCTAAGGTCATTAATCGTATTTATATGAAAAAATGTGTTCTAAAAAGATTAATGTTTGAGGTTAGGAAATTTATTTATTTATTATTATTTTTTTTACTTTAGATGGATTCTGATGCTAAACAAGTTGTTTAGCATCAGAATCAACATAAATTCTTTAATGAAATTTTTTAAATGAAGAAATAAGGTTAGATATGAAACTAGTTACAAAAGGATCTTATTCTTACTGATTAGTAAATATTGATTAGTATTTTTTTTTTATTTAAGTTAATTTTTTGTAAATTAACCAAATAAACATTAAATATTTTAAAAGACAATCATAATATCTACATGATCAGTACCTACTACCTAGGTAATGACAGGGATAGCGTGACCGCGCGCGCATGTGCAGTGCCACATTTTTGGTGAAGATGTAACCTACTAGCCTCATGCTCGACGGCAGTTATTATTCCGCATTAAAATCAAAAACAAAAACAATAATCGAAAAAAGGACTTTGTAGCGCTCTTGTTGCTACTTTTTGCAAGGGTGCTTCAAAGCTCTTTTTTCGATTTTTGTTTTTGTTTTTTTGTAGAACGCGGAATAGTGCTCCAAGCACGATGGGGCTGCCAGGCTCTAGCCGCGTTACACCCCGTACGGTCTGTGAAGTGGCTGCCCGTACGGGGCCAGGCACATTGGCTGGGCTGCCAGGCTAGAATTCCCTGTCGGGTTAGTAATTTTCTTTGCGTTAGTTAAAGGTATTTTATCTTCCCATCAAATTCCCATGTCTGATTCACCCAAAAATATTAAAATCTTTTACGAGCTGTCAAGCCGCGCAGCTCTTCGCGTGTTTGTTAGGTAGCTACCTAATTAGCTGTCATTAACGAGCTCGCGCGGGGGTAGTGTCCGCCAACAGCCCCTGAAACCTCTATAAATCAGCCGGCCAGCAGCAGCTTATCTTATAGGCGTGCCTCGTCTCGTATCTACACAAATTCGATTTGTCGCTCCCCGGTGAATTAAAAAAAAGAAACCGCGAACCGGACAATTAAGAAAAGTTCTATTTTTCGTTACCTCTCGAGAGAGGCGCGCGCGCCGACAGTGAATTAGTCGAGATGTAAGATCCTACTCCTCATCTTTACCCAGTTTTTTTCTTTCTTTTTCCTGGTTTTTTTTTTTTTTTTTTTCTCATCTCGATGTTGTGCACGGAATGAGAAGAGAAGCGGGCAAAAGGCAAAAAAACGTGATGTTTTCTGCATATCACTCGTAGCCGGTGCTAATTGCATACCATTAGGCCTGCACGTGTATCTTTACTCGCGGAGTGGCTCTCGTTGTGTACTGTGACGAATAACCTTGGGTATCATATTTAATAACACCCGCCCGCGTACGTCGTGACACTTGCAGCTCTTCTGCTAAAGTTATCGTTCCAGCAGCAGAACACGAGATTCTACCGCAAGAGCTGCACTCGCGTACCTATATAGGTTGGTTTTCTTACTTTGTAAATACCGGATTGTTTTACGTTTATAATATTTGCAAGCCGGTGTTAAAAATTTTGTGTACTGCAATAAAGCTTTTTGTATAGATTGTATTCACAATGGAAGATATTGGTTAAATACTTAAATACCTAGTGAATGTTTACTTTAATGATCATTGAAGATTTTTTATGTGTGCTTTGGTGTGTCTGCAGGAAGGGGATTGACTTTTCAAGGTTTTGATATTGTGTTATGAGTTCAACCCAACCAATAATGGTGCCTTCAGGTGAGCACTCAGCCAGTAGAAGGACACAGTCCATGTCTCAACCGCCAACCGCAAGCAATGTGGATGGAGATGTTTTGAAAACCATGACACCACCTGGCACTGGAAAAACCTCATCAGTTGGTTAGTTATTTCCTTAGTTTGACTTTTTTAGATTACAATCATTACTCACTTACATTGAATTTACATTACCAAATTTTTTAGTCTTGGAAGAAAGACGGTCTCGCAGGGGAAGCAGCATGGTTCAGCCAATCCTGACAAAGCCACCTTCCTCTGAATCTCTGACAACAATGGGTTCCATGGCTCAGTCAACATGGGTTGATGCTCCAGTTCCTCCCCTATCTCCAGGTACATTGATAACAAGATTATTTAGAGCACTGTTGGTATACTTGTATCTGAACATTGCTGATAAGATAACAGCAGTGTTATAAATCTAGAAAAAATTAATACATTATAAAAATGTCTTCTTTATTCAATTGTTTATCTGAGCAAAATAGAAGTAGGAATAGTGAGGAGTCAAATACATTCATACCAAAACTTGAAATTATTAATTATAATTTATTTATTTTTAATATTACAGGTTTGGCAGGTTCCTCCGCAATTCCCTCAACTGCAGAAAACAGTCCAAGGGTAGATCTTACAGGTGAAAGATTCGAGTCAAGTGGCAAATTGACAAGAAAAGAATCTTATAAAGCTCAACGAAGGACTTATCGGATGGAAAAGAAAAGAGTTGCCGATGAACTTTTGAATTCCTTCAAAGATCCTACTGTTGTGGTTATGAGCGACTGGTTGAAAGTTAGAGGCACACTCAAAAGTTGGACTAAACTCTGGTGTATATTGAAACCAGGACTGTTACTTCTTTACAAAAGCCCCAAAATTAAAGTTAGTATTAATTATCAATAAAGAAATTGATCATTGATAACCAGAAAACTCTAACTAATTTAATATTTTCACAATTCAGAGTAGCCACTGGGTTGGTACTGTATTACTGACCACTTGCCAAGTCATTGAACGACCTAGTAAAAAAGATGGGTTCTGCTTCAAACTGTTTCATCCTCTTGAACAATCAATTTGGGCACCCCGTGGACCAGAGAAAGAAACTATTGGTTAGTGAAAGAATAATATCTTTATTAATTTACATAATTTTTCTTATCTAACATGAAATGATAAAAATCTTATTATTACTTGACATTTAAGGTGCTGTTACTCAGCCGCTGCCAACGTCTTATTTAATATTTAGAGCTCCGTCCCAGGCAGCGGGAAAATGCTGGCTGGATGCACTAGAATTGTCTCTTCGCTGCTCCTCTTTGTTGGTGAGGTCAACGAGTGCGTTGCCGAGATCTCCTCAACATGACACCACGACCACTCATGAAACACAGTGGAGTGAGGCGGACTACGAAAAACACTTTAATGAACATTTGAATGGTATGCTCAAACGTCATTTTTTTTACTGCATCGCTTTTTCCCTCTGTTGCTAGTGAAGTTTATGCGGCTCGCTGAAAGCTTGAGATTCAAATTTACACTGATAAGAATTTTTTAAAATCAGTACAGGCTTAAAAATTTAAATTATAGTTAGAAAAAAATAGTTAGTAATGTACTGTCTAATTTTAAATCCACGTTATTTGCTTTTTTGATAAATTAATAATAATTGCATGATTTAAAAAGTTACAAGACCATCTTGTCTACTAATAGGTCTATAAAGAAAATTGCTTTAAAAGACCAAACGAAATAATAAAATTTACATCCAGAGAATATGAATTTAGAATAAGATGGCAGTAAAGTAGTATAAAAAAATCTGTAAATTCATGAAAAATTCAACAATAATTTTTTTTTTTTAAATATCTATCGAAAATTATTGCAATTGAAAACTTTTATTTCCAATGCATTTATAGTTTGTGAATTAACACATTGTTTATAACTGAGTAGACGAGCCTTGAAAAAAATAAATAACAAAAACAAAATAAAACAAAGGAACATTTGAGTAAAGTTGTGAAAACAAAAAATGGTATTCATGCGTTGATTATCACAATTAGCAGATGTTCTTTTGAAAAAAATTTAGAATCTCAATTCGCGACTAGTTAGAATCTAGCTCCCACCACCCACCCATTCAAGCTTAGCGCGTGCCAGTTTATGCAAATGTACCATCAGCACTGAGAAGAAAATTTCTAACTTTGACAATAGTTGAACGTACTCCTGAAACTAATTGTAACCGCAAATTCATCGAGCAATCCAAAACTAGATAGCATCCAATTAATCTAGCAGTAGACCTGTGAATGATTTAACAAAGTATCCAAGTATGAAAAACTAAAAAAAAAAAAAAAATGATAGCGCTAGAAAAAAAAAGATTTATTCATCTTCGCGTGAGAAAGGAGAAATGTTGTTCTCAGTGCGTTTGACCGAGCAGCATCGCCGACGTCCGGCCTCGTCGTCGCTCCTCGAGCCCCCCTCGATCCTCCTGTCCCGCTGCAGCTCGTCCTCGGGTGGGTCCACGCCTCACAGGCGTCTCCTGTCCTGTCCCTCGACGAGTCCGGTGTTCCACCACCTCCTGCATCACCTGTCGACGACCTTCCGGTCCGAGCCCCCCGCGAGAAGCACCCCGAGTCCCCCCGAGCGTCGCTTGAGCGTACCCGAGCTCCACAGCGACCACCAAGTAGTTTCGCTAGATATGCATAATCCTCCCTTGTACGCTTCCTCCTCGGGCCTGATGATGCAACGACGACGACGACGATCAGATCTGGACGACACCATGAGCCAGCAGGAGAACGGCACCGCTGACGCCGACGCCGAGGCCAGCAACACCGACACCGAGAGCGAACTCGAGGATCACAAGGAGGACGATGAGGACGTCAGAGAGACCCCCTACGTCGCCAACGAGAACGAAGTCTTTGGAAATGTGAGTGCTGAGCTCTTTTGTTTACTTGCGATTTTTTGCGCGACGGCTATTCGACGCAGTTGTAAAATTAAAAAATCAAACTTGAGTTGTAGGTTTTTATGACGGTTGGGCTGGGAATGAATCACGCAACTGTATGTGCAATTTTGTTTTATGTTTGCTTGCTCGAGTAGAGATAAAAAAAATCACGTTTTACCATTTGTTTTTACGTTCTTTTTGAAAAAACAGTTTCCGAGAAGAAAAATTTTTATAATTTTTTAATTTTTAATTTTATGTTAGTAGTTTATATAAACTTTTTTCCTGTTAAAAAAATTTTACATTTGCTTTTTTTAAAAATTTTTGCACGAACTCAGCTAAGTAAATTCGATCGTTTTTTCGTTATCGTCGGGGCCAATCGAGAATATGTAAATAAGAGTTAAACTTCAAACGCAATTTTCTAAAAACTGCATACTTAAAATCTGCTAACATTTTTATTTTCAAAATCACCAATTATCGATTTTGATAAAATTTTGTAGATTTTCTAGACCTTAAATTTTTTACAAAAACTTTTTTTTTTTTTAGTAAAAGAATGTAAGTAAGAAAAAAAAACATTAATTTCTTGAAAATCTGATTATAATTAAAATAAAAAGGTTTATTACTTTTTAAAAATAATTTATTGGCATCAGAAAAAAATGCTTATTTTTGCAGTCAAACTTGCAATCAAAAATTGCCTTGAGCTCTTTGAAAATTTTACATGTCTATACATTCAAAAACTAAATTATGAAAAAAAAAAATTTTAAACCGCACTTACACTCTTTAAAAATAAAATGTACAGTGCACACCTTTGACAAAAAAATTTCTTCAGCATAACAAATAATTAAAATGTTTTAATTCCACGGTTTAAAAATTCTCACTGTATGGTAAAAAAAAAATGCAAAAGAATTTTTTGCCAAGAAAAACCTTGCTAGATCTTGCAAACGATATGAAGCCTTAAAAATTACTGTTCAATGACTGCGATTTTAAGACACTCGATGCAGCCTCGAGTTAATCGTTTTCAAGAAAAAGTGTATTACATTATTGTGCAGGCTTTAGAACAATTACATACCATGTATTTTAACTCGAATCTATTTACTGCACGGTCGAAAATTGATTATCGATCTGGGTACTAAATATGTTATCACACCGCTTAAAATGAGTGATAATTTTTTTTTTTTTTCTTGATGCTGCACAGGTTGGCGAGATGGTCGCGGATCTCCCGGATGATCAGAAGTCGATCATATGGTTTCTGCTCAAGCAAGTGCGACCCGGCATGGACTTGTCGAAAGTCGTATTGCCTACCTTCATACTCGAGCCCCGATCGTTTTTGGAAAAACTTGCCGACTCATACTACCACGCCGACCTTTTGTCTCAGTGAGTTTATTTTATTATACCTTTATGTTACTGTTTTCATTATGATTTTTATGGATTTTTTTTTTTTTTTTTTTTTTTTTTTATTACAAAAACTATTTAATGCTGAATAAGTGAACTATTACTTCCTTAAACGTATATCTGCTCTTATTGAAAAAGTTAAGAATCCTTTATTGGGTTATTATTTTAAATTTTTTTAAAAATTACTTTTTATTTGCTTATTAGTTCCTATACAGAAAAGCAAAAGAAAGTAAACGCGCACATTTAATGAGAAATTTGTTAATTTGCAGTGCAGTTCGAGTTAATTGAATTGAAATAAATACAAATTTTACCGTAGAAAAACCAATTACTTATTTATAAGTGTTAAAATTCAATAAAAAATTACTGAATATTTAATGAAAGGTTAGTTAAAGCAAAAACAAATGTAAAAGTTTATAGTTTCATTAAAATTTCATATTTACATTGATTAGATAGTTTCCAAGTAACAATTGTCCCTGACATTAGACTTCTCAACCCCAATGGTTTAGACTTTGAAAATTTTTTGTTTTATGAGGATGAAAATTTATTTTTTATTTATAAAATTTTTTTGAAAATGAAATACTTTCATAACATAGTATACCGTAGCAATTTATTTTTTAATTTATTTACCTAATTACCTTTAATATTTTTAAACTAAGACTTTTGATTTCACTGATTATTACTTATGCCATTATTACTTTAGTACTTAATTAAAACAATCAATTAAAAAAATTTTTTAAAGCTGAATGAAAAAATGGCCAATTCAAACAATATCAATTAAATTTAAAAAAATATATATAAAAAGTAGAGTAGAAGAACTCTCATCTCGATTGCCTGCACGTTCCAAATACATCCAAGCCCTTAAAAAGTAAAAAAGAAAAGGATAGAAGTTTTTAAGAAAACCGCAAAGTAGGTCGTCGAACGAAAACTTTTCTCACGTATATACGTTTTCTTCTTTCCATTGTTTATCTTTTTGAAAACCACCCCCGGTGATGTGCAGGGCCGTGCTCGAGGACGACGCGCTAACGCGCATGAAAGGAGTCGTCAAGTGGTATCTGTCTGGTTTCTACAAAAAGCCCCAGGGACTCAAAAAACCGTACAATCCCCTTCTGGGCGAAACGTTTAGGTGCTACTGGCAGCATCCCAATGGATCCCGCACCTTCTACTTGGCTGAGCAGGTAAGCCTTTTTTTTTTTTAATTTCTATGCCAAAAACATTTACAATAACTTTATAAGTTTCCACTCACATCTGTATGCGCTGAATAGAGGATTATTTAGAATTCACTTTTTTTTTTTTTTAATAACGGATCGCTAATTAATGAAAATATTATACTTTGTATAATTGATTTCATTAATTCAAACTAATATTTAATTGACTGAAATAGTGTTTCTCGAATTAATTATTTGTTGAAAGTAGTGGAAATATTCATTCGAACTGCTTGTAAAAATGTATTTATATTATTTTTTATAGGTCTCGCATCATCCTCCGATTTCTGGATTCTATGTTACTAACAGACAAGATGGGTTCACCATCAGTGCGTCGATTATTGCCAAATCCAAGTTTTACGGTAATACATTCATTTTATAAATCATTAAGAATGTAATGATCAAAGAAAATTAATTATTTCAATTTAAAATATTTTTTTAATTAATCAACGGGGATTATACATGTTCTACTTTTTACAAGTGCTTTACTATTTAAATTATTTTATTTTAAAATATCGCACGTTTTGATCGTACGATATGATGGAGTGTAATAAAACTTCATCATTATTTTATTAAAAACTTTTATTACAATTAAATAAGTTTAAAAATCGATAACTACACAAATGTTAGTATATATTTTTAATGTGAAAAGTTGTCGGTATGTAGTTGAATCATTGTTGCAAATCTGCAATGAATAATATTGAAAATTTATATAACTTATGAAATTAATATTTTTTTTACAGAAAAAATAAAAATAAAAAAAATCTTTAAATAATTGTAAAATGAAATTTTTTTACGTGAAGGTACTTCCACATCGGCCATCCTGGACGGTACGGCTGTCTTGACCATGCTGCCCCGCGGAGAGGACTACACCATGACTATCCCTTACGCGCACTGCAAGGGGATTCTTATGGGTACTCTTTCCATGGAGCTAGGAGGTAAAGTTCACATAACTTGCGAGAAAACTGGCTATCACACCGAACTTGAATTCAAATTGAAGGTGCGTTAAAATTTTATTAAAATTTTAATTTATCAAAGCTGGGTTGACGTAGTTTTTTTTTTAATGAATTTTTTATACTTAATAGCCCTTCCTTGGAGGAGCTGACCAACTGAATATGGTCGTTGGAAGAATAAAGCTTGGAAAGGAGACTCTTGCCACTGTTAATGGATACTGGGACAACAAAATTACCATAACCGACAAAAGGAGCGGGGTAAGTCAAATTTCACCGTAATTTTATCAATCTGTTTGAGAAGATTTCTCCATAAGTTTTCTTGATTTCGTAGCAAGAAACCATTCTCTTCGAGTCTACTCCCGAAGTTCGATCGCAGCGGTTGAAAAAGTACACCGTACCTTTAGAGCATCAAGGTGACTGGGAAAGTGAGAAACTCTGGTTAGGGGTTACTCGCGCAATAAACAACGACGATCAGACGGGAGCGACCGAGGCTAAAACCTTCTTGGAGGAGGCGCAAAGAGAGCGAGCTAAAGAAAGAAAAGCTTTGGGTCAAGAGTGGATACCCAAGTTGTTTGTTCAAGTGAGCTTCAAAACCTTTTATTTAATTTTATAACGTTTCTTGGTCATTTAAAAATTAATTAACTCGTTATTTTTTTATAAATTAGGATATATTGTCGGGTAACTGGGTATACCGTCACGCCGACATCCGTCCATGGGATCCTAGAAATGACGTTCTGCAGTACGAGCACGACTACATTATAAGCACAAAGACGAGGCACAAGACACCAATCATGCGCGCTGGCAGCATTGTTTCTATGGAAGCTCAATCTCAGGTAATTAATAAATTACAAGCTTGTAATCGATTTCTATTTGTTTGTACAAACTGATCACAGAATTACGCTTTCTTGTGTCAGTGGTTTAACCTTAAACGAATGTCTTTCACTGCTGGATCAAAGGTTTTGATCCACAAAAACTGATTTAAAATTTAAATGTTTGATTTTAATAAAAACTTCATTCTAAATTTTTTAGGTACCATTACTAATGGCTGAATCACGTTCATCGCTTTCGGTTTTGAAATCATCAAAACGTCAGCTTACAAACAATCATCCGACATCTGATGTGGCCCACGAGTCTGCGAGTTCTTCCGAAGCAGCTCATTCCGATTCAAGTCAGTCCGTGGGTAAACGACGACGATCTTCAGCAAGGTAATGATAGCTGCTATCTTTTTTATTTTTTACAAAATTTAGAGTACTTAAAGATTGTTCTAATATCAAACCACTAGTTTTTTAGAGATCAAACTACTAAGCTTTTAAGAGAACATAATATTTTCAACTTAAAAAAAATTAAAATACACTTTCTTAAACTAATTTTAAATCCCAAATCTTGAAATTATAAAAATGTATTCTTGAGAGTATGTTGACAATATATAACATTAAGCTTCAACTTTTAAAAGATTTTTAGATCGTAAAATGTATTTGAAAGGTTTTTGATAAAATATCTTACATAACGTACTTTTTTTTATTAAATTATGAATGATAAAAAAAAAATTTGATCAGAATGGCAAACATGCTGAAGAGCGTCGAAGAAAGAGTTCGCGAGCAAGCGGAAAAATTGGATCACATTCAACGTCTCTTGGAACAAGTGTCCGCTCGGCAGAGAGCTCCCAGGGATAGATTGAGTGGTATGCGTTTGACCAAGCATGCCATTGACACAGCAATAGTCGTCTTGATAGTTCTATTCGTCCAGCTCATCGTGCGGTTTATCTGGAGAGGCTCCTCGTCACATAAAGAACTGTAGTAAACTCCATTAAAATCGTTTCAATTCTTTAAATTTATTTCACACACACTCGCGGTTTTTAAACGGTAAGCAAATCAATCACAGTCTGTTGGATGAAAACTGCACTAGTCGCTGACCAAATTCGGCGTAAACAGCCTCAAGATTTAGTCATTGATGAAGTAAATAATGAAAGGTTTTCTTATTTTGGGGATATTCTGAAGTTTTAATCATGTCGTCTATTGACACTCTTATCTAAAACTTAAAATAGCGGTACATTAAGTCTAAATTCTTTGCTCAAATTAATTCTTTTACTAAATTCTTTTGAAAATAAAATATTGATATTTAGGCTCTAAATTTGAAACTATAGTGTGTCGACTTGCTCTTGCCGACGATTAAATTATAAGAAGCTGACACAATGAATTTGTAATAAATAACGATTTCAACAGCTTGCACAAAGTTCAAGAAAAAAGATCATTAAAAGACGGTTGAGTTTGATTTCGGAAAAACCTAAAGTAGGGAATTTGTTAATGATTATAAACATAAAATGTCCGTAGTGCGCGACATATTCGCGACAGTTAACCATTAAAACTCGAATCGCAAGTAATATTTCCTTACAGTCTTAAGAAACAAAAAATGTTCTGTGACTATAGGTCTTTAGGAAAAATATCAAATAGAATATGAAGATATATTCTACTGATCCTCAGATCCTTGAGCGAAGACTATCGCTTGCGTCCTAATTGATTAAGATCAAATAGTAAGCTTACAATATATCAAGGTAATAATTTTAGATAAATTGTATGTGTGCTGTACACTTATTCTTTTTTAAATAACTTTATACAAATTTCGATAATTAATGTATATTGATACGGTAAAGGACAAAAGACGTAGAATTAATTTTCGCTTGAAAGTATTCGAGCCAGTTTTGTTTACTTTTTAATTATGCTTGCATCGTGTTTTTTTTTTATTAATTATCATACTGAGCTTATAAAAATACTAGTAAAAATGTTGTTATTCTGCTTTTTTACAACGTGGTTTGTTTTTAATTGTACATTCATTTATTGTAAATAAACAGCTTATTACGTGATAATATGTAAATGTGTGAAAAACGGGTGCTTTATCCTTTTAATTAAGATATCGAGTTTTATACAAACTCACGTAGAGATAGAGAAAAGAGGCATTTACGCATAAAGCTTTTCTGTTTCATAAAATAAGCATGAAGTTTGTTCAACTAAAAAATTTTTTGTTAAAATTAATTTTATTTGTAAATTTTCAAAAGCTTATGCGTTAGTAGATGAAAGTATAAATTAATATATAAAATAAAAATATTTTTACTTTAAAAAAGATAAATGTTATATGATATGATAAAAAGCACAGAATTATTGTCGAGAAAGGGCGATGGACCTGTTGCTAGAGCACTTGTGATGGATTGTTATGAATTTATATATACACAGATACTTTTACATTGCGTATATTTACTTATTTTGTCTCGTGTTGTTATACTCTTCAATTAAAAAAAAAAAAAAAAAAAAAGTGTTTTTACAATTAAATATTTTTCTTAATTTCTTCTTTTTGATAAAAAAAATCGATTCTTTGTTTCATACCTATATAATAAGACTATATACGCAATCGTGACTTGAGACAGTTTTAAATCTGACTTAGCCAAAAGATGATGTGTTGTAAAACTGCAAATATGACTTAGTCAAACGTCTTCTATCAGGTGAACTCTGAAAAAAAAAAATAAAAAAAAAAAAAATAAAAAATAATTACTAAATACACACAATTTAAGGCATCACTAAATGTGTTAAATATTAAAAAATTGTTCCCTACACTTTAACGTGAAAGGATTAATAAGATTGTACAGACACGATTATGATACAACAGTTATATTGTGGTAAAAAGAAAACTATAATAACTAGATATATGATAGAAAATAAAAATGGTTGATCATGAGTGGTTTTTCAAAAAATTTTCAAATCACGCTGCATCAATTTTTTATACATACTTAAATATTTAAAACATGAATATTTAAGAGCTGAATGAACAAAAAAAATGTTAAAAAAAAAAAAATCTGAAAAATATTATACTAATTATTAAATATATACCTATATTCCAAAAATATTTCCAGTTCACATTTGAAAAAACACTACTCACTTGTTTCTCCAAGTGCCAATCCCAGCCTCGTATGTTATTTATCTCACGTTTATCCTCCAGAAATTGTCTGTTCCAGATTAAGTCTGATTTGTCAATGAAAAAAAAATATATATACACATAGATATAACTATGAAACAAATAAATAAAGCAAAAATGTCTTACTGAAATTACTCTAATTTTTTGAAGAAACCAATCCAAGGTATGATACTCCATTTAAAAAAATTTATTTATTTAGTTGAAAAGTTTTCACCTATTAAAACGGTTTTTTAATGATATTTTAAAAATATGTTGTTTTTAATTTTTTTAATTGTAAGTGAAATGTTTTTTAAATAAGTATTATTAATTATCATTTAATGAGGTTATAAATTTCAAAAGATTATTTGTATTTAAGAAAACATGAGTTAATAATAATAATAATTTCTTTTTTTAATTAAATTTCAAAATTTATGATTCAAAATTTAAATTCTACCAAAACTTAATGATATCTTTTTTTTTTAAATGAATGCCTCTATGAATGAAATAACTTTTGAAAATAATGGAATTTATATTTTAAAATTATTTATTTGTTAAAATGTGCTCTAGCAGATTAAAAAATTTTCATTTTAGTCTCTATATCTGAGCTTACACTCCTTTTTTATTTATTGTTTAAATTTTTTCAGTGATAATAATCTAAATCCTACTGCTGCAAATACTTGCTTATAAAGTTGTTTTTAAAAATAATGTCTTTCTTTTAATAAATAAATTTTTTTTTATCATTGATGCATTTATTTTTGTCTCTTCGTTTGCTTATTTATTTATTATTATTTTTTTTTAATTAATTATCATAATGACCGTTTAGAAATCAAGTTTTAAGTTGACAAATGGATGTAACTCCAAAATTGAACAAAATTTAAAACTTGTAAAATTCATCATATATTTATTGATTTTTGGACAATAGCTATTTGAATAAACATTTATATTATTTAAGAAGCAATTAGAGAGTTTTAAGTAGATAAATACGGTTTTCGAAAATAAATGCTTGTTGAAACTTTTTAAACGCAATTTTCAGCTCGATCGCGCGAGCAATGTCTCGGCCGAGCCTGACGGCGATGATGGTCCGGGACGCGGTCGAAGAGCTCGAGAAGCGCCGTCAGCGGGTCCCGATGAGCCTCCTGGTGAGCTACTTTCAGCGGTATCACCCGTTCGACCGGAACCCGGATGTCCTGAAGCGTCAGCTGTCGGAGCAGGCCGACAAGGCCGTGCGTCTCGGATGGCTCAGAAGGTACTCCGACAACACTTATTGCCTCTCCAATCTCCGGTGGCAGGCCTATGTCAAGGAGTTTGAGTTCGACTGAGAAAAGCACTTTTCATTTGCGATGGTCGGTGATGAAAATCTCGAGATGCTCAACCTTTTGTTCCGGGAGTTCGTCTTGGTGTGCGTTATAATACACCTGATGGAGTTCATGATTGCTGTGGTTATTCAACATTACCTTTTCGCAAATTAATAATAATAATAATAATTAAAAAAGTTTAAACTCATTACCGGCTCCAGCCAACGGAGAAGAATATTGATATTGGCTTTCATAAAGCGTATCCTCTTCAGAATAGCGCTTATTGCCGGCGCGCGTCCGTCCGTTCCGATAATTCCCCTCATAATAAAGTCACTCGACGAATAAATACTGCAGGATCACTCGACAATGCGAGAGAGGATGAATTATCGATTTTCTCTTTTGTAACCAATTTTTCTTTTTATACCTTTCTTCCATTCTATTTCCATATTCCAAGTTTGAAAGTTTAATTTGTCCAATAAGTTTCATTTGAACGTCGGGTTTAATAGGCTTAAGTGCGGAAGTTTGAGCTTCCGGGTTTCGGATATTTACCGCTGTTTAAATTTTTGCTTAATGAGCTGCTGGTAATTACGAGAAAATAAAAAATTGTAAATTTATTCAAAAAATAAATAAAAATTTTGTAACTAATTTTGTCTTTTTGTAACTAATTTTGTCTTTTTGTGAATAATGTTTTTTTTTTTTCATTTAAAAAGTGTAATTGTGAAAAAAATAAAAAATTTTAAAAATCTCGTGCAGGTTTTTTATTTAAATAAACGAAGCTGCAGGTTGAAAAAAATTTTTATGGAATAAAATAAGAATATTAATTAATAAATATTGTGAAATTCGATTTAAAAGTAAATAAATTCCGTTAAAACTTTTTTTTTTAATAATTGGTAATGTTGCTATTTCAAAGTAAACAAAGCTTTTAATGAAAAATTCACTACTGTGAGCAGTAAATAAAAGTTTTTTTTATTATTTAAGATTTTGAGCCTTAAATCAACAAAGTTTTCTTTAGAATGAATTGAAATGAATCAAAAAGTTTATACAATTTTGAATAGAGATGAAAGATTTTAACTGAAAAATAATTTTGAGTACTGTGGATTATAAATAAAAATTCTATATGTAATTTGAAAAATAGTTACTTTAATTAATAAAAGATTCCTAAACAAATATGGTTTTACATAAAGCTCTATAAAGTAATATTTTTTCGAAATCTAAAAAAAAAAAAAGAGCGAACTCGAGCCTTTCAAATAATTATCTCGACGATAATCAGGCCAGAATATCCGAAGCTCTCGAGCTCCTCTGCGGTCTCTCTTTTAATTTATTCTCTAACTTTAGAAAAGACTCGGACTTCCGGACTCTCCAGGAGGACCCAATTTCCTCTTCCCGTTCCCAATAAAAACGAGATTAAAAAAAAAAAATTGCAGCAAGCACCGCATTATGGCAGTCGGAACATTTTTTTAGGTCACAGTTCTGACATCTCTCTCTCTCTCTCTCTCTCTCTCTCCCTCGCTGGTTTTTCCTCTAGCGTGGCGCACGCGAGATTTCTAAGCAAGCTCCTGCTTTATACATGCGTGCGCCAGATTTGAAGTGAGCACTCGTCAATTAAACCGCGGGCGCAATGCAGCCTCGAAAAAAACCATTCAATTTCAGCTCAACCAGAAGAAGAAGAAGAAGAAGAAGCAGTGGTAGTGAATACCGTACTACAAGGAATAATAAAAAAACCTCGCTGCTGGTGGTGGTGGGGGGTCCAAGGCGCGAACACAGCTGCAGCACGCGCGCGGTTCAAAGGCCACTCGAGCTTGCTAGCTTGCAAGGGTGTAAATAAAGCTCCTGCCCCGGCGCAGTCGCAGAGCTCGGGCTCCATGGATTTTCCAGCTAGCTTTGGCGCGCGCAGTCCGTGACACTGCGTGCGTACGCGCGGATCTCCTCCTCCTCTTCCTCGCTAGATCAGAAGTTGAAACAAGAATTAAAAAAGTTTTTTTTTAAAAAAAGGAACCCCGCGAGTGTCGCCCTTACCCGGAGGTGGAAATTCAAAGTGCTGGGAAAACATCCGGGTGGAGGTGCTGGTGCTGGTCGAAAAGGGAGCATGCAGCCTTGACCCAGTGCGAGGAGTTTAGCTTTCCCTCCCCCTACCCCCTCCCCCCTCCCCTGGCGTCCAAGCAGAAGGTGGTGCAGCGGGAAAGGGCAACCATGAGGGGGAAGGAGGACCGGGGGGCTCGTAGCTGGTGCGAGGGCAAAGCCACGACGAAGAGGAAGGTGGTGTCGGCCCTGGCGATTTGAAACCCGTCATGGTAACGGCGATGAGCGGCGGTGACAAGTCGAGCCAGGCGCCCGTCGCCGGGGCCGCCGCCACGTCCTCCTCGGGCACCTCGTCCTCGTCCTTGAAGCCCCTGCTCATACACCACCCCGCTGGACCCGTGATACCCCCGACCCTCGGTTTCACGGCCCAAGCCGATCCAGCCTGCAGCATCGGGGCACCGGCCGCCCATGACTCGCCCAACTATCTCACCTACAAAAAGGTACCTTTTTTTTCTTATTAATATTTACTAATATTTTTGGGTTTTTTTTTTTTTTTTTCATTATTTCTTTAAGTTGGCTAAGGGTGGATTCGTTACTCGAGTTACGGGAAAATATTATGTTTCGGGGCTACTTTTGGGGGTGAAAGGGTGTAATTTGATACTGATCATGGGGAAAGAGCTTTTTTTACTCACGAGGTACACGGAAAAAATAAAATCCTTGCAGCGTAGCTGAATTCAGCGATATGACGAGGCGAACAGTTAACGACGCTCCAACGCAGACTTTTCATCGTGGCGAGGCAAAGTCTGCGTTGGAGCGACGTAAAGTTAGCTATAGCGTGCCTTCCTTACCAACAGCTGTAGCAGAGCTCGACTCACGCTTGACGCTTGTTTACTTGTGTACTTACTCTCTGCTATCGCGGGTGATAAAAATACTGATATAAAAAATACTTAAATTAATTACAACTATCAATAAAGACATTTTTTTATAGTTATGCTGCCGTAAACCCGCGATAGCAGAGAGTAAGTACACAAGTAAACAAGCGTCAAGCGTGAGTCGAGCTCTGCTACAGCTGTTGGTAAGGAAGGCACGCTATAGCTAACTTTACGTCGCTCCAACGCAGACTTTGCCTCGCCACGATGAAAAGTCTGCGTTGGAGCGTCGTTAACTGTTCGCCTCGTCATATCGCTGAATTCAGCTACGCTGCAAGGATTTTATTTTTTCCGTGTAGAGAACTAAAATTTTTCACTGTATTTTGTATTTTTTTTTTTTTAACAAAATATCAAACTTATAGCTCTGCAATAGTTTTTAATGAGATCAATTTCTGTCCCGAGGAAAAAAAAAAATTCGTATTGGTGACCCTCGTAATATCGCGTAATACTCACATCTACGAACATCTTAGAACTGTGTGAAATAACAATAAAAAAGGTGTATAGCTTTTAAATATAATTCTATGTATAAGATAATTTTTATTTTTATTTCGAGGTAGTAAAATACTATTTTTAATTTTATTAATAATAAATACAACTTCATACACTTTAAAATAAACGGAATCGTCTTTTTTTAGACTAATTTCCATTTCGTGAGTTCACAGATTCGGTTGGTGGATAATTTTTTTATCAGCATAAATCTATTCAAGCTTAATTACTCTTATATGAGAGAAAAAAAACTTTATTATTTTCAATTTTAGACTATTTAATAAAAAGCGTGTCAAAACTCTTTAGATTAATCTTCCACTCAACGGAATGATATCAGACTAGATTTATCCATTACAAGTGAGAAGACGAGATATTTTAATCTCCACCAACAATAATCACGAGTTTAAACACCTCGTAATGGTACAAACCGTGTCACCTCCCTTCGGATTATTTTTCCAGTTCGCGCATAAACGGACCGTTTCGCAGATCCGTTTTGACACTTTAAGAAACGCTCCGGAATATTATACTTTGATCCAAAAATTAAACTTTTAGTGATCTCTCGCTCGCTCGCTCGCCTGCAGCAGCAGTTTGAAAACTTTTCGTAAAATGTAATAATATTACGGACCCGTTCGCTCGCTCCGACTCCGAGTGAAAACTTTTTCCCTCCTCCTCGTCCCTGCAGCTCCGTCGATCGCATCTGAAGTAATTTAAAAAAAAAAAAAGTGGAAAAAATAAATTCTCGTTCGTTGGGATCGATCGCGATTCTACGGTATTTCAATTTAAATTATAATTGACGACGTCTACTTCGCCGACTGCCCCCCGCGTCTTTATTGATTTTTGACGATCTATATCGAAGAAAACCGCAGCCCAACCGGTTACGCACCCACACTGCCGCGACTAATTGAATAAATTAAAAAACTTCTCTCTCCTGTCCGCCCCCGAAAAAGTGTTTTACATATCCCGAAAAAAAAAAAAAAAAGATCGGCGGCGAGGAAGTGGGACGTATTCAATGAGATTCCTACTACCCCCGGGATAAATGGAGCGGACGGACGGTGAATCCTCGATTAATCTCCCCCCCCCCCCCCCCGCCCCCCGCGCGCGAGCTCGCCCGACTATTCCCCGAAGTGTTATGAATACGGACCTCGGATTTTCGGATGCTACCGTATACTAATAAAAATGCTCGTAATCTCGGGGAGGAGAAAAAATGCAAACAGTGGGGGATGGGAGGAGCGAGGGTTAATTTATTACCCAACTTTTGGGCAACTTGTTTAAATGACTAATGCTCCTGCTGTTGGCAGTAGTTTCTGGTTTTAATTCCGGGGGGATGGGGAGGTTTTTATTGGTGTTGTTTATTGAATGACCAGTGATTTATGCGCAATGTTTACGCAGATGGAGGCGTTGGTCAATAAAATGCGAGACGAAGAAACGGGGGTGCCTGTCAAGACCGTTAAAAGCTTCATGACTAAAATCCCGTCCATCTTTACAGGTTCGATTTTTTTTTTAAACTACAAATGATGCAATACTGGGTTTGAATCGTAAAGTAATGGTCTTTTTTTTGTTACTTGTCTTAGGAACCGACTTGATTGCGTGGATGGTTAAAAACATGGACGTAGACGATCAAGGTTGGTCTAAATACTTCAATTTTTTTTTTAATTCTATTTTAATGATTATTATCGACGGAAGCTTGTAGTGCTTGAACGTATTAATTACGAATGAAATATGTGTTTACAGATCCATACTAAAAATTAAAATATATTTAAAAATAAAAAATAAGCCTATATTAATATTAATAATATATACATTTGAACATTACAAAAACATGGTAAAATAAAGTAAAATATATGCATACATGACCTCGTTACACATTGAAATTGTTATTATTAGAGAAACAATCTGTACCTATATTTTACTTATGTATAATAATCGTTCAACATCAACATAAATTAATATTTTCAAATTTTTAACACTAAATTTTTATTCAATCCAAAACAATATTCTAGGACCGTATCAATTTTAAAAAATTAGTTGAAAATCGTAAAAATTTTTATTATTTTTGATAAAATGCGTTCAATGTCGCAATTAAATTTTACAGAGGCGCTGCACGTAGCCCATCTGATGGCCGCCCACGGGTACTTTTTTCCCATCGACGATCACAATCTGACGGTAAAGAACGATAACACGTTTTATCGGTTTCAAACCCCGTACTACTGGCCGTCGAATTGCTGGGAGCCCGAAAACACCGATTACGGTACGTACCTACATACCGAGTATAATATTATTGTTGTTGCCTGATACTCGCTTGCTATCTACTAATGAGGTCTTCGATTTTTTCCTAGACAATAGCTCCCTTGCTTTTTGCTTGACCCTCGTTGTTAATTAAGAACCGACGGTGGTAGACTCATCCCCATTGCAGTTAGAGTTTCGAATTATCATTTTTTTGGTTTTTTTATTATGAATTTTGTAATTATTTTTTATTGTTCAAAATTAGAGTAAGCTTAATTTTATTGATGGTCTTAAAAATCTTTAAAATCAATAGTGAGAAAAAAAATCGAATGCATATTTAATGGTTCAGTTATACATAGAGATTATGTATGTATATACTACACACAGTTCTTACTGGACATAATTAGCCCTTAAAAAAACTTTTTTAAATAAAATCAAAAATTATACTTTTTATGCTCATTTACTTACTTACACATCATTTTTTTTCGATAAAAAGTGTACACCACTTGGAATATCAAAAATTATAAAAAAATTGTTTAATTTGCTTTTGTGCAGTTCAAAAACTACAACTTTAATTCATAATTTCATATTTGGAATCTGAATATTGTGTATATTTCTGTCGAAAAAAGTAAGTAATTGAGTGTCAAAGAGTTACAACTTAATCAATTAATTAAAAAGTAGTAGTCTGTCTCTCATTTACATTATTCAAAATTCTAAAACTATAAAAATTCATCTAATAAACAATTACAGTAGTTCTTATTTCATTTCAATTAACTATTTTTGGTTAATAATTTTTCAGTTTAAAAATTTTGGAGCTATACAAGTGACACTGTGTATATAAATTATTTTAAAAATAAACTACCATGAGAACTAATTTTGAAAGTTGTAAAGGTACTCTAAAAATTTGATTGGTTTGTATAGTTACTTTTATCAAGAAAAGTCTTAAACAATATTGAAATTAGTACTTACTCTAATTTAGAATCTACAATTTAAATTTGGCTTTTATCAACTAAAACTGGCTCCGATTTATTCATATTCATTCATTTTATACTTTGAGACTGAAGTGACCGGTTACATATTCGATTGTTTTACAGCTTTTTACTACTATCATTATTTTTATTTGAAAGTCAATGTTTAATTTTTCAAGTTTAAAAATATCACTTTTACTCTCGACATACTCGACCCAATTACCGCGGGATGTAAAGTTGCAAATTCAGCCTATAAAAATAGCAACGGGCCGCGGTTGAGTAGCATTCTTTTTACGAGATAAAAACGTTGAATCTTTCATCGAAATTGATATTCATGTCAGAGAATTCGACAAGGAGGAAGTAATGCCATTTTTACGACGAATATGATAAAGCCGTTCACCTATTTTTATACCGCTCCTCTCTCCCCGAATACATAAAAAAATAACCGCTTTTTTAGCATATTCCCCGCTATATTTAAAAGATATAAAAAAAAAATTGTCATATGACAAACGAATCTTTTGAATTATTTTCGTTTTGTTAATTGGAAACGAAAAAAAAAACAACAACAACCCAACAGCGGTGTACTTGTGCAAGAGAACGATGCAGCACAAGACACGCCTGGAGCTGGCCGACTACGAGGCCGAGAACCTGGCCCGTCTGCAAAAACTCTTCTCGCGCAAGTGGGAGTTCATAATAATGCAGGCCGAGGCGCAAAACAAGATCGAGAAGAAACGCGACAAGCTCGAGAGGAAGGTCCTCGACAGCCAAGAGCGGGCCTACTGGGACGTCCATCGACCCATGGTACGTTTCTTACTTTTGACGTTTTAATTTTTTACTTCTCTTCCGAGGTTCCTGTCAGCGACTGACTTGGGATTGGGATTAAAATTTTTACTGAAAAATTCGTTGATTTTTTACGACAATAATACTATTTAGGACAGACTTAAAGTCATAGTACCTCGTTCAAATAAAAATTTCAATAATTTATAATTTTACGACAATCTACGAAAGTACAAGACTAGTCCAAAATTCAGGAATTCTGCACGTAGTTTTTGTCCTAACTACAAATGGCTGAAAAAATAAATACATGTGCCAAAATTCGTTTATCTCACTCGTCCCGATTGACTATTTTTTAGTTCTTCATGTTTATCTAGCTTTTCAAACAGAGTCGCGTTAATAACAAAGAAAATTTTTCGCAAATTGTAAACTTAAAAAAAAGTTTGATCAGTTAAAAAAAAATTTATCATCAACCTTGTGAGTGGCTGTAACTCTTTAACAAGTCTCTTTTTATGCATAAAAAAAGCAAGAATTTCTGCTTTTTTTTCTTGATTGAATTTAATGTAAGCGTAGTTAATTTAATGTAAAAGGGAAAATTATAGTTGTCAGATTTTAATAAATAATTTAAATGGAAGTATTTCAGAATTTTTAAAATCTAATAAACAAACTCTAAAGCTTTAAAAGTTTGGATAAAAAATTCGCGTAAAATTTTTTCAACTAAAAGACTTGCCCTCTAAATATAGAGGGACAAATTGGATAAAAGCTTTAATTTTTCACTTAAAAATTCTCGTTCAATTAGAGACTCTCGTTTCGGATTCGATTAAAAATTAATAGTGTTTTTGAAATTTGATCTTCTGTAAAGAAATATTATTTAAAAAACTTGATCTAATTTTTAAGCATGGGAGCTTTTTGAAAAAACTTTCAAGTTTATTGATATTTTTCATAATTAATCTAAAAAAAGCTACGCGTAGAGCTGCGAGGGGATTCTTTTTTTAACTTTGTAAAGCCTTATTTAAAAAATTTTTACTTCCTTAATTAAAAGAGTCAATTTAACCATGAAATTCTTCCGTTGAAATCTCTAGGTTTAAAACCTCAAAGTTTTGCCAAATATATATCTAAAAACGAAAGATCATAAAAGAAAATTAACTAATACTTTGAAAATAAACCAATTCTGCTAAACTAATTTTATAAAAATTATGAAGTACTCGTATAATACTATCATAAAATTAGCGAATCAGTCTTTTTTATTTTTTTATCATTTCAGTACTTACTGTTAATAATTTAAAAAAAAGTAAAAATTTTTTATTCAACGTCGATTTTGATTACATTAGCCCGGTTGCGTAAACACTACGGAACTGGACATAAAGAAGGTCTGCCGAGGCCAGAATCAGATACCGCCTTACGGAGGTGCCCAGCCATCGAATCGCAAATCCAATTCCTACCAGCGCAACGCCGACGAGATCAAGAAGGAAATCGACCACCTCAAGCAGCGGCTCGATCGACGAGTAACCAAAGTCTCCAAAGTCGCCGAGGCGTAAGTTTTACATTTTTCAAGTTTTTTGTAGAGGGTGATTACGAAGGTTTTTGAGAGTTTTATTTTTGTATTTAGGTTGATTGGGTACTTCGAACAGTACGCGGAGTACGACCCCTTCTTCACGATGCCCGAGTACCCGAATCCCTGGATATCGGACAACGTCGAGATGTGGGAACAGGACAAGTTGCCGTGAGTGTTTTATGCGGATTAATTTAATATTACAAACATTTTTTAAAGCTCTTATTTTCTAAGTTTTTAATTTATTTAAAACTGATTTATCGAATTTATTTTATTTATTTATTATTTATCTGTCTTTTTCATTCAAAATTACGGTCAGCATTTGAAACGCGAGAATTAAGTTTTTTTTTCTTTCTTAGTTTTAATCACACATTTATCTCTGTTTTTTTTTTCTCGCAAAAAATTTCGAAATTCTTAAGTTTTTAGAAAATCAAAAGTTGTTGTTGGTAGCAAGAGCTAAAAATTATTAATTTATGGTTGACTAGTTCGAAAAAAGTCGTTTAAAAAATCTAAACAAGCAATTGAAAAAGTAGGTGACACACTTTGACCCAACTGAATAGACAGTCGCTGTTTTTTTGAAAATTTGAAAGAACTTATTTGGGTATCAAAGTTTTGTAAATACACTTTTCGAAAATTTGGATATCACCTTTGCATGCATGCTAAAGATAAAAAAAATCATCCTTTGAATATTATGCATCTTTATTCCATAAAAACTAATTTCTGATCTGTACAAGGCAGAAAAAGGTGCTTACTTCAGATTTGGAAGATTTTTATTTAATGTTATTTACGATATTTATGAAATACGTTAAATATTATACTAATTTTTTTAAAATAAATCAAACTTTTGCAGAAGAGAAGTTTCAGCGAGACGAGTCAAAAGATGGGCTTTCAGTTTGCAAGAACTCTTACAAGATCCCGTTGGCCGGGAGCAATTCATTCGCTTCCTCGATAAAGAATTTAGTGGAGAAAATCTCAAGTAAATCTCGTTTAAAACAAAAAAATAATAATAAAAATAAAATAAAACATTTTGTTTGATTGATTGTTATTAATTCTTACGATGCAGATTTTGGGAAGCTGTTCGTCACCTGAAAACGATACCGAAAAAGGACGTGCCGGAACAGGTGACGGACATATGGAACGAATTTCTGGCCGACGACGCAAGCTGTCCCATAAACGTCGACTCGCGGTCGTACGACGCGACCAAGAAGAACCTCGACAAACCCGATCAGTGGTCTTACGATGTCGCAGCGGTAATTCAAATCATTTATTGTCTATTTAACAAAAGATTTATTACAAGAACTGTTTCAAACTCTGATAATTCCAGGCGCACGTTTATCACTTGATGAAGAGCGATTCTTATTCCCGATACTTACGTTCCGACTTGTACAAAGACTTTCTTAATATTTCCAAGAAAAAAGTATTCAACCCGGTAATAATCTTTGTTTGTTAACCTTATAATTCAAACAGCGGCAAATTGATTTTATAATTATTTCTTCTTCTTTTTTTTACAGACTTCCGTCAAAGGAATCAGATCGATCGTGTCGTTTACCGGACGCAAAGACACGCAGACGATTTAGGACATGGGAGGAAGACAAAGCTCGCTGAGGGACTGAGAAACTATTGCGTATAGTTGACTCTGACTCGTTGTATAGAATAGAACAGAGCGCATGATGATTAACAAAATATACATATATATAAATATAAATATAACATAGAGTTTTACCAAGCGGACTGAAATCGACAATTCATGAGTACAAGTTTTTAGCTTAACTGGAACGCGCATTAAAACACGTTTAAATCGCCTATTGGAATTTCATACAAACTGCCAAGTACCGAGAGCAGCATTTGCGAAAGATTATTAAAAATCAAGCATTTGATGTCAATTTATGAGAAAAAAATAACAAAAACAAAAAAAAGCAACTTTGCCTCGATGGGCATTAATGTTTTACTTTAGCGGCGTCGTGTATTCTTTAGCCAAGGTTATAGCTCTGTTAGAACAAGTTACAATAAATTAAGAAAAGAATGTTCTTGTTTTTTCGTTTAGAGGAATTGATGTTTCTAAAAAATAAAAAAACAAAATAAAATAAAACGAGCAGGCTCGTTTAAGAAAAGTGTACAATAAGTTGTTTTGTTAAAAAAACGAAGTTTTATTGTAATCTTATTCTCACTTCAGAACTGTAAAATTATTGTTAAATTTTTTTATTCCCAATGATGTAATAAGCAATATAATTTTTTTTATTAACAATGGTAACCGTTGACAGTTACTGTTTATTTTATTTTTTAAACAATGTTTTATGTAATTTAATGATTATTTTTTTAAGTAAGTTAATCATTGTTGAGTTTACAACATGTATTTTATGAAAAAAAAAAACTAAAAACAAAAAAAAAATTAATAAAAAACAAACATATTTTCCGTTAATGTTGTACCTCTTTGGTTTTACACACTTTATCTTATAAATTTATTGACCGCTGTTAGACAGTGACATTTGTGCTTTTTCTTGAACAATTTGCTCTGCACGATAAACTTTCAAACACACTAAATAGTCTCTTGTGAGTCGAAACAGTGTATAATAATTCGTTGCGGTGAGAAGACTCATTGACAGTATTTGATACCATTCAGTAGCACGCACTAAAATCATTATTTGCACAGCAATTAGAGTCAATTCCAACCCAAGGAGAGAAAATTGTAAAATTGTTGGATTTCCAAATAGAGCCTGTTAAAATTTAAGCAAATTAGTGAGTTGCAGATAACGAAAAAAAAATTAAGTTAAGTCCCTTATAATTATTACGCACATAAAAACGATAATGGCCGGAGTTGCCAGGCTCAGCAGCTGTACAAAGACCTTCAGATCGGTAAATCCCTTTGTTGTGTCTGACCAAAGAACCGTGAGGCCATAAAATTCCTTCATTCCAGGGCTGGGCTGGTAAATGATAATTTTTGTTTTCAACTTTTGACCATTTCCCAAGGTGCAGAGCTGCTCTATGAAGAACATCGCAGTACCTAAATTAAAGAAATTTATTTTAAAAAAAAGGTTTTCAATTTTTCATTAGTAAAAGATTATAATCTAAATCCTACCTGACAGGATAGGCCTGTGCAAAGTGAGTGCCTAATCTCCCAAGCCAGATAAGTACAATGTACTGTAAAACCCAATATACATCAAAATGCAAATCTGGAGGTACATATATCACTGGTGCGATACCACACAAGAATGTACTTCCAGTTGAGGCGAATAAAGCCCTTTTTAATCGAAGATTAAAATCTGATTTTAGACTTGCTACCTCAGTTCTAATAGCTACTGCATTTAATGAACAATTGTGTAGAGGTTTGTCTGCATAGAAAATGTTTTTATTGGTAATTTATTAACAAAAATTTCACAGAATAGATTTAAGATCAGTTTTTTTTTTTTTTTTAATTACCTAACAAAAATCTATTTTTTTTATCCTCCTTTACATAAAGCGGTGGAGTAGTAACATCAAAAAAGGGTCTTATATGAGCCCCAAATATCATCAAATAAATAGATATACTGAAAAAAATATTGATTAACTTAAAATGTGTAAATATTTTTTTGGAAATTTAGAGAGAATGTGGTACATACGGATAACATAGGTACAAAATTTTTAAAGCATCATATTTCTCCGACATATAATACAGGCACCAAAAAAAGATGCCAGCAATCACTACAAAAAGCAGTACCCTCATCACTCTTTGAGCAACTGGTAACCATCGTGGTGCGGTAATAGCATTCACAGATTTACAAAGAAGAGCGTGAATAAATTGGCGTGATGCCATAGTCAAAATAAATATTAAAAGATAGGAATCCATCAGATAAAAATTCTGCAAATAAGTTAAATTTTATAAAAATTTCTGATGTTATGAGTTACAATTTACTTTTTTCAGTCTTAAACTTACCATACTGTATTCATTGTATGACTGAGGTAACCACCATACAGTTTTGTACAAATTGAGTAGTTGCAGACAAGCAGCTACAATACATATTGCAAAAGAAACTGCTTCAAAAAATAACAGACTGTCCGCTGGAGTACTTGGCATGGGAACATGTTTTGGAGCCAGTGTGCGTCCAATGGGTAATTCTCCAAAATTTTTCTTATCATCAACATTACAGACTCCTGAACCAAGATTACTTGAAAAATTATTTCCTGAACCAACCTGCAATCGTGCACCTGCAGTACTTCGCCCTCCAGGGGGTTTTCTTCCTCCAGCCATCTTTCCTCATTACATTATCTATTTAAAAATAGACTCAGTTTTAATAAAAATGTGCAAAATTATTTTCTGCGAGAATTTTTTAAGTAAAAATAATAGAAACGAAAGAAAATTTATTTTTAGCTGCATTGCTAACTCAGTCCAGTTAAGAAAGTGTTTAAAAATGTTAAACAATAAAACTAATTAAATTAATAAACACATTTGATAGGTAAAATACTGAAAACTTACCCATAAATGTGAATTATCGAAAATTAATAATATTTCTTACGTCTTAAAAAGCAAATATTTTGACATAAAAGTAGGGAATATGTTTAAACAAAACCGTAAAATATTTTCTTTTCATACTGTGACACCTTTCAACCTTCAAAAGTATTGATAAATTCATAAACTATGCTTTATTTTTTTATTTTAATATATTAAAAGTAGCTTTTCTAACCTGTGAGCTGCTGTGAGCTTTGTATTTGTACCAATTTGTACATAAACTGTATATGTCCTTGTTCGTGGCGCGTTCGTGGTGTTCCAAAGAACTAAGTGTCTGGCGCGCTTTATTCTCAAAAATAGCAGTGTCAGTTCATTATCTTAGCAAAAGCTAGAACAAAAGTTTCTAAATTAGATAATTAATTTGAATATACAGTAGAATAATAGATTAGTAATATCAAAGTACTAAACATTTGTGTTTCACAAAATATCAGAAAATTTATGAGAGACTAAAAAATAATTCAGTTTTCAAGAATATATAGATATAAACATATAGTCGATAAGATGTACGGCGTTCGTATCTACTTAGATAATAATTATTGTTCGTAGTAATCAGATGTCACCTCAGCTGTTGTTATCGAAAAAAAAAAAAAAAAAACCACAACAGAAAAGTTAAGCGAATTAAGTAGCGTTACTACTTATCTTGAAGGTCTAAAAAACTACAAAAACTGCGGAAAGAATTTTTTTTCCTTTACTCTTAGCAATTTACTGAACGAAAACATACTGGACACCGCCGATCCGAAAAAAACGTTGAAACTCAGGAAATTACAAAAACTTGATCTTGAATACAAATAAATGTAAAAGTCATCCCATCAGAGAATTTTTGAAGACTTTTGAAAAAAATTTCCCATAAAAGCTCTTTTAAAAACCATTTGTCTACTCATAGTGGTTTCAACGATCAAGCTGTGAAAGATAACAAAAAAACAAGTAAAAATTAGATACTATTGTTCAGTTGTGACTTTGAAAATTGCGGTAAAAATTTTTTGAAAAACGATGGCTAATCAAATCTTTTATTAAATTGTTAATAGTATTAAAAAATTTTTTTTATTAAGTTATTTAATACTTTAACAAATTTATTCAATTCTTACAGAACGAGTCTTCTACTTAATCAATTTTGAAATTAACGTTTTTTTATTATTTTTCATCGTCTGCTGCATACGCAAAACCGCGAAAGATACCTACCGATTCAATCGATCGTCGCTTGTCAAATTGATTTTACCTGTACTTTTTAAAATCTTATTTTTATTTTTAGGTTAAAATAGCTGTAAAAATTTATAAATAATGCTCGGTTTAAGAAGTGATTTGTTAACGTGATTTTTTCAGTGTTCGAAAAAGTTTTTTTTTATTTAAGACTGTTTTGCACGCAAAGCTGAGTCTTCGAACTAGAGTTTTGCAACTGTGATTGAAAATAAAAACTGGGTTATCGATTGTAATGATGCAATTTCGTAAAAAAAATCTTGAGTGCTCGTGTCCGAACTGTCAGGTTACAATCGCAGGAGGTAAAAAAATTGTAGATTCAAAAGGCAACCGACTACACATTTGTCATCTTGAAAACTGTGGTAAAAGCTTCCCAGCCGCGTCACTCTTGGTAATACATTCAAGAGTGCATTCTGGCGAACGTCCGTATTCCTGCGAAAAGTGTCATAAAAAATTCACGCAAAAATCGGGTCTGCGGTCTCACATGTTGGTACATACTGGAGAAAAAAAATACGCTTGTGATGTTTGCGATTACAGATCTTCGCTAAATGGCAACCTCAAAACTCACAAGAAAATTCATGAGAAAAAAAATAAAATCTCTAGCCCCAATGATGTTGGAGTTAATAAAATCGCGAGCCCTAAAACCTGTTACACTTGCCGCTACGAGAAGTGCACTGAAATTTTTGAAAGTTCTGATAGTTTAGTGAAGCATCTAAAAACTCACACTGAAGAGCGCCCCTATACTTGTGATTGGGCAGATTGTAAAGACAGCTTTACTCGAAAAAGTTCTTTAAACGCGCATAAATTGAAACACACTAGTGAAAAAAAATATTTGTGTAATTTTTGTAACTACGAAGCCTCAGGGAACGACGAACTGACTCTGCACATCAAGAATCATGAAAAAAAAAGCTTCGATGAAAGACTTGTGAAGTCACCTTCTAACTCAGAACCCGAATTGAAAAGACGCATCAAGGACCGTTCATACGTTTGTGAATGGCCAGGGTGTCTAAGAAGATGCTCTCAGAGAGAGCTTTTTAGAAGACATATGTTAAAACACACTGGAGAAAAAAATTACAAGTGCGACATTTGTAATCGTAGATTCGCTATGAGAGCTCACTTGAAAAACCACGTCAAAACTCATGGCAGAAACGTCAAAAAAAATCTGGTTGATTGTGAATTGCAAGAAGAAAATTTAACTAGTAAAAATAATTTGAAAGATCAAAGAGAGGATCAGTGCAGTTTTAAATCCAAAAGTCACTCGCAAAAGCACGTAATCGAAACACATGATAAAAAGTTGTCGAAAGAATCAATTGCTCAAGCTGTTGAGCCTACAGTAGCAGATTTATCCAGATTCTCTTCGAAGGTCACTAAAATCAAAGTAGAAGTTGATCCATCGGAAGATTTAATGATAATTTATGACAGGAAACGAGATCAAGAGCAGCAAAGTTTGTTGTATAAGCAAAATCAAATGCAACTAAATGAGCTGAAATATTTAAACCGATTGCCTAATGATTCAAAAGAATCAAACTCGGTTGAAGACATTGACATAGAAGAACATGATGTGAAATTCGAAGCAAATCAAGAATCAGAGCAGCCATTATCGATTATAAATCATGATTATTATTATCTACAGTTTTTAAAATAATTTTTAAAAAATTAAATGCATGTTAAAATGAATATAAAAATCAAAAAATTGATTCGCTAAGAAACTTGAGTGACTGCATCAAAAATACAGTTTATGTATAAATCCTTAATTTTTGTTAAATAAGTATTTGTAAGAGCTATGTAAAATAGTTTTATTTAAGAAATATACAATCAATTCTAATGAAATTCTAAAAAAGAGTTTTCTTTTTTTGGTGTTTTTTTTTAATTCTGCAGTACCTATGTTCATTCAAATTATTATAATTCGTAAATCATGTAATCTGAGAAATTCGACGTAATATAATTTCGACATTAAAATTTATATATATATATATAACAGAAAATTAAGTTTGGTAAAACTTTTGAGATTACTGGTATTCGTATCTTTAGGCGCGCTCGTTTATTTATTACTTACAAAATAATGTGAGAGTTTTCAAAAAAAATTAATTCAAGTTATTATTATAATTTTAAAACTTACCAAAATAGTGATTCGATTTAAACTGTAAAAAAATCATACAAATAAATCCTTCTCTATAATACTTGATTTGCAGCAAATATCAAATCGCCTAATTAAAATATTTAAATTTTTAAAAGAAGGATACAATTTTGTTAATATTTTAGTCCGTATCTAAAATTAATGTTAGTCTGGTATTTTTATAAACAGTAGGTCGTCCACTGCTGCAGCCTGCGCAAGTGCAGACTTCCGGAATGCGGAGACCCCCTGCAGCGTCCGACCGGCTAAAATGCAACAAAATGCAATTTTTCGGCAAGAAAGGTATGTAGTTACAATTTCACATTAAAAATAGATCGATTGGGGATTGGGTGATAACTTTTCTTAGAAAACGAAGTTTTCGAAAGTTTTTGGGGGAAATATTTTTACTGAAAAGCTAAAAAGTGTGCAATTCTTTGGAATAGCATTTTTAAAATGTGCTATTTTAAGCCAAAATCGGGGTACAACTCACTTTAATTAACAAAAAAGGCCATTGTTGCCAGCTGCATGATGGATCTTGCGGAGATAAGCTGACTCATTGCATTAGTCGGCCACCACGGTCCAGACTACTGTGGTATCATTTGTAGGTTATAAAAACTTGCAAACTTCAATGACAATGTAAAAGTGATATTTTTCTCATTGCAAGCAAATTTTAATCATTAAAATCTCTTATTTCTTCGCGTATGCAATTCCAGCAGTGTATTCATCATTTAATAGTCATTTTTAAGTGTATTCTTTTGTAAATAAAACCTGCGCTGACCTGCTGCATCTTCCAGTGATCAGACACAGCCAAATTTTTTATCAGTGATTTTTTTAGAAAATTATTTCTCCGTGTTGATCTACCTAGTAACATGAATTCGAGTAAAAAAACTTCTCTTCGATCGGTGCCATTAAAGTGTTCGTGCCCGAACTGTCAAATTGTAAAGGCTGGAGGTAAACAAGTTGTCAATTCCAGAGGCAGAAAAACCCACAACTGCCATTACAAAAACTGTGACAAAGTATTTGAAAGTTCTAGTAACTTAAAGGCCCACCTCGGAGTCCACGCTCGGAAACTTCATGCCTGTGAAAAAAACCATGCTTGCGATAAAGTTAACACTAAATTTAAATCAAAATGCAGTAGAGTAAAGTGGGTTGATGCTCAAGATGGAAAACGTACGCGACAAAAAAAATTAGTCTGCAGCTGTACGGATTGTCTGGTAGTAAAAACCGATAGCCAAATAACTGTCAATTCAAGAGACACGCAGTTGCACAAATGCACTTACAAAAAATGCGTTGAGATGTTTACTACAGCTGGAATTTTGAAAACTCACCTGATGACACACACCGGACAACGTCCGTATGCTTGTAACTGGCCAAATTGTGGAAAAAAGTTCGTCAAAAATTTTCATTTAAAACGACATATGTGCGTACATACTATAAACAGCAAAGAGATATATGCGTGTGATTTTTGTGACTTCAGAACTTCGCGAAAAGACCAATTGTTTACTCACAAAATAAATCATGAAAAAAATTCTGTAAAAAGTAAAAAATTAGAAAGTGTAAAACGCAAACCACGGCAGACACGTTCCAATTTGTCAATTAATTTTAGGTGCGACGTAAAAGTTGATAAAAAGTTTAAGGAAAAGCGCCATGAAAAAGCTCACATGCTAACTCATTCTAAAGAATACACGTGCGAAATCTGCGACAAAAAATTTTCTAAAAAATGTTTCTTGACCAGTCACATCATCAGAATTCACAACATTCAAGAATGCGTGGATAAAAGTGATGAAAAAAACTTACAAAACAATGATGATCGTATAAATAATTTAAAAAGTCGGGTGGCAACACATAACAAAGAAAATAATAAAAAAAATGGCAACAGATCTTCTTGGAAAGAGCAAGATTTCAATAATGAGAGAACCGAGATTTATAATGAAAAATTACCTGAAGAACTCAAATACCTACATTGGCAAGTGGCAAGGCTGTGATCAAAGTTATACTCGCGAAAATTGCTTTGAAAGAGGTAATTCTGGAAAAGTGTCATTCTACCTTGCACCAGAAGACGATACAATTGACTCTGAAGAAGTCGATAACAGCATTTCAGCTGAATCTGAATTACGAATTGAAAAACCTGGGGATGCAACTCTAGCTAATCAAAAAGTGGCGCATTTTCCCAGATCTTTAGAGAAAAACGGTTTGGTTGTTGTTGGGCCGTCGGTTGCTACCCTTGTCCGCACAGATTCGGAAGCAGATTTTGCCACGCGCGTATCTCAAAAGCAAATTGAACAACAAGAATATTTGAAAATAATTTATGATAATACGGCCCGTGATGAACACATCGAGTCACGGAAAAAAAATTCACAAGAGAAAATCTTTGTAAGATTTGAAAAACCAATTGTTAATGCAAGGAGATCTCGAAAATCGACTCCCCTTATACCAGGCGCCAATCTAAAAGAAGTTGAAATTGTTTCGGTAGAGTCTGACATGCAAGTTGATGAACCAGAAGACGTAATTATCATTGATGATCAGCAGCCGCGTTTGCCTGACCGGTCTGTAAAGAATTCAGAAGAATTCTTTTTTTTGGTTCGTGAAGAAATCAATGTACAGGAAGATAATGTCAAATCCGATCCGAATCAAGAACCTTTATTGGAGCGATTTGTAAATTCTGATTTTTTATATTTAAAATACCTCTAATGATACTATTTGTAAATAAATTTTTTGCAATGAAAATTTTCTTTAAAATGACCTCTTGATATAAAAGTTCAATTTTTCAAGTATGTTTGAAGTAAAATACATTTGTGTTCTCAATAACTATTCAGTTGAAAACTCACCTTTTATGAATAAATATTTCATTTTAAACGGTTTTATTAATAATATTTGATTAAAATTAAAATTCTAGGTAAATATTGTATTTTCAAGTATGTTTTACGTTTTAATGTGATGATTTTTATCTTCAATACACCTAAACTGTACCTGAAATAAAATGTGTTTTTACAAAATCAAGCTTTTATAATAAAAATTAGATTAATTCAAAATTAGATTAATCCAGGTATGATTCTCCGCTTCAACTGCTCAAAAACCAAATTTTCTTTTTTCCATTTACGACGGTCAGCGACTTAAACTAAGGAAAAATACGTTTTGATTTCTTTTTGTTTGTATACACGGTTTTTCACAGTATTAATTTTGTAAACAGCTCCCCGCGTCGTCCGCAAGCTCAACGTAAAGGGACACGCAGTCAGTAGATCGAGATTAGTCAAACCATGCAGACGTGCGCGCGCCGTGAACTCTATTGCTGCGGATATATATTTTTGGTTTTGAAAACTTTTGAATTTTGATAATAGTGAATTTTCTTCAAAAAAAATTTACTAACAAGAGACTTTTTTTTCAAACCCATTCTTTAAATTTCAATAACTTTTGAAAATAATGTCAAATCAAGTTTTAAAAACTCGACAGTTATCAGTTTTATCAAAAAATAAATTTTTACGTAAGAAAAAAATGACGTGTCAGTGCCGGAACTGTCAAAATGCGATCAGGGGAGGCAACGTAGTTGTGAATTCCAATGGCAAAAAGTTGCACAATTGTCAGTACTGTGAAAAAACTTTTTTATATACTTCTTTCTTGACCATTCATCAACGATTGCATACAGGGGAACGTCCATTTGCTTGCGAAATTTGTGATAAAAAATTTAGGCAAAAAATTTCTCTAAAAAAACATTTACTAGCTCATGGAAAGAAAAATTACAAGTGTAATTTTTGCGACTACAGATCTTATTCCAAAGAAAACCTCGCTGGTCACACTAAAACTCATTACAAAGATGCAAATTTGAAAGTTCGCCATACTGGGCCGAAAAATAATGAATGTGACGTTTGCGGTTTCATAACCAAATATAAAGCCAGCCTGGCTTATCACGTTAAATTACATAAAAAAAAACTGAATGATTCAACGAGCCCTGACAGCAGTTACTGTTGTCACTACAAGGGTTGTGATCAAGTTTTTGAAGAGCCAGCATGTTTAAGAAAACATCTCGAGACCCACATCGTTCCAAGACCATACGCCTGCAAGTGTGGCAAAAACTTTAGCTCAAGAGGAAGTTTGATTAGACACAAGCTCATTCATTCTGGGCAGAAAAATTATAAATGTGACGTTTGCTGTTACAAAACTATCCGAAAAGACACGCTGGCCAAGCATCAAAAGAGGCACGGGAAAAAATCTAATAATACAAACTCCATTGGTAAACGATTGAAGAGAAATATGCTTACACACGATAGAGAAAAAAATAATTATGTGCATGGTCTTGGATCATCCCAAAAAGAGCACAGTTCAGTCGAATATGCCAGCACTGAGGACGATAAAATACCAGAAAAAATAGTTGATTTAGACAAGACCAAAATCGATTCAGGGGCAGTTGACCTCGTTTTTACCGAGTCTCAAGTAAAAATTGAACCACCAGAAGATTTAAGTATAATTTTTGACAGTAAGATGAATGGTCTTCGATTTTTTTTTAGAAAAGACTTCGTCAAGACTCACAATAATAATGCTTTAGCAAAAATACCAATAAATGTTATTGAGTTAGACGATTCATCCTGCTCTTCATCAGAAGTTACTGAAATCAAATCCAAAGATGTCGACTTTGTTTCAGCTGAATCTCAATTTCAAACTGAAAAAGATATGACTGCACCGAGGGTAGCTGCAACTAATGACCGACGTCGGGAGCAGCAAAAGTATTCGGATGACTGGCAAAGTCAAATACAATCAAACAACCAGCAATTAGACCAATGGGCAGAAGATCCGGAAGAAATTAAACTGAATGAACATGGCGTCAAATTCGAGCAAAATCAAGAATTTCAGTCAAAAACAGAGAAAATAGTAAATTATGACTATTTATATTTAGAATATTTAAAATGATAATTTCAAAATGAAATCATCTTCATACTTCAAGATTCTGATCAAAGCAATAATTATAAAAACTTTTTAGTAAAAATTATAAGCTCATTAGCATTGATTTCTTTTTCAATTATTGAAAAAATATTTTTTATTTATGAATCCCTTTAAATTTACGAATAATTTATTTATTAATTCACTCTATTTATAAAAATAAAAGCTTATTGCTTTGATTTTTTCTTCTCTCTTTTTGGTTTCATCATCATTCTCGTGGGTCGCGACTCGCGACTTGCAAGGAGAATTGTAATCAGCTGTTGCACCGCGTCGCGTCGTCTGTTGACAGGAAATCGAGAATCGAGCCAGTTCCCCGGTACACGTCAACCAGATAGAACGTAATAATTTATGTTTTCATTTTGAACTAGAAAAGCTAGTTAATAGCGATAATAATAATAATTTAGAAGTGATCGTTATTTGTGCATACGAGAATATTCTCTCACTAATGGTTTAATAATTATTCGTTTTATAGGTTAAATTAATTCGTGCTTGTTACTATACCATGAAGTACAACAAGCAAACTTCTCGTCAAGCTGATAAGAAGCGAGAAAAATTAATATAAATTAATATCAAAACGCGTTTTACACAGTGCCCAAAAAAAATTGTGTATGATAGTTTTGACAATCAAAACACTAAGTACAAAAATAATTTGTAAGTGATTTTTTTTGTGAATAATCTTGAAAGTATTCATTTTTTTCTTTTAAATGACGTTATAAAACTTTATCTACTCGGCAATTTTTAATGTTAATAAAAAATAAACTACGTAAAAACGTAACAAGTGTCAGTGTCCAAACTGTCTAAGTGTAACCGCCGCAAAAAAATTGTCGGTTCCGGTGGCAAAAAGTTTTGCAATTGTTAGGACTGTGGCAAAATTTTTTATTCTTATTAGCGATCAACTTCGGAAATTACAGCTTCCATTTCCTTGCGAGTTTCTTAAACAACTAGAATTACGAGTGTGATTTTTGTGGATACAGAACTTATCGTAGAAAATACCTGCTCAAAGACTTCAAAATTAATGAAAATAAAAACAAATACTCGCTTATCAGACCTGTAAACATCGGTGTGATTGTTTACTATAAGAACTGTGGTAAAGTGAAGTATGTAGGGCATGCAGCGTCCGCAAACAGTGTGGTACAGATTTTACTTTTAGTTATCGTTTGATCAGACGTCATGTTTATCCATACGGAGGAGAAAAATTTTAAGAGTGAAATTTGTGACAGCAAAAGCTCGAAAATTGATCATGTAATCGAACATCAAAAGAGTCAAGTAAAATCATCCGATAGCAGCATGAAACCCGTTCATAAAAATATGACCGTCGGTCCTGAAACCACGAGTAAAGACAGCCTGAAGTGTCACGAAAAAAATGCCGAAACTTTGTGCAGTGGAAATAAAAGTCTCATCGATAAGCCTCTAAACTCTGCGAATTATTTCAGGACTCTCAGTGGCGAACGCCCACATGGTTGCGGATGGCCGGGTTGCGAAAAAAATTTCACTAAGAAAATTCACTTGACTCGACATTTGTTAAAACACACTGGTGAAAAAAATTACGAATGCAACGTTTGCGATCGCCGATTCGCCTGGCAAGCTCACTTGAAAAATCACCTCAAGAGTCATGACAACGTCGAAGAAAGTCTGGATGATTTTGAATGGCAAGACTGTGAAAAAACTGTTATTAGAAAGACTAACTCGAAGGATCAAAGAAAATACCGGTGCAGCTTTTGCTTCTATAAATTTTCTCATCAAACTCTGTTGAAAAAGCATGTCAAAATCCACGACGCTGAGCACCGTCCTTTTGCCTGCAATTGGCCAAAGTGCGAATAGAACTATAGCAAAAAAAGTCATCTGCAAAGGCACATATACAAAACACATGAAAAAAGGGCAGCGAAGGAAACGGAGGCGGAAAACGTTAAGTCTACAGTTGATTCATCCAATTTATTGGTAGACATTGCTGGAATCAAAGTAGAAGTTGACTTGGACTCAGCTGAATCTCAAATTCAAATTGCACAACCAGAAGATGTATTTTGTAACGAGGGCCAGGAGCAGAAAAAATTCTCAAACATTCCAATAGAATCGCAACAGCTTCAGCACTCAGATAAATCTAGTTGACACTCAGCTTCTGAAGAAATCTGTTTACAAGAACGTAATGCCAAATTGGATATTCTTGAGGTAGTTGAGCAGCCATCAGAGCATCTGATAAATTACGATTATTTTTATTTACAGTATCTATAGATACTGTATATAGTAAAATTTTCATAATCTTATCTAGATTTTCTTGCTCTGTAACGTCGATAAAAACAATGCATGAAAAACTTCAATTTTCAAAATGTTTTGAAATTTATAAAGTTTTAATTAAAGTATTATTAAACGTTTGATAGCACTGTAGAAATATAAATTTACGTTAATAAAGTTCATAACTTATGCGTTAAGTTTTTTGATTTATTGACAATTTATCTACCCGTCTAAAAAAAAAATTAAAAATTGGCGGTTTTTTTGAAAGTTAACGTCCATTCATAAAATGCCTTTTAGAACAAATTTATTTATTTCAGTAAGCATTATATTTCTAATTATATTTTATTATAGCTGGTATAATGTAAATCTTTCAAGATTCAAATTTTTGCAGTTATTAAAATTTTACCATGCCTTCCAATAGGCACGATTTTTAAATGCATTTTAAAAATTCCATACAATAAATTTGTATTCTTATTCTTTTCTTCTATATTCTTTTTTATTTACTCAGAAAAAATTCAACAAGTTTGATAAGCAGCTATAAGATTTTGAAATTATAAAATACCTCATCAAAGAATAATTTTTTTTTATTCAAACTATTAGGATTGAAAAATTCATATTTCATTCAACTTAGATAATATTTACATTGTTATTATTTGTGTACATGCTCTACTTTTCGTGGTTGAAAGTTTTATTTTATTTTCGGTAAAGAAAATTTTTTTTATTTTACATTTACGCATAGTGAATAATGAATAATAATCGTGGATGGTTACTTTTGCACTGAAAAAAAGTTCACGGTGTAACTTTAAGTACCATGTTTTAAATTAAAAGTTTTTCTAGTTATTCTATTTCTCTTCTGTTTAACTGTTCACTTCTTGATCATCTGCTGAAAGCTGCACTTGCAGCGTCGGCGTCGCGTCTTGCTATAAAAATTGCAAAAGAATCCTGTAGAGGGCTGCAGCGGTATATTCGAATTTATAGGGATAGTATCTAACATACGGCACAATTTCAAGCTTCTCTGCAGCTTTTTTGAGTATAACTATTATAAAATAATTCAAAAAAGCAAATTTAATAAATGAGCTTCAATCATATGAAATTGAAAAAGAAAACATCGGTTTCAAAATTTTACTCTTTAGTAAAACATTTATGGTATAAGAAACAAACTTCAAGATCGAGGAGGGTTCAGAAAAGTATATTAGAATGTACGTAATAAATTTTTAATTATTTTTATGTTTAAAATTTTTATTGAGTTAATCAGGGATAAACAATTTTGAAAAAACTTCAAATAACATCACACAGAATTTATCATTAATAAGTAATATTAAAAAAAATTTTTGCAAAACTTTGTTTTATTTTTACAAATTACATTGTTAGTACTGGACTATGTTGCTTATAACAAAGATATTTTAAAAATAAAGTATCATTAATCATTTCTAAAATATTTACAAAAGATACTAGAAAATCGTAAGCACGCGTGCTCTATTTACATTGTTTTTTTTTTCGTCGCTCTCATTTAATGCTTAAATTAAGGCACTCTCGTTGAGTTTCATTATTATTTACAAAAATAATTATTTACAAAAGTTACTAATAAAGTAACGAGGAACCTAGCTGAGTAATAAACTTAACGATTGTCTTAAAAGTCACTCCCACACACTCAAGCAGGACACTCCTTGACGACGTTGTCGTTGACGTCACTCGCGTCCTTTCTGCTCAGGAAGGGCAGTATGAAAGCCCATAGGGCGGTACCGCACACCAGGATGACGCCCAGGGTCAGGAAGATCGGCTTCAGGGACCCTATGCTCTCGTAGGTGGCGTTGCACACGGGCGGCCCTATCAGCTGCAGGAGTCCGTTGACGAAGAGGGAGATCCCGTACGAGGACACGAGTTTCTCGGGGCCCAGTATGTCCGCGAATACGACGGCTGTGGTCCCGACGTAGATCCCGGTGGCCAGCCCGAAAAGGGCGCAGAAGGCCGCCAGGTGGACGTAGTTCGTGGCCATGGGGAGCAGGGCGAGGGCCAGACCGCTTACCCCGAGACCGCTGACGAAATAGTAGTGCTTGGGGAAGAAGTCCGCGTCGGACAGGGCGGCCCCGCTGATCCTCCCCACGAGGTCCAGGAGGGAGACGATCGAGAGGAGCAGGGCGGACGAGTCCTTGTCGTAGCCCTCGCTGTTGGAGTAGGTCGGGAGCATTATCGTGAAGTTGGTGTTGCTTATGGCCGAGGTCGAGTTAGAGATCAGTATCAGCAGGTATATAGGGTCCTTCAGAATCGCCAGGTCTATCAGCGGGGCCTTCTTCTCATCGCTCTTATCCTCCGAGCTCGGTTCCTGTGGGTAATGGTAAATTAATTAAAAATTCTATTTTTTTGGAAGAATTTTTTATCAGTAGAACCGAACGGAAAATGAGCATCGTTTACTTGAACAATGATCAATGAATCTTTTTCTCACTCTTAGCTGTGGTTGGCTTCCCGGAACACGAGAAAAATCCACTTTCTTAATTTTATTTATCTAATTTTTCTCAATTTTTTCAATTAGTTTATCAACGACTAACTCGATTTTCAAAAAAATTTAGGATTTTTCCCATGTTTCGGAAAGCCAACTATATAGCTTTGAGAGGGAAAATCATCCGCTATAATTTTTAATTGAAAAAATGCAGATTCATTTAATCGAAAAAAAAGTATCTATTTTGTGACTCAATACGTTAAATTCTTGGTGAACAAAGAAAACGTGCAGTTGATAATGAAAGAATGAAGCTTACAGGCTTACGCTGGAGCGCGAGCTGTTTGGATAAACGTCGGGGGTCTAGGGTGATGGGACCGACCGAGTCGACGATGCTGCCCCGGTGCGACGAGTCGTAGTCCTTGTCGTTGATGGCCTTGAAGGTCGGCTCCACTGGCTTCTGGCTCTCGTAAAAGTTGGTGTACTCCAGCTTCATGTGACGGTCCACCGGGTGGTACAGAAGAGCGCAGGCCACGGTTAACAAGAGGATCGATCCGATAATCAGAACTGACATCCTGTTGACCATCAAAGTTAGGGTTTATGGGTTTAATTATTTTAAAACGTATATCATTTGAATTTTTCAACAATATGTCTTTTATAAGGAGCAAATCAGAACTGAAAAATTTTTCTATTTAATAATATGGATAATTATTTAAAATTTGTCAGTTTTTGGAAATTATCTCAAAATTTTAGAATGTTTCTTATAAAAAGTTGTTGGAAATTGATTTTTTTTTATTAAAAGACGAAAAATTCGCGGAATCTGATTATTACAACGTGACGATAAGAATTAAAATTTACATCTTCTTTTATTAATCGTTAAACTTAAAAATGAAGTTGCATAAATCAGTTCTTTTGCGTCAGTACATCTTTACTTAGAATACGATAATTACAAACGATAATAACTCAGTGAGAATGACGATTTATTATCCTATAAGGAATACAGAAAACTAAAGTTTTCAAACTTAACAGTTTCCACTGTACAAATTGCTACCGATGTAATAAAATACACATTTTTCATTTATTCTGATGTAATATTGAAACATTCAAGGATAAAATTAATCACGTTGATTTGAAAAAAATATCTTCAAATTTATTAGGAAAAAATTTAGGCGTTTCTGTTTGGAACATTTATATTTAAAAAATTTTCGATGACTGATCAATCAAAATTCTTCTAATTTATCTTCATTTTTTTAATTTTAGTTTTCATTCAATTGCTTGAACTCTCTTTTATCGCATTATAATGACTTTAAATAAAATATGAGCAGAGGGGTAAAGTTATTTAGGGTAAAATTATCAAAGTGAAAAATAATTTTAAAAAAATTGTAGCTTATTATTTTTTGAAAGTGTCAATACAAAAATGTTAAACATCCTCAATTTTTGTAATTTTTTTTTTCCTCATTTTTTATTTTTTTATAATTTTCTCATATACTTTTTCGAAATTTTATTTTTATCATAAATCAAAAAAGAAAATCATCAGTTTTAAAAAATTGAAACTATTTTTCACTCTATTTCGGAATTCTAATTTGAAGCATGAATTAAAAATTACAAGAAAATTATTTTTTTAATTAATTTAATTAAATTTTCAAATTTTATCTGATCGAAGGCTTAAATTTTACTTTTCGAAGTTGTTTTTCTTTATATTCTCTACCGAAAAAAATGAACGCCCTAAATAAAAGCTCACAGAAAATTAATGAAAGTAAACTCGTTACCTGTATCCAACTTCGTCCAGAAGGTACTGCATGAATGGCGGAAGTACAATGGCTCCCATCGTACTCCCGGAAATACATAAACCGGTGGCGAGTCCGCGTCGCTTGTCGAAGTACTCGCTGACTATGTAAACCGTGACCGGAAAGGTAAGACCGGCACCTACGCCCACCATAACTCCGAAGCTGATGTAGAGATACGTCACGGAGTTAGCGAAGTAGCTCAGCATCATGCCTCCGCCCGCGAAAAGACCACCGACCATCGTAACGCTTCTGTAGGAGTATTTGTTCGACAGGATACTGGTCAGTGGACCTTTAATCATAATTTATTTTTTTCTCTAATCAGATTGGTAATTAATTAAAACTATATAGATTGTCACGATTCTACATGTGTTACATACGCAAATTATCGTGATCTTGACTAATTACTCTCAATATTGGTGATGGGGAAATTTCAGGCAATATTCTTATTCAAACATAACTTAATTTAACCAAATTTTTTATTTATTTCAACCACAAATAATTTTGTTCAAGATAAAATTGGAAATTAGGCTGTTTCTTCAATAAATTTTTCAAAAAATTTATGTATAATCTGTGTTAATATTAAAAAACATTTTCTCAATTATTTATCTATAAAAGATTCTTGTCAGTGGTCTTAGGTAAAAATTAATATTCAATTCAAAATTTTATTTCTACTTTCGTAAAAATCTTGATTTCCCCGTAAGATGACAAACATATTTCTGAGTATGTTATGGCTTTGGCTTACAGTAACCGGCTTTTTCCACTGATGATTCATTCAAAGATTGAAATTCTCGTTGTTATTAAAGAAAAAAAAAATTTCATATTTTTGTTGTTGATAATTTGCCTCTACAAAAATAAAAGTTTTTGAAAAAAGGGATTATCGTGCGAAAAGAGACAAAATAATTTCTGGTGAGGAATTAATCTCGAATGCATCGAATCTTAAAGAAACTCTTACTTCGAAAAATGCAGGTGCATTCTTCAGTGTACGTAACTTCGTGCGTGACTATCATGCAAAATAAGGCCGGGCAAAATCATATTTAAAAAAACAAAAAAATACTTAATGATCCAATTGACTTTTCATAATTACTTATGCAGCATAACTTTCAAACAAATTTTCGGATTCGTCAATTAAATTAAAAATTTTCATGATGATTCACACTATGGTGCTAATGATTTTTTAACGATTTTAAATGTTATTACATTTCCGGATGGTCACAATGATTCTCATGTTAAATTGTAGATTGCGATCAAAGTTCGAGATTTACAATGTGTACGCTCACATGTTCTTACGTAAATAAAATACACTTTGCTCTTCTCAACGGGAAAAATAAATATTCTATTCTAAATTATTTTCCGAACAATATAACTTTAATTATTCAATGGATATTCATTTATATTCTGATTGACAACATTTCCCAAATGAATGTATCCTCATTCATAAAAAACGTCAATAAATTATTTGCACAGAGTTACTTAAATGATATTTTCGATCAGTTTTTATCTGGTTTTATTGAAGTTCTATTAGTCGTGCTCATTCACTTTACGAGTCAAAAACAATGATTGATTCTAATAATGACGATTAGCCATTTGTTTCAATGAAAAATGAAATTTTTCTGTTGTCAAAGAAATAGTCTTCATCGACATATTTTAGTTGATAATAGGAAAAAATGAATAATTTTTTTTTAAATACTTATTTAAATGAAAGATTAAAATATTTTGTAAAATAAGAATATTTTTATTCAGAAGACTCCTAGGAAATAGTAAAAAATGTAATCCTCATTTGAAATCGTCCCCTCGATAGGTTGTTGTAAGACTTCATTTTATAGAAAAAAAATTATTTTTATTAGGCTTAAAAATATTAAAAATAATTGTTAACTTTGAATAATTTTGATATCTTTATTTCAAGAATAAACTTATTTTGTTCGTTATTGATAATGTTGTTTTTCAAGTTACAAAAGTACAGTATAAGTAGAAAAAGTCAGGTATTGCAAGACACAATGCAAAATGTTATTACCTCATCGTAATTGCATCCAAAAAATTGAAGAATAAAACAACTCAAACATAGAATATTCAAGATTGGCAAATAAATTTTTTTTAAACTTACAGCGCTAGAGAACTTACAAAACACTGTTTAAACTTAAAAAAATTTTTAGTACATTTAATTTATTTTTAAATACCCAAAAGTTTCTTCTTCCTTCCTCACCCAAAGTTCCGTTCTATCTAAAGTAAAAAATTCAAAAAAAAAAACTTACCAAGGGACGAGTACAGGAAGTAGCATAGCGCCGGCATCCAGGAAGCCTGGGTGGGCGAGACCTCGAAGACCCTGATGAACTCGACGTAGAGCACCCCGAAGGACTTGATGGTCCCGGGTATGAGTACGTTGACCAGTACCGCGGCGAAGAGGACGGCCCAGCCCCAGCCCCCGTCGGGCGCCACCTGTCTGATCCTCTGGACCTCCTTGGTCGTCATGCTGGATGTGGAGTGCGGAGTCAGTCAGGACTCGGTCCTCCGACGACGCGACGGGCCTCGCGACCTCATGTTCACTGCGCCGACGGGCTTCGAGCCGCGACGATTAATAACCCTGGGTCACGGTGAGCGGCGCTACGTCGGCACACGCGGTTTACTCGAGATAATCATTTTTTTTTATTTTTCCTCCGGCTTCGCTAATTTGGCGGAACAAGAGTGGTGTTGTAAATTTTAAGAGTTTCGTCATCTCTGTGCAAAGACATGGGTTTAGGTAAGTATTGTCGAAATCGGGGCACGTGGTTGATAGGGAAACTGCAGGTGGGTTTGTCGAAGTAGTGGTTATCGTAGATTCGTAAGAGAGATTGTTTGAAATATGTTGGTTTCTCGTGGCGCGAGTTTCAGTTTTATGGATTCTGGTGAGTGTATGATGTTGTAACCATAAAAAAAAATTAATTTCCGGACTCTGTTGGCCATGTAGTACGCTGGTTTTGTTTTAAATACTACGAACGTACGATTTTGGGATGTTTTAAGTTTAATAAATTTGTTTTCTTCTTATGGTGAGATTAAGAATATTGATTCATTTTCATTAATTCTTTCACACTAAACCATGAAAAGTCAATTTTTGAATCTTATGACAAAAAAGAACTTTGCTCAAGTCAAACTGTTGTGCGTTCTCAAGCTGTGGTACTTATAGTTTACATATGTGATAAGATGGAGTAATTCTTTGAATTGAACTTATTTGTTGCAAATATACTTACTTAGGAACTCATAGATAAGTACCAAATTCAAGCTCTTGGGAAATCTCTAAATAATAACTTAAAAATACTAAAACTATACAAAGAAACAGTTCTGGACAAACATATAGGTAGTAAAAATCTGGGAAGATTGGAGAAAAATATCAATAACATTATTCTGAAAAAAACAATACGATTACGTTAAAAAAACTAAAAATAAATAGCACCGTGTGACATAGTTTAATATTGATACAGTATTTAATTATGTGAACTTAAAATATAAAATGATTCATTCAAGCCATTATACAAATTGAGATAAATCTTAAACAATCGAAAAAAAAAAAAATTTCCATCAACTTTCCCCGTTGTACACATCAAATAGAACCGAATCATCCTCATTAAGCACAATAATAATTTTACCATAATAACGACGAATTTTTTAAATTAACAATCCTCCGATATCTGTTCGAAGTCTAAAAATGGTCACAAACAATATTTTTTTATCTCTAATTAGCGGAATACGGCAATTATTCCGTAACAGTTTAAAAAAAAGACCAAGTCAAACATTATGAAATTTTTCGTACGGGCATAGCTTTGCAAACACAAAAGCTCAATCGTTTGTAAAACTCGGTAATTAGCGCGATGATTCGTGCCGAGCAACAACCCACCAACCGATTGTCAATCGAACGAGAATAAAAATTTTTTCAAGAGCTGCGACCCGACGCCGGACTTGTGTTTACATAATTCGCGTGTGCTTTTTATTAAATCAATGCTTGTATATTGACGTAAAGCGTCACGCTCGCGACTGGTTTTATTTGGAAAACACAGTTTTTTTTTCAGGATTCTTACGGATTTTCTGCGAAGAAAAAAAAAAAAAATCACGTCTTACGAGTCTGCGACCAGAATTATAGGGCAGTCGCCTCGTTGTTTCGAAACGGTAACATTTTTCAGGATAACACTGTTGTGGTTCATGAAACAAAATAAAATGTACTTATTATTTTTCTCACTTTCGAGGGTTATTATTCAAAATAAAAATTAATGATTTTTTATTTTTGTTGAGATTGAAAAAAATTACCCTGATGACATAGTTCAGAGTATATTATACTGAAATATGATAATAATATTAATATAAAATATTTAAAAAATTATTACTATCAAGTTATAAATAAAATTGAGGTATTGGACTAGATTAGCAGTAATAATAACAACATATAGTTTATAATTTTTTATACGTATGCCGACTATAGCTATAATAGTTTTATAACAACGCTAGCTTAAAACTACAAGTAGCAGAGATTGCTTGATTTAGAAAAATTGACACAAAACTATAAAAATCAAGCGCAAACTCGATGTATCCGCATTTAAACAAACAAAGAGCTTGTAAAAGTGATAGCTTACTCAAACATCAAGAAGTCAATCAACTTCTTTTTTTGTTTCTTACTTACGACTTGTTTGAGCAAGCAAATAAAAGTTTGTAACTGTTTAAGCAAACAGGATCAATCACTCATTTATTACAAGACTGAGGGGGTGCGCTAAGAATAATTAAATAGTTTTTGAAGAACTAATTGGTTGCATAAATTAATGATCAATCATTTTTGAAAATTTTTTAGAATCGTTATAGTTGTGAAGTTGAGTTTATGCGTATGAACGTAGCGTGTACATACGTGACCTCAGGTACGAGCTGCTCACAACTTCCGCTTGATTCTCAGTAGTAAAAGTGAAAGCAGACGAAAAATAGAACCAAGTTTATTTTTTATGTTAATTTTTGGGACTTACTGCAAGTACAGGAATAACATGTTGTTTACTTTATTGTATGAAATTAAAAAAATGTATTTTATTCTGTTGAGTATACAATAATAGTGCAATTTGTTGTAAATTAAAAAAAAAATTGTTTCAAGAAAAATTATAACATATAATCAGAATGAAACTTCGAACCAATATTAGCATGTGCATACAAGGAAAAGGATTATTGATTTCAATTTCCAACGCATCCCGGTAATGCAGATTTATATAATTTTTATTATTTATGAGTTGCGGTATCTCACTATCGGTGTAGTTGAAAAATTTCCTTCTTTATTTAAACTTTATCGTGTTTGATAAAACATACCTTGAACTTCTTTGTCGTCGTAATATTAGAATATTATAACACAACAATTAGAATCATAAATATCATTCTTGTAATCAAATTTTGAATCTGCGTTTTAAAAACAGCTTAAAATTATTTTAATTATAGGTTTTTCTAGAGAAGTTTTCAAATCGATACTCGTTCGAAGTATTTATGAAATGAAAACCACTGGACATATTTATTGAAAAAATTGTATGTAATCATGTAAAGGGTATCAGAGGTTTTGTAGCTTTTTTCTTGTAAAGGAAAGAATTTCAAATTCTCAAGTCGAGTAAAAGAATAATTTTGACGGTTGTTTTTATACGAGGTAATGAAATAAAATTAAACCTTTCTGTTAAAAAAAATTTTTTTTTTTTAGATCTCACTAGTAAAAAATGTAATTCAAATGGAAGTGTGATAACTTTTTTCATAATAATTCATTTTATGTAAGTGTATAGTCTTAGTCAACATTACAAAAGTTCTATCAGAGATCTTCTGCGGTATTAGTAAAATGGCTTAGTGGCTAGAGCATTCGACTCTTAAGTCAAAGGTCGTGAGTTCGATTCCCGAGTACTCAATAATGCTAGTACCTTTTTTACGCATTTTTGATAGAAAATACAACAAAAAAACAAAAAAATTAAATAATATTCGTAGTCGTTAATGTTTTTTTTTAAACAATAATATTTTTACAAATACATATTTTTTACCCTAAAAGCCCGCAATTGATAAAGCAACCGATTAATCGAACCCAATACAACCCCGCCAACTAGAGTATCTCCATCCATCTCATAGTTAAAAAGCCACATCAATGGCCCTAAATAAGTCTGTAGATGCTCGCTAGGGAGTCCATCAAGACCCATGTTTCCCCCCCTTTTTTTTACGCAGTTCCGTCACGCAAACATATTTATTGTACATACATAAGGTACATTTTTTAACGCTTATGAAATTTTTTAAATTATCATTTGAAACTCCCAGTTTTTTCAAAATGTTAGTCTTTTCAATAATATTGAATTCAGGCGTAAAATAAAGAAAAAATTTATTTTGTACAATGAAGTTTAAAATATAAATATTTCTTAGTTGAAAACTGAAAGGTTTGTTTTGATCTCGGACGCTCGTTAGGAAAAATTGAATATCCAGGGCGGAGTTTTGTGGGCTTGGATAATTAAGTCGAAGTGATAAATCGAAGCTGTTCAATTTTAAAGCTGCCTGGGTATTCGAAGTTTGGTAGCCGAGTGTGCAAGTCAAGCATCCAAATTTTACTTCGTTTGAAAATCGGTTGGAAAACAGTTGAAATCACGATAATTTGTCCCTCCGACAAATCAAAGTACTATCGTTGCGAAGACGAGCAGGTGGAGATGTACTGGCAAGAAGATTTGAAAGAGAAAATCTTCAACGATCTGCAGGATGCTACTAAAAAAATCAAGACCAATATCATTTATCCACCCGGGTTCGACCCAGACGACGACAATGCCGGGTACCAGATATACCACAAAGGCATCAGCTGCAACTTGGTTTACCCGGGAATTATCATCGGAAACGGGGTAACCGCTCGAAAAAAAAAGTACCTGCAATCTTTGGGCGTCACTCACGTTCTCAACGCTGCTACGGGTAGTGTCCGCACGAATGGTCAGTACTACGAGTCGGCAGGGTTCCAGTTCCTCGGGTTCGACATCAACGACCTTGAAACTGCCGACATCAGTCGATATTTTGACCAAGCAGCGGACTTCATCGACGACGCTATCATGGAAGGCACTGTCTTGGTGCACTGCGCTCAGGGAATTTCCAGGAGCGCAACGCTCGTGGTTGCTTATTTAATGATCAAAATGGGGATGACGGCCACGGAGGCTTTCAGAACGGTAAAAGAGAATCGTTGGATTAGACCGAACAAAGGCTTCCTACGACACCTTGCTGAACTTGAGCTTCGACTGCGTTCAGAGTATTCTCTGTAATTATTGTATATTATTTTTGTTTAGTTTAGTTTTTGTCTTATTCAAAGTGTTTTAAAACAAAAATGAAATAAATTAAAGAACATTATGCTGCAGAGTATTTTGATAAAACTATTTTTTATTTATGCATCAGATTTTTTTCATCTATTCCCAAAACCTAATTAGTATTGTTTGTATTTTTGCGGAATAATTAATCCATGTTCCATGCAAATTAAATTATTTATTTACAACATTAATCCTTATTTTCACCGTAACGTTAATCGCGTTAACTTGAAAAATTTGTAATCTCAAACCAGCCTCGCAGAGTATCTCCATCCATCCCATAGAGTTAAAAAGGCACGTCAATAACCCTAATAAGTCGGTAGGGAGTCCATCAAAACCCATGCCCTCTCTGCCCCTCCCCCCTCCTTTTATTTTTCACGCAGTTCCGTCACGCACCCACGCACACATCCTCTCGTGCGATGTACGAGAAAATCGATATGTAGGAGGAGGAGGGACGATGATACGGCGTGGGGAGGACGACATTAGATCGTTCTCGGCTTCCGTCGGTGCGGATGCTGATGCACCGGTGATGATTTATAACGCCACCCCCAAGGACGTCACCCCGCAACCAGGTGACGCAACTATCACGTGAGTGTTTTTTAATTATTCCGTGCTTGTGTGGCTATCGTACGGTTTCAGAGGGTCAATTGAGCATGCGTGAGGATTTTGGTTTAAATTAAGCATTAATCCTTAAAAAAATTAGTTATGACCGTTAATTTTCCCAATTATCGTTGGCAATTAGCTCATAGAGAGCATTTGAAAATTTAGACTCGGTAAAGTGCGCGATTGCGATCTCATTGTTGGATGGGTATAGGCGAAAGATACCGGTGATGATAAATAAGAGGAAGCTGTACGGCAGCTCTTTCATTGCCATGACAACACTTGTTGAGCTTTTCGCTTCCTCCTCCTGCTCTTTTCTCGGGGTCGCCACGCGCCGCACGCAAACGAGATCACTGCTCGATCGTGGTACTTTTGTATTATACTGACGTGGAAAGTTGATTGATTTTTGACTCGCTGCTGTAGAGGGTTCCGATGATGATTGTAGCTTTTTGTTTACTGTTATTGTTATCTTTCTTATTATTATTTCTTACTTTGTAATTATCTTTAGTGAGCAACCGAGCTTTTATGTTTCATTCAGTTATTAATTTTAAATAAATACTCGTGAAAAATTGAATTTGTTATCATAAATTAAAATCATTCAGTTCGACCTGAGAATAAAACTTTATCGTTTCATTCTTATTTGTGTTCAATTAAAAATATCGTTCTAATTTTCAGTTTTTATCTTTCGCGCAACTTTAATTAATATTAAGTAAAAAAAAAATTTTATGAATAATTTTTTCATCGTGACTTTTCATATTGAATAAAAACGTATTTTTCAGTTATACTTATCATACTTTTTAATCTTAAAAATTCAAATTTTGAATTTACGTTCTAAACCATCTCGTAATGCTTTCGGGTCAAGGAGGTTTAATCTTGATTTTTCAACTTATTATTGGGAGATTAAATTTTCTTTTATGAAATTGTGAAACGAGATGTAAAATAAAAAAAATGTTAACTAATAAAATTATTATTATTTTTAAAATTATTATTAAAGTGAAAATTATTATTTTCATAATCACGTTCTGCAGCTGCGTAAAGTTCATTGTAATGTTTTTAATTTTTTCCCACTCAATAACGTAAAGTTGTAGAATTTTTTGTTCTTTCAGTAAAATCATGTTATGAATATAGTTAATGTTATAAATTAGAATAAATTTAGTGCACAAGTTTAGTTTTGGTAACTCAGTCTCATACATGATGCAACTTCAAAAAACCTATCAAAGTATTAAGTATCTCGTACTATAAAAAATTTAATCCAAAACTAAAGTTGATTACGTTAGCAGCCGTAACAATTAAGGGTTGGCATTTACGGATACAGCTGCGACACAATCAAAGAGCGAACCATCAAACAAATCACACTCGACTCGTCCTCGCTATCCCTCGAATTAAAACTCCGAGTTGTACACGCTCATTACATTAACTCGAGCCGCTCGTTTAAATACGCTACTAAACCGACCCTCGTCATGCGACCGTCTCTCATAATTGATATTCTTATCGCATGTTCTTAATTTTTTCATCGAGGAACAGTATACAAATGGCAGAGAAACAAATTTAGTTTAGGCGAGTACTTGATGTTCTCTTCGACAAAAAAAACTATTTTCGAAATGTCAGAAAGGAAAATGATTTAAAAATTAATTTTTTTGGATTTAAAAATACTACTGAATTCTTTTGGATGAAGAGTAATAAGAGTTAATTTGTTGGGATATATTTATATTTTATAGATACTATTCAAGGCATGAGCGAAATGCGTTTTTCGGATTGCATAAAAAACTTTTGCAAAATGACGTTTAACTTAGAACATAGTAGAATAATTGCCCAGAAATACGCGATTGATTACCTAAAGTGGGTTTTTGATGAAAAAATTATCTTTATAAATCCTTTTAATCTCCAGACTCATGGGACTCTGAGCCAATTATTTATTATTGTAAATTCTATCCCAAATTCGCTACCCCAGACCGGATTTGTAACGACTCTGCAATTATACTGTTTGAATAGAACGACATTACTTCGAATTGGTCAATGAAGATTTCCACTTCTAATTCGAAGTGGAGCTTTTGTTTAATTCAAGATGATGGTAGTGCAATTTGCAAACAGTACGATTCGAAAGTCAATGACAAGCTGTATTATTGAATTTCACCCTCAATCTCGTAGATTATACATACAATAATTACAAAAATATTCAAAACTCAATACCATAAAATCTTTGGGATCAAGGCTTGATTTTAACTATGATCAATATCGCTTAGCAATATACAAAATTACAATTAAAAAAAACTAATAATAAAAGTTATTAAAAAATGAGAAATTCATTACATAAAATTAAATTTATCGGTAAAAGTTTATAAATAAATAATACAATTTTGCAAACCAATTTTTTTAATGAAATAACAGAATCATAATTTTGACTCTTCAAAAATAGCTCAAAAGAAGGCTCATACGATTCGTCGTAGTAGAAGAAGGCAGTAAAACTGCATATTAATTTTGCATACAATTTTTGTTAATTAATTTTAATGCGAAATAACAATTAAAAAAACATACTGTGAATGTATACCGGCTCTAATAAATTCTACAAAAAATAAAAGAGATCCTAGCCATTTTACTATGAATGGAGATCTGCAGTTATCCTTGGTTTTCAGTTCATAGCTTTCGAGTTAGACTGCAGATCAACTTTTGTGTAAAATATACATATAAAATTTACTCTGATAAAAATCATGTCTGAAGTTTCTGTTAAAAACACCGAAAGACAACTGTTGCACCGGTCACTGCGTAATGCTGTGCATTACAACGATGCTGTCGAAGTTTACAGATTTTTATCACAAGGAGCTGACGTTAACAAGAAAGCTATTTATTCGATTATTCCTTTGCATGTGGCAGCAGAGTTGAACAAAGGTAAAAATCCACTACGAAGTGAGAAAAACAGCTTTTTTTTAAAATTTGCTTCTTAAATCTTCAATTCATTAAATTTCATCAAAGATGAGAACTAGGACGCCGCGGGAGTAGATGAAATTTTTCTAGTTATAAAATTTCTAGTTTTTTCAAAATGTTAGTCTTTCAATAGTATTGAATTCAGACGTAAAATAAGGAAAAAATGTATTTTGTACAATGAAGTTTAAAATATAAATATTTCTTAGTTGAAAACTAAAGGGTTTGTTTTGATCTCGGTCGATCGTTAAGAAAAATTGAATATCCAGGGCGGAGTTTTGTGGGCTTGGATAATTAAGTCGAAGTGATAAATCGGAGCTGTTCAATTTTAAAGCTGCATGGGTATTCGAAGTTTGGTAGCCGAGTCTGCTAGGCAAGCATCCAAATTTTACTTCTCTCTTATTTTGATGTTTGAAAATCGGCTGGAAAACAGTTAAAATCAGGATCGTTTGTTCCTCCGCCAAATCAATAAATTATAAATAAGTTCTGTATAAAACTAAAGGTAATAACATGGACGACGAATCATCAACAATAACGAAAGAAGAATACAGTGAGCTTATCGAAAAAATAATGACAGAACGAAAAAAGCAGGCCAAGCTGGTGGAGATGTACAGGCAAGAAGATTTGAAACAGAAGATCTTCAACGATCTGCAAGATGCTAGTTCAGCTCAAGGCGACTCGGACCACCTGTATGCTTTGGACTCCATTAGTTGCGACGAGGTATGGCCCGGAATCTTTATCGGAAATGGGATAATCGCACAAAACAAGGGGTATCTGGAATCAATAGGCATCACTCACATTCTGAACGCCGAGCAAGGTGCCGTCAGAACAAATGTTGAATATTGGGAGCGTCAAGGCTTCCAGTTCCTCGGGTTCGACATCAACGACCTTGGACCTACCAACATCAGTCGAAATTTTGACGTAGCAGCGGACTTCATCGACGATGCTATCATGGAAGGCAAAGTCTTGGTGCACTGCTCTCAGGGAATTTCCAGAAGCGCCACGCTTGTGATTGCTTATTTGATGATCAAAATGGACATGACGGCCATCGAGGCTTTCGGAGAGGTAAGTGAGAATCGTGGGATTCGACCGGACAAAAGGTTCCTACGACATCTCGCTGAACTTGAGCTTCGACTCCATTCAGAGTATTTTCGATAATTATTGTATATTATTTTTGTTTAGTTTGGTTTTTGCCCTATTGAAAATGTTTTAAAACAAAAATGAAATTAATTAAAGAACATTGTGACAAAAAATCTTACTTATACGGTGTATTCAATTGTATTTAATGAACTTGCGCTTTCTGTACACAGTCAGGGTGTTAGAATAAAAGTATTTTTGATTTATTCGTCAGATTTTTTCATTTATTCCTAAAACTTAAAAACTTTACTTTTTTCTCAAATTTCCCAAATAGTTCTTTTTATCTTTTTTTAAAATTGTATGTATTTTAGAATAATAGTCATTTAATTTTTAATGATTTAAAATTTAAAATTGATTCTACTTATGTTTGAACTGCAGAAGTATAGCAAAAATTCGTCTAAAGTATTTAGAGAAAGTACTTTCGACTTTTTTATACCACTTAATGCTCGTTTCTGAAAATAAATTCACTTTGGTAAAACTAAAAACTGATTAACTGGCCATCTCTTTCAAACAATAAATAAAATTACAGTGTATCATCATCATGAGTCCTAAAGCAACGTCCTCCAGAAAAAAAAGCTCATTTGGGTAATAAAAAGTATAAAAAAAAAAAAAAAAAATAGAGCAGTGACTGTGCAACTACATTTATCGGAGCGTACTATCTCTAACTCTCGGACTGAATGGACGTAGGACACGTATAATAACGATCGCCACGGGACACGTGGATGATGACCTCTCAAGGGGGATAAACTCGATTGCATCCCCGCGATCGATTTTCGAGGGACGTTTTTTTTTCTGTTCAATTACCGGGGATCATTCAAAACCTTTCTTTTGAAGTGTTTTGAACTAAAAAAAAATTTATTCTTTGATCTTTTTTTTTCACTTCAGACAGATAGTTACCTCATTATTGGGGTATAGGAGTTCGGCATTTATTTTATAATATTTATATATTTAAATTATAAAAACCTAAATGATATTTATTCGATTAAATTTCTATAAAATTCACTGATGTTAAAAAGTTACGCAATATTTATTATCACAGTATTTGTTATTTTCAGTTCATCCACCTTGAAAGATCCATTTTTAAATTTTGAAAATCTTCAAAAGAGTTTCTTCCCTTTCAAAAACGACCCTCTTAAAAACAAATCAAAAGCATCATCACTTGCTATCTGTCTATCGGCTTACGTCTAATGCGCATCAATTCTCCCTGAGGGATAAGGAAGAAGAGGTCTCAAGTAGTGTGTGGGATATTCCAAATCAAGTATGAGCAAATAAAAAACTCGTGAAATTCTTTTAGGTAAATGGGAGTTTTATAAAAAATTATTAAGATTAAACTAAACTAAGCTATAAATAATTTCTACAAAACAAAAAAGATAAATTTTATCTTAGTACTCCTATGAAAAAATAAAAAAATTTCTTCTAAAAAAATCTTACAGTTAGATTTCCAAAATTGAGAATGTCCTCAAATGCAAATCGACGAAGCATGATAAACTTCATCCGAACGTCTTCAAATTATTACCAAATCAAATCTGATTCTGCAAAAGGAAGCCCAATCGAAAATTTTCTTTTGATTTACCCATTCGACGTTGAAACATCCATATTCATACAATCACACCCAACCTCCTCGAAAATTGCTAAGCTTTCAAAATCAATACACCAAAGTATCTGTTTCAAAAAAGCTCCATCGAGTCGCGCCACTTTATTTCAGGATATTTTTCTAGTGACTCGCGACGACCGGCGAAAATAGCCCCGGCTCCTTCATTTCTGTGTGGGTGTGTTGTTTCAACGTATTTATCCTTATTAGCCCGGGAGAGAGACGCGGCGAGTCTTCTCATCCCGAAAATTACGTTGCGTTTTCGTAACTTCGATCTCGGGCATACGGAGCTTTACGTGATGTTGCATAAATCGCACAGATCGACTTTACGGAGCAGATCTTTTCGGTCTGGAATACTCGGAATTTTTTGTAAAGATTTTTTATGATTTTGAATTTTTTTAACGAATAATTTATTTATTTATTTATATACACGGGCATGAGCCCTTTAAATACATTGCTAGGTTTATCACATTTTTTTTATTAGATTATAGTGATTTTGTAGTTCGCCTGACTTACAACTAAGTAAAGTTAAATAATAATATTTTTATAAATAATTTAAGAAATAAACTTGAAATAAAATTAAAAAATGTAGTTTTTGATATTATGATTCCGTTATAATAATTAAAACTAAATAAAAAATTAGAATTAAAAAATATATTTAAGGCCTGAATATATGAATTTCACTCGGAATTTTAAACTATACACTTGAAAAAAATAAATTGGCTGTACTAAAAAAAATATAAGTTAATGAAAACTAAACACGTGTAAATAAATTAATCATAGCCGTATTTCAAATTCTAATCCTGAAAATTTATCATTATATTTGAGTTTTAATATTTATAAGAATATGATGAAATAATCAGAAAATAGTGAATCTTTAAAAACGATAAAATTAAATAAAATAGATAAAAAATTCAGAGTAATGACATTTGAAATTATCTAGTGTTATTTGAATTGCTAACATATTTGAAAAAATTTTCTTCAAGCTAAAATTTAATATTTTTTATGAATAAATGAATGCATAAAGAAAATAAAATTCAAAAATAATCTCAAGCAGCTTAAAATAAAAACTTCAAATACACTACCGTAAATAAGCGATTATTAATAGTTTGTGATACCCAAACTTATAGCTCAGTCATTGAAAAATTAATTAAAAAAACAAATAAGAAAATAAAAAAATTTATAAAAAACTGACCAGAATAAACGAATCGAGAGTAATATACCCCGCGATCGACCCTAAAAGCAGCTCCCCGTGTAGCTTTAAAATAGTCCACGGCGTCGTCGCAGGTCCGAAGGTGCACCTTCGGCCGCGGGTTTAGTCCGAGCGAGACACTCTCGCTTTCTCATATGGCAGTCGCGCATCGCCCGACAACAAACACGCGCGAGCGCGCGCTTATGTACATAATTTAAAAAAAAAAAAAAAAAAAAAAAAGAAGAGAGATACGCGGTCGCGTTTATTGCATATTCACGGTCGAGCCTCGCTACCTGACCAAAATCTCTGACAAGCGGACTCTAATAATAAACCTCCTGCTTATATTATTAATTCCTCCTCTTGTCCTTACGCACGGTGTCTTTTCCTTGTGGACGATGCCGAACGATGCCAGTTTTGAGTTAAAGCTCCGCGAGTGAGTGTGATGCTGCGGGTCTGAGGCTGTGTACCTACCTCTACTTATAAAGGATGTACGGACTGATTTTGGAGAACCTGTCCGAGTACATCAGGCAGGTGTACGGCGAGGACCGATGGGAGGAGATCCGGAGGCAGGCCTGCGTCGACCAGCCCAGCTTCAGCGTTCACCAGGTCTACCCCGAGAACCTCATACCGAGGCTTGCCAAAAAAGCCATACAGGTGGGTTACTTATTTTTAAAAACTTTATTTAATAAGACAAGTTTTAGCACAAGTACAAAAAGTTTCACTTTTCATCAATAAGTACACCTTTTTCTGATACGTCAGTCCTTATATAGAGCTTAATGCGTAGAAGATGAATGGAGTTTTTAGTACGTGATGAGTAAAAAGTAGGAGCAAATGAGATTTTGATCGATTGTTTTGGGTTGAAAGTTTTTTTATTTTTTATTTATCGCATCTGTTATAAAATCGTAAATATTGTCACACACTTTTTAACTTTATCGAGAAAAAAAAATTAACCGACCTCTACATTTTAAAGAATTTTCATTAGTAACATATTTAATAATAAGTTTTCTAAATGTATCAATTTTTATTAATCATTAGTTTACTTAATTTTCATGAAGTCTGTAATTGGTAAAAAAATTTATTATTCTACAAAAAATATAATTAATTATTTTACTCCCTTGAAACTCTTGAATAAAATATTTTTTTTTTGTATTAAAAATTCAGATTAGAATAAATAAAATACGTTTGCTCGTTTTTATTCAAAAAAAATTTTTGGACTTATGCTTAAAAAAACAAAGACCGATCTCGTTTTGTCGGCTTAATAAAAGCGAAAACACGTACCAAAAAACTCGTTTTTGAAGTAACTTATTGTATTCGTCATTTTCACGTGATAAAAAAATGTCCCATTTCATCATAGCGCAGGTACACAGAAAAAAACTTTTTGTTCAACCCAACTCATTCAATCAAAATCATTCCGAGCTGTCAAAACTTATGTTTAATGACTATTTTTATTTGAATCCAATTTTTTCATTATCTCAATTCTACCCAATATTTAATCATTTCTAATAGACTCGAGAATACGCATAAGCGGTTTTCGGGAAGTTCACTTAATTAAGCACCGGATCATCAATCTATATCAGCGTCAGCACTTTTCTTCCACCCGCGTTTTTTTGAATTTTTTTTTTCCTCTCTTACTAGATAAGGATCAACGACGATGAGTCAATTACTATGGTTGGCGTAAAAAAGTAATATTGTTATTATACAGACGCAATGTAATTCATTAAAAAAATATCAAACGACGACGGCCTGAATAAATCATAAGCTCTCGGCTAAAATTATTTTTGCAATTTTTTACCATTGTTTATCACTCATTTTGAATGATTGCACGCCGCGTTCGTGCGCGTTTGTACGTAAGTCATTCACCCGTGGAAGTAATATCAAACTGTCTTATCCTCTTCCTCGGATCAATAATCATCTAAATATTTTATCTTTAGAATCATATTTAATACGGCGACATGACAAAAACGTTGAAATTATTACTTCAATTCTAAATTTTCTTATTGGATAACGATGTAATTAAAAAAAAAAAATTTACTTAGGTCTTGGGCATAACGGAACGCGAGTTCTTTGATCAGATGGGAGTTCACTTCGTGAGCTTCGTCGGACAGTATGGATACGACCGGGTCCTATCGGTCCTGGGCCGTCACGTGCGCGACTTTCTCAACGGCCTGGACAACCTCCACGAGTACCTCAAATTCTCCTACCCCAGGATGCGAGCGCCGTCCTTCATCTGCGAGAACGAAACCAGACAAGGTTAGTTGGACTTTGAGCTACTTTATATTTTCTCATGTAGCATACGCCCATTTATAAGCAGCGTAAAAAATCCTATTTTGGGTGGTTGAAAATCGGGGTGTGGTTTATCCAAGGGTCACGTTTTAAACTGAAAAGCTTGTTTTTTTCCCCATTTGTAACCCACTGAATCTGGGGTAGAGCTTATCTGTGAGGGCCGGCTTACACATGGGCGTATTTTTATTATTACTTTGTTAAAAAAATGTATTCTCGAAATTTCTAATGTACTCAAATTTACTCCCAAGTCTCAAATTGAACATCAGATATAATAAATTTACAAATTAACAGTTTTAAAATATAATGTAGAAACTCAAAAGGCTACTAACTGATCAGAATGAAATAATTTTTTACCTAAAAGCTCGCTCAGAGAGTTTAAATTAGTAAATTAGTAAATTAGTAAATAGTATTCAAAAAATTATGAATATTGTATTGAAAGTTAATATTGCAGATAACGTAAAAAAATATATACATACACATGTGTATGTTTCCAAACTAAGCAGAATTTTTTAATAAAAAGTTTTTGATGTAAATTGCACTTAGGACCCACGAGTTATGATAATCTAAATTTTCTGCAAACAGTTTTTTCTCTCATTTAATGAGCCATTTACAGAAAAACCGAGTCTACCAGTGTATCAGGTTTTCCGAAACTTTACTCTTAGAAAAATCTTTTATACAAAGCATTATTTATGAAAATCAATCAAAAGAGAATTGCAGCGCTCGATGTATAATCAGAATTACCCGCACAAAATGATATCGATATTCGTAGGACTGACTCTGCATTACAGAAGCAAGCGACGCGGCTTCGTGTACTACACGATGGGCCAGATACGCGAGGTGGCGCGTCACTTCTACCACAAGGAGCTCAAGATCGAGCTCGTCCGCGAGGAGATACTCTTCGACACCGTTCACGTGACCTTCCAGCTGACCTTCGACAACCGGGCGTTCACCCTGGCCTCCCTCGCCATGACCCGGGAGGAGAAGCACCTGCCCATCGGCGCCTCGGTACTCTTCGAGATTTTTCCCTTCTGCATTGTTTTCGGGTGAGACGACAACTTTTTTTACGAGATACGAGGTAGTTGCGGCCGAGCAGCTGATGAATATTAAATTTAAAATACGATGTGCTCGAAATAGCCACCAGGCTAGAATGTTAAGAACTCATCGCAAAACTACTTATACGTTGGTTAAAATTAGGTGATCCAGATGAAGGTCCGGGTTCCCCCGGATTCGATGTTTTTTCAAACCGAATCGTTATATACTGTATTGACACTTTACGAGGAAACATTTTTTTTCAAGTATATTCTTTATCAAAGTTATATCATTATAAATGCAGTTTAGTTAAATTTAATTGAGGTATCGGATTGATACTGAAATAATTTCAGACGTTCCCGTAACGATTTACTTTTTCAATATTCACAAAAAAAAAAGTTAAATTCAGTTTGAACTGTTTTTGGCTATAAGATATAATTTAGAAGTTAACAAAGAGTTTATTAATGACCTTAAAAAAAATAAAATAAAATAAAAATTTAATAACAAATTTGTACGAAATGTAAAAAATATTTTTAAAGTAAAAAAAAACCAGTGTTACCTTTGTTGAAATTATATCCTTCGCAATTGAGAAATATTCTGTCTGCAGTGCCGACATGATCGTAAGGAGTATAGGAAACTCATTAATGGTCATTCTGCCCGATCTCATCGGTAAAAAGATAACTCACCGGTTCGACCTAGTTAGGCCTCTCATAGCTTTTAAATTTCAATCGGTAAATAAAAAACTCACCTTATAAAAACATGTACCACTTACATTGTAAATTAACCGAACCGTTTTTCATTTGCTAAGATTCTCAACAGAACGAATAATATATTCGAGTTGGTGTCGGTAGAACCGGTCCTGGCCGAGAGACCAAGCGACAGACGCAAAAACGATCCCTTCATGAGCACTGAAATAGACAACCAGGAGGATCACACACTCCGACTCAAAGGTCTACCATAATTTATAATAAACAATGAAAATTATTTAACAAAATAATCTATCGATGAATTGTTAGGTCAAATGATATACATGGACAACTGGAAGATGATGTTGTACTTGGGAACCCCAGTGATGCCCGATCTAAATGCCCTCATAGGTGCTGGCTTGTACATAAACGATCTCTCCTTACACGATTTCAGTAGGTTAGTACTTAACAAATATTTGCATTTACATAAATTTTCACTCGTTTGTTTGATGATTTATAGAGACCTCATGCTAGCTGGTACCCAACAATCGGTTGAATTAAAGCTGGCGCTGGACCAGGAACAGCTGAAGAGTAAGAAACTGGAAGAGTCGATGAGGAAACTGGACGAAGAGATGAAACGAACCGACGAGCTTCTGTACCAGATGATACCGAAACAAGTGGCGGATCGGCTGAGAAACGGCGAGAGCCCGATCGACACTTGCGAAGTGAGTGGACTATTTGGTTTTTCGAATCTCCAAAAATTAATTTCGTTGAACTTTTAGATGTTCGACAGCGTTTCGATACTGTTCTCGGATGTAGTGACGTTTACAGAAATTTGCAGCAGGATAACGCCGATGGAGGTTGTGTCAATGCTAAACGGCATGTATTCACTGTTCGATACACTCACGGAAAGAAATCACGTGTACAAGGTAGGACCCAAGACTTTTGATATTAACGTAGGTACCTTTCAATTGTTGTGATGTACGTACTAACAAATAACGGAATTTTAAAGGAAGCTTCTGTACTTAGCTTATGGCTCCCTAACATACCTATTGAATTTTTAGTTGGAATTTTTGGGTAAACATTCTAATAATAAATATTACTAAACAAAAATACTCCCACTTGTTAGCTAAACATGACTTCTTTTTTAGAATTATGTCTGCTTAGTTGTAGTCGTCAATTTTTTTATTAGAAATGGTAATAAGTGGGTCTTGAAGCTTTGCTCGGTACACCAGTAAAAGCTAGCTTATAGATACAAGCTAAATTTATAAATTAAACAAAAACAAATGAAATTGTGAAATTCATTATTTTTTATGCTCATTAATCTAAAAAATACAACTCTCTGCTGAATTTAAAACCTGTGACTTTGCGAGAATTCAGGGTTAAAAAACATATACCTATTTCGACGGTCCCAGCGAAGAAAAACCTTAGCCAAAAATCTGCAGTTTTCAAATAATTGTGAGAAGCTGAAATAAATTAAAAAATCAGAAAAAATAAAGAATTTTAATAATTTAGCACTTAATAAATCAGATTTTTAATTTTTTCTAAATTTTTAATTAATTTCAGACGTTTATCGATAATTTTAAATATGCAGACTTTCGGCTAAGTTTTTTCTTCGCTGGGACCGTCGATTTAACAAACTTTATACAAAAAAATTTTTAATAATAAAAAATTCAGATTTGCAACGATCTACTGCGTAAAAAAACACTGACTTTGAAAATTAATCTTCAGGTGGAGACGATAGGTGACGCGTACATGGTGGTGTCGGGAGCCCCGGTAAAAACCAGCGACCACGCCGACCGGGTGTGCGACATGGCCCTGGACATGCTCGAGGCGATAACCGACCTCAAGGATCGCTCGACCGGGGAACACTTGCAGATCCGGATCGGCATACACAGCGGCGCGGTTGTGGCGGGGATAGTCGGACTCAAGATGCCCAGGTACTGTCTGTTCGGGGACTCGGTCAACACCGCTTCCAGGATGGAGGCCACCAGCGAGGCCATGCAGATACACATTTCCCAGTCGACCAAGGAGCTCCTGTCGCCCTCGTACAAGGTCACGGAACGAGGCGAGATACAGGTCAAAGGGAAAGGTGATGAATTTTTTTTTTACTATTAAAGTAAGGTTTAGAAATTTTGCTGAAAGTGTATGACAAAGGAAAGATAAATTTTCTAGTTTATTATTTTTTTCGTGGTTTCTTAAAGACGGGTTTTTAGTTTTTCAAATTTGATAAGTAGATCTATTATTTTTGTTAAAATAACATTTTTTTTTACAAATTTTTGGTGAAAGAGCAAAATAAACTTACAGTTACAAACCTTTTGAAAAATTGAAGTAGTCATAACAGCTAAACTCAGAATTTTTCATTTTTAAATCCATAAAAAAAAAATTTTTTAACAAACTGTTCTCTACATATACTTTGTTTATTGAAAAAATAGATTGATCTTTCAACTTGGAATATTCAGAATAAGTCGACGGTCCCAGCGAAGAAAAACCTTATCCGAAAGTCTGCATATTTAAAATTATCGAAAAACGTCTGAAATTAATTAAAAATTTAGAAAAAATTAAAAATCTGATTTATTAAGTGCTAAATTATTAAAATTCTTTATTTTTTCTGATTTTTTAATTTATTTCAGCTTACTCACAATTATTTGAAAACTGCAGATTTTTGACTAAGGTTTTTCTTCGCTGGGACCGTCGAAGTATTGATTCTGTATAGTTTTTTTTTTTTTTTACATTATTTAATTAAATTAATCCAAATGTCTTTCATTTTCAAAACCCTTAAGCTGAAAAAATTATTTTTTTCTTGTAAACAAACAGGATTAAAGAAAAATTATTTCCACTCAGGCACGATGAAGACCTACTGGTTGGAGAAGCGCGAGACTCGGTCGGCGTCGACCAGGAACATAGCGATACAGGATCCACCAGCTTGGCACAGCAACACAAACAGCCGGCACAACTCGTTCACGCGGAACTCCACGGGACAGCTCTTGTCGTCGTCACCCAGCGGCGCGCAGGCTCGGCTTTTAGCGCGGCTGCCCACGTCCCCGACGATGGCCCTGAAGTCGCTTCAGGCCGCCCTGGCTCCCACCCCCGCGCCCATGGTCTCGTCCTCGACCTCGGGGACATTCTACTCGGAGGAGAGGCCAATTTATTCGCCCATAACTTTCCAGGACGTTGCCAGGAGATCAGTGGCTAATTCACCGACCAAGGGTTCGATCAAAGGTGATTTAAAGAATATGATTATGCATTTTGTCTTAATTCTACCCTAGTATACCCAAGTGATCCCACTATCAAAGACTCGCTTAAATTAATTATAATTTAAGTAATAGAGTATATATTTTGTAAAATCTTGATTCTAATTTGATTTGGTCCCACGTGGTAGCACTTTTTGCTTTGGAAGGCACTTTAGCAAATACCTTACATGGAAAAAAAACATTACACATAACTGACGGGTCAATTTTTAAAACTTGATAAACAATTAATTTAATATCATAAAAAAAAAAATTTCTCGGTTACTCAATTTATTTTTTCGTCAAACCATGAACAAATAATGCTCTAAATAACCAATATTCTAATCTCTGTCGGCTTGAGTGTACCGAGGCTCAAACCGATGGACCACCGAATATACAATTTAAGTACTCTTAAACTGAGTTACCGAACCTTTTATAAATGGAACATTCATTTTAATTCATAAGTTTCGTAAAATTTCAAACATTTTTCCGGCAGAACTCAGATCGAATTCACTGGGTGCGATGTCGATAACGAGCTTCCAGAACCAGACGGCCGAGCTCTTCGGCTCCCTGATATCCGACACCGAGCAGCACTTCCGTCTTCACCGGGACAGCGTCTCGTCGTCTCGCAGCAAGCAGCAGGCGACGGTCCACACGTCGTCCATCCACCACCCCCAGCCGTCGGCGTCCGAGTCGTCGGACAGCTGTAGCAGCGCCGACAAGCAGAAGCTCCAGAGCGACAGCGAGACCAGCCAGCTCATGCAGCTCCGGGGCGAGCCCTGCTGTCCGGGGTTCGTCCTGCCCAAGGGCAACGGAGGCTCCAAACTCAAGAACAACCACAACGGCTGCGAGGTTTCTTAAGGAAGTTGCGAGCTTCGATTCGATTGATCTCAAACTTAGTTAAACGTACTTGACCCTTTAGGACCTGTTTTTCTGTAGCTTCAAAAAAAAAAAAAAAAATCATTATCGAGGTGAAGCTACTGGCGGGGAAGCTTGGAAACATTACGTAGTTAAAAGTATCTTTTAAAGATAAAAAATACCTTTAATATTTTTTGCATAAATAAGTATTGTTGAATACATTTTGAAAATGAGTTTAGTTGCTCAGGTAATAGGAAAAAATATCTTTTAATTTATGAAAAAACCACGAGGTTTGACAATTTGAAAATTTGACTTGTAAAAAAAATTTGGTCTTAAGGGATAAGGTTCAGAAACAGATGATGTACTCGTGCAGAGAAAAAATGAATTACGAGCGAGAAAATTAACTATGGGTCTTAGATATCGTAAGATGAGATAATTTTGAGTGGTTTACATTAAGATTCTAAAGAAATTAAAAAACTTTCATTCAGATAGAAGAATTGTAAAATGGAGGTCAAAAATAATTAGCTTACGTTGACAGAATGAGAATTTTTTGGTTTAGTTTCACTTGGAAGCTTATTGAAAAACCCGTCCAATTCATCCCAGTTTATGATATATTTACTTATTAGGTTAAAAAAAAACTATTTTAATGATAAACAGAACCAAGCATATACAAAAAAAAAAAAACTTTATATCAGGATAAACAGATGTGTTAATTATTTTATCTTAATCTCTGTCTAAAATCATAAATAATTCAATTTATTGTTTTAATATAAAATTCACAGACTAATTTTGTTTTTCATGACTATTTGTGTTCCTTTTTTCATCCCACAAGTGGATAACAAAGATTAAAAATTAAAAAATTTCGTCTCTTGATCTCATTTTGTCAAAAAAAAAAACTTTGTTTTATTTGAACGATCTTTTGACAGGCAACTTTGGTCAATTGTTATTAGTACATACTACTATTATTATTTTTATCATTATGTTTGAAATGCAGAAAAAGAGTTTTTATGTTGTTATAACGTGTACGAAAACTTGCACAATAGTTTTTTTCTTTATTATAGCAGTTGAATACAATTGTTAGATAAAACTAATATACGTAATGAAACTTAAAAGTGCATTTGAAAAATGGTAGAACTAATTTTTTATAATGATAATAAGTTTTGTTGTTTACTTTGCTCTCTAAATACCAAGTAAGACTACAAATCTCATGATTACTGCAAAGAGTGAGAGAATTAACTTCTTGAATGTTATAGATTTAAATTTTCATGTTAATAAAAGAGTGAGCTTATGTGTGTAAAAATAAAACAAATAAAAAACAAAATATATAATAATGTTTATCAACTTCTAACTTAAGTTACAAAGTATATTTATCAAACTAAAAATTGTGTGCAGTCTAGGAAGAAAACAAAAAAATCTAAAAGATGTAAGATTTTGTAAAAACGTTTGTCCATAAAGGGCTACAATGTAACTACCCGAATAAACATAAATAATTGATAAACACTGCTATTGACTCATTCATCGTGCGGCGAACTGTCCATAAACCATGTGGCGAGTGAAACTCAACACCAAGATTATTGTCTTGGGTTTCCCCATTATTCACCCCGATTACGTCAATTTGCTTAGCCGGAAAATTCGTAGTAGGAAATGATGCGATTCCGGTGAATCTTTTTTTCTCCTCTCTCAACCCCATGATTCCTAAATTTCAAAGTAAACATCTTCATTTATCAGCGTAAATTGTGAATCGCCATCTCATTACGTCAACGCACTTTCTGATCTCCTTTCTCGGGCACAATGGAAATGTATAAAAAAAAAGAGTCGTTAATAACGTCGGCTTGCAGTGGACAATGGGTAAGCACAATACCACGGCGCGATTTTTCAGGCTCAAGTCTCGCGATATGGTTTCTTTTTCTGCTCGCGGGATTAAGAAAGCCGAGTGACGCCCTGTGGGAATCTCCTGAGATCGGGTATCGAGACTTTTTTTTTAATTTTAGGTCGTATGGATGGATATTTCACACTCGAGTGGGCGTACTTCGAATTATAATTTTTCTTTAAAATAGATTTTATGAAAAATGAGATATTTTTTCCATAAGACTGGGCATAAAAAGAAACTGTAAAATTGTGTTTGATTAAAAGTATAATGATTTATTAAAAAAAAAATTATGCTAATGTCAACGTTAATTTTTCGTTAATTCTTTACGAATCAACAAACTAATTATCTCATTATAATGACAACGACAGGCTTCGCGCAGAACAGTTCCAGAGTATCCTTGATTTAAATCAGCACCTGTATCAATGAGAGTTGTAACTAGTTTAAAATTTCCTTTTTCAACAGAAATAGATAACGGTGTTCGTTCCAAGGCTTAAATAATTTTTAAATGATAATTTTGTTTAAAATGAGCCGAAGTTTGATCCATTGTGAGAGTTTCTATCTAAAAATAAAATTTTTTAGAATAAAATGTTATAAAAGTATGAGGGTAATGTTGATAAATTCTAGGTACATAGTTTTTCATTTCTTAATAAATAAAAGAAAAACCAAATAAAGTAACATTATAATAATTTTTTTCTTAAAATGAGTTAATAAAAATATTTATTTAAACCAATTTTCTAACAACATATCATAGAGTTAATTTTTTTAAAATGAGAAATAAGTAATTTATAATGATTAATTATGATTATTTTTTTGTTCATAAAGTGACTGGTCGGATAATAAAGAGAATTTACTGACTTTTTTTTAAGTACGTTTTAAATGTGAAACTTATATTCAGTCGTTTAAAGTCAATGTTTTTTAATGTCATCCGAATGTGAAGTAAACAAAATTAAAAAATATATTTTACATAGTTTTGAAAAAATCACAATTCATCCTATTATTATGAATCTTTTATATAAAATTAAACAATAAGTCTTTAGATTCTTAAAATCTCTAAAAGTTTTAACGTTCATACACAATTTTACGACAAATTATATTAAATAAAAATAACTGTTATAGAAAAAAATTAACTTATTTACTAGAATAACCATTAATTTCAATAAATTTATACAAGGCCGATTTTTAGAACAAACTTTACAACTTGCATTCAAATGCATGAAATCAAATTGCCACGCATCATCGCTTTTAGAAACGTTTTGGTCCAGCCAAAAAATTTTCAAATTACAAACTACCAGCCCCAATAACTTTTCAGTCTAACGTCAATTAATCAAAAAATAAAAGCCATTTGGAAAATTTTAACAACACCGAAAAAAATTTTCTTATCAAAGTTTAAATTCATTCGAGTAAAAATTTATAAAACACTTAGGAAAATTAATTTGGCTGATTTTTTATAATAAACATGCGCAGCTATTTACAAAATTCTTTCTTGTAATTCTAATCCCGACAAGACGTAACGACGATCTTCGGTACATCTCGTCTTAGTTTTTTCGGCATGCCGGGCGTCTGGAATCTGTTGGTCGTGCAGTTAGTCCGGCCGGTATAATTTACATGCGAGGTTCCTGAAAACAACAAACCAACAATTAATCAATACTCTTTGAAAACTAATACCATAAACTATCCAAAGCGTACAGGATTGTAACGTCGGCAAGATATTTTTTTTTTTAAGTAAAAATTTACAGCTCGTAACATTCTAAATCACGAATAAATACTGCTTTTTGAATTTCTTTTGAAAATAAATTTTAACTTCGTTGTTTTTCATTTTTCGTAAATAAACTGACTTTGATTCTGTACAATTAATTGGAGAAACTTACCGATTTTCGACCTCGGAGACGGCGAGAAGATTTTCCTGATGACCTGAACGGACTTGATCGGCGAGCTAATGAACCCGAGGGACTTGCGGGTGTTCAGGGACGAGGCGGACTTCTGGCTCCTGCTGGTGGCGGAACTCCTGTTACTCGAACCCCGGCTATTGGCGAATGAGGCTTGCTTGGGGGAGTTACCGAGGCAGCAGTGGGCCTTGACCCTTCTGCGCAGGGTTATGTGACGGTTGTCCCAGACGACCTTGACGGACCTGTTGTTAGAGGAGTCGGACTCCGACTTGCTCCTGTTGGCCCGGACCCGGGAGCCAGATCTACTGGGCAACTCGGAGCAGGACGCAGTGGGCTTCTTGAGCACCGGGATCTTGGACTTCTTCGACTGGGCGTTTGCCTGGTAGATCTTCAGAGTCGGGCTGGTCTTTTTCACGGGGATCCTGGACTTCGTCGCACCCTTCAGGATGTCCTCGAAGTGCTGCTTCATCTCGGAAACCCTGGTGTGACGGATGACCATCGGGGAGTTCCTGCTCAGGTCGTCGTACGAGGTGGACGGCTCCATCGAGTCGTGCTCGAAGTCGAAGTGCCTGTGGCTCATCTCCGAGGTGCGGAAGTTCGGGTGGTTCGAGCCCGTGTCCGAGGGCGTCGAGTGGATCGCGCACTTCTCCATGTCCTCGAACATCCTCTGCAGCAGGTATCCCGTACCGTGCATAATTATGCCGCTGTCTTGGCTGGACACCGTGTCCGGGAAGCTGACGACTTCGCTGGAAATCGAAAATAATTGTTTAGATTATTTTTATGCAAAGTTTGACGTAACTAGAAAAATATTTCACCACCTTGAATATTATAAAGAAAAAAAAAAAAAAAACTTGAGTTTAATAGAATTTTTTAATAGTCTAACTTAAATTCTGAACTCATTTAAATTCATTTAACTATAGTTAGTACTTATTAGAAAAAAAAGGTACTTAGAAACTATAAAAGTATGAAAAAAAAATATAAAAAATGCTTTAGCTTGTGTCATTGCAACAATATAGAATGTAATACAATTTTCAGTTTTTCAAATACACAGTATGTAGAATCGGTCATCAGAACGCTCGAGGGATTTGTTTTGATGTAAAACCAAAACAAGTCAAACTAATTTACCCAGTCAGCCATTTTATCCAAGGTACTACAAAATTATTCTCATTATCAAAGTTAAGAAAATATACCTATTTACCAAGATTTTTCCATTATCTTATGAAATTATTTTATTTCCTTTTATACAGAATATTAAATAATAAAAAATTCTGGTTCATCTAGCTCGAATTAAACAACTTTTACCCGATCATTTAGAAAATTTTGTAAGTTCGTTGTCGATTCAATCATAAAATCGACGATTTTTCTGAAAAACTCAACTACTTTGTCATCCGAAACAATGTAAACATTACTCACGTGTTTAAATCAGTCTCCGACCTCTGCGACTCTCCGAAAACCGAGTCGTTGCTCATAGCGTCGATGTTCATGTCCAGGACGTTACAGTCGTCCTCGAGGACGACCATGGAACTCTCCTCCCTCACGGTCTCCAGATTTGGGGTTTTTCTGCTGCCCGGGTTCTCCGAGAGTTCCAGGTACCCAGCCAAAATCGTCGACTGGAGGGAGTTCCAAGACTCGTTTTCTCCGAAGGAGCGTCGATTAAAGTCGCTACCGCTGCATATGAAGCTGCCGTTGTTGGTCTTCAAGGCACTCGTCATCGCGTGGAAAATATATCGGACTCGCACTTGCTTTTGACACAGCCTCACGGGACGTACTGACGCGATTTTCGGGGTACGGAGAGGTGACTCGGGACGGTTGGAACAAAACAAACCGACGGAGAGGTAGGGAATTTGAATATTTGAAGTTCGCTTGATTGGTAATAAAGGCAGGTGGGTTTTAGAAATTTGAAAATATAATTTAGCGTATCTATAGTTTCGAAATGATTTTTCAAATTTTTCTAAAAGTTTTTATTGGTAATTTTAAATGAACATAATTCAGATATTTTACCTATAATACTTTATGTTAAATTTAATACAATTTTTATTCTTAAAAATGTATTTTTAGTCACAGTTGTAACAGAACTTAAACGAATCTTTTTATACTCATTTGTATCATTCATTATTTTCTTTAGTTAATAAAAGTAACTTTGATATTTATTTTATTTTTTATTATTATAATTATGTAAAACCTAAATAAACATTATTTCAATTAATAGTATATACGTTATAAAATTTGTATCATTTTTAGTATTTAAAATTTATTCTTGAATTTAATTTTGATAATCACACAGAAATTCACGGGTAAAAAATGCATTTAAATTTTTTATCAAACTAAAATTTTTTAAAATTAAGTAAACGTTTTTCATTTTTCAAGTAAATTTTTATGAAATAACGTAAACTAAAATAAAGCCAAATAAAATATCAAAAATGAAAAGAAGCAAAAGTTTTTTTTGTATTTTCAAGGAGTTCTTGAAATAAAAGTAAAAAGTTTCCTGTGACGGTACATAGATCAAGAAATTTAATATTAACAGTCACGGTGGAATAAGATATAAATCAAAGTGCATTTTAATGTTTGCCTTTGTATAAATGTGTGCGCACGTGGAACCAACAAACCTTTACATACGTTTTATTTTATGTACACCCCGCCTCTTTTAAAATATCTAAAGTGCAGTATTTTCATGAAGTAGATAAAAAAACATGACGGATCATTTTCCCACTTTGTTTATTTGGCCTTTTGGTTTTTGAATAAAATTTCACAAGTTGTGCAATAGGTGTTCAATGACACACTGAGAGAAGGATTTGGTTCACGCAACCAAATTTGGTTGTGTGAACCAAGATTTGGTTATTTTTGGTTTCTCCCAAGCTTTGGTTCATGCGACCAATGATTTGGTTACAGGAACCAAATGTATAGATCACAGTCATGTCAAACAGTTCGCTGTTATAACCCCAAAAAATTTTTTGCGGTAATTCAGAAAATTACGAACTCACGAAAAATGTATTAAAATGATCGGTGCTATATTAGATTGAAAACGATTAGTAATTTGATTTAACTTCGTAGAGAAAAATAATTTTGTTGTCAAGAGAAAACTCATATTTAAATAAACTTAGTTAATTCTTCGAAATTTATTGCTGAAATTTGAAATTAAAATATATTCTTATACATTTAACAAGAATAAAGGTAACTGGTTTTAAGCAAATTATTACAACAATAAACAATAAAATAATACAATAATAAATAAAATTTGTTTTTAAAATAAAAAATAAAAGCTCGATTTTTACGCGTGGAGTGTGGACCAAAGATTTGGTTCCCACAACCAAATTATCCGATTTCTTTTCAAGTTGAAAATTTCAACCAAATATATTTGGTTCCTTGAACCAAATCCTTCTCTCAGTGCAGAGTAAAGCTTTTGTTCATTTATATAAAATAGAAATTTGAGTAACGATATGATTTTTAAATCTTGATTTTTTGAAGAAGCAATCAAGTTGACACATTTAATTGAAATATAAATGAAAATTTTATACCAGTCATGATTAATAGTAAAATATAGGATATTTTTTATCAAAATTTTAGAATTGCTTGTTTTAAATTTTTTCAAAATAATTTTAGATATATTCTGGATAAAAATATACTTATTTTGTTTGTTGGCTTTTAGAATTACAATTTGTTCTAAAAATTAAAACTACTGCATAAAATAAAATCCCTAAACGAAAACATGGTGAACACATTTTGAATGACTGATAAATTCTTACTAATCATACCACTTAAATAAATTGCTATAAAAATGCACTTGTCGCAAATAAAAAATTTTTCAGTGACACAGACTTCCGAAGCACGTTTCTTGTGATTATTTAGAGTTTATTATAGCCGTGTAAAGACTACACCTTAATAAAAAAAAATTTAGTAGCGGTTTACGACGCAATATAGTTCCTCCAAGCTTGGCTCGACCCGCATACCATGAGCAGCCCAAAAAAATTTAGTAAAATTATAGGAAATAAACCACTTGCTGAAAAAAAACTCTAAAGTTAGTAACGATCCCTCGCGTAGTTCGTAATAATAGCGCGGCTCTCGTATTCCAGCTGCAGCGACAATAACTCGAGTGCAAGTGCAGTTTTTTCGGAATCGGAAGCTGCTTTTAAGGTAATAAATTAAGGGCTGCTGGTGGGATGATGGGTAATTGAATGTCGCTGGTTGCGTGCGCCATAAGTCAGAGAGGATGCGCGAGGGAGCTTGCGAGGAGGGTATATAAGCACCCCATGACCGCCACGGTTCCCTCATTTTCACACCCCAGTCCATACGCGATATTCGCTCTTCAGTCTTTGTCTTTCTACCCTTGCGAGGTGAGATAAGTGCTTGTGAACAATTTTCAGTGATTAGGTTTTCAGTGAGTTTGTGCGAGGTGCGATGATACGTCACTTTAACAAAAAATCTAATTAATGGAAATAAATCGAGTTTTGAGTGAAATGATTTTTCTGATAAAAGGTTCATTCGATTTTGAGATGCAGTTAATTGGTTTATTAAAAATTATTATTATTTTTTTAATTTTATTTAAATAGTGAAAAAAAAAAGAGTATCTGATTTTCGATAAGCAAAGAAATTTCAGAAGGAATGATTTTTTTTTTAATCGATCTCACTTTTTTTTAACCCCGAACTGTGATAATTTATTTGATTTTAAATAAAAAAATCCGGATTTTTATAAATAAATTAGCGAGTTTTTAGAGAAAATTAATTTGAAAATATTTCGTCTTTGAAACTTCCATCTTCTTTTTTAAATTCTATGATGAAAAAAATAAAAATAAAAAAAAAAACTTTTAAACAAATAGAATAAAACAAAATTTCTTAAAATTTTTTCAAAAGTATTCACACGAGAACTAGTATCTACTAAAATATATTTGTACTTGAAAATAAATTTTAAGCTAAAAAGAAAGAGACTATTATTTTATATTGAAGACTTGTAAGTCGCATAAAACTCATTTTACGAGTGTTAAAAGAGTGGCTTTCATAGCCCTTAAGGATTTTTAATATTTTTCAAAGTCTCATGAGAAAAAACGATTCGTTTATCAGAGAATAATCCTTTTTTTTTTTTTTAAATTTACTTTTGATTCAAATTCAAATTACCTGGCCATTTTAATATAACGTTTATATGACTATTAAAATCAAATATGAATCTACTTCGCATGTCAATAATAATTTAACTATCAACCTAATTCGAATAACATTTTACAATACATAAATGAATTTACGCAGAGCGAAGTTACAGCATCAGCTGTAGTAGAATTAATTTGTTAGAATTTTGGTGGTACAAATTGAAGTTTTAATCACCGTTTTTACAAAGTCTAAAAAAACTTTAAATTATTAAAGTTACGATAACGTCCAGACAATATCCACGAACTTCGATGATTTTGATAGGGTCAAGTTACCGATATTTCACTGATTTAATTTTCTTCAAAGTCAGTTGACAAAGTCTTGTTGACATCTTGTAAATTAGTCGATATTGCGTTTCAAATTATACATGGCTAATATAAATTTTAATTTTTGGAAGCTGAATTTGTTACTCGGTTTTGCACGCTTCAATGCATTCGTAAATTCAATTTCAATTTGATTCCTTCAAAATTGAGAAATCTTGTCTCAAAAATTATTATTGTTTCGTTTTAATATCAACTGCAACTAGAAACGAATGAAAAATTGGAGTTATCATTAAAGACTAATTAAAATCTTCCAAAACATCGAACAATGCCAATTATTAATTGGTTCCCAATAATTAGTATTCGGTACTGCGTGGCAAGCTTTAACAAGATTTTTCGACATCGATGAAAGCATCAAAACTGTGACTCTATCTGGTTTTATACAATTTTTTCCATTGTTTGTACGACTCGGAAAAATAATAATTTTTCCAAAGTCAAGTAGCTTATATGAGATCTTATGGCGGCCTTAACGTTCTGAAAGTTTAGGAACATTATTTTGAGTTTTTAGTTTCAACTTTACGACCCCAGCTACGAGTTTCGTACGTTTTTTTAAAACCATTAAAATTTTAGTTCAAGTTAGTTTATTAAACAAAAAAATTAAGCTTCATACACTTTTAAATATTTTTACCTTATCCTTACAGCATCGAAAAAAATTACAATTCATCCTACGTGAGCTTTTATTAGATCTTATGATAGTGCTAAAGTGAGCAAAGTTTGAAAATATTTTTTTAGCATGGTTACAGGTTTATTGCTTTAACATCCCGGTACATACGTTTTTACAGCGTAGTTCGAAAAATTTTTATCATTTTTTCACTATGCTCTACTAAATTTTCGTTTACAGATTGAAAAAAGAAATTACTTCTGATGCTTGATTTACAAACCGTTGCATTTTAAAAATAAAATTATACTGTTATTATTAGATACGTTGTTAAATTAACTTTGTAAGAATTTATTATATTATATTGCAAAAATAACTGACCTTTTCTTTTTGATTAACAATACTTAATTTGAAAAAGTAAAACCTTATAAAGACAGATAAATTATATTCATTAAGATCAATCACCTAAAATTAATTGTTTATAATTAATCGCGAACAATAACCGAACTCAATAAATTTGAACCCGAATTTTTCCAAAAACATACCAAAACCACCCACTTTGTTTTTTTTTTTTCAGAATGCATAACCCGCTGATACTTCTGTGTCTCCTGGCTGCATCCCTGCACTGCGCCCTGTCGGACGAGCCGGAGCTGGTGAACAAGCGCAGCGTTTACTTCCAGGGACCCCAGGGCGAGCTCTACCCGGTCCCGGAGCGTCGCACGAGCGACTCGAGCTTCGTTCGCTTCGGCCGGAGCGACTCCGGAGACCTCGAGGTCAGCCAGCCGCACACCCGCTCGGACATTATAATCCGCTTCGGCAGGGATGGCAGCATGACCGGAAGGCTCAACCGGCTTCGCCAGGAGCGCATTCGTCGGCTGGCTCGGCTGGCCCTGCTCTGCAAGAGCCAGGACGAGGTGCCCGCGAGCTCGGCCGAGGAGAAGATCCTCAAGGAGATCTGCAGGGACGCGCCCCTGCACCCCACCGTGCCCGACTTTGTCTAGTGCGACGATCTAAAGACTGAATCGAGGAGGATAAGGCTTGTTATGTATAATCGGTGCTTTAAGCTATTATAAAAAAAAAATAATAAAATGAAAAAATTAATAAATATAGTGCAACGCAATGCATGAATGTTACGATTATCAGATTATTTATTTGTTCGAAAACAAAAAATAAATAAATAATGGTAAACCTCGTTCCTTTTTATTCACCAGGTGAGTTTGTTCACCTTACGAGAGATGTAATAAAATAAGATATGTATAAAAACAACTGAAACTTGCGTCTTTTTATTTAAACCCTCAAAATAAACATTTTTATAAAGATATAACTGTTTATATTATAACAATTGTTATAGCTGATAATCGCATCTTTGGCTGTGTTTTATAAATTCAGGATTTTTGAATGAATGTTTCAGTTATTTACTAATATACATTCTAAAATATCAAAAAGGTTTCTTTAAAAAATATTAGATCCTCAAACTACAATTTTCGACCTACGAAGAATTTAAGCTCTTTTTATATTTATTTTTTTGCATTAAAAAATTTTTTTTCTAAAACTCTTTATATTTACTTTGGTTTTCCATTTTCCATAGTATGAATCAATACAAAATTGGAACAAAAAAAAATAAAAATCAGAGTTTTCCTTTTTTTTAACCATAGATCCGTCATGGCCATAATTATGATGTATAATTTAATGAGCTTTCAGAAGAAATTTTTTATTGTAATAAGTGGAAAGACCACGAAAAAAGCTGCTTTTCAAATATAAGTTTGAACAGTCTCGTTCATTTATGAATGTTTAGGTTGTATTTAAAGTCCACAAATATTTTGTTTTTTAATTCATTCAAATGATTTTTATAAAAAAAATTATATATTAAATTGAGCAATTATTATCAATGAAATGAATTCTACTTTCTAAGTGGCCATGGTTTCAATCCAATATCAGCAGAGGTTTTAAAAATTTTTTGGACAAAACATAAGTTGCGTTGTCAAGTTTTACTAATTTATACTACTCAACTATGATATGATAGAAATTAATATGAAAACTAATAGAAAAACAGCCAGAGAAATTTGCTATTTAGGTATGTTTTGATTAAAACCTTTAGAACAAGGCCATGGATTCAGACCTTTGTACCAATAAGTTTTTAGATTGCAGAAAAAAAATTTCGTTCTGCTTTGTTTGATCAACTCTATGGATATTACACACATGTAAATTAAGTATACAATGAAAAATTCATATAGATTTTGATAAAATAGATAAAGTTAGCGGTCACTTCCAGTGCTCTAAGGAACCGCAGTAAAGGTAAATATGAAAAATCCCCCAATAATCGTGAATCACGATCAAAGGTACACAGAGCCACACAATAGCCCGTCCAGGCGGTACACAAAAGGTAAAATTCTTCCCTTAGATAGTTCTCGGGCGTCCGGGCGGGTGGGTATTACGACGATAAATCGGCCTCAAATCCCGCGACACAACTGGAGCATCAGTAATCAGCCCGTGCCTAATCCCTCGGCGCGGCCGGCAGCGGTTTCGAAAAGGTTTCACCTCTCTGGTACTACTCTGGGCAAGGGTGACCGATACACTTTTCCAGCCAGTCCATCGCCGGTCGTCCGGCCGCGCGCGCGGACCACGATGACCACCCGGAAGATGAACTCCTCGGAGAGCCAGCAGAACCTCCTGAACAACGAGATGAAGCAGGCCGGGGCCGGGGGCTCCAAGGAGTCCCTCAGCGCCCCCGGCGAGTACATTCTGGGCCCCGTCGAGAAGCACTTTCTTCTCAGCGCGGAGAGGGGAGACGTGGCGACGGTCAAGAGGCTCCTCGAGGAGAACAAGGACCACCCGGAGATACTCAACATCAACTGCGTGGATCCCCTTAACAGGTCGGCCCTCATAGCCGCCATCGAGAACGAGAACATCGACCTTATCGAGACGCTCCTCGAGCTCGGCATACAAGTCAAGGTACGAGACTGAGAATCCCCACCGCGACTGACCCTGATTCGCTGGCGCTGGGGTTGGGTTTTTTCGGTTACCGCGGAGTTTTTTTATGTGATGTTCAAGATTTTTTTTTCGGGGGAACTAAATAAAAAAGATTTTTGTTTTAAAAAAATTTTTACTCTCAAGAGCTGAGAGCTTATTTTTTTTTATCTATACAAGTGATTTTTTTTTAAATGTATGACTATAAGTTGTTCAGTTATTAGTCCAGCAAACGCGCGAGACTCAAACTGTCGACCCTTGAATTACTAATCCAGTGCTGAGACGTCCAAAATAATCACTACACTATAGTTTTAAAATTACGATCTGCTTTTTAAAAACAAATTTAAAATTGAATTGAAAAAAAACAACTAGGTCTTAAATCTTTATTGTACATGTTCAAGTTTATGTTATTTTATTTTTTATGTATTAATAGTATGCAATCAGCCAGTAATCTAATTATAAATAAATAAATTAGCCAAGCGAAATTTTTGAATGGTTCTCGAACCAGTAGCATTTTTATTTTCCAATCCGACGTCCTTACGTCTGGACCACTTTGAACACTTTAATGTTTTTATTCCTCTTCAGTTTTAGTTCATTTTTAAAAACATCCCGATTTTTCAAAAATTCATCAAACATTAAAATATTGATGTGTAAAAAAAGATTAATTCTGAATCAACAGGATGCACTTCTGCACGCGATCAAGGAAGAGTACGTCGAGGCGGTCGAGGTGCTGCTGGAGCACGAGGAAAAAATCCACAAGCCCGGCCAACCTTACGTGAGTACCTAAATCTCAAGTAATCCCGAAAATTAAGGGTTCGCGTTTCACACCCGGTGGGTCGAGCATAATTGCAACGCAATCTGCGGGAACTTGATATCCATATAGATCCTGGCTTCGTGTTTACCGGAGATGCGACCGAGTAGCCGGCTCGTCTTACCAAAGTGAAAAGTATACGTGGTTGTCCTATGGTGCAACCTGTAACTAGCCGCGAAATTGATTGTCTTTATTAAGGGGACGGTTTGACGGTAGCCCGTCCGCGCGAAAAGTATTTGTTTAAATTGCAAAAAAAAATTTTATTCTTTTGAGTTTTTGATTTTTATTTTTGGAAAAAAATAGTACAGCAATTTGACCTTTCAATATTGAAATTTTAGATTTTTCATGTATGAAAGCAAAAAAAAAAAAATTTTGGGGTAAGAACTAAGTTAATTTGTTTTTTAAATAAATTAATTTTACGCACCTAAAGGTACGATTATCTTCTGGGACTTCAGTATTAATGAAACAAATCATTTTAAATCAAATCTTATGATATACAATGAATCTTTTACCCTAAAATTTTAAATATAATTCATAGTTTTTTTTAGCCAACTACTTTTAATCATAATAATATTTAAAAACTTGTACTATTTCGAACACAAAAAAAAAAAAATCAAAATAACTTCATAAGACTGTAAAAGTTTGAAATATTTTTTTTAAAAGAAAACTGTGAAACCAAACATTGTCACTTTTTTTTCGTAAGTGTCTCGACTTCAATGACTAGAAGAACGTTGAAATATGTTCTCTCGAGAAGGGTTTCCCGCACGTGCATAAATCGCATTGTACGTGTTATCTTGTTTAAAATAATATGCGCTTGCACAAATAATTATATCTATATTTCAAGGGTTACTCAACTCGGGTGACGAGAGAGCCACGAGACAAAATTTATATACATTCGGCTTACTGGAATAATTATAAACGTTATCTTGTTTCCTACTATAATTAACTATTTATACTAGTGCTTGAAAATTTAAAATCAAGTTTATAATGAGCGCAAAACTACGCTACGTGTACGGATAAGCCTGTATCTAAATTAATTTATTAATTTATGTTTAATTATATAAATTTTATTGTTTGAAAATAAAATATTGAAAAATATTATTTTTTAGTACCTTGTAAAAGATTGTACGGCATTACGTGGTATATACACGTGATTTTGCGTATTTTTCGTTTGAAACCATAATAGTAAACTTTATGCAAATGTTGTTACCAAACTCATTACAAATGTTTTAATTACACCAATAATCTTTTTACCTTAAATATACCAATATTATTTTGAGATTATTTTAAAAAACTGTTTTGAAAAAAAATTGTGGTATTTTACTGAAAATTATTAAAAGTAATAATAAATTTATCAAATCGAAATTACCAATGTACGTGTACGGAAAATATAAATTCAAAATAAATTATCTTTAACTACCAAACCACCACAGTAAGTTTTGATGATCTTTGAAGAATTGATTAACCCTTTAATCTTATCAAAAGATGGTGGCTTCTATTTATCACTGAAAAAAAACTTCTGTTTCCCTTGAAAAAAAAAGGTCCAGCCGACAAAGCGGCATAACTTTTAATTTTCCTGCAAGCCCCCGCACGTAGCCCATAAAGCAATCAATTACCTCAAAAAAAAAAAAAAAAAAAAATTTTACAGAGTTGGGAGGCGGTGGACCGTTCGGCCTCGAACTTCACCCCGGACATAACGCCCCTGATCCTGGCAGCGCACATGAACAACTACGAGATTATAAAGATCCTGCTGGACCGCGGCGCGACCCTGCCGACGCCCCATGACATGCGGTGCGGATGCGACGACTGCGTAACCTCGAGCGAGACCGACTCGCTCAGGCACTCCCAGTCCAGGATAAACGCGTACAAAGCCCTCACCTCGTCCTCCCTCATCGCTCTCTCGTCCAGGGATCCGCTCCTTACCGCTTTCGAGCTTTCCTGGGAGGTCAGAAGGCTCAGCACCATGGAGTCCGAGTTCAGAACCGAGTACGAGGTGAGTAAGATTTGATTTTTTTTTTATGAATTTTTTCATTATGTCTGAAGAATTAAAAAAAAAATTACTACTCGGATGATAGAAAACTTTGAAAAGCTTAGAAAAAAAAACTTCGATTTAGCAATAGTAAGTTACAATGAAATTGACATGGTTTGAAAGAAATTGTGTGAAAAAAAATAGTACCAGAGAAGCTTTAAAACTGCGCACGTTTACAAATGAAGCTCTTTTCTATAGTGATAAAAAATACTTCTCATTTTAGTATTTTAATTTTAAGAGCATCCCTTTTTCCAAGCCTGATGATATGAAAACTTCTGAAATAATTTTCTAAGCTTGGAAATTAGATTTTGATAAATGACATATTTTTGAAAGTGCACCCATAAAAATCTGAAAAAACAACTCAAAATTACAGTTAGAAATTACAGTTAAAAATAGTTTTCATAGAACTGTTTCTGAAAAATTCAGGTCTCAAAAGGTCAGTTTATTCATAAAAAAATGAGCGAGTAAAAATTTAATTTTTTGAATTATTACATTAATAAGTAAAAACCAGCTTTGTTCAATACACAATTAATACTGGAAATACGAATGAAAATCCAAGTAAAAAATAGTTCTAAATAATTAAAACTTATAAAAATTCATTGTTTACGTTGAGAGTGTACAACCATTTTTAAAACTTATAAAATAATTTGATTTGTTGATCACCATAGATTTAAAAATCTAAATAAACCAAAAACTTAAAATAAATTTATTACGGTAACAAGATGAAATGTAGGTGAGTCTCAGCAGACTCTGCGATCTATCCTACTTCCACGGGTAGCGTTTAGGTATTTCGTTAAACAAGATAAAACACAACATTAGCTAATCCGTCTGTCATTGGCCGATTACTTATCACAACCTTTAACCGCATGGGCTTTCATCTGTACGGGGATCAATGTGTAACGATGAAACAAGGTTTGCGTTAATCACGAGATTAGCAGCGTCATTTTATCCAATTAAACCTTGGGTCTGCGTGTAACAGTCGTACGTGCTTTCCTCTACGAAACTGTACATTTTTTTTTTTCCTTTTTTAAGAGTTTTAGTTTATTTATTATTTTGTTTTTATGTGAAGATGAAGTAAACAGGGGAAAATACGATGACCTCGTTTAGCCAAAACCCAAACATTCCAGAGTAAACATACGATGTTGTGAAATGAAAAGAGCATAGCTGTGAATGTAAATGTTAAATTATTTCTGGATTTTTAATTTTATAACGCGTATTAAAATGACTTTTATTAAAACGACAGTAATACTTATTTTCATGTAAATTTAATAATTTAATTAGGGTTTTTGTTAGCTTAAGAGCACTATTAAATGAATTTAAGGATTCGTTGTTTTGTGAATTTTAAAGAGAGTTGTATTTAATTTTTAAAGGGCAAAAATAAAACTCATATTTAAAAAAAAAAAGAGTTTAAAAATATGTATCACCGGTGATGTATTGTAAAAAATATTTCAATTCGATTGAGAACTTTTTAAACATCCAAAAGGGATGAAATCAAACTTTATAAAAGTTTATCGATTGATTACACCGTAGATTTCAAATCACATAACAACATTCCATAAAGCAGTTGGTTCTAACTTTTTAAATACATTTTTTAATTCGTCCTTGAAATTAATTTTTCATTACTATCCGGATTATAAACTTCATTAATTTTGACAAAAGTTGCAGAACAACTGCGCTAATTAATATCAAAGATCGATCCGATGATCATGCAAAATTAACATTACATTCAAAATCCTCAGGAGATGCGCGACAACGTACAGAACTTCGCCAGGAGCCTGCTGGACCACGCGAGGACGTCTTACGAGCTCGAGGTGATGCTGAACTACAACCCGACGGGCGAGAGCTGGGAGCCGGGCGAGCGTCAGACCCTCGAGCGCCTCAAGCTCGCCATAAAGTACAAGCAGAAGACCTTCGTAGCCCACCCCAACGTCCAACAACTCCTCGCCAAGATCTGGTACGACGGCCTGCCGGGCTTCAGGAGGCTCAGCATGGTCGCCCAGCTGATCGAGGTCGGGAAGCTCGGGGCCCAGTTTCCCGTTTACAGCACCATCTACATGCTCTCACCCAACTCCCCCAAGGCCCTGTTCATGAAGAAGCCCTTCGTCAAGTTCATCTGCCACTCGTCCTCATACGGAGTCTTCCTCAGTGAGATCAAACGAAGCGCGCGGGATCAAAACTAGACAAGCTTGGGTGGGCTTAGTCGGATAAAATTTATTTTATGTTCCTGGGAGCCTTGTAATCAATATTTTATGTTTAAAAAAATTTTTTTTAACCGTTTTATTCTTACTTAAATCGTAATAATTAGACTTGGTTGGTTTTGATTCTGTTCGCTTCAAAAGATGATTTTTTTTTTTTTAAATCAGACGGTGGTGATTAATTTTCGAATGTGATTTCAGTGTTACTGGGTGCGGCCTCCCAGAGGATCGAGCATCTAGCTATAGAACTACTCGGTCCACTCTGGCTCAAGCAGATACTTGCCGGCTGGAAGAAACGCGAGCGAGGCTCCGTACCCGGAGTTGTAGAGTCCGGGGTCATTATTTACGTTATAAGTAAGTTTTAAAAAAACAAATTAATTTCTATGAAATACAACTTGATTGTTTAAAAAAAAACCAATGGTTTATGTTAAAGAAAAAAAAAGTTCTAAGGATGGATCAAAAAGATTTATAAGTAAAAAACAGACTTTTGCTGTAATCCCAGATTTTCCGGGACGATTCAAATAATTTATCACTTACTCCGTGTTGAAGTAAATCGCAGTAAACAATTTTATTCTTCGAAGTGTAGGCGTCTAATAAATAAAAAATTTTCAATTTAAGGTTTAGTCATAGGAGAAATAAGATCGCTGTGGGCGGACGGACTGTTGGAATATATATCCGACTTGTGGAACATCGTCGACTTCATTCAGAATATTTTTTACGTCATATGGATTTGTTGCAGATTCACCTCGTGGTTCATCGTAATGGTTGGTATCCTTTTTATTTATTTATTTATTTATTATTATTATTTTTTTGAAGATAAATAATTGTAAAACTATTTTATGTTTTTTAGAGGGAGTATTGGTCGGGAGAAGATCCTTGGTACCCTCGAGATCACTGGGACGATTTCGAGCCGTACCTATTAGCTGAAGGAGCTTTTGCTGCTGGAATGGTTTTTAGGTATTATTATCAACCTTTTTTTCTACATATATTAAAAAATTTAATGGATTTTATGAGTATAAATTTTCCAACCTTTCATTTTTTTCTTCTTGCAGCTTTTTAAAACTAGTGCACATATTCAGTGTCAATCCTCATCTGGGACCGCTTCAGATATCCCTGGGTCGGATGATCATCGACATTATCAAATTCTTTTTTATCTACACCCTCGTACTTTTCGCATTTGGTTGTGGTAAGAAAATCATTAAAATTTTTAAATGTAGATGCGATACAGATTTTCCGAGATGATCGGATCTTTTTTTTTCGTTTTATTTACAACGGGGCGATAAGATTTAAAGTGAAAAATCTTAAATTGTGATTCAAAAGTTATTGGGCTCTTATCTATGCGACGTGCAGACTGAATTGAACGATTTATCACTCGCACTTTTTACGCTTTTACTTGCTAATCGATCGACGCATCTATTCACACGATAACTGAATGCATCGTTTTAATAATAAAAAAAGAAAAAATTTCAATAACTTTGAATTTTTTATACGAGAACTCGAATTATATTAAGTTTTATGGACTAGAAATGTGATGGTTCTAGGATAATTTTACCCTACACTCTAGAAACTTTCAACAAGCACAATAATTCTATAAAAACTTCATTGCAAAATGAAAATTGTTTTAAAAAGACATTCTTACACGTGGAAGAAAAAATATGAATTAGTACCGAAATAATTTTGTAAAATCTTGATTATTTTTATTAAAAAAACAAATTGAGAACCCAAACTTTTTGTTTCAAAATTTTTTTTCTTTTTCTATACTGTTTATAAGTTTTTAGTCATTTTTGATAATTTTTATGTTGGTAAACTTTAGTCAAAGTCAGACAGATGTATCAAAACGGAACTAAATTCAATTTAATTTAAAACTTTTCCTGCATCCCTTGCAAAAATTTCTCAACTGCATCTTTTTTTTACCTTAGGTATGAACCAATTGCTCTGGTTTTACGCCGACCTCGAGAAACAAAAGTGCTACCACCTACCGAGTGGCTTGCCGGATTTCGACAACAACGAAAAGGCTTGCGCGACTTGGCGAAGATTTGCCAAGTAAGTTTTCACTCCAAATCTTAAAAAAAAAAAAACTTGAAAAAACTAATCTTTGCTATTTATTTTCCAGTTTGTTCGAGACGTCACAGTCATTGTTCTGGGCGAGTTTCGGTATGGTGGACCTGATGTCGTTCGATCTTACGGGTATCAAGAGTTTTACGCGTTTCTGGGCTCTGCTCATGTTCGGTTCGTACTCGGTCATCAACATCATCGTGCTGCTGAACATGCTCATTGCCATGATGTCGAACTCTTACCAGATCATTTCGGTGAGACATGATGTTTAAATTTGAATTTAATTTGGGATGAATTTTATAAATTTTTCTCGTAGGAACGAGCGGACACGGAGTGGAAGTTCGCCCGGAGTCACCTGTGGATGAGCTACTTCGAGGACGGTGACACTGTTCCGCCACCCTTCAACATGGTACCCTGCGCCAAGACCTTCGATAGAATTCTCAAGTGCGGCAATACTGGAAAACCAACCAAGTCCTTTGTCGTTAGTTTCATATTTTTCTTTAAATTTTATATGACAAGACATGCAATCATATATATATGCTTACAGTACATTTTAGGAACGATAAAAAATATGTATTGATTTTTTTTCTTACTCTAAGTAAATGAAGAAAAAAGTATCATAAATTTTAAATAGTTATCAACTCTATTACATTTTTTTTCGTATTAGAAACATTTCTAATAAAGAAATCAATAGTTATTGATAAAATCATGGACTATAAGATCAAAAAAAGTAGAAGAAAAAAAAAGATTTTCAAAAACACCATCCGATACCCCGCTAAATAAATGTTAAAAACAAGGAAATAACACCAAATGAATAAGTTATTAGAATCGGCTCGTGGAAAACTAGTTGACATGAAAAACACATTGTAAAAGTTAACATCTCAAAAAGTTTTTTGTACATACTTATATATATGTATATATAATTATAGAAAAAGTCTCGTGAGAAAGCAAAGGAGCGTCACGACACGGTTATGAGACTGCTAATCCGTCGTTACGTGACGACCGAGCAGAGCAAGACCAACGACTTCAGCATAACTGAGGACGACGTGATGGAGATCAGGCAGGACATATCCACCCTAAGATACGAGCTCATTGAAATTCTTCGCTCAAACGGCATGAAGACGCCGAACGTCGACAAACAGGATGCTTCGCGTAAGTCCTCGCCTTTTGGTGTTAACAATCTTTTTCAAGGGATAGTTTAGAACAGATATTGGAAAAAATAGTAAAATTAGAATTTTCATGCCGAGGATAAACGTGAGATTTATTTAAACAAACTCGTTTGCAGTTTATCGAAATGATATACCGAGGTGCGAATGAGCACAGTTTTAATTTATGCGTGAATTACACATTGAAACATTGAAAAAATTTCCTTTCCCAATAGTTAAAAAATAAATAAATAAATAAATAATGATAAAGATAAGTTTTACAACTCGGAGCACGATAAAATGATAATAAAAAGCAAAAGTTACTAAATAAAATATTCCCTATCGTTCAACATCTATATTAAGAATGTTTTTTTACTAAAGGGCTTTAGCAAAATTGAACTCCAGTTTCAAATAAAGAATTTCATTATTTTTTTTAAAACTTATTATTTATTTTTATGTTTTATTTATTTTTCAGTTTCCGGTAAAAAGGGCCGAGTGATGGAACGTCGTCTCCAGAAGGACTTCCAGATCGGCATAGTAGAGGGCATAATAAACCAAGTCATACAAACCGACAAGGCCGGACCCAAGGACGTGTTCTCCCAGATCGCCAAGGCCATTGGTCGCAGAAGCTCCTCGGCCAGCAAGAAGAAGGACTGGAACGAGGTCGTCAGACAGAACACGATTTCGCACGACCCGATCGGAAGCACCGGCGAGGCAGTGGGGAAGCAGCACCGACTGAGCATCAAGCGACGACTCCAGCACCAGGGCGAGTCGGCCCTGGAGTCGCTCGACCCGGCCCGACTGCTCGAGTACAACCCGAACCTCCAGGAACTGTCGGACACCACCAAGGTCGCCTACGCCAAGTTCATGCTCAGGAGACCGGCACCCAAGGAGGGCGAAGGAGGTTCGTGCGGTATCTTTTGAAATATCGTTTTTTTTATTGATTATAAAGCATAGCGTCGAGTGACGTATCAAATTGATATTACAAAAAAATTTTACAAACGATTGATTAAATTTATTTTTACGCGGATAAATACAGTACAATAATAAACGAATCAAAGGATATATAATTTTTAAACATAAATTTTAGTTTATTGACATTTAAATTCGAACTAAAATTTTATTCTCTTGAAATTCAGGTATTTACGTAGAAAAAACGAAGAGTAGGTCAAAACTTAAAAAAAAAAAAAATTCACATTAGCAGAGACGCAAACACAGCCATTATTATTAAAAAAAAAAAGAAAAAAATTGTTACTGGACGAATTAATTTTTAAAAAATCACTGAAATTTCATTCACTTACAACCAAAGCATAATGAATTATATACACTACAAGTTACACTATTATTTATTATCAACTAAACAATTGTCTTTATTTTCACAGGAGAGGAGGGAGCAGCGGACGGTGCAGACAAGAAGGAGGGCGTCAGCCCGGGTTCGACGCGCCAGCGGGTCGCGATATCGGAGCCAGTTAAGCCCGAGAGGACCTCTGGGGGAGGAGCACCATCGGCTGCGACCCGGTCACTTAGCCAGCTCAGCAAAAAGTCCCTGACCAAGGCCCTGAGCCAGGACAAGGACAAGGCCCCGGCGGCCAAAGTCACTCTGGAAGCCAAGCCGTCCCAGGAAGCCAGGACGCCCTCGCCCATCCCCGAGGAGCAGAAGAAGAAGCCCCTCAAGTCCTCCATGAAGAAGCCGTCGACGAGCAAGCCCCCGGAGGACAAACCCAAGCCTCCGGAGGAGAAGCCCAAGCCCGAGCCCCCGAAACCAGCCCCCGCGGCCGCGCCGCTCAAGGACACCCAGGCGGACACCCAGGCCCGGGGGCGGTCCAAGGCCACCGGGCAGATTGTCGGGGGCTGGATCTGAGCTGTCTCTCACCTGCTGTAGCACGGGCCCAGTATCACCTTCAGGAATTTCCTGGGAACAAATGCAAACAGAAGTTTCAGGAGCCGCGTTAATCCGATGGTTTTAGTCAAATTTACAATTCAGGTTTTGCCTCATTGGAACTCGGAAAACTTAATTGGGTCGTCGCGGCTCCCCTCGCTAACGACATTCACAATTTTGATAACATCAAGTTTCATAGAACATTGTTAATTTAAACGTTTGAATTTGAAGAATAAATAAAAATGATTTAAAATGACGTTTTGTGGGAATCTTTTTGACACGTACCTCCTCTGCTTGACTTTCTGCTTGGGGTCTTTGGACTCGAATTTGACGCTCTTTTCGTTGTCGGGGCTCGCAGCGACGACTCCGATCTCGAACTTTTTCAAGGTCTTCTTGGCGTCCGACGAGTGCCCGAAGTCCTCGAAGCCCTGGGTAGCGTCCCCGCCAGCGTACTCTTTCAGCAGTTCGGCACCACCTGGATGCTGCAGGTATGGTTTATTAGATGGAAAATGGATTTTGCAAGAGTTGCAAATGGACTTGCAAGAGTTTAACAATACATGCAAGTTCGAGCAATTATGAGATGATGGGGTAAAACTAATTTACTGAGATAAGCTACCAAATTTTTCATTGTCTTTTCATTTCAATGTAAACTAAAGTTCAAGTATATGTTTAAAGATAAATATATTTAGGAAAATTTATGATATCCTTGAATAAAATCGATTCAAAGGTTTGTAAAATTTACTGAATTAAAGAGTTGGGCTTATAATAGCTGTACCATTATTATTGTTTTTTTCTATAAAAAATGGTGATTTGAAAGTACTTTTTAAAAATTTTTTTTATTTTATTGATCGTAGAGTAAACTAGTTTCCGAATCTGAATTATATCAACTATTCTTCTTAAAAACGACAGGTTTTTATAAATAATATTACAAATAGACTTAAAAATTTTGAAAAATGTCAGCCACTCTCCAGTTACATTCTACTAATTAATGAATAAACTGTCCATCCCAATGTACAATATTTCAACTTTGACCTAAATTCGATCACTTTTCAGTTTCTATCGCAATCCACCCTGATTAACAATTCTCCTTTCATCGGATGCAAAAACTCGATTCCATGATTTCGAGATGCGTTTCAAGGACTCACCTCGGTCATGTAGTCCGTGACGTCGTACACGGTGCCCAGGACGATGATCCACACTCTGGCGCCGTTGGCACCGTTGTTACGGGCGATTTCCTCCCGGGAGTACTGCTTGCCGCTCCTCTCGGTCTCCATCGTCGCGAGTCCAGAGCGCGCGAGACGCTGACCGGCTTAAATATGTGGCCAGGCTCGGCTCGACTCTCGCACGTGTTCGATAACAGTCTTTCGTCAAAGATTACGTCCGCGCTTTTTTTTTTGTTTCGATCGAGTATTTCGACCAGGGGAAATCCCTCGGGTTTTTCCGGTCCAGCGAGTGCAGTTTGAGAAGAAGAAATGTAGTCGTCACGAGAAGAAATCAGTTTTCACGCGTGATGATGATACTGTGTTAGTGAGCATCGTTTATTTTTAAATAATCATGAAGATTTTTATTTGATTTAAATATGATTAATTTTCTTTTTTTTTTTTTTAAACTTATGATTGAAAGTAAGTTTCGGATTAGGCAGCCATGTATTATTATTGATACTGGTAACGAGAAACTTAATGACAGTACGAACTAGTTATTGTTTTACGCTCTATTATTCCTTTCATGGTCAGCACATCAATTTCTATTAGAGTCTTTAATAAATACTACATTAATTATTAATTTTTACTGCAAATAGATAGTTATAAGGTATAGTACTCAGTTTGGGCAAAATAAAATAAAGTCAAAAGATATTAGATAGTTCAGTAATTCTCAGATTTTTTATCAATAATAATAAAATGATAGCGGCATGCAGAGTTAGAGATAGAAAAATGAGGTAAAGAGATAAAAATTCGTAGTAAAAATTTAATTATGCATTTCTCAATCTCCACAATTGATAATAGTAACCACACTATGGTAGTAACTATTACTCATCGTTTAAAATTTGAGAATTTGTTTTAAAATGATAATTTATTTAAAAACTTCAAACAATAGTATGTTATATCTGTAGTTTTCAACATTGCTCATAAATTATTTTCAATCCTTGGAATTAATTGAAATAGCGTTAAAAATAATTATTTTTGAAGATTTTTATTCGAAATGAAGTTGACATTTGATTTATTGTATTGATTTTTGAATGCGATAATATTCATTAAAGTAACGGTTGTAGTTAAATATTTAAAAACCGAATGGACTCAACCTAATTTTTTTTTGTTTAAGATAAACATCTTAATGGGATTAATTGAATACTATTTTCAAAAATCGAATTATTTATACTTGACCCATCTTAATAGAATAATAATTTTTTTTTTTAATTCAAAAGATTTTATCTTGATTTGTTTAAATCTCAATGATTTTACAAATTGCAGGCATCCACGCTAAAACTAGAGCTCAACTGCCAGTTAAAATTTCAAACTATCATCGTTGAATTTTGTCTCTAAAAATCGTTTTTCCAGTTCTAAGAATAAAATTTTGTCCTCAAGATATCAGTTTTATTCGATCGATCGCATTCAAAACAAAAAAAAGTTTTCGCTCAGTCCTCATTCGCAAGTTTCTCATTATCCCTATAACCACGGTATTCAGCATCGCATTAAACGAGTGAAACTAATCCAAACGAGAAAGTCGTCGCGGGCTCGGGTGTGTGCACTGTAGCATCATTACCTCTCGTCATCGATACATATGAAAATTCCATCTGTCAATCATTCCTCGGCTCGACCCACATAAAAATCCTCGCCTTGGCAAAAGTATAACGCTTTCTAACAATACTCCTCCCCGAGGATCCCCCGAACGAAGTAAAAACCGAAGGAATCGCTCCCGTAATGACAACTCTGGTGCTCCCGCATGCGGAAGCGGCGACCTTAGCTACGTTCCATAAAAGCCCGTACGACCAGCACGCTCGAGCGCATTAAATATGCGGACGTCATGATGTCCTGCCACAGAGTAGTAGCGGTGCTCCTGGTGACACTGGTCCTCGCCTCGCAGAGGACGTACGCTCAGAACCCCTGGCTCCTGGGGGTGCGGACCCTTCTCGAGGACTGCCCGGTCAAGTCGGCCAAGGTCGAGCGTGACCTCACCCCCAGCGTGGGCTTCGTCAGGGCCCTGTCGAACTGCGCCAGGAGACGGGCCCTCCTGGCCATCGACGACCTGCTCCAGGACGACGTCATTCCCATCGTCGAGGGACTCGAGCTCGTAAAGTACCGGTACGACGTCGATGACAGAGTGGACAACAATACTGTTACCTTTAATATCAGGTTTGGAGCTTTGATTTCTTACGCTCGGCAGAGTGGTGCGTGCGTGTGTTTGGTGACAGTGGAAAATAACTTGATTTAGAGTTCTAAAAAGTTATTAAATGTGGACAGTAGAATTAAGTCTTTTTTTTCTTTATATACATATGTATGTATTTTGTGATGATTCCGAAAACTCATTGATAATGGGAGATATAATGATTTTTCTCCGTAAGAGCTTAACCGAGAAATTATGAAATTATTTTGATTTATGATCCTAGGCACTTCCGTTTTTTGATGAAGTGTCTTCTTGACAGTACAATATCTTTCTTTGATTTACATCTTTCGATGTAGATGTATCGTCAATATTTTATTGTTCTTTAAAAATTATCAGCGTAAAGTCATTTGGTCATGCAAACGGACGATAACACGGTTTTATATATACTATGTAAAAATTTATCTTTGTGATTTTTTATTGTTAATTTTTTTATCATTATTACGTGACTTGATTATCATTCAATATCTATCAATAGTAAATAATATATAAATTGATCGTTTCAAATAGTAAAGTACGATATTAATCGAGTAATTCTCACGTACAGCTGATAAAATCTATAAATTACAAAGTCACATCGTGTTATTGATAAAAATTTCAAGTACAAAATTTTGACTGGAAATAATTATTTTGATTGTAGTATGATAAAAATGTCATCAAACCTAATTTTTCAATAGCTTTGATTTTAGTGTGTATTTATAAGATAATACATACAGTATAGATAGGAAAAATTATGTTTATTTGGATAGTTTTTAATTAAAAGTGCAAAATGAGGTTCAAGGACCTTAACTGCAATTGAAAAAAAAAAAATTCAAAACTTTTCTATCTCGTCTCACAACTTACTTTGCAAAAAAATAAAAATTGGGTCTTTGTTTTTTTGTTGGATTCAGAAAATTGTTGAAACAAGCCCAGGATAAGGATCAACCGAGCGAGCAGCATAAGGACGAGGGAAGTTGGCCCAAGAAGCTGATGAGTCGTCTGGCACGAGTTTTGAACACCCACGTTATCAAGATTGACGTAGACCGGCTTAGGCCGAACGTCGTTGGAAATGTCGGGAGGTCAAATGGAGTCGTCGAAGCGAGAGGTAATTTACCTACGAATTAACAATTTTTTTAAATCTTAATTCACTGATAAACGCGAATCTGTTTTGGTTTATTTTTTATTTTAGGGAGTTTGTTTTAAAGACTGGTTAGTTAATACAATTTTTAGTAATTTACTTATTTATCTTACTAAGATAAGTTTAGTGCACTGTTTTGAGTTGTTTTCAAAATTTACCTGTTTATTGTTTAAAAAAAAAAAAAAAAAAAGAATATCATTTTATACAAAAATATATGAAAATCATAAAAACTGCATATAATAATTATTTTGTTGATTCAAAAATATTTAACATTTTATATTTTCCAAGAGAAATCGTAATTTTAATTTCCTTTTGCTTGTTTCGTAAATTCAAGATATTCGCCAACACTTTCTTTAAATTTCAAGTTTAACATAAAAAATGGTACTGTTTAAATAATACTGCAGTGCTAACAATAGAAAAAAATTATATCTTACAATATTTAAAAATAAAACACGAGGATATCGAGTCAAATTTTATCAAAACCTGTCACTGATAATATTGTAAATACGGTTAAATTCAAAGATTCTCAATAACTCTTCAAATTATTCAACAAATATTTAATACTTCAAAGTTGTCGACGAAAAGGATGAACGCAAAGTAAGTTCATAATTAAAGTTGGAGCAGGTGGCCCGCTAAAAAAGCAGTTTATGCACATTTAAAATAACTTTTGATAAAACTCGCTCAAAGTTAATTCGCGGCGTATAATAGATACTAGATTTAATTAAAGGAGTTTTACTTTACCATCAAACTTCATAAACTGCGTTTATAATTATACCCTACACCTAACCCTTAATTAACATCTTTTGAAGATTGAAATTTGTGTAAATGTTTTCATAAGGCATATCTTTATTCATTATTCACGTACTAAAAACATTTAATTACATAGTATAAATAGTAATCTTTTACATTTTTTGTTTAAGAATCAGTTCATGAAAAAAAATAAAAATAAAAACAAAGTCGCATCAATGCAGTTCTTTTCTATTTAAAAAAACAGGAAATAACTATCCGCTGAAAATGACAGTACATTAATATTGCAATACAGCGTATAAAACTCGTTCCACATCTTCATAGTACTTAGCTTACTTAAGTTTAATTGCAGTCCGAGTGTAGCGAAAAAGAACATTTATTATTAAATGTAACGGTAATCATCTATTTATTTATTCTTTTTCAAGCATTGACTTTTACTAATTATGTCTCGAATGAGTGTAGACTGCACTTATTATTTTACCAAGAATATTCTTTTCAGAAAATACACCTTTTAAAAGGCCAAATAAGAAACAAATTGGCAAAAATTTTAGTCTTTCCTGTTACTTGACTTTGACATCTCTCAAGCTATCATACATCTTAAAAATCATAGTTAAATTAAAAAAATGTTTTAATTTTTATAAATAATTTTTTATAAAATTTAGATACTTTGGTTTCAATAAAACTAGACTATGATATAAACTAGAATTGTCCGCTAATCTAAAAAATCACTGCTTCCGGAGATATATATATATATATATATGCATATTATACGTATCAAAAAGAAGTCAATGATAAAAATTGACTTGTGTAATAATTCTTCTATTTGTTACTTAAAATTTCTAAAATAAAAAAAATTAGGATAACTAGGTTTTTTAAACAAGCATATTTTTTCTCCCACACTAATTTTACACAAAAAAAAATCAAATCATTTATTGAAATGAAATGGCTGAAAAAAATTATCGCTCATTCGACCTGATTGAACTTTAACCCAACCCTTTTTTTCCAGGTAAAAGGCGTCGCCAGAAGAAGATGTCCATGATGCCCATAGCGATGATGGGTCTGCTCCTCATGGGCTCGGTGCTGATCCCCATGGGATTCCAGTTCCTAGCGGTGCTGGGCGGCAAAGCCCTGATCCTGGCCAAGATGGCCCTGATGCTGTCGAGCATCCAGGGCCTGAAGAAGATCGCGACGAACGGGGTCAACTACGGACTCTACCACTCCCCGGTGCCCGAGCCCTGGCACGAGAGGAGCGGTCCGACCCACTACGAGGTCCAGTACGACCCCGTGCTGCACGGCACCCACCCGCACCCGCACCACCAAGCCACGAGCTACCAGCTCGACTTCATCGGTCGGTCCGACAAGAACTAGTGCGAGCGGATTGTGCTATACGAACTTTATCCGAATCTGGGTTGGGCTTTGAATTTTAAAAGTCCCCTTAGAGATTTTTTTCTTCTTTCGGCGCGCGGTCCACTTGGATTATCGGGTATCGACTTTTCAAATAGGCCGGGGGAGAGCAATTAACGAGGTTCAGACGCTCTTTTTTTTTCGAACTAAATTACAGTATTTATTTTGAGTTTTCTGCAGGTCAACTTATTTTTGTACCAAAGTTTAGGCTTCGACGGTAGATTTAAGTCTGTATGATATAAATGGAGTGGGTTGATTTACGTATGTGCTAAGTAATTTTATTTTAGATGTACGAATAATTTAATAGGATATAAATAGTTGTTAGACTCGAAATGCTTTCTGTCAATCAAAATTCAGTAGGTAAAAGTATTCATTTCATGTTAAATAGAATATGAACTTATTTATAGAATAATATTTACTCTGTAGTTAAATAATTTTAATCTGTATTAATTAGCTTCAAAAAATATATGTTTATTACAATTTATTTATTAAAGTATAAATGTAAAATACATCTGGAGTACCCGATGGAAATTTTTCTTATTAAATTCAATTAAAATGTTTTAGTAATAAAAAATAACGTTTATATATATTTTCAGCATCGAATAAAAAAAAAGAACCCTGTGCAGCAAACTTTTATTTAGAGTTGGTAATTTTTTAAAACAAAATTAAATAAAACATAAAATACTTGAAAACTTTTTTGAAATTTTAGTTTCTAAAATAAAAATAGAAATTCGTATACTATATATAATATACTATATAGTAAGTTTATTTCATTAAAAGAGTAAAAATTTTTTTTGTTTATGATAATAAAAACTAATACTATTCTTTTTTTCACCAGTTGTTTGTTTCAACCCGCAAATTCCATTTCCACCTCGACTTCTTCGAAACCAAATTTTTTCAAATCTTCGGGCAACCCCTGATACTGCTGCTTTTGGTCATCGAATGGTAATTCATTTATCAAATCTATCGGCGACTCGCGAACCCCCGAAACCATCTGCTGTGTGCAGTAATCGTCTAAACTGACTCCACAAGCTTCATTACTTTCTTTCAATTCTTTTCGGAAGAATTCTTGATCACAGCTGTAGGGACTTTCCTAGAAAGGAATTATTAGATAATTCTTGGATTTTGTTGCGATATCGGACGAAACTTTGATCGGGCAATCCGGTGAGCAACAGACGATTCTTTTCCCTTCTTTGTGTGATCTCTTTTTTGGTCTTTTTTTCTTAGAAACCTGCAGCCACAAATGTCACAGACTTCGTCACTTTTTTCCAAATGTGTTAGCTTGCGCTTCTTCAAATTGTAATTTTTATTAAAATTTTTAAAAAGACGTTCTTCGTAGCTCATCAAACGTTTTACCAAGTGTGAAGATCTATTATGAACTTTATCGCAACTTTCGTAAGTCGGTAGTTTTCTGACACCAGCTGAATTAAATAGTTTCGGACAATAATCTTTTTGGATAAATCTTCTTTCACATCCTGCAGCCATTTTTGACAGCTACGTAGACGTTTTCCAGTGTGTACACGGACGGTTCCTGTGAATAAGCTTGTGTCTATCAAATAAAAAAAAAAAAAAGAAATTGATACCGATTATACATTTACAGTTGAGTGAGTTTATGGTCTTGGTCAAAATGTGGAGGTTTGGCTATAGTGAAAACAGACTGGACAGGAGATGATGTTAATGCCCAATGTTGATGGTTATATTTTTTCAACATTTTGATATATGTATGATACCTGTTCAAGAACTATAATTTAATAATAAGAATAAAATTAATTTATTTGAATATAACGATTCTTTTAAATTATTCACAATGCATATTATTATTTACACTTTCATTATAATATAACAAAATGAATTATACTCTTATAATTAATTATAGCTCTTGAAGAGGATATCGTACAGATATCAAAATGTTGGAAAAATATAACCATCAATATTGGGCATTGACATCCTCTCTAGTCTGTTTTTACCCAATCCTCCACATTTTGACCAAGGCCATCAACTCACTCAACTATATAATGTATAATGCGGTATCAATTTATTAAATAAGTAGCATATTATTATAGATGAACATCTTTATTAAATCTTGTATTCATTAACCTAACTTTCGCCTAAGTTGATGAATTTTGTCAAGATTTCAGTAGTTTTACCAATCAAAAATAATTTTCGAGATTTAGCTTGTTTGGGTTAAGTTGTGGAATCATTCATTTAATGTAAATTTATAATACGTAGTTGATTGTTTACTAAATGTATTAATACACAATTAAAATATTATTATAGCTAAAAAAATATTATTGATCAAAAGAAAAAAACCTTCATCGTTCATTTTTTTTTCCAAACGTCCTTCAATTTCTATATTTAAGTGAGACTGAAAACAATCTTACAATATCTAATTAAAAATCTAATTATCACAGATAGACACAAACTATAAAAGTTAAACATTTTACTGAATATAAAAGTGTTTCTGACATTTAAGTACATGAAAAATTGTAATCCACACTATCTAAAATTCTTCTACTTTTTTTTTCATTTATCCAAGCCTTTTTTGGTACAATTGAATTTTTTTGGGTATATATATATACAAGAACTAGTCTTACTGGTTCAGACAAAGGAGAAATTAGGTAAGTTTAAATTATTGAAATCAACTCTAGTCGGACAATTTGCAAAACTGCACTCAATTTTCTTTTGTTCTTTGTGAGCCTTCAGGTGTCTAGCTTGATCTTTTTCCAAAAACCTGTAGCCACAAATATGGCATGGGTCACTAATGTATCCAGTGCTGATAAAACTTTTCTCGGTGTGTTTTTCCAAATGTTTTTTCAACTTTGTAGGTCTATCAAAAACTTTACTGCAGTTTTCATAGTGGCAGTTGTGCAATCTTGTACCTGCTGAATTAACACTTGTAAGTCCTCCTGAATTGAAACTCTGACAATTTGGACACTGGCATACAATCCTTTTTTTATATATTTTTTTTAAATTATCCTTACTTTGAAAATTGTTTACATGTCTCTTAAAGCTGTTTTTTATTTTTAACTTTTTTTCACAGTCCTGACACTTACAGTTGGGAAAGTGTTGACCATTATGGATTTTCAAGTGAAGGTTCAAATTTTCTTCTTTAGAAAACTTTTTATCACAATTTGGCCAGTTGCAAGGGTATGGACGTTCCCCAGTATAGCTCATGAGATAAATTTTTAATTTTGAGGCTGATAAACAATTTTTTGCACAGTTTTCATAAGGCCAAATGAACGATTGCTTGCCTTTAACATCAGTCTTTTTAACTTTACTTTTCCTCTTTGCATTTTTATTGTGAATATTTATAATGTGTGTAGCCATCTGAACTTTTTTAGAACAGATGTAGTCGCAAATATCGCAAATGTAGTTTTTAGGATTTTTATGTACTTGAAATATGTGTCTATCAAAAGTTGCTTTTTGGGAAAACTTTTCATCACAATTTCGCCAGTTGCAATGATACGGACGTTCCCCAGTGTGTAAAAACAAGTGCCTTTTTGCTTCATATTTTCGAAAAAAACTTTTATCACAGCCTGGCCATTCGCAACTGTAAGAATACTTTCGTTTTTCAGAGTGAACTGATCTATGCCTCGTTAGATTATATATTATGGTATATTTTTTTTCACAGCCTGGCCAATCACAATAAAAATATTTACGTTGTTCAGTGTGAACTCCAAGATGAACCTCTAAATCAGAAAAAAAAAAAAAAATCACTATTTTTGTGAGGACGAGTGTGAAAAACTTTGTCTTTACCATCTTTAGTTTTCTTCATTTCTGCTTGCTGCAAGTTGTTTATTTCTTGTCTTGTAGATATTTTATAAATATCTCTTGCACTTTTTGAAACGTTCAAACTATGAATAACTGTAATGTAGAGATTTTATCTTTTTTGTAACTGTTTAGCTTTGATCGTTTAATCAGCTGATAACTTCAACATTGTTTGCCCGATCGCGCCAAAATCCAATTTAAGGAATATTTTGCAAGTTTCAATATGTGAAGTGCCCTTTAGCGTTGTGTGTTTATAAACAAAGAAAAAGGATTTTTATAGGTACGTATCTGTAAACATTAAATGATGAATTCAAAATCGGTAAGATTTACGTTGGTGGTGAAACCGTTTGTGTCAGTTGTGAACCGCCAAGAAACTAAAATTTTCATTTTTCAAACAAGTTTTCAAAAAGAGAGATTTTGTTTTTATTATTATTATTTTTATTATTCGTTTTTCGTATATTTATTTTTAAAAAAAAGTGTGTCTTAAGTTGGACCAGTATTTATCATAGGGCTCAATTTGAGCTTTTCTCAATCAATGAATTTTTTTCTCTTCAAGATACTTCGGACTGATTAATTGCAAAAAATAAAAGACATGTAGCGCTCTTTCGTCATTGGAAATTTTATAAAATTTACCAGACTAACAAATGATTGCCACAAACTTCTCAATGTTATTTACAAAGGTTTAATTTACAGTAAATTGAAGTTAAAAAAAAAAATTAAAATACTCAATATCTGCTTCTTTGTCAATTCGGACAAGTCTAACTAGTTTAAAATATAATTGATTAATTTACCAATTTGTGAGTTTTTACTATTGTTTTAAAAAAAATGTAAAAATTAAAAATTTTATTACATATACGATTGAATCGAAAAAAAATCATTTCGAAAGTGCAGAATAATTCGATCATAAAAAATTTAATTTCATTAAAAGTAATTAATATAAAAATAATGATTTACCGAAAAAGAAAATCGTACACTAGAAACGTACTTTCAAAATTTATATGATTTTTTCATATCAGTGTTTTGTTAAAATAAGGAAAAATGATTAAATAAACAAAAATTACAACTAAGCCATTGACCAATCAATCTTATCTCCAGCGGGCGTACACGTGAATCACTTTTTGATTAAGTCGAAAAACAAGTGTAAGTAGTTTACATCTTCAGTTCAAACTGTTCAGTCATCGAGTTTTAAGCATTGAGAAACTTTGTTTTTTAAAATTTTAAAGTCAACGTGTGTTTGTGCTCTACATAATTTAAATTATGACTCTTTTAAATTGGTTGTTACGAAATCTGTGGACGCTATTATACAAAATATAAATAATATAAAAATTATAAAATTCCTCTGATCTACAAAACTAAATCATATAATCGTTTACGCTTTATAAATAATTTTAATTTTTATCATTAATTATAAGTAATATTTTGTTTCGGGATCAAAAAAAAAATGTCCTGGATCAAAAAAATTATACTAAATTTAGCAATTCTTTTTGCAAATGTACTCATGGCACGCTGTAATTTCATTCCATCACCAGTCAGAAGTTTTCAAAGAAATCTAGTCTACAACTATTTAAATACCAGTCTTATCGAAAGTTTATCCGATACAAGTAATGACTATTTTTACGCAAAATGTGACCAAAATAATTGTAAAGTGACGAGGGAAACTCCTTGGCTCAGTCTAACCGATTTTTCAACAAAATCCTGTGACATTCGAGATACACATCGGGGGAGCCGTTCTTACGTTCACAGATTTATGTACACTTTCGATGACAAATATATTTTGCTGCTAAATAGTTATTACGACAAAGAAAACAATAGTAACAAAGAGTCGTTAATTTACTTTGTTCGAATGAGCGATTGTCATGTCGTTGAGACATCCTTATCAACCCTTAATCTGGAATGGTTCGAAAAGCCAGACGAGGACACTTTTAACATATATTTTACGGTAAAAAATAAAACAGCCAAGTCTGACATTGATTGTCAAAACAATTACTGCAGAATTACGTACAGTCCAGACGGCAAATTAATTCACAACCCAACGGAATACATGCGAATACCCAAGTTTAAACAAAACGAGATCTGGTTTTTCTCAAATTCCTTCGATTCGATAACTTCAAGTTACTGGAAAAAATTTAGTCCTGGCGACGGACTTTCTAGAATTTACAGCAACGGCACCGTGCTTGAATTGTTTACGTCAAAACATAAATCTTATCCTGTGTCTTATTCAAATTCAAAAGTGAGTTTTTGTGTAAATTACTTTAACAATGGCAGTGTAACCTGCAGACAGTATGATTCAGAAGACAATGATAAACTCTTGATGAACTTTGATGTGAACTTCCATTCGCGATTTCATTACGATTTGAGACTTTACAATTTGCGAGAAGGCGGATTGATCGTAGTGGTTACAGAGTACAGTTTCTCCGCTTTAATCGACAAAAAACTTGCAAATTTAAAAATTATTCGGGTTCGTAATGACGGCGAACAATCTTTGGTGCTGTCAATTCCGTATGATGAATTGAACATTTCTCAGCCGTGGTATTCCAAGATTATAGAAAATGATCGAGATCTTTGTTTCAAATTTCGTGCTGCAACATGGGATAGTTTCAATTTCGACGTACACATAACTTATATAATAGAATGCATACCAAAAAAATTGTTTTTGTAATTCTGGACTTGCAATAAGTAGGTACATATCATCCTAACACCAGAAAAAAAATAAATAAATAATTTTTCTTTTAATACACTTATTTTTGTATCTTGGCTAAGGTTTTTTAATAATAAAAACTTTGAAACCGTGCTTTTTTAATAATTTTTTTAATAATAAATCCTTAATCCATACATTATATGGCAGTTTCATCTACAATTTTCATTTTCTTCTTTTCCAAATTTTACGTAGTACTTGTCATCCTTGCACGTCCCCCGAAAATTCCTCGCATCCGAAGCGCGACAAATTTACAAAAAAAAGTCTCTCGCTGTCTTCCCTTTCACACTCAAAACACTCAGGCAGTACGTAATACATGCTTTATATGCAATGCAATCAATAGGAATGCAATCGTTAAAATATACATACAAATCATCGTGGTTTAAAAAAAAAAACTTTAAAAAATTTTTCAAATTCCATTCGCATACTTGATTAACTATCTACATACCGAATCGAATGAGGGGCACAAGGAACTGGCATTATTGCTTGGGTTTTTTTTATTCATACGCCAGTGCTAATATCCGCTACTACGAGTGAGACGGAAGCCGAGAGCGAGAAAACAAGAATCAAGCTAATCACTATATTTGGCTTTTCAAATAAACAGCAAATTGCGAAGATTTACTTTTTTTTTTATTACTCTCGTTGCCTCACTCTCGTTACTCGCTAAACATGATGTTGTTTTTTCGTAAAGCATCGCGAGGGATCACAAAAATGAGAAAATTTTTAAAACCATGTATAAGATACGTACAAAAGAGAGGGGACTTTTTTTTCAAATGTTCGACTTTCCAGAATTACACACTTATTTGCGTGTATTTATGTAATGTAAATCGAACAGAACACGTGCCCTTAACGTTAAAATGTAATAATTAAATATAAAAACTCACTCCCTCGCTCGTCACACACACACACGCACACACACACACAATTGCATTTTCACCGAATGATCGTCGGTGCTTCATCGTACCTTTCAGACGTTTAAGTTATACATAATAATACTTTTATTTATTTATTTGTTTATTTATTATTTATAGCCCATATAATAACTTCTTTTTTCTTCCTTTTTCTATACAATCAGAGCTCAATGCAGAATTATCAGTTGTGTGGGTTGTGTATAATAGAGTAAAATTTTTTTTTTCTATAGGAATAGATTTTTTGTTTTATTTTTTCATCATTTTTTTTTTTTTTTTTGAAATTTATCGTTATACCCATCGATTAAAAAATTTATCAATTGTAAAATTCATTAAAAATTCGCACGCTGGCACTTTTACAGTAAGTCTCGAGTTAAACGAGAGTGGCCTTAATCGACTTACGGTCTACGTTTTTTTTTAAAATCAAGGTAAAAATATTATCGTCAAGCAATAAAGTTTAATATAAAAATCATTCCTAGCTTATTTTCGTAAAAACTAGTCAACAACTATTCAACGTACTTTTTTTCACTTTTTCTTTTTTACACTTGTATAATGAAAGAAAAAAACAATCTCAACAATATTGCAAGCGATGAAAAATCACAACTTAACTATCTAATTATCTTTGGCGTTTTATGTATTCGTTGAAACGATAAATTCAAAGTATTACTTTAGGCCAGTTGAAAAAAGAAATCCTAGCTTTCGTATTGTACAGATAGAAAAGTTAGATCGTGGTTTTGGACGAGCACCCTAATTTAACTATCATACAACAATCACAATCAAATTATCTTCAACCTAGTGTATATTTTTTTGTCTTTTTTTCATTTTTTTTTCGTCTACTAATTTACAGATGTTCTATAGATCATTTTATAATCCATATCAAAATAACTATTTCATCTTAAAAAAAAGTTAAAGTATTTTCAGCCTAGTGCTAATAAAGAACTTTGAAAGATACTAAGACTTTCTTTGACATTCTTTCGTATTTAAATAAATGACATGTTTGATTATCATAAGAACCAAGTACTTATGAGTGAAAAGTAAAATCAACGATAACAACTAAAAAAAAAAATAATTTAAAAAAATGATCAGAACATCCTTTAAACTCGATTGGCTCGTCCAGGTCGACCTGAATGGACAGTGTTTATCAATAAAATAGTATAAATCCCGCTAAACCGTGGTCTCGATGGAGTTGTCATCGACTGCGTTGGCCCCGGTGGCAGCGGCAGGGTAGTAGTTGGCGTACTGTCAACAGATGCTGTCCTTGGTGTACTTGTCGGCGAACTCGTCCTCCTCCTCGTCGAGCTCGTCCGGGAGCTGGGGCTGCCAGTGGTGGTACCTGCTCTCGTAGTGGTGGTGGCTGCCCCGGCCCCCGCCCCGAGTGAACGCGGCGTAGCGCGGCTGCGGACCCCCCGACGTAGAGTCCAGGGTACCGTTGGTCCTGCTACCCGAGTGGTTGGGACTGTCCAGGTGGTTCACGCTCAGCACCTGGACCTTTTTCTTCTGCAGTCGTTGCTGCTCTTCGCTCGTCGCCTGGAACAAGTTTTTAAAGTTACTTGAAGAAAAATATTGTTTGATGTGTATGTACTATTAATTCTATGAGACTAAAAAAAAATTATTGATTTTTAATTTAAATAAACTGATATTACCAGTTTCATAAAACTTCTAAAGGAAAAAAATATTTTTAAATTAATTTTTTGAGATTTGTTAAAAGTTATTATTGAAGATCAAATCAGCAATAAAATTAAAAAATCATTGAATTATTATTCTTTCAGCCTAGAACAAATGAATAACTTTGTTTTTTTTCTATAATTAATAATATTTTATATACTTTTTTTTGCACTTCGCACGGAAAAAGCGCCATTATAATCAGTTTTCTAATGTAAACTTTACAACTTAATTATTTTCATGAAATAGTTGTTACAATAATGTATAAGAATCATAAAATTTCACTTTCTATCAAAAAAGCCATTTAACTATTGTCACAATTTCCATGATTATAAATTTTTTCAAAAATCCAGATATATAATTCATTTTTCTATTGGGCTTTTTTGGTACGAGGTATTGTTTTCATGCTCAACTTTACAAGGAAAACTCAAAGTTCTAACAATAAGTTTAAATTTCAAAAAACTTTGACGTTACAATTAAAACTTTGAAAAAGTTAAAATTGATGTTAAACATACCTGAGGCGGCATTTTTTTCTGTAGTTGTCGACGCTGCAGTCGTCGACGTCGGTACAGGCAGTACTTAAGGCAGCCCGTGGCGAGGAGGAGTATGAGGAATATCCCGAGTGCACCGGCTCCGACGGCCACGTAGAGAAGCGTGACGCCGAACCGATACGAGCAGTTTTCTTCACGCTCGTCGAACCCGGACGGACAGTGACGCACTCCGTCGCACCAGAGCACCGAGCTTATGCACGCGTCCAACTCCGGACACCTGAAAATTACATTTTGATTATTTCTGAATTGAATATTTTATTTATGAATGTTAAAAAAATTTATTTTGTGTATGTTTATTGCAAAAAATACGTAAAAGAGCCTAAAATTCATCATAAACATATGGAATACGAATAACGGAGTAAAAAACTTTTAGTAGGCTTCGTTTCGACTAATATGTTTTCAACTAAAAAAATTTAATATGTAAGTAATGAAAAAGGAATAGACTTTTAAGTTTCCAAAAATTTCGTATATACATTGTACATACATATATACTTCTCATGTAAACTGAAATAATGATAATAAATGTAATATATTATACCTATAGAAATATTAATAAAAAAATTACTTGAAATCCTAAAAATATCTGATTGAATATAATTTTTTTTTTTTTTTCAAGTATATTCATTAAACTTTTTTTAAAGCCAAGATGATCGAGTGAAATCAACCAAGTCATTAAATTATTTCATTTAAAGTTATTTTCATTCGTACAAAACGGATGTGAAGCTGCATACAATTAAACTACCGTTTTGAGTAAAACAAATCAACCTCATACTAAACTAACTTAAAGAAAATTTGATGAACCATACCTGTAGGGACACTCAGCAGCCGAAGGTGCGAGGGCGCTCCCAAAGAAGTTGTCGGCGGGTCCGGTGAGCAGTCTCTTGGAAATGGCCATCCAGGTGACGACGTAGTACCCGGGCTCCTGCTGCAGAAACTCGACGACGAAGCTCCGGGCGTGCTGCTGCTGGTGGTGGGGCAGTGGTTCCCTGCCCTCCAGTCCCAGGTCGCTCCTGTTCCAGCCCCCGGAAATCAGGTCGACGATCCTCGAGTGGCTCCTGGTGGAGTTGCCTTCGGCCGGGCACACGACGGTCCGGTCCATGGTGTTGGCGGCCGGGTACACGATTATGCGGTTCCGGGTGGGGCAGTCACCGACGTTCCGTTTGTCCAGCCGGAAGCCCGGGGTCTTTAGGTACAGGAAGTGGAGTCGAGAGTCCTCGGGCTCGATGAGCCAGGGCTCGTTGACGCAGTGGGTGACCTCGGCCGCCTGCGACGAGGAGGTCGACTCCGGGGACGACGGAACCAAGCTCTCGTCTATGGTCGCCAGGCCGCCCAGTCGGTCCTTCGACGACGTCGACGACGATATCTGCACCGGTTGGTTGATATTTAGCAGGGGCGGGGGTAGTGGTTTTTAATCAAGTATGGTAATTTTTTATTCACTCCCGAGTAAAACGTTAATTTATCAATTAAGTTCGGGCTTGAAAATTCGGAGTCATAAATGATTGATGAGCGAGCGGGTTGTTTCGGGAAGGGCCGTCGGAGTACATCCGCGGAAATCTAATTAAATGGTGGTAAATCAATTAACGAATTTACAAACAAAGTTCTATTTTCGTTCGGAAGACTGGGAACTGTCGGGCTTTAAAACACGCGTCATGACACCTGCAGGGATGAATTTAGGAGAGAAAATTTTATTCGAACTCGTCGTACCAAAATATAATGTTTTGCCTTCGACAGCCGAGTACAGTGATTCGGGTATTTATGATTTATGTAGTTTTGAATGTTATCCAAAAATATTCAAAAGATGTGATTTTAAAATTTTTGGAAAAGGAGTTCAGTTTTGGAAACTGAGAGTAAAGTAACCTTGGCATTGGTATTTTAATCATTCGAAAGCTCGAAAATAATTAGAGTTAGTGTCATAATGCTTTGAACATTATAATATTTCTTCCGTCAATTTAAGGAATCGTAAAAGCATCTGTCTACTAATGTAAGTCTGAGAATAAATCGTATGCAATGATATTCATTTCGCTTTCTCAGGTTTTTGTCACAACGTTTGATATTTATTCAAGATTGTATTTGTTGTCGCGGACAATATATATAACACATTAATAATTCAATTCTCAATAAAAAAAAAACACTCACCAAATTCTGTATGGAAACCGGCGAAGTAGGGGGCAGAGGCGGACTCCTGAGGGATATTTCACCGCTGGTACCCCTGAGCCTCCTCTCCTCGAGCCGGCTCAACCTGGGCGAGTCCGACAGTAGAGAGTGCGAGGAACCGTGGCAGGCCTGAGTTCCTGGCTTGTTGTGGTGGTGGGGGTTTACGTCGACGGGTACGACCGGGCCTATAAGCGCGGCCGGGACGAAACGGTACTCGCCCTCGAAGTAAAAGTCCAGGTAGTCCTGGGTGACGTTCATCCGGGTCACCACGAAGCTCAGCTCGAGCTGGGACGAGGACAGACTCTGGAAGACCAGACGCTCGCTCAGGTTAGAGCAGAGACAGTCCCGCGGTAGCTGGACGCCCTGCCAGGGGTACTCCGAAAGCCGCAATTCGGCCACGCCTTCGCCTGAAAAAAATTTAGTTTTAGGAACTTGATAATTAGAGAACGTTTTTACATTTTTTTTACATTTGTTTTCTACACAACAAAAAACCTATATTCGATCATGGAATAATTGCTAAGTATAACCACGCTCATCTTGATCGACCCCTATTCGTTTGTTCCTTAATTTTATAATAATTTTATTTATTCATTGAATAAATAATTAAAATAAGTATGCATCACTTTTAACTGTATTTAATTTTTTTTTTTCTGCATTGGCTTATCACTAGTCATCTGAGTTACCAAGGGCATAAAAATATGCAATCTTTTATTAATCTAGAAAAAAAGATGGTACGGTGTAGACTGCAGATGACATTCGAAATAAAATTGGTAAGAACTTCCTGCGGTTATACTACATAAAAAAAAAAAAAAAAAAAAAAAATTCAACTTAATCTTATTATTACTTTTATACAATTTTGGAATATAATTGGATAAAACTTAATAAGTCTACATTACCCAAATTTTTTTTTTTTTTTTTTTTGTTTTTAAACAATTAAACTTCGTTTTTATCGGATTTTTATACATAAGCGGATACACCATTGATGGCTCATGAATAATTCAAAAATTTATTTTCGTCAGAATAAAAGCAATCCTGATGACGAAAAATATTCCGACACGAGAAATGAAAAATTCATGACTTTGTAATGAATTCTCCAAAAAATACCTAACATTTTTTCAAAATCAGCTCAACAAATGTAGATTTCTCATAAGCTTTATTCAATTTTTCTAAAGCTGCGTAAGCACTGAAACTTTTTTTCACTCAAAAAAAAAAATAATAATAATAATAATAATACTTAATTTAAAATAAACAATTTTTAATATTATTTTTAAAATAAAGGAATTAATGAATATAAATGATGAATAAGGTCCTGCGTTTTCGTCAAAATCTAATCCATATGAGAATTAAGTTTTACTCTTTACATTGTTTGGAAAATTCTGATGTAATTTTTTTCATTCGGTACACGTTTAAAAGAAAATATAGACTTTAGTAGTCCATTAAATATCGATCAACTATTTAAATTTTTTTTCAATTCTTACACTGGCTCGATGTGGATAATCACTTTCTGCCTGTCTGACTAAACAAGTAGAATTAAACTTTGAATTTTCAAGGCCGGCGTAAAAGCCGTTACTGAACTCGTGTGAATTGTCGAAAGTTCAATCCCGTCCTTCCTTATTTTTACGCATCAAGAAGATCGATAAAAAAACTTTTAATAATCCGCAGATCAGTAATAGTAAAGTCTTTCAAAAAAAGCTTCAAATTCAACTCGACATCCACCCCATGAAAAACGATCAAGCCCCAATCTTTCTCCAATCCCCTTTCCAATCAATCATCTCACCTGGATCCAGCTTCCTCCGTTTATCAGCGGGCCTTTCGCAGGACCACCTGTTGACCAGGGGATCAACGAAGGACCTGCAGTTTCTGCCTCCGAAGGACGCCCTGGTGATGGAGAGTTCGAGCCTCTTGTCGGGCCCGGCCTCGAACCTGTAAACGCAGCTGAGGTTGGCGGCCCCGCCCCTTCCGTAGAAGAAGACGCTGCGGGGCGAGCCGAAGCTCTGGAACTCGCTCGACAGAGCCGGGCCCGGCACGAAGACCCGGTCGCAGGACGACGCCTGGTGCACGAACTCGTAGCGCACGACGAAGCTCACCGGGTAGAGCGCACTGCCGTGCCTGAGCACGTGCTCCAGGGTCAGGAAGCGCCCCGAGGAGACGTAGCTCTCGGCCATGCTGCACGGCCGGGTCTGACGGAGACTGCCGTTGCGCTGCTGCAGGAGACTGTGATCGCACAGACGAGGCACTTCGTCCTTGCAGAACTCGCCCATCAGCGTTGCGTTCTGAAAGTTTTTATAAGAGGCTTGAATTTTATTTGAGTTCAATGTTACGGTAAAGGTTCTTTTAATTGTATTTTTCAGTAAAATTTGTAAAAATTTTTTAAGGCTAGTATCTGTGTCATACGATTTCATAAGACTACAGTTTTTAAATCCAAGATCATTTTAAAATCTAATGGTAATTGCTATATTTTTCAGTTTCTTGCAGCAAATGTTTTTTTTAATTAAAAAAAAAAAAATTCAACTAGAGTATATACAAAGAAAAGTTATAAAAAAAGATTTTCATTTTATATATTTATACTTTAAAAAGATTTTCTTTTATTACAGAGTAGCCAGACATTACCTTCAAGACAGTACTGTCATCAAAAATTTATACTTTCAACTTAATTAAAAATTACTTGAAAAAAATATTTCCGAATTTAATATGTATATCTGACAATTCTTACAAGCGTAAACTCAAGTTTTTTCGACTTTTTCTGTCTGTAATACCGTCAGAAGATTTACCGTGACTCATAATTGTCTGTTTACATACCCAGACTTTCAAAGTAACTTTCCGCTTTAAAGACAAAATTTTTATCATTTATTTACATGTCTAGTTACATAAAGTTCACAGTGTAAGCTCGGGTCACTGTCGCGTCGGACCGTACTCGTCCGTTACTACTGGGCCGCATACCTCGAACAAAACTTTTTTCCTCCGTCTCGAAAAATTTCAAAGAAAAAAGTTATAATTAAGAAAAATGACATCTCATAAATTTTTCTTTTTTTCTCGAAATCGTCGTCATGCACTCTCCTTCTACCCCAAAAAAAAAAAAAAAAAAAACCCGACCTAATTACAAGGGGGGCGTGAATAATTGAAGAAGCTCGGCTCGCGCTCCAGATGTCTCTGGGCCGTAATCAATGGCTGCTCTGACCTGTTTGAGATCGTCGCCGTTCCTGTCGCCGTTCCAGATGAGGAGCTTCACGTTGCACTCGGAGCTGCTCGTGTCCCCGGCCACGGTCGGGTCGGTCGCGGCCGCGTAGTACTTTACGAACGCCAGCCACACGATCTCGTTCGGCTTGCCCTGGAAGTGGTACCTGCACGTCGTGTTCGGAGGTAGCGAGTGGCGAGGGTTCTCCAGGATGCCCGAGGAGCCGTCGTAGCTCGTCACGTACAGGTCGCACTTCTCCTTGTCCTTCAGCACGAAACTAGCTGTCGAACGTTCGTCCACGAATAACACCTGGAAAGAAAAATTATTCTTATTTACGAGCAGTTGCTGAAAAATAACAATGTTCACGAGAAGTTGTTTGAAATGAAATCACATTTTTTGTTTCTGCAAACAATGTATGCTTCATCAGAAAAAAAATGTATATATAATCTTATTGTTCAAAGTAATGTACGATAAAGTTTTTTGTAAGTCGAAATAAACAAAGTATTGATTTTTTGAAATTAAGTTGCCTTTTAGTTTCAGTTTTCGGAGGAAATTTCAGTTTTTTCTGACAAACGCTAAATTAATTGCTGATACGACAAATGTTTTGTGATTTATTTAAAAAAAAATACCCTCCTTCTGCAGTCTTAAAAATATCTTCAGGAAAAAATCAAATTTATTATTTTAATATAAGAGTTCAAGGGTTTTTTTTTTAATGAAAATTTAACAGAATATCGATTTTGAAATCAACCTGAATGCTACAACTTCACAACAATTTTGAGAAATTTTTTTTGTCTAAATCAACTAAACTGTTCCCTTTATCTATGTTCAACGTTGTCATAATAGTATCATAAAACTTCAACTAATGAATGTATTTTGTTTATTTTGAGTATTTAGATTGTAAACTAAAAAAAGCCAATAAATAAAAAAGTGAAAAAATTTTATCCAATATATTTTTTGTTCTCTCAATCTACCGGACGTGCAACTGGGATGTCGCAGCGTCAGCAGAATTTTCACTGTCTGATTCTGGAATCGTTCGCTCTAGTGTACAGCATTCACTCCGACTACAGTTTTTTTTTGTGATTTTTTTTTACTTTTTAATTAGTCTTTTGATGCTTTTTTTTGTTCTTTTTTTTCATCAGCTTTTCTGATATTTAAGTTTTTGTCAATAAGTTATTTAAAGAGTTTGTTAAATAAAGTTGATTTTTCTTCATTTAGCGGAAAAAAAATTAACTTCATTATTGGGTTTTGTTAAAATTTAGGATATAAATTACGCTCAACAGCTTTTTCACAATTAAGAACGATTAATAAAAAATTAATGAGACTAAAGAAGAGTTTTACGTCTTAGCCAGGTAATCTTATCTGTAGTTTTCAATTAAATCATTATTTGTCCTATATAAAACGTCTCTTACGCTTATAATTTCAGTTGATCTTTACTGGCATTAAGCAAGGCATGATAAAAACTAAATATTTGAAAAATAGTTTAAAAAAAATTCTGTTAATAGTATGAGTGAGAAATCATCATTCTGATCGTAAACTCCAGGTTTCTAAAGGTTAAAACCCAACACAAAAATCAATTACATTTGCATAGTCTCAATCAGTTCTTACTAAATTTTATATTTTTAATAAACATTGTTTTAGCTTTGCAATCAAGAACAATCATGTGCCGAATCAAAAAATTCAAATTGATTTTAACGATACTTTCTGCCACAACATTCATAGCAGCTTCGCAGTCTGTTTCATCATCGATCAGGAGCTTTCAGAAGAACCTGAGTTTCAACGTCATAGAAAACGACGCAGTTTTCGGATTAGCGGACAGAAGTAACGACTTTTACTATGCCGTATGTGACAAAATCAACTCGACCAATGACATCTGCCAAGTGACAGTGGAAAGTCCAAAGACCAAAATCGACGTTTTCAACAAAACCTGCAACGTCTCGATTCCGCACTCGAGTCATCATGACCTGAAGCCGTTGAGTCACTCGTACGTCCTGCTGGCTAAATACGACAACGAAAATTCAGACTTCACGGGGTCTACGGTACACCTGACCCGAATGTCAGACTGCTACGTCGTGGAATTAACCCTTTTGAGCGATGTGCGAGTTAAGTGGGATGGGCCTCTGGAAACTACGAACGATCAAAGTGACTTCTTCGTGATTTACAACACCAAGAAGAACATGTCTTCCGATCTAGATTGCCAAAAGGACTTCTGTAAGATAACTTACAACTTGAACGGTGAAGTGATCCGCGGGCCCGAGAAGTTTTTGCAGTTACCCAGGTCTGAACCGGAAGATTATTGGGTTCCCATGTTCTCCTACGATTTGGCAACCTTGAATTCGATATACTACACGAAGTATTGTCAAAGCCAGCACGAACTGTACCGGGTCAACGAGACTGGAATAGCGAAAAAATTATTCACGAGCAACACCAGTTTCGTGGACAACATATCCACATCGAATTCGAAAGTCAGCTTCTGCGTGGATTATCGTAACGGTTATGCCACGTGCAGACAGTACGACTCGAACGACGACGATAAGCTCCTGATGAACTTCACCCTGTACCTGTCCGCCTATCTGAGTTACGGTAAAGATATCATCCTGATACCCCACAATCTGCGGGATGGAGGGATGATAGTAGTGGTTGTGGTTTTCGACATGCTCTACGTGCATCACAAAAAAGTTGATCAGTTGAAGGTGCTTAGGGTCTACGAAGACAGCAGACATTTGTTGTCGGTTGAGATTCCGTACGGGGAAGTTGAAACCACCAACAGGATTCCGAATTCGGACTACAAATTTCTTGAGACTGATGCGGAGCTCTGTTTCAAACTCATTACGTACAATTTCAAAAACCACTACGAACCTGCGAAACGTAGATCCCACGACTATGACGCGAACTATAGAATGAATTGCATACCAAAAAATGTAATCTGAAATGATAAGCGACTTTTGACGATTTTGTTATGTTCTGTATCGAAGTTGTTAATAAAAAAAAATTGTAAAAAAATTTCCATTTCTTTGTCATTTAGATGGAAGTGGTCTGAAATAGCTCGCAATCGAAAATGAGGTGTCTGTACAGTATCAGTGTGACGTCAGATGATGAGTTAAAATTCAAAAATCTCATTAATTTTTAGCTGGTACACTCGTTTGAGTCTTTTGATTAATGAATTTATCATTTGTTCGGCTTTATAAAAACAAATTTCGAGACACACTTTTTAATTAAATGACTGATAAATTAGTTTTTACATTAATGTTATTTTGCCAACCTTTATCGGATATTCGTTTCCATTTTTAAAATTCAGTTCATAATGTATTCAAAATTTAACGAATCATCAAATACTGATTCAAGCATTTTTTGTTTCAATAAAGAATCTAAGTTCAAAAACAGTGTACTAGTGCTTATTTTTTTAACAGTAGTTTTTTTTAATTTAATTCCTTATATTTTTAAAACTCTTAGGAAAAAACCATTTTAACATTTGAGAATGACTAATCTAACTTATCTACTGAGACACACTTTTGAATCATTTTTTTTTTAACAGAGTAGTATTTTTTTAACAGTTTACTCAATTTCCTGGCTCAACGTGCATTTGAAACTCAAATATTTAAAATAATAGTCTTATGAATTAAGAGTTTTGAATAATATTTGAAGTAATAAGATAAAGAAATTTGATTCACTGGTTATTATATTTTCACCTGAATTTAAAAAGTACTTAATTGCAGGTTTAATTTTATTACGATGATAAAAATTAATTTATTCTTTTTTTATTAATAACGTTTCAGTTTTTCAAGTGAAAGAAAAATCAATGACTCAAATGAAAAAATTCAAGTTGGTTTTAACTGTACTTTTCGGGTTGACACTCAAGATAGATTGTAAATTATCTTCTACGATCATCAGAAGCTTCAAAAAGAACGTGCACTTCAATTGGTGGAACTCTGAAACGTGCAGTGGCTTATCAGAAAGAAGCAACGACTTTTATCATGCATCGTGTGAAAAAACCAATAAAATTTATCACGTTTGTAGAGTGACGAGGGCAACTCCAGATTGGGAGTACGGTGACTTTTCCAACAAAACTTGCAATGTCTTAATCCCCCACGAGGACGATCAATACTGGGAGTTTTATGATGTAAAACCACTGAACAACAGATACGTTTACTTGACTCAGTACCACAAAAACAAACATTACAAGTTTACAGGATCAACCATTTACTTCATTCGAATCAACAACTGCCATGTCCACGAACTATATTTACCCAACACCGTACCAAGATGGACGCGAGTACTCCAGGTGCCAAAAAAGAAGAACGTATTTGATATTTTTTTCACCAACAGGACCAAAGGGCTCTTAACTCCAGATTTTGATAACTCGATGCACAGAGAGGCGATCAACTTCAAGGGTAAACTGATTCTCAAACCCACGCTCTACCTGAACATTCCCTACGAAAACAGATCTCTCGAAAGCTCACTCTGGTATCCCTACCTTTCTTCTGAAATGGTAGCTTCCAACTTGGTTTACTTCAAAAAAACATCTTCCAACTACGGCCTTTACCGTCTCGACAAGAACGGTGTATTGTCTCAACTGGTATCCGACTATTTCTTTGGTTATTCGGATGTCTCCATCGCCAATTCTAAGGTGAGCTTCTGCTTGAACTGTCGCAATGGTAATGCCACGTGCAAACAGCACGACTCGAAAAACAACGACAAGGTCTTGTTGGAGCTGAACCTGAACCTCGCTGATTATGTTGATACTTCGCACTATGTTCGATTGATACCGTACAATTTGAAGAATGGCGGATTGATCTTAGTCATCGTTGAATTCGAGGGTTACGAAGATAGGAAGATCGACAGTTTGAAGATTGTTCGAGCTTACGGTAATGAACGGTGCTCTTTACTAGCGCAGATTCCTTACGGAAAAATTGATTCTGTCGGTCAAGAGGATTACGAGTTTTTAGAATCCGATACTGAGCTTTGTTTCAAACTCGTTGCGTACAGTTTCGGAGGCTACAATAAGTTTGCACAATTCAGGATGGATTGCATCTCGAAAATATGATCTAAACGTTATTGGTACTGACAATGTATATCATTTATTATGGTGCTGTGCGATGTGAAAATTTGAAATGTCAGAAGAAAACAGTAATTTTCAGAGAATGCTACAGCTGATTATAATTAGATTCATCCTAACTGCGATAGTAGAATAAAATACCTAAAAAAATGAAATATTTTTAATGAAACTTGTTTTTTATAATGGCAAATAATTTAGACTAAGATCGTGAGATTATTAAATTATTTTAAATCTCTTTTTGTCATTGTTAATAACTTATTTGATATCAAAGATAATTTTGAATTAATATCTGTGCCTCACTTTTTTTTCAGGTTTTACAATAAAATAATAAACTTGTAAGTATGTATTTAACAAATGATATGCAATGTCATAAATGAATCGCTTTAAATTAAAAACTTGTTTATCGGATCTAAATAGTGATAATTAGCAAACAGTAATTTAAGATTTAAACCCCACGAAGTGAAGCCACACCCCTCGAGAAAAATTCATAATTCAGGTCGCGATAAAAAGTCAATTTAAAAAAGTTTAAAGTCTTATCCGAAAAAAAATGTATATATCAAAATTCTCGAAGTACCAGATTACAGCGCAAACTTTCGGTGTAAGTTTGGCTAAACAATTTTCTCGGGGCTTCTCGCTGGGTACGTGTAAGTGCCCCGAGGAGATAAAAATGCAAGCCGAGTTCTTCTTCCCTCGGCGCAGCCCCGGAGTTAGAACAAAAAAAGGCTGTCGCGAGAGAGGGAAAAAACTCGGCTGTCGTACTTGGGAGCTACGAGTTTCCGACATTGTGTATCAAATTCTCACTCTCTCTTTTTGGGGAAGAAAAATAAACCGTTGCGCTTTTTTTTAAAAGCTTGACTTATAGTTTCTATTTTAATGACGATGTAGAAAAAAATCTTTTTAGTTATGAGCTTCCGATGTAACTTCAATTATTTAATGAAAAATAAACTAAATTTTCATTTAGTAACTGAATTAACAAAATTTATCATTAAATTTATCGCTGCTTATTCTGATGGAACCAAGTGAAATTTTTTTAAATTTATCAGAGCTGTTGGAGTTTGAATTAGTGTTACTCATTTTAAAAAATGTCTGTAAATCGTACGTAATTTAATTCAAAATAACTTTCAGACTACCTCGAATTTTTTCGAAAAACTTTACTCGTATTAATTTGTAAATAAATGTTACATTTAATTAGGTCCTCAGTATCTCAAACGAAGGTTTATGTTTGTAAAAAGTTTTTTTTTATCACCCGAAAGGTATTTTACGTCAGCCGAAACTGTTTTAATTTTGGAATGTTTTAATGAGGCACTCATGATTGCAATTAGTACTGAATAATTAAGCTCGTTAAAAAACAGATCATTAAAATTTACATCATTGTAAATGAAATAATCTCCTTTCAACTGTAATTCGGTAAGAAAAAAGTTTATGCCAATATAGACCCCACAAAAGTTTTTATTTAAACATTATCATCCTGTAAACAGTGTATTCTGTAAAGATCAAAGCTCAAATTTGATTAAATGCTCGTTACAAAATAATTCAACAATCTCCGTGTCAGTGTTATCGCGCAACAGGCATATAAAATCCGGCAATGCGTGCATCTTGTAAGAGCGAGTTGCTCGTTAGCGCCGAAATCCTAGCGCTCCTCTGCAGGGTTGTTATATTTCGCTCTCTCAAGTGCGCGGAAAGCTGAGTTATCATTTTTTCCATGGTCCGCGAGGGGCATTGAATAAATTTCGGTTTCAATTTAATAATTTACCGCTCAACTTCGAATTGAGGTTTATTTGTTTTTTCTTCTGAATTTAAATCGACGTCTTTAGCGAAGATTTAATCCTCGGTTCTACTTGCTTTGATTTTTGTTTTTCTCTCGCCTCCGAGAGAAAGATCCTAATTCGTTTTAAACTCGCCGCGGCGAGCAGGACCGTCTTGATTAATTTGAATACACCGCCTTCTTCTTTTTCTGCTTGGTAAATTTTAGCTTGTTCGGCATTAATTGGGTGAAGATGACTTTTGTTTTTCGTCTGATGCGAATTAATGCAATTGGGAACTTGCGTAGCGTCGTTGAATTTTATTTAAGTTTTTACTGACGTGATTCATCTATTTATTTTCTATCATTAAAAATTTTTACCAACAATCTCTCTGTATGAACGATGTGATTGGTCGAGAAATTAAAAATTTAAATTGTGCCAAAGTTGAAATGTTGAATATTATTTTTTTACGAATTTTTTTTTGTAATATTTTTATGAATAATAGAATATTGTGTTTAAGTTAGTAAAAAAAAAAAAAATTCTTTTTAAAATTTCAATAAAATAAAATGTAAATCTTCATGTCTATAACTCAATTTTTTTTAGCTATCACCACAAAACATATTGAACTGAACGCTTGCAAAGGATGTATGTACAAAGAATTGAGTGTTATTATTATTCGTAAATTAATTTAAAAAACAATCAGAAATTTTTTCTTTATTTTTTTTATTTTTTAAATCTACTGAAATTAAAAAGATATAAATGAATTTCAAGATTTTATTAGTTGTTTAATAAAAACCCATCTTGTGAATATTAATATTTATCAATTGTAACTTGATAGCTGTTGACCTAATAACGCTGACATTAATTATCACCAAAGGGTGAATTTAACAGTACGTATTGAGGAAATAACGACCGCAGGTATATACTATAATAACAAGTCAATTAAATTCGACTAATCAAACAAAGCTCACAACAGCTAGAAACAATGTATAAGTGCTCTTCGCGTATAACCGTTACGACGTGGTTCGCATACCATCAATTATTTTGCTAATACCATCTCAATGAAATAGCCCACTTGAAACTATTCACCTAATGCCCACTCTTTTATCTCTAATAGAGAATCCGGTTATAATTGACTTTCTGGAAGTTAAATTACAGAGTTAAACTGTTTTTCTATTAAGCTAATTTAAAAAATAACAAGATTTTTTTTTATTTTTAAGTTCTCGTAAATTAGTGCACATTATAGGCTACTCGGTTGAAAATTATTGATTTTTTCCATCCGACTAAAAGCACGGTAACTTAACTAAGTTGATTTCATTAAACGACCTCGTTTGCAAGTTAATTAATACCGTCAAGTTTTGTTTGAAAATTAGTAAGAAATGGTAATTCTATTTTCGTTACTTACGGAAAAAATCGATTTTAAAATTTTCCTTCATTATAGCGACTAATTTTTTGCTTTTGAATAAAAGATTTATAATTATTTTATAAACTATTTAATTTTTACCCTACCAGAGGTGAGAGTAGAAATACTCATAAGAATACAAAATTTTAAATCTAGTATGTTTATGTACTATTTTTTAAATTTTATATCGCTCAGACATCCGGTAGATGAAAAATTGAATATCTGGCAACAATGAATTGAATTAAAAAATTTACAATATGAAAAATAAACTAGCGCTTTTTTTTGCAATCGAATATTATTTTATGAAAATTTCAAATCAACAGAGTAACTCAGAGCTGGAAATAAAGCACCATCAACTCTTGAGTAAGAGCTTTTTCACGTTAAAAATTCAACAAAACCGACCGATAGGAAGCTTGCATTTTGCAAGCACCACCTTTTCAAAAATTTGAACTTTATAAAAAACATCTACTGACCTGGACCTCCAATTCGAACCCGGGGAGAAACGACAGGGGAACCGGATGGAACGGGTTGTCGTAGGGCGAGGTGTGGAACTCGAGGAGCATGGTGTCCCTGCTGCCGACGATGTCCGGGACGGCGTCGCCCCCGCACAGCCTCACCAGAATTCGGTCGGTCGTCGAGCCTCCGTCGTAGACCGTCAGGTAGTCCTGCACCACGTTGCACTGATCCCAAACTCTGATAAAAAAAATTTTTTAAAATAGTCCCTCGATCTCAATTGACTCGTCCTAAATAGAATTCCTGCACTTGACGCGTTGCCAATTACCCAGTAATCGAAAGCACAACTAGGCCTTCTGGCCTTATTAGCTTGTCACACAAAATAATCCAGGTGGCGCCGGTAAGTACTTAAAATATTAGGTTAATCTGAACCGTTGATCTAATGCCATCGATTTAATACGATTGGGATTGGTTCAGAAGATAAAATTAAAAATTTGAATTTTAATAGTATAAATTTTTTAATTTTTAGCTCAACTTGAATTTTTTTAACCAGGAACCCAGCTGGGAATGAATCGTCAAAGTTTTATGTACAAGTTAAATTGAATGAAATTTTTGGCAAATTTTAAAATTGTAATAATTACATGAATTTAATTTTTATTGACATTTATTTTGTAATGAAAAAGTAAATGAGTGCGCTTGCGTGCTGAAATATTATACTAGTCAAATTAAAACGAATACCAATTAGAAAAAATTTATGCCTGAGTTACAAAGACTTAGGAACATCCACTCATACAGCGCCTCCTAAATTATTTTCATTGACAAAGTACTCCTAATTATAGTGTCAGGCTTAATTATTAAAAATCAATAAATGTATAGTTAACAAAGAAGATAAGGAAGGTGAACGAACCTTAGAGTGCGCTGGCTGGTGTCGTACTTGTTGACTTGGTCCTTGATGTGTATCTTGTGGCCGTTACGCTGGCTGACCGCGAGCAGGGGTCGCTTGCCCCGGGGCGCGTAGCTCTGGTCTATCCTGTAGTAGCACGTAACGTTGCGCGGGTACACGCCCGGGTAGTTTGGAGACTGGAGGCGACACGCGTTCTGGTCGCATCTGCAACATTATCATAACACGGATTATAGACCGCCCTGTGCGTAATCAGTTTCGTGTTACTCGGAGGGAAAAATCAATCGGAGAAGTTTGAATTATCGGACTCGACGCGACCCACTCGGTGCTTAATGGAGCTTGCGATCTAAAGCTCTCGGGTTACGACTGCTAACTAGCCTGACTTAATTTTTTTTCAAGGGAGGTTTTTTTCGTTAATTAGCGTGGTATTGAGAGCTAAGAGTCCAAGGAATATTGATAGAAATTTTATTACAGTTTTTTTTATAAATTTATTAAATTGGTTTTTTTTTATATTCAACTGTTACAAATCCTGACAGCTTCTTCAAATTTAAATTTTATTGTCGCTTGTAGCTTTTTAGATGTATATATTATAAAATAGTTAAATAGATGCAATTATAATTAGAAAATCAAAAATTTATTATCTACTCTCACTGTCGCAAAAACCATGAAAACGTAAGTGTGCTATATTAAACTAAAAAAATTATTAATTAATATCATTTTATTTACTTTTCAAAAATGTGAAGTACGGTTCATCAAACAAAATCGAAGAAAATTATTTTTTCAATATTTATTTTAAAAATATAGCTTTTATACTTTGTTTTTACTCATAAAATATTAATTATCAATCAATTTTCGTAACTGTTTCAAATATTAATGAAATTACTAAAATAAATTCGCACTGTAGAAATAATTAATGTATTATTGTTATATATAACAGAATGATAATATTAATTTACAATAATGAATCAATGTTGTTTACCGACCTATGAATAATTAAAAATTCATTAATCATAGTTCAGTAAACAGTTTCCGTGATAGTTGATTATTACTTTTGTAATATAAATTTAGCTTAGTTAATTAATTTTGAATTAAATTCACCACTTTTCATTTAATTTTTAAATAATAATTTTAATTAAACACTTATGTCCCTTGGTAAGTGACAAACAATTAAAACTCCCTTTATCAACAATAAGTCATCATATTGACCCAAACAATGATCTAAAAAGTCCAAGAAAGTGAAACAGCGATCAGGAACTTTTGGGTAAGTTCGGTAAGGTCCTATAATATTGATCGGCTCAAAGTAAAGTGTTTAAGTGAGGGTAAAATTAACACACACTCCTCCGGTGCATTAAGTCGGAATATTGAAACCGTCACTTTGTCACTCCCGCAGCTGCAGTACCAAACTCCGAGGGATTGATGAGCCTCGCGAAGTTAAACCCGCGACTACTCGAAACTTGAAACTTTCCCTGACAAAGTACCCTAGAGTCAATCTCGAAATTTATGGCATGTATCTCCGAATACGAATAGACTTTTTTTTATAAAATCATCAAACGGTCCGCCGCTTTAATATGAGGGAGATAAAGTGGAGGGTAAAACAATTCGCCAGGCGTCTATTGCACTTTGACGTATCGACGTTTCGTATAATGGGAGAGGAGCGGGTACTACAGCGGCTCTAAGACCGGCCCGAGAAAGACCCTTGACTTAAAACAATCGTGCTCAAGTGCTGAAACCTAATAAGTCCTGTTGGAACGACCGGATGGCATTGACCGCTGAAACTTATGCCCCGGAGTGGCTGTATTAATAACGATAAATCTCTTCACTAATTGTATTTCTGAGGGTTTTTTCTTTTTCTTTTTTTTTTTATTCTGGATGCTTCTGTTTAACGATAATTTTTAAATTATCCCACACACTTATTATTTTTAAAATTTTTACTTTGCTTTTGCTCGATCTTTTGGGTTACATTGCGTTTTATTTTATTTTATTTTTTAAAACAGTATGTAATATTAATTTTTTCACTATTATTTTTTGTTGTCTGTAATAATGAGGGAAATTTAAAATCACTGGCATCAAAATTTTTTTAAACCAGAAAATGACAATATCATTAGAAATTAAATATAAAATTTTAATGTAATGTTATTATTAAAAATTATAATTTTTATTTATTTATTTCGTTTGTCTCCTCGATTTTGTTATAAGCCTTCCTCATCAACTAAATCTATAACAAGCTAGCTACAGAGCTTTAAAAAATTCATTTTTTAAATCTCTACATAAATAATTTAATAACAATTTTTTTTAAACGTTCAATTTTTTAATTTTTATATTTTTATTTCTTACGAATCTTCTTTTTTTTTACTATTTACGTTTTTACAAACATTTTAATAACAATTATTTTTATTATGTTTTACTTACTTTTGAGTTTCAACAACGTACTTATCGTTCAAGTAATTAAATCGCGAGGTGAAGTTAAGTAACGAGAAAGTTCACTCGTCTTCGACACTGAAGGCTGCGCTTTAAAAAAAAAAAAAGCTCAGCATCTTTAAAGCTTTCGCGGTCTTGAAAAAAAAGAGCCCCGAGAAGAGGGTAAAGAAGAAGAAGAGAGCTCGCATGATATTCAGCTCACCTTGTGAAAACACGATCGCAGTAAGTGGCATTGACCAACTCGCCTCGCCAAGTGCCGAGTGTTTTGTTGCCGTACCTCAGATGCGCCTCGCTGCGCTTCAAAAACTTGTACGACAGCTTGAAGTCGAAGTTGTAATCGTTTCCCTGCAAAATCATCGACAAAATACACAATTTAAATGACAACGAAACAAAATAATAAAGGCTCGCGATTTAATATATTCCAATAATGTTTCTCTCTCGCCCGATGAAAAACAACATAAATTCACACGAGAGCAACAAACGCGAAATAAAATCAATAGCCTGATGTTTTTTCATCGTTATCAAGCTCCCCGCGATTTTAACCTTTAATTAATTTAGGGCAAATTTACTCGCGGCAAAAAAAAAAATCCCGCGGTAAAAAAAGATTCGACTATGCCCCCCAAAAAAAAAAGAGAGAGAGCCGTAGCTTTAATTACACAAAATGAAAGCGAGATACAAGTGCGGAAATAAAAGTTAAACCCGAGAAAACTGCGCCAACCCGGGCACGGAAGAAGAAGAAGAAGGTAATTAAAATTTACAAGCCCGAGGTGCACTTGAAAAAAAAAAAAAGTGTAAATAAAACATGCCGCGGGGGAATCTATAAATCTCGGGGAGCGCGAGAGGAGAGAAATTGAAAATTCAAATTAAAGAGTTGAGCAAACTTACCTGACCCGGCAGACGGGACAGAAACAGGGTGAGGTTGATGGACCGGGTCTCGCTGTAGTAGACGGTGTAGCCCCAGGCGCTCCCGCACCACTTGCCCCCGGTCGGAGGTCGGCCCTCCTCGTCGATGCTCATGTGACCGTTCGGACAACCGTCCGAGGTGAACGACTGGAAACGTCCCACCGTGAACGTGTCGAAGGTCAGCTGTCGATTAAGGTTGGATTTTTTTTTTTTCATTAGTTGCGATTTATGGTTTTTAGAGAGATGATAAAATTTTCCGAACTGACTACTTTTCGTTTTAGAAGAATGAAAAATGAAAGCAATTTTGTTGACAATATTAGTTTGATTAATTTACAAATAATTTTAATGTTTTAATTTCAAACGATGTATAGTTGAATTTAAATAAATAAATAAATTTAAATAAATATTGAAACTTTGTCAACACTAATCTATCTAAATTTATATTGGAGTGATAAAAATATTGAAAATTATTACAACTAGAAACCATCAATATTTTATTTCATCAATACGCACACATTTCAAGCCATTTAATTAATAAAAATGTTTACAAAAATATAAAATATATATCGGCTAGTGAAGAGACCATAAATTTTTACCAAAAACATGTCATTTTAAAGTAGTCAGATAGGAAAATGTGACAATACCTTATCTATGAATCAATATTATATACGTTTTTTATGGACAGTATTGCTCTCTGATAACTATTAGTATGTATAGAAGTATAATTATAATTAATACAAAACTATTTTAATGATTTATGATTGAAAAAAATTGTTGATTGTTTTTCTAAAAGTTGATGAACTGTCCATACTTTTAATTTTAAACCTTCAAATAATTCAACTAGATTCTCATTTCCATAATCTGCCCACTTCACTGATAGCATTAACATAAATAAACTATAATAAATATAACTAAAAGAGTACATTCACCGATAATAACAATTTAAGCCTATGTTTTCTTAGATACAATTAAATTTTGAATAAACCATAATTTCTTCATCTTTTCAAAGTTGACCCTTCAACCCGGACAATGGATTTAGGTTATTATGGTTTTTATGAAACGTAACTTATACCTAGAAATATATGAAAAGTGATTTTCTTATCTACTGTATATTTCTTACTGCTATTGTTATACTGTATTACTATTGCATTGTTACTAATATTAGTATTGTATCGATGCCATTCAAGTATCAATAAAGACTTTTTTGATCATTTTATTCTTGCAATAAACTTGTTTCTTCAATACAAAGTTTAAATTTTCATGTTTAACGATAATTATTGACCTTTATATATTAGAGGTATTGGCTGAAAATTTTAATTTAATACAGTTCAATGCTAGTACGACTGTCATACTTGTGAAACCATAATTAATTGTTTATTTGGAGGAGAAAATTTAAGGGGAAAAATTTTTATGCACACACTTGCGAAAAACGGTCGTAAATTTTTAACTTAACATCAGCGTTGCATAAAAAGGTCGTAAAGATTTTTTTTTTTTGGTGACAAATTATCAATTGTTTGGTCTGATGAAAAATTTTTTATGAACGTCACGCATTTTTTTCAGGCGCACTTTAAAGCTGCGAAATACACCGAGATTAAAAAATACTGAAAATGGGGATGCTATATTCTTCTTGCGGATTTTAAGGTATTTTTTTTTTTTTTTTTTTTTTCAAACGGAAATTCAAAAAATACTCTCGTTCCACACCCTCCCCGGTCTTTTATTCTTTTTCGTAGTCTGGTGTTTTTCCAGGACAATTTCGAGATGCATGGCCTATTGAACTTGCCAAATTACAGCGTTTTAAAAGAAAAAAAAAAAAGAAAGAGTATTCAGGTTAAAACTCTGGTGAGAATTTTTTCTCACTTCAGACAAGAGAAAGAGAATAGAAAAGAAAAAAAAAAAAAAAAAGCTCTCTCGGAGAGTGAGAAAATTTTGACGCGCGGAAAAATTTCAAAATTGAATTTCCAGATTATGCATTTTTTATATCGTCATTATGTCCAAGAAGAAAAATTTTGGCATACCTCGGCTGCGAGATTTTCCCAACTCGGGTTTTAATTTAAGCCAAAGTAAGGAAAAACAGCTTCAAATTTTAATGCCCGAGTGTAAAAACTAAAGGATATCGTACATAAAATAGGTGACCCTTATTTTTACAGCCCCGGGTGGTATTAACGATACGTCGTCTTCCCCTCCCCTTTTTATGCGTTCACTTTACCCCCTTCACTTTAAACTGGCATAACTTTTCCCGGGGAACATTTGACTTTTAAAATATTTTTAATACGCGTCTCGGTGTAAGCGTAAAACTCCCGCTAAATATATATATAAGAAGAAAAGTTTTAAAGAAATACGGTCAGCCGGTAGTTTTTCATCGGAAGTAAATTCATTCAATATCCCTCGAATTGGCGGTACGTGAGCGGCAGTTTAAATTACGGGCGGATTAGAACTCTCCCCCCCGTGTTGACATTTTCCGTTGCAGAGGAACAAAAAAAAAAAAAAAAAAAAGCTTCCGAAAGAAGACTTTATATTCAAATCAATGTAATTTTTCATGTAAATGCGGAACGCGCACGTTGAGTCTGCTTGAAATAACACGGAATCTCGTGCTTCATATCTACGGAATTTTAATGAGAAAAAGGAGGAAGAAGGAGCCGGAAGATTGCAAAATAAAATGTATTGTACCGAGCATTACTCTTATTTTCGAACGTCGTAACTTTGAGGTTGAATTCGCGAGGAATATTAAGCGCGACTTACTTCTTCTCGTTAACCACTTCGAGTGATATTGAGGTCTTTATGAAACATTTATACACTTCCGTAATACGTATACCTGTTTATTAAAGTTTCAATTTTTTTTTTTTTTTTTTTTCCTTAGATTTGTGACTATTTTATCAATTATCTCAAAAATATTATTTGTAATAATCTGTTTACCTTGCGACCCAGTACTCATTCCCTCATTCTGACATTACCGAAGAACGTTTGCGCTCTTGGTTGTAAATTATATAAATGGAAATTTTATACTTCTCAATTATACATTAGGTTTGTAAATTATTTAACGTATGTTTTTGTAATAAAAAACCAATGTCATACTGTAAAAAAAATCTTTTTAACTAATACTGTTAAAATTATCTTTGTTAATTAACGGAAGAATTCACGGAAGAAACGTTGCACCTATATTTAATAAATGACTCACCAATTAAGTTTTGTTTATTTTTATTCACTCTCAGATATCCTTCAGTCCAACTTAATAATAATTAATTCTAAGTAGACAATTTTGTAATATTTTGACAGTTTAAAGTCTAATTTATCATATTTAATTAATAAGCGTCATTAAAATCCATCCAAACATAAAAAAGGAAAATAAATTTATTTAGTAAAAACAATTATTAAAAAACAATAGTAATTAAGTAATCATAATCCATGGCTATCCAAAACCACAACTTACTTTCGCAGAAGCTCAATTTAGTTTAAAAATAAATTAAAAAATAGTCTGAATTTTTGAAGCCCTACAACTAATAAACACCCCCATCATCCCCAGCACCCCTCCGTAAATTCCCCCCAACTTTTTCATACTCGAGACAAACGCGAAACTTTATGAAATCTATATTTTCGAAGCTGTCGCGAGCACGAAAATTTTCCCGGGTGTTTATGAAAGCTCTCCCCGCATCCTCCTCGGGCCTAACCCTTGCTTGATCAATTTATCGAGGTAGTCATGAATATGTAGATTACCTGTACGAGATCGCCGTGGTCATGTCCGGCAGCGGTGAAGTTTAGGTGGCACAGGAACGGCAGCTTGTCCTCGCGGGGTCGTCGCACCTGGAGCTCGTACGTCCGCCCCACGTCCCCGTACAGCGTCCGGTTGCAAGCTTCGCGAGGAAAAAAAAAGCTCTTACTCCGGCCCCGGTCTGTCGGCCAACCAAAAAAAAAAAAAAAAGAAACTTACGGGTGCAGTACACGGGCTCGTCGCTCTTGTCCTCGCAGTCGTTCTCGCCGTCGCAGAACCTGTCCTGGGCCAGGCACACCCCGGTGCTGGCGCACCTGTGCTCGCTGAGCTTGCACGAGGCGGGCAGCAGGAAGCTGACCGAGCTGCTACGAGATAGCGCGGGGGCGCTGTCGCCGCCGCCCTGCCCCGAATCCTTCTCCCCCAGAACCAGGAGGAGCCGGATCAGGTACAGCGGTGCCAGGACTCGGAGGAGGCGGCTCGACTGCATCCTCGTCCTCGTCTTCTTCTTCAGCCCATCGTTCCACGCACATACACCACTCTGCTAAAAGCACACACCGCTTATTTTCTGCACTGCACTGGTACGCGCGGGTCTGAGGAGGTGCTTGGCCGGCGCGGCGCGGCCGAGGCGGGCGCTTCGTCTTCGGGTACTGCTGCTCCCGCTGACGCTCGGGGTTGCTGCTCGGCCGGGGGTTGCGTCTGGGAGAGGAGGAGGAGGAGGACGCCGCGACGCGACTGCGCACTGGTTACGCCCGCCGCCGCGCGATGCCCTGATGCTGCTGCTCCCGAGGACTACTACCACCACTACTACCCCCTTTTTTTTTTTTTTTTTTTCTCTTCCTAACTCCTTTTTCTATCTCTCTCTCTCTCTTGGCGCTGCAGTTACGGATTAGAAAGATTTGGATTATGGCAGGGCTTATTGATTCCGACCGGACGTACCCGCTCGTCCCTCTTTATCGTCGCGGGGTGAGTGATTTACGTGGATTTTTAATTGCGCGAGCCAGGGGCGGGAGTATTATCGAGGGGAGGGCAGGATGATGCCCTCGTAAGGAAGCTGTCTTGTACTGCAGGCCGGCCCGCTTGCTTTAGTATCCGCTTTAGTACTGAATAGATAAAGAAACGATGCACCTAAACGCGGGGGTTATGGCTCGAGTAACAAGTGGGTTAAATTTTTTATCGACCCTGCAGGATTATTTACTATTCGGTTTAAAGAGCTTGCGAGAAAATTATTTCAATAAATTAATAAAAATATTTATTAGTGAAGGATAAATAAACGGGATTATTTGTAGTTTTCAGGTGTTAAATGCTCTCATTGTTACGTACAATAAAGAGTGACCCCAAAATTAGCCCGTTCTTGGCCCCATGAAATTCGATTTAATTTTGGGTCTAAATAGTAGTTTATAGTTTAAAATGAGTCCCTGCAAAGTTTTTATTTGTTAACTTTTTTTGTTACAAAGATATGATCGAAAAACGTCATTTTTTTATACATACGTTTAAAGGGGCAATTTTGAAAAGTTTAATATTTATAAAACAAAAAATACTATCGTATTTAGCATGAAATTCTAAGAAGAAAATGTACTTAATGTTTTTTCGATTTATGCAACCGATTTTGCATGCAAATTCATCGAAAATCACGATTTTTCAAAACGGGCTAAAATTTTTCGATTTTTGGGGTCACTCTTTGACGAATGAATTTCTCGTTGTTAACATTTGTTACATGCTGTCATAATTCATTATTTAAGTTTTAAAAACTTTATTTTTGTACGTGCTGTAAAACCATAAAGTGTTGAATTCTTGTAAGCGTTTAACCCTTTATAGAAAAAAATTTTACATCATAATAAATGAATAAAAAAAAAAAAAGACGACAATAATGTTAATTTTTTTTTTTTTTTTTTTTTTTTTTTTTTTTATACTAATAAATATACTGGAGTAACTGCTGTTTAAAGAGTGAAATAATATCGTAACTTTCACTGATTTTTATGGAAAGTCATTGTCTGAGAAGAGTGGAATCGAACCTGAGACATTTAGATTATGAGAATAATACTCTAGTTACTCAGCTATCGTATCACTAGAATAATATATTTTTTTGATTCTATATATTTTTTATAGACTCTAAAAATAAATAAATATAATGTAATCTACTGATGATAAATTAAACTAAGGGCCAAACATTTCAAAATGGCAATCTTTTTTTTATTTTCAATTTTAATTTTTTTATATTTTTTCAAAAAAACTTTCTGAATACGATTGTCATTATTAAACAATTACGATGGTGGACAATTTTAGTAATGAAAAAACTATAAAAAAAAAAAATTTATATCAATAATAATTATGACTCATTCACATCACTGCCTAGCTATGTTAGTACGCTGTGATAAAATTTTTCAAAATTTTGGTAAAAGAAAACAACATAATTGAATAAACAAACAGACTAAATATTAACGACCGCCGCGTGCGCCGCGTTTAAAAATCCGTGGCTCGCACGGCAGACCGAACTATTAAATATAATAGCATATTGAAACTTCATTATTAAACGCTTGTGTGATTACACGCTCGCGTGTGTAAATAAAATACACGGCGGTGGTCATACGAAATAATTGTGGCTCGCACGGTACTCGCGTGCTCGGTCCGCGATAAGCCGTTATTTATTTTACAACAATAACCGCGTCCCAACGCAATAAACAACAAGCGAGAAAAAACACATAAACTAGTTAGAGGGGGGTTTGTTGATCGGCGCTTAGTTACAGACTCCTTCAAACTTCCCCGAGGAGTAGCTCAAACGAAAACTTATGCTCGCCCTTATTTGTCTTGGCGATTAGTTGCGTATTTTCTTCGTAGCAGCTCGAATGAATAATTAACTTAGCTCCTCGGAGAAGTCACCTTTTACACCGGGTGAATGCAAATGCACACCGGGCGAAACTTCATCCACCTCGAGTCTTTTTTTTTTTCTTACCCCCCTCCCGGTAAGATTTTTTACCGCTGTAATTAGGTTAAATGCGTACGCGGGATAAACTTTCTTCAATTGAACTTTAATAAGCGCCAAATGAACAATTTGCCCGTAGAGCAGAGGCAAAAACAAAGGGAGGGGGGGGGGGGCAAGTTGATGAGACAAAGTTCGTGTAATCATGAGCGAAGGTTTTGCGGAAGATTCAAAGTAACTGCGTGGCGCTGCTCCCGGGAAATTGCCAGTAATTTTCACCATGAATACTTACGTATATATATATTGAACTACTTGTGGAGTACCGTATTGGCTGAATTACTTTCGTCGTTAACATCTTCTGCCTTATCATCCTTGATTTCTTTCTTATTTCAGCAATCGATAATGTTAATCGCCGTTTTTGCTTAAGGAGGATTAATTAATGAAGCCGCGAGGGCTTTTTTACGGGGTGTGTGTACGTACTCTGATCTAGTTTGCAAAAAGACACATTTGTTACAGGCATGCGAGCGAAGGGGACTCAATGACAGTAATTACAGCTTGAGTTTGCTACACGCGAAAAACCAGGGGAGGAGGGGAACGAGGAGTAACATGTGTTTACCACTTTTCCGGAAAAATAAATCATCGCCGGGGGCTCGGATTAAGCTTATCGCTCACTTTTTTTTTATTATACAAAGTAAGTCGCCAGAAATAATTATTACTGATTGCCAGGGTGCGCGGGAGATTTTTCAAACTTGGATCTTGGTTTTTTTTTAGAAAAAATTTACTGATAAAATGGCTTAATTATGAATTTCTTTCTTTATGATTTTTTAATTTTTTATTTCTTTCTAGATAACCAATTTTGATTGGGACTTTTGATTAGATTTTTTTTTCTTACTGTAAAAAAATGTCCAAAATGTTTTATGAATTTTTTCTTTTTCGATATTTCATCCTCAGAGGAATGATGAAGCAGAACCAGCCCGAGCATACTTCTGAATCATCTAGCATATTTTCAATAAAGTTTCTTGAGGATTGAGCTTCAAAGTGTTTTTCAAACTGAAATCATTATATGTAGATTGAGTTTTGACAGGAAAATTTTTAATTTATCCATTTTAATAGTTTTTTTTCTGTCACGATAAGCATTCGAATGTAAATCCGACTTCAATAAATTTTGAAGTAATCTACAATCAAAAATTTTACAATTTTCATATCCGAATGGCTGACTGCCTCAATTGCTACCACTTATTTTATGGGTTGAGGCACTAAGACAGAGGAAGAATTAAATTATTTTCGATACATTTTACGCGACCTCTGAAAACAATCTACTAACGAATAATCTGGACTGTTGGGATTACACTTGTGAAAAGTAACGTACAGCGCAGGCGGTCAATTAGTTCAGCATGCGGATTTTCCTCGATTGGGAATCTGGTATCCTATACTCTCCTCTGATTAGGTTGATTCTAAATTAATTTATTATAAACATTACCAACAACGATTGATCAAATTTTTTTCTCGTTCTCAAATATTCTACGTACTATTCGAGGTACTATTGAAGTCTAATAATTTCATATAATTTATGTATGTATCTTTCTACTGTGTGGTGTCTTCTCTTTCTGAATACGGGAAATGAGTTCATTTCATTTACTGTAATAAATTGAAAAATAAATATTCGCTTCAATAAAAATTTTACGATGAATTTAAATAAGTGTCTTTATTTTGATTTAATTAATTGAAAAAGATGCTTTTCTTCTCTCATTTATAGATTGATTGATTTTATTTTTTAATAAATTTTTTAAGTAATACTGATTTGTATGATTATGTTTACATTACACTTTAATTGTTTTCTAAAACTTGGTAGGTTTTATTGCTTTGTTTTTGTTTTTCTACAGACAAACAATATTTTTTCTTTAATCTTAAAAATTATGCAAAAACTGTTGATGACATTACATGAATAAATCATCACTTTTCAAAAAAAGAACCACAAATTACACATCACCCAATTTAAAAAAAAAAAAAAAGGGGGGGGGAACCGTAAACGAGAGTTATTCGCAGTCATCAACAAAAAAGATACCTCCGTCCATAAAACGGCATGAAAAACCCAGCGACAAGATACGATTGACCGGTCGGTACGGCGGTCAGGAAAAACGAGGCGTGTTTTGAAAAATTGGCAATACATCGAAGGGGGAGGGAGGGAGGGAGCCGGAGCCGTCCTTAAATCTCTTTTGAATGTGCCCACGGCCGCATTTATCTTGGCCGATTTGACCCGCCGCGGCCGACGATTTATTCGCCCTCCTCGCGCGGAATACATACCGGCTCGTTTTAAAATCATCCCCGTTAGACTTTGAGTCTAATGAGGCTTTGAGAACAATGTGAATTTTAATTTCGACCCGACTCTCTCTCTGCGGACCGAAAAAAACTTTGATGATTAACGATAAAAAGTATTTACAGGAATGATCAAAGTTTTTCGGGCGGGTATCAAAACTTTTTTACAGGCGCGGACCGAGGCTGCTCCCGGATAATTTAAGTGCCGTAAGTTCTAACTTAATTTTAAGTTTTCGCGAATGCGGCCGAAATCGAAATCTCACGAATTAAGTCCAAGAATTTATCGATAGAATTTTTTTTTTTCGTTTATTGAATAAGAAAAAACTTGAGTTTTTTTAGTATTAATATTAAAGTAGCTGGATTGATTTTGATTCATTTGAATAATTAAAGAATAATCTTGAAATAGATACTTATTCTTTTACAATGATAATTAAGTGAATTATAAAATTATTAAAAAAAAAAAAAAATTTTAGTACATTTATTTAAAAACTGAAGAGCACGATTTTAATGAATTATGTAAAAAACAAACATCAACTTTCAAATTATTTTCAATCATCCGCATAATTAAGTATGTTAAACTTTCAATTGAAAAATTGTTCATTTACGTTCCCAAATTCCGTTTTACTCGTATTAAAATTTCAAGCAGATAAAATAACTAAAATAAAATTTATTTCCTCTCTACGTAATTACTCCGCGCCATCAGTATATTTTCAATCTCCAAAAAAGACACAGATTACTTTTCAAAGCTCCGGGATTTCCCAAAAAAAAAGCTCCGCGCAAACTTTTCCGCGGCATTGTCAGTCAGTCAGTCTGTTTGAAACAAAAAAAAAGTTTCGCATCTTAAAATCCGCGTTGCTTTTCATATCGAAAGGTTTCTCTTTTTCCTCGGGCTCGCCTTTGTTTTTCACCTCTCTTGCTTTTTTAACGCTGCGCCCTTAACTGCGCCGCGGCGGGCATCGATTCCTCCGTTTTATTTCCCTCCTCGCGTGTTCCGCCTCCCCTCTTTTTTTTTTTTTGTTCCCGATGCATGATTTTTTTTTTTCTCTGTCGCGCAGATCTGCGTCCTTATGCAAGTGAATTTTTTTTTACCGTGCTTTTGAATGTTATTGATTTTTTTATACCTTTGGCATTTATTGTGCTTTGAATTTTTTTTTCTACTTCCGGTTCAATGGACTTTTTATCCTGAAAGTTTTTTATACTCATTAGACCCCCTCTTGGCTAATCGAATAAGAACTCACAGGTCAATCAGTTTTATACTCGATTCTTTCCTTCGTTTTCTCTGATTGCTTGAATTATTTTAAGTAAGCGCGATCAATTTTTTCATTTGAAATTTAGCTATGCATTTATTGGATTCTACGTATGCACAGTGTTGAAATATATTTGAAAAACAGTTTTTCATTGTTGAAAATTGAATTTTATCTCTTCGTAAACATTGATATGTGCATAAATTATTTGACCGACTTTTCACCCGCGCTTTCGCGTTTTAAAATGCAAACTTCGTTCCTCTTAAAAGTCATAAATTTATCGTTTGGAAATATTTTTAAAAATTTTTCAAAAACTTTGAAAAACCGATCTGAATATATATACATAGAAATAATAATTTTATCTGGGCAGGTAATGCGTCCAAAGTTTAAAGTTCAAATAATGTATCGAGTTTAATTTAACGCTGTACTACGTAGACGTACTTGCTCAAAGTCAATTTTAACATCACGTTTACTATTCTACAATGTTTTAATGAATTTCAAACATTTACATAATCTGAATGGCGTGCTGATAATGAATGTTTAAATTTTTCACTAAGCAACTTAATTAATTAAAAAAAATTTGACAGTAAAAACCTATTATTAACCTATTATTATTATTATTATTATTATTACCACCGTACAATCTAATTTTTTATTTTAATTTTTGCAGTCTTATGCTGTAAAATATGCCTAATAATTAAATTATTGGCTATTATATTGAAAAATAAGAGATTATTTTCTTATCACAACTATATTTCATTCTTACTTTTAGAATTATAAACACTTTGCGAAGGTAAAAATTACATTGGGTCATAAATTTCGTCTTTATCGATGTTAAACATTAACATAAATTTACAGAGTTTTACTATGTAAATGAAGTTAAAAATAAGTAGTTCGATTTTTCCAGAACGTTTTTGAAGTTTATCGATACAATCAAATCTCATTGAAATTAAAATAGCGACTTTTAGAGTTCTTCATTCGAATTGAAATTCTTTTTTTAATTTTCCTTATACTAGGACTTCTGATAATTTCGGACTATTCAAAAAACTAGTAAAATATCTCAAAACAAGAAATTTTTTTCAAATTTGCTTAGTGGGAATCGCCCGAAACCTAAAGTCAGTATTCTGAAAAATTTTGTTCATCGAGTCAATTCTAATTAATACTTTTTGAATTGCGTTTTGACTAAGGTAGTTTTAAAAAATAGTAACAATAATTTTTATTTTTTAGGATTAAATTTTTTTAACCTAAGCGTTATACTGATGTAACAAGCTAACTATTTATATTAATTTTTAGTTATTCTACCAAGTACAAGTATGGGTCTGACTAAGAAATTTACACTGATTTCATTAATTATTTCAGTAACAATAATTACGACAAGCTGTGATTCTTCTTCGTTGAACATCACAAGTTATGAAACAAGTGGAAACTACTATTTTAACAAGAGCTACTTTTATACAGCTTTATCGGATGGAAATAACGACTATTTTTTTTCTGAATGCAATAATACTGAAATAATTGACCTTTCCGAGTATGTCTGTAAAGTGACTAGAAAAACTCCGGTAAATCCCCCGTCTGATTTCTCCAAAAAGACATGTGATGTTTGGATTTCCTACCAGAACAGTTCCAGTCACATTCACATGCTGAGCATAATCAGCCACACTCATGCAATATTAATTACCAGAATTAAGAATAGCCTCTTTGATGTGACATTGGAATCGGTAATATACATTGTTCGAATGACCGATTGCCATGTTGTTAAAGAAATGATACCAGATATTCCTGTACAATGGGTTCAAAAAGTACCCAATCAAGACGCTTTCAGTGTATTCTACTCTACTCCACAAAACCCAACGACTTCTTCTAACGTTGATTGTCAAAACAACATATGTAGAATAACTTACAACTTGGATGGTCAAAAAATTTATGGACCCGCTGAGTACCAGCGATTGCCAGGTCGTAACGTTTACTGGGAATTCCTGCAATCATCTAAGTCAGTAACTTTGGATTCGTTTTATTTTAAACAGATACACCCTGGCCCTAGGGGTATTTATCAGGTGCACTATGGCCTTACCATCAAATTATTCACGTCGAGTGCTGCTCTCAAGTTTTCAGACGTGTCTTTTTCAAATTCAAGAGTGAGCTTCTGTGAGATACGTCATGATTATACCGTTACATGTAGACAATACGATTCTGGAGCTAATGTCCTGATGAGCTTCGACTTCGATCTTGAAGATTATGCTGATACGTCGAACATTGTGGCCTTAATTACCTATAATCTGCAAGACGGTGGTCTAATACTAGTGTTGGTTAAATACAGCCATTGTGATAGAAAATGCAAAACTGAAAATTTAATTTTCATTCGTGTTCAGGCAGATGGTCATAGTTCGAAAGCACTTAGAATTCCGTTTGGGAGCATTAGTTTTCTTGAAGTGAAAGGTTACAAATTTTTAGAAACCGACACGGAAATTTGTTTGAAAATTCTTTCTGACAATCTTAACACACATGAACGTCATCAATATGAAATTTATAGGATTGAATGCGTAAAAAAAAATTATTTCAATCTCCTTGTGTGAACTGATATCATATAGCTATACTTGTTATGTCAAACATTAGAAATGTAATTATTTGTAAAAGTTATGATAAAATTTGTATTAAAAATGTCAAAAAGTATAAGTTACATGAAAGAAATAATCATCCACGTATTGTTTTTTTTCACAAACCACTCAACCTAAAACCAAAACTCAAAATAGATAAAGCTTTTAACGCTTTTACAGCTATAGGTTTGAAAACCCACTTGCCAGTAAGCGCAATTGCTTCAGAACTTTTGTTTTGTTATTTTTAATGGATCTCTCCCAACAAAGATAGCTAAACGTCGGAGTACTTATTTCTACGTCACAATTGTTTTTTTTTTTTTTTTATCTTTGAAAACACACCTGATGCCTTTCACTAATCTTTTCGTCATATGATAATAAATTGAATCAATGAAATAAAATGGTATATATTTTGAATGAATTTCTTTAAAAACTCTTAATTTTTTTTTTATTTTGTAAAAATAAATATAATATGTCTATGAAAAGTATGAAAAAATTGTGAGGTCTATATTAGGTACACAATATTCTCGTATCTCAAAAAACTAAATTTTGATAAATTTTTTGTCATACTGAACTTATTGATCAGGATCAGACTTTTAAAATCTCATATTGAAGGACTTAATTAATCATTACTAATAAAAAATTATTATCTCTTTTTTTTTCTAGATCATTATAGCTGATCTTATAACTTTTGTCTTCAAAACTCAAAATCATTGCTATGAAGCATTAAACAATTATTTTGTAAAAAATTAAAAACACAATTCAATAGTAAAGTTTTAAAAATTTCAATTAGAAAATTCTTTTAAACATTCCAAATCATACGAAAGTTTCACAGACTAACTTCTTCAGGAGCATCGTTGTTTAAAAAATGTAAAAATAAAAAAATCTCAAACTAAAATTAAAACCCAAACTGTAAACAAGCGCCTCGTCTTGATTCATGCACTCCCGGGAGGTCCAAAAAAAACGAGCGGAGTATCAGATGTTTTCAATCAAGGAGGAGAAGGAGGAGGGCCCTCCGGACATCTAAGAAACAACAATCCAAAGGAGCATTGTACCCGTGCGTCGTCACCTGTCACGTGAGTTATACGAGTTTCTTATAGGCCCTTGACGAGAAGAAATTCCGTGCGGGGAATTCCCCACTCACGGATCACGGCTGCTGCTGGCTCGTTTCCCCCCCTCGATACGTTACATCCTTACCTGCGGCTTTGTATTTTCAGTCGAGTTCTTTGCTCTTTAGTCTCCTCAGCTACACAGTATCTTTGAAACCTGATCTCAAAAATTATAGTTCTAAATATAGAATATCTAATAAGTTTATCGTCTTACGCGATGGACAAGTGCGTTTTCATTTAAATCGTGCGTATAATCCCGAGCGTTAAGCAGTAGTATTCGAATTTTTATTATAGTGAATTTCTTTTTCTTTTTAAATAAATATTAAATATGTGCTGGTTCGAGAGATTGATTTTGAACCTGTCGGTGATCCTCGGGTGCGCGGCGGTCTTGGTGCATTCCCGTCTCGCCACGACCATCCGGAGCTTCCAGAAGAACCTGGACTTCAATTGGAACGAGTACGAGGCGTACACGAGCCTCTCCGACAACAGCAACGACTTCTTCTACGCGGCCTGCGGCAGGATCAACAGATTCGAGTACGTGTGCCGGGTTACGAGGCAGGACCCGGTGTCGAGCAGCGCCGACTCCTTCAAGAAGACCTGCGACGTCTGGGTGTCGAACTGGAACACGATAAACTCGGGTCGTCACGTACTGCGTCCCCTGAACCACAAGTACGTCCTCCTCACGATTTACCACCACAACCAGAACTACGAGTTCGCCGGGTCGACGATATACATCGTCCGTATGGCCGACTGCCACGTGGTTAAGCTGCCCTTGCCGAACATCGCCCCGGAGTGGCACGGTAAACTCGAGACCGGGGATTACGAGGACACCTTCGACGTCTTCTACACGAACAAGACCGCCGAGAACGCCACCACCGCCTCCTACCCCGACTGCCAGAACTACATCTGCAGGGTCACCTACAGCCTGGACGGCAAGGTCATCCACGGGCCCACCGAGTACCTGAAGAAGCCGAACTTCGAGTCTGACGACCACTGGATATCCTACTACTCCTCCGACTTGTGGTCCTCGAAGTCCATCTACTACGAGAAGCTCATACCCCACAACGTAAAGAACAAGTACGGGCTCTACCGGGTGAACAACGGAGTCGCCTCGAAGCTCTCCACGAGCAACACCAAGTTCTCGGGGGTGTCGATATTCAACCGTAAGTTCAGCTTCTGTCTGAACTATCACAACGGCAACGCCATATGCAGACAGTACGACTCCGAGGACAACTTCCTGCTGAACTTCAACCCCAACCTGTCGAACTACACCGAGAAGCAGAACACCTCGTTCAGGTTGATACCGTACAATCTGAGGGAGGGTGGTATGATAGTCGTCGTTATAGAGTTCGACGTCAACCAGAAGATCGACAATCTAAAAGTGCTCCGGGTACGTAACGACGGCCAGTACGGGTCCTCGCCCCTCGAGATACCCTACGCGGAGATGAATCTTACCGGGCTCAGGGACTTTAAGTTTCTCGAGGACAACACCGAGCTTTGTTTGAAACTCGTTTTCAAGAACTTTCACAAGTTCGTCGGACACGAGTACGTCATCTACAGGATCGAGTGCATTCCCAAAAAGTACGTTGACCAAATGTGATTTGAATATTATTATTGATTATAAAGTTGTTGTGGTGGTTTATTACAACCAAAAACTAAGTGTATTGTTTTCTCCAGTGATAATCTGTTGTCTGTATGTTTTGGAAAATAAAAATTACTTGTAATGACAAAAAGTGTTTGGTAAGAGTATTATTTTTAAACCCAAGCCACTTATTACGCATTTTCATAGTAATACCTATGTTTTTATACCTTTTTTTTAGTAAATAAAGCTTAGTCTATATAATGCATACCATACTCTACGTACCTTCATGTACATAACGATATCATATGTACAAAAAAAATTATTTTTGAAATAGCTGTGAATATATGGAAAAACTTGAGCAATACTAAATTAAATCAATGAATAAATATTGAATTAATGAAATTTTGAATGTATCATAGTATCTACAGTGCTGATAAGATTTTATTTGAAAGGGAATTCTAATACATCTTACTAAGAAAAATTTTGACAAATTAGAATTTTTATAATTTAAATTCGTGAATCTTATAAATATCTAAAAAGTGTTGAAATTTACAATTACTTCAAGTAAATCCTTTTTATTCAAATGAACCTTAAAAACATCATATCGCAATACTAATGCTAAAAAGTCAAGTCAGATAAAGAGTTTCTTTAGTCAATAAAAGAATTTTTACACAAATTTTACAGTCTCTGATCTTATTTTTTAAAACAAAATGAAATTAGAAAAATGTATCAATTTTTTAAAACATTTACAGTTTCATAAAAGAATTCATGTTTATTTAACAAAGATTAGTTAAAAATATAGAGTAGAATAATTCAAGTCAAGTTAAAATTTTATACTTCTCAGATTAAATGTATACACAATATTCTATTTTTCAATAAATTTTATTTATTTATTCAAATATTTACCATAATTTCAAGCATAAAGAGCTTAAAAAAAAAATAAACTCAAAAAACAATTCACACCATTCCGAGAAACCCGAGTTCAAAAAATCCTTTACTGTACGTATCATCGCCGGCAAGCACCAAACGATTTTCCCTTCGAAAACATCCGGAAAATATTTATCCCCGGAAGAAGAGGAGATCGGGGGTAGGGGAGGGTAAATATGAAAATGCATTTCCATTCGAGGGCGTACTTATATTTTACCGCGTGATATGCGAGGTCCCGGGCGTGATTTTTCACCCAAAAACCTCCCCCCCCCCCCCCCCCCCCCCGTCTCCTCGAACCATCTGGGTTTGGCCGAGGCATAAAGAATTCACTCCCAATTCTGGAGCACCGCGGTGCAAAAGATGAAGCGTTTGAAAAAAAAAGGTCCGATGGGCTGAGAAGAGAGCGTACGCGGTGTAAATAAAAAATGTAACCGAATTTGCATAATTAAACGATTGGCCGGGCGCCTGGCTACGGCGCGAGCGAGCAGCCGATCATTCCTGAAGCGATCCTTTATCGAATAAATGCGGCGGTAGAAAATTAACTTTCAGCCGGAAGTGAATATTCTATCGAGCATCGGGCTAATTTTAATTTTGATCGATGCCTGGCTTGAAATAAAACTGGTTGTTCGAACCTTTTTATCGCTAATCGTTTTTTTTTTAACTCGTTACACAAATGTACATCTTATTCATTCGTCAGAGTAACATTCTAAGTTTTTTTTTTTTTTTTTTTTTACTTCTGTATTGACATTAACGTAATACATTTTTAACAACTGCATTAAGAAAAGAGGTGGTAATAATGAAAAATAAAATTTTTTTATAAAAATCAAAATTTTAACCGTATTTTGAGAAAACGTAAAAATCAAAATAATATTTGAAAAGGTATAACTGTTGATACGAATTGTGGAAAAAGCTTTTAACAAAACGTTACTTCAATCGCAAAAATTTACAATTTTTTTTTTACGTTGTACTTTCAATTTTTTGTTATTTAAAATGTCCCAGTTATTGTGAAATCGTATGGAAGAAAAAAATCAGTTTCATGTAATATCTCAAATTAAAAATCTAGTTTTCTTTGATCTCAATTACTTATATTATTCCAAATTGAAAAATGCCAATTATTTTGATATTTTTAATTTAGAAAATTTGAATAAGTTAATACTGTGCTATAAATGATAGTAATTACTATTATTTATTACAATAAATTTAAAATGATTCGTAATGTAGGAGTAATAATCATTGTTATTTATTGGTAAAGACGTAAACTGTGATTTGAAAAAAATTATCAACCATCGTTGTAATAAAAACTCTCCATCACAACTAGAAAAAAACAATCCTCACATAAAAAGTGTAATATTCTTTTTTCCCTTCTAAGTGCTGTGGAATGAAAGGAGTAATCGGAGCGCACACAAGCCGCCTGACCTCGGGCAACCCGTTGACACGCGTGCAGTGCCGGGTAGCCCCGAGCCTACTTGTTTAAATCTCCGATAAACCGTAAGCAAGCAAACACTGCATTGTTCGTAAACGAGGAGAGGAGCTCCCCGCGAAAAGATAGTGTGCGCGCCGCGGGTGTGAGTGAGTAAACTCTAGGTAAAAAATAGTGCGAGCGAGCGAGCAGGAGTCACAACCAAAAGCACCGCGCTCACTGTCTCTCCTCGATTAGGTGCGGACCTGCTCCAGCGAGGGGGAGATCTAACTCGCGAGGTGAGGTTATGTCCCACCACCGATGATACCTGGAGGACCGTACAGTCGGTCCGGAAGCAAGCTTCGATCGTGACGTCGGCTGCAGGTACTTAACCGAACTCCTCGAGAAGATGCTGCTGGTCCTGGCAGCCACCCTCCTCGGGGGCGCCCTGGCCCAGGTGGTCAACAACCAGCCCTGGTACGAGACCCTGCCGGCCGTGGCTATGGACTACAAGGTCCACATCGACCCCGGCAAGGAGGACTGCTACTTCCAGTACGTCAACCCCGGGGCCACCTTTTACGTCAGCTTCCAGGTGGGTGTCTTTAATCGAATCAGCGGTGTGTGCTTGACCAACGTTCTTGACCCCGGGCTTCTTCGCTCGGATTTACCTTTCTAACGCGTATTTTTCATTCATTTTTTTGTTTTTTTTTGTTTCATTCGATGACTAGTAAGATTGATTTTTATTGGCAAGGGTTTATATACGGGTTTCATTGAGCGAAATCTTTAATCAGCGATCCCATATGGTGGTGTTTACGTACGGTTGCTCCGCGCTGGGATTAAAATCAAGTCGAGAAGCTCCCATAAGAGACACGTATACAGAAAGCCGCACGTAGTGAAAGTCGGAGCGCAGCTCTCGATTATACCCTGTCATGTTGCAATCTTTTTTAGACGATCAGTTGAAATCGATTATGAATAATTTTTTTAATACTTTATAAAAATTATATTTTAATGATTTAAAAATTTTATTTAAAAAATAAATTTCACCAACAAAAATTAAATTTACTGATTCATTTAATTTTAATCTGTTGTGAAAAGTTACGATAAATTTTTTAAAATGTACAGTAGCCAATGTTGAAAAAGATGAATATGCTATTTTTTTATTATCACTAAAGTTAAAATTATTCAAAAATATATTTTAACGTTTTTTTAAACAAAGAAATAAGGTATAAATTTATGTATTCAAAAGATTAGGTAGTTAGCACAAAAAAGATTGTAAATTTTTTTTCCATTGAAAAATTTAAAAAATTAAAAATATCATATAAAAACCAAACTCTGTTGTACTGATTTGTTAGTTAATTTTAATGATAGATGTTTTTTAAAGTTAAAAGTATTACATAATTTTCTTATTCTTGAAGGTTCTACGAGGTGGAGATGGAAAAGCTGGATTTGCTGTAAGAAATCCAGCAGGAGAAATAGTACACCCGTACCAATGGCAAGCAAATGCAGACTACCAGGATCAATCTGTGCAGGGAGGCTACTACAGTGTTTGTGTTGATAACCAATTTTCAAGGTTTGCTGGAAAGTTGGTCAATTTGTACATTACTGTTATAAGGTAAATTTATTATCTTTTTATTATCACATCAAGTTTATTTCTTATACTTAGTCCTGTTAAATCAATATTAAAATTTTTCAGGTATGATCAATGGGAAAAATTCTCAAAAGAATTGGAAGATATGAATCTTTCAGTAGAAAATGTTACGGTATGACACTTGAATTGATTTAGTTTTGAAGTGAAATTAAAGTTCAATATTTATATAATTTTTCTCTTTTTTCAGAATGCTCTTGTTGGTGTAGAGAGGAATATTTATGAAGTTATGCAGATTCAGCATTTTAGCAGAAGCCGCGAAGACAGAGATTATAATTTACTCCTTGACAATAATGCTTATGTTCAAAACTGGTCATTGCTCCAAGTGGTGGTTATCATAGCTACAACAATCGTACAAGTTTACTTCGTCCGAAAACTATTTGACGTTAAATCGAGCGGATACTCTAAAATGCGTATTTAAGCACCAAGTGTTTGTAAAACTTTGAGATGAATTTTAATGTTTGTGATATGCAATTACTCCTTTACTGCAGAGTAACTCGAAGACTTAAAAAAAGAACCTCTAGTGCAATTATCACTCCTTTGTTGTACTATAAACTGTTGAAAAATATTGTCTAAATATGTATGTAAATTAATGACTTCTAAAGTATGTTTTTAAGATTATGCATTTACTATGAATTTTTTACAAAGGATAAAGTATTTTTTTAAACTGTAGAGAATGAAAAAAAAAATGTACTCTATTTTCGTTTAAACGTAACTTTGTAATTCCTACTCATTACCAGTTTAGAATTTTATAATGTTTTTATGTAAAATTTACAATGGACTATGAAAAAAAAAAAATAAATAAATGAATTTTACTTATGTTTGTATAAAAAGTATCTATTTATATTTTGAACAGTTTACACATGATAAAATATGTAAAATACAACAAATAAATTTAAAAAATTCTAAGTTTTTATAAAAAAAAAAAAGAAGAAATTAAGTAAAACATCATTATGTACAGCAACTTTTTTTTTAAAACTAAGTTAACATCACATATTTTAGTCTATGTACAAATTGTCGTAACAAAAATTTACAATGGACGTTTTGTGAGGAATTGCTTATTCAGAGTAAGGATAATGACTGTTTAGCTTTTCGCTGAAGCACGCTGCCACTGAGCGCCAGTAATCTGTGTCTTTGACGAAGATTCCTCGCTCTCACGTGTTCGGACGCGACTTCTTTCGTGAAGTTACCGGGGAACCATCCCTGCTCGCCGTCCAGCAGTTTCTCACCGTACAGCCAGCCGTCGTTCATTTTCCGAAGAACGTTGATCACATCCCCTAAAAAAACAAAAACGAAAAAAATTAGCTCCCCAAAATTGAATGAATAAAGCTCGAAGGTACGAAAAAAGTGTTTACGCACCAGGTTGCAGAGCCAGTTCGTCGGGCTGCCTGGGCGGGTAAGAGTAGAGAGCCATGACCTGGGGGCAGTCCCAGGACTCGTACAGGGTTTCGCCGACGCAGGTAGGCTTCGGGGGCGAAACTGCGTCGAGCCATCGCTCCTTTTCCGTGTCGTTCTCGCAGGTAAGCACGTACTCGACCTGACGACCGGCGTGGTTCTCCAGGAGGGTGAGCACCATCGCGTGTCGACCGGCGAAGGGTGAGTCCTCCGGTGCGGATTCCAGGGCGACGTAGCTCCGCTTGCAAGCCTCCAGTACGCTGTAGGTTTCCTCGTTCGAACTGATAAAAATCATTTTTTATTTTTTGTTTGATAATTCTGAATAATAAAAAAAAGAAAGCTTACTTAGTCTTTAATTTCGTGACTAGAAGGTAATCCGTGAGGAGCATCAGCATCAGTGGTGTTTTATGGAACTTTTTCCCGAACGTGAGCTTATACTCGGTGTCGGCCTTCGTGGACAGCTGCGTAACCAAACCGCTCCGAATCAGTTCTTTGTCGTGCAGAGAGACTGGCTCCATCTTGGCCGGGTACTCGAGCTTCCTGTAATAACAATCACCATGAGTACTTCTCAATCCAGTAGTTTTAAAATTATTAGATCTTTTTTTTTATATAAAAATTTACCTGACGAGCGCATCCATCTCGTTACGTCGCTCGGCGAGCCTCGCGCCCTCGTTACACTTGCCGACGATATCGCTCAAAGTGGCCAGCACTCGTTCCCAGCTCAGTCGCTCCGGGTGATCGCTTGACAGTTTTGATAGAACTGCGTCTGCTAGGAGTGGTAGCCTAGAAAAAAAAAAAATTTATATAACTCTGGAATAATGTTGAGATTATTATTTAAATGTTGGTTCATGATTATTATTACCTAGTTATTCGTTGCATTGGTAGCATGAGGAACGAGTGTAGAGACAGATGGTGACAGGCCGGGTGCATCTCGATTCGCGAGACCGTCTCCAAAAACTTGAAGCCTTTTCTGGCTCTATAAAAAAAAATTTTTTTTTCAATTAAAGTGTACCGTAAGCACACAACAATAATTTTTTTTTTTTATCATCGACTCATCAGATTATTTCTAAAAATAGATTAATTTAACGAATACTCTCTTTTTGAAATATATTGAACCTGTGAGGAACCGAACCGAAAAGCTTGGTGTTGCTCTGTCAGAAGCTACATCAGTTTAACGACCAATGCTACGGCGACGTCTCGTTAAGTTATTTCTTATATAGGTACTTACAATTTCAAACTATGCTATCAAGCAAAAAAAATCAAGCTAATTTTTATTTACTTTTTGGCCATGCGACTTACTTGAGTTCCTTGAGCGTGGTGTCGATGCTGACTTGGTTCGAGCAGTAGCTGACGTAGACCTCGGAGCTTTTTTCCCCATGCTTGAGCAAGAGTTCGGGCAATTTGCTCAGCATCGGGTCTTCGTGCCAGTTGGTCTCGAGCTCGGCCAGGAATCGCTCGGACGCGAGCAGTACGTTTGGCACCGCGCCGAAGAGCTTCTCCCACTCGGCAGATGTAAGGATCTCGTGGGCCAGTTCCTGGTTGCTCGCGAACTCGTTCTCCAATACGCGGAGGGAGTTTAAGTAGGATGCTTCGGAAGTCAGGATCTCGAACTTGGCTTCCTGGATCTTGCGCTCCTCCATGGTTAGTTGTTCTGTGGGTCATACGAAATTTTTAATGGTTGATAAACTGTTGTTTTGATAGTTTTGGGTTGTTCTGGCCCCAAATTTTTTTTTTCTAGTCATTGAGATACAAAATAAGACTCATCATAAAAATTTATTTTCTTTCACAAAAAAATGACTTTTGAACTGGAAATAACTTTTTACCTTAGTTTTTTAATTAAAAAAATTAATTTCAATCGGCAAAAAATAATTATAAAAAAGTATTGTTACAATTACGAAGAGCAACTCAATTTATTTTTTTTTTTTTAATTTGGTTTTTTACCTTTTCAGTAAAATTAATTGATAAATCAATACGGATTCTAGACGGCTGAAAAATTTCTGACCAATGGGGAATCGAACCCAAAGATCTCAAAAACTCGCTCCGTAAGAAATTACGCTTTAACAACCGATGCTACGGCGATTTCACGTTGTATCGTAAATTCTACAAGTATTTATCATAACACTGTATAGTCTTCAAAACAATATAAAACTATGTTTTTTTTTTAACCATACAAATTAACTTTTATCTTTGTGGAATTTTTCGAAAATAAAGAAAAATTCGCAAAAATTTTTTCCGAAGTTGAAATTCTATTTATTACACTTAATTAGACCTTGTGGTACTGGAAGGTGAAAATCAAAATTTTAAAATACTATTACGTTTACATTGAATTGAACATTTAAAATGCAGAACATTAAATCAAGTGAAGGTCAAAATTTATAATAACCAATTATAAAATTACTCTTTATATTTATTCACGATGAAATAAGAAAAAAAGACCTCTGAAATTGCGATGAAAACTGATTTTAATCTTATAATCATTCATAACTGTCTGATGTATTAGAAAAACATATTATAACGCGATTAATTTTAACCACGTCATCGCTTATTCAATTTTTATTCCGCTTTAGTAAAAAAAAAAAAAAAAACTTCCAGTAAATTCCACCAATACCCGAAAAATTCACGAAAAAAAAGTAAAAAGACCACCCATAAAGGGCGGCGTGAGGGTGACAGCTCTCAAAACTTATGTTTGGATTATCCGGAAGACTTACGCAGTAAACCTCGGGTTATGACCTGGGGCGTCTGACACCAGAGCGTTCGATGTCCCGGCCTGGCCAGCTCCGTCGTGGCCGTCGAAGGCGACAACTCCTCGACCTGTAAACCATCATAGTCAACAACATTCAAAAGATCACGTCTTTGATAAGACGCGTAGTTTTATTAAAAGGATCGTTCGACTCTCTTGGAAACAATAATAAACGTCTATTACTCCAATCGAGACGAAACCGAAGATAAAAGTGGGTCACGCGGCGTTTCAAAATCCATTCGACCTCTGATCGAACTCAATTGACCGGCGTCTTGGTCGTCGGGGATGACGCAACATAAAGAAGAAAAAGGAATAAAATACCTCCTCGTATCCATCGGAGTCAGACTCGAAGGCCACCCTCGTAGCTGCGGCCGTGTAGAACTGGTAGAGCGGCTCCTCCGCGAGCACGCTGTAGTGATCTGGAAAAAAAAGCGGTTGTTCATGCGCGCGGGAATAAATTTTGAAAAACTTTTTCATCGTCTGGCATTTCCAGGAGTTATTGTTCGCGGCGGGGAAATTTTAACTGCGAAATTCTTCTCTAGAAGTTTGTTCAATTAGTGCGTGCGCGGGATATAATTATTCACTTAATCATCCGTAAGCACATAAATTTTCTAAATCCGAAAGCATGAAGCGAGAGAAAAAATTAGATCATGTGCGGAGGAGAGAAACTTTCTCCGTGCGAATTTTGTCGTGGATTTATATTTTTTTCTTAATTGAGAAGAATTTCAATTTTCGACAGATTTGGAACATCTTGATTGGAAAAAGTCAGACTTTAGAAAAGTATTCACTGAATTCTGAACAAATTTCAGCTATAAGGATTTCTGAACTATTCACTTTATTATTACCTCTTTACCATATTTGTTATTAATTATTTATTGATGCACTAGTTTTGTGATAAAAACGAAATTAATAGTTCTTTCTTATATTTTTTACAAAGTCAATTACATATTTCTATTGAGTTATCAGTGAATCAAATCAGATAAAAAAATAATAATTAAATTTCTTTCATTTTGACTACAAAATGTTGTAAATGTATATAATAATTATCTATGTTCAAAGTTAGTATAATTTAAAAAAATTCTTTTAAATTATATTAATTAACAATAATAAGCTATAATCACAGTTAAAAAAATTAAATTCTAATGATCACTGTATACTTTCTAGTTTAATTTAGCATTAAATTATTTTCTATTCTAAAGAATTCAAAGTAAAAAGTTTAGTTTGCTTTTTTACATTTAATTTGCATATTTGTGTTCAGCAGGTGAAACACATAAATTGCTGCTAAAAATTTTCAAATTCACACTCCTAGCTCGCCAAAACTAATTTTGTTTTTTAAATAAAGCAACCAATCGATGCATCCAGTGTTTGCAAAACAAAATCTTTGATGAAAAACTCACCGATCACGGGTGCAGTAACAACGGCTGGGGGTGGCGGCGGAGGCGGTTCGCTCATCCTCTTGACGGTTGTACTCGTCGTCGTCGTCTGGATCGGCAGGGAGGCGTACAAGCCCACCTCCTTGTACCAGTCCCCGTTGGAGTAGATCGGCTCGTCCTTGTCCAGGTAGAAGGTGGAGGACAGCGAGGGGTTGGTGTGGCTCTTCCTGAAGTGCTTCTTGAAACTGTAGAACTTCCTGGCCAGATCGGTGCTGCTGCTGCCGCTGGGGGACTCCGGGGTCGTGGGAGCGGTCGTGCTGTCGCTCCGTCTCCTGGATATGTGTCGGTGGAGGCTGCCCTTGGTGATGCTCCAGGTGCGCCTGATGGCGTGCGTCATGTGACGGCCGAGGGTGTGTCCCAAGGTTGGCGGGGGCGCTGGAGGTACGGCGCGGTAGGGAGCTTGGTCCAGGGATATGAGACCGGGAAGGTGCTGCGGTCGGGTGGCCGAGAGGTTCGAGGAGTCGTCGTCGCTGCTGAAGTCGTCCGGCTCGTATGTCTCCAGAGTCTCGTAGTTGCTGTCATCCGAGGAGTCTGGAAAATAATTTTTATTTTTTGTTAGTTTCATTGTGTACACCTCGGTGTACACGTTGAAGAATGAATAAATTTAAAAATTGTAAGAATCAATTTAAACACTTTGAATACATATTTAACTACACTTAGAATTGAGCAGAGTTGAACTGCTATTTGATCATAAGTGTTTCTAAAATTACAGAATAGTTTTGAACAAAAATTAGGAATGCACTTTTAAACGTTTTAGTTTAATTGTGTATTTAATGCGTTCTTAAAAATTTGGAAAAAATTATTTTTAAGTTTTTGTTTATACTTAACAACAATAATTACTACTTGATGCGTCTGGTCATAGCCATTATTGTAACTATTCAATTGATTTTCTCAAAGAACCCAAGTAAAATATGTAGTAACTATTTACTTTATGATATATTTATTATTATTTTTTTTAGAATGTAGACAAAATTCGTAAGTAATTAATAAATTAATAAATTAAATAATACTAATAATTAGAATGGTAAAATGTAATATCTTCATAAACCATGCTGTTTTTTAGAATATTTGTGTTATTTTTAAACTATATTGTGTTACCAGCACAAAAAAATAATAATTATTAAAGTGTCTGAGCATACTTATACCTGTTACTACTGATAATTTCAAGTAATCAAAAAAATTTTTACGTTTTTTCTACTTAAATATTTTATACTTTACATCACTGTAGCTCACTTCATAAAAAAGTGTTTAAAAAAATGAGAACAGTGGAAAAAAAAGGTTTCATCCTACACACTTTGCATAAGCGTACGCATTGTTTGTTTATGTATTATTTGTTAAAAACCACGCGGTTACGGTTTAAAACTGTACCACATATTTTCAAAAGATTCGAGTGCATGACTGCGCGATAGAATTTTTTATTACCCTGAGAAGTTATTATGCAAATTTTCGAGACTAAAAAGGAGGATCATTTTTATTTTACTTTTTGTTTTTTTTTCGTAAGAAGCAACTTACTGTTTCTGGCGAACGATAAAAACTTGCACCTTCCAATGACATTCATGAGATCACTTCCTCCTTTCGAATTACGGTAAATTCAATTGCTTATCGTGTAAATAAACCTCCTTTTTTTTAACGATAAACTTTAAATTTTGATAAAAAATTATACGGATTCGGATGTTTTTTTGTGAACAATTCGGTAGCCATTGTTGAATTTGTGATTAATTAAAAAAAAAAAAAAAAATTGATTACTAATCGATGAGAACGATTATATCGATACAACATTTTTTTCTTTCTTTTTAATGCAATTATTAAGACTCAACAACAGCTGCGCAAGCGGGAATCGAACCCATGACCCCAGAGCCAACACTTCGACGCACTTTTAGCTAAGCCGCACTCGGCAAAGTCTAAAAAAAACCTTAATCCAGCCTAACCGTTCCCAACCAATCGCAGCTCAGAAAACCCCATAATGACTTAAAACTTGAAACAAAACTAAAACCACAAGCTCAGTCCTCGGTATCGAAAAATAAACTAAGCCCCGTAGAGTCTCTCATCGCGTTCGTTCCCCGCGGTCCGCCTGCACGCTTGACCGGTGTAGCGTGCGCTTCCTTCCGCTCCGTTCCAAGCGCTCATCCTTCGTAATATTTCCCAAAATTCTCAGCGCGCGCTTGCACAACTGTGTTCTCACGGAGAAAGCCTCTTCCTCACAGCTTGATTGCTGCGGGTGCTTTCCCCCTCGTTAAAGTAAGTGTGTAACAACAACCTTCGGCGACGTAGAGCGAGGACTCCTGCAGGTCGTCCTGGAGAACCAGACGGAGCTGGACCAGTCCCCGGAGGTCGGGGGGCGGTATCTCATGGTGGCGGCGGTCCTCGTCGATCGACGGTCCCAGGAGCAGGATCGAGCCCGTGCCCAGACTCACAGCCACTAAAGGGACAGAGGTGGGGGTTAGTTTGGTGCGCTTATCGGGCGAGGATCAGAGATTTCACGGGTGATCTATCGACCGGTGACCTTGTTACCGTTTAAGGTTCTTTTCAGTAGATTTCAATTATTTCAATTGAAGTTGAATGAATGACCGAGAGGATTTAATTGCGTCGATCTGGAAATATGGTTTTGTATTTTTTTTATTTATTAAGGCGTACCCAAACATGGTTTTGTATTGTTACCAAAAAAATAATTTTTTTTAATTTTTTAAAATCAGATTGAAACAAAGACCCGGGTCCAAGATGCCTGTCTAAATTGTATGAAAAGAAGTTATTTGAAAAGAGGTCTTCGCGATTTAGACAGAGATATATTACCGAGTTAGAATGAAAGTCACTGAGATATTACAATGTACATTCCTCTGTGCGCGTTTGATATTACATGAATTCATCGCATAACAAAGGATTGTACACACACACACGCGCGAACCCACCGTTGCCTGGATTTTCACTTTTGATGGGGGAGAGAAAATAAGAAATCGCCGAATATTTCTTACGATCCTCCGGTAAAATAATAATAATTCAACAACAACTCTTGTGAAATCTCTGGATCCTTGGTCGCACGCCCACTACTCGGTCGCTCAAGGTCGCACCGGATTCATCCCGATCTTACCAAATCGGGCCAGCCGAAAACCGCGAGCCGGTCTCCTCCTCCTCTTCCCAGCATCCGTCTCTCTCCTCGGTGATAAAAAGCAAACAATAATGCGGAAAATTTTTTATACAGCTCGAGTATACTACGTAAGCCCCGAATAAACAAGGCTGGTTGCGCAAACTCGAATAACTTGCGCAATTAATCGGAGAGACGACACTGCTCGAGGAGTAGGAGCAGATCAGCACGCTCGTATACCTTGGGTGTTGGGTCGCCGCGAGGGGCCTGTCCTCGGGCCCTGCCTCATGTCACCTGCATTTCAACTACACTTTTGCACACATTTTTTAAAACAAACACGCGTTTTACTAGTCTTCGCTCGGGCGGGGGATTTAAAATGGAGGTGCGCACGCCGCGGCGGCTCGGCCGTGACTGCCTCCCGAGCTTTCACCTCGACTCCTCGCTGGCGAGCGCGAGCAGGAGTTGGGTGGCTTTTTTTTCTCTTTTTATACTCAGACCGCGCCATATGGCTTGCGGTTCATTTACGAGAGCCAGCCGCATCTGCTGCAGTGCGATACGACCCTTTTTTTTTGCGAGGAGCTGCTGTAACCGTTTGATTGTTTTACGAGGGATTACGGTTACGTGATTATGGAGGCGCGATTATGTTTCTCAACTGGGACGAGAGATTAGGTTCGATTTTGTCGAGGTCACTGCGTGGATCCTCGGACGTGAAAAGAAAGTAAGCGCTGATCACCAGACAGGACTATTGAGGAAAAAGCCAGATACCACACGGAGCAAGATCTTTGAGAAGAACTTGGGGGGAGAGAGAAGAATGATGAAATGAACCTGCAGGCTCAACAAAGTACCTGAAATTGTGATGGTATGTCTGGTACTTAAAAAAAATGTTAGATTTCAAGTACATTTTATGTTTTTCAAAAACATTTATTATACTCTAAAGTTCTAATTAGTATAAATATTTTGTATCAAAATTTGTGTATATTTTTAATGGTACTTTTATATTCTTTTGAGGCATTTACTATACAACTCAAAAGGACAATATCTTCCGAGATATCTTCTACATAAATATACTTTTTAAGAACTTTATAAAACTGTAATGGATACATTTTTTGTATAATTTTATAGTATATTTTTTACCATTCAAAACATGTGAAATGATCTAGTAAAATAGTACTTACAAGCTGATAGAAAGTTATATCTAGCAACTAGAGAAACGACCCCAAAGAGTACTTTTCATTAAAAAAAACTTAGCGTATTGCCCTACGGAAATGAGCAATTAAACAAATCGAAATTAACCACTTTAGCGCTCGAAGAACTCGATTGGCGAAACGTATAAAATTTTCCAAGATAATACAGCTCTCTGTGGCAATTGATTAGCTTCCGATACCCGCGCGATTACGACCACGGCATTAAATCGTAGCTTTTCCAGGAACTTCGTAATAACCCGCGAGTGGTTGACAATTAAAAGGGGCGTTGCGAAAACTGGATGGAGTACCGTGACTGCGAATCGATTTCTTCAAGGACGATCGATTGTTCGAGATTTTCGAGTTTGTAACAAAGGGAAAAACTGCGACGAAGAGATGATGCTTCGATCATTAGAGATAGGATCGCGGGGAATCGGAGAAAGTACGGAGGTCCCACGAATCGTCGCGACGCGTGTCGTAATTACGGAACCGAGCTGTTACATACGTTGATGCACTCGATTTTAATTCGGGCTTATAATGGTGCACCGTACAAAGGAAGGTGGTAAAAAACGGCTTTTATTGCTACGTACGTGGAAAATTCGGTGCGTAACTGTAAATGTATTTTACGTAACTTAAATGAGATGGTATTAAGAAGGTTGATTGAGAAGTACCTGGCTGTGATTGAACTTTTTTTTTTTTATAGAAAAGTTGTGTACCTCTAAGAGATTTATAATTATTAAAAAAAAATTAAATAAATTTTGAGAGAAATTTTCTTTATTTGTTAAAATTTTAAATTGAAATAACAAGTTGTTTAAATCGAGCATACTTTTCTGAAAGAACGAGTTCTTGGGACTGAAAGAAATTTTAATAGGAGGAAAATAAAAAAAAAATCAAAATTTGTTCTTAAAGTGTTAGAACATCTCAAAAATATACTCTTTAAATTTTTAAAAAAGTATATAATTTTGATTTTACAATCTCTGAAGCATATCAAATTTGAAGACTCTAGAAAATTTGCGTATGTAATAATGAACAATTTTATAGAACATTATCTAGAATACTGATGAACAGCTAGTTACTAAACTTTTTTAAACAATTTCTTGGTGAGATTTTGAACTTTTTTATTAGTATTTTTTTTAAATAGTAATATTCAGTATTTGATCTTTTATCCGAATAGTAAATATTTAAAAAATTATTAGAACTAGTAAAGTGAAATAATCTTCAAAAATTTTTTTAGTAAAGAAACATGCTACCTTAATAAATAGTTGCTAATTCTTATAGTTGAGATAAAAAAATTAATACTATTAAATAATTTCGATAAGAAACAGTTTTTTATTTGAAAAATAATATACTTTTTTCAGTTTCACGAAAGCATTGATTATGGAACGATTGAAGCTTATGACGAAATGCACTATTTTATTAATATATTACAAATCAAAGATACACTGAACTTTGAAATAAATAAATTTATTACTATATCTACAATATAAAAACAAAACAAAGTTATAAATTTTTACATACATGTACAATTATTGTTCTATCGCTGCTCTGGCGGATCCATTTTTTCAACTTTAACGCCAAGAAAAAAAGGTTTTTTTGAATCTTTAAGCTTCTTCTGGTTTGCTTTCTGATCCACTGATATATTTTTCGATTCTATCTCTTGGACTTCTTGGTTTGTCTCGAGTTTAAAGTCACGTGCTACTACCCCGACATCATCACTAATTTCATTAAAATCCAGACAATCCTGTTGAATTTCATCATGCTGATTTTCCAAAAACTCATACTGCTCTTGAAAAAAAATCGATTCATACTTCGGTGGTTCGTACTGCGTCTGAGATTCGTTCAAAACGAGCTTGATTTGGTTGGTGTTGGGAAAGTTGATCAAGTTTTTGACGAAATTCACAGACTTGACTGTAACACTTTTAACTTTTTTCTCGGGACAGTTTTTCACTTCACATTTATAAAAGGGCCGCTCGCCATGTTTTCCAAGGTGGTAGATCAAGTACGAAGTGTACAAAAAAATTTTACCACAGTCCTCGATGTGACACCTGTGCAATTGTTTACCTTCAGAGTTAACAACTTTTTCACCTCCCTCCTTTACGACTTGACAGTAGGGACAAAGACAATTAAAATTTTCACTGAACTGGTGATCTCTGACATGACTGCTCATACTTCTTTTGAACCGCGTTTCGAACCCACAAAGATCGCACTTGAAATTTTTTTCCATCGAATGTGACAGCATGTGCGAATTCAATGTGGCTTCTGTAAAAAATTTTTTACCGCAACCTTCCCATTGGCAAACGTGGCGACGTTGGCCGGATTCTTTTTTTCTACCGGCGTTTACTGATTTACAGTTTGTAGACGAGTTTCCTTGTTGTTCAGGGTCCATGTGCTTCGCGATATGATAAGTCAAATATTGTTTTCTAAAGTACCCGCGACCGCACAGTTCACACTCGTATCTTTTTTTCTCCGCTATGTGGGTTTTGAGATGGGCTCTTAAATTTCGAATGTTTTGGAAATTCATACCGCACTCGTCATGGTGACACTTGAATAATTGCTTTAGCGTAGTTGGATCAGCGACCATTTTACCTACGACGTTTACACTTCGACATCGCGAGTTGGTTTTTACTTTTGGACTTTGATTGGTTGAAGTTTTGAGCTCTGCCATGTTGCACACTACCGTTGAATTAATACTGAGCACTATTGCGACTATAAAAAAGTATTTATTTAAAAAAAAACACCCACCATGGAAAAAAACTGCCACACAACATGACTTCGTAGGCAGGCTTCCGATAACTGTCGTCTGCTCAGCATTCCGCATTCGCGACTGGACGGTGCGGGCCGGCACGTGGACGATTTTTTCAGTGACGTCGCGGTCGGTCATGTAGTGACTAACAGTGTGACCAGGCGGGAATGGAGTTTGAAATTTGAATGTATAAATTTGAAATTAATTAACTTTTTTAATTTTATACACCTTAATAACTCTGGATTATAAATTAATAAATAATATTATGAAACTCATTGCGTTTATTAGAATCAAATGTGATAAATACCCAGTGAAGTGAAAAATAATTTATCTCTGCAAGTTTTTTAAATAAAAAAAAAATTATGTATTGTCAATAATTTTTTCTGTTGCTTTTTTTTAATACAGTTTTTGAACGTGGATTCAACATGTAAAGGTAAAAAACTCTAAGGATTAAGAAATATTTACTTGGATGGTACTTTTTTCTGTAATCATATAAGATTATCCGAATTATCAAGCTTGAAACATATTTTTAAAATTAAAAAAGCTGGCTGTTGAATATATTTTATTACTACTGATAACTCCTCTTGCAGCAGAATCTACGATTTTTTCGCTTCTTGTAATTTCCGTTTGACACTTGGGACACTAACATTGTAAGCACATTTTGGTTTTTAGCTGGACGGTGAATTCAGCCATGTTTGAACTAACGAAACTGTCTTAGGCTTTAAAATGTTCTAATTCTTTTCTTCTTCTTGTAAAAATGACACAAAAATGAATTGTACGGCCATTTTAAAACATCAGTTGATGTCCTGATTTCGAATGTTTTCATTTTAGAGCGCAATCTCAACCTCGATCTCAACCATCTTTGAATTCAAGCTACAAACTTTTTTGAATCAAAAATTTTTTGTAAAAAATGTAGTACTTTAAAGAATTTTAAAACTTTTTGAAGAACTTATGTGGCTTAACCTATTCATAAAACTTCGATGCTTCATACATATGCGGTTAAATAATTATAAAATTTTTTAGAGATTTATTTTTATTCTGTTACAATTTAATTATTATTCAATCTATTTATAAACTATATAATTTCATGCATACAGCATAGAGTATCACAATCACTGGACCGTACTTTCGTGACTCTGAACTAACTGGACACTTCGAAGCAAAATTTAAAATAATACGGTGCAAAAAAGGACCACCTTTAAGGTTGCATGACTATTAGGTATACTCGAATTGACTGAAAGAATCGGTATCATGAAAAAATCCACGCGAAAAAATCCACGAAAACAAAAATCTACGACGAAATTATCTACGAAATGTAAGTCTTAGTTATGTTATTATTTCGATTGCGTAGAAGTTTTTATTTGTTTACATTTAGATTTAATACAACGATTTAACGATTAATAAAATCTTATTTCACTCATTCGTACTGTGTTTGTCTTCGTAGATTGATTGTCTTGTGTAGTTAATACATTTTTGTACTCAAATTGTGTTATTATGAAAGATTTGTTTACATTTGTATGTCAATAAATGAGGGGATATTTCCATTTAATAGTTATTATGAAGTTTCTTTTGATTTTGAACAGTGAATTAATACAAACGTGAGAAAAAAATTGATTTTTAATAAAACACTCACGGGTTATTTTTTAAAACAATGCGCGCCATAATATTTAGTTCCAACCAAAATCTAGTTCGAATAAAATTTTTTTTTTTTCTCTGATATAAGGGATGTGAGAAACAGTTGGTTTATTATTAGTAGACAATCAAACTTAATGATTTTGTTTAATATAATGAACTAGTTTAATATTATTATCGTATATTAATTATAATCGTCTAATAATTTATCGTATATTTTTTCGCCGTGGATTTATTCGTTCGTGGATTTTTTCATGGAATCAAAGATTCGCACGAGACTTGGCATTTTTGAGTAATTTATTACATTTTTTTACCGATTCTCGTATGCCTCCTAAAAGCGCACGTGTTAATTTCATACTGCTATATTTCTGGAAAAAGGCTTGTAACAACCCCCCAAAAAAAATCTTAAAAATTAATTTAAGCATCGGAGAACATCCTATCAAATTTTCATCAACTTCTGAGCATTTTAACAGATGAGTGGGCATCCTTAAAACTTGTATCAATACAAAAGTACGAAAAAATTCTAGCCCTGAGGAAAATATAAATTAATTCCAAAAAATGTTAAATGAGTTTTTCGTTATGAAATTTTATCGCAGCCTTCCAATTCGCAGGTGAAAGGACGTTCTCCGGTGTGGCTTCTTTGATGAATCACTATAAATTTGATGGCGAATTAAAACTTTTGCCACAATTTTCGCATTAAGTCTGCAAACGTCTGCCTGTAGAGTCTATGATTTTTTTGCAGCATCTATGTTTTGACAGTTTGAACACGGTTCAAATTTTACTCCGAAAACGCGCCGTTCTAGTGGCAAACGTGCCCTAGAGAGGCCTGGTGGTTTGTGCCACGGTACAGTTTTTATTCCATTTGATTGATTAAAATTGTTTAGTTACTTTGCAACAAATTTTAAACACATATATCTAAAGTATAAGTCCTAATCTGATTAATGGTATAAAACACAATAAGCACACTTTAAATATTTTTTGGTTACAAATTCTATCGATAAAAATCTGGTGCAGGTCCAAATTTTTATCATCAAATTTTCAACTTTGAAAAAAAAAGTTTTATTCGTTTTTCACGGGATTTTTTTTACTCAAATAAAACTGCCATAATATTAACTTATTTTTGTAAGCTTTAGACTCAAATAATTAATCTTTATTTAAAAAACTTGGGTGACCAATTTAGCCGGGGTGGCGAGATTACCCCAGTGACCGGTCTCCCTTAAATATACGCAGCGGTCAGGCGTTCGTGCGTCGGCTACCTGAAATTTCTGTGATATTAAATATTTGTCTGCACTAAGTCTAGTCTCATAGGGTTAGTATAATGTATTCGCGTCCAGCACGACAGTACCACCCCCGATTTGTAGGCTGTTGCCGTGTTAATTCTTACAGAGTAATTTTTAGTTCAAGCGGTTGCCACCGGCGAATTTGTGGGCTCTTCCATAAGATTACGTGTAAAAGCGCCCTCATTACCCCTTTTCTCGTGCAAGATGCCATTACATGCGCTCAAGTACTGTCAGGTAGAGATCCTAGCCACCTTACTATGCACGATCTGCAGTTGTCCTTGATTTTCAGTTCATAGCCGTTCGAGTGAGACTGCAGATCAAATTTTGAGTAGGACATACGCTGAAAATTTACTCTGCTAAAAATCATGCCCAAAGTTTCGGTTAAAAACACCAAAAGGCGAGTATTGTATCGGTCGAAGTATCGGTCACTGGATATTGCTGTGCGTTGCAACGATGCTGATGAAGTTGTAATAGTACATTACACGCTCGGGGAGTCAAAAATGAGGTAGCCCTTAGCAAACCCAAATTGATGTCCGAGCCAAAGGCGAGGTCATCAAGGGTTTGCTAAAGGTTGGCTCATTTTTGCTCTCCCTGAGCGTGTATACTATTTTTCACGCTAGTAGACCGAAAGTACAAAAAACCTACCTAGTTCAAAAGCTTGGGCTACACAAAGTGTTATTCGAAAATGGATTGCTAGTACACTGCCACGCCTTTTTCGAGGAAGAGCTAGAGGTCTTCTTGTTTGGGATTCGGCAAGCACACATCGTGCTTTACAAATGAAACAGTTTCTTACTCAACAAAGAATAGATCAAGTAATGATTCCTGCTGGGACCACAGGTTATTTACAGTCACTCGATATAGCTGTAAACAAACCTTTTAAAGATTACTTAAGGGAAGAGATTAATGACTACATCGAACATCGAATGCAAAGAAACGCTCGAGGCAACGTCATCAAACCCTGCATTCAAGAAGTTGTGAGTTGGGTGAAAAACGCATGGGATAAAATTTCAGAGGAGACTGTGGCAAATGCATTACGAGCAAGCTATTTGGATAAAAAATTTGGTTTTGAAGAATCGTGTATTGCCAAACATGAGCGGTTGGGCCCTCTTATCTCAGAAAAGTTACAATCTGGAGATATAAATAATAATAATAATTTGAATATCTATGAGGATGTTATGGAAGAGGACGAGATTGCTGTATCCGAGTAAAACTTAAATTAAATTTGTGTTCGATTACTTTATTAATAAATTTTTGTGCTTTCAACTGAATGATTTTATTTTTTTTCTACAACTTTACCTAAAAAAAATAAGGCCTCCCCCGAAAATAAGGCCTCCCCCAAAAATAAGGCCTTTTTCGAGAAAAAAAAGAAAATAAGACCGGTCTTATTATAGGAGAAATACGGTAGTAGCACGAAGGTACTTTCGGCGCTACTAGCGTGAAAAATTTTTTTCACGCTAGTAGCCCGAAAGTACAATTTTCGGGCCCGTACCGGAAACGAATATTGTACTTTTCGACTACTAGCGTGAAAAATAGTATACAGCCCTTGGGAGTGCAAAAATGAGCTAACCTTTAGCAAACCTTTGATGGCCTCGCCTTCGGCTCGGACATCAATTTGGGTTTGCTAAAGGCTAAATCATTTTTGACTCCCTCGGGACTGTAATATACTATATCACGAGGAGCGGACGTTGACCAGAAATGTACATATTATTCCTCCTTTGTTACTCCTTTGCATTTGGCAGTAAATTTCAACGAAGGTTAAAGCTAACTACGAAGTGTCAGAAATATTATTAAAAAGTGGAGCGGATGTGAATGCAAAAGATAGTTTTGGAAATACACCGATTGATAACTTAATTGAAAAGTGCACACCAAAAATTTTAGAGTTGTTTATGAATTTTAAAGCTCCCGTTGATACCATTAATAAATTTGGAAAAAATCTATTGTTTTCAACAGCTCTTTGGAATAAACACACTGAGGTTACTCAGTTACTCATAGATCGAGGCTTGGACGTTAACTGCCGCCGCCATGTCGACGGAGATACACCTCTCCACTGGACTTGTCGTTATTTATATTATGAACAATACAAAGTTGTAAAATTGCTTTAGAAAAATGGCGCCAACATAACCGCAGTCAACAACGCAGGCTTAACTCCGATGGAAGACGCAGTGCATGAACTTGGTACGTTGTCAGATTTATGCTGGAACACTGTTTGTGATGAATCAAAAAAAACAGTAGAGATTAATATAAAATTTTTACTCGGTCAAACTGATTTCGAAATTTACGTTAATGTTTTACCCAATAGTATAAGTAGATTTCATTTATTTTGGGTATGGATTTTAGAACACTTAGCAAAACTGCAAGCCCTCAACATACCGGTGCATCCAACTCTTTTGAATGTCATTTTGAGCAACAACGATTACGACAAGTATTATAAACGATGTAAAGAAGAACTCCTAAGCGCGAAAAATACAAAATTTAAAAACTCGTGGGTCACATTGTTCAATTTATTGGTGGACAATAGAAAAAAGCTAAAAAATTGTTCTGGAAACGACGAGTTGATTAGAGATTTTCAAATTCTTAATTGGGTTGAAGATTTTCCAATTTATGGAAGTTTAATTGAGGGCAATGTGAAAAAAGGAATCGAAAGACGAAAACTGTAGGACAAATCAGCTGATTTTTTGAGTGAATATTTACCTATTTTCAACCCGACGCACTTAATAGTAAGAGACATTCTCAATTGCATCATGAGTAAAAAAGATTTGAAAAAGTTGTGTGGTTAAGTTTAAATAAAAGTTTTGACTTTAGTAAGCTATTGATGATTGTCAATTATATTTAATAAATTCCTTCTCCTGTATCCATTATACTTTTTCTAATCATTTTCAGTAATTAAGTTTGAAGTGTGCTTTTGTATGTGAATAAAAAGTATATACGACAGCGGCCATTTTTTTCTTAACGCTAATTTCTAAGGGGAAAGCGATTCGATGTCCGTCTGCTGTACATACAAGAGAAAAAAAGCATTTGTGAAAGTCACATCATTTTTTCTTTTAATTCGATAAATTATTTAGTAAAAAAAAAAAAAAAAAAACAAAAAACTCATCGACTTGTGGTTTATTCTCATGGACATGGTTTATTAAAAAAAAAAAAAAAAAAAAAAAAAAAAAGAGGCTGATAATAAAAAATAAGTTGACTGGTTACTGAACTATAACTTTTATTAAATAACTTTTAATTAATATCATTTTTTTATTTCACATGAATAAATTTTTTAAAAAATTTTCATACACTTTACATGTTGCTTAAGTAGTTGATGTTTGTATTTTTGGTTCACATTAACGATCTCCATTTATGATTCGATTTCATCGAAGCCATATTTTTGCAGATCCTCAAGCCACTGATGATTAAATTCTGACTTCTCTTCTAATCTCTTTTTCTGGCTTGCAAAAATTGGTTGCTTTTGGCGATTAAAGAATTGACGTGTTAAATCAAACTTTTGAGGTTCTCGATTTGGCTCAATTTTGACTTCATGCATTTCTTTCATTACACCAATATCTGAATAAGATTTTTTTGGATTTTCAGACTGATATTGATCGTAAAAAGGGGGCAAATTATTGTATTGAAAAAATTTTTTATAGTAACCTAGACACCCGCAAGCACACGGAAGTTCCAGATTGTGATTTTTGAGGTGTATCACCAGGTCGTAAGGAAAATGAAAAACCTTATCGCACTTTTCAAAGTGGCAATTGTGCAATCGTTTACCACTAGAATCGACAATTATATTTCCATCCACCTCTTCGGTTTGACAGTTTGGACAAGAGCACTTTTTGTAACTCTTCCGCTTGCCAGCTTTATGGTTTTTATCAAGGTGCTGAACGAAGTCGGATCTTTTAAAGCATCTGTGGAAGCACAAGTTGCAATAGTAACTTTCGTCCTTCGAACTAACTTTATGAGTACTCACAATGTGCTCAAGTAAGTCGGATTTTTTGGAGCATTCGTGCCCGCACGCATCACACTTGTAAATTTTTTCCAGACTATGTTTTCGCACATGCGTCTCCATCATGGATTTCGAATGAAACTTCTTATCGCAGCCTTCCCATTCGCAGATGAAAGGACGTTCTCCGGTGTGGCTTCTTTGGTGAATCGCTAAATTCGATGGCGAATTAAAACTTTTTTCACAGTTTTCGTATTGACAAGTGTGCAAACGTCTGCCTGCAGAGTCTACGACTTTTTCTCCACCAGCATCTACGTTTTGACAGTTTGAACACGAGCACTCAACCTTTGTACGTTTGTGGATTCGATTCGGATCGTGAGTCTCGATGTGCTTGGAGAGGTTGGATTTTCTAAAGTACTTGCGACCGCAAGTGTCGCACTCGTGGTTCTTCTCGCCGGTATGTATTTTCATGTGAGTGTTTGAATTTTTTTGCCTCTCGCAGATCTCTGGAAGTTCTCCGGTGTGAGTTCTAAAATGTTCCGCTAGTTCTGAAGAATACTTGAAAATTTTACCGCAGTTTTCGTAGTGACAATTGTGCACTCTCGTACCAGTGGAGTCAACTACTTTTTCACCTTGTGAGTTATAAAGCTGACAAAAGGAACAAGGACATTCAATATTTATACTTTTATTGAATTTCTTCGAATAATCTCTTTGAACCTTTTCTCCCGTATGTACCAATACGTGCGCTTTCAAATTATAATTTTCAGCAAACTTTTTTTCACAGCCGGGCCATTTGCAGGCAAAAGGGCGTTCCCCGGTGTGACTTTTGATATGTCTCTTCAAGTGATAAACCGCATCGAAAATCTTAACACAATTTTTGAAATGACAAATATGTAGTCGCCTACCGGTTACGGGATCTAACTTTTTATCACCTCCTGCAGCTACAAATTCACAGAAGGGACAACGGCAGGGCGAACAAGCTCCGATTTTCAACCGCTGATCAACTGGAGTTTTGTGATTCGACTCCATGCAACGAAGTAACCTTAAACGTATGATTTAAAAAACTCAGCACTCACAGTCAAAATCAATTTTTATTTACTATTTGCTGGTAATTAACCCACTGACTAGTGTTTTTTGTGTTGACAATAGGCACAATTTAATCTGCACCTGCAGCCTCCACAAGTACAACGTAAACATTAGGTATGGCATGAAATCATCGGCTGAATAGAAACGGGTTAGCGCCCTCTGTCGTTAACTTGGTCAAATTTCAGAACACCTTGATTTTTTCATTGAAAAAAATATTAAATTTAAAAACTTTTTATGTTTGGTTATTTTTAAAGAACAATTTTATTTAATTAGAGTAAAATTTTAATTTGAGGTGAGATTCGATTGAATGATTATAAAGTTTTTTCATTTTTTTTATTCAGTTGAATGATTTATATTTGATTTCAAAGCGACTAGTAATTCTGTAAAAAATTTAGATATATACAAGTTAAAAGTAAAGTTTATCTAAATCTTGGACCAGGTCAAAATTAATTATTTTAAACAATTACATAAATAATTTATTTATTTTTTTCGTGAAAAGTAATTAACATTTTTAAAACAGTATATAACTAAAACAAATTATTTATGCTAAACGAATACGTTATATGTAAAATTTGATTACATCGATAGTGGTCGCAACATTTAAAATGATTCAACAATCAACTCTTCAGGTTTTTAAAGTTTGTTATTGACACCATTTCTTTCGCACATTAACTTAATATCACATTTTCAATAAATAATTCCTTCGAAATTATATTTTTCTAAATCCTAGCTCTGGATTCTGAAACTGATATTTTCGTAGCTCACCAAAACTAATTTGAATTTGCTGTTCTTCTGAGTGCTGCTCTTGATCAACGGGTTCACATTCTGTTTCCTCCACTTGAGATTCGTCTGAGCAGAGGACGAGCTTTATTCGGTTGGTGCCGGGTACGCTGACCAGATCTTTAACCAAATTCACAGATTTGACTGAAATTCTTTCAACTTTTTTCTCGCGACTGTTGGACTTTTTAATCTGTTTTTTATCTCCATCAAGGTTTAGCATATGAATATTCAAATCGTCACCGCTACAAAATTCATCCTGAATATCCGAGACACTAGGAAGTATTCCAGTGTGCAACGACGTGTGCAGAATCAAATTTTTTTTCTGAGAAAAAGAAGCCTTGCAGTACTCGCACCGGTAGAGATTTTCTTCGGCGTGCTTCTTAAGATGCTGGGCCAATATCGAGACTCGATTGAAGATCTTACCGCAAGTTTCGAAGTGGCAAACGTGCACTCGTCTTCCGGTTATGAAGTCCACGTTCCTCTTACCGCCTTGCTCTACGAGCTTGCAGAATGGACACCGGCACTTTTTACTGTGACTCGACGATTGTTTTATGTTCTTGTGAATGGTTACGTGCTGGGCCAGTTTGTCTTTTCTAGACGATCTGAAGCTGCAACTGTCGCAGACGTACTTTAGCTCTCTGTTGTGCGATATTTCGTGGATTTTCAAAGAACTAGGACGAGTAAATTTTTTGTCGCAGCCTTCGATCTGACATTCGTACAAACTCGATTCGCCGTGGCACTTCTTGAGATGATAAACTAAATACGAAGTGTAGTCGAAAACTTGTCCGCAATTGTCGTAGTGACAAATGTGCAATCGTCCGCCCGTGGAATTCAAAATAACTTCGCCACCAGCGTTCACAGTTACACAGTAAGGACACTGACATTGATAGTCATCACTCATTTTTCGACACTCTTTTATATTAAACTATGATTTTTATATTAATAAATACATCAGATTGGTTTTAGATAACTGCAAACTATATTGAGTACGGTTAAGTTGTCTGCTAACAAACACAAAACATAACCACGCATTCCCGTCAGCGAACGTATGATTTCTCGACGGGTGGCCTCGTGCGAAAACAAAACAAACAAGCGCCCTCTAATCTTGACGAACGTTATACGGTTCGAATAACGAAATTAGAACGATATTATCGAAATATCACACTTCAGCCTTTTTCCAAAAACAACATACTAACTCTTTAAGGTGGTTTTCTACCAGATCTAGTCAAGTTCAAGACTAAAAAAAAATTATTTCATCAAATTAAATTTTTAAAGAACAATTTTATTTAATTAGAGTAAAATTTTAATTTGAGGTGAGATTCAATTGAATGATTATAAAGTTTTTTCATTTTTTTTATTCAGTTGAATGATTTATATTTGATTTCAAAGCGACTAGTAATTCTGTAAAAAATTTAGATAGTTAGTAAAAATTGTTGAAATTGTTAAATTAGTAAAAATTGTTTATTAAAATTTAATTTTTAATTTTTTATGGCTTCTGAAATTATTTTCTACCAAAAAAACATTGACAATCACAACAAGACATGTTTTTAAACTTTTAACCTCACCTTTGAATACCGCAGTTTTGGAGGTTATTCACGTGAAAATTATTTTTGTAAAATTACTGTAAAATTTTTAAAAGGTAAATTTTTTGCAGTTTGAAGAAATGAATTCTTCGATAGTGAAACTATATGTATGTGGTTTTTCTATAGGATCTCTATTGTAAGAAGATAAATATTAATAATTTAGTACACTTTTTCAGCGTAGCGGCCATACAAGTAATGAAAAAAATTCAATCTTTAACTTGACGTAACTTTCAAACTATATGGTCAATTTTGATCAGACTTCGTAGAAATGTTTATTAATATCTAGTTAACACCTCCAGAAAATCTGAGCTGATTCTCTATTGTCATGCATTTGGTAGAAAACCACCTTAAAGCCTGAAATGAAAATTTTTTTTTATCGATTTCCAACTACAGAATTGTATAAAAAACATTAAAAAAATGAATGAGAAAATATACTCTTTCCCACTATTTTTAGTTTGTAAAAAATTCAATTACATTTACTTCAATGCAATTTCTTCGTAAAAATATTTTTGAATCTTTAAAATATTTACTGGCTGCAGATACTGAGTTATGAAATTCTCTGTATAATCACATCTCTGTATAATCAAATCTCTCTTAAAACAGGTTTATAATCTCTCTTATAATACACACCCACAGCAGCGTAAAAAACTCTTCAAAGCTTGAAAACATTTCACACTCAAAAACAAAATCCCGATTAGGCAGAAATCGGCCATAAATCAAGCAACAGCGAATCTCGTAAACCATAATCCGGATTGCATTCATTTGGTAAAAAAAAGACGCCGGGTAACAATAATAATTCAATCAAGCTCGGGAGTCCCGACTCCTACGCCTTATTCAAATGTCCGCGTGTTAGCGCGGTCATCGCCACCTGCGACCGGCTCAAAGTCAAGGACGAGCGCGATTGGACTTTCCATATTTTCCTTTGTCCCCTCACTTAGCGAGCTTATTTACACATCATACGTCGGAGTGAAGAAATTTTCATCGCTGCTGCAACGCGCGAGAAAAGAATGCGTTGGGAAAAACCGCGATTTTTCATGGCCAATCGAGTGCCTTGCGAAAGAGACCATTGTTCGATCGATAATGAAAAATTTTTATATTACCGTCAGAGATTATTATTGTGCAGGTATTTTTTCCTGATTTTATAAATAAACGATCACTTGAAAAAATTCTTTTGAAGGAAAAAACAACTGAAGTTTGTACATACGTAAAGAGAGTTTTTTTTAAATTATCAATAGATAAAGACTGGGTGTATGTGGTCAGACATCACATTTCCTTCGATATATTCTATTATATAGATTAAATTTGAAGTGGTAATTTTCAATGTTTAAAATAATTATCTTATCTTATCTGAATATTAAACACCTTTTTTTTTTTAATTAAAGGGTGTTTTTAAAATTTTTGTACAAGCCAATCTTATTATAATTAAAAAACGATTTCTCACATGATTTTATTCTACAGTATTAATTTTGATTTCAATTTAATAATACGAAGTTCAATTTAAAATATCGGCTACATAGACAAACCGATACATCAAGTTAAATAAAAGAAAGTATAATGGTTCTTATATCAACGGTCCCAGCGAAGAAAAACCTTCGCTCGATTTATAATCATGAATAAAAGACTGAAATTAACAAAAAATTCAGAAAAAATCAAGAATCTTAGTCAATCGGTACAAAATAAATAAGAGTATTTTTACTTTTTTCGATTTATTTATTCATTTCAACCTCTTATTGGTAATTTTAAATCAGAAAATTTTTGGCTAAGGTTTTTCTTTGCTGGAACTATCGATATGTATACTCATAGTAAGTCAACATCAGTATTAAAAAAGGCTAAAAACTGATAAACGTTGGAAAAAAATACTCTAGTAATAGATAAGCGTACACATTACAATTTTTTACGATGAGAAAACTCTTGCGAGGAGAAAACACAAATTCAATCCGATTGATTAAAATCCAAGCCTCCCGATAAAAAAAAAAAACTCAACAGCTTGGCTCTATTGAGCCGCAAAAGTGTCCCACATCCATAACCCGCCTAATTAATCCGCTCGCTCGGGGGCCTGAGAACGAAAGTTCATAAGCGCGATACCGAGCCTCCCAACAATAATCCGCGTGCGACATTTGCTTTTTTTTCCTTCCCCGCGTCAGCACTTGGGAAACGAATCCTGAAAGAGAAAATGAGTCGCGCGTTGCGCAAGGATTCAAGACTCACCGTCAACCTCGGTTGTAGCCACCCTGGTGCGGCTGCGACTCGTCGACCTGGCCGAGCTTTTACGAGACGCCCTCGATCGCTGCCGACGAACCTTGTTCCTGGACCATCGCGACGGCTTCTTCTTGACGTGGACGACCCCGCTGCTCGTGCTGGGTTCCGGCTGGATCGGTGGCTTCGTGCTGAAAATTAATTTTGAATTTAGAAAAGTTGTAGGTCGAATTTTGATTTTAGATGTCTGCCGATGCGAACAAAACAGGTCGTGAGATTTTTTAAATGCGATTTTATAATAATTTTACAGCTTGAGCAAAAATTGAAACTTATCCAACTATATAAAATAAATTACCATTTGTCAAAGTTGATTTGTATAATAAAAGTTCATAATATTTACAAAAAATTAAAAATTATTTAAGGATTTTAATGTAATCATGTGTAGTGTATTTTATTTTAAAAACGTATTTAGTTACGGACATTTCTAGTCTTTTGGTCAACGATGACTTTATTCAATAATAATTACGAGCTTTCCACTTGATCATAAAACAAACTCAACGGTAAAGTCTAAAGAAAATTTAACGATATCTTCAGTAACCTTTCACTCCGCGGCGATAATAAACTTTTTTTTTTCCGGAAAGCAGGAGGAGTTTTGCACATTTTTCTGGGCATTGTGTGCTAAACCATCGCTTGTTGCTCGCACTCGCATGGTACGTGTTTTAAAAACAAACAGCGATTTAATTTAAATAACAGTGGAAAATTGTTTTAGAAACAAATAATCGCGTCAAAACAAAACGCTGTCGGCAAATAGTTTTATTTTTCAAAGATTGCAATCAGGTTAACAACCTCCTGTCTTTCTCTCTCCCTCGTTGTTCGCGCTACTACACTTTATAACATCTTTAGAGGCACGCCACAACTATACTATCTGATAAGAGGCACACACTTGCCGAATGGGCTTATCTTAATTTGTAAAAAAAAAAAAAAAGTATACAAGCGCGCGCGACTTTTCTTTTTTCTCTCTTGGGATCCTTCGCGAGCTGCATGTTAATCGCCCGGTTCTTTCAGATAAAAAAAAACATTCGCTTCTGACTTCTTTGAAGTCCGTGCAGCTTGACCATTTGTGATTTCCATTTTTAAAAAGACGTTTCTAGCGTTGACGCGTAAAATTTTCCAAAGAATGTACGCACCGATAAAGAATAAAAACAGATTACGATTAAGCGACTAATTTTCCAAATGAATTTGAAAACCAGCTGATAAAAAAAAAAAAAAAAAAAAAACTACCGGAATAAAAAAGTAATTTTTGATGATCAAACAGAAACTAACTCAATGTTGGCGTATACTGGATCTTCCAGGTCCTCCCACTCGGACTCCTTGTCGACGACGTTCAGGTTGGTCCCCACGTACAGGCTGTTCACCCTCTCGTGGTCCTCCTTACCGGTGTTTGGCCTTCTCAAGGGCAAGCCCACGTGGTCGTAGATGCCCTCTTCCTGGGCGCTCTTCATCTCGACGTTTATCGTCTCGGTGACGGTGGTTTTGTCCTCCTCCAAATTCGAGGTCGTTTTGAACTCCACGTCGTAGTAGTCGTGCTCCTCGGCCTCCTTCGAAGGCTCTTCGTCGCCAAACTCGACGATTTTTATTTTTTGTTCGTTGACACCGTTCGAGACGGTCTTGTGCACCACGTCGTCGTAGACGTGCTCGTCCTCGGTTTTGGTCTTGTCTTCTTCCTGGCAGTTTTTAACAGTTTTATGCTGCACGTCGTCGTAAACGTGCTCGTCCTCCAGGGTGTCCTTGACCAGGAAGAGTTGCAGGGCGATGCCAGTGTTGTTGTTTTTGTTGTCAGTTTTGTGCACCACGTCGTCGTAGACGTGCTCGTAAAGCTCCGGGCCTACCGGAGGTCCAACGTCGTCGTAGTCGTCGCCCAACGACGAGCTGTTGCTACTCGTGAGAGTGGCCGTGGATATTTTTTCCTCGTTGTATTCCTGGAATAAAATAGGATTGAATAATGACTGTAACTTGCGGAGGTGTTACGAATTTAATCGTTGTTATCGTAAAGCAAAGAGAATAGTTTTATCGTGATGCATCGTCACCTATTTTTAATTGAAGTGGTAGGTGCATCATAGAATTGCGGTGACTAGAACATTGAGAATAAAGTGGAATCGCACGTGGCTACACTAACATAGTTTTGAAAAATTTTACACTAAAAAAATATTTTTACGATCTTAACAGTTATTGAAAAACCGTAACATCGTTACCCTTTCAATTCAATTTTTTCATGTTTCCATGTAATAGATAATTGAATTAATAATTTTTTGTATACATAATATTAATATAAAAATATAAAATTATGCTCAGTGTCAGTACATGGGTGTAGTTTGTGAAGCTGTGAATCTTGGATTGCGAGACCATCGATCTATCAACCGAGAATATGTAACTTTTTTCGTGACTAGTATAATTAATCTTTGAAAAAAATATGGCTTACAATTTTAAGATTTTCTAATTATGTATTTAATAATTTTAAATTTAACAATAATTTTTTTTCAATATGTTTGAATGAAGAAGTGAAAATTTTTATCCCAACGGTTGTATTTTTTTTGTAAATTTAATAACACGTTCTACTAAAATTTTGAAGGAATATTATATTCAGGATAATTGAGAAAAAATAATAAAAAAAGATGTAAGACCTGAAAGATTTTTTTTTTTTTTTTCATTTAATATTTAATTTATCGTCAATGGTCCTTTTTATGGCCATTTATATTCATAATTATGTAAGTTTTCACTTTAATAACCAATTAGCTTACTGTAGCAGAACAAGTAGCAATCAGGACTCGAACTGACGACCCTCTGAATGACAGCCCAGTGCATATACCAACAAAGCTTCTAGCTTACTTGTTGCTCGAAGCTTTTTTTTAATTTTATCTAACTCAAATCAAATAAATAGTGACACCTTAATACATTATCAAACTTTTAAAGATTTGGATAAAAATTTGTCTGATAAAGCATGGGCGTTCGAAAATAGAAGGTAAAGCGTGCACTTTGATAGCATGGCTGTAACGAAAAAAAGGATTTAGTAATTGGATGACTAAACGGAGTTCGTTTGATATTTTTGAGACATGATGTGTGACTGATAAGTTGCAGGCCATACAAATATTTGTTTTATTTGTTCAAATAAATGAGACGAACTCTTTTTTAATAAAAAATAATGATAATCTTTAATACTAGCAGGGTAGGTATTCTAATAAATCATTCAATAGTAAATTACTATAATATTTAATGCTGGAGTCAGATTATATTATAAGAAAGTGAACAAAGGAACGAAAGATCCTAATATTAAATTAGAATTTTAATTTTTTGATGATTGAACCACTCGTTTTGCAAGTCAAAAGAAAAAATTATAAAAGTAAATTTTAAAGCGTTTGCGGTAATGTCATTAACCAATAAATAGTATTTTTATAGATTTATTTCAAGTATTTTATACAAAAAAACTTTTAAGAACAAACTTATTTTTGTTTAACGAAATGCTCAATATTATAAAATAGCAGAGAAGAATGCGAAGAATTTTTAAATAAAATTACTTTAGATAATTATTTGAATAATCGCAAAAATTCTTTAAACTTTTTTTTTCAATTGCTCGTAAAAAAAGTTTATTTTTACCAGAAAACACACTAAAAAATTTTATTATTCTGACCTAACTCAGCGATCAATACATGGCTGAAAATCGTTATACCCTAATCATGATTATTTTCAGTATTGTTTGCTGACCCAGTTTTGCCAAAAACTACACGAAAGTTGTAAAATACGCGATTGTACAAAACACTGTAATTTTATAAGAAAAAGTTTTTTTTAATATAGATCAATGTTTATTTATATTCTCGAAGATTTATCATATAAGTATATTTTAATTTACTAAACTTGAACGATGAACTTTGTTGGTTTATAAATAGTTAGATAATCATTACTGTAATCAATCATTGTCATTTATCAATGACTAGATTTTCTTTACGCTTCGTAGTAACACGATCAAAGTAGATAACGATCACGTAGTAAAAAATCATTAGCAGATAAGACTAAGTCGCATCGTATCATGCATTATACTTTTATGTGCTTGATCAACTTGTTTTGAAAATATTTATAAAACAGTGCTATAACAGTATAATGACCTTTTAATTTTTAAGTTAAGCTACGAAATATTATATCAAATGACTGTGTTTTTCTGGTTTCTAAGGTCATCGGAATAATAAATCTTTTTCTGTTAAAAAAATACAAATCAAGTGAGTAAACTTGGTTGATTTTAATCAAATTTATCAATACCAATTAAAAAAATAAAATATATTCTGTCATTTTTTTTTTAAATTTATTTGTTTGCAACTGCCGCTGGGTTTAGTTCATAAACCATGATAAAAGTCAGGAAACCATAACATCAGAGTCCTTAATCAAAAGGTCACGACCTTACAATGCAAATAAGCCCCGAGAAAAAAAAAAATGGCGAATTAAAACAATCTTACTTATTCAAAACCAAAACTTGCGCGCGAGTCTTCTTCCTTCGCTGCCGCATTCACGCTTGCAAAAAAACGTCACGTACGCGAATAAAATACGCGAACCATAAGAGCAAGAAAAGAAAGAAAAAAAAAAAGAAAATATTATTGCACTCCCCTCGGTTATTTCACGAATTCGATCGGTAATAATTCCTTAACGACACGTAGTTAACAACGTTGCTACACACGCGGTTACGTTTTTAGAATTTATATCAATGACATTAGTACGCGCGCTTGCGCAATACTCTCGGTGAGCAATATAAAAATGTATTTTTTTTTTTCCACATTCCGCGATCGCTTATTACCACGCCGAGATAATACCGCCGATCTTCGAGAATTTTTCACCTCGGTACGTTGTGTTTTTCTTTTTTTTTTTTTTTCTGATTTATTTAACGACTTCTGCTTTTTTTCTCTCTAAAAATAAACACCATAATCGTGATTACCTTTACGGCTTTTTTTTCATTAGTACTCGCGATTTTTTTTTTTTTCCTTACGTTCTGTTGTTAGAGGTAACGATTTATTTCTAATTAGCTCTATATTAAAGTACTTTCGATTTTTTTTCCGGAAATTGAGTGTATGATCTAAAAATAAGTGTTGGTGATAACTGGAAGATAGTAAAACTTGAATTTCTTTGTAATCTAAAATGATGAAGCTGATACCAGAAACACTTCATTCATAATTGAAAAGTAAAAATAGCTGTAATAATTTTTTAATTACACGATTTTTTGTGAAAAATAGCTCGTAGCCAATATGGTTTAGGTACAAGTAATTCTTTTTTTCATGAGAAAAAGTAGAATATTTTGTAAAAGAAGGTTGACTTGATCAAAACTAAGTCCTCAGAAATAAAACTAAAATTCAAATCCTGACGAAATAAACTAATCAATCATCATGTATACTTGAATATTCTTTTTACAAAATGTGAATTTTTCAATTATGAATGTTTTGGATTCCAGTAAAAGTCATTCCGGTTTACCCTAAGTAAATTTTCACATTCTGTGAGAATAATTATCATAGAAAACAAATGATAAAATTTTCTAACCAGGTGGAAGAAAAAATAAAAATATTCAAACATGAAAAATCGCTCAAGTCCCTATCGATGCACTACATGCATTAGTAACAATAAACACAATTTCAACAAAACAATAGATTTTCCACATTTTTAAAAAACCAATACAACACTGACAGTGACTAATAAAATTGCAAAACCACAAAGAAAATAAACCGAAAACTCACCGTAACAACGGGTGGCCCCACGTGCTCGTAGTCGGGCTCCTCTTCCTTCTCCATAGCAGCCCCAACCTTGCTCTGTCTCCTCCAGAGCTCCAGGAAGCTGCTGTTGACCATCGGCTTCCTCAGCTCGACCTGATCCTCGTCTTCAGCAGCCCCGTTGTCTTTCCTAGGCCCGATCTCGGCGTACTCGACCCTCATCAGATCGGCGTACTTGGGCTCGTGCTCCGTAACTTTCTTCCCCTGGCCCGAGGTCATGAGCTTCCTGGTTGCGGAGGCCACGTGGGTGAAGTTACTTGGAGGCGATATGGTGACGTATTTGAGTTCCTCCCGGGACAGACTCCTGGTCTTCAGGGTCTTGTTCTCGTTGAGGTTTTTCAAGGACAGACTCTTGGTCGCGAGGTTCCGGGACTTGTGGTAGTACCGCTTGCTGGTCTTGGGCACGTAGTTCAGCAGGTTCTTGGTGTACTCCCTCCGACTGCCACGCTTCTTTTTTTCCTCTTCGTCCTCGTCCTTGCGAATTTCTGTGTACTCGTAGATGCGTTCGATTTCCGAGTCGTGGACGCCATTCTGGACGGATTCGGTGCCCGCGGGCTCGTATATCGAGGCTGGCTTGGGTGCTTCCAGGATCCTTAGGACGTTCCGGGTGTTCTTCAGCGAGGTTATGAGGTAAGGTGGTTTTGGGGGCACCTGTGGTTTCTGCGGCTGGAAAGTTAAAGTTATCGGTCAGTTTTCATGAAAAATCGTAGGTGTGTGTTTTTTTTTTGTCATGGGTTCGAGGAAGAATAAATGTTCTTTACAGTGATTCATGGTGGAAGGTTTACGAGAAATCATTGGCCCCAAAGAAAAAAAAAAAAAAAAAAAATGTATAATTTGGTCTTTCAGACAGTCACGCGATTGATATTTTATTCAGGTTTGTTGATCTTTATGAAGACAACGATAGGAATGTTGACTTATGATAAACTACGGTGCATTGATATTTTATTATCTTCAATAATTATTATTACATGAAATAATCTAAAAAAAAACGTACTGACAGTGATTTCTAATAGAAAATTTATTTTCAATTACGAAAAAAGGTTTATCAATTGTAGATTTGAACGAATCTAAAGCAAAAAGTTTGTATCAAGAATAGTCAATCATCAAAATAGGTTTCAGCGTAGTCCTGGTCGATAAATCATAGCGTCTGACGGGTAAGCTTCATAGTCGCACCGAGTTCGATCCCTTGGAATCTCGCAATTTTTCAAAGAATGACTATTATTTATTTCAATCTAGAGTTAGTAGCTTTATGATTTTATAGATAGAACTGAAAAAAAAAATTAATAATTCTGAAGCTTTTTTTATCAAAAATATTGACAAAATTTTCAGAAAATTTAAGGTGTTTATTGCTTGGAATCACGTTTGATTAATATCATTGAAAATAATGCTTTTTGAAGGTTTTCACTCGAAATGAAGTTTATATTTTAATGATTGTGTATTGATTCACTTGTATTATTTTTTTAGTGATTTTGAAGTGTTTTGAAACAGAAGCCTAAGCTGACATCTTTTGCAGTACAATTTATTTTATAATTATTGTCATTTTTACAAACTTTGTCTGTTTGTGCTCATCTTCATTCAACTACGCTCGAATAACTTCTTAAATTTTCTAAGTAGATATAGAATTTTCATATGAGCTTCAAAAACCAACTAATGACCCCCAGATAAAAAAATTAATTCCTCCGACTATTTCGAAAACAAGCACGATCTCTAAACACTCTAGCTCCCATGTGTCAACCTCGAATTCCTCAATTTACTTTTCCCGCAATATTAGTCCAATCGCAGACATCTATCAAAAAAGTGTCTCCCCTTCCAGAATAAAACTTTGCGCAAGATCGAATAAAAAAGAAAGTACGTCGACGCGCAGTGAGCCCCCGAGTATTTCTCAACGAGCTGCACCGGGGTTATCTGCATTGTTCCTCGTAGGCTCCGAAAAGTGTCGTCATGCCTATTTTAGTATCATTTTCTCTCTTCCACTGTCTCTCCTCGTTCCGCTCCATTTGTCCGGCTGATAAATCGATTTTCATAAAACCTATCAGCGAATATCTCTTGATTTAGATAACCGTCGAATTTTCCGGCGAGAGGCGCGGACGGTATTCTTAGGTACCGTTAGTAACGGCTCCCGCGGCTGCGAAAAAAAAGTCGAGCCGAGAGAGAGAGAGAGAGAGGAAAAATACCGCGCGCGAATTAAATCCTGCGAAATCAGCGGTCGCTCGGTTGCATCCTGCTACCGTGATTCATGGGAAATTCGTGGGTCAGCTGACGAATCGACCTGGTTCTTGCGAAAGGTCCCCGCGTAGATTTTAGACTCTATCGAGGCCAATGATCCCCCCCATAGTACTCGTGAATCACAACAAATCAATTTAATAACGCTGCTGGTGCACGTGTGGGTAAAAAAAAGTCAATCGGGATGAAGAATTCGTCGATTTCGACTAGAAACCGACAGCCGAGAAAATCCAGAAATGTCTCGACGGGGAGAAATCGCTACTTTCTTCCGATGCACGATACTTGGTTTGAGTTTCGAAAACGACTCGATCGGTTAACTGGGACGGTGCACGGGGCAAAATCGCGCGGGGACGAATTTTTTTTTTTTTTTTTTTTTTACTACATGCTCCCAGACGGTTTCAAAACACACCGCACGCGCGCGACTCGAGAGGAGCGCGAGTCTCGAAAAAGAGAAGAAGAATCGAGGATTAACCTTGAGCTCGAGGGCAACCGGCGGCTGAGGGGGAGCGGTTGCGTAGGAACCGGAGGTGTTAGAGCTGGAGTAGAGGAAGCTGCGGTTCGCCAGTGAGGGAGTCATCGCTGACGGGGACGACGTAGCCATTCACTCCCGCGCACTCTCACACCCGCACTGAACACACTTGTTTTTTTTTTTTTTTTTTTTTTTTTTTTTCTACTATTCACACTCCGGCACTCGCGGCGAGGAACGCGGCTTCGTCATCGGTACCGTCGCGCTATTCATGCTGCTCGATCAAGCGACGCAGCCTGACTGACTCGATAACAGCAGCAGCAGGTGGCGGTCCCGCGGCTGAGACGTGGTGGGGGCGGGCGTAACGCGTCACTGGCGAACGCTGATCAACCGAGAAGACGAGGAAGAAGGGGATTTCCGATTGATGGACCATGAGATTTTTGGCGAGATGGGGTACGCTTGCGGTTACACCATAACATGAGTGGTCCAGGATTTTTATTTTTTTGAGTTTTTAGAGTGTACTCGGTGGATCTTTTGGTTCCAGTTATGACTGCGGATCGTAAATTAAATTTTATCAACAAGCTTTAGTACTTTATGAATGTTTGTATCATTTGGTTTAAGTAATAATTAAAACGATTTCGTAATTACGTTTCCAACAGTATATGATGAAATACTTGTAATGTTAAAAATGTGGATATGCAGGATTAAAATCTGGAGATTCACGTGTTTCTTATTTGTTGTGAAAAAATTTTTACTTTCTCTTGTATCGGATTAAAACAGTTTTTATTTATATGAACCTAAGACGCGATTATAGACTCTTTTTTCGTTTTGCACTTCTGGGTTCTCCATTAACTGTTGTTCTTGGTTCTTCAGTAAGTATGACTGTCATAGTAAAAATATGTGTACGGAACGCTGAATATCTTATAGGCTTTTCCTCATTCAGAAAAAATGTTTATTTGTTTTTGTTTTAATAAAATTTATTTTGATGATTAAAATTATATTTTTAATATTATAAGTACGCAATAAGTTAGAATTGCAGAGCTATCTCCACGAAAATTCCCCCTTTTTTGTAATTTTCTAAGCTTTGTGCATTTTTTTTTTTTTTGTTAATTTATTGCATCACCCATTCTTTTCTAATTTTCTTGGAACTTACCGTTGAAAACGCTGGGAAAACCCGTCTGCATTTCAATCATATAATAACTTAAAAGTTGTAAAATATTACTTTGTCATTTAGCAATAATTCTTTAAGTTTTCATTGTGTAATGTGCACTTCTTTAAAATAAAAAAAGTGTTGAAAAATAAAATGTACTCACGAATGCTCCTAATTACTTATTTAATATTTTGTTTTTCAATTTATTCTCTATAAAAAGTCACACTTTAGTAAAATCAGTGCACATTCAGATTTCGAATTTTCTCCTTGACATTGAAAGAGACATAAGTGCATCTTAAATTGCTAAAGATTATCAGTCGATATGGAAAGGGGACGACTATATACGATTAAATTTAAGCGCAAAAGTTCTGTTGATGAGGCTTTCATTAGAAAATGTGTGATTAAAACGTTTTATGATAAAGGATTTTTTTAATTTTATTTACAAATCAAAGTGAGAAAAACTGCAAGAAATCATTTCATTTTCGTCATTTTTAATTTTTGATGAATTTTGAAACGTTAGCCTGTAACCTGAGATGCTGTTTATTTTTAAAATAGTTTCTTACGCCTCACATGGAAAACGATGGCATTTTTCAAGTTATGTATGTACGACTTTAGAGTACAGCTGTATTAGCATATTTTGAAAGTTCACGCACCAACAGTGATTTATGTTTTTTTTTTTTTTTTTTTTTTTTTTTTCATATCATGTACCTGTATTTCCCTCTAGGATAGTTTCGATAACCAATTAATTGTCTGTTGAAAAAAAAAGTTGATTTCATAAATTCAAACTTATTTTGATGGTCCCAGCGAAGAAAAACCTCAGTCCAAAATCTGCCACGAATAAAGTTACAATTGCTGTACTTTTGGCGTTTAAAATGTCTCTAAACCACTTTATTTATTACATTGGCCTGCTGCAAAAAATGTTGAAATGACCTTTGCTATCATGACACGAATAAAATGACTCTAACTTTTCAGCTTTAATAGCAAGGAGTCATTTTATTCGTGGCTGATGTGTCGAAAATTTTTTTTAAATATAATATATCATCGGTATGATAGCAAAGGTCAATTTAACATTTTTTGCAACTGGCTAAAATAACAAATAAACTAGTTGAGAGACATTTTAGTAACCAAAAGTCGCCTCATTGTAACTTTATTCGTGTCAGATTTTGAGCTAAGGTTTTTCTTCGCTGGGACCTTCGATTTAATCTGAGTAAAACTTGATAATCGCGTGGAGACTAGAATATACTAAAGACAAGCGTGTATTTTTACTTAAACGACTAATATTTGGCATCAATATGGGTGTGACTCATTTTTTTTTTTTTTCGTGAAGAGTGTGAAACGATATTTCGTTTAATACATTTACGTCATTGCTTCTCAACGGTTGCCAATTCTAACTGTATTTTTTTTTTCTTACTGCTGATTTACGAAAGTGTTGAAAAACGTTAGGCTTGTTTGAATTTCGAATCAATAGGTAGGACAAACGATTTCATCGATATTTTGTTTGACCACAGTCTGTCTTTCGAATGTGTATTTTTTCTTAATGAGTTTAAAAAAAAATACAGATATCGTCAGTTTTTGTTTGTTTCTGAGGCTTTCATTTAGTTTTTATTTGAAAAAAAAAAAAAAAAAAATTTATAAATTTCCAATAAATCAAGATAACGAAAAAGTTTTGCACCAATAAATTTTCGGACCGCAGATTAAGTTTTTATCTTTCATATTTGCGCTTCCAGGTATTTAACGCTCGGCTTGATCGTTAAACGAAATATTTGAAATATATTTTTTTTTCTTTTCCTTCGGTCAGGCTATTATCAACATAAACGTCAAGTAAAAATTTAATTACTTTAAAAGAAAACGACTCTGTTACCGTCGGTATATTGAATAACACTTGACAGAAAACGATGCTTCAAGTTTTTTCTTTTTTTTTTTTCTTTTTTTTTCTTTTTCGCACTTCAAAAGAACATAACTTGAATTCTGGTTTAGCGGGTAACCTCTCGAAAACCTGTAAACCCGCTTAAAAAAAAAAAAAGGTGTTTATTTTATTAGCCAGGATCTAATCTTTTTTTTCTACACGGCAAACCGAGAAACCCTACAGAATGGATTATTTTTAAAAGAGATAATTAAAATACTTCAGCGAGTATCATAAAATTTTCATTTATCCTTGAAAATCGAATGAAATCTTCAAACGTAAATAGCTTCAATTTTTCCCTTAGCTAAACCTGTTTTCTTAATTAACCTTCGCCTTTCATAAAAATTCCTAAAAAAAATACTTTTATCTTTTAGAATCTCCATACAGTATTTTGTATATGCATAGTATTAGATATTATATTACTTATAATGTAATGAATAATACTTTATTTTATAGATATATTTTTATAAAAAATTTTAGAGTACAAACAACTCGCCCTTCAAACTATTATTTAGGTCACAATGACAACTATTACAAATTATTTGTACATGACCATTCCTGTAAAATAATTTTTCCGGTGTACGTACGTATTCCAACCCAGCCTATATCGTAAAAAACCTGGAGCAGCGTTCGATCAATTTGTCCGCAAACCCGTTTAGAAATCTCGGTGAAAGATCTCCGCAATTTTCCCTCGCCAAATTTCATCTCTCCCCGGGTGAGTCACGAGGGACGATGAGTCATCCAACTGCAGAACCGGTCAGCCCTTAAGGTGCATCAATTAAAAAGGAGCGTGCGGACCGGTGGGTTTTACCGAGAAGCAAGAGCCGCGCGGTTCAGAAAAAAGAGAAAGACCGAGACATTCCGCGGCTGCCGCGCGCCAAGATCCTGCTACACCTTACCTTTGCGGAGTAAATATCTATATGAAAATTTGAGTGACGCAACGCATTCCTTTCCTTGACTTTGATTTTTTATCAAAGCTGACATAACCTTCCTTTCTTCGAGGGTTCGTCGATCGGCTGGACCCGGATTTCAATGCAATTGGTCCAGTGAACTATATTTGGTGTATTTCCAACAATTTGTTACTGGGTCGTAATTAACTGCACTTAAGAAGAGATTTTTTTTTTTTTTACACAAAAACTTGTATTATCAAAGGTACTTTTTCTTCAAAAATTTAATAAAATTACCTATACAATCTTTAGAATTTTTGATTGTAGTTAATCTTACGGACTGTCTTATGGGATCATCGATGTTTTGTTTTTTTATGCACTAGAATTTATAATTCATTAAATTACATAATACTTAAAGCCATGGAGCTACTTATGACCTGTCAAGTGCTTGGAACTGGACAAAAACTAATCAGAAACTAACGCAATTTTTTCTAGTTCCTTTTTATAAATTAATAAATCGTAATTAAGGCCAATTTCAATAAATATTGCAGAGCACTTGTTACAAGTAATTGTATTGCAGAATATATTTTTTCTTCTTAATTTACATGAATAATTCATTTTATAATAATTTACATAATAGATTGGAAAGTATTTTTTAAAAACTAAAAAAATTATAAACTAACAAGGAGAGGTCACACCCTCCGGGTCACCGATCTTGACGAAACTTTGGGGATCGTTTTCTTATACCAAAAGATGAAGAAATCTACCAATCATCCCGTCTAATGGGCCTTTTATACCTAGTTCCTACATAGCTTATATCGTATTTTTAGCTCTTTTTGGGTTTTTTTGCGATTTTTCAAAAAATTCCTGTTCGTAGCCTATTGCACTTACAAAATTCTGCAACCCCGCATTTTTTTTGTTTTTTCATCTTCTTTTGAGAAAAAATATTTTTAAATCTAATTTTGAAGAAATAGTCCATGTAAAATTAAGGTAATCAAAAGCATTTTTTTACTGTTTTTTTGGTTTTATAAACTTAAACTGTACGTCGTCAGCCTTATCAAAATTATGTCTCAAAATATTTTTTCTAAAAAATTCATAAAAAAACAAAGAAAATGCGGGGTTGCAGAATTCTGTAAGTGCAATAGGCTTTGAGCAGGAATTTTTTGAAAATTGGCACAAATAACCACAATAGTCGCACTAAAGTGTTAAAAGTGTCAAAACAAGCTGATTTTCAAAAAATTCCTGCTCAAAGCCTATTGCACTTACAGAATTCTGCAACCCCGCATTTTCTTTGTTTTTTTATGAATTTTTTAGAAAAAATATTTTGAGACATAATTTTGATAAGGCTGACGACGTACAGTTTAAGTTTATAAAACCAAAAAAACAGTAAAAAAATGCTTTTGATTACCTTAATTTTACATGGACTATTTCTTCAAAATTAGATTTAAAAATATTTTTTCTCAAAAGAAGATGAAAAAACAAAAAAAATGCGGGGTTGCAGAATTTTGTAAGTGCAATAGGCTACGAACAGGAATTTTTTGAAAAATCGCAAAAAAACCCAAAAAGAGCTAAAAATACGATATAAGCTATGTAGGAACTAGGTATAAAAGGCCCATTAGACGGGATGATTGGTAGATTTCTTCATCTTTTGGTATAAGAAAACGATCCCCAAAGTTTCGTCAAGATCGGTGACCCGGAGGGTGTGACCTCTCCTTGTAAGTATTTCTTCCACCACTAAAAATGTCGAATCAAAATCCTTTTTTTTGTTTAAAATTGTACCTACTTTCATTAAAGAAAACTAAAAGTATGTACTCTTAGTGATACGGGAGGGTCTGCACATTCTGTACTGAAATTCCACGGAAGAAATTCAGAGAAAATGGAACAATAAAAAGCCTCGATCTTCTAATTTTGAAGTGAAAGCACGAGAAAATAGGCTTGTCTTGAGTAACGTGGGAAATTCCGTCTCACCGTGCCGGACTTCATCCACTGATATAACTTCCCCTATAAAATGTCCGTGTTTGTATTTACATCGCCGCCACGCCAAGTTTTATTCAAACTTCCTGAATGCATAATTATTAGTTTCGGTCGAGCGTGTCTTACCGCACCAGGCTGTATCTACTTATACGCAATCGAGCATTCGGAAGTAACGATTTGGCGGTCTTGTTTTAAAAAAAGAAGGCTGGATTATTTCTTCACTTACATCGGAGAAACTTGTTTTTTTATTGTAATTTGGAAAAATTCTATGGACAGCCATCGGATATTTATTGAATCACGTGACCTCGAATTTTTTCTCTTGAATTTTCAGAAATAAATTTTTTCTAAATTGGATACAATCTTGTAAAAATTTAAAATTTTTCAAATTTATTCAAAACAAACATTTTTTTACGTTTTGAAAACAATTATTGATCAATGAAAATATTCAGAAGTTAAAAAAAAAAAGAGTAGAAATGCAATTGCAAAGGAAAAACTTTTTTTTTACTCTCAAATTGATTTTGCTTTGTATATATTTATATTCGCCATAGTTGTACCTAGAATGAGATTCGAACTCTTGGGTGTATTAACTAGCTGATCTACAAACTTTTAGATTTCATAAATTAGCTGCGAAACTTTCCAGATGGTTTTAATTTTGATTTGGCTATTATCATGAAACAAATATTGAACCTGCGCTCGATTGAACTTGGCTTCTAAGTCGTAATGAAATCTTTACAGTGAAATAAGTTACTTGAAGTTTTAATGTTAACAACTATCAATATGCCTCAGGTAATTATATGAATTAAATATATACAATAAGTAATCTTAGATATATTATGAAAATCATATTAAAGAATCTTATAAATAATAAAAAAATTGATTAAATAATCAAAGTAAAAGCGACAAAATCTACCTTTGAAATCATAAAAATTACTTAATAATATAAAAAATCTTTTAATTTTTTCAGGTAATTTTTTAATCGATCGTTCACAATGTTTTACGACAAGATTGCAGCCTTCATAAAATCAAATTCAGTTAGGTCTTTTTTTTGTGAAAATATACTTTGTGCAGATTAATGTTTTTTAGGATGAAAACTAAACTGTATTTTAAAGCAAAAATGAACTAAAAATTAATTTTATTTATTTATACTGTTATTAAAGTCGACTTGATAGTTTAATTAAATTTTTAAAAGCAGTTGAATTTTTAATTCAGATGAGTTCACATAAGTGTTTCAAATTCAACTATGTCCAATCATGACTTTTTTATTTCAAATCCAGCAAAGCTTGTTTCATCTTTTAAAAAACCAGCCAATCCTGTGTCATATATAGTTTTCAAATTTTATGAAAATGACATGGTTCTTTAAAAGCACATTTTTTACGTATCAACTTGAAAGTCATCTTCTTAGACTCGTCCGATACAAAAACCACATCCCAAGGACACGCCAGCAACATTACTTCTTTAGACCAGTACAGAGGAGGATTTATCTGTTCCAAGTCCTTCTACTCCCGGGATTTTTCTCCCATTGTAACGACTCGGGCCATTGATCACGAGCGACTGAAATTTTCGCGGAGTAAGCGGCTTTTCCTCGTGTGTAGGTAGGTAATGTGCCGAATTGATTAGCCGATTTCGTCCATTGTTTTCTTTTTTTCTTCTTCTTTTCTTACGTCCTCTGTGTAGATTTCGTCGACAGTCCCCACCACGAAAAAAATCACCGAGGCGATAAGTAAAATTCAGTAGTCATCATCAAGCCGCCGAACGATCATCATCCACGCAACAATGTCGCTAGACCAGGTAAATCATTCTTTTTTTTTTTCAAGAGGTCACTTTGTCGATTGGAAAATACAGTGTTTCGGGACTAAAAATAAAATACCAGACATTAGCTTTTTCCGAAAAGTCACGTATTTATTTTTTTGAAAGTCACATATTTTTTACGGTACAAAGTTTAATGACGATTTAACGACGGTTTTTTCAAAAGAAATTTTTCTCAAGCCGAGATATGATAAAACGTTGGTCTAATTTCGTAATAAAGCTTTGATTGTAGAGATACGTACTCGTAATCGATGTACAATTCGAGTCGTGGTATTAAATAAAAGTACGGATGAAAATTTAACTTATACATTCTCGTAAAACACCGAACGACAATTACGGCCGATTGTATTATGCACATTTAAATAATCATAGGTACGCGTTTCTTTCTTACCCTCAAGGTTTTCGTAAAAATAATGAAACTCGACGTGAGTTACAGCCATGTGAATTGAATGAAAATTGATGCATAAATCAGTAGGTATTATTTATCACTTTTTGATGACCCGAAAGCGACGAAAAATTAAAAAAATAATCGCGACGATGTTAACTCGCTTCAAGCTGCGGTTGACGGTTTTTTTTTTTTTTTTTTTTTTTTACGAAATTAGAATTTCTAATGGAGCTGTATTTTTTACTTCGTCGTTGGCATTGTCATTAGTTATTTAAAATTATTTGCGGTTTCTACATTGGCTTCAATTTTTCTTTTCTTAATGTATCGAAGTGAAGTACGAATTAACAATTAATTAAACAACAATAGATTTGACGTACTGATTGGTCAAGAACTAGTTCATGAATAAATTTTCTTTCTTCTTTTTAGTGTGGCAAGAGTAAGATTTGAAACTGCAGTGTCAGAATTTTAAATTTTAGCTTTTTTTTTTTAAATTTCACTGACGTATTTTAATTTTATTCTCTATAGTAAAACACAGTGACTGCTCAAAAAAAATTTCCTTTCAAAATGATGAAATCCTGATTAAAAAATTAAAAATACGTTTTTTTACTAAAAGTTCTTTTTTTCTTTCGTTTTATAAAAAAAAAAAAAAATTATTTGTTACATCAATAAAAATAAATTTCCGTTATCGAGTGTCGATATTTCTCGACTTTTTTTTTGCAGAGTACCTATACAAATAAAAAAGTAATAATAAACTTAAATAAAACTTTAAGTTGATATATTCTTATAAAAAGACAGTAAAAAAATTTTTTTTATCCAATTTCATAATAAACTACACTGTCAACTAAAAATGATCTGTACAGATTTTTGTTTAAAATATTTGATATTTAAAGTGTAGAGCGCAGATTATTGATCTACCGGCACTAACCATTGTAATTTGTTACAATTATTATCATTTAATAATTAAAAAAAAATACAATTTATTTGTATTTTTGTGTGAAAAAATTGCATGGTAATTATAATTACTAATTTAAAAAGTAAATTACACTGTTTTAATGATTATTTAAGCATTGAAATACATCAGACCTACGAGCAGATATATCATTAATTTACTTGCAATTAAAAAAACTTTTAAATTGTTAATAAATAAATTTACTTATAGGGTGAATAAGTAAATCTAATGAATATCTAATAAATGTTATAACGGCAAATCTATAAACTGTATACTAAGTGCTTCAACTGATAAAACGTTCTACTTAAAAGCCATGGGTTGTCGGTTCGCGCCTACTTGGGAGCCCTTATGGTTATAGTTTCTACCAGTTACCAGCTGAGCTGATGTGTTGACATATAATAGCTGAACAAAAGAGTGAACTCTTGAATTTATGAAAAAATAGTACATTACACGCTCGGGGAGTCAAAAATGAGGTAGCCCTTAGCAAACCCAAATTGATATCCGAGCCGAAGGCGAGGTCATCAAGAGTTTGCTAAAGGTTGGCTCATTTTTGCTCTCCCTGAGCGTGTATACTATTTTTCACGCTAGTAGCCCGAAAGTACAATTTTCGGGCTCGTACCGGAAACGAATATTGTACTTTCTGAGTACTAGCGTGAAAAATAGTATACAGCCCTTGGGAGTGCAAAAATGAGCTAACCTTTAGCAAACCTTTGATGACCTCACCTTCGGCTCGGACATCAATTTGGGTTTGCTAAAGGCTAACTCATTTTTGACTCCCTCAGGGCTGTAATATACTAAAAGTAGAAAAATCCTCGGAAAAATCTAAATTATTATTTTTTTGTCAATATAATACATCTGGGAAAAAACACTGTTTTTGAAATAACGACGCTAACTAAAATCAAAACTCCAACCCAAGAACTCCTGACCCGTTAAATTCACTTTTGACCTAAGCACCAAGCCTTGGTCTCCTTCGGTAATTAAAAAAAAAAGTCTATCATTAATTAATGCATGCTGATTTTTACCTAATTTGCAGAGATTTGAGGCCGCCGCAGAAGCCGTGAAAGGCTTGACAAAGCGGCCGACCGACCAGGAGCTGCTCGAGCTCTACGCCTTGTACAAGCAGGCCACAGTCGGCGACGTCCAAGGAGGTAAATATTCCCACCTTTTTTTTCAAAAAAAAACAGCAAGAAGAAATTTCTTATCTCTCAATTGACTTTTAATCGGGTGTTATTAACTCGTGGGCAATCAAATTTTAATCAAGTTCATTATTACCCGGCAGCAACACCTCGATAATTGAGATTTAAAAAGAGTCGGCTCTTGTTGGCTTGTCCAATAAGCGCCGTTTCACTTATCGGCTCTTTGTCGTCTTGATAAATATTTAATAACCGGCGCGACCAACCGTTAGCATTGTGTGTATCGCGACAAAGGATCTTGATTTCAAATCAGCGAGCTGCAAGCGCACGGCTTTTTTTCTTCTTTTTTTTGTTTTTTAATTTTTTATTTAATTTTCGCAGGCAGACCGGGAATGTTCGACCTGAAAGGAAAGGCCAAGTGGGACACATGGAACGGGAAGAAGGGCATGAGCAAGGAGGCCGCTAAGCAGGCCTACATCGAGTACGTCGACAAGCTCCTCGAAAAGTACAAGGAATAAGGAAGAAAATTAAAATTAAAAAAAAAAAATTTATTTATTTATTTTTTTGTTATTTGATAGATTTTTTTGTTTAAGCTCTCTAATAGCTGTGTGATTTTTTTATCATTTGTTGTTGTTGTTTGATTTTTAATAAGAGTTTTGAATAACCTCACGGCCAGCAGTATTCTTTTTTTGTTATTTATCCTGAAAAAAACCATGACCTCATCGTGCAGCGAATTTAAAACGCGCGGTAATTAGAATCCCGAAAATTCACTTAGCAGCGCGGCTCGCAGCTAGTTATTGCTGATAAAAAGTTTTTAAACCGGGATATGTCTAAAATTGGACGTGAAAAAAAAAGAAGAAGGTATAACGAGCCTGCATCCGTTCCCAGTTTGGTGCACTCGACACACATCAACGTGGAGTTTGAAAAAAAAAAAAGGAAAATGAAAATGGTCCGCGAAGGTTGAATAGAATATTACGGTGGCTTTTTTTCGCGAAAAATTTTTCGCGCGCGGGGCTAATGGAAAACGTCTCTGTCTACGACTTGAAATGTAAGACAAAAAATGAATTTTCATAGAGGATCAAGAGAAGAATAGTGGGTGGAAGATCGTTTTATTTTGTGGTCGTTAGGAATATAAAAAAATATATCTTTTACTTACAAGGAGATGGTTTGTCCTTTGGGACCTGGATTTTCATGAAACTTTGCACACAGTTTTTATTTATCATAAAAACAAGTCATTCAGTGTTCTTTTTCCAGAATAGGCCTTTTTTCACCTACTTCCCATATAACCCCTGTGTTAAAAAGTAGGCTGTTTCCTATAAAAAGCCGTTTTTGACCTCATTTTCAATAAATTCCTTCTTGGACCGTATTCCACTTAGAAATATCTGGAACCTCGAATTTTTTTCGTTTTTCTAAGTTCTTTTGAAAAAAAGATATTAAAAAATTTTTTTGAATGATCTTGTCCATGTATATTGTAACCCAAATATACTAAAAATTGACTTTAAAAACCTTAATTTTTCATAGATAAAACCATTTAAAAAATTTTTTTAACAATTTTTATTTAAAAGTACTTAGAAAAACGAAAAAAATTTGAGGTTCCAGATATTTTTAAGTGGAATACGGTCCAAGGAGGAATTTATTGAAAATGAGGCAAAAAACAGCTTTTTATAGGAAACAGCCTACTTTTTAACACAGGGGTTATATGGGAAGTAGGTGAAAAAAGGCCTATTCTGGAAAAAGAACACTGAAGGGCTTGTTTTTATGATGAATAAAAACTGTGTGCAAAGTTTCATAAAAATCCAGGTCCCAAAGGACAAACCATCTTCTTGTTAGTAAGGTGAACTATTTCAACCTAGCTATAGTATGTATCTAATTTGACTGGAGCTGACACTTTCTCGCAAGCAATCCAAATGATGTCAAAATTTGAATTATATATTTTAATTTTTAAGATCATCTAACTTATTTGATTTTTTTTTTTTTAATGACTTCAATGTTAATTATTATAATTTTATAAAAATAATATTAAGTTTTTACTAAACTTGAACCCTACACACATAATTATAAGGAATATGCATTCAAAATCAATGAAAATTAAAAACTCTAAAGCTTGAAGTATGAGCTTCAAAATGAGACGTTACAAGTTGAATTTTGATTAATAGGTTTTAAATGCCAGCGAGATTAAGCGTATGGGTGCCCTTAATGGGTGCATTTACTTTATTTGGGTTAATAAAAGTGTTAAAATAAACATGAATGAAAATATGTCCCATGAAATTCGATCTTCAAAACGATCATTCCGACCACTCAATTAAAAATAAATCCGTCAACTTTTAAAAAATTATAGCGAAACTTAAAAATGAAAATTTTAATATTCATAATTACTAATTTAGATTTGTTATTAAAAACTTTACCAAAAAATTAATTTTTCAAAAACAAAAAAGATGCAAGTTTTGAGTTGATAAAAATTTTTCATTTTAATGACTATTTAATTAACTTGATCAGGATTCGAATCAGTTCACTTTTGGTTGAGAGCTTGACACTCGATTGACTGAGCTATTACTCTTGCCGACTAAAATGTAATTTGAAAAATATAATGATAAATACATTTAAAGATGCTGAAAAAAGCACAATTTTTACTGTCAAAACTACCCACCCACCACTCAATTAAAAAAAAAAAAAAAAAAATCTGTCAACCCCAGCAGCTCTCATTAGTCCACCCTCGTCCGACATCACAGAGAATAATAAACTGCAAGCACACGATAAGCTCTCAGGCCGCTCTTCTCTTCCGGCGCGCCGCATTATCAAATTTCCCCTCCTCGTCCCCCCGCCCGCGCCGCCCGTCTGCGTGTTCCTCTCCTCGCGCGCGGCGCGGTGCGTTTCGTCTGCCTCGTTCGCCTTAGTCTCGGCTCATCCTCACAGCAGCTCGTACAGGAAAACCCGCCGCACAATAAACCACCACCGACCCATCCGCGTTCTGAATTATTCATCGAAATGTCGCTCGACGAGGTGAGTCTTCTTCTTTTCTTTGAGAATTATGTGCACCCGCGGGGAGATGAATCGCCGATTGCACTTTTCGCTGCTGGACTGCAAACACTTGCTGTGGCGGCTATGTGGCCAAGCCAAGGTCGGTCACAGCGAACCCCGACTTATCAACCGGATAGCTCTGTTTACGTTCTGGAAAAACATTGTTGTTTTTAATAATAATCCGGTCTCGCGCACGTTTTTCTTTCAAAAGTTGTGCTTGCACTGCAAATATCGCTGATAATCGTTGCAAAATAACTCGATGGACTTCCGCGTTGTGTGACGTCATAGGACGATTCGTCGTTAAAAATTTATGAATTTTTTCCTCGGACGTCTTGGTTTGCATTATTTTTTTTTAAAATAAAATACCAACCGGTTAAATATTTGAGTTGAGGAGAATCGAGAAACGCTTCGAGTATTTGAGGAATTCTTATAGATAATAAACTTGTTTACCGGAGCGTGCAACACGGTTATCGTATATAATTTTGCCATTTTCGAGCCATTGTTAAGAATTATTATTAACTTTTGCCGCGGTCGTTGTAGGAATTTCATATGATAAGTTCAAGGAAAATGTTTTTTCTCAACGATTAAATTTAATCCGTCGTTCATCACGACAATAATTAAAATATATTTCGAAGCAATATTGAATTAATTAAATTAATCGATAACTGATCAAAAGTGTAAAATTTTTTCTATTGGTAATTAAAAACAAATTAACGTTTGCAGAACTTCAACAAAGCTGCCGAGGAGGTGAAGGAACTGGCGACTCAGCCCTCTAACGAGGACCTCCTGGAGTTGTATGCTCTTTACAAACAGGCGACCGTTGGAGATTGCAACACTGGTAAGTTATACTTCATAATAAAAAAAATTTAAAGTGTGCACTGAGGGAAAAATCTCACATGTTAATGGTCAACTTTGCAGAAAGACCGGGAATGCTGGACTTCAAGGGCAAAGCCAAGTGGGACGCTTGGAACGGCAAGAAAGGAATGAGCCAAGAAGAAGCGAAGAAGCTTTACATCGAGAAAGTCCAAGCGCTCATTACTTCCATCGGAAAGAAGTAAATTAGCACAATTTGCAAATCGTGTGTATGCGTGCACAAGAAACGCCACTCGTCGCACAAAGATTTTTTTACTATCTGCGAATCTCTTTGATATTTAAATTTACAAGTTTAGGTTGTTTTTTTTTATCTTTTTTGTTGAGTATTTTCGTATGTCAATTTATATCACAATTTACACTTAATTATAATCATTGTTATATTTGAGAAATAAAAGTTATATAAAATCAAAGGAATTTTTGGGAGTTTATTTCTTGGATGTTGATTGGTGAATTTGTGTGTATTAAAAAAAGACCACTTTTTTTAGTGAATGATAATATATTTTTAAGCTTAACACTTGTTTCTTATCTTTATATACACATATGTATTACTTACTTCATAGGAGATAGGGGCAGAATGAAACATACTTAAATTAAAAGAAGAAAGAGTTCAAATTAAATCGTGTGCACTAGCGCTACAAAAATTTATTTTAACTCATAATTTGATAAATTTTTAAAATTTGCCATTTGGTGCGTCGTTTTAAAAATTCAAGAAACAAGCAAAATAATATCTAATAGTTTTGTTTAAACGCTTAACGGACATACATTTTATTTTACTTTATCACGATGATCTAATTATTTGCATCTATAAGTTGCATTCATAAGTTCGACGCAATTAACTTGAAAATTTCAAGATTACAAATCTTTCTATTTAATCAACAAGTTCATTATAATAGTGTTTAGCAAATGAGAAGAAAAAAGTTTAAATTTTCACTTTTATCTTTTTAAATTAAATGAAACTAACAATCTGATCAAAAGCTGAGAATCCGATCGCCAAAAGGATTCTTACAATAATTTTTTAAAAAGGTTTATTTTATTAAATAATAAAGACTCTTTCGACTACAACATGAGCACACTATAATAATTTATAATTCAAATACCGTCATCTGCCTCGAAATTAAAATTGAATAATTATGCGAAAAGTTTACACACAGATTCATCTACAACCTTTTTAAACTATTTCGCCGTTTTTTTTTTTTTGTCTATTTTTTAAATTTTTATAGTCAAAAATTTCTCCTACCTCCGATCTCCAAACCGTAAAATTTTAATTGGAACTTTTTCTCTCTTCCTCTCGCATCACTCTTTCTCTCTTTCATCCACGTTTTCTCCCGTTTCTTTTATACACAAAGTTTTGCATCATCGGTATGAATAGTAATGTGTAACATGACCGCGCGTGTTTAAATATTAAACAAGGACTAAATATTATCCTTTTTTCACTTATCGCTTGAGAAGTTTTGCTCCTCGTATACGACTGATTATCGCATATAGCCGATAAATACGTGTTACATGAAATTAACTCTCACCTTATGCTTTTTCTTTTCATTTTAAGATAGTGATAGTTAATTCAATGAAAATTTTATTATAAAAGCTTAATCGAGCTAAAAGAAAAGAAAAAAAGTGACGGTACGTCGAAACAAAAAATTAAAAAAAAAAATTAAATTAAATATGTAATCGATAACATGGCATTTTGTATCAAATTTTCTTTATCAATGTGTGAAAATTTTTAAATACGAATTTGTTATAAAACTTTTCTGCCTTTAATTACTTTTTCTTCCACAAGAAAATTTTTTTTCACAAATCATGTAAATCTTTAAGTTATCATGTAGGAATATTATCAGTTCGGTTAAGTCATTGTGTTTCTTTTTTTATTTTTTTTGTTTTTTTGTTTTTTTTTTACTTATTTATTTTTTTTCAAATGATTTCAATCTAATATTCCAGTTATTATTAAATTATATTACGTTATATTACCAAAATTTTTATTATCGCTATGAAATTCTTCCTCTTACACTTCAAGTTTTTTTTCTTCATTTTCATTGAACTATTTTTATGTATGTTTTTTATATATATGTAATGCATTTTTCTGAATAATTTTACATTACTGGCTGCATTTTTGAAGAAAAAAAGTTTTGCGTTTCAAGCCAGAGACTCGACGCTCGCTCTCTGTTTTAAAAAACCTAAAAGGTTCACAAGTGTGGTGAATCTCACTACTATGGTTAAATCTTGGTACATTTATCTTTGAAGTGCAAAAAAGAATCATTTTTAATTTATTAACAGCAGTTTTAAAAACGCGTCTGAAAGTGTGTGCTCATTCTTGCGTGTACGTGTAAGAAGAACGAACTCACAATGTCACGCGCTTCTTACTTCCTCTTAGTTTTACTCTCGTGTTTGAGGCTTGAGTGCGGATGGTGGTGATGATGGTGTTGAGTCTTTAATCTGCTACCTTTTGGATAATCACTATGCACTGATTTCTGGTTACTCGTTGAGTGAATATCAGAGGCTCTGTTGTTCACCGAACGACTCGTGGATGCTTCGTCCAACCTATTAAAAACAACAAAAATTTCTCTTTGACGACAAATACAATCTACTGTCTGAAGCACTTTCCAGATCGCTGTTAATAGGCAGAGCTGGGCGAATGCGTTAACATAAACAAGCTTAGTTGCAAAAACAACTCACACACAACATAGACATGTACGTTTTCTAATTAAGTGTTATTAAAAAAATAGAATAAAATTAAAAAAAAATTGAAAAAATTACGGCAGCCCAGCACTGGTTTGACATAGAAGAAAATAAACAAAGTACGTAAACATAAAAAAAAAGGTTAATTTATTTCTCTAAAGTTAGTTAATTTTGTAAGTCACGAATTAGGACTTTTATCACGCACGCCCTATTCACAGCCATCCGAGCTAAGTTTTTTTTTTTTCCTTTTTCACGCGCTAGTAGTTAAAAAGCTTCAAAATCGAAAAAGCGCATGAATCAGTCTCTGTCGCAGGATCACGATAATCAGCAGCAAATTTTAATCATTGCTGTGAATAAACGCAACTGCATTTTTTAATAAATACAATTAAAATTAATAAATTATTGTTTTTTTTTTTTTCTTTTTCCTCGGATTTGTTTTTTAGTCGTGTTAAAAATCAGATTTATAAACTAATTATTAAATTAAAAATTATCGCTATGAAGATCGATGAAATTTTCTGTTAATGTTGAATCAGTGAAGACTGCTGGCTGTTTGTTGGTTGGTGGTAAAGGTTTATGGATAGCAAAATCGAGAGACACGGAGAGTTCATTATTACTAAGCTCGATGAATTAATAACGAGCAATTAAGGAAATAAATTTAACTGTACGTTATTGATTGAGGTACTCCGTTAACTGTCTTGGATTTCAGGACGTCGTTCTCAAAAGACATGATTGTTTCTCTGCCATTCTCGCAAACTCTGTAAAAAAGATGAAAATTAGTTTTATAGTCTACTTAAAAATTATACACTGCAAACATGCACGAAAAAAGATGATAGAACAGTTCTATGATACTCAAAGTACTTAAATTACATTTAAAACAACGATTTCTCGGATTTCATGGACTCAGTACATTTAAGATTCGTTTTTACTGCAATGTTAAAGAATTTAAAAGCAGTGACTACTTTGAGAATTTCGGAGTCATGTCCTATCATTTTTTTGGGTGCGCTATTATGAAAAGAAAAAACGTACTTCTTGGTGGTGATTTTTTTTCCGTTTATGAACCTCGTAGACGTACTCGTTCGCTTCATTTCAGCTCCACCAGCGCTCGGGCCTCCGAAATTGGTAAATGTACTGAAGGATGTGCAATTGGACATTCCATTGTTGCCGAATATGTCGCCGAAAGGTGAGGAGAAGAAGCCTAAGGGTCCAAAGAACGATGTGCTCAATGTGTTTACTGGATGACTGTGTCTGTTGCCCCTCGCGTGACCGTGAAAACCTGTAATATAACAATTTAATCAATATTTTATGCATTTATTTTAATTTTCACAATTATTGTCGAATCTATCGATATGTCATCTTTTTCAATAATATAATAGGATTTGCTAAAATATAATTTATTTTATTTTCATTCATTACTTTTGCATTTTACTCAAATTTTTGTTCATTAAATCAAGCTAATCTTTACATTTGAAATTTATAATAAAATGAAAATGACTCAACTGGTTTGTTTGTAAATTCAACTGAAATTCAATGTGTCCAAAAAAAATTGATAAAAACGCAAATTTTTTAACTGAAATAAAGCGCTTCTTTACAACAAAACCACTAAATTTGAAGCTTTTAATTCTTTGTTTAAATCAGTGTAGACTCACTTTTTCTTTGTTAAAATAACAATGAGAAAATCTTTCTCTCTTGGTTCTTTTATCTCGGAAGAAAGCGAATCTGTGTTACTCACCAGCAAACAAGTCATCGAAGGGTGAACTGCCGCCAAAGAATTCCCTGAACACGTCCTCGGGATCTCTGAAGACGAAGGTGTGATCGAAGCCGAAGTCGAAGTCCTCTTCGTGGCGTCTCTTGCCACCCGGCATGGACAGACCATCCTTTCCGTACTGATCGTATAACCGTCGTTTCCGGTCTACAAAATAAAATAATAATAATAATTCTTAATCGTTATTTAACGAAAATGAGTTAATTTTTTTTTTTCTGGTTTATTAAAACAATCAGAAAAAGGGTTTAATCAGTTAGGTTGTAAGTTCCAGTTTTATAGAATTAATCGTATTAACGACACACTCGGAGTTTAATTGCTAGTAATATTATAAGTTATTGAGGCGGCAGCTTGGAAAAATGATTACGCTGGGTATAGTCGAACCAGTAGTATGAGAGTGAAAGTTTTTGTGGAAAGCGAGAAAAATAATACAAAAGTCAGTTGGAGTTTTCACGCTCTTGCATAATTTTAAGGAAACCCCCGAGTAATTCTGAGGCAAACGTTAAAACCAACGCATAAGAAGACAATTAGGTTGTGTAAGCAGATAAGCTTTGTTATCTCTGGGTTTCTCATAAAAATTTATAAAAATAAAGAACCATTGATTGTTATTATCAAAAGGTAAGTAGTTCCTGATTCTGGTTAATAATAATGGATTCCTAATTTTTATCGGAAATTTATAACTTAATTAAAAAAAAAATTTTTTAGAGTTCATTGACCCCACATCTCAAATAAAGATTCATAAAACATCTACTGACATTTTTGGTTTACTTTGTGCACTCAGAATGTACAAAAACTTCCAATTTCTTATGCTTAGAGCATATACTCATTAGCATTTTGCAATCATAGATTAAAATAAACTTTTCTTACAAAGTAAAATTTTAGTTTTTGCTGACAAGTGAATTTTAATTGATGCAGACCTTTAGAAATAGTGAATATTTTGAAAGCACAAAGAAATTCAAAAAGGGCATCGAAACGTAAATTTTTACCAGAATATTTCAAGATCTTTTCACTCACTCTACGTACTAAAACACATTTAGTACAATAAAAGAGAAGTAAAGCTTTTTAACATTATTCTATAAATTATGAGTCTTGAACAATCAAATCGAAGGCCACTCGGTGTCGTATTAATCATCGGTTAATGGGGGTAAAAATAAAAAGCGCAGCGGTTAAGAGAAAAAAAGGAGAAAACACCACTTTTTTTATTGGTATGATCAGCAGGGGTTTCGCTATTAATAGTGCACGAGCGGTACCGAAGAAGTATCTCTGCAAGGGGGAGTCAAAGAAATCCCGGTTGGTGAATCCTGCATGGTAACGCGACTGGTGCGACTGCGTCGGCCTCGAGTAGGACGTTCTCTGATAGGCTCGCGCTCGCGTCTGGTCGTAGCGTCGTCTCTTTGCATCTGACAACAGCAGCAATAAAAAAAAATAAAAAAAAAAACAAACAAAAAAATAGTGTAAGAACTCAACGCCAGCGCACTAACCGGGCTCTCCTTTATCTCTTCTTCTTCTTAAAATATTAGATTCATTAATATTATTATTATTATGCGTAGCGCTTAGCTTCGATTATTGATTTTTATTTCATTCTCGTTTTTCATTCCTGTTATTCGCTTAATTAATAGCAGAGTTTAGTGGATGTGTTTGTGAACATTCGTGATGTTAATTTTTAAATATAAAAACGGCAACTTTTTTTTTTATCTTATCGCTGCATGAATGTTTATTTTTTAATTTTTTTATTTTTTGCTTTCTATGTAAAATATACGCAGAACCTAACAAAAAAAAACACTTTCAAAAATTTCCGAATTTAGTTGAAAAAATAATGAGCTCATATCTAAAAACTCATTTGTATTATCACGAGTGCTTCTTTTAACTGAAACAGTAACATGTAAAAATAATTTATATTTTTGAAATTTAATTTATAACTTTTTAAAGATAAGTTTAAAAATGAGTTCAGTAATTGTTCAACAAACTTGTTAATTTAATCTAATCATTTCTTTTTTATCTACAATCATACTTATTTTACTGAAAACTTAGAAACTACAAATAAAAGTGAAATAATTCAAACTTTCACGTTATTCTTCTACGAAATCAGTTTAAAAATAATGAGTTCATTTGTTCAACAGACAACCTTATCACAAGTATCGTTTTTTCATCTTAGTCACATTCTATTATATCTAATCATTAGAAAATCCAGAAGATACGTACAAAAAAGTATAATTAAGAAAATTTTTCAAATAATTTAAAGTCACAGTCTAGTGCTACATAGTACCTTAATTAAAACTTAAATTTTCGTCAAATATACTTGAAATTTGGCACGTGTCTCTAAGACATCAGAAAGAGATTTTCAAATGCAAGTAAAACAAACACCTGCCAAATATCAAAAGTTTCAATCAAAATATTATATCCAGACTTAAAGCTTAAACTCAAGATTTATCCCCCCAAGTCTTAAATTTAGAAGGTGTCTATTTAAAAACTCCAAGTCCATTGTCAACTATAAATGGGAAACTCCGAAGAGTTAAGCTCCTCTTCCGTTTTATTCTCGTCTTTTGTAGGCGTTAATCAACGGCCTTGGCCCTCACGCTGCGCGCGCATTCACAACATCTTTTTTTTTTTTTTTTTTTTTTTTATCACACCGATAGAGCGTGAAAATTTGCATCCAAGTGGGTAAAAAAAACGCAGACGGTTCTCACGCGGAATTTTCATTTTTACAAGCTGCCGGGTGAAAGCGCGAGTCACCGTTTCGTGAAAACGATGCTTATCCGGTGTATAAAATACGAATTTTATAGTAATGTTAATTAAAAAAAAAAAAAAAATGATTACTGTTATGTAGAAATATAAAATTTAAGCTTTATTAAAAACGTACTAAAGTGCCATCGACTCATTTTATTAATTTTTTATTTTTTATTCTAATTGAAATTCACCATGAGCAAAAGTTATTGAGAATTAAAAATTCAAGTAACCAACTTTAATAATTATTTGGTGTAATAATTTATTTTGCATTGTTATAAGAAAATCACTTAAACTTTATTCAGAAAGATTAAAATTTGAGACACTCGTAGTGTTAAATTGTTATATCGTGCTTCCATATTTGTAAATTATATTATTTTTTGTGATTATGGGTAGAGAATATTGACTTTTAATATAATTTCGATTACCAGTGCTGTATATCTACTCAGAAGCGAGATATAACAATTTAAAAGTTAAGCCGATCCTCGGATGATCCGCCAGTGTAGAAGAGGCAGAAGAGGCAATACGAATTTAAAGTACACACGAGTCCAATATTCTTTTTATCTTTTATTTGCAAAGCTAATAATACAAAACGCGTAATTTGATAAGAGTCTCGGTTACTCGTAAAAACCTCGTGATGAGAGGTATCAATACAAACTGATAAGCTACTCGATAATTTTCGTTCTAAATTAATAACTTCTTAAGCTCAAAAATAATTTTCAAATACATCGATCGACTCATTGATCCAAAAATAGAAAAATGATGTTCGTAGTGCTCCGAAAAACTTTCCCCAAACACAAATAAAAACAATGAATTCTAATGTACATAACGGATTACAGTCACGCTTTCACTGACCATGGAATACAAATGTAACGCCCAAAAATGTGTTTATGACGTCGCGAAGAGAAGAAACTCGCGGCTTCGTCGAATAAGGAACGCGCGGATTCTAAGCGCCTTTTAAGCGCAAAGTACCACCGCTGGAGTGCATTGCGATTGCAAAAAGAAAAAAAATATTACCGTCTATTAGGACTTCGTAAGCCTCCGAGATCTCCTTGAAACGTCTGTTGGCCTCGTCGAGGTTTTCTGGGTTCTTGTCGGGATGCCACTTTAGCGCCAGTTTTCTGTACCTGTGGAACAAAATCATCATTAGTTTTCACTACTCAACTCACTAGGATTTATAAAAAGCAGTTTTATAATTTTAAATGACTTTTATAATGCAAAGAGGCTAAAAACTTATTTTTTACAAAAATTAGTTTTCCCTTTTTTGTATTGATTCTTATAATTGTGATAGACTTGTTTCACTGGTAATGCTATTTTTATAAAACTTATTTTCAAATTTTCAAGTATAATTTTTTGGATTATTCAAAATAATTATTCTAATTTCGTATAAAATAAACTATATATATAAAAACTAATCACATGGAGTACGTAGTGCTTTGCTATCCAGTTATTAAAAATATCATTTATTATTATCTTTTAATTTATAAATTATCCTCTGTATCAATCGTATTTTCTACGTATCAATTAATACAGATAATATTAATTTATTCGTTTATTTTCTTGTATATTTAATTCGATGTCAATGAACAAACAAGGTATTGTAAAAAATCTAATGAAATTTAAAAATTTGCAAAGTTAAAGCCAGAAGGTCAAATCTACATCTAACGTTCAAGTCAAATATAAAATTAGCTATTTTTCTCTTAAATAAAAATTCAAGAGGTTAAGGAGGTATTAACTTCCATAAACTTGCAGCACATGCTTGGCTCTCTCTCCATATTGATTCACCCGAATCCTCGCCCGAATCAATCGAATAATTCCGACTATGACACATGTTTTGGTTTTCACCGTGACAACTTCATCGTAGTTTATGAGTAAATCAGCTCAATTTTTCAGTTTATTCGCACAATGCGAATTAAATTAACATAACCGCTCGACATCATTAGTTTAGATTAAGAAATTGCATCATTTCTCCGGCGCGCAGCCACCGTAAAAAAAACTATACGGCTTGTTTTACATAATGTTAAATTTGAATAAGCAGGTAAATTTAATTCTTGGATTTTTTATGATAAATTTTGTTTTAGAAATTTCAAAAATCTTGTTTTAGGATATTTTTAAGACTTTGAAAAATCTCGACTCTATTTTTAGCTTATTTGGGTGCTTAAGAGAAAAATCTTTTTTAAATTTATTAAACGAGTCGTTGCCGAAATAAATAACCGTGCCAATTAACAGGTTGAAGTCGTTTTTATCGAAGTTTTTATCATAATTTATCTGCAAGATTTGTAGCTCGATTGATAAAGTTGCTTTTCATAATCAATGATTTGGAAAATTTTCCGAAGAATTCAGTGCAAAAAAAAATTTGAAATTCAATAAGCAAATTTTTACTTTTGATGAAGTTAATGCTGTGCACTCGTAATTAAAATTTACAGTTATTCGTAACTTTTGAGGAAACTTGAATTAATTTACTTGAAACTTTAATTGAAGTATAAATCACATTTGATTGTTGACACGCGTGCCAGAATTGAACGAAAATTTTTTATTTATGTTAGTAAACTTTTTTAATACTTGACTAATTTTTTAGATATTATTGATCCTTTTAAATAAAAAATAAGATAAGTCTGAAATGTGGTGCTCTTCCTGAATAATAAAAAATAAATTAATAATTCTTACATAAGTTATGTAACATAACTTTTCAATATCAATACGCATTGAGTGTAAACAAAAAAATTTTTTGTGTTAAGCTACACTTTAACCGAATAAATTACAAATTGATAATTGTTTGTTTAATGATCTTAGCAGCGACTCTCTCTTTCACTTTTTTAAAAATATAGGTAGTTGTCTTTGTAATGGCAACTATTTTCAACATCAGTCTAAATAATGGCTAATAAAAAATGTTTGTTAATTAGATAAATCAGCAAATAATTATTGATCATTTAACATTATGAACAATCACTGAATTTAAATTGATGATTAAAAAAATTCAATTCGAAATCAAACAAATGAAATACAATTAATTATTGCTAATCGGGTCGCATCAAAATAAATAAATAAATCATCAAATCTCATTCAAACCAAAATAATCATTATTATTGTAAGAATGTAAAAAAAAAAGTTTACTGTTATATATAAACTTAAAATTTATAATTTATTAAGTACAGTACCATCGACTCATTTTATTTATTTTTTTAACTTTTATCAATACTCTTCTATTACTAAAAACCATCCATAAAAGGTTGAATTAGTCAAGCGAGACTAGAACCCAAGCATTTCGGTTCCCCAAAGCCACCGGTCAAGCAACTCGCCGCTCGGGTTTGATCGCGAATTAAGCATCTCCGATAAAGCCCCGTGGGTGGCTGACGGTTCAACATTCGCGGGGCACAAAAAACGCGAAAAAAAAAAAAATAAAAAAAAAGTAGTACAAAAGAGAGTAGACGCCGCCGGCGGCTCGGCCGGCCGTCCGTCCGCTGGCCGTGAAATGGGTCAAAGACCTCTGCCGGCTCTGTGCGTTTGCGGATGCGCGACGAAGAAGGGAGAGAAAGGAGTGAGCGATACCGAGAAAACAAGAAGGCGCGGGCCGAACAATGCACTGCTGCAAGGAGTTGGTGCTTGCTCCTCTTTGTGCACGCGAGGGATGACGATGACACACCCTTCTCGCGAGTCGAGTTCATCGAGCTCGGTGGTCCTGTGTTTGTTTGCGTACGAGTGGGGAAGAAGATGCGAGCTTGACGGCTCGAAGAAGATTTGGTGATTTGTTTTTGCTGATGCAGTGACTTGTCAGTTTCGGGGTGCATATGCCGGGCAGGAGAAAGGAGCGAGATGAAAAAAATGAAAGGATGGTTCACTTGAAAAAAAGATATTTACTTCGGTTTCTGAAGAAAGCTTAATCAGCGTTTCTGAGAAGTCTGGAAGTAACTCGTCTTCTGCACTATATTTACTTTTTTAAGTTAAAAATTACATTTGAAGTTACTAAATTCAGGTGTTAACCTCAGCTATCAACTTTTAAATGACATTAGAGTTTTAGAGTTCATGAAGCTTGTAATAAAAAGATGACATTGTATACATTTTAATTTGACGACTTAAAAATTAGTAATATTTTAGATATTAACTCATCCCAGGTCTTGAAAATTTAACATTATTTATACTGAATGGTTTTTATCACGCTTTAGAATTGAATTTTTCTTCACATCTTCTTCTGATAACCATGGTCTTAATTTAAAAGGATTAAATTTGGAAAAGGTATTTAAATAAAACTGGCAAGACGGAATAAGTTACAACAGAAGAGAATTGTAGAAAAGTGCAACGGAAAGATCTGGAATTTCATGATAACATGTAGAATTTCGTAGCAATTGTTTTTTAAAGGATTTGATTATTTTCAATAATTGAGAAATTTGTGAGAAATTAAATTTGAAACGATTACGTAAACATAATAAAAAATTTTATGACCCTATTTTTAGCTGACCAGTTCCGGATACTGAATAAGGATTGATAAGTAATAAAATTTTATTTTCACTGGTAAGATCCTGAACAATTCAATTTTATTCAAAAACTCTTAATGTTAAAAGCTTTCGACAGATAATTATATACATGGTAAAGATAATTCAACATAAAAAAAAAATCTTTAAAATTACAGTGAATTGAAAATAATTTTAAAATTAAATTGCAGTAGACCATGATCGACGCATAAGACCTCTGATTTCCTGCATGGCTTATTTGACATAAAAACTTTTTTTCACGCATCATGAAAAAATGTTTAATGCAGGGATCAATATCAGTTTTTTATATATGCTGTATATTAATTCAGTTAGCCTTATTTTTTATAAAAATTTTGTTTTTTGAATTATTTTTAAATCAATTAAAAAAAAATAATTTACATTGTCACTTTTTAAATTTCAAAATATTTACTGGGCGGAAATAGTAAAAATATATGTGGAAAATAAATTAATAAAAAATGAATTTCAGTGCATACAGAGTCACAATAAATAATTTAAAGTGCAAATTATTCATCGACAGTCATGATTCCACAGCCATCTATACTCAGAAAAATTTATAACTAAATTTGCATAAAAATCTACCATTTTTAAATTTTGTAAAAAAAAAAAAAAAAAAAAAAAAAAAAAAACAAATAAGTTTTCATCAATTTTTTTTTTTTTAATTCTAAAATCTGCACTAAACATCAAAACAATAAAGTTGTCAAAATTTTTTTTTTCAATTTTAGCTGAGATATATTCGTAGCTAAAATTAATAAATCAATAGAAATTCTAAAAGTCATTTTTTACATCAGTTTTTGTCATTTCTAGATCTGTTACATGCATTTAGTACTTTTATGGATGGCTGGATTTACAAAGTACATAGATCAATTTTTCTTTTAATTTTGAAGAAATATTATCAGATCAAAATTGTTGAACTATATCGTATAATCCTTGACAAAAACTACACTTTAAAAAAAATTTAGATATTAACTATCAAATAGATTGGATCTTGCGATTTCAGTTTCAATTACTTTAGTTCCAGCCTTCAAAAATATCGATTAGAACTTCCTTCGTTATCTCTTCGTACATAGTCAAAACCGAGGCCAAAAACACAGCTCAACTGGTATTTTAAAAAACCACGAAATCGATCAAACTAATGATTTATTTTTAAAAAACGCCCGCCTATATTTACCCCTCGTGAAAAAACTAAAATATAAAAACCGTGTATTTTCCATATGCCGCTGACTCACGAGAAAATCGGATGGATGCGCGGTGAAAATAAACACCCGAGCGAATGGGATTTTGAAAGCAATGGTTTTTTTATTTCTTTCCTCTCCTTTGCTTCTTTCATTTTATTTGACGAAGCCCTACTTGGAGTGGATCCTCGAATCTCAAAGTAAAATTTAAGCAAATCCTCGTCTCACTCGAAAAAGCTACTTTTTTTTTCTTCCTCTGCCGCGCTGCAGTGGACACAGTGAATGCATAAGGAACCATCTTGGTTTTTACCGAATTTTTTAAATTTACGAGTCAAATTTTATTTATTCGTCTCCGGCGAGCGCATTTTGGAAATTCGGTGACGCAATAGCGTCTTTTTTCGATTTTGGGTGCCGGCGTGTATTTCAAAATCTTACGAAATCGAATGATTAAAAAAAAAAAAAAAAAAAAAGTTTATTTGACAACAACCATGAGATGAATAAACTAAAGACTTACGCTTTTTTGATTTCAGCATTGCTGGCGGCTTTGGTGACCTCGAGGACGCTGTAGTAGTCGACGTCCACCATTCTCGCGTCTGTGATTCAGCGGTCCTGTCGAATCCGAGTTTATCTGCGATTGATCACCCACTCAACCACCTGCGAGCAGAAAGAAAAAAAAAAAAATATTAATATCGGTCTTCTCTTGTTTTCCGAATTCTCGTAAATATTTTGCAAAAAAAAAAGACACGGTTTTGGCAAACCCGGGGTAAACTAATCACGGCCAGCGCTCACCGAGGAAGTTGAATCTACGTATGAATGAACCTTAGAGAATTTATAAACGGAAAGATGTAAATTTAAACTACCCATGAACAATAAAAATATTATGTCACCGTGAGTAAATTTAAGAGCGTCTGCAGTTGTTGATTATTTTTAGTCGACTTTTTTCGGGGGATTGAACCTAAACTTGAAGAAACTAAAATTTTAACTTCAAGTTCATTAATTAACTTTTAATTACTCTGAAAATTGAATACAGATATCTTTTTTTAATTGTAAGATTTATTGATGATGATATATATTAAAAAAATGTATTATTTATAATAAATTAACTGTGTATTCTGACGAAATCATTCTTATGCGTATTTATTTATATCTGTGATGACCCTTCAAGTTCAAATAAGTACATATGATTACTATTTTTCTACGCATATTTATTATTTATTTTTTATTTTTTATAGAAGTTTTTTTAATTTTTTTTTTTATGGAGCCTTCAAAGCTTACATTATCTTCACTGTACTTCTCCATAAAAACCACATAAGAACCGTATTGCTCTCTTCGTACGGTACCGAAACCCAAATAACCAAAACCCGTTTTTCTTACTTCGCGAATATGATTATGCAACCAAAGGCGTATCGAAGTCAAGAAAGAGTTCAAAAAGAAGTCCCGCGAATCCGCGAATCGGGAAGAGAAGATCGGCAGCCAAAATTTTAAGAAGGGGGGGGGGGGTCTAAAGTTAGCGACTCCGCGTGTCCAGAATAGACCGAATTGCGGAGGTGGAGGTCACTAGCGTTATATTTGCGAGCCGCTCGGGCGCTTCTCGTTCCTCGATAAACTCTTTTCTTTTCTCCTCCTCCTCCTTCTTCAAGGGAATGCCATCAAGGTGGATGCCGCTAATGAGTCAATATGATCGATCCGCGCGATTACGAGAAGGAAAATGTGTCGCTCGATCGATCAATAAGTATCGAGAAAATTTTTTTTTATCGGACTCTGATTATGGCCATTCTCGGCGTGCTCGACAAAGCATGATTTTGATTCGATTTGATTAGGATGAATTTTTTGAAATGCTAGAGCGATTGGCGTTCGTTTTAGAAATGAATTATTGAATGATTTTGTTTGCTAAGATTTAATGGAGGTGTTCGATCACGACTTTTTTTTTTGCTGAACGAACGGGTTTCCAACCCTTTGTTGGCGATGAAAAATTATGATAAATTTACTTATAAGAGTTGTTTTTAATAAATATTAATTTGAATTTTGCAAAAAATATGAGGATTCAACATTTTGATCTTTAAAAAAATTATTATAATTTTTCAACAGAACACTGCTGGCTTTGGAACCTCAAACTTGATTGACAAGCTATATCAAATTTTGTTTTTAAAACTTATAGAATTGTGATACGAATTAGAAATTTTTCACTGATTTTTTACAATTTTTTTCTTAATTAATCGTCAAGTTCTTTCTTAAGTTATCGGCATGTCACTGCCCTCATTCAAAGCCAAAATGCGAGAATCTCTTTTTGTATTCAACTAAAAATAATATTATTATGTTTTTTTCTTTTATTTTAATCTTATAATTGTTACTCTCCTTTATGTAATTAGTATTAAGTTTGTTATATCTGCATGGTACAGCGCCACCAAATCTTTTTGTAACTTCTAACTGGGCTTACGCCTGTGTACATATTAAATAAATAAATAAATAAATTAAGTAACTTTATAACTTGAATAACAAATATCTGAGGTCTCAGGTTCGAATCCGAAAAGCATTAATTATTGTGAAACAAACTAAAAGAATAATAATAAAAAAAAAAAAATCTGCTTTAATTCTTCCATGGGATTGTAAATAAAAATCCTAATTGACAACTTTTTTTTTTTCAACAAGCCAAATCGGTGTAATAAAAAGCTCCGACAGAATGATACACAAACTCGGTGGCGCAATAACAACAAGCCACTAAACTTTTGACTAAACTAAATAAGTCGATCAGGCTCTCTTGAAAAATTTTAACCTCCTGAAAGTTCTCCTAAAATACAGCTCGTGTACATACAGCAAGTGTAATCCTTTCTTTCCGGTGAACGCAAGAATCGCGACCTTAAAAAGCCTTAATTTGCATCGCGTGGAACGAGGACGATGATCACTACTTTTCGACACACTTTCCTTTGAAATATCACTCCTTAGAGTAAATATTTTTCAGGTAAACAACCGAGTACACAATAACTTTTTTTTTTTTGGTTTCTCTCAGTTTTTCTTTCTCGATCGGTTGGTTGATTTTTTTCATTGTAGTGTTAAAATTAGAGCAGGGAGTGTTAGATCGCGATTGCTGATGTGATGCCGTCTATGTGACGTATGTGGGCTTTTATTGTTTCTTTCTACAGTGATTCAAGGCTACTTTGTTCTCACCAATTTTTCAGACACGTTTCTAGAGTTTTTTTTTTTTTTTTTTAAATGCATGGATTTTAAATTACTTATCATTAGCCTCGTCAATTCCACGCTTGAAGTAAATATTTTTCACATAAACATTGTATTTATTATTAAAAAGTATTTTTTAAGATCAATAACGAGATCAATAACACAGTTTATTATCTTTACATTGACAATAATAATTATTATTATTCAGTAAAAAAAAAGTATTGAATTTCCTGCATCAGAAAACAATAATACATCATTTGTTGTTATTTTTCTAAATATTTCATCCATTATTTTTCTTTGTCACAAAAAAAAAAAAAAAAATGTTAAAAATAACAAGCATGAAACTTCTTGTCACAGTAATTTGCCAGATTCTCATTATTACCCGCTAGTAGGTTATGTGAATAATTTAATCACGTCTAATTTTCTCTTGATAATGAAAAATCTTCATTCTCATGGGAACACACAAACCATAATTACATTGTTTGCACCAAAATGTATCAACCTTGATGCAGCTCGCAGTACTTTTTTTTCTTTATCATCGATCGCTGAGAAACTCAACGGAATGCGGTTACATTTTGAAACACGTGCGCGCGTGTTTTCGGTCAGTTCCGTCTGCGTCGTAAATTACCTCGGTATTCAGAAAATTTCAAATGAAAATTATCTTACAAGGGCTCCGAGGAAACTCGAGTTGACGGATTGAAAAAAATTAAAAGTCGAGGCGCCGCATATCTTGGCGCAGTTGAACTCGTTTTTGGATTAATTTAATTCGATTACACTGACAATATTAAAACTCGTTTTAGCTGCAAGCACGGATCCACTGTGTTCCAGTTAATTTATTGGCGAGTGTGAGTCAACAATTGAGAAGAAAAAATTCATTTCATAATGACTCGTAAAATCGTTATGAAAATTAAGTACTCGTTATCAACGGCATCAACAAAGCGCTTGAATTATTAAAATTTTTCGTGTTTTTTAACTATGTATTGGCAACTAAGTTTATTCTATTGTGCAGAGTGCCAAGAGAAAAAAATAAGAAAAAATTTAGTAAAAATTATGTTGAAATTTGTTATTGTTGTCTGCTGCAGAAAATGACGATCAAATAAATAAAAAAAATCAATTTTTTTTTTGTTCAACTTATTTATCAACAAAGCTTTAGTATTTGAGCTGGTCTCGCTGTCTCGTTTGCGGCAGCAATAATAGTCGAGAGTGTTGTTCAATTCAAAATAGAAACATAAAACTAACTATACATAAGAAGACGAGTAAGAAGATTTAGAAGTACTCGGAAGTAATTATACATCATAACAGTCAATACTGTTTTTGTTTTTTTATTGATTCATCAATTGACACTTCAGAATTACTGCTGTAACTGCATAATATTTAATTATGTTTACTGGTAAGCAAAAATGTTTTATTACTGTTAACATAATTGTAAGAAAATATATCAAAAAGTATTTTGTAATAACAAATACTACAAACTTTGTGCCAAACAATTCTTCAAAACCATACGATAATCCAGTAATTTTATTCAATTATCAGCTGGTCTGCTGGGGTCCGCATCATCCAATTATTACCCAATTCATCGAAAAAAAAAAGAACTCGATACTTTTATATCAGTGCGGGCGGTTGCACGCACCGAGCCAAACAAACAAAAGATCTCGCTCATAACCGATCGCCACTCTTCTTCGCACACCTAGCTCTCGCGACCTCCCGCGAACTCACCGTACCGAAATAACGTCCACGTAGGTTAAAAATAGTCCCATTCTCTCCTCCTACTCCTCCCACCACGTGCAGGCTAAAAAAACTGCCATCAACCTTATCGACACTTTTGATCTCGGGTGTGCGAGCGAGTTGCGAAACAGCAGGCCAGCGGAGAGCTTTAATTGGTCCGAAGTGCTAATTTGACCACTTCGGGAGGAGGAGCAGTTGGCAGGAAATTATGTGATCTTCACGGGCGACGGCTTGAAGATATTATTTTTGAAGCTTAATTTTGAATTTTCTAGAGTTAATCTTCGTAAACAAGTACTTTGAGTTCGTGTAGCCCTTTTGATTTAACAATTTTAAAAATTTATTTAACAAGAATGATGTGAATTTAATTTTTTTATTAAACTAACATTTTGAAAAAAAAAAAATTTCAAACGTCTATTTAGTTACAAAATTAAAAAAATAAAATAAAATTTTTGGAAGATAGACTAGTACCTAATATCACAAAGGTGCGATAGAAAAAAGGAAACATAACTAACATGAGACTTTTCTAGCCCATAATTTGAATAATGAACCACTACTAGACCGTTTGAATTGAAATTTTCAGTTAAATTTATGAACTGGGAATATAATTTTAGGAAAATTTCTAGTTAATACGGCATGCTTGTTCGACAATTATTTTAGTACAATGATTCTTACTTATGAATAATCATGGACGGTAGAGAAATTCGACTTGGAAGAAGGTGTTTATAATTTCAAATGAATTAAATTTATTCGGACAATATAACACATAATTTCAAACATGATTTTATAGCCCACATGTACTCAAGAAATAATAGTCATTATCATTAACGGTGTTTAAGGAACACATCGAGCTGTAAAATTATTGGGAAATACATTTCAATAAATTCTTTAATTTTATACTCTCAAAGCGTTTTTTTATTGCCGATTATTAATAAAATTTAATTTAATCTTTGATATACCACAAAGTTATGTGTGTATCAGAAAAAAAAATTTCTTAACAATGGTATTGAGCGTTATGTTTATTGTAAACTGAAAACACCAAGTTAAATGACGATTGTTCCTATCCAATATCAGTGTTTTTAAATTGCTCATCATTAAAAAAAAAATCTTTTTTTTACATTTCACGAAGTCTTTGTAATTTTACAAAGCTGAAAATGCGTAAATTTAAAAGAAAACTAAAAATACGAAATTAAATTTACTCAAACTGCGTGAAAAGTGAGAGAGACTTAAAATTACATCTCACTAAAGTGTCTTTAACTACTGGTCATTAATAAAATTTGTCATTTGAATTTAATGAAGTCTTTGTTACTTTATAAAATAAAATACCAAGAGATATTGTAAATCACTCTTAGTATCTTCAACAAAAGAACTCCCGACATTCTTTTTTTCCCGAGTTTTTTCCCATCCACACTATATCCATTACACCAAGTTAATTGAAGCCATTCCTCGATTCGGATCACACATCGAATCGACGTTAGATCATCGATTTCTTTATAGAAAAAAAAGAGAAACAAATTAATTCTTCTGATTTCACGTCGTGAGAATAAAAAAAAAAAAAAAAAAAAAAGTTCGTTTCGTCTGAATCAATCATAGTGTACATTCACACCTGCCCGGAATAATAAAAAAAATGTCCCGATTACGCGAGTGATCTAATTCGGTAAAAGAACAAAAGGCGGAAATTAGACGTATCACCAAATGCGAAATTATTCCAGTTGACGTAGGATTAACGGTTCAATGTAGCGTTACTTACCCCGATTGATTCGACACAAATAAAATCGAGGTGACGATAGTCAACTGACTCTGTGAGCATGAATTTGTAAAATCTGTTAATTAGATTTCATGTAAGATGAGTAAATTTCGATAGTCCCAGCGAAGCAAAACCTTAGCCAAAAAGCTGCAAATTTGAAATTAACAGTAAGAGTTTAAAATAAATTAAAAAATCAGGAAAAATCGAGAATCTTGATTAGTAGATACCTAATTAATTCAATTTTTGTATTTTAAAAATTTTTTTATCTCATTTCAGCCTATCATTGATAATTTTAAAATAGCAGATTTTGGGTTAAGGTTTTTCTTCGCTGGGACTAGGGCTGTTCGAGACTCGAGACTTTTCTCGGTATCGGTCCGAGACCGAGACCGATACCGAGACGAGACTGAGCAGCCGAGAGTCTCGGTCTCGGTTAGTAATATCGGTTTTAATAAGAACCTTTTTAAAAACAGCAACATTCAATCTTAGGAATATAATCAGAAACAATATCAGTTTCGGTCGAATGTACTCGATTTATAATTGATGTGAATGGTTGTAAATGTTCAAAATTTGAATATCTGTTAAAGTTGAAATGTTGAATACTTTGTTATAAAGAATTTTGATGCCATCGTTTTTTGAATAATTGAATACTTTATGTAAATAGAATAAATCAATTTGTAAATCAATAAATAGAAAAAATTTCTTTGCAGAATTCTATAAAATAAAACGAGAGTTCTGACAAAAAAATATCGAACAGAACTTACAAGGAGAGGTCACACCCTCCGGGTCACCGATCTTGACGAAACTTTGGGGATCGTTTTCTTATACCAAAAGATGAAGAAATCTACCAATCATCCCGTCTAATGGGCCTTTTATACCTAGTTCCTACATAGCTCATATCGTATTTTTAGCTCTTTTTGGGTTTTTTTGCGAATTTTCAAAAAATTCCTGTTCGAAGCCTATTACACTTACAAAATTCTGCAACCCCGCATTCTCTTTATTTTTTCATCTTCTTTTGAGAAAAAATATTTTTAAATCTAATTTTGAAGAAATAGTCTATGTAAAATTAAGGTAATCAAAAGCATTTTTTTACTGTTTTTTTGGTTTTATGGATTTAAACTGTACGTCGTCAGCCTTATCAAAATTATGTCTAAAAATATTTTTTCTAAAAAATTCATAAAAAAACAAAGAAAATGCAGGGTTGCAGAATTCTGTAAGTGCAATAGGCTTTGAGCAGGAATTTTTTGAAATCTAGCATAAATAACCACAAAAGTCGCACAAAAGTGTTGAAAGTGTCAAAACAAGCTGATTTTCAAAAAATTCCTGCTCAAAGCCTATTGCGCTGACAGAATTCTGCAACCCCGCATTTTCTTTGTTTTTTTATGATTTTTTTAGAAAAAATATTTTTAGACATAATTTTGATAAGGCTGACCACGTACAGTTTAAATTCATAAAACCAAAAAAACAGTAAAAAAATGCTTTTGATTACCTTAATTTTACATGGACTATTTCTTCAAAATTAGATTTAAAAATATTTTTTCTCAAAAGAAGATGAAAAAATAAAGAGAATGCGGGGTTGCAGAATTTTGTAAGTGTAATAGGCTTCGAACAGGAATTTTTTGAAAATTCGCAAAAAAACCCAAAAAGAGCTAAAAATACGATATAAGCTATGTAGGAACTAGGTATAAAAGGCCCATTAGACGGGATGATTGGTAGATTTCTTCATCTTTTGGTATAAGAAAACGATCCCCAAAGTTTCGTCAAGATCGGTGACCCGGAGGGTGTGACCTCTCCTTGTTAGTTCCAGCTTGCAAAAGATATGTGATGAATTAAGTGTTGTTATTATTTACAGTTTAGTTGTAATTAAAATTTTCAGAGCACTTTCTCATCCTTGCTATTTTTGAAACTAAAAATAAAAATTATCGTTTGTTTATTTTCAAGATTAAAAATTTGATGGCGCTTATTAAAAATTCATTTCTTTCGTGCCGATTGAGACTAGTGTAGTAAAAACAGTTAATTATTTATTTAAAAAATTTTTATTTTAGCTTTCAAATTAATAAAATTATCACCGATACCGAGACTTTGAAACCGATACCGAGACTATACCGAGACCGAGACCGAGACCGGATAAAAATCTCGTATCGTCTCGTCTCGAACAGCCCTAGCTGGGACTATCGATTTATACTTTACTAGAAAAAACATCTCTGAGATTTATAAGTATTTTGATAAATGAATGAATTAAATTTCAACAATGAAATAATACAAATTTCGACGGTGGACTTGAACTGGTCAGAGCACACTTTTACAAATTCAAGCTCCGAAAGAAGCTGTAACGATCGAACTTTACCTCATCCAAGACCCAAAAAAAAAAAAAAAAAATTGGTTATAACGTAATAATCCGTGAGTCACATTACTTTCGTAGCCGTGACGTGGTCGAGTTGTTGTGGGCGCCTTCTTGTTTCAACTCCCATGGTAGATACGAAAATTTTCGCGAGTCACCGGGGTTCTTGGGAAACGTTAGCGTGAAAGTTTCGGAGGTAAACAAACTCTCTGACATAATAATGGCCTGCGCGGGGCACGTGCACCGCGGGAAAACTAGAACAACTTATCCCCCGTAATCTACGGAGCTGATATGCAAGCATGCAAGCCGTGTGTATCCTTGAGTTTTTAGTATTGCGAGCAGGCTTTCTAAGAGGGGATTTTTTTGTTGTGGTTGTTTAACGGTGTGCGAAGCCGACTGTTTTTAGGTGAGACGCTCGGAATGAAAATTTGAAATGGCTTAAATTGAAGCTCGAGCCCGAGTATTGATTTTTTCTCTCGGGTTAACTGATATTGCGTTACGAGAACCATTTTTAATTGTTGACTTATTGTTTTTTATTAACTGGTAGATTAATTTTCATTGAAGTTATTTGATTTAGTTCTAGGAGTGCATCAGTTGACGGATCCTTAAGTTCTTAGACAAATTTTGTTTGGAAAATAGATATATACTTTAGCACTTTTTTTTGGGAAATTTATGTTTAAATCTTTTTATGTAAACGACATAAATCTGAAGTCAAAAAATGAATACATTCAAAAATTATTCAATTTAAATAAAAAAATCAAATATTGTCTTTTCTTTTGTTTTCGTTTTAATAAATGCAAAGTACTGGAAGTATAATCTAGAAGATTTAATTCAAACTTTAAAAAATTATTTCAAATCATAATCAAATCAGTTAGAAAATATTTCAAGTCCGGAAGAACTTTAAGAGGAATAAATTGGCTGAAGCGGGTAAAAGCACTTCTCTTGCACCGAAAGTGCACCTCAAGAGTGTGTAATACATCCTGCTCTACAGCTTTTAAGAACAGTAGAATAGCACTTAAAAACGTTGAATAAACTAAGACTCGAGCTAAGACTTGTAGGAACACACCGAAGTATTGCTACATGACGCTGGTATCACTGAGTGAAGGTAAAAGATGATAAAAAAAAAAAAAGCCTTGAAGCACATTATTTTTTCTAGAAGCTAGATTTTTTTTATTGTCTTTGTAAACTTTATCTTTAAGGAACTGTTTTTTGAGTTTCCAAGTGTTGTATGACATAAATATAAAAATATTGTTTTTTTTTTTTTTTTATGTGCTTATTATTTTTAATTTCTACCATAGAATCAACTTTTTAAAACTCTTTTATCAGAAATTTAAAATTGACTGGAACTTTACCTGAAATCTTTGGCCTCGTCTTTGGCATTAAAATTTTCATATTCTCAGGAAGAAAATAATAAAAATAAAATAAACCAAAAATGAAAAGAATTAAAAAATTATTTAATTTGTAAGCTATTTCCTTATTCAATAAGATTGACCGAATGAACGATGTTCACTGTTATTAGATCGTCCAGTCGTAAGATCTTGAAACTTTGAAGTTCAAGCACATGGGTTCAAATCCCTCAACAAATTAAAAAAAAAAAAATTTCACTAAATGAATCAATAAATAATTTTTTTTTCTTTTTCTCTTTGAGAAACCCAAACATTGCACTTCCTACTCGTCATTATTTTTCGTTGCGATCGATCCTTGCGGAAACTCTCGAGCGATTCGTTAACGCTCCCTCGCTGACGCAAACCCGGAGGAGAATTCTGCAGTTGAGCGAACCGATTAGACGAGTTGTTTACCGCAATCAACGATGAGAGAAAAACGATCTGAGTTGGGAGTGAAAAGAACAAAAATACATACACGTATAAAAAAAAAGATATCCGTGGGTGTACCAGTTCCCTCGGTTTTTTCGGAGCGGGGACGTTTGCAAATTTGGTTTGGCGGGAAAGTATGCAGCAAGTTCAAAACCAAGGCGTCGTATCTTTCAATGATTCTAAATCATCTTCGCGGAAAAGGGTTCAGCCCGGAAGTCATGGTGACCGAAAAGCAGGTGTGAGAGACAATCCAGAAAGAGAAAAAAAAAAAAAGTCACGTACGCGAGAGGAGGAGGAGGAGGAGAGTCTGGTGGTGGGCGTCTCAATGAGACTCTCGCGAGCAGTGCCTGACGTCAGGCCGCTTACATATTTGGCCAGCAGCTGCCTTTACTCTGGCCGCGATGGATTTTTCGCCGAGCGCCGCTGTGTGTCGACCAACCGACGATGATGCCTTCCTTTTTTTTTTTTTTTTTTTCAAGTTGCCAGCGTGCAACTTGATTGAGCAATTACATTTTTTGGGGGACCTTTTGAGATTTTGGTGTTTACGATCGTTCACGTGGGATTGTTGTTGCTTAAGTCATATTGTTTGGATCTTTGAATGTTTATTTATTGTTTTAGTTGCCGCAAGTGAGTGGACGCAATTTTGTAGAAGTTGAGGGACGAATATAATAAATTTCACTGCTAAGTTGTAGTTGAAAAAAAAAATTATCAAGGTCACCCTGGTGATTATTCATTTGTTCACTTTGATTTATTAAGAATGCAACGAGTTAATTTTAAAATAAATCATGAATAAAAATTAATAAAAATTAGTGGCTATTAGACTAGGTCGTAAGTCATTATAATTTCACCAATTGATAGTAAGTAAAAACAATATATTCATAGAATTAATTATTTTCAATTATTTATTTCATAATTTGAAAGTGTAAAAATTAACTTCAATCTGATTTGAGTTTGCTTGCAAGTGACTTAGTTACGTCAATATCAACACCAACGATGAAAAAAAAAATTATGTGAAGCATTTTTTGCAAGAAGTAAAAATTTCAAAACGCAAAAAATCGCTGAGCTGTATATTTTTAATAATTTTCAAAAAATTACGCTGCTATTATTTTTAAACCATGTAATGTTACTTGTTACATAATTTAAATTATGTCAAGGAAGGTTAGGTGTTTAAACTATAATGGTATAATATTGTTTTATTGTTTCTTAACAAGCTACGAAGGTCAAAATACAGTTAATTTTTTTATATTAATTTTATGAAATTTCATTTACCGCGAGTAAACTAGTTTAACTAATTTTTTCTCATGTAAATTACAACACGAAAAAATAGGGATACCTCAATACCAGTCCACCAGGTTGTGCAAAAGAACACGCGAAAAATAAAATTTGCGCAACAATGGGTCTCGGTCAATTAGCCACTCTAAATTCATGACTCACTCGCGGCTGGCTAAACTAAATCGAGAGACAATCGGTGACAGCCACCGAGTGATCCTCTCTGCACGTTTAATCCAGCTCGAGAAAGTTTGTCCTTACTTTCACGCGAGACACGCGGAAATGTCCCGAGAAAAATAACGTTTAGTTTTTATGTACACTCTCTAACGATTGATATTTTATTCTACAGTGGATTATTGTTTTCTTAAAATTTTCTAGTCGATTTTGATGCAAGAACATTTTTTTTCGATTATAAAACAGTAAATTTTAATGTACTATTTTTTAAAGGTAATGTCAATAACATTACTAATAGTTTTGTAAAGTAACTAAAATTATCAAATTAAGCGATGAAAATTACTAAAATTATAATAACTGCTACGCTAATATCATGTACTGTTATGTCTCGTTCTAATGCCCGTTCTAATGTCAATTCGTTTCTAAACATTTGAAATTAAACTATATTTGAAACTATTCAAAATCTTTAATATAAACAGTGTCTTATTTGTGTACAATTTGATTATTAGAATCTCCTTAGGCACTATGTTGATACTTAAATTAAATAATTTTACCACTTTAAAAACTATAGATTGAAATAATAATTTTTTTGACACGAAGTTGCATTTATGTAGTAGTAAAAATTGTTAAATTGAATTCTTTACCTTGATGTTACATTTGTAATAAATAAGCACTTTAATCTTAGAAAAAAAAAATTAGAGTACTTTAATTTTTAACGAAGAACATTCAAATCTTGAATCTTGCGTCCCAATGCTTTGATATCGAGAACAGGACATTCGATATTGATTCAACATTTTAAAAAAGGATTCGCAGTCCAATCAAATAGGAATTTTAAATAAATAAATAAATAAATTTTTAAAAACATACTTTAATAATATTTTATGATTCAACTAGCTTAACTAATTTATATCATTCCTTGTACTACAAGCTCATCCAGACATAAAAGAAAAGCCGCGAAATTCTCGGAAGCTTACACAAAAATTCAAACGAGTTTTTCGCGCGGCTGCCCATCCCAACGAAACCGGCCTTCCAAGGTCGCAGGAGGAGAACTTTATAAACGCTCGTTCGTTCCCTTTGTAAAGAGTCCTGTTACGACTGACTCACTCGAAAGGCTTTGTGCGAAAAATTAGCGGCTCATAACGGATTCCCCCGGACCCCAAAACGAACGTAAATTTTCCTCCGCTCGATAAAAAAAAAAAGAAGTGGGTCGATAATGTCGGGTCCGTGACCGTTTTACACGCTACAGGTTCGGTGAAAAATTTGGGGCTTTTCTCTTTGTCAGGTCGCCCACGCCGTTAAACAATGACTTCCGCGATACACGAATTTTTCGTAATCCAGGCACGCGGGTTACGTCTTCTTGATTTGGCGGATCATCAATTTGGCCCAGAAAACTACGAATCGACGCGTTATTTACACTTGCCACCTAAACCTTAATTATTTTTGGTAGAGAGAGAACGATTCACGCGACTGACGCAAATGACGTTTTATCGAGTGGTTGGAATTTCTTTTTTTTTTTTTTTTTTTTGGTTTATTAATGATGACGGTTTTTGATTAATTTTGCTAACACGTCGTTTTAAGTTTTGAAAAAGAATAAATTTTTTGTATTTGGTCAAAAATGACGCGATCGTTTTTATTTTTTTAAAATACATCTATAGTTTGTGAGTTAAAACTGAAAAATAAAAAAAAAACATTATACCTTTAGGCCACGTACGTATAGTTTTTATAATTCTTGAGAGTTTGTACTCATAAATTTCACAAAGTAATGTAAATTTGTATGAATCTTATAAAAAAAGTAATATTACCGAATAAATTTTTCAGGTTAGTTTTCTTGCTTTTCAAGCCAAGTTTACAATCTTAAAAAATATAATTAATTTTTTTACACAATTATTGCAATAAAAAAAAAAAGTAAGGAAACTTACATTCTCGACGCTCAACTGTAAATTTTATCCCTCGTTTTATCCTAATCCTTAAAAAAGCTTCAACAAAAAACTTCAAACAAAATTTTTTATAAACACACACCATTACATAAAACCCGATCATAAGAATTATTAGTCATTGAGCCGCACATCCTCCTATACAACAAACGACCCGTATGATCTCGAGTGAGAGCGCGGGCATCACGACCGGTGTTTTATGACTCATGGAGTTTTATATCCCCCTTCCATTATTTTTCCTTGCTTGTTTTTCGTTTTTTTACAATTTTTCGAATAAGAAAGCTTTCTTTACGAGGGAACAACCACGAAAATTTAATTTGAACTTTCGAAACTGGCGCCTTTTAAGGTGGTTTTCTACCAAATGCATGACAATAGAGAATCAGCTCAAACTTTCTGGAGATGTTTATTAGATATTAATAAACATTTCTACGAAGTCTGATCAAAATTGACCATATAGTTTAAAAGTTACAGCAAGTTAAAGATTGAATTTTTTTCATTACGCGTATGGCCGCTACGCTGAAAAAGTGTACTAAATTATTGATATTTGTCTTCTTACAATAGAGATCCTTTAGAAAAACTACATACATATAGTTTCACTATCGAAGAATTCATTTCTTGAAACTGCAAAAAATTGACCTTCTAGGAATTTTGCAATAATTTTACAAAAATAATTTTCACGTGAATAACCTCCAAAACTGCGGTATTCAAAGGTGAGGTCAAAAGTTTAAAAAAATGTTTTGTTGTGATTGTCAATGTTTTTTTGGTAGAAAATAATTTCAGAAGCCATAAAAAGTTCAAAAATAAATTGTAATAGCCAATTGTTAGTAATTTGGAGTAATAATTTTTTTTTAGTCTTGAACTTGACTAGCTCTGGTAGAAAACCACCTTAAGTAGATCATTTTTTTTTACTCGCGATGCACAAATAAATAAATACGTTTGGCAGTGGTGTGGATTTTATGAATCACTCGAACTTCATACCAAGTTTAGCAGTGTGTTATTAAATAAAGTTTAAAATTTAAACCTCCCTTTTTTGGCCACGCGGTATTCCTTAATTGGCGAGTTCAAATAAATTTTTTAAATTTAAAGTTAATTGATTTTTATCTATTGTTTATGAGATTTTAAACTTTAATTTATTTACATTTGGATGATTAAAAGTATTCTACGTCTGTTTAAGTAGGAAGTTTAATTTAAAAAATAAATAAATAAATACCTAATTCTTCAGTTTGAATTGAATTTTGTAATCACTCTATTGTAAAATGTCTCACTTTACAGCAAGAGAAACAAATTAGTTCGAGTTGTCTTTAATCTTAATTGAAAACGGTTTCAATGGTCACAATGAAAATTACCAAGAAATTGACTTGAATTTCGAAACTTGACGCGACTGCAAGTGCACTTAGAAAAATTTACAACAATAAACTTGCGCCTGAAAACTTACGATTGTAAAAAAAAAAAAAAAAAGAAAAGAAAAACTCCTGTCTACTACGCATCGTTGCACACACGAAGCCTACATCCGTTAAGAGCGGGCGCCGCAATTCACCTGTGCGTGTAAAAAACCACCGTGTGGCACCAAAAGTTTTTTCCCGCGATTCGTAATAAAAAAGAAAAAAAAAAAGGATTCACTGTTAGCGTGAATCACGCAATCGAATGTAAGATTCGTGGGCGTCAGAGTGGCTCGGGATCTTTTAGGACGTGCAATAAAACGACGAAAAGTTTGGAGAAAAATCGAGAGCTGCCTCGTGCGCGATCGTTGATTATATTATCTCGACTAGATTTTGAAATAATTTTACGAGTAACCGTACCTGACTATCGCAATTAACTGGAAAAAATTGGTACAATCAATATTTATACAATTTTTTAGGGTGCTAAAAATACAAGCTGAATTTAGTAAAAACTATCAGTTTAATGATCCTGAATCAAGATGTACAAAACAATATTATGATAACATCTAACTTTTTTCTTCATATGATACAATAATTATAATTACATACATCATCGTTGTCATCGTCGACACATACATGAGCCGCCGTTACAATTAAATTACAAATTAAATAAAAAGCTAAACTAAATTTAGTATTTGTGTTTGTGTCGGTATTTTCGAGGCGTCGGGGATCCCGAGGGCGAGCGCCTTTCTCCTCTCCTCTTTCTCTCGCTAAAGGGCGACTTTCGGCTCGAGGACCTCGAGGAGGACGCTGGCGAGGGCGATCTTCTGATCCTGGGAGGCGAGGGCGTGTGCTGCCGCTTTTTGTGGGGCGACCTGGATCTTTTTCTGCTTCTCGGGGATCTGCTACGAGATCTGTACCTCTTGGAGGGCGGGCTTGCGCTTCTGGAGCGTCTTCTGTCCCTGTCCCTGATGTAGGGGGAATCCGACGTGGGACTGCGTTTTCGTTCCTTGCGACTGCTATCGTCGTCCTTGTCCTCGTACTTTTTCTCCTGGAGCTCGCGCTCGCTCTTCTTGATAAGTTTGCTGCGGTAGTGCTCGACTTGGCTCTGTATGGTCATGCCGGGCTTGATGGCGCGCTTGCCACTTTCCAGTTCGTCCTGGTACTGCATGGCTCGTACCTCTATCTCCCGCAGTCTGGATCTTCTCTCCTCGTTGTAGTCCCTCGAGTCTATGCTGTTGTCCAACGAGTTCGAATCGTCATTCTGCTCGAGCTCCTCCCACTTGCTCGTGGTCATAGCCTGGGCTTCAACTTGATCCGGGTCGACGGTTTCCCACCTCGAGGGCAAAAAGCCAGCCGGCATCGAGGCTTTTTTGTTGTCCTTGTCCTTTGAGTCGTTTCCGTACTCGTCGTCCATGGGTATTCCATCTATGTCGTCGTCCATTGGAACCCCATCGATGTCGTCGTAGTTCGAGCTCACGTCCTGTGTGAGCCCGAGCTTCATAGCTCCTTTCAGTAGGGCGGCCCCATCGAGGGGCACGCCATCCAAGTCTTCGTTGGCGTCGTGATCGTTGTCGGACAGCGGAGCGCCGTCGATGTCTTCTTCCACCTGCTGCTCGGATTCGTTGCTCGTAAGCGTAAGACCGAGAAAGATGTTTTGAAGTTTAACCAGAAAATCCCTCGGGTAAACAGCCCAGTCCTCCCACGCTTTGAATACCCGGACGACACGGACCTTGAAACCCTCGGCTTTGAGTCGGCTATCGAATTGCTTGTACGCCTGGTGTACATCGTTGATTATGTCGGATAATCTGGCTTCGAACGCTTTTCTGTAAATCGTAGCGTTGGTTATCTTGATCCCGCAATTGTGCAAGATATCGGAAATTAAGTACATCCTGGCAATTTTTTTATTCACCGCGGTTTGCGAGTTCGACAGGGATTCAGCGATGCAGTCGCAGATTTCCTCTGCCGCTTCGGCGTGCTCGATGCAAAACACCATGGCCTCGGCAACCTTGATCTTCTCCGGGGTTATATTTCTCAGTAAATCTTCCAGTCTATCTCTCTGGCTGTTGGAGAGACTTCCTCTGCGAGGCTCCTGACGCTCGTCAGTTTCTACCAGCTCTTCGGGCATTCCTTGGGTCCAAGGATTCATAGGCGGTGGCCGCCAGATGCTGCCCCCCTTGAACATCTTGAAATCGTTTGTCTGCCACTCCTTCTGCAGATCACCTTGCAGTATGGAAAACAATTTCCAGCGGTAGTAGGTGTGCGCCGGAGAGCAGTTTTCAAACAAAAATCTGAACATTGGATTGTTTATCTCACGGTTCATGATTATAGCTTCGAACCTGGGTCCCTCTCGAACGACAAACTCAACCATTCTGTGTATCAGCATGACCAAGTTCCTCTCTGTTGGGATGACCACTTTGACAACTGCGTTCTGCAGGACCTTTTCAAAGTTTTCCTTATCCTGCTCATCCAAATTTTGAGGGTTGCGGTTGCGAGGAAGCTTGTGCTTGTCGAACTTGTGAACTTGAGCATTGAAGGGTAAGCCGGATGGCGGTGGAGGTACAGTAATTTCTATGAGCGATGGTGGAATGTAAATTGGATATGGGGGTATGGGTACACACTTACCCCAACCCAGTTTCATCTCGTACTGCATGATGTCTCGGCCGTTTAAATTTTTGAGAGCCCTCTCACCGTCCTTTCTACTCATGAATGCAACAAAACCACAGTTCCTTTGCCTAGCTTTTTCTTCATCACTTCTTGGCCACATTATTTTGATACTTGCCAGGGGTCCAAATTTACCAAAAATTTCCATGAGCTGCTGCTCGGTTATCTTGGGGTTCAAGTTTCCAAGGTACAAATTTGTAGTGTTGGGGTCACCATTATCAAAGGACCCATCATCCGCAGCTGATTTTAATGCTGAAAGCATTGCATCTTCACTTGAAATTATAGAAGATACTTTGACCGGACCACCTTTGTACTTGTGTCTTTCTTCTCTTTCTTCTTGATTTTTTTTCAACTCTTCCTTGAACAATTCAAGATTACTCTTTTTCTTTTCGCCTTCCTTCTTTTTCTTTCCAAGTTTATCAAGTTTTGAATCGGCAAAGCCAAGTGATTTTGATGACTCTTTCTCATCCGATGCCATGTAATCACTGATCTTTGGTTGAGGTTTGTACAACTTGCCCTTTTCTCTGGTATCCTCATGTCTCTTGCCTGCATCATAAGTACCAGCTTTGACCCAGACTTTGCTAGAGTTTTTGTTGGACGAGTCTTGAAAAGTTGCAACAAATTCCTCATAAACTTGTGCAGCAGCATGTGCTTGCTCCTTTTTTCGCTGCTCGTCGATTTCTTTTTTGCTCAGAGGCCTCTTTCCCATTGTCCCAATGGAAAATGCCTTGAGCTTTTGCTCGGTGAGCTGCTTCATCATTCCCTTGTCGGACATTTTGATGTAAATTTGTTGAAGTCTCTAAATGAGAGCCAATTGACAGATCGTATCAACTCATACTAAAAATAAATCCTGACCTCTCGCATTTTTCATTCTTCTTATTTTACCGTCGTACAACCAAAAAACTAGTTGGATCTAAATCGCCATAAAATACTGCAAACATTAAAAAAAGAAATAAAACCATTAATATTATCAGCTCAACTGGGCCAAGTATGTAATATATAATTTTGTGAATGAAAAAAAGTACTAATGCATGAATCATCATTGTAAGCTACTTATTCTGAACTTATTGTGAAGTACTTTTCAAACTTTCTCATAATTACTAGACAATTCTTTGACCTCTCTCTCTGATAGCGAGTAGTGTTAAAAAAAAATCTTCTCAGAACTGATAGCGAACGGTATCTACTAAGTTTAAGAAAACTGAACGATTTAAAAATGTATAGGGGATTTTCTTGTACCACATATAGACACCACGAACGACCGAGCTGCGGCGGTTCAAGGCCACCGAGCGGGCAAAAAACCTCCACCGCGAAGGGATAGCAGCAGCAGTGCGGTGTGTACGCGCAGAGATTTATCTTACGTAAATCCTCGAGCAGCTTAGCACTCCGCGCGAAAGCTAAATGTTGTATACTTGCGCAATCTGATGATTTTGTTTTGTTTACGCGGGATGGAGAAAGAGAAAATAATAAAATTGAAAGGGTTCGGTTGCACTTTTATCGATAAGATTATCGCAACTTCCTTTGTGCGGCTGGCTTGGAGCGGTGAGTAACGCGCGCGAGTTTATCTAGTGGTCGCTAACCAACTATTAGAGCGAAACGTTGAATTAACGGAAACTATTGTCGCCGAGTTTTAATTGAGCCTTGGCTTTACACGCTCTTTCAGTCTGTTTCTTAACTCTTTTTTTTTTCTATTCTTGTTCAATTCTTCATCTGGTAAATTTCCCCTGTAAAACGGTATGAATCAATATCGAATGTCATCCATTTAAAAGCATTGCGAATGGTTCTGAACGTAAAATTCAAAGTTTAAATTATTAAAAATTTATTGTAGATAAAACATCATAGTAAAAAGGCTATTCATTGAAGATTTTTTCTAAAAAATATTTTTTAAAAATCTCTTGAACTACAAAACATGATGTACTAAAAAAAGTTGTACGAAATGACTTCTTCGGAAACTTCTAGGTAAATTAATAAATAAAAGAACGTCTTTCTAAATTTTTTAGAAAAATTCTTTCCGACTACTATTTTCTTTTTTGTTTTATTTTTTTTTTGTTTCAAGTATATTTCTTCTATACCTAACTAAAAGATATCTGTATTCTTCCCTTTTTTTTAACATAAAAAGAACCGACAGACAAACAAAATAATAAAACATCAGCGATGTCTTGAAACCCTAATAAGTACATCGCGATTAAATTGTTTGATAAAAAGCAGTCGATAAATACATGCATCATCAAATATGCACCGGACGCTACGAACCCTCCAATTCATTAAACACGAGACTGGCATCGCCAATGCGCTCGCCAACGGTGAAAAATAAATTAAATAATACGTCGTCGGATAGTAGAAAGAGAGAGGGAGCGATACTTTTTTTTAATACATGCTTTGGCTGCTAAAAAATTCGTTTTTTTTTTTATTGGGGAGACTAAAAATCCGCCGCAGAAAAAATGGTTCGATGAAACTATTAGATTTAAGAAAAAAAATAGTATCAATTTCAATTTATTATGGATTATTTGAATTGAAAACTGTAAATCTTTATTATAATTAGTGATTTTCACAGAATTTATGGTAAATCAAAGGTTAGAATATTGCGGAATTTCAACGATTTTGAAGATGGTACGCGTGAGCAGTAAATACAAAAGTATCGAGATTTTATGGTTCTATCGGTCCGTTTACAGCATTTTAGAGCGATTTTTAAATTAAAAAATTCGTTGTAATTTTTTTCACTCATCGCGAGTTCTTAGCAACGGTTTTTTCAAACATTAAAATACACCGACACCTGTCGAGCACGTGGCGGAAGCAGACGGCGGCCTGTTTTCTCGAAATTTCGGGATCGATCAGACCGCTCGGAAACCGGGGCGTCTTATCGTGTAAACGGAATATTCCCCCTTTCGAGACAATCAATATTTATCATCATTCACACACACGAAAAAAGAGAAACTCAACTTCTCCGCGAGTGCGCGCGGTAGCCTTTCTAGAATAATCATCATTTCGTAAAAGGACAATGCGGCCGCGGTGTGAGGAACCCGTGGGGAAGATTTCAACTTTTTTTACGCTGTCGTAAAACCAGCAGCCACCCCGGTGTTTTTCGATCGATTCGGGGTTCTCTCCCCCGAGGTCGCCAACGCCTCTGGCGGAGGGAGGCCGAGACCTCCTCCTCAGCGTCCCCGCGGGGTGTAGGTAGTAGGAAAAAAAAGCCCAGCGACCCTCCAAGAAGAAGAACATGGTCGTTTTCTTCCCCGACTAGGACAAAGGGAGGCTTTGAAAAAGCTCGAGAGGACAAAGGTTTCGCTCTCTTCCCGTTACCCCCTTCAACGTTGGGTGGCCATAAGTGTGTGTTTTTCCTACAAACAACACACATTTTTCGATATTTACTATGCCCCGCGGAGCGTGTCACACGCACGCACACACCACAAACTTACACACACACACACACGCGGCGATATGTCACTACTGCAGCAAGCAGGCTCACCTCGGCTCGCTCTCTCTTTCTAGGCTACGGACGGAATAATTTTCGCTCGCTGTGGCGGCTACTCACTCGACACCTCCGGACTTCGAAGAAGAAGATTAATCGGGCTGCAGGAATCCTATCGAACAAACAATGCACACACTAGAGCACTCGGCTTGGAAGGGAGAACAAATTTCGGATGCACCACACACGACGGCGATCGACTAATATTCAGCGAGCGAGCGGGCTCCGCTGTGAGTGCGCACGAAGTTGGCCGCGAACTGCTGGATACTATGCTGGGAAAGCTACCCGACCGAAAATTTCTCACTTTTCGTTGTTTAGCGCATGCGCGCGGAAGGACTCGGACGAGTGGTAAGATGGCCGACCGCGACGGAGAGAAAAACACTAATATGCCGCCCGACCGATTATCTCCTACTACTTTTGTTAACACTTTTTTATGATTTTTTTCGTACTCTCGCGACAGAGAGATGGAAGAAAAGCCCGTTTGATTGAGAGGATGAATTCTTCTTACCTTGAGCAATGGTGTCCTGGGTCGTCGAGGTTATACGAAAATTTAAAGAGCGGCCGGAGAATAGTGCAGCAGCGGGGTTAGAAATTTTGTAGAATTTTGAAGGTTCCAGGAGTAGACCGACAAGTGCACTCGGACGACCGGCTTTGTCTCCTCGACTTCCCGGTGCAGTTTGTCGACGGAGTACTTATTTTTTAAAATAATTGTCAATTTGATGACTCCCTCTAGATGCGCGTGTTGGCTGCTTGATTGTTGTGAGCGTGCGATGCAGACGACTGTGGGCTGACGTACCCACCGAAGATTATTCGGAAATCGGAGTCGGTACAGTAGAATCAAATTTTTCAAATTTTTTTTTAAAGAATTTTTAGAGTCTCTTGGTTTACAGTAAAAGATGGTAATTAAAAAATTCACCCGGAATCTGTTGATTAAAATATATTTTGCTTTCAGAAACTGCGATTTGGCAAAGTGAAAAAATTGGAAAAAGTTTCGACACTTTTCACTTAAAATTTTTTGATTGAAACTTACATTTAGAAACTTTTAATATGATTTTGAAAGTTGTACATTATAATGATAACAAGTACTTATTTGTCAATGTGGACTCGGCGAGCAAGACCTTAACCATGTCCTTTGGCAATGCCCGTTATTCGATGATCAGCGACTCCGACTGGTCAGCGGACTTAGTCGGATCGGGATCCGATCCCCATATATTGATCTCGTTTTGCTACATAATCCGACCACACGAATATGTAATTTGTTAGCTGCGTTTTTCAAAGAATGCAATTTGAATGTATGAAAACGAATATGAAAAAATATGTATATAAACATGTATATTTATCATTATACTTATAATTATTAATTTATGTAGCATAAAAAACTTATTATGGTTAATAAATGCTTTATATTAAAAAAAAAAAAAAAAAAACAAGTACTTATAAGTACAGAAACTAATTTTATTTTTAACTATAGGATGAATTAATGAACTGATTAACTTTCTAAGTTTTATTAATAATGCTGGATCAGTTTATTTGGTAAAGGCTTTTGACATAATAAAAAATTATGATTCATTCACTTAATTATATACATTCATACAAATAGTATGACAAACAAATAAATCGCATAAATACAGTCTTATAAAATTTGATAACAACTACTGTTTTTGGTTGTTTTTTCAGGATTAATTAGTAGTTTATTGTTATCAATGTACATATTTGTCGAACTCGAAATATATATATATATAGTCAACATTTCCGTTCTGCTCTTCAGTTTTTTCAGATTTTTTTCAACTGTCAGAACTTCAGCATACCTTTTTTCTAGATATATTTTTTCCGACAGACCAATCATATTCTGTGCTTATACTACCAATTTAGAGACTCTGGATTTTAACTTATTCAATTTGTTCTCATCTATGATTTAAATGTATTTTAACTAAAAAAATATTCTTACCTCGGTTTGCTCGAGAAAATACACGAGTTATCATCGTCATCCGAAATTGAGTCCAAGTCCTCGTTAAGCGTGAAGTCTTGCGGCCGGAGCATTTTTTTCAAACTTTTGAATTGTCTCGACTTCGATTCCATGTATTCTTCCGTGACTTTTTTGTTTTTAAGTAGCGGTCCTGGTAGCATTAAAATCAGGGAACTGAGTCGACTTCAAATGCAGTGGAGCGTATAATGGACAAGCACGTTGATTTTTTCGACCGTTTCATTTTCTTCAAGTTGTTGGCAGAGCCTCGTAAGCTTCGTTACAGGCTTTTTCCAGCTGCTCGGTCATAACGGCCAGGACCACCTCTCCGGTTTTTTTTCCACTGGAATTCTGTGATCAATCTGCAACTCATTCTTGAGTTGCTCAAACTTAGCCTTTTCTTTGAAGATCCTCACCCATTTCTCTGATTCTATGCTTTTCGTGCTGTAATTCAGCATCGGCTTTAGCTCGTTCCTGATCGCGCATTTGGCAGTACTCCTTGAGCTTCTTGAACTTTTGTCTCATGTCTTCCATTTCGATTAGAACCGTTTGCAACTGCTGCTGCGTGGCTTCTAATTTTTTTTCTATCGTCATTTGATCCATCTCTTGCTTTATTTACTTTTTTCTCTAATCTGCGCTGCTCTGTGAAGTTGCGACGATGGGGCCTAATGGTACACTAATTGCTCTTGCTTTGGTTTTTGCATCCACGAAGAGAGCCCGCCTCTAAAATTTTGTTTTTCGCTACCGGATGGAAAACTCCATTGGCAGATTTTCACCCAAAATTTTTCGCGTCTGCTTTAAATTTTTATATTTGCAACGTCTTGTTTTAACAATTCAAAGGAGATTTTTACAAATGCGTTGAAATGACTAAAACTGGGTCTATCAAATGAAGCAATTTAATTTTATATAAATTCAAATCCAAGAGCAGTAAAGCCTGTAATTGGTTTGAAAAATGGAAAAAAATTGTTTTAAAAATTAAAAAGCATTTACGGTTTTTCACACTCGATTTATATTTAGAAAGAAAGTCAAATTACAAACATTTAAAAATCATGTCATCAAATAATTAACAAAAATTAATATTGCTTGATTAATTTTAAATTTGAAAATTAAAGTTTTACCGTATCTGTGACTCGTCACTTACTAACGCTAACAACAAGCAGAAGAAATTTTTCCTAACCTCTTTAACATGTTACACTTAGTTTCGATAAGAGTCGTAAATGTTTATACATAAAATGTTAATTAATTGTATAGTATAAATTTTTTCAACGTTATCTTATTGAAATATTTATGTTGAATCATAATGATCCCTCGACACAAAATTCTTGGTCTGTACAAAAATCTCTTGAGGTACAGTGAAGGCTTAAAATTCACAGATAAAAAATATTTTGTGCACAGAATTCGAAAAGGTTTTCTCAACAATCGAACTTTGAAAGACGAAAGTAAAGTGGAATTCCAGTACAAAGTATGTTTAAAAATTGATTTAATATAAATTTTAATTGACAAATTATAAATTTGAAAAACAATTTATTTATTTTTTTACAGAAAGGACTAATGATTTTACAGCACAAAAGGGTAATTTAAAAATGCTTAAAAGGACTTTTCAGATATATATATCTACCTGTACAAGTGCAGTGAATAATAGAAATTTATATACAACTTTACAAAAATTTAAATCAATAAAAAAACTCATAGATTACTCAAAAGTGCCAAAGCTGAATGAAGAAGATCTTGAGTTTCAGTATGTAAGAGGTTGGGGTCCCGGTGGCCAAGCTACAAACAAAACAAACAATGCAGTTGTTTTGAAGCACTTACCCACCGGTATTGTTGTGAAGTGTCATGAAACAAGAAGTCAAACAAAAAATAAGGTGATTGCTGAACAGATAATGATCGGCAAACTAGATTCACACTTCAATGGTGAGGAATCTGTAGAAAATCAAGAGAAAAAAATTAAGAATAAAATATCATTAGAAAAAAAAAGGAGACAGAAAAAATCAGCTGCATTGAAACAAGCATTCAAGGAGAGAGAAGGTCTTGAATAAAATTTTTTAGGCTATGTATGTAAATGATTTATGAGAAAAAAAATAAACACTTTTTTTTATGGAAAATTGAAGTTTTTTTAATAATCATTTTAATCTGTACTTTGGACAGAATTACAATATTTTCTTTCAAGTAGGATATTTCGGTGTTTTTTTATTTTTTAATAAGAATTATTCATAACATCCTATTGACATATCTTTACAAATTGTGTTGCACCTCTTTGCTAAAAATGGAATCGCACAAAACGTTTGACAAATTGTTTGATTCTATACAATTGAAAATATAAATGTTACATATGTTTTATTCATTTGATAACAAAAAGATATATAATAAAGCTGTTTTTGCAGTCTTGCGTACTATAAAAAAACACCTTTTTTTTCAAGATCGAAAATTTATTGCATTTACTGATTTTGCACATTTATATAGTAGTTTTTTTATAAATAAAAGAAAACATTTTATCTACTTACAAAAAGGATTCTTAAAAAGAACATAAGAATGCCTTTTCAGTTAACTTTTTTTTCAATTCATATAAAGTTCTTTCATCATTCTTAAATTTTTTAACTATGAGAACTTATTTAAACCTAAAATTCACAGGTACTATACTACAACTTTACATGAAAAAAAAAAGTAAATTTTTTAGATGATTAATTTAACGCGAATTATACAGTAGTAATGATATAATGTTAAGATTGCGACGTTCGCCTCTTCAAGAATGTACAGTACGATAAGTAGCAGTGAAACACCGCTACAAAACGTAAAAATAACAATTATTTAAACCTGTTAATACAGATATAATATATATATATATTTATATGTATATATATAAAATCAATAAATTCCTAAGTGCTTTTCAGTTTTTCTTTTTAATACTAAAACATATATATATATTTATAAATACCATTTGTACACAATGTACACAAGTAAACTGTTCATTTCACGGAAACTTGACGGCTCCTATAAAAAAAAATAATAGTAAAAAAAAAAAAATTATCATTATCTTTACACACTTTGACGCCTTTGTTTTCAGCTGTTCTTCAGCCAGGGTCTTTTCCTTTGAAAACCTTTACAGCATCGTTTTTTTGGAGGCTGCATACTGGACCTAGGTGAGCTCGAGCTTCTCAGTCTCCTGTTGCTCGCGACGGTCACCGAAATAGCACTCCCACTACTAGTGTCTATGTCAACTTGATCCTCGATCTTCATGACCCTAACGACGGGTTGAAAATCTATACTCGAACGTCTTTGATCTACGTCGGACGAGGCGACGGGCGGTGACGCTCGCACGGCATCTATGTCGCCGTTTAGCAATTCCGACGAAACGCTGAAGTTTCGCCTTACCTTTTTTAACCTTCGATTTTCGTTTGTTGTGACTAAAAAAGACCCCGACTCCTGGCTGCTGCTTTTGCTGCAGCTCGACGGTGGGCTCTGGTTGATCCTCAGGTTTGACCTCTTTTGACCTTTTTTGAGTCCGCTCCCGCTGCTCACGTTGTTGCTGTTGCTGCTGTCGTCCTGCACGCTTACTCGATGATGAAGCTCGCGGTTCAGCTTTTTCGGAGGAGACGAGCCGAAGCTGCTGTTTCGGTGGTGACGGCTGCTGCTTTCGGCCTCGGTGCTTTGGGACACCTCCGAGGACGTCGTGTTCTTTCGCTTTCGCCCGAACTTTGTTGTTGTTGCGGGTGACGATTTTTCTACGGCCGAATTTGTGGCTCCCGCTTCCTGTGTACAGAAATTATCGTTATTCGACAATGACGCCTCCGAATCCTCGCTAATACTCGAGAGAGTTTCTTTGTAATCCGGCCGCCTCGTTTCGTTTTTTCCATCATCCCGAGTTTCATCATCCCTCTCTTCCTCTTCGACTTTACTGAATTTACTGATGACCGATTTTATCGACGCGTTTTTACTCTCGGTACTTTCGTCCGCGCTCTCCGCGTTTCTTAATTCTTTACTCTCTTTGCTTTTAGTCCTTCGACCTTTCTTTTTTCTACATACTATCTTATTGAGAAGAACTTGTTCGTTTTCTTTACCTGTTTCGTTATCAGTCTCGACTTCTTCTGGGTCTTGTGTTGCGTGTGACGAGTCCTCTTCTGCCGTTTCAACTTCGGCATCCGCACTGGGCACGCTTACACTATCCTCGAGCTTCTTTTCCTGAGCCTTTTCTAATTCTCTTTGCAGCTCTTCGCTCAGGTTCTTGATGTGTAGCTTCCTTCGCATTTTATTGCCAGGCCAGCCTGTTTTATTTTTTCTTTTCTTTTTGCGTTTTTTTGTGGGAAACTCGGAATTTTCTCCACAATCAGAACTGGCACAGGATGAATTTTCAGGTATGTCATGACAGTTATTAAGTAAATCTAACAGGTCGTTAGGAGGTCCAGCTGGTTCCGACTTGGGCTCCACGATGTCATCGCCGCCATTTTTGATGAGATCAACTTCGAACGAGTTCAAATCGTCCATGTCGTCGTCATCGCAACTCAACATATCGTCGATGTTTTTGACGATTTCTTTCAAATCTTCGTCAACATCGGATCTATCGTGAGATTTTTTATCGGTTTTGGCAGTGTCTCCCGATGATGACTTGGACTTTGAAACTGATTCCTCTTCTATAGGAGCAAGATTCGAGGGTTGTTCTTTTCTTCTGATTATCGTGGACATTATGGCCAGTGTCGACGCGTGACATCGTGGACTTTTTCTGGGCGACCGAGACTTTGGCGATCCCGGATTGGCACGAGGCCCTTTTTTACAACCTCTCTTTCTGTGTATACTGCTGCTCTGGATACTTTTTTGTAAAATTTCGTGGAAGTTTTCAATTTCGTAGGGTAACAAAAATGGCTTTCGGTCGACTTCGCTGTAGTAGTAAAATTCTTCCCCCTCGTCCTGACGCTGATACGTTTGGTACCACGACTCGGACTTGGGTACAGCTTCGAACGAGTAGTGCAGACCTTCTACTTCCGGCGAAGGTTTGGACGGATAAATTTTCTGCGCTACTTGTTCTACATCTGATTCTTGAGATTGTGTTGGCAAATCACTTATGCCAGTTAGAGGTGCCTGATATCTGTAAAATAAAATAAAAGTGTCAAATTAGTCATTGTTGATTAGTTTTGAAAGTATAACAAAACTAATATTGCTTAAATTTTCAAATTAATAGTTACTTCATTATTAATAAGAATCTATTTTTTATAAATGTTCAATATTTTAAAACCAACTAAGCAACGACAAAGCAAAAATTAATTTTAATTAACATTAAAAACGAAAAAAATTACTTTTACTCCAATTCAAAATCAAATCAAAAACTACTCAAGTTGAAATTTGTTTAAAATTTAAAAAAAATTTGAGGTTATGTTTTCAATTACCTCAGTCTACTGCCTGGGATTTCGAATTTGTAGTAATCAGAATTGTCCTTAAGAAGAACCTCGGTGTGGGTTCTTCTTCTTTTTCTGCCGCCTCTGGAAGCAGTAGAATCTTGAGAGTGCTCGTCCTCTTGGACTTCGCGTTTTGTCGGAGAAGACTCCAGCGGCTGAGAATATGCATCCCCATCGCTCTCGGTGTCTCTGGGCAAAACACTGGACTGTTCGCCGTCACTTTCACTGGAGCTGTCGTCGCGTCGCGTTTCTCCAAACATAAACGTTTCAGCTTCATCGCTCAGCAGAGACAGTTCAGATTTTCGCACCCTCTTGAATCGAATTCCAATAGTCTTATCACTCGACAACTTATCATCTTTCTTTGGAGATCTGTCATTGTGTTCTCTGGACGATATGAACAGGTTACAGCTTGGAGGAATTGCACTGGATCTTAATTTACTACCTAGAACTTCGACTTTGTAATAATCTCTATTGTCCTCTATGAGTCTTTCTTCAACGGATAATCTCTTGTGCCCACGGACAGGTTTTGTTGATCTTCTACCCAAGCTCTTGAGTGAATTGGAATCTTCGTTATCGAATTCTCCGTTTTCGGGAGTTTCAACGATTTCCTGCTTGATTTTTATTTCTTTTGTTTTGTTTTCAGCACCATGTACATCGTTAAATCTACGATCTCTCTTTTCATAGCCGTTGATTCTGGATTTCATGTTTGAATCCAAAAACGATTCTTTCAGAGCGTTTTTGCTTGCGTTTTCTCTACGTCTACAACTTGGCCGAGATTCGAGATCACCGTTCATCGAGATGTTTTCCGACGAGCAGTCTCTGCTGTCCAGACGTTTTTTTAATTCCGGATTACACATTGGATCATCCAACGGTCTGCCGTTGAAATCAACATGTTCCTTTTCACTGTCCTTATCATCTTCAGAGTCTTCTTCTTCGATCCATAAGGTTCCTTTAGCTCGTTTCGTGATAGTGAATCTTTCTGAGGATCTTTCACTTTTTTCACCGCGCTCGTCCTCTGTTTTACCTTTGGACCTAAGTGAATGACCGCTTTCATGCTTATTAGTTATTCTAGTCCTTAAATTATGAGTGGTATTATCTAGTTTAGAGTTCAAATTTCGCCTAGCACCATTACACTGAACCATTTTTATATCATCCAAATCAAAGTCATTTACCACATTACACTTCTCTCTTTTTTCCTTTTTTTCGTTTGGCGACCGAATACCATTGTCAAGGCCGTGATCTCTACTGGATAAAATACTGCCTTTTCTGAAAATAAAAAAAACAGTGATGAAAAATATATCGCTTCAAATATATTTAGAGCAATACATAAAAAGCAGTAAGAAATAATATAAAAATAATACTGGAGCTTCTTTACTGGCATTAATGGAATGTGCAAACATGTAAGGTGCAAGAGCTTGATTCGTGCTTGTAAGTAAGTATAAATGAACTGTAAATTACATCTATATTTATGTGCAATTTAATTAAATTTGTTAGTATAGAAAAATAAATATTTACCCACCCATCTTTTTGACGATTAATCTTCAAGAAAGTTTCAACACTTGCACCCGTATTGATTAAATTGTCTAAAGATAAAAAGTTTTTGTCGTCGCGTATAAAATTCTTGTGTTGATCACTTTGAAGATGCTTTGACAAATTTCTGTAATCAGCCCGACAGATTTCACAGTAGCCAGTATTTTCTGTCTTGCGGGCGCGAGTTGCTGTGGCACGAGGCCTACGAGTCATGTCTTTGCCCTGAAAAAATGAACAAAATAAATTAGTTGTGGAATAAATAAAGAAAAAGAATTATAAGATTTTCAGAGCAGTTTACTAAATAATATACTGATGCAAAAAATAATAATGATAATAAAATAAAAATCAGTATCACCTTTGATGTATTTGGATTATAATATTTTTCTTTGTTTTCTTCAATATCTTTTTTAACAACAATGTTTTCCTTTTTCTCGCGTTTTTTTAGATCAAAAGGACAAGATCCTGGCTCACCATCAAAATTGAAGGCGGGCCACGTTTGCAATTCCACAAAGATAGGCCTTGTTTTTCTGCAAAATTCATTGATAGTTAAGTCAAATTATCATACTTTAATTAAACTTTTTTAAGCATTCAAAACACTAAAATTACCTGCAATATGATTCAAACTTAATATATGGTTGCTTGAAGCGCTTGACTTTGACTTCTTTGCCTGTTCCAGTGCGAGGAATGTCGCGCTTCAAATTGTTAGATTCTTTCAACAAATTGGCAGAGATTTTCTCCAACCAAGTCTGCAATTCATATGTTGACCAAATGGGTATACCCCAAGTGTAAGCGTTACTGAGAGGATCCACGGAACACTGCTGGGGCTGTGTCAGAGCACGCTCCAACATTGCCTCCGTCCGTGACTTCTACAAAAGAATTTTAACATTTGTAATCACTTCAACTAAACTAAGATACAATAAACAAGTTACAATTCTTACCGGTCTCAGGGTAGTGGAACCCCTCTGATTTGTTGAGTTTGAAAGAGGGCCTTCAACACTGCGGTATGGTGTTGGAGGTGTCGGAGTAGGAGTTTGAACATCTATACTCCTCAGCGAGGGGGGTCCCCCGCTCCCTCCGCTGTTGTAGCCCCATTTGCTGCTGGTACCCTGTCTTGGTCTGTCAGGTCTGTCAGTTACAACTACAGTAACGTTTTTAACCAAAAATAGCTCTATAACCTGTAAAAAATAAAAATGTTTTTTGATTACCAAACAGTTTTTTTTACTGTATTGCGATGTTGGTAGTCTAATGTCAATACAAGAATTTAAATAAAAACACTTTCACAATCACTCTTGCCAGCACACACACACACACATTCACACATACACACACACACATTTGTATCAACTTGTAGACTCAGTGCAGCAGAAGCATTGAGACCTCAGTCCTAGATGCAACAGTATCAATCTATCGAGCAAGTCTTTGACAGCCCAAAATCATCAAGCCCAGTTACTCACTCGATAAGGAGAATAAAAATCCAGACCACAGGAATGAAAAACCGTTTGTTTCACCAGTGCAAGGCACGAGAGAATGAGAGAGAGAAAGAGAGAGAAAAAGAGAAGGAGGCAGAGAAAGTAACAATGAGTAAGAATGAGGCAAAGGTGAGGTAGGAAGGAAGTAAAAAAGTGCACACACGACACTAAAACTCGCGAAAGGCGAGGCCCGTCACGTGGGGGTATACACAGGACACAAGTTGCAGCAGCAGCAACATGAAGAAAGAAAGAAGAAGAAAAAAAAGACTAGGTAAAAGACGACTGCTGGTTAGCGACGCTGCAGCTAGCAGCAAACAGCGTCGGCTTAGCACACAAACGGTGCAGTAGGCAGCAGATGGGCGCGCGCACACACACAACACAACTTCATTGCAGCCAGGCACCACCAAGAGAGAGAGAGAGTGCTGAGTGTACGCGGGCCATCCGAGCGAGAAAGAGGAGAGGATGGATGGATGGATACACAGCTACACGGTTGCACTTATACCTTCTCTGCGTGTGCATTAAACTAACGCTCCTCGGCACTACAACAACTCCTCGGTACTACCCAACACTTGTGTATTCGTTCTTTGCTGTATTCTCGCCAGCGCATCAACTCGCTACAGCTTGCTCCTTTTTACCTTCGTAATCCAATACCGCTTCTCTCTTTCGTCGTCCTTTCTCGAGCCCTGTAGCGAAGCTCTGACTTCGTCGGGTACGATATAACCGGATCGTTAACTCCGAAGCAGCTATCCCGCAACCGTCAGTGTGTTACGGTAGACGATGATGATGATTTACCCTCGTTTCTTTTTCCTTTTCATTCGCCTCTTGTTTCTTTGCACTCCCAGCAGCAGGCAGGCGAAAGGATATCACCAGTGGTACCCTTGTGCACCAATACAAACACTCACTACTACTGTCAGTAACAACAACTGCACTAACAGCAGCTCCTCCACGGCCTGCAGCGATGCGGCATAGGCAAAGTGTTCCGCGAAACTGTCACGCACAAAATGGCTATTCGCTCGCCGTTAAGAGCTTTACGCGCAGCTCGCTTGGCGTCGCTCTTGCGGCCCTGCCGAGTGCCGCGGTCTTGCTCCGAGAGAGACGGATGCCCGCGGCCGCGGGGCCGACGCCGTGGCGTTGAACGACCTCAGGTCGCGCCGCGATCACCGCCACCCTGACCCAACAACTCCCGGGTGAAAAAACAACTTTCGTTGAGGTTTTTCGAACAGCGGAGTTACGAGGTTTCGGATCCGACAGGTTTTTGGCGCCTCCGGGGGGTGGCGCTGATCGCGCCCTCGCTCGACGGCCGAAGATTCTCTGGTTGACGACGTTCTCCAATAGGTTCCTTCTCTTCACCACGACCGGCGAGGTTTTCGTTTGGTTTACGAATTGTTTGTCAACACGAGAGCTTCGAGCGGGGGCGGAACAGGAGGAGAGCGCGGGCCGAGGAACGATCGAGAGAGAATATTTCAGGATAGCCCGACCGGCGTTGTTGCCAGCTCTCGTAACCACACTGTCCCGCACCAGGACGAGGAGAGAAAGAATTTGAATCGCGAAGCGAGGTACGTTACCGTGCTTTGCTCCGAAAAATTTATCTTCAAAAACACTGCTGCCGCTCTTATCGCGGTTGAAACAACAGCTGCACAAAGCTGATACGAGACGTGCGTCAGTAATTAATCATCGGGAAACGGTGTGGAAACGTATAACTTCGAAGGAAAAGTATAGGCAGCTGCATAGCTCTGAAGTCAAGTTTTGAAGTTTGCCGCCGCGAAGACCACCGGCAACACCGCTAACGGTGCAGGACACCCGCGTCGACGTGATCAACGTACATACATGCACGCATCAGGGCAATGACATCGTCTCGGGGGTCTCCGGGTATAAGGGGGAAAACAACTCAAAAATGGGAAAAATATATATTGTAGTGTATTGCGTAACCCGGAGAGTTTTATTGACCAGTACGCGAGGAGTTGAGGGAATGTGTATTTAGGGCGGAGCCCCCCTGTGCGCGCGCTGGAAGAGCCTGGCAACAGCAGCAGAATCCGGGGGGCCTGCAGGCAGCCAGTGAGCCAGCCTGCCTGCCAGCGATGATGTGTGCCTGCCTGCTTGCTTCCTCCCCCTTTTTTTTCTCTCTTGAAAACCTGGTTGCAGCTCTTCCTTGACACACTCCTCTCTTTTTCTCGTGAAGCGTTTCAAAAAAATTCTATACATGATTTTTCAGGAATATTGGACTCAAAGCAGGGTAGAATCTGACCGAGAAATTTTATTTGAAGTAAATGAAGCTTAGATTTTGAACTGTTTTGTCATGCTTGACAAAAATTTCTTCCCTGTAATTAAACTTTGTTTTTAATTAATGACACTGGCAACGGTTGTCAGTGGTAATCTTTGTAAACATTAAGAACGCGTCAACCCTCGTTGTGTTCATAATAGAAACCGTATTACCATAACTAAAAGCGAAATAATATTCCAGCGACAAAAGCAGCGCACAATATACAAGCTTTTACTCGGGAGTCGGGCTAGCTCTTGCTTCTCTCGTGCGGGCCGTGTGACGTGTGGTCGATTCACTTCGTGTCCGACTGCTGTAGGTATGCTATAGCTACGCTACACGAAGAGAGAAGAGAACCAAGCGAGAGAGAGAGAAAACAGCTTTTTCTCTCCCCCCTTCTTCCCCTCTAACACATACACACAACCAGCGCGAGTCGTATACAAGGCGTGCAGCCGCCCTCATGATAGTAGTTTCGACTTTCTGCAGACAGGCCTCTACCTCTCTGTTATTTCCAACATTCTTTTTGGCATATCTGTGCAAGAAAGAGAGAAAAAGAAAAAGCGCGTCTCACTTCGAATTGCGAATGTCAGGACCAAAAAGAATCGCAGTCGCAGATTTCGATGAAATTTCGCGGTTAGTTTGAATGTGAGGGAGTGAGAGCTGGGTCTGCAACTGGTGGGTCATTGTGAGAATGAATGCTGCAGCTATGACACCTACACTGCCTTCTGTGTATGTCTAACATTTAGAGTAAGCTGGGTTTGAGTGTGACTAGGCCTTGACATTTTTCTGGTACTTTATAATTTTTTTCTTAGAAATATTTTTAAATAGTTGACTAAAAAAAAATTAAAAAAAATTAAAAAAAAAAACACAACAGTTATGAAATAAGCTGACAATCACTGTAAGAGAGTAAAGATTAATAAAACAAATTGATTGTTGTAACAGTAAAATAAAATAGTACTCACCCCACCAAGTTCCTTGATTTTGTTTTCAAATTTAGTGGAAACAGCCTGATTCTTTACATCCAAGTAGAATATCTTCTTATCCAGAGGCTTTGGTCCTTTAAAGACTTTCAGTCCTGAAAATGTTTAACAACAAATTAATACAAATTTAATTTATAAAATTTGATACAAGAAATCACATGTAAATTGAAACACAAGGCATTATTTGTAACAAAACACTTGATTTCTTTCTTATGTTACAGACACTGAAAGAAGCTTGACAGGCTTTAAGAAAGTGAATAATCACAAAGGAAGTCTGTCATTGAAATTCTTTCTAAAAATGAGTGAAAAAAAATAAAAACCTGCATAGTTCAAAACTGTAGGCAATATAAGCAAAATAAAACAAAAATTCATCAGATAATATTAAACTCAATAAACCCAAGTTTCACACGAAAAAACGAAGAAAAATTGCTCTGCTTGCTTTTAATTTTTCGCCTATTTATAGCGATTACGTACAACCGTCTACCGAAGCCACGCAAACTCTCAAAATACCAAGGAGAAAAAAAAAAAAAAAAAAAAATCTGAGTGAAGAGCAGGTTAGAATACTTACTATTAGAAGGAGGAGTGTTCGAGGTGGCAGCGAGAGTTTTGCTCGTCGCTGTAGTTTGGGCGATCTTGATCCTTTTGTTCTGGTACAAATGACTGGTGCTCTGGTGCTGAGGCTGGTGCTGGAGTTTAGACGGTGATACCATAATCCCTAGTCTAAGTCGCCGGGGCGGGTCACGGAGTTGATCTTCTGCAGGGCGAGGGCCACTTCCCTTTGAATCCCCTTGCCCATCCTCATAAGCTGCGACTCGATGAAAAATTTTCCTCTGCACCACAGAGTTACTTTGTTTACCTATTCTATCATCTCATCGAGGTTAGTTTAATGCTCTGTTCGCGCCTACCGGCGTGTCTTCCTATAGTAGGTAGGTGTGTGGAAACGAAAAGAAGAAAAAAAAGGGGGCAAAGACGAAGCGATGTATCAGAATACCAAACTTCTTGAAAAAGCCATGGTGAAACCCACGCAATCAATGATATAAGCGTGCCGTAACACGAGGCGCACAGGTAAAACTTTCCTCGGGCCGATTATACTTCTAATCGTGCCCGACTTATCTTGTGTTTTCGCGGCAACTCTTTTCTTCGACGTCTACTGGTAGGTATTTAGGAACTAGTGTACTCCTCCTACACACAAAACTGCCCGCCTTTTCCTCACCGCGAGTTCTTCACCGTGAAAAGTACTCCAGACCGATTGTCGATTACCAGGGCTGGCTGTTATTGACTTTTCACTCGGGCTTTCAGTTATATTCAAATACAATTTTGGAAACTGATTGGAATTCGGTACACACGCGCAAACGGCGAAACACAACCTAAAATCGCGATTCGCGCCGCCGCACAAACTAACCTGCAGAATCGAGTGACCTGAACCGAGCAGCTGATTTCAAAAAGAAGGGGAAAACCGTAAAGTGCGGGATATCGATGCGCGCGTGAAGTCGCGGACTTCGAAGCTCGATTCTCGATCAGCTTTCGATTCGAAAAATTTAAATTTAATTCAAGCTTTACTTCATTAAATTTTTTATTAAAAAACTTGATTGTTTAAGCATTGAAGTAATAAACGGTATAATCTTATGAAGTTTCGAATAGTTTCGATTGCATTGAGAACTATTGATTTTTATAATAAATAACTCGATTTATAGATTGTATAAATAGTTGATCTATACCAATTAAAATATGTAGATTTATAAAAAACTACTTCAATGACTTATCATCTTTGTAACGCTTTATAATTTTTTATTAGTAATAATAGTATATAAAAGTGTATTATTTTGATTAATTTTAAACTTAATTAGCAACTTCAGTTGCATTGATCTCTAATGTGTAAGAAATTTTGAAAAATAACAGTTTTTAATTGTTGTTACTTCGTGTGAAAGTTAGTCAAAGTTTATTCACGGTAATTTGTTCAAAACGTAAAATGAGACGTGAAGTGAGTTGCTTTTTCGTGATTGGCTAAGTACTGCTTTCGTTCACTGGTAGCAAAATTAGCAGACGCAATCGCGATTCTTGAGCAAGCACGTGTAAGCATATATATATAAATACGCATCCCGCTCCACGCATCAAGATCTGAAAAGTAGGAGAAGTCATAGTCTATTTTTTCTCTACAATGATGATTTCAAGTGCATAAGTGCAAACAACATTTATAACTAGTTTGGAAATCAAATCAGTTAAAAGTTGGCGAGTCATGGCGAGATTTAAATTAAATAAGGCTAATTTCAAAGCTAATTCATGATAACGGTGAACAATGATAAGTAATTTCGTTTTATGCTTACGTCAGTTCACGCATTACGCATATGTGTAGATTGAAAACTAGATATTTTTTGTCCTTGGCCTTGACAATTCACAAGGTTTGTAAGATCAAGAAGTTTACTTCATGTACTTTATGTAAACAACCAATAATGTCTTTCAAACTAATATTTATTTTTGCAATTGTATAGGGTTGAAAATGTTATCGAGGCCATTGAGACTTTTAAGCAGTAAAACTACTCAAAATGCTATTTTCTCAAGGGGAATCCAGCAAAATACAATTGCAACTTCAATCAGTCAAGTGGTCCCAATTCAAATTGATGTACCTTGGGGAAAAATAGATGGTGAGAAAACATAAATAATTTTGAGCAGGCAAATATATTGAATCAATAAATTTTTACTGTCTTCCATATTTTTAGGAAAACTATGGGGTTCTCCAGAAAAGCAGCCAATATTAGCCCTTCATGGTGTGTATTTTTTTGAATATCAAATTTTTTTTAAGTGACATGATTTTCAAGAATAACAAAATTATTTGAAATTATGCATCATTTCTTTAAAAGGATGGATGGATAATTGTGGAACCTTTGATGTGATTGCACCACAGCTGTTGAAAAATTCCTCAATTTTAGCAATTGACTTACCTGGCCATGGTATTTTGTTTTTATGCTTTTTTCTACCCTAAATTCTGTTTTTTATTTACTAAATCAATTCCCAATCCCAAACAGGTTTTTCCAGTTGGCTTCCTCCTGGTATTCCATATTACCAAGATATTATGGCTGAAGCAGTTAGATTAGTTATTAAAAACTATGGCTGGAAAAAAGTTAAATTATTAGGTCACTCCATGGGTGGAATATTATGTTTTAACTATGCTAGATTGTATCCGGATGAAGTAGAGTTTGTGGTTCAAATAGATTCCTTAGCACCATTTACTCACAAAATACCAAAACATTCTAGGGAACGTGCAGCAGCTATTGATAAATTTATTGAATTTGAAAAAAAAATCACTTTTGATCCTCCCAGTTATCCAGAAGAAGTAGCAATGCAAAAATGGATTGATGCAACAGTGTTTAAATCATTGGATATTCCAAGTACTAAAATTCATTTATTGAATAATTTTAATTTCATTCACCTCTCATTTTTTTTTTTTTTATCAAAAAAAATTTCATTCCAGGTACTAAAGTACTGATGATTAGAGGAACAAAGAAAAAACCAGATGGTACATATTACTTTACCCGTGACTTCCGTCTTAGTATAAAAGGATTCTACGAACAGTATTCGTCAGATGAAATAAATCAATTAGCTAAGCTTATTACTTGTCCATACTTGGTAATAGTAGCTTCACAAACACCATACCTACAAGTGAGGCCAGATTATTGGGACTGTGCTGAAGTTTTAAAAGAAAGTAGTAAGGACTTCAAATTAATAAAACTTGAAGGATCTCATCATATTCATATGACTAAATCAGAGCTGGTTGCTGGGGAAGTAATTCCATTTTTACAGAAGTATGATACATGAAAAATAAAATTATAGGTAATTGAAGTACTTAGAACATTTTTTTAGTTCAAATTATTACTTTTAAATTATAATTATAAGCTATAGTTTTAAATTATAATTATAAGCTATAATTCAAAACCTCAAATAACTTTGCTTCTAAGCAAGAAAAAATTTATGTTATGATTCTGAAAGAATTTTTGTTTGTTATCTGCATTGAAATTTCAGTTGAAAATTTGATCTGAGATCATAAAGTTCCTACTAAGAAATTAACTGTAAATTTCGCTGATGAAAATCAGAATGTAAAAAAAGGGCTCTTTACCTTTTACAAGGAAAGATTTTGTCTAATAAAACGATTTTTAACAAATTTATTTAAATTGTCGACTTGAGTTCTTGACAAACTGCACCCAATCATTCAACAAACAAATCAAATCAGTAAATGCACGAGAAAAAATTTCACGATATTTTCCGTCCGCGTATAGCTGCAGCAGGTCGTGTTGATGTAGCATAAAACTCAGCTAGTGCACTTTGAAACGACAACAAGCTCAAGTCGTGACGCAAATCTCGCGTGATCTCGGTGCGTCGAATAAAGCGAAAGCGCGCTTTGCTTTGCCCTCCCGCCTCCTCGCTTTAAACCATCCTGCTAGCTTTAAACTATTTTGTAATCTCGTGCTGCCGCAAGTCGCTACGTGTACTATTTTGTAAACTTTTAATCGAAACTACGCATTGTAAAATAGAAAAGTCGAAAAAAAAATGTTGCGTTCTATAAAAAAGTCATGTGTAGAACAATGATGAATCTATTAGTGTTCACGTAAACAAATCATTCTAAACAAGTGAACTAGGTAGAAGGTAGGATATTTTTTCCGCGAGCTTTTTTTTTTTATTGTCGGTAAGTGAATTATCGATTTTTCTTGAGCGTGACTTTAAAACTACATCTCACGCGCCCGTCGTGTGTAGTACCGTTTTTTTCGAAAACCACACGTACCTTATACAATATACGCACTCTGAAAATGAAAAATAAAATTGTCCGCTGGCGCTCTACACCAGTTACAAGTGCGAGTGATCCCAAAAGACGCATATCCGCGACTGCCTGCGTCGGATTAGTCGTAAATTCAAAACATAATTAGAAACAATAGGTATAGGATTCCAATACCCGAGCGCATATAAAATCATCCCCCACCAATTGGTTACTTGCAGCAGGGAAGCCACCGAAAGTTTTGGTTGCAGTTTCCGTCTCGCGAGTAGCTTGCATTCAAACACAGCTCGTGCCGTGTCCTCGAGTGCGCGCGCGGCGCGTGATAAAAGAGTAGTCCATCGTGTACGTCGCAGCAGTCGTCATCTTGACCTTTGACTTCCTGCAGCAAAGCTAGCGTCGTGTTTCCCTGCTCCGAGAGACATGCCGCCTTCCTGACCGAGACCTGGGGGACGGATCTTTTAAGGTTAAGATCTTTGGACTGTCTGTTCGTGTGGGCGCAGGGGCTGTCGCTTGTGTGAGTGCGAGTGCGAGTATTTTTTTTTTTTTTTTTTTTTTTTTTTTTTTTTTTTTTTTTTTACTAATACCTACCTTCCTAGTTGTTCGCTCGCTACTGCTGCTGCGTTTTAACTTTCACGTGTTCGGCCAGTGGTTTTCGAACGCTCGGAGTGACAAGACGTAAAACGTTCGTGTATTTTTATTATTTTTATTACAATTGTGGATTGATTGTGCAGCAAGCTTCGAGGAATAATCGCACTCACGCACTTCTTCGTCAACTACGAGGAGAGCTTTTGTTTTTGAATTTTTTAACGCTTCAACTCGCACGGTTTTTACTTCTTGCGGGATTTGATAGTTCACCAAGAGTTTGCTACAAGCTATAAGCACGATGTCAGACTTGGACAAAATTGAAAGGCACTACGAGCCACCGTCTTCGGACACCATTCAGACCAAACCGTTTCCCATAAGAGGTAAATTTTTTATTCTGTGATTCATTTTATTAATTGTACTCATCCGCGAGCTCTGTCTACGATCGTCAACTTGGTTTTTATGTTTTTATTGACAGGGGTTTGAGGTTAGAATACCCTTATGTTTTAGCGAAGTTTTTAGTTTATAATCAGCTTTTGTTTTTTTTAAAAGAACTTTTCAAATTATAATTTTTACGATAACACGCTTTTAGAAAATAAATAAACTTGTGAGGTTCATAATTGACTGCAGGAAGTCGAGCTTGCTTCAAAGCTTACTCATAATATATTCTATTCTATAAAGTAATTAATATTCGATTTTTTTCTTATCAAAACAAAGTTAACAAAAATTGGAAAAGTTCCATGTCAAATAATAAGTACTGAACTGTCAAAGTAAATTTATATATTTCCATTTTTCACTTCATTTTTATTGAATATAATACGCAATCGATTTTTTACTTATTAAAACATTTTTATAGTGGGAGTAAAATAAAACTTTTTTTTCAATAGTTCAAGTAATTAAATTCTGCTTGTAATAACTGTAACCATTTAAATTAATCAACATTTTTTAATTTTTTACATTGATGAAATAGATTGTAATAGATTTTAGAACTAACAATCTCGCAGTGGGAGCATAATTTTTTTAAACAATTTAAACCTTGAAAAGTTTTATTTTTCGATATTACAATACTGAACTATAAGAATACGAAGTATCTTAAATATTGGAATTTAGTTTGAGCCGTATGAAAAAAAGCAGAAAATAAATAAAGAGATATTTTCATATGTGATTGATTGAGGCTTTCACAAGTAAAAGCATAACCATCACTCAAATTTATCTCATTACGGAAAAAAGTTATCACACACATTCATTTCACAATTCATACGATAAGCTTCGGTCTATTAATAAATTTCATTAATTATTCGACTATATAGGAAATAAATCATAAAAATTTTTTTATTTTAATACTTTTTAAAAATAAATTATTACTACAATAAAGTTAAAATTAATCAATTGAATAATCAGAAATTTAAAATTTTTTAAATTCTTAAACGTGTAAATTATCAGCTTCTTTATCACAGTCTTGCGTGCTGAGAGCAAAAACTTGTTGATTAAAACCATATTTTAGACAAAACATGCTAACTAAAGATACTCGGTGAACTTAGTTCTTGTAATTCTTTTCCCCAAGTTAAAACTAAATTTAAACGTGGTTTAACCTTATTCTTATGAGTGTAACGCAAGACATTGTTTACGTTCATTGAAAATTCATATAAAAATTCTTGTTTGCTATCTCATTGGACATTCGAGCGGCTGTCGAGGTTGCGATCTAAGTATCGTCCGCGGTCAAAATCCAAGGATTCGTCAAATCTAAAAGATAAGCCGACACAACTGAACGAATTTGCGTTGTGTGACTTTGTACATTTATACAATACCCGGAAGAGTTCGTTTCACGAAGTTGTAAAACTCCATTTTAAGTTTTTATCACAGTGATCAAAGGTAAAAAACCAAGTGTATTTGGTGATGAGGGTGAAATAAAAATTTTTTTTAAGTTCGCGATGGAGCACGAAATAATCAATTCAGTATGTGCAATTTTTATTGCTCGCTGTGTTCTTTTCTTTTTCTTTTTTTTTTTTTTTTTTTTCAACAAATCAGTCACATTTGTCGCTCAGCCATAAAACGAATCGATTGATCCGCGTAACTTACTTAACAACCGCGTCACTTTTTTTTCAACAACTCTCGACCGAGAAAAATTTCCTGTTTCCAGTCGAATCCGAGTTTCGAAAACATTCGAACGTGTTTGAAAGAAAAAAGTTTATTAAATATTCTGAAACAGGTGTGGTAAAAAGCTTGATAATAATCACGTTTTCTTCGAGTGGCTTTTTTTTGGTAATTCGAAATTTTTTGGTTGTCTCGCAGTTTATCACGTGAGTGCTTTATTCAAATTTAATGAATTTAAATTAATCATGCGCAAGCTATGCAGAGAAAAATTACTAAATAAAATAAAACTCTTTAAATTAATAAAATTTTTTCATGCAAGTTTATTTATTTAATAGAATAAAAAAAACTGAAAACATTCATATTTTTCATAAAATATTTTAATGTAAGTCAAAATCTAGTCTTTTCAAATTTTTTAAAAATCTCCAACGATAAATATTCTTTAATTATTGTGTAAAAGTTTTATTTTTAGTTACTTTACAGTATCATTGTTAAAAAAAATTTTCAAACATTTAAACAAAATTTTTTTTTTTAATTAACCAAAAAAAATAATAATCGGTTAAAAATTGATTCAAAAGCAAGTTATCTCCTCCCCACTAATTATAATTTTAAGTGCTTCATATATTTGCCTGGTAAAATAAAGTACATCGCGTAAATTAAATACCCGAATCGGAACCTTAGAACCGCGCTCAGTGATTGATTTACGGCGAAGGAATAATTGAAGTAAAACAATCGCAATTAATCAGTCGCGTCGTGTTGTTCTACTATTTGATCGAAATAAAACCGGCCTAACTATATAGCTTGTTTCATTTTCCGGCGGTACTTTATCCGTCTTCCCTTAATTTGTTGAAACCTCACTGATGCACAAATATCAGATAACATTTTGTTACTCGTAAAAAATATTATTCATAAACTTGTACCATTTACGGGTGCAGAAATTCAATTATTCTTGATAACGATGAAAGCCATTTTCAATTCAACTTTTTTTTTTGTTTTTTTTTTTTTTTTTTTTTTAAGGACTAAAATAAGCAGCAAGTTGCGTGTCCAATAAACCGTAACATGTCACGTCATAAGCTTTGTATGATATTAAATAACCAAATAACGTTCTATTATTAAAATTCGTTACGTAATTTTCATTTAAATTTAATACGCAATTAGTTAAAATATTACTGAAAAATTTGTAATCGTCCCCGTGTCGTTATGCTTGGTAAAATTTTTTGGGTTTTTAGGGATTCGTGTGTGGTTTTGCCCGGGTCGATGAGGATAACATACATACTTGGAATATACTTAGCGATGATTTGTTGGAATTTCCGAATCTCTAAAAGCGACCGTTTTAAACCAAATATTCGCAGTTAAAGTTTGAGAGTAAATTACTTGAGGCCAATTTTAAGAATTCTTTCTTTTTAAATTATCACTTTAAAATTCTTTACTGGAAATATAACTATTACCAGAAGTCATACAAGTATTTGACCTTCTTAACAGAAGCTGAATTTTTGTTATTTCATTATTTTGATATTTCATACTTCGGTAATTTTAATAATTAAAATTATGAGTATTTTATCAATTGAGAGAAATTAAAATTTATAATCTGTAGGTTTTTCACCTCGTTTTTAACGTTTGTCAAATTTTACCTCAATTCCTAAAACTTATTTTTGAAATCATAATTGAGTAGAATTCGAGAACGGTTTCTTTGTTTACATTCAGAGACTATAAAAGTCGTGGATTTGTAAATGTTTGGCCCATTATATATTCACGAGTCCAGGCGATGGGAGTCTAAGAATCAAAACAGTACTGTCCTAGGAAAATTTGGTATATTTTTTTTATTCTATGGTATTTTGTTTCTACTACTTTCAGATTGAAGTCATTAGTTATAATAAATAAAAAAAAAAAAAAAAAAATTTGAACCGTATAGTATTTTTTTAATAAAATAGCTTTTTTCAACTTTTAAGACAGAGCTTTTAAATTAAAAGTTTAAACCTTTTTTATTTTTGAGAAGTTCAAATCGATGGTTTCTTAAGTATTTTCGTATTTGATTAAAATCGACTTATTAAAGCTATCGATTTCACAAGCATTAGTTTTGTAGCTAAACTCTGAATATTATAAAAATTCGAGAAATCCTCGAGTGTGAATTCTCAACTAGCTTTGAAAAATAAGTTTGTTCAAACGAAGCACACATCTCAAGTGTTTCATGTTAGAATCGTAATCACTCCCTCTACTAGCGTTTCCGAAAACTTATTCCTAAAAAAACACCATTCTTACCTTAAATTACCCCCAGCCTTCCACATCAAACTTCACCATCTAATAATTCAAAAATTTTCAGGTGAACGAGCAAACTTCGTTAACATGCCGCACGTTATAGCAATGGTGGGGTTGCCCGCCCGGGGCAAAACGTACATATCGAAGAAGCTCTGCCGTTACCTCAACTGGATCGGGATAAGCACCAAGGTGTACAACCTGGGGGAGTACAGACGTCACGCTACCACCGCGTACCAGTGCCACGACTTCTTCCGTCCGGACAACATGAAGGCCATGGCCATACGGACCCAGTGCGCCATGGACGCCCTCAACGACGTCTGCTCCTGGCTCGAGTCAGGCGACGGCGAGGTCGCCGTCTTCGACGCCACCAACTCCACCATGGACAGGCGTCAGCTCATACGCGACATTGTCGTCAAGAAGATGGGCTTCAAGCTCTTTTTCGTCGAGTCGGTGTGCAACGATCCGGAGATTGTTGAGCAAAATATCATGGAGGTGAGGCAACTAGATTTTAGAGTCCGTGTGTTATTGGTGTAAATAGACGAGAATGATTTTTTAATAAGTTTCTTCAATTCCAGATCTAAAGAATTCTTCTTTTTTTTTTTTGTAGTTAAAGTTTTAAAAACGAACTTTATTTGACTACCGCTTTACTCTATAGTTGTAAAAACTTGTTTCGTATGCATTTATAAGCGTAAAAATTCACTATTTTATAAGCTTTTTTTTTTAAACAATCGAATATTGTGGTAAATTACAGCTCTTTGTGTTTCATTCCCCAGGTAAAAGTAAGCAGCCCAGACTACACAAACATGAACAAGGAGGAGGTACTGTCCGACTTCATGCTCCGCATCGAGCACTACCAGGAAAAGTACCAACCCCTGGACGAGGAAATCGAGCGCGATCTGTCTTTCATGAAGATCTTTAACACGGGCGAGAAGGTACTGGTGCATAAGCACGAGGGACACATACAATCGCGTATAGTTTACTACCTGATGAACATCCACATAGTACCTCGCACGATCTACCTGACGAGGCACGGCGAGAGCCTCATGAACCTCGACGGGAGAATTGGAGGCGACTCGGACCTCAGCGACCGTGGCAGGGAATACGCGAAAGCGCTCGGTAACTACATCGCCGAGCAGGAGATACAGGGACTCAGAGTATGGACCAGCTGGCTCAAGAGAACCATACAGACCGCCACACACGTAAAGGCTCCCCAGGAAAGATGGAAGGCCCTCAACGAGATCGATGCCGTCAGTTGACAAATTTTTTACTACTTTTTTTAAAACCTTTATCACAATGTTGATTCTTTTACCTTAAAAAATGTATACAAAAATTTACGAGTGTCAACTTAAGTAAGATTATAGAGATTCCCGAAAACCGATTTTCAAACAAAACGAAAAATAGGTTCTACGTGGGACACAATGAAACATTGATTTGACAGGAACTTTTTAAAAATAACAAAAATTATGCTTATACATTAGTTTTATAATCAAGGAGTCAGCTTGGAGAAGAAAAAATGAGAAACTGGATCTTTATTAATAAACTCTAAAACCCCTCAAAAAATGTATCCAACAAATTTTAGAACAAAATATGATATGATAACAAAAATATCTGATCCCTTGTTCTGAAATTTGTTTGTAAAAAAATGAGTTTTTTCTAGAAAAAAAATTCTTGAAACAACACGAATTTACATCAAACTGCGCCATTTAATCATTGTTAATCGTCTATTTTTTTTTTATATCGATACTGTCAAAGATAACACGCACCCATCTTCATATTTTATAAATAATAATTTATTGTGTGTAGGAGTCATTGTAAATATAAGAGATTATAATTTTAATCTATGTTAATTTCAAAATAGGGAATTTGCGAGGAAATGACTTACGAGGAAATATCAAGCAAGTATCCGGTTGACTTCGCGGCGAGGGACCAAAACAAATTTTCCTACCGCTACCCGCGAGGAGAGAGCTACGAAGACTTGGTGGCGCGCCTCGAACCAGTCATTATGGAGCTTGAGCGACAGGGAAACGTGCTGGTTGTCAGTCATCAGGCGGTTCTGCGTTGCCTGCTCGCTTATTTCCTTGACAAAAGTGCCGGTATGTTTTTTAAAACCTTTTTTCTCTTTTGCGCTGATATTACTTGTACTCTTGCTGGTCGAGAGGAGTGTATATTTTGTGTTTCCGTTCAGCTTGCCAAGATTTAAAAATCCTGTTTTTCATTGTTACCTTATCACTACAAATAAGAAATCTGCTGACTTGAAACCATAACTACTTGATAGAACTTTTAATTTTTCGTTGGTTTTGAGCTTGATTTTTTAAAAATAGATTAGAGTTTTTACTACACTTCCAGTTTTTGTGTGATAAAAAAAAAATGTTTAAAACAGAACACTAAAGATATACTCTCCCTCAACCCCCTTTTTCTCACTCAATTAACAGTTACTTCTTCTTACTCGACCCCGTACCTATCAACCCAAACCTATTCTTTTTCAGATGAGCTGCCATATCTTCAGGTGCCTTTGCACACGATAATAAAATTAACGCCGGTGGCGTACGGATGCAAAGTGGAGAACATACGTCTGCCGATCGACGCAGTGGATACCCATCGACCAAAACCAAAGGTAGAGGCTTAGTGTATAGATGATAATAAAAAATAAATAAATAAAAGTATATTAGTAGATGAAGATAACAACGTAGATGTACCTACGCGCACGCATGGATGCACTCATAAGCACACTGCGTTGTTGTTGTTCTTCAAAGTAAAAAAAATAAAAAATAAACATATTAAACTGACAAGAGATAGAATACCAAATTATATATCTACACACATATCTGATATTTCTAGTCTTCATCGCACGCTAGCTAGCACACAACACCACATTTCGATACATATGCTAATGAAACATTCGTTATAACTGAATGTTGTTATCGCACCACTTGTTGTTACTTATTTTATAAACTGAATCTGTTACCTATGCTTAAATTTTTTTTTATTCATTTTTTTTTTTTTTTTTTTTTTTACTACTGAATGTCATTTAGTTTTGATATTGTATTAGAGATTTTTCTCCTATTTTATCAAATCCGTACAAAACATATGTGCATGTGAAACATTTTTTTTCCATGTGACTAAAACAATCAAAAACATTTTGTAGTGTAGTAAATTTTTAATTATACTTTATATGGCTACCAGGGAATATTAATTGTTCGTTATTCATAAGCAACTGTATAGAGCCTCTCTAAAAAGTGCAACGATCGAATGTCTGTAACGTCAATCATTGTTCAGTGCTTTTGTTGTTGATCATTGCAAGACTTGACTTTTTTATAAATTTGTTAATTAAATGAACTTAAAAATTTATTTACATGTCTGAGTAAACGAGGCCCACAAAAACTAAGGCTCTTGGTACTCCAACAAGATGATTTGTAAATACAGCATCTAGCATTTTAGTCTAATGTATGTTCATTTTTTTAACGACAAATCTATTACATTTTTATTAATAACTTATTATACAATTAATTCTTATAACTCATTGGTTTATGTTAATTTTAATCATGTTTAATTTATACTATATTCTTCAACAGAAGATTAACGAGGATTTTTTGTACATAAATATCTTTACTGAAACCTTTGTACAACTCGACAAAACATTATATATCAACAAATGAAGAACTATTTACAAAAAAAAAAAGATTCTTTTATTTTGATTATCGTTTATAAGGCAGAAACATTGTTGCAATTGATATGTTTATAATAAATCAATTTAAATATCCGTTGCCTCAACTTTCTCTTATCATTGCTGCTTTCCTACTTTCTGCCAGTTGCACAGAACAAAATTTTTCCAATAGCTAAATAATAGAATCCAACACTAAACCTTTAAGCTTGAGAAACCCGTAATAATATTAATTGCCATAACAATAATAGTAAATCCCGTTTGCAATTTTTTTTTTTTTTTATTTCTTCATTTAAGAAAGGTCGGACGATCGATTGAAGCTGCAGAGGCTGAAAAATGGAATCATCCAGAACGTAACGCTATTTTCTTTTCAAAAATTTTCAGGTTCCGGGTCAACTTACGGAACGCTTCCGGAGAAAAGGCCAGCTCCACACGTGATAACCCAGAGAAGTTTGGCTCAGTAAACTTATGTCTCGATATACAATGATTGGAGGGAGAGAGAGAAGCGGGCATTTTGTCGGGAAGCTGGTTGTTACTAAGTAACCGAAGAACTATAACAAAAAAATTTATAACTAAAATTGAAAAACTAAAACAAAAAAGATTTTTTTCAAGAGTGCCACTATCTATAACACAAGCCAGATAATAATAATTATATTCTTCTTAAATGTTGTAACACCCATTTCTTATTTTGAGCTTTATCTTTTATAATAATGAACTAGCATTAGTCTGTGTAATCTTGATGAAAAAGAATGTTTCAACCATCTAAATATTGTGATTTTTACATCTAAAAATAAATGTTATACGATACGTTAAACTTATAAAACTGTCGGCTAATAAAGTAACATGTATTTTTCTTTTTAAAAAAAGCCATAGATGAAAGTCCGATCCAAATAAAGTTTTTTTTTTCAAACAAACTATAAAAAGGAAAAAAAAGTAAAAAATAAAATAAATCTAAATAAAAACTGTATATAAAAATTTGTATATAAGTATATTTTTGTGCGCTGTACTAGCAGAATAAAGTACAATTCTGTGATTGCGAGCACGACTACGTCAGTGAATTGGCTTATGATCATACAACTAATTTTTGCGATACCGACCGAAATATTCTTGCGTACGTTTTAAGAATCTTAATGAACAAAATTTATGTCATCACTGAAAACGTGAGATTATTAAAATTCAAATGACCAAGTCAGACTCGTCGATTAGTAAAAATGATAGTAAAATGACCGTGAAAATAAAGTAACGTTTTATGAATATAGTTGAATTGAAGTCACCACACGATTGACCATGCCAAATGATTTTTCGTAAGAACTGATGATTCAGTAATTCATGTTTCTTACGTTTGAAATGTTTTTATTGAATAATTAGGAAATGAAATAATTGTACAATGGATAGTAACAAAGACGCTTCTGTATTTACATAAGTAGTGACAACTTTTGATTTTATCTTTTATCAGTTATGTTAGAACGTTAGAAATAATTAAAAAATATCAGTGTATTTTCTCGCTATTACAAGCCATCTAGTATAATACATAATAATCTTACAATAAAAATTCTTTTATTTATAAATGTCGCTTTTGTTGTTTTTTTACATGCGAATATATTCAATATATTCAAATCATGTATCAACTTCTAATCCTATTGTTTCTGGATCCAGTGTACCCTTTTTACTTCGTTTTACATTTTCCTCTGAAAAAAAAATTGATCAAACTAAGCAAATACCTTAATTTTTAACAATGATAAACTGGTATTTAAAAATTACCTTGATGAAAATGTTTAGCGGTACGTTTTCTAATATCGTCTACAGCATCTTCAGTCTTAGCCCACTCCAGAACTAATCTTCGTCCGTACAAATGAGTACTTTGACATAAAGCTTTGAAAGCTCTCTGAAACACAATAATTACGCAATATTTTAAATAACTTATACTTTAAATAAAAAAATTTTAATTTTGAATGCTCACTTTTGCCTCCTTTTTTGTATAAAATTCAACAAAACCAAATCCTCTGTGACTACTATCAGCAACCATTTTCTTTGGTAATCTGACACTTTTTATTTCTCCAAAAGCCCTAAAAAATTATAAGTAAGTAATAAGTTAAACTTTTTTTTTATCAAAATTTACTAATTTGACTGAATAATCCATACTTAAATAAATCTTTAACTTCATCAGCTGTTGCTTGGAATGGAATATTTCGAACCAGAATTTTAGTACCAGTTTGCTCTGTAATTTTTGCGGTTTTCTTTTCCACTTGACGAACATCAGACCTAAAGTTTTTTTATGATTTAATTAACGAAATGTTTTAAAAAATATACTATTATTCAAGGTTATTACTCACTGTAATGTTCTCTCAGAACGTTTTAGTTCAAGTGTTTTTCTGTCTAATGTAGACATTTGCAATTCCTTCAAAGCTCGTTCTGCATCCAATTTGTACTTGTACCTAACAAAACCGTAGCCCATTGATAAAGTATTACCAGGATTATTTGGATCTTTTTTCTTGGTAATATTTGCATAGTGTAACCGACCACACTTTGAAAAGTGCTATAATTATAAAATTAAAAAAAAAGATTATAAAACACGTATTTTTTTAATTCAAAAATTAAACATTAAAACATGAAAAAAAAACCTTTTTTAACTGTTCTTCTGTGGTAGAAAAATTTAAATTTTTAACAAAGAGAGTTGTATCCGGTTCTGGATCATCTTCATCTTCACTTTCCTCTTTTTCTTCAATCTTTTCAGTTTTACCATTTGAAACTTTTTCTTCCTGCTGAGAGACTTCTTTTTTATTAACAACTGTTTCGCTCTTAACAGGCATAGGAGAAAGAGTGTCGTCTGGAGCCCATTCTAAATACAATGGCAAATGTTTGAACTTTGTGTAAGCTAGTTTGGTAAATCCTTGTCTTGCCTCTGACGGTTCAAGATACTCTACCAAAGCTAAATAAAATACATAAGTTAAAAGATTACACAATTTTTATTTTAGAAAAATTAATAAAACATTTCATACCTGTGATTCCTGATGGTGGTAGCAGTACTCTGCCAAGTGGTCCAAACTTGGAAAACAGTTCTCTGATTTCATCTGCTTGAGTACCTGCGGGTAAATCTTTTACAAGAATTACGGTTTTCGATCGATTTTTTGGAGCCTGATTGAAAGCGTTTAATTTTACACCGTTCTCTTCCAAAAATTTTTGTGTTTCTTGTACTATTTGCGTTTCACCCAATGCTAATCTAACTGCAGCAGTAGTATTACCCTCATCTCGCAAAACCTAAAAAATATTTAAACAAAATTTGTTAATTGTTTTATCAATTTAATTTTAAAACATAAAACAGAAAATAAAATAATTACATTTTCTTTTGTCGTATTGTATGATTTAGCTATTGCATCTGCAACAGCATTGTGACCCAAAAAGAGAGTATTCCAGTTATGAGAAGAACTAGCAGTTGCTTTTTCTTTCAACTGTTTCTTTTGTTTAAAAGTTAGATCACCTAAAAATTTAAAATCTTAATAAGAATGAGAAAAATTTTAAAAACTGTTAAATATGCCAAAAATTTAACCTTGCGATAGTAAATCTTCTGGTGATGATTTTGTTTTTGCTGGAAGAAGATGAAGCATGCGTCCATTTTGAACAGTCCCATCAAGCTCTGTGTAAGCTTTTACTGCATGTTCTGGCATTAAAAATGTAATACAACCAAATCCTTTTGGTTTTCTTGTATCTTTGTCGATGGGTAAATTCACTTCAGTCAGAGGTCCTGCAATAAACAACAGCAGTAAATAATAAAACAGAAACATACTTTGACTATTAATTGTAAACTGTGAAAAATACCATATTTTTCAAATAATTTTCTAATATCATCTTCTGTTGTGATGTAAGATAAATTTCTAACGAAAATTCTACCGGATTCAGCTACATTTTCCTCACTTTTGAGAGTTTCTTCTTGCTGCTTCCACCTGGGATGAGGTTCTCTACCAGCCTTTTTCTGTTCAATTTTCTCAGTATTTTCATATTTAGTTACAAATATACGTTTACCATCTACATAAAAACAATAATTTGGATAAAAATTACAGAGCAATTTTTATATTGATTAAAATAAGATATATTTACCCAAAAAAGTTTTATCCTTCTGCAGAGCTTGCTTCAACTGTTTTTCAGTCTTGAATCCTACAAAGGCTATACCTTTTATCTTTTGTGGTACTCTGATGGATTTAGGCTTATTTCCTTTAAAAAAATTCTTAATATCTTTCTTTTTATGATTGTAACTAAGTCCCTTAAGTTTTACTGTAAAGAATTTATTGGGTCCGTGACCTTTACTAGCATCTGTAACTTCATTAGTTTTCACAGACTTGGATTTATTTTTTAAAAGTTCCATGTATTCTTTATCAGAAATATTTTTGTTTGCCAAATTTTCTTCTTCCCCAAGATTATTTGATTGATTTTTATCTTCAGAAATTTCTTCATCATCATCATCATCATCATCATCATCATCATCAGAATCTATCTTTTTTTCAGACAACAGTTTGTTCTTCAGCTCCCAAATTTTTTTATCATCAACATGAGTTTCCAAAAACTCTTCAAACATTGGATCATCTTTGTGCTAAAAAAAATTACACATTTTAACAAATTACTTGGCTAAGTATGTTCTCAAAATAATTCATTGCAACTTACTTTTTCTAATAGTTCTTTAATTTCATTATTGTCTTTTTCTTTTAAATTTTTCTTTCCACTTTTTTCTTTACCATCTTTGGAATCTGTTTTATCTTTCTTCTTGTTTTTCTTTTTTTTATTGTCTTCAACGGGGGAACTGTCATCAGTCGCTTCCTTAGCTTTACTAATTTTACTGTCAGGTGCATATTTACTCCAAGATTTTGGTTTTGATGGATCACCTATAAATCAATAAATATGCAGTATGTATAACCATGCAATAAATTTGGATATTATAATTTTTGAAGTTTTTCACTAACCAAGTCCAGTACAGTAGTCTACAATGATCCGAGAAGTATCAATGCATGTTTTATTGAAATATTCTTTTGCTGCTGCAGCCTCTTGTTCTGTATTGAAACCAATAAATCCAAACCTTCTGAATTTGCCATCCTCTGTGTATTTAAGCTGCACATCGGTAACAGTTCCTTTTTGACCAAATAAATCCTTAATTTTCTTTTCATTAACCTGTCAGAAAAGTCCAATTAAAAATAATTTTGTATCTTTCATAAATTTTTACAGATTCACTGGCTATTTATACTAACACTTTTTGGTAAATTTTTCACAATCAACCTCGACGTCATCTTGATTTATTAATTAAAAAATTGTAAACCATTACTGTAAAAACCATTCCATTTGGCATTCTATCAGAGAATCACAATTGATAATAACAAAACAAACCGCATAGCTCAAGCACGTGGTATGGTCGGTAAGATAGAAATTTCAAGATCAGCTGTGCAGTTGCGGGAACTTCGAAATATCCACACCAGCCGACATTCATTTTTCTGGCCTAACCCCTCAAAATTACAAGTTCTCGTATTTTCAACTTCAAGAAAACACCAAAAAAAGAAAAAAAGAAAAAAAAAAAGCTCAAATTTAAAAGTGTACGTAAGTATAACTCAAAAAACCTAATTTTTGAGAACACCAAAAAACTTCCAACTATCGAACGTGCTCGCTGGGTAAGGAAGAGGTCCGAGCTCGCTACGGGCGTAGGAGGTGGCGCTGCACCTGCTGGTTTCGTGCTTCCCCTCCTCCCACCACCACCACCACCACCACCAGCAGCCCGCGGGTCGAGGTTGCTGCTTGCCGAGTCGCTGCAGCCAGGCCAGCAGCAGTTGAGTTCGTGATCGTCATCAGGACAGCGGCGAGGGCAGATAGGATCCGGATTCCGGACGCTGCACGTCCAGAGGTTGCTGCTACCAAGTGGTGCTGCGCGCGCGCGCAACCGGATCGCCATTTTACGTGTGTGTGCTGCAGCAGCAGCCGTTGTTTGGGTAACTGCTGCAGCACGGGGAAGATGCTGCACGGGGAGTCCGGCAGACATCTCGATAGCTGGTGCGACAGCGAGTGAGTAGAACCTCCCCTCCTACCTCCCGGCCCCCCCGGAGACTAAACCCAGCGCACAAAAGAAAGACCACGGCCAGAGGTGAAAGAGGAGCAGCGTCGCCCGCGCCCTGCAGAAAAGAGTCCCGGGGCCCCATCATCGTTATTCAAAAGGAAGCTAGTTAAATCGCGATGCCTCCTCCGCCAGGGCAATAACAGTGTGTTTAGCTGTGGTGTTGTGTGTTCGCGCCCGCACGGTTTAAAGGGGTGAGGCAAGCATAGGAGGTTAAAACCTGCTAGCAGGCAGGCAGCATAATTTTTTTGAGAACCCGCTGCTTATACTGCTGCTGAGAGAAAGGAGGAGACGGGCTAGAGAAGAAGAAGAAGAAGAGGAAGAAGAGGAGGAGGACGACGACACGCACACCACCTCCTGGTTCTCTTAGTGTCTGTGTGTTTGTGTATCTGTGTGTGTACGTGCACTGTGTAGCGGACTGCACACGACGAGAGAAGAAAGGAGGATCCAAGAAACATCGAGCTAGCTCGTCCCGCAGGAGGGACCGAAAATCATCCGACGATGAGTTCGCGAAACATCCCCGCGGACAAGGTGAGAGATGACCCTTTGTTTATTGACCCACAAACTGCACCCGACGCTAGATACACAACCCCAACCACCCACTCGCCCACCACCCGGGTCTCTCTTTTTTTTTCTTTTTTTTTTTTTTCCTTTGGTCGTCGTCGTCGTTTATTATCGAGCGAGGGGGTTCCTGGTGCCTGCCGCAGCAATGACGCAGCGGCAGCGCCTTTTGATATCCACCCCCCCTCCCCTTACCACCTCCCCCCGGACTGCATTTTAAAGCGATAGCGCGTAAGGGCAGGCCAAGGATGAGACACGACCGACCCTCTCTCTTTCCTCGCATTGTTGAAGCAAAAAAAAAAAATAATAAACTAAACGATACTGCTGGTTATCTCGTTAGCGCGAACGAACGGGTGTCGCGTATTTACGGGTATCGATTTTTACCCTCCTCCGCCTGCCCCCGCGCGTCATACGACAGGATTTGGGTCATCAGCTGTTTTTCAAACGCTAAAATTATTATTATTTACCTTGCTGCTCTCGAGGAGCAGTCGCGTGAAGAGAAACAGATCGCGGGTCACGTTTCGCGGGGGCCTTATCTTATCTCTTTGCTTCTCAGCGTACCCTCGAATTCAATGTGCGCATTTATTTTTTCGTCTACGTTGTAGGTACATGAATTTTCAATTTTTTGTTTTTATCACTTGGACGACTTCTTTACCGGAGGACTCGGGTTACGGTGCTCCGAGGAGCAAGCCGAGGAGGACAAAAGAGAGCTCGATACGATGCACTTCCTCTCCCGACCGCCCGCCACCTGTTGGAGTACTTAGTCTTCTTTTTTTTTTACGGCTGGTGTAAGGATTCGCGGGGTCAATCTTGGCACCGCAGCCACGGGTATTTTTAGCTTGGGATTGATATACCCCCCGGAAGTTGAACCAATCAAAAGACAATGTAGCGAAAGAGACTCATTAGGCTGCCGCGAGCCAAACGGGAAAATTAAAAAAAAAAGAAAAAAGAAAAAAAAAATACTTACCGGAAACGAGAGGCCGCTGCGCCTATGAACACTTCCTCGAACCTTTTTTGTTTTTTCTTTATGCAGTATATCTGCAGCAGCAGAAGTCTAAACTTCCTATGTCCAAGGCGGGGGGCGCCTTGAGGCTCAATTGGCGCGGCGCTAATTGCTGAAATCGGGATCGGCCGAGGTCGCGTGATTATGATGATTCCGCGCGCGACGCGACGCGAAGCGAAGTGAACCTTGGGGTGCATGCATTCCGAGTTGGTTATTTTTTTTTCTGCTTCTGCTGCTGCTTCTTACCGAGCGATATGATTTTTTAATTAGCGGTTGCTGCGGGCTTCTTCAAAGCCCCGGGCGGGATAGCAGGTGATAATCACACTAATGGGAAAGGCCGAGCTGTGAGAAAATCTAATTCCATTGTTGTTATTGCCAGAAATCAAATTGAAGTGTTATATTATTTACGATAGAGGTAAACTTGGTAAATTGTCTACAACAAAAAATTGTACATTTCTCTTTGAAATTACCGTATAAAATGTACTAAACAATGAATTGTTTATGGAAAGATGATGCTACTTGGTTCAATTTTTTTTACAAAAGAAAATATTATTACGTTAAGAATAAAATCAACTGTAAAATGTTTAAAAGACACTGAAAACAGTATCAAATATCTAAGACTGTTGGTGTATTTGTTGAAAGAGAATTTTATTTTTGGACAAGTCATTAGAATATAAAAAAAAGTCTCTTAAGTAAAAACGTAACCTAAAAATATGAATGGTTTTTCATAAAAGGAAACCTTTTCCAGTGTCCCAGTCTGAGTTTAACAAAAATCAATAGTCGGGTTTTGAAAGTTTTCTGCAAATTTCATTTTTGGTTACACAATTGCGATTGAATTGTAAAGAATTTTTTAAACGCGCGATAATTTTCAGAAAATATGTCCCACGGATTTAAAAGTTTACCTCAACTTTTTACCTTTTTTTTTTTATTCAATAAACTCGGTAAGTTTTAATGAGTAAAGTTGTAATACTGGTTTAAACAAAGTTTCGAATTATTTGTTCGAAATTTAAATTTGAAATCTCAAGCGACGTCGCGTCGGTCGCTCGCGCGGTGGCTGTATTTTATAAAAACACTATTGAATTCCCCCCGCCTGAAATTAAAAATTCTCAATATCAAATTCAAATGAAGAAAAAAAAAAAAAAAAACTCAACGGAATAAAAATAACAACCTTTTTTCCTCAATAACGCCAGCTTATCTTATGTTTTTCTGAATCATATTTGCAGCGTGTCCGTGAAAAAAAAAAGAGGCCGATGCAGCTAAACCGCGGAATCAAGTCGCACGTGTTTGTCTTTTTTTTTTTTCTTCGTTTATACGTCGCCGGTCGCTGCGTTTTGTTGTCCGTTGCTGACTAGTAAGCACCGCGATTAATTAATCGTCGCGGAAGTGCAATTATTAATCGCGGAAAACGAAAGTAGAAAGTTATAATACGTTGGACTCGTTCCAGAGTCGACGAAGACGTTGAAATAATAATAATAAAAAACAAAAGCGAAATGTATTTTTAAGTGCGACTTTTCCCGAATATTATTTGTGTTATCATTCCAAATATTCAAGGGAGAAAAAAAAATGTATCGAGGTCGCTTCCTCAAAGTCAAGTGTAATTTCAAAGTGTGTTTGTCTCGCGCAGATGATTGGGCTCTTTAATAAAAACTCGGGTGTGTTATTAAATTTTAATTTTAAATCCGGGTTGTTTTTTCACGTCGCTATGCGCGGATTATTAATTTGTTTGGGTAGAAAATATGCTTATTAAATTTAATTGTCACCGCAACAGCCGGGCTTATTTAAATTTTAAACAATGAAAATCGTGTTTCAGACTGGCACTGTTGACCCAACGCTGAGCTGACTAACTATACGGTATTGAGGTTCAAATTCAGCTTGCACGAAACTGAAGCAACTGAATATTGTTTCCGAAAATCATTTGCTTTGTTCTTCAATAACATTCTCTAATTTAAAAAAACTAATTAAAAAAAATGAGAATTCTTTGTTGTAGGTTCAGAAATTTTTTTGCTGATTTATAATCTTATTAAAAACTTTTATAAAGTTGTTCCTTTTTATTCTAAACAATTATTGACTAAATAGCGGTAAAGTTGATCGTCTTAAATAAATATATTAATAATAAAGATTACCAAAATTAATTTTTATAAATTAAAACTTAACAAAAAACAGAAGTAAATAAGTAAAATTTAAAACCCAAGTATACATTCTTGTCTGGACACAAAAAACATATCGACGGTCCCAACGAAGAAAAACCTTAGCCGAAAAACAGCAAATTTAAAATTACCATTGAGAGGCTGAAGTAAATAAATAAATTAGAAAAAAATGAGAATCTAATAAGTCTGCACCCAATTAATCCGATTTTCATATTGTCTTAAATTTTTCAAATCTTTTCAGCCTCTCATTAATAATTTCAAATCTGCAAGTTTTTTCTTCGCTGGGACCATCGATATTTTCTTAAAATTAAAATTGATTAAAATAAACAAAAAAATTTTTTTTATTTTAAACAAAGAAAATTTTTCTCTGAACTGACACTCATTGTTGCGAACCTCTAAAATTAGACACACAAAAATTAAAGTCCAGCTGGCTAATTTTTGCGCAGGGGGGCTCGCTGGATCCCACGCGGATACCCTAATCGGGCACGCGATACTTGCGCAGCTCGCAGGTGTTATGATTTCTCACGCGCGTGCATGGCTTCTTCTCGTCCTGCCTGCTCTCTAGTTGCGCAAGCCTCGTCATTGTACCTTTGGGAGAGAAATTTTTTTATCTACACCCCGTATCGGGCCTACAGAATCTCACGTGATTACGGATGCGGAAGCTAGAGCGAGGAATTCACCTAAATTTGATGAAAAATATTATTGCGGGTTTAAAATCATTGAGAATTTTAATTTTTTATGATATTATCCAATTGAAATTTTTAGTGGGATTTTGGAGTTGAGAGAGGTTAAATTTAAATATTCTATATGTTGAAATTAAATTTTTGTATTACATTTAATTGTTGTGTTCAACAAAAGTTATTTTTTTAGTTTAACATTTCGTTTGAAAAATATTAATAAAATTTGAGTAATCTTTGAAACTTACAATTTATTATTAATTTTTTTAGGTTAAAAAATTTTTAACTCTTACAATTTATAGAATATTAATTGTACCAATTAAGTAGCAGTGAAAGATAAATTAATAATAATTTATTAGTCTTTAACAGTACCACTCGTGGTAACATTAATATCGTATAAAACAGTTGATTATTTATGTTTAATATGAGTGATATGTTTAATCGAGTGATTAGTAAATATTAAAAATGCCACAGTTACTCTAAAATAGGATAAATATGATATTCATCAAAATCAATTCTCGCTTGATAATCAAAATAGAAAAAAAAGTATTAATCCTGCACCCCGGAAAATAATGTTTTAACAAGGATAACCACGCCGTTGTAAACCAGAAACGATCGCAGGAATGAAAAGAAAAAAAAAAATGACGAATTCCCTGCTCGCAAACAAAGCCAGCCATCGTCGTCGTCAATTTGCATAACTCGATAGACGACGATGACGCCGCTGGCCTGGTAATTAAGCCTCCTCGCGTTTATTAGCGTGCGTTGCGCGCTATGATAGAAATTTTTTTCTCTTCTTTGCTTTCTTTCTTTCGAAACACTGTTTTCGGGCAAGCCCGTGCCATGAGTATATTCGTCTCGATTTTTTCTCTCGATCGAGCCAAGTGACGCTCGATTAAGCCGAAGAAGTAAAGAGAAAAAACCTGTTCGGGTTGGGTAAGACCAATAAACCTTCTTTTTTTTTTTTTTTTTTTTTTTCGAACACAGTTTGGGTTGCTTAATCCTACTTTTTCGAGTTTAAGTTTGGAAAAGCCCGAAAAACTTTGTAAAAAAAAAAAAAATCCCTGGGGTGTGCACAGATAACGAGAGTCGGAATCGAAGGCATGGCGTCGACCTGGGCAATAATATCGCGGCTCGCGGAGCTCGCTCACGATCGGCTCGGTGGGTTGTTGTTTCGCAAGCGAAACACTTTCTCCTCGGGGCTATACGAGTTGCGTGCGTTCCTTCTCTTTTTGTTTCGCGCTGATTTTTTTTTTTTTTTTTTTTCTTTTTTGTTCTCTCTGTTGATAAGCTCGCGGTTCTTCCTTCGAGTTTTTGTTCGTGCAAATTGCGAGTTTAGGAAAATTGGAATGTATTTAGTATCAGTTTTGATTTTAGAAAAGTCGTGTGGCGAATGTTTCAGTTAACTAAGTATTGGAATTGTGATTCAAAGGTCGTCGGTTCATGCCCCACTCGCAGACGTCAATGTTGTTTGTTGAAAAAAAAAAAAATTTTTTAAAACTGAACTTACAATTTTTTTAGGACTATCCAAAAACATTGTTTTTACATTAATCAAATTTAATGATTGAGAAAGTTATAAAATATTCAAAAATTTTTGTTTCCGCATCTGACTAATTAAAAACTTTTTGATAAAAAATTATTCTCTTATTATACTTATTACAAATTCATTTATTGGATACGATACGGTAGGATGTTTTAATAAAACAAAGAAAATTTTGAATGACTCTTTATACTTTGAATTTTCAAAGTATTTCTTGTTTTTTAAATTATTTAATATAAGTTATGAGATACTCTTCATTTGAAATACAAGTTAACTTTTGAAATTATATTGTCAATCTGAACTGAGATGCTCAAATTTGCAATGCAAAAATTTTATTTCGTATGATGATATGTTAATGAAAATATTTTTTTAAAGTGACGTTTATTATCATTTAACTGATAAAATTAATTCAACATTAGTCACCGAATACTATTTCGTCAAATAATTTTTTAATTATATTTTCCCCACATTATTTTTCAAGGCCATTAAAACGACATCTTCCGCAATCAATCATAAATCAATCGATTAAATTTAATGAATATTTCATCAAAACCAGAAGAAAAAAAAAAATTGTTTTTTTCGTCTACAACCGGAACCCATTCCAGCCAGCCAGACATTTCCTCAAATCTATTAAACACCAATAAAACTTTAGTAGAAGAAACAAAAAAAAAAAAAAATCACGTTTGGCGAAATGAGTTTTTGATCGACATATACATAAACCCGTCGCCCAAATTGTATTTTAATCCGAGAGTTTTAATCCTCGAAACGATGAATTTGTAGTTGATAGCGTATAATTTCGGGGTTTATTTATACAGCCGTCCGCCGCTGATGATTCACGGTCACTCCGCGCTGGAAATATTCCTTTCGTTTTGGACGATAATCAATCGGCAGCTACGAACTTCTTTTTTTTTTCTCACAGTACTCGAAAAGAGGGGGAAGTGCGTTTACGTGCGAGTTGATTACATGGCTTTTTTGCCGACGCAGCCAGCAACACTGTGCGGTTATTAACCTCGGAAGTTTGGGGGTGAGGAAGCACGAAATTGGGGGGGCTCGAGGAGGAGAGGAAAAATTATTGCGAATTAAAGTGCGACCGATGATGTGGCTATCAATTACTCGCCTTTTCAATGCGTTTAACTGAACAATCCTTTGTTTTTTTTTTCTCACGGGAAAGTATTTTTTTTTTTTTTTAGGGATTATTGTAGAGTAGTAATTAGTGTTTTATTCTTGTAAATATAGGCAAATATTGAACAAATACTCAAGAAGTAAATTATTTCATATAATATGTAAGAGCTACTCACTAATTACATTTTGTTTCTAATATTTTCTAATTCATTTTTTAAAGTCAAACTTACAGTAATGTTTTACAGAAAAAAACGCTGACATACAATCTTGATAGTATAATTGCTTTATTATACTTATTTGTGATCAAACTTACTACTGAAAAAAAAAAAAATTCTATATCAGACTAAAAGTAAATTAATTATTTTAACTCCCACGTTTGTTGTTTATTTACAGACTCTCATGATGATCGGTGTTAAGAGCAAAGGAAAAAATTTACGGTTTTTTAATGGATCGTTTGAGATTTATTAATAGCAACAAAACCAAAGTTGATACGCCGCGAGCAAAGATGAACTCGAGGTCGTTGCTGCAGTCGCGACGTATTTATTTCGTTTAAAAAAAAAAAAAAAAAAAATTCTAATCGCATTATCGGCCCCCGAGCAGATTACTCTTCGTCGAAAATCAATAACCTAATTCGCGCGCGGCTCGCTCCCTCCGACAATTAAACGTCATTGACCTGACACACTTTTTTCTTTGTTGTTGTTGTTGGTACTTTTTTTTTTTTTTTTTTTTTAACTTATTTTATGAACAACAACAAAAGACCACTTCGCGGTACTGGCGTTGAAAAGTATAGTTACAGAGGTGAAATAAGGGGAAAAATGAGTATTTTTAGCAGGCTCAGCTGTGAGGCTCGAAGCTTTTTATTTTATTTTTAAAGGGTTGCCGGTCGATTACAAAAATAGCGCGTAGGGAAACAGAAAGTAAACAAATGATTCTCTAAACTTAGTTATTAAAATACTCGATAATCGTAGTTACTTAAAGAGCTTTTAATTCAATAAAAATCTAAGTCGAGTAAAAAAGATTAAGTCCTGTTTCAAACTTAAATTCCATCAATTTATATTTTTATTCCTTTATTTATATAAAAAAATCATTTTATACTTTTAAGATGTATGAAGTAACTTTTTTAGTTGATTGTATGTAAAAATCATAGTTTCGAAATATAAATAAAATTTTTGACATAAATTGATTTAATCAACTACCATCCGATGCCCTAAGTTTAAAAAGAGTTTCATTACGAAAATGTAATATTTAAAAGTTAATCAATTCGAATTGACCCATTCGTATTCAAGTCGGTGGGTTTCCCCTTTTTTTTTCGATCGATGCGTCCCCAAAATTCAAATTCTAACGAGTAAACTTACGCAACGGCCATCGGCGTGTATTTATTTTTATCACTCCGTAAAAAAAAAGTGTGGGTATGAATATTCATAGGTAAGAAAAAAGAAGAAAAAACGAAACGAACGAACGACTCCGGTGTTGCATATTCATCGTTAAATAAGAAGCTTTGCGGAAATAGAAAATATCGGTCTTGCGTGCGATCTCCAAAGTCGAAGAGGAGGCGAGGCTGCGCGCTCGTAATTATCAAAACTAAAAAAATTTTCCGGCGCCAAGTTTTATTGGTGCGTCGCTTTTTTTGTGTACAGTAATTTTTTATTTTCAATCCTCCGTTCGCTGTTCTGTCATTGCTTTTAACAATGTTGATTATTCAATCCCTGGAAGCTGGAAGATAATCAGTCTTTTTTCTGTAGTTGCGATAATCAGAAATTTTAACGTAATTGTTTTTTTTTTTTTTTTTTTTTTTTTCATCTGTTAACTCTTGCCGTAATGGTTATGAAATTGATATTTCAAGATGATCGACATCAGGTTTTTAAATTCGTGTTTTCCGACGTTTTGATTATTTTTTAATTTTTTTTTTTAATTAACTTGTCATAATCTTAAATCATTTATTACTTTAGTTTTTTGTTACATACTAATGGCAGAATAAATTTTAAAATACAATTGCGATAAATCCAAAAAAAAAAACATTTAGTTTAAATATTGTTCAAAGATGTTCATGGATACTTAAAGACAGGTTAATTTGATACAAAATGATTTGCATATTAAAATATAAAAATATAATTGTTTTGAAAATAAAAAAATAAATAAAAAAATTAGATATAATATTTTCTGACTGTTTATTGTCTTTTTTCGAGTCTTTTTTAATCTAAAAATTTTTAAAAATAAAAACAAAAGAACAGTCAGTTAAAATTAAATTTAAAATCATCCTTCTAAACCTCGTTCTAAACTGTCAATAAAAATTCAAATTTATTATTAAAAAAAAAAGAAACTCTAAAATTTAGAAAGCTTAATATTTATTTTAATCGTCCTCTGGTAGTCCCCTCATTACACCTTCTAAAAGTGCTTGCAAAAATTCAACTCAAAACTCACGCGCGCATTATTCTTGAGAACAACGATAATGGCCACCTCCCTCTTCTAATTTTCGAACTTTCTTAATTCAAGAATACAACCGAACGAACAAACGGCAAACTCTCCTCCTTTTTCGGCACTCCAAAACTCCAGCCGAGCTTATTTTAAGGAGCCATAATGAGCCTCTTGTTATTGTCGAATGAGCCGATTTTATTGACGAAGATTTGTAAAAAAAAAAAAAGTAAATAAAATCCGCGTAATGTTGAAATACGTTTATTAGCAGTTACCACCGTGACGCTAATGAGCGCTATGAACATTCGTTATTGTTTCGCTAATGAACTCTGCAGCGCGCGCGCGTCGTCGATATTTAAATAAAACTTGTTTACCCCGAAGAAAGCGACGGGGATTGAACCGCTCTCGTCGTGATTCCTTTTATTTTTAACTCGGAATCATAATTTTTTTATAATTAGACGGCGACACGATATCGAGGCATCCTTTTTTATTATCATCTTCTTCCTCTCCTTCGAGCCAGCTAGCGAGCCTGGTATTCAAGCATTGGCCTATTGACCTACTTCCATTACTCCTCGCGACGCGACGGTTTATGAAAAATAAGAGGAGGAGTGATAATAAAAAAAGGAGTTCGCGGATCTGGAAACATCCTCGCGTACAAAGGATAATTTCGCGACCGAAAAATTCTTACCGAAGGTCGAGTTCGATTAGGCTGGCTCTGTACGTCGCGTGTTTTGCAACGGAGTCGTACTATTGCGGCACGAAAAAAAGCACCGCACGCGAGTTATCAACGCTTGGAAAACTTTTGGTGAAAATTCGCTCGGAGTTTTTTTTTTTTTTAGGCTCGGACTGTAAGCCTCGGTCGGTCAGTTAGCCGCAGGTGTCAAAAGTTTAGGAGTTGCGAAAAATAAGAAATTGGAGTAGCCAAGCACCAGCTGTTGTTGATGGTTGTGCAACGGGTCTATAATTTGTTTTTACGAGTTCGCTTTGTGCCGCCATGCCGCTCGGTTCTTCATAATAGCTCACTTTACGTAATTTTTATTAATAATAATAGTAGAGAAAGAAACGATGGAGCTAAAAGAAAAACAGTTTTATTTTTTGTAATTATTTTGTTGTTGAGATCGATTGCGGGGGCGGGGAGATGTCGCATGAATAGAAGTGTAATGTTTTTTCAATATCAAACGGTCGTTGTTGTGATATTGAACATTTAGTCACCGACCGCAGGGCGCGCACCAGGGTCTATTAATATCAATAAAATCAATGGGGATTTATTTATAATGCATTGCGACCGCAAGAACCTCTGTTGTGTGTACTAAAACAGCTGATGAAGCTACATTCTCTAAAAATAATCGAGAAAATAATTTTAAAATAAAAAAATGCTCGCTTTGGAAAATGAGAACGTGACTGAAAATTTTTTGTCTGCATTATTGGAAACTTCGTATAAATGATATTTAAATTTTATACATTTTATTGAAAATTCAGGAAAAATTCATGATTTTTTCAATAACTCGAATGAATTTTAATGCTATGAACTGGATTTCAATGTCAACTGTGATAAAAAAAAAAAAACTTATCCGGTTGGGATTAAAATGAATTAAAAGTTTAAATTATTGCTGTAAAAATATTAGATAACGGAAGTTTCCTAGCCTTTGTACGTAACTTGAAACTTGCGATTTGTGACAGTGATTTTTTTTTAATAAAAAAAAGCTGTATTAAATCTTTTCTTTGCTCTCTTTTGTAATACGATAAAGTTTTGAAACTATTGAAAAGAAATAAAGATCATGGTCAAGATCACTTGGTACAGAATTTCTATTTCATCTTTATAACTTTAAGAAGAAGCAATTTAATCCAACAGTGTCATTAGCACTTTTATTTTTACCTAGATTATTTCTCACGTTGAATTCATCATTAGTTATTATAATGAACATGTCAAAAAAATATTCAAATTTTGAAAAATTAGATGGTAACCAAATGGTTACTTTGAAAGTAATATATATCTAACCCGAGATCTAACCTTAAATTATCATAGTACCCATATAATAATGCTATAGTAATATTTCAAATATAATGATTTTTCTATATTTCATAAAACCAGCCCTTAAAAGCATCACTTTCAAAACTGTAATTTCTTTACTCAAATTTATTGTCGACACTAATACTAAATTATTGTTAGCATCCCATTAAAATATTTAAATTTTTTGTTTCCATTTTCTAAGGACTTAAAAAACAAGTGACCTTAGCCAATGTATTTCTTCAACACCTCAACCGTAGCAGCAATAAATTTAAACCGCAAACTAAGCGTTAATTATTATCACGAAACTCCATGTCGAAAACGCATATTCACTGCAGCGCCCAGTGCATTATACAATTCGGAATGCAAATAAAAGCCGAAAACAGTGTAGCGGCTAAAACTTAAGTTCCTCCTGTTTCGGGTTGAACTGTCGGCTTTAATCATCCCTCCGCCGCAATTTCATCGTCCCTAAATACCAACCGCCACACGGGTTCCGACCGCGTGCATGCCGCGGGGCAGTTCGCCAGCTCCTAAACCCTTTAGCCCGCGCGTTCTCGCAAAGCGTAAATTGTTAACGAAACCAGCTTCGCTACCCGCCCGCCTGCGGCACCTGCTCGACCCCCGTCGATATCCGCAGTTATTACGGGGATAATTCTTCCGAGCTGAGCCTGCTGCTGATTTGATTTCGAGAGCTTTTTTTTTTTTGAGCTGCGGGGTTTTAATGGATTTCTCTCGGAAATTCTCGAATTAATAAGGTAAAGAGTCGTTTTTTGAGGAGGAAGTGGTTCATTTTTCAAGTGCTTTTACAGCAGTATAGGATCTCTCATAGGGCTCTAAAATCTGTAAACATACAAATTAAAAGTGCCAATATAAAAATATACGCGTAGCTGAGAGATGGTAAATTCAATCTACTTATACTTTATTTACACAAACATTTAAATTCTTGTCCAAACCTTATGAATGTAAATTTTTCAGTATTATCAAGAATATTATTTTATTCATATAATATTATTCTTCCTCATGCAAAAATTTTTGAATAAATAATGTACCTCAAAATTCAGTTTAGAAATTTTAAGTTTAAGAAATTGCATATTTTGCAATTCATGATTCTAAATCTTCTACTGTAACAAACATAGTAAATACTTGCTTAAATAAAAGCCGTAATTAATTAGACTATGTCCAGTTTATAATGTAAACATTTTCAAGTAATCAAGAACAACTTAAAACTCCTAACACTTTCTTTTAAGATTCAAGTGCGAAGCATAAGACTTCTTTGGACTAAACTAGAAACGATTTACAATGTTTCCAGATCATTTAATCAATTTATTCACATTTAATCCGTCTTCAAGTATTGAAAAAATCTTTTACATAAGTTATCTTTATTGTTTTATTTCATGTTCATTGTTTGTGTTCTACTCGTATCTAGATTTCAAATTTTTAATCTCTGGGTCGTTTACCATCCTCATGAAGTAATCACTTATCCATGCACCGCTTGATACCGGAATCGATTTTTTACTCATGCACCTGCAAGTTTACAAACCCGTCACCAAACAACACTTCCGATCAGCTATATCCTTCCTTCCTTCCTTCCTTCGCGTCAATAGATCTAGCCCCGATTTCGTCAGGCCGCACGTGCGTGCTCGTGAAAAATCCTGCGGGCTGTCGATGAAAACTCGAAGGCTCGCTCGAAGGTGTTGGTTGCGAAGCACCGCGATTGCGATGTGGCGTGCGGATCCGAAAATCATCATCCGTGCTGTGTGAAAAGTCCAGCGGAGCGCATCGCGGAAATGGTGGTTAAGTAAGAGCGGATTCGAGCAGATTTATAGCCGGGGGCGGTTATATCTATATATAAAAAAAGTAGAAGGCAGAGAGAAACCGACCGGAGAGAGAGAGGAAATCAATTTCCCCTCTCACAATACTCCGGGGTTCGTCAGAGCAATTACACGGAAAAGCTTCTAATTTCGTCAGAGATTTAAATTTCGAGTGTGTTTGGAGATAAAAATTGGAAATTCACGGCCTCACTGGAGTATACCTGGGTAAATGTATACGTAGAGGATCGATTTTTAACTCATCAGCAGGGGCTTTATGGAGGTAAGGATATCGAACTCGAATATCGAAATTTTTTTTATTTTTCTCCATAGGTGCTAATGGTAAAAAAAAGAAAAATTTCGAGATTCGAGTTCGATATCTGTTACCTCCATAAGGCCCCAGGTTTCCTTAGACGTTTACGACTTACGATAATCGTGTAATAAGTTACCGGAGAACACTTTGAGAATTCAATTTTAGAAAGTGACTTAACGATCAACGCGGGCTTGTAAGGCCGTTGTTGTTGCCAGCCACCTCAATTATCGATGTTAATCTCGAGTCCAAAGCACAGCAGAGCAGAGTTTCGGCTGCCTAGTTTCTGATTCAATAATGTATTAATTCCATCCTGCAAATGTACAATCCGCTTTGGGGGTAGGTAGGAAGCCTCGTAGGAAGCATTAGAGCGGAGTTGCGAGCGCCGAATTCCAAATGAATAGTGGGAAACTACTGCTCTGTACTTTTCTTCAAAATCGATGATTTTCGTACGTGCGCTGGCTCCGGGGAAGCTTTCACCTTCATTTTTTGGCATCGGAAATGGTTCCAGATAAAAAAAAAAACCCCTCCAGTTTCAATTACCAAAAAAAAAAATAACCGTCGTTAACCGAAATTTGATAATGTGTACTTACTCTCGAGTCCCTCAGAATTTGCATTTCCGAATCCCTCATTTTTGCCAACAGCTTCTCCTCTCGGGGCTAAAAAAATTTAATCAACTCAAGAGCTCCCTGGGTACGTAAAAATCCCCCTCCTACTTCTTCTTTTCCAGCCCGCCGCACACGAAATAATCCCCCTCCCCTCCGCGAAATCGATTGTCTGCTCTATCGTCGAGATCTCGAGGTCAGAGCGAGTTGCACGCGGTGTGTTTATTATACCAGGAGGAGGGCGGGAGGGAGCGCGAGCGAAATCACTGCCAATTTCAGAGACCTTGGGGGGTAGAGAAAGCCCGCCAGAAGAGTAATGCTGCATTATCTGGTATCCCAAAATTCTTACATCCCGGGTGGAAGAAAGTTACACCTGGTTAGGGGCGTCCCGACCAACCTCACCCAATTCCCGAAGAACTTCTGCTAAGAAGAAGAAGAAGGAGAAGGCGTTCATCGTCCTTTTCCTGCACTTGCTCACACACATACACACACGAATAAAACGCCCGCCACCTCTGCACCAGCAGCAGCAGCAGCGGCGGTGGGTGCGATCGATACTCTCTCGGCTGCACTGGGTCTCGTCTCGCGCCGTCGCTGCTGCACCACACCCCACCTCTTCCTCCTCCTTTCGGCAAATTTCTTATATTGTCGCCGCTGCACCGTCGCAACGAGGAGGAAATGGAGTGTCGGGTGTAAGGATACCAACAAAATTCCCCCCCCCCCCCATCCCATCCCCACCTTGCGCACTCACTCTTATTTTGGTTTGCTTCTGGAGGTGTAACTTTTTGAAGCTTTGAAGTACCAGAGGAAACCTTGTTTTCGGGTAGTTTATTGTTGTAGAGCTTGAATTTGAGATTTTTTTTGAAAAAAATTTTTTGACATCTTTTCTAGGTGTATGTACTGTTGTATGTGTCATCTTGTCAGATCCTTCTTGAACTTCTTTACAAGCTGTTAGAACCTTGTATTCATGTACTTGACTGTTGTATAATTTAAGGTTGATGGAAACTTTTTGAAAACTGTAAGTGTAGGTTAACTGACAGATGCTATTAGTATTCATAGAGACAATTTTTAACATACCCTCATATAATTAAAGACTAAATTAGTTATTTCTGACTGTTTATTCCTCATTGTTGCTGATCATGTCTAAGTAAATCTATCTTAAAGCTCTGCTCAAGGTGTTAGAACCTTGTTTTCATGTAGTTGATTGTTGCAGAACTTGCGGTCGATGGAAGCTTCATGAAAATTGAACTTGTCGGTTACCTGATAGATGGTGTTATTATTGCATTAACCGAGCCACTAACCTCAAAAAAAGTTTCTTCATACTTTTTTTTATATATAAAAACTCGTACGAACGTATAATTGAAGACACATTTCTCGCTATGTTTTATCCTAATGAACTCTTCGTAAAGCTTTGAAAAAGGAGTTAGAACCTTGTTTTCATGTCACTAATTTTTTATCAATTACCTTGTAAATGAAGTTACTATTGTCTGAACCATAAGAAGTAATTATTAATATTTTCTTTCATAGATGAAAATGTTATAATGACCAACTCAAAGTTTTGTTGATGTAATAAAATATCGACGGTTATGGAGAGGTATAGTAAAGCTTGAACGAAACTTCATATCAGGAAGTTGTAAAATCGTGAATTATTTCGTGTTAGAGAAGACAGAAATTCTTATAGGGAGGGGAGATAAAGGAATTTCAGACAGGGAGGGGTGTTATGTACACCCACAGATTGAATTCGATTTCAATCTTAATTTAAAAAAATAAAAGAACTTTATTAAAAAGCCGAGTACCACATGATACCACCTCCATACGGCGTGTAAATTCGCTTTAATTGGATCTAGCCAACTCACTCCTCACGTAAAGGCTTTGGGGGGAAGAAAAAAACTCGCTCTCCCCGGGAATAAAATTTCAATTCGCGAGATTAAAAGTTTAGTATCAGAGCTCTGAGCTGTTACCAAGAACTAAAAAGAAAAAAAAAAAAATGAAAAATAAAGTTTTAAATAATGCCCGTACAGTGCCACCGCAGCTGCATTTGTCAACCGTGAAATCCAATACAAGTTGCAGCATTATGGACGGTGTGTAAAACTAGACTTGATTCTAAATTGACCGTGCATGCGACTTTATGCCCGCGAGTGTCGAATAATTCACGTAAAATTCTTCTGCTTCTCTGCGTGTGCGTGTGTGTGTGTCAAAGACTGCGTTACTTTTATTTTTAATCCAAGAAGCGACACTCCTCTTTCGTGTCTCGGCGGGAAAAATAAATTTGAGAGGAGGGCGAAAAAAAAGTCCGTCAAAAGCGAATGTCAAGTTTTCGGGACGTGAATATAAAAATACCAACCCGTATAAAAAAAAGTAGCCCAAAAGGATCGTTTATTATTGTTATTATTTTTTGTTTTTTTCTAAGTCTGCACATAATGGGAGCCTCGTAAATTATCAAAGTCCACATAAATTCGCCCCCCGAAAAAGAGAAAAAAAGAGCAGTCAACTCCTTTTTTAAAGCCGCTATATAAGCCAGCGTCGCGGTACATCATCGCCGTGGTTTTCTTCTCGCGTGTATTTATACCCACCTGGTGGTGGGAGGGAAGGGGAAGGAATGCATAAAGGCAGCAAGCCAAATGTGCAGCTTCGGTACGAAATTACAGGTCATTAATGACGAAGTGTATTAAAAGAATCGGGATTTCTCGGTATAAAGCCTTCTGAAATTATCCCGAGCTGAGACAATGTGCAAGATTGTAAATCAAAGATATCGGTGTTTATCTTCTTGGGGCAATTTTTTTCAATTTTTTTTTCGACCTCATGAAAATATATGAACGGTCTAATCAGAAGCGTGTTTTAGCGCAATTAGTTTTTTTTTCTTTCTTATGCCTTCCACCACCACGCGGTGGAAAAGAAATTTAATAGGCCATAAATTACCGTGGACGAGTGTTCTCTCAGAAAAAGAAAAAAAATTTTTTACTAATTTTAGTTAATGCCGTGTGTATACACTCGGATGGGTAATTATCTGAAGTGTTTCGTTACTTTTCTTTTCTGTTTTTTTTTTTTTTTTTACTTTCATTAGGGAAAAATTTTAGTGACACACAACACTTGCCCAAATTGTAAACACCGTACTCTTTGTCGTTAATTGAGAAAAACTTAAAGCGAGAGCGTTGATTAACGCTCGCTCGTATGATTCATCTTGACACTGTTTAATTACTTAACAGACGTTAAGAAGTGTTGAGTAGCCGCAAATGAATTAATTAAAAGTATTTTACCCGAGTGTAAAACACAACACAGCTGGCTTTATTAGTACCCCAGAATGATTAAAAATTATTGTGATCATACAATGAGCCAATCTATAAAAAATGATACCCTCGTTATAACACTCAATTTTATCAAAGTTAGAAGAGTTAGAAGAGTTCTTATACATATGTATAAATCTGACCGTGTGTTCTGAAAAAAGTAAACTCTAATGTTTAAAAAAAATATTTTAAAAGATTTAAGATTGCTTTGAACATCTTACATTTGTAAAAAAGACATTTAAATGAGTTTTTCTAAAATTCAGCAATATTCGTTATTGAATGAATATCCTTCTACATTACCCAATTTCATTAATCCTTGATTAATTTTGCCCTTAAACATAAATCAGTATATCTAAATTTCATTAAAACATTGAACTAAATTCATTGCTCTAAGATGTATCAATCAAATCAATGTGTTCTTAGACTGTTATTAGTATATACGTCTTGGACAAAAAATATTTTAAAGAAAAACCACAGGGATCCAACCAAACTTCTTCCGAAATTGTAAATTTTCACCTCGATATTTACATACGTAATCCCAGGAGGATTAGATTTATCCGTTCCTTTTCAGAGATAACGCCTCTATTTATATTCAATCTCTCGGAAAGAAAAAAACCCGGGGCCAATAACGTCCATGCAGCATATAAGAAGAAGAAAAAAAAAGGAAACAAAATACTTTCACTGTCGTGCAGGCCATAACGCGTCGGCTCCCTCTTCTTCTTCTTGTTCGTCTTCTTGGGTTTTTGCCCGCTGCAGGCTTCACTTTCTTCTTCTTCTCCTTTGCGCTGCATGAGATCAGTGCCCCCCTGAAGAAGAAGCAGCCTCTCCCGCATAAACGCGCCGGCAGCTGTTCTTCTTCTCGAGGGAGGTCGTCGCAGGCAGGCAGCAAAGATGTTTTATCATTTTCTCACGCGTGTTAGTCTCGAGGAAAACGAGTGATAATTCGGAGGGAGGGAGATACGCGCCAGACGGTTTTCCGGTTTACAGGACATATGGGGCTGCTTAACCTACCAGATGCCTGCTTTTGTGTGGTCGAATTCGTTGCAGCGAGTTTAATTGTTTCATTCATTGTATGGGAAATTTTTGAGGATAATGAGATTTCTTAAGTGGATGCTTTGGTGTTTAATGTTACAAAGATGATGAAAGAAAAAATTTCTTATGATTTGAATGTAAATACTCTGAGGTTGGAGTATGAAATTCATTGAACAAGTTGAAGTTTTTGGAAACATTAATTTATTAGGTTAACTTGGAAAGTTGCAAGTTTGAACTTTTCGTAATTAGAGGCTCGGTTGACTTAGTTGAAGCCCAACTTGATGTAAATTTGAAAAAATTAAAGCTCAGTGATTTTCAACTGAAAAACCATCAACTTAGAAAGTTTTTACTAACTCGAATTAGCAGTCAAAACACAGTTGAAGCTTCAGAAAAAGCCATTGAAGTGAAACTTGACAAAATAACATTTTTATTGATTTGAAACTCAAACTCAAGGTTGTAATTTTAGAAAGTTGATTAAAATTTAAAAAAAACTCGATAATTAAATAAAAAGTCAGGAGATTTACGATATCGTTAACGCGACCAAAAGACATTTCAATAAACTGACGCTCGATGATATAAAAAAAAGTAAATCACTTTCTCTCCTTAAAAAAAAAAAAACGTGTTTTGGTGAAAATTAAGTAAACTCGCCATCGTCTTTAAAAAGATTACGTTCTTCGTATACAGGCCGCATTCAATTGTAAAATAGAGATCGCGGTACAAATCAATAACAAGGAAATCCCGAAACCCGCACAATGCACCCCGTAGATCAAACAAGCTGTAGCACGTCTTTGGGAGGACGCTAGCATTTCCTTGAGAAAAAAAGGCAGACTTCACGCTTCTAAATATCCTCCTATTTTTTTCCGAGTTTGGGGGGAGCAGCGTGAGAAGGTTGTTTAGGAAAACACGACGCGCGGGCCGGGTTAATTTTAAGCCTCTTGTGGGTAGGCCAGCGGGGGGAAGATTTTATTTTTGGACCGATCTTTGTGTGCGAAAAGCGGTAGATTCGTCGTGTTTGTACCCGCTCGAAGAGGATTGCGTAATGTTGGATGATACCGAACTGTTATCTGGCAACGACAGTATTTTTTTTTATTGGGGAGGGGCGATAAGTGCAGGACGGATTTTATTTTTAGAGTCTCGAAATTCGAATGTGTCCTCAGTTTATAAGCAAACATACAAACGAGAGAAAAGAACACTTATAACTGGGATCGTAAAAATCTCACTCTAAAACAGAGCCAGATGTCGATATTTTCCTCGCGCACGTGCGTATGACTTTTCTCCCCTGATGATGTGTGTGTGTGTGTTTTTTTTTTTTTTTTAGGGGGGTGCGGGAGTTATGGTCTTGGATTTTGGGGACGACGTTTATTAGATTACCTTGGGTTGTCGGCCCCCGTGTAATAAAGACAGCTGCCGACGACGATTTCTATGCGGGTCATTGATTTGATTCTTCGGTGATTATTCTCTGCGCAGCTAAAAGGAGATGGGTTTTCTTCTTTTGAGTTTTAAAGGGGGATTTTTTGAATCGACTGTGACGACACCTAGAAGAATTTTTTAATGCACTGCTTTGGGTTTGTGTTGATTTCTTTGGGTCGGACTTTTTTTTCAATGTGCATCGAGAGCTTGAAAAATATTTGATAAATATAAATAGTGGAAATTTTAAACTGTAACCAATAATTTTGTTGTTTATATATTTTTTAATAAAAATCTGAGTTGAATATGAATTCCACCAAGTAGACAAAGATTCTATTAATTTATTGGAAGAAGCTGAAACCAGCTATTTGTTAACTAGGTATTTTAAAGTGAAAATAAATAGTGGAAATTTTGAACTATTACAAATAATTTTGTTGTTTATATATTTTTTAATAAAAACTTGAGTTGAAGAATATTTTGTGGAAAAAATGTTGGATGGAAAAAATAAGGATGTTTGGTATACTTACAAAAAAATGCAGCTATTTTGTCAATTTTAATCGAATCTTCTAATAATTTATATCAAAATAATCGTTGGAGTTTTTCCCTATTTTTGTTCGTCTTAGTTTTTAGAAAAAACTGATTATTTGTTTAAACAATTGCAGAGGTGGTCTAAAAAAAATCAAGCATTTTTTTTTCTTTATCACTTGTAACTCTCTCAAAAATGCACAGATCGTTGAAAAAACTGTGAGATAGTTTCGGTGACACTTCAAAGAAAATTTTAATTTTTTTAAAATATTGAAATTTAAAATTTTTTTTATTAAATAAAAAAAATGTTTATTTTTATAAGATTACGTGTTCAATTATTTAAACAACTATTTCAATTTTTGAAAAACCAAAACGGAGAAAAATGGGAGAAAAATCCAACGTTTATTTTGATATAAATTATTAGAAGATTCGATTAAAATTGACAGAATGGCTGCATTTTTTTGTAAGTACCAAACATCCTTAATAAGTTGTTGTAACTGTATTTGCTTTACCAATGCTTGTTACAGTTTTAAATCCATTGTTCAAAATCCCAAAAAAAAAAGAATCAAATACACACAATAATAAACAGAAAAGACAAATAAGACCCTCGGAAAATGTCAAAAGATCTCATACAGAAAAAATTAGTCACTCGTCATCAAATCAGCATTAAAATTTTTTAAAAAACATCTCGTATCCTCGCTCGTATCGCTATCCGTCCATCAGGAAGAAGAGTCTCTCGTGGCGGAAAAGCAAAGACGAAAAATCAGTGGGTAACAACATCCCGTGGATCTCTTTTTCTGGGAACTCTCGGCTCGCTTGATAAAGTGGCTTCCTCTGACACACATGCACCGCGCACCAAAGTTCAATTTAAAAACGAAAGAAGAAGACGCGACGAGTGATTGAAGCGGCGGCGGCGGCTCTCTCCTCCCCACTTGCCTGGCTCTCTTTGTCCGGGGGGATTATTATTCCAAGTGGGCGTTGTCACTTTGCAGCTGCCTGCTTGCAGTACACGCGGGGGCCACTGCACTCCTTCGTCTTCTTCTTCGATGATTTAATTTTTCTTCTTTTTTTTTTTTTTTTTCTTGCTCTCTTTGATGTCCCCCCCGTTTTTTTGTGAATATTCATGAGCGGGTAATTGTACCGACTTTCGCTCTCGCTTTTTACCCTTGATTTTACTCTTTACGACTGATTTTTCAGTGTCGACGAGGTGTTGCTTTTAGTATGTTGTACTGATATTACCCAGCGGGTTTTTAAATTAATTCAATTATTTAAAAATTTTTTAAAGCTTTCAATTTTTATTTTATTCTGTAAAGTTTTATTTGAGACTTTGACTTAGCTGTGGTATATTGACTTACAAGTAATTTCTAAGCTACGTCACTGATTTGGAAAAGTTTATAATGAAAATTATATTTAATCTAATTTTTTTTAATTACACTTTTACTAAATCAGTTTCAAAATAAATAAATAAAAAATACTTCCGAGAACACTCCAGTCATGAGCTTTCGATCATGCTCAATCAAGCTCTTTATATTCCAAGTTAATTAAAATTTAAGTGTTTGCAATTACTCAAAAGTTATTAGTTTCTTTAAATGACAAATATAAAAATATAATAAAATTTAAATTAGTGTTATGATTTTGTTCTTGAATCTTTTTATCCGGGGCGAGGGTATTAAAAAAAAAAGGCATTCGAGTGGTAAGCTTTTAATCATCACTGATGCACCATAGATTTTAATCAGAGATGTGTGCCGTTTTTTTTTCTTTCTTTTTATCATTCATTAAACGAACAAATTAAAAGCTCTTAAATTAAATAAGCTCCATCTTTTTTTTTTTTTTTTTTTCCACACCACTCTAAAATATAAAACCGTCGGTAAATAAAAAGCACCTAATCCTCCCCGGGGGGGGTCGGGTTAAACGACTCGGTCGGTACATAAAATCGAATCAAACGACGGGGGTGTATTTCTCGAGTCGAATATTGGCGTCATCAGGGACAATAAACGACCGACGCGGCTTTGCATAAACAGGAGCTCCTAAAACGAATAAAAAAAAGAGCGGACTAAATTTCCATGCCGCCGTAAATAGTCATTATACTAGTGTCGTAAACTTTAAAGGGTGGTGGACGCTTAAGAATATACCCTTTTTTTTTTTATTGGCCGTCGTTTATCATGTAGATTATCTATGAATTAAATTGTTCGCTTGGGTTTATTGAATGAGCTTTTATATTATTGTTTGGATTCTGAAGAAGAGAAAAAATGTTTTAGGATTGGAAGCTGTTCTTTTTTGAATTCTTGATTTGAAATATATTTTACAATAGTCGCGGGGAATGGATCTGTTCGAAATACATGAGAAGTTGAATGTCGAGTTGAATTTTATTAAGAAGATTATTTATTTGTTTTATTTTTGCTACCTTTTATTACATATTTTTTTTATACTGCTCGAAAATCAAAAATTGAAAATTTTTCTGTTCTTCTGGAAAAAAAAAAAAACCATGAATATATGATTTAAAAAGGAAAATTAAAATTTTTATTTAATATTAATCAACCTATGTATCGAAATTTTTTTTTAATATTATATTTATATTAAGCATTTTAGCGCATTGAGTTTTGTTTTATCAGAAATTTTTATTGTATGCATGGGGCTCGAACATACGACGATGGATGAACTAGACCAACAGTCTAACCGACTGAGCCATTCACGGTACACAAACAAATTAATTTTAATTTTTAATTGCAACATTTCTTTTTTTCTGATAAATTATTACCTTTCTTATTATGTACGGTACAATATTGTCAAAATTTATGTTAATATAAACTTTCTCATTACTATAATAATATGACGCTCTAAATAAAAAACAGAAAAAAACACGCAACACAATTTAAATAATTTTATAGTGAGATCACTTAAAATTCTAAGCGATGTTATTAATATTAATATGATTTATTGTAATCGATTAACTATTCAATTAACTCATCTTCTTGTTTGATAAACGAAGTTTTAATTTTAACTGCGCAATAAAGTCAAATTTACTTTGTCACTCAACTGAAACGACTTTATTGTAAAAAAAAACCTTTTTGATCGTTTGACATAAGCTGATGCAATATCTACCTATCCTCAAAAATGAGTTCACTTTAAGCTCTTAGAAAAATCTATCAGGTAGTTGAAAGAAACTGATAAAATTTAAATTTAAAGTTTAACAGCCAAACCAGTCCCCGAAAGTTCGTCATTCTCCGAAGTAACTTCTTTCAAACAAAACTTTGACAAAGTCTCTCAGAGTCTTAGCCCACATAGAATTCAATAAATTTGGAGTAATCTTCCCTCTCCAGAGAAGATAAATAAAACTGCTGACACAATAAACAACAGCGGCGGCAGCATCTTTAATAATCCCCAGTCGCTCGACATACCGTAATGCTAAGCGCGACTGATAAGAGTTTCCGGTCGAGCGGCGATTTTCTCTCTTCCCTCCTCCTCGATTCCCTGCTCGATTTTCCGATTGATCCCCGGGAAAAAAAGAGGCCGTCTGAGAATTTGCACTCGATTTTTTCCTCCTCCGAGGTTTAATTGTTCGGTCTCCCCACGTACAGTTTCGAAATCAGGTGCCATGATAAAAAAAAAAAAAAAAAAATTCTGCACAGCAACCGATAAGAATTTGTTGTTTCACAAGTCTCGGGATTTATGGGATGGACGCTTAAACCTTAGTCCGAGTGGGATTCGTAACACAAAAGGATTCATATTTTTGGGCCCCCGGAGGATGATTAATAGCGTCTCGAAGCGCCCAATTTTCGCGGTATCGAAAATTTATTATTCGAGGAGGATTAACAAAGGCTTCGGGGTACGTCATTTTAAAAGATTAGTGCGACGACGCACGAGCTCCGGCGTTATTTATGCGGGATAATCGTCGAAATTATTTAGCTAATGCCTCGGCGTCCGGAATACAAAGAAGGCGTCTTACGCACGCTTGTTTGTTTATTTATATACGCGACTCGAGAGTCGTGGATGATTTTTCTTATTCCGACTAGCTCTGCAGCGCGCGGGAAAAAGAGCTTTCACAACTTTCGGAATAAAGAAAGTAAAGGTGAGCTTTTATTGAAAACGCGGTTTCCGGGTCACACTGGATACAAGCCAAAAAGTGAAACGGCGGGCGCTTGCTTGGCCTCCCGAAAGGAAATATAATAAAGGTTTCGGGCGGTTAACCCCTTACGTCACCGGTGTGCAAGTCAAGCGTGATTGGGATAAATTTTTTTTTTTTCATTATGTGCGCGATGATGAGATGCGTCTAGACGTGTATTATTGACGTGGGTGGAAACTACGTGATTTAATGATCGACGCCGCTGCTGCTGCTGCACGGACGGCTGCTAAAGATATTCCAATTTGTTAACTCGCTGTGCGTGTGCGTGTCATTTTTTTTCATAGTCGATATCTTAACCTCAAATATAACCGATCAATAAATTTCATTCGTTTATGGGCGTTTGCTTTATTGAGTGATAAATTTTCTCGATGAATGTTTATCGGAAGAAATAGCTCTGGGTGAAAGATATAATTTTATTTAAAATTGCTAGTTAACCGAAATTTTTAAATCTTCGGACTTGTTCCTTTCAGAAAAGTTCACTAGTAGGGTAAATTAACTTCTAAAGGACGTTGGTTAATTGTGAGTAGAGCGTTTGATCCTCAACAAAAAAAGTACTTGGGCTCAAATTCTACTCAGTGGGGGTACATGAATAACCCAAGATTGTTTTTCGAAATAATTTTAAACATTTGCTTACAAAAGGGAAGCAAAAAAGCAACGGTCGATTGCAAAAAAAAAAAAAAGTTGAAAAAATTTAAATAAGTTTTCTGTAGTATTATGTCAATACTTATTAAATTTTAATTTACTAACAAAAAAAAAAAAAATTATTTTGTATGTATATTTTTAAGTAAAATAGTTTAAGTTTTATATAGTCGCATGTAAAAGAAACTACGTTTGTCAAAAATGAATAATTGTCCATTAATTTAACCGATAATCGAATCCAAAAAATTCTTCATAAATCTGTCATTAATACCCTGTCCGTAATAAGCAACGTACCATAAAAGTGATTAACTTTTCAAGTTCATAAAACCCTCTTTCATTCTTTACACAAAAAAACTCGACGATCGAAGTAAATGTCAAGTACGAATAACTCAGTCTCGACTCGCTCGATCATTAACTTTAGTGCGCGCGCTGTTATCTAAAAATATAGAAAATTACGCGCTTGGAGAGATAATTTTCGCGTAAACCGCTCGCTTTTGGTTGCTTCAAAATAATCAAAACAAAGCGATATTTATTAACTTACATTCCTTTGTGCGCTGCACTTTATTTTTTTTTTCGCAAGTTTTTTCGGCGTTAATCACCCGACTGAATATTTCAGAAGGTAGGCAGCGCCGCTTAAATTTTCATTACAAAACCTGATCGATACCCACCTCTAGACCGCCGGGACCGCGAACTTTTTAGAAAGTTCCCACAGCGATTAAAACCACGGGTATATCCTACCACGGCGCAGTCGGCGTAAGTGAAATTATCATTCAACGCTGGCACAATGAAGTAATTAATCGAAGTGTCCGTCTTCTTACCCGGGGCGCGCTGTAGAAAGTAAATTCGTAACCCACTTTTTGCGGGGAAGTTAATAAAATTCACGCTTGCACGAGGATTAATGGTAATTTAGCGACGAACTTGCGCGTCTTCATTGTTGTCCTGCGAGGTAGTCAATGAAAGTCCTGGGGTTAAAGCAATTGCCGTCGTGCGTTTAAATCCATTTTCGCCTCGCGAGAAATTCAGGATTTAGTGAAAGAGATGAATCTTGAATTTTATTATTACGACAAGTAAATTGCAATAATTTATGTGGATGCTGTTATAAAAACATAACATAAATTTTTTAGAACCGAAATTAGCTATTAACTAAAATACATATTCATATTGATTTAGCTTTTATTTTGAGAAACGCTCAATTTTAAATAGAAATAAAGATGAACAAAAAATGTAAAGTTTATGAAGATATATCCATAAAAAATAATGTTAATTTTTTATATGAATTTTTAAAATGATTTTCAAATTTTCATAAGATTGCTCAGTTTAAACAAATGAATGAACGATCAATAAATTGTAAAAACTTATGACAATAATAATAAAAACACAAAAGCATTATTTTTTTTTAAACCGGATTAAATTAAATGGAATATTTATTGATTATTTACATTCGTTTTGACATTCATTATTAAATGTTTAAATGAATGCTCAATTTGAAATATAGTTAGCGGTAAAGAAAATTGTAAAAATTTATTTAAGTACTAGGCATAAAAAATCGAGTAAAAAATGCAGTTTGTCTTTGAAAGCCGGATTTAGTTATTAACCGGAGTATTTGTAATTATTTTTCTGCACAAAGGATTTCGAGATCTTAAAAGAACAAAGGACCATTTTCTGAAATTAAAAAAAATCAATACCTCGGATGATTAATACTGCATAATTTTTGTTGTTGTAAAAAATTTTATCCTAAGGATGGGTTACTTTGTATTTCTTTTTTATATACTTATACATGCATTAGTCATAGCAGTTAACCGACAATTATTTTGATAATTGTATTTGTAAAAAAAAAATTATGCATAGAACATATTTCTTTTGTCTACGTACTTATTACTCAACTCACTCAAGTATAGATGCAAAATTGCAAAATGACAAAAGAATCAAAAATTAAACCTTTTTCGAAATACCTAAATTCCACAGTTGAAAAATTTGCTGAAATAGCTGTTATTATTGCACTAAAAAGTAAGCTGAGACTCGGCTATTAGTAACATTTTTATGAAAATTATCGTTTAATTTTCTAAAATAAGGTTTTATATAATTTAGATGAAATAGTAAGAGGGGTTTGAGTTTATTTATTTTTGATATAAAAATAAATAAACGTTGACGCAACCAAATTTGAACAACTTATTTCTCAGTGCAGCTAAATAAACTTCAACAAATCGTCTTAAACACGAGTAAAAAAATTATTTGAAAAAAATTGTGCACTCGAACAGGTGTTCTTAAACTTGCACACAAAAAACAAAAATATTAATTTTTTTTCCATTGCTCCCCAAAATCGACTCCACCGAAGTCATATTCATAGCGTCAGGTGTAATTACAACAATTGCCGCCGGAACGCGTGCACATCCTGCATAATCCCAATGAAAGAAGAAGAAGAAGCAGAAGGAGGCGTCGCGTCCCCCGTGGTATAGGGCCGCACAAAGAAAGAATGAAAAAAAAAGGAAAATAAATAAAAGGGAGGGAGGGCTAAAGTATATGGAGCCTTTGCTGGTAAAAATGCCGTTCTCCTTCTTCTTTCTTATTTTTCTCGTTCGCACAATGGCACCCGGAGGGTTAGCGCTCGCTTTCAAGGTCCGAGCAAGCGAAATAGGCGGGCGAATTTCGACTATGCAGCCGAGGCGCGAGGGGAACGAGGAGAGGTAACAGTAACTCGGGATATACCGCAATAATAGGAGCCGCCGACGCCGCGCCACCAGCAGCAGCACTCGAGGACGACGACCTGGATATTAGCGATCCTCCTCGCGAAGTTCCTGGTTTAGTTTTTACCCGAAATCGGATTAGTTTTATCGTCCAAAAAATTATGTGTGCTTGTAAACGTAAACACCATCGGCGTCGAGATCGGCGTTATCCTCCACCAGCTCATTAGCATTTTGTTTTCATGACGAAATCATCTCTACCGATCCAAGGTCGTCTATCGGAGAAGTTTCTTTTTCCCGTATTTAAAGTATCATTACCCGGGAGGCTATTAAAAATTCATTAGGCCCGATGCAAACACCGAAATAAGTTTCGGGAAAGATCGTTAGAGGATTCAGGAAATTATAAATTACTAGCTCGTTTTTGGTTTGATTTCCTTGTAGCCAGCTCGTGGGAGATTTGAAAAAAAAAAAAATTAATTTGTTTTACGATTACGTACGCACATTGGTCGTGGTTTTGTTTTGTCAGTTACTTTCGAGTGGGAAAATAGTATCTGAAGCTGAAATAAATTATTATGTTTTTAGACTCCCGCAAATAATATACTTTTGAATAAACCGGATATTTTTGCTTAATTTGGCGTCAAGCGGATTTTTCTGCTTGATTCAAGAGGACATTTATGCGAGTGAGCGTACCTCGGAGCGTACTTTTAAAGTGCTTAATCATAAAAAAAAAAAATTTTTTTGACCGTTGATGAAAATGTTAGATATAAAAAAGAAATTTATATTTTTATCAGACAGTTGGACCCAGACGTATTTTTTTTTTTTTTTTTTTTTTTTACTAACGAAATTAGGTACCCTTTATTATTATCATAATTGTGTTGGATAAACAGTTCAAAAATCGACCTTTCTTTATTGCCAGAAAAACTTCAGCAAGTTGGGCTCGAACCGGCGATCCTTTGATCACGAGTCTAAACCTTAGTCGGCCGAGCCATTCACTGCATAGTATCGGTCAAAATAATTATATTTCATAAACAAAAATCATTTATGGCTTTACTGGGGTGAGATTCTATAATCGTATTACGGTAAGGTAAGGTAAGGTAACGTGGTGAGGGAGCCACCGCCTGCGCGGATTGACGTTGACGGTGGCTCCCTCACTACATTACCTTACCTTACCTTACCGTAATACGATTATAGAATCTCACCGCTGAATAATTGGTAGCCACCTTCATACCTGCATGTCGTAAAAATTACAAATCCTCTATACAAGAAGCAATTAAATTGACTAAAATAGATATTTTTCAAAACATTTTATTAAAATCTTACGTGAAGACTGGTCAAAATTAATTGTTTAAGGTTTCAATTAATCAGTAGCCAGCTGGTGGTCGTAACCATTACCAAACCCTGCGAAATAACTCCCGACACCTCTCCAAACATCTAAATTGGCCAAAGCCATTCCAAAAAACACACCTCCCCTCCTCTACATTTTTAGACTCCTTTCTTCTCTCGGAAGATCGGTCCATCACCTAGAAGGGCCGTTTTTGTAAAACGGCGGAGCCACTCAAAAAACTAATATCTCTCGGGCCGGTCTTTCGAAAGCAAAAGTGTATCCTCTCTTTCATTTACTTATCTTGAATCGGCCGGCGAAACTTTTTTTTCTCTCTCCTCCAATGATCTCCGAGGAAAATAAAAGCGATCCCGTGTACCCGATGCGTCACACGTCCCTCAACGAGATACGAAGAAGTTGAAAAAAAAAAATAAAGAAAGAACGAAGAGAGAGAGAGAGAGAGAGAGAGAAAAAAAGCGAAGGAAGAACGAAGCGACTATCTGCACGGACCATCTCCTTCTCGCCGGCGAAGCAAGAATCCTGTCGCTTATTTTGAAAGTCTCGGGGCCCCATAATGCCCCGTCCGGCTGACCTATGGGCGGTACCGGGGGGGAGGGAGAGAGGATTCGTTTTGTGATCTAGGAAACCTGTTTTGGAGGAAACCCGGCTGCTCCATGATCGATTGGTTTCTTTATTTTCGCCTTTTCGGGAGAGCCAAGCTCTATGATTGCCCTACCGAGAAGTCATTAGGGTGGTACAAAGCGGCCTGGGATATATGTAATCAGGGAATTTTCACAGGATGATTTTGAAATTTTGGTGCCCGAAGAACCGAGTTTTTTAAATGTAAGGATTGCCAGCATTACCGAAACGCGATTATAAATTCATGACCTTTAAAACGAGCTACGTCTTGGATGAGAACTCGATGGCAGTGGTACCATTGTTTAGAGTACGCTTTTGTGGAACACAATGGGAAAATATGCTCTCGTTAAAGCTTATTCATTTTTCTACAGAAAAAAATATTCAAATCTTTAGGCGGCATTCACGGAGCCCTCTCGAAGATTAAAAATTCACCCGTCGCCTTTGCTTTGAGCCGAGTCTCTCGGTAATCAGGCTTTTCATCGGCTCGCTTGCGCACACACTCCTGGGCTCGTAAGTAGGTCGATTCCCATTGAACCCTTGCACGTGTGTCCTTCCTTCTAAAAACTGTAGAAGAAAAAATTTTTCTTTCGGATTAGCGCCAGGTGGGACTCGCTTCGGGAAAAACAGTCGTAATTGCAGGCCCCCGGGAAAAAAAAAAAAAAAAAAAAAAAAGATGTACCCGCGCCCGTACCCCTGAAGATTTAACCCAATGACCCGGTTTCCCTAGCGCGCAGCTAAAGTCAAGGTGAAGCCTCCGCTGCCACGTGCGGTACCCATTCTGCAGTGTAACGCATTATTTTTCCACTGCACACTGCCGAGGGAAAAGTGGGCACTGGGATCGATTATGAAAACGCGCGTGCCGAGATATATAGAGATTTATACGATCCTGGGGTATAATGATGATCGATGATGGATTTTTATTGCCCGGTTTTATCGATCCGACGAAGCTGTCTATTGTTCCCTGGGTGCGGCCTTTGTTTGTTTGTTGGACTAGGGTTCCGGGTTTGCCGATCTGTTTTACCGATGGAGATTTTTTTTGTTGAGACGCGTTTTCTTGCAACAATTATTTTTGATAGATCTCTGAAAGTTGTTATCATTCATTTTCTCAACTAGTATGCATGAATTATACAGTGATCATAGTTATTAATTGTGTGTACATCTTGTAAACTTATACACAATATAATTACTAGGATTGTATTAAATGCATTCGTAATAGAATTTGATAGGATTTTAACTTAGAAATCTCGAAATTATCTTTACTACTAGTATGTATATTCAGTCTTTTATTCAAATTCAGTTTTGGTCAATTGAACTCCCTCACTAGGTACATAATTTTAAAACTATGACAAAATCTGTTAAATTATCATTATTTACATAAATTTTTGTCTCAAATTGATATTTTTAGATAAAAGTTTTGCTCTAATATTCAAAATTCTTGTACGTTCTTGGAATTTAAGTTGCCTTCGTATGTATTGATTTTTACCTGAGTTATGTAAGTCTCAGCTGATTTGATAAGCTGGGCAAGAATACGAAGCTGGATATTTTTGAAAAATCCAGCATCGGCTATTTAACTGTTTTCTAAAAATACTCGAAAATTTGTTTTTGAAAATTTAATTTCAAACTTATTGATTTGAAGAGAAATTTAGCAAGTTCCGAACTAATATTCTCGACTATTTTTGAAAACTGCAATGAATCCGATGAAATACTTGTCAAAATATTTAACAATCATTTTTTAAAAGCTTGCAAGTGAATGCAAACTAGAGTACATATCATACAAATTAAAAAAAAAAATACTTAATTTTTACGTTGACGTCATGTCATATTCTTATGTTTAAAATTAAAAAAATGCATGGAAATTAAAAAAATACAAGCTTTGGAAATTGATTGTTTAAACAAAAAGCATTGTAAAATAATCTTTCCCGGTCTCGCCGTAATTTATTATCGCGCGTCACACTCGTTAAGGAGTCATTTAGTGAATCACCCCTTAATATTAAGAACAATACCCATCGAGGTGAAAGAGAAAAAAAGTCTCTGGTACATTAACAAGATTAGCAATCGTCTTTTGTTGCTTTGTCCCGGGTTTTTCGCGACACTCTTCTTCTTCTTTCTTTACATTTCGCGCTGTTTTTCCTTTGTATGTTGGGGGATTTTTAATCCGGTAATTTAACACATGAGAAATAAAACGCCAGCGTCCACGAACTCGGTCACTCGGAATCATAACGCCCATGTAGAGCGTAACTTATGATTCCTTTTATACGTACCCGATGCACCTGGGAAGAACAAGAAGAAGTATGAAATTACCCCGTAATCGGCTGTGCGTGCGTGATCGAGGATTATTTCGATCGATTTTGTCGAGGATTTTGTATAGCAAAAAAAAAAAAGAAAAAAAAAAAGCTATACGTTTGCTGTAACGTGGGAAAGTTTGCTCGAACAATGGCTTCGATTGGTTATTAGCGGGAACGAACAATGAATTTAAAATCGTGAATCACACCTTACTTCTCTCAAGATAAGGCGAGGCTCCGATAACGATTTAAATACCCGCGGGATAGTTTTACCCGTGTCACTAGATTTACCTGCTTATCGGCGAGATGACCATCCCCAAGAAAATCAATGTATCTTAACTAAATTATAAGTGTTGATTTTTTGGATTTTTGTATACTGATGCCTGGATCTTTTTATTTTTTCAGATAAACCTGCGCCTGATACTCGTCAGCGGCAAAACAAAAGAGTTCCTATTCAGTCCGAGCGACTCGGCGGGGGACATCGCGCACCATGTCTTTGAAAACTGGCCCGAAGGTGAGTTTCTAATTTTTTCTTTTCTTCTAATGCCCGGCTGTTAATGTGTCATTAGAGAGAGACTTTCGTTTTTCGTCAATTATACGTGTGGGTTTTTGATCTGATATGAGACGAGTTTGATGCAGATGATCCAGTTTTATTTATCTTTGAAAAAAAATTTGAACTAGATTTTTTTTAGTTTTATTTTTGTTTAAAAATATTTTATTATATACGTGTGGGTTTTTGATCTGATATGAGACGAGTTTGATGCAGATGATCCAGTTTTATTTATCTTTGAAAAAATCCTTCAACTAGATTTTTTTTAAATTTTATTAATTTTCTAGTTTAAAAATTTTTCTATAGAAGTGGAGAAAACCGAGTAGACGCGCATTTAATGTTAATTAAAATATGCAAAATAAAGGTAAAAAATAAATTGTTTTGTTGTATTTTGATGAGTACTAACAAATATCAAAATTTTTTTTTAAAATATATAATCTGAATTTTTGTGAGGCTTTTGAATTGGTATTATGGATTGGGCTATTCTAAGCAGTAAAACTATACTTTTATGAAAGTTTTTTTAGTTAAATTAAATTTGAAGTTTTGTGAGTCAAAACAAAAATAAAAAAAACTTTGATTATAGATTTTTTTAATTTTTACGCAGCTGTTTATTTATTTTTATACTATTAAATGATTGCTGTCAGAGTTTTGGTAAACTCGTGTGATAAAGGCAACTTACTTATTCATCGTTCTCTGAACTGGGCTTCATTTATTAAAAGGTATTTTACTCGATATTTCATTTGATTTGATATATTTATTCAATGTACATTATGTTGTACAAAATTTCAGAATACATAAAGATACAAAAGTAAATGTATAAATTATTTTAACAGTAAATAACAGTAGTTTAGTTAAGTGATGATAATGATAACAAAATAAAAATAAAATTCCTATAAATGTATTTTAGGTATTCGTACTGATGGTAAAAAACTTATAATTTAAATATTCCTATTTAATGAAAAGCTCTATGAATTAAGCTTAATTTATCTTTATTTTTATATATATAAAATTAGCGTTCGTTAGTTGGCAATTAAAATTTTTCATTTAACGTATCAACAGCTATCTTTGTACGCAAGTAATTTTATTACAATCCTAATTCAACCGTTTCCATAAAAATCAAGGAATGAATTAATACAACAAATAAAAATTTGCATCTACGTTAAAAAACCACACTGACTAAAAACCTGACAGTACTTATAAACTTGAAAAAATTATCAAAGAAAACAAACGATTGCGCAACTATTAGAACCAAACGTAATTGTGTGGGTATGTTTTCCAGACTGGACGGAAGAGGCGGTGGCCAAGGCGGAAATCCTACGGCTGATTTACCAGGGCAGATTTTTGCACAGCAACGTCACGCTCGGCGCCCTCGGTCTTCCCTTCGGCAAGACGACGGTCATGCACCTCGTGCCCCGGGAAAACCTTCCCGAGCCGAATTCTCAAGGTGACTATCAAACGCTATTAAACTCTATTTAAAATATCTCCATCCAGCCTGCAATGTATATTTCCGCAGGAATCCTGCCCACCGGCGAGTACGTCTTCCTTCAACCCGAAGAGACCGAGTCCTAACACACCCGTCCTCTTTCTTTCTATCCGAACTTTTTCGATATTTGTAAATCATACGAATGAATAAACGCTTAAGCTGAGCTGAGAGTATTTGTTTTTTTGATATACTATAGTCTATTAAGGAAAAAAATTAACATTAATTATTGATACGAGTGCTTACTGCAGGTGGAGTGAGCTTTTAGATGACTTCACGCTCTAATGTATCTTGGTTACATTAAAAAAAAAAAAAAAACATCAAAATTAATATTTATAACCGAACAAATGGATTCGTGAAGATAATTACTCATAAATAAAAAGTAGTCTTTGTTTAAATTCAATTAAAAACGTTTTTTTTATTATTATTTTTTTTTATCTGATTATCTTATTAGTTGTTAATATTGATTAATTCGTGAAGAAAAATTTACGTCGTAGTAAAATACTTAATTTTTACCTACAACATGATGTATATCATGCAATTATGTGAATACTACACATCAGTAATTTAAATTTTCTCATCTGTCAAACAAGTATACTTGATGAAAACTATAGTTGGAAATTATTTTAAATACAAAAAAAATACTTTAATAACCAATGTTTATCTAATAAAAATTGCATAACGACATAAAAAAATTCATTTTGCCAGCTTGTAATTCAATTTTTCATAACACAGTGTTATTTAAAATACAGTGATTTAATATTAGATTAAATTTAACTAAAAACTTGTGTTTATAGTAATGCATTTAAAAAAAATGTATTTTTTTGTAATATTAAATTTTTTTTTCAAGTTTAAGTAATAAGTAAACTAAAATCTACTTTAGATTCAAATCGAGTGAATTTTAAAAACTTCTATCCTAACAATTTTAAACAAAGTTAAATTTTTAATTTCTCTATCTCAGGCAGTTAATTGTTATAAAAATGATGATCTCCTCAAACCAAGTAAACCTTTCCAGACTAACTTATCAACAAATTTTTTTTTTTTTTTTTTTTTTTTTTTTTTATAATAAACACTATTTAATTATGATTTCAGATCAAAGACAAAAGAGCAAAGGCGGTGGAAGTAGTTGCTGCGCGGCCTCGTGCTGCATCCTGTAAGCCTGCAGCGTCCTCCTTAGCAGGACCGATCTAAACAATAAAAACCAACCAACAACAACCAACCAACTTCAACAAACAAAAAACTAAGCAGGCATCACAACGTACACCATCACACAGAATTATATATTTAATTACATGATGATTTACCCACCGCGCGCGCTTGCTCATGGATGATAATCCGTGGAAGAGAGGAAAAGAGAGACAACCTTTTTTTTCTTTATCCTTTTTTTTTTTTTTTTTTTTTTTTTTTTTGATTGTGTAGAAATTAAACTCCTCTGTGTGCAGGACTGTGGAAATTTTCAGCGGTCGGGCGCGCGCGTTTGCGATCACGTTTTGAATTGTTTGTCGGCATTGCGCATCCCGGATTTGCTCTTAAATATTATTTTTTTAACGCACAACCGACGATACAAGAATTTAAAGCGCGCCCGGAGTAGAGACGACGCAGTGCACACAGACGAGGTTGTTGATTGTCGAGGAGTAGCCAAGGTGGACCCGGAGTTTAACAGCGAACGATACTCAAACGTGCACTTTCACTCTGAAAAAATTTGTAAATCGCAGCTTGTTGTGATAAGCAAGGTGCGAGCATGATGATCTTGTTTGCTTTTTACGAATAAATTCAATGTAAAAAAAAAATAATTTGTGATTCGAACGTGCAGTTTGTTTGTCGCGAAAAAAAAAAAAAAATATCGTAAACTTTTACTTTCTCTCTCTTCCTCTTTCTCTCTCTCTCTCTCTCTCTCTCTCGCTCACACATACTCATCTCGCCCCCGCGCGATTCCTCTCTCACGAAGAGAAGAATCTGGGGAGTGACTTCCTTGTTTAACGCCGCTGCTGTTGTCAACCGTTTCTCACACTTTCCTGTTCACGCTCGAAGCGAACGTACATGTGCATATCCTCGATACCTCCCATACCCCCCCCCCCACCTCCAAGATGATCTTATAGTGTGTAAATAATTAAAAAAAGAAAAGGAAGTATATATTGAAAATAAAAAATAAAAAACCAATAAAGAAAAAAGATGAATAAATAAGTAAAAAATAATCGTATGCGTAAGTGTACGCAGAATATATACAGTATGTAACATTTATACTCTCTCGCTTTCACTCAAGGAGTCGTGTTTTATTACATTGAAAATTGTAAATGTCGCGGGGATAAAAGGACAAACGCTGTTTTAAACATTTATATGTCAGGCTCGCGCGCGCGTGAATGTTGCTGCGTCAACCATTTTCATGACATCGCATCGATCGTCGAATTTTGCGCCTCTTTATCTCCTATCCCACGCATATTTGTTGCTCCCGGTTTTTTAAAAATTGGGTACTATACCGTATCCGGTGATGATATTGAAGTATTAAATATTCCATGGATATTGGATTGGTAAAATGTAACTGTCTTTCAGTAACCATGATTTTTGATCTTTAAACAAAATTTTAGTGTAAATTTGACCTTTTTTTAAAGCGTTTGCCTCATTTTTGTATTTTGACTAGCACCCATGTAAACAATATCATGTATGTACACACATAGGGCATTTTTACAAAGTAAAAAATATTGAAAAAATTGGAGATTGTAAACTCACTTTTTTAGATGAACAACACTTGTTTAGATTAATCATTTGAGATGCTACTGCTGAGTTGTACAGTAAATTACTCATTTTGAATCAGCAAAAATGTATAAATTAAAATACATACAGCTGGGATTTCTGTAATCGGTATGATAAATGAGTTGATATGTGAGCTATTTTTGACACTTGATTCTACGAAAAAAAAAAAATAATAATAATAAAAATGGAAAAGGTTGAAAAATAAGAATGTATGAAAAGATTATAAATATATTTAATTAAGTTGTAATATATGTGGTGAAAATTTTATTGTACTCTGAGGGAACGGGAGAGTCGTTGTGCTTTATGATGATTAATTAATTAATGCAAGATACAATTTATATTCGATGAAGTACGCGTAATAATCTTGACGCGGAACTCAAACGCATTTGTAAACTTTTTTTTGGCTACACATTAAATTTATCGAGCGCACGCGAGCCGAATGTTTTCTGTATTGCGGAATGGCCTACATTCGGTATATTAAATACAATGTCGTATGCATCGTTAACCATTTAAGAGAACAGTGATATAAAAAAAAAAAGAAGGAAGGAAAAAAGGCTAAAAGAGAAAAAAAAACATAATTTTCAAACTACTCAAAATATCCGCATGTGTGTAGCTAAACGATAATATAAGTGTATCATGGCATTAAGCGTAATCAATTGTCTACTCCAAGTCCGTTAAAAGGATATTTAAAGTAAAACAAAAAAGCGTGACCAACAAACGCCGCAATGGACGTATTCTATTAAAGAGAACAATGTTGTATGTGCAACGAGATAAATGTCTTTAGAAAAAGACCGAGATGTGAATACTTATTGAATAGATTAAATTGGTTGTTAATGGAAGTTTTGAGTCTAAACAGAGGCACAAATTAAAATCACGACGCCCGCCACACGCGCGACGACGCCTGCATAGTTTTGCAGACGTTTTCATGATAACGTCAAAGACCGATCAGTCGCCAACGAGCCACTGGTCTGTCTTTCGATACCCTGGTAAAAATGTCCCTTTGAAATTGAAAAAAATGGAAGTTTGATACGGCTGAGTGATCGATAAAACGTGTTGCGCGAGCCATTGTTTATTCCCTCCTGTTCTACGATCCGCTAGTGGGTCGAAAAAGAAAAAAAATTATAAAAATTTTAATATTTTCAATAAACTTCTTGCTGTTTGATTCCTCATCGAGACATTTTTCACCAGGGCTGCTTTTTATCATAGGAAAATGAAAATTTACTGCGAGAAAAGATATCAACGTTATTAAGTTTAAAAAAGGAAAAAGTAAAAAAAAAAAATGAAATAAATAATGGCAAAAAAAGGCTTGAGCTGCCTTTTTGAAACTTGACACCTATACACCATAATTATTATATATAAATATATATATATATTTTATTGCTAGTGGATATCACATAAGTACGGCAATGTAATATTCATCTGTACATAGGACAATTAATATGAATTCAACTGACTAGTAAATGTTTTAGAAATCGGCAAAAACAAAAAAAAATTACCGATAAGAAAGATTGTCATGAAAATAATGAAAATATTAATGAACTGAGTATGTTTATTCTTATTTTCTCATATAATTGTTATGCGATTGTAAAATCAGATTAAAATTAATAAGGACGAAGATGAAGGTAATGAAAAGAAAAAAATTTAAAAAGAACAAAAAAAAAAAAACAAACTAATTAATAATTGAAAATAAAAGCGAAGTAAAACGGCACTCGTCTCGTCACGGGAGGATACGAAAAAATTCAAAGAATTAAATAAATTTTAAGATTCTGAATCTACAGTTTCTAGTTTATTCGCTTTATTCTCATCGCCAATACTTAAAATACTATTCGATTGTTGTTAGATAATTTTACAACCTTGAACTTATTTTTTCAATTCAATATTTAATATAAATGTTAATGGTATTTAAACTCGTGTCTACCCGTGTCCACTGCTGACGAGATGCTGAGTCGATTTTTTGCAGATTTATTATACCTATATTAGGCTTACGTTACACACTTCATTTGTAAATATTAGAACGTATTTTTGTCGTCTATGTAAAATCAACGAGGATTTTAACTAATGGCTTAGTTCTTAGCATAACGAAATAAAGTTGAGAACATAATGGGAAAAAAATATAAAAATATTTGAAAAAGCGTATTTATTTTACCACCTCCAGCCTGTTTCTGATCTGAATTCAGATACTTTTTGATTTCAATTTCAAGTTGAGAGTTACTTTTTACTTACCTTAAGATCTATTTATATTTTATTATAATTCAATAACTATTATTACTGTTTGTTTACATTTAATAAAACTGTTAAAATTATTAATTTATATTGTTTTTGTTAAATTTTTATTTACTGCATGCGAGTTTTTTTCAATTTGATCAGTAAGATAATAAAAAGAACACAGCAATCAATTAAATTTTTAATACATAAAATTAAATATTGAATTTTTATTTAAAATATAAATGAAAATCAATAAAATTAAAACTATGCACGGTCAATCCTCTGGCAAAAAATTCAAACCAATTATTGCAGTCAAGCAGAAATCTTGCATGGCACAGAAATGCGGATATCAAAGTAAACAAATTAATTTAAAAAAGCTAAAGAAAAACATACAAAAACTTTGATGTATATCAACGACCGAGCCGACATCTCTCGACGAGAAAAATCAAGAGAAAAACACGCGTGCTAAGTGCTTGCGTTGATTTTCTAGGCATGCAGTTTTTTTAACGACCCTTAAACGGGATGCAGAATACAGTTAAATAACAGAAGTAAAAAAGGAAGTTATTTTTTAGATTTTCAAAAAAGTGCTCTATTGATAAAATTTTTTTGTGAAACATTATTGTTAGGAATTTATAAAATAAATCTATGTTGAAAAAATTTATTTATTTTTTAATTTTTACAACGTAATTTTTTTTTTTTTTTTTTTTTTTTTTTTATTGGACTTATATTTCCGAATTTAACGTTGTAAAAGCATTAAGTGTAGACAAGGCTAGTAAAAAGAAATAAAAGAAGCCATATACAATTTTCGTCTTACTTCTAGTTCAAGATGTAAATTATTGAAGTAATCAATATTAGTTTATTACTTTTTTTGTAATAATTTTTATTTATTCTGTACATACTTACTTAAAAATTTAAATACCTACAAGATTCTCGCAAAAAAGTATTATTCATCGTCATCAACTTTTACCCACTGCAAAAAGTATGTTCTCGAGTATGTTTAAAGTTTTAAATCCCGTATTGAATTTTTTAGTAAGTTTCAGATCTTATAAATTTAATTCATAAAAAATTAACATCTTAATCTCGTTTTGATCGTTCAAGTTTGGTTTTTAAATTATCGCAATCGGAAAAGTATTATCGAATAAATTATTAATTTACCCATAATAAAGTAACATAAATTATTCAGCTATAATTTAGTTTCATGAATTTTTTGCCATCTACTACGATTAGTGGAAATAGTGAATAAGTAAATGAAATTTAATGGTTCACAGAGGCAATGCAAGATTGATGTATAAAAACGGTTACTTCGAAAATTTAAAGCAAGTCACGAGCGTTTGACTGAAAAATGATCATTCACTGTCGAACAAGGAAACTCTTGAAGAAGATCGTTAATGATTCAAAAGTCGTTAGAGAGATAGAAAAAAAAGACGGCATCAGTATGATGTATACAGAGCACTGACTTTTCTTTTCAATTCCTATGATAATAATTTATTCATCTGAAGAATGTCAAACATAAAAAAGACAGCAAATTTTTAAACATACGTATTTTTTAATTATGTATATTTTATTATGGCTATTCAAAGGGTAAAGAAGTTGAAATAAACTGGCTAAATAAAAATTCGCTCAAACAGCTACATTTTAAATAAATACTCGCCACTTACATTATCGAAGACAATGATGATTGTTTTTTCTGACTTATCTAATGATGTTTTTTTTTTTTAAATAATTGCTTATAAATTTTTTTTGTTAATAATTTGCTTGGATAAAAAACAATTTATTCAGTTGGAAAATTTATATTTTATTTGTGACTTTATTTGAATTAAATATAGGTCGAAAAAGTTATAATACATATTCATGAGTCAAGATTTACATACAGTTAAATATTTTCCAATTTAGTGTCCGATACTTGTCGGAAATTTATACCGAAGGATTCATAAATAAACAAAAGATTAAAATATCAAAAAAAATTTTATTTGTATACAAGGTAATTTGATAAAGACACCAGAGTGTTCGAAACAGATGTCGTGCTTTACGAATAAAAAAATTTTTGTATTAGTTAAGTAAATTTTAAATTTTTGTTTATTCATTAATATTACAATTAAATATTATATATCATATGGTACATATGGTAACTACGCTTAGGTTCTTGATAATACGAGACATCATATTAAAATTAGTAAACGGCCAATAAATGACTACATAGCATTTAGCAACTAGAGGAAAAAAATGAATAAAGAATCAAATTTTTTTTTATAATTCATTTGGAATACATAAATGTATATTATTTATCAAGTATTAGTTCATAAATTTTAATGCAAGACAATTATTGATTGAAAAAATTGTAAAAAAAAAGTCCAAGTTTAACAACAAAATTGTAATTACCAAACGAATATCAAGTTGCACCGTATAGAACGCAAAAGATGAAAAAATCTTCATCGCAAGCTCAAAATTTAATCTCGCAAACAGCTTTCTTGGTTAGCGATACATCCGTCGGCAAAACGGAAGTTCCTTTAAAATATCTCGCTTCTCTATTTTAAAAATTTCTCCTCTCAGAGAAAACCCAATCCTCTTCGCGAGTATCATCCCGACAAAGCGCAAAACAATGATCCCCATAGAAAACCCGGAGCATAAAATTCCATACCGTCGCGTCGTCGGAGATTACAGCCGGTTGATGTAACCCAAGTAAGCAAGCAAATAAAAAAGGTGGGAGTGAGAGGGAGGGAATAAGCCTGAAAGTCGGCTGTGCGGGGTAGGCTTCAGTGCCATTCAGTGCCTCGACGGACGCCGAAGCGGAGAGTCAAGAGGATGCCGACCTACAAGCTCACCTACTTCAACATAACCGGTCTCGGCGAGCCGATACGATTTTTACTGCACTATGGCGGACTCGACTTCGAGGACCACAGGATCGAGTTCGAGGAGTGGCCCTTACACAAGTCCAGTGAGTATTAGCGGTTGGCTCCATTCTTTTTTTTTTGGATTCGCGCTTGATACCACCGGGCCACACCTGTTACCGAGACGCGACCGGCTTAGCTTAGTTTGAACGTAGGCCGAAGATAAGACTTTTTACTCGACTTTTTTTTTTAATTAATTCATCGCTTCGAGAATTTTGAGTAATTTTAAATGAAAGTATACAGTAAAAATGCAAGGGCGCCACGAGTTTAGGAATGCGCGGATAGAGAGGGAAAAATTTCAAAATCGTGCGGACTTTTTTTTCCCGTCGATAGAGTTTTCTTAGTCTGTTTTTTCTCTCTTACGAAGATTAATTTAAATTACGAGCGGTTTTTTCCACTTTTTGTATCGACGCTTATTATTACGCGATGAAAAATTACTTATTTATCGAATCAAAAAACCATCAATTTAAATTATCACACAGTATGAATTAGATTATTTCATGAGAACATTGAAAATTTTTTTGAGTCAACGTTCTCAGAAAAAAATTATGATAAACTATAGAAAATAGTTTTTTAAGTTTCATGAACTCTGGGGGGGAAAAGTGAGAACTGAGAAAAACGTAAATTTTGGAAAATATGTTTTAATTTCAATACTTGGTAATAAAATTTTTTTAAAATATTGAGTGTTTAAATTTTATTCTGTTTCAACAGTATGAAAATATCTCATGTATTTAAAAAAACTACCAAAGTTGTGGTTTTTTAATTGGAAATTTATTGTTCTGTCAGTAATTTTACAAATAAATTTAAAAAAATATGTTTTGATTCCCTAGTCTATTAATTAAAAAATTGAACTTCACGCACTTTTTTGTGTGTTTTATGAGCTAGAAAACCGTTAAAAAAACTCAAATAAAATTTGCATGGCTGAGAGTCGAAAGCCCCAAAACAAAATTTTGTCTAAAACAAATAAAAAAAATTGGGTTTCCGTTTTTCCTCAAATTCTTTATCCAGCAACCAAAAAATGCACCTTAATTATTACTTTTTCATTTTATTATTACTATAGTGTCACTGTAAAACTTACTGTACTCTTGAATTAATAACAAAGTTCAAATTAGTTCAAAAAAAATTTTTTATCGATCTCGCGAAAAAAATCACTTAACAAAACTCATTAATTTTACAGAAATGCCAATGGAACAACTGCCTATTTTCGAGATCGACGGCAGAGTTTTCCACCAGACCCGAGCTATCAGTCGTCACTTCGCCAAGAAGTTCGGTCTCTACGGCTCCGACGATTTCGAATGCATCGAAGTAGACACCTCAATCGACGACATTGAAGACTCGAGATTACGTAAATAACATTGACACCATTTTGAACCGTTAGAAAAAACGCGTTATAAATGATGTTTTGATTTTTTGCAGTTGTGACAAAATCGTTCCGCGAAGACGATCCTGGGTACCGAGCGAAACTGTTGGCCACCGCGGAAGAAAAGCTTCCCTTCTTTTTGACGAAGTTCGAAGAACGCGTCAAGAGTAACGGTGGCTACTTCGTTAACAACAAGGTAAATTTATCTGAACTCGTTAATTTGTTTGAAAAATTGTTAACTTTGATGGTTTGATTTTCAGTTAACTTGGCCCGATCTGCATTTCTCAGCGGTAGTCGAGCTGCTCTCTAACATACTGAAGAAAGACATTATCGCCGACTTTCCAACACTGAAAAAGCTGTACGAAACCGTTCGTTCGACCCCCAAGATAAAAGCTTACCTGGATAAGCGGCCCAAAACCAATCTTTAAATCAGATAAACCAATAAAAAGCCTTTATTCTTGAAAAAAAAATCTTTTTATTCCTCCTTACACACAAGTCACAATTTCATACTCGCATCAGCATTCGACCAAGTTATTCGTAAATTATATTACAACAGCTATTTTACATTTACAAATAATAATATATATTTAACACGTCATTCAACTAAGATAAAAAAAAAGGGTAAGTTAACTTATGAACTTCAACTACGTTAAATCGGACGGTGGGGCGAGCGACTGGTGCAACTTTGACACGGCCGTCTGCACGATCTGCTGGAGAGTATCTTCCTCGTCGCACGTCACGTTAAGGTTCAGCAGGTCTATGTGAGCTTTTTTGCCATCGACAGTCACGTAGAGCTGCTCGCCCTTAAATATCTTGGGCACCGAGTCCTCGCCAAACATCTCCTGGAGCATCTCAATTAAACACTCCTTGAAGTGCATCCTGTCCATCTTCGTGGGAGCCGTCAGCATCTTGGGGTTGCTGTCCATGGTCTCAGCTTGGAGCAGGGCCGCGAGCACTGCGTCGGCGTACATGTCGTTTACCGGGGTTGTATTCCACTCCAGGGTTATAATTTTACCCTCGATCGTGAGGTCAACGTTCTTGAAGACCCGGAGCTTCTTGTCGTCCACTATGTCCAGGTTACCGGCTATTTGGGTCAGCAAGTGTTTCAGGGTGGGCAGAGACGCCGAGTAGTAGATGCTCTGGCGCTGAATAACCTGAGACATGCTCATCTCGGTGTACTTCGACAGATCGCAAGGGTCAAGTAGGTGATAGTTGAAGTTTCTCTTGACAAGAACGCCGGATAATTTCTGCCCAGGTTTGGGCCTGTTCATGGCCAGGGAGCCCATGACCTTGGCTGTCTTTTCACCCCGAAAGTACAGCTCCACGGAAACTGTGTTTCGCGGGTTGTGGATTTCTATCGAGGTCTCCGTGTCATCCTCGTACTCGCGCTGCAGGGCGGCCTTCAGTCTGCTCATCTCGTTTTGTTCGCCGTGCACGAGAATAACGTGAGGCGGCTTTAGAGCCCTGATGAATTCCGAGGTTTGCTGGTAGTCCGTGTGGGCGGAAAATGATATGTAGTCCACGGTCATTTTGAGAGGAAGCTTTTGACCACCGAGAGTTGTTATTTCCTCAGGCTCGGACAGAATGGTTTTGGCCAAAGTTCCCTCGACGCAGTAACCGGCGATGATGACACCGTTCTTACTGTCCGGACACCAGCACTCGAAAAGCTCACGAGACAAGCCGCTCTGCATCATACCGGGTGAAGCCATAATTACACATGGTCCTATGTCTTCGAAATGATCTATGCCTTTTAGATTTGAGATGTGCTTGAAGACGAAGGGATTGTTTATGGCTATTTGTCGTTTTATTTTATCGTTCATTGCGTTCACGTAAGTCTGGTAGACGGACATGCACTTTTTCGCCAAAGACGACGCGTAGTATATCGGGATCTCGTGAAGTTCTGGATGCTGGCTCCAGTATTCGTCCAAAATCAAAAGCAGCTCTTGCGCTCGGCCCAAGGCAAATACCGGGATGAGACACCTACCTCCTCGATTTACTATCTCGTGAACCAAACTAGTGAAACGAGTCTCACGATCTTCTCTTTTTTCGTGAATGTGCGTGCCATAGGTTGATTCCGTTATTAAAACGTCTGGGTGAACGTTTGGGATTTCTGCTGCCATTAAATGCCTGTCTTCTTGTCGACTAAAGTCACCGGTATACAAAACTTTGACACCTGAAACAAGAAAAAATGAAATAAATTATGTTTACAAAATTAATGTTTTAGAAAATTCATAACAATGAGTACACAATTTATTTACCAGCTATTTCAATCATGAACATAGCAGCACCAAGTACATGACCAGCATTGTAGGCCCAAAATTTGACACCCAAAACATCCTTTTCTTCATGAAAATTAATAGTTTCTATTTTATCCATGGATGCTTCAAGATCCTGTTCGGTGTAGAACATTTGATCTGTAGCAATGTTGCTCACTTTTATGTAATCGGATAATAAATATCTATAAATGGCTTTTGTTGCATGAGTCATAAAACATCTTCCCTTAAAATTAGTTTTTAATAAAAACCAAGGTAATGCACCACAATGATCTAGATGGAAGTGAGAAATCAGAAGCAAATCAATCTCATCTGCTTCTACAATATCTATGAAAGGAAGAGCATCAATTCCAGTCAGCCCTGGATGGATCCCACAGTCTAACATAATTTTTTTTCCTTTGAACTCAAGAAGTATACAAGAACGACCTACTTCTTGTCCAGCTCCAAGTGGTTTTACAACAAGTAAATCACTTTCCTCAGCTGGGATTTGATGATCTGGTTTTCTCTTTGCCATCTACAAAAATAAAATTTTATATTAGAAGTCATTAAATTATTTAAAATAAACATTGATCACTTTTTTTGAATGATAAATTTATACTTCTATCACTACCATGAAATTTCACTTACCTTTAAGCTTTGGTATTACTTTTTGTTCACTATTGAATGTTTTTTCTAAACTAGAGTTGGGTTTTTGTATCTATAATTTTGGAGGTTAGGTCTTTCAACGCTCCGAATTTGAAAGCACTTGGAGGCTTCGAGGCCAGTTACCCAGCATTTGACGTCGTAAAAACTCCTAATAAATAAGATTAACAGTAATATAAAGTTCTATTAATTATTAATTGTACTTTTTTTTTTAATAAAAAACAGTATAATTTTGAACCTCCTGCCGGCGCCAGAAGTCTGTCGCTTAGCTGTTGCTCCAATTTACGCCAGACCAGAACCACAACTGATCGATATAGATATACAAATGCACGTTTACCCACCACTTGAGGGTTCACATTTTGGCCACCAGGGCTGAAATACATGAGAAAATTGGCGCTGATGCTGGTCTGGCGACGTTTTGCCGAGGTCACGCTCTCTCTGGTTTGAGTTGCGGACACCAGGTGGAGCCACCTGACGGTCTCGAGACTTGAATCTCCGCATCGTTCGATTTTATTCGATTTATTTTTAACGTTTTTGTCATTGATAATGACTTTTTTTTTTTTTTTTTAAGGTAGTTGGCATGATTTTTTATATCGTAACTGAGTTCTGACATGCCAATAAACTTTTTAAAAACTGACAATGAAAGTTGTAATTTTTTAAATTTCAGTTGACATCAACTCCGCTAGGGGTGAAAAATGATGTAAATTACAGCGGGAAAACTTTTGAACTGCGAGAGCAACGGACAAACGGCAGATGTACGATCAACCATTGAAGAAGAATGAAACAGAAACAAAGAGTATTCGATTTCTTTAGACTACAATGAACGAGATACGCAACCAGCATTTTGGATAGTTTGGGGCACTTCAATAACTGTCTTCAATAAATTTAAAAAAATCCTCGAATGATCTTATGATACGCAAATTTTTTTTTAATTCTGAAGAAAAATTTTTTTTATCACTGCCTTACTTATTAGTATATTGAAAGCTGATAAAAATTAAATGTTTCTAAAATAGATTTAGAAACTTCTTAATTTTGAGCTTTTCTTAAAGAAAAATGAAGAAGTGGAATAAAATATCTCAAATAAAGAGTTATTATCATTCAAAAATAATTTAACCAAATAAACAATTTTTAAACAATTTTTTTTTTTTTTTTTTTTTTAATCAAAGAGTATATTAAAAAATAACATAATACATGTTTCTGTTTTGATCATGACCTGTAAATTAGTGCATGATTTACCATGATTCTATGACTCATTTTTAAAATTATTAGTCTTCCAAAAAGAAGTATTGACCAGCCCTCTTTTGTTCCACATCCTATTAAAAAAAAAAAAAAAAAAAAAAAAAAATTAAAAATTAAACGATAAAAATCTTGAACACAGTGTACTTAAATAATGATTTTTTTTTTACGCACCTTAACAGATTGGCCTTTATTTATTCGTGGTCTAAAGTTATTAGGATCCCGCCGAAACGTGATGCCCAAAAGCTCCAGGAACTTGTTCATTCCAGCTAACAAAGATTGTGGACAGTGAGCAACTGTGTCCAGTGAAGGTGTACCAGAGAATACAATTACGCGATCAGCTAAATAAGTAGCCATGATAAAATCGTGCTCAACTACAAATCCTGTTTTCTTAGCATGTAAGATAAATCTAAAAATAAAATATTTTTTATTAAAAATTTAATTACGTCAGTTGAAATAGAATTTAATTTCAATAATTGTATTGTAATTACCTTTTTATCACTTTTGCTGCAATCAAACGCTGTTCAGAATCCAAATAAGCTGAGGGTTCATCAATTAAATACACATCTGCAGGTTTCCCTAGACAAAGAGCTAATGCAACACGTTGCAGTTCACCTCCTGACAAGTTTTGCACTTCTTGATCAATGATATCATCAATTTTCAGTGGCTTCATTACATCAGTCACAAACTGTGGATGTATGTATGCATCTCGTATCTTTTCATGTAACAATTGCCTAACAAGACCCTGATACTTTGGACTGATTTTTTGAGGCTTGTAACTAATATGTAAAGTTGGTATATCACCTAAAATATAAAAAGTTATTAAAAAAATTTCCAAGCATTCATTAAACTTAAAAATGTTTTGTTTATATTTACCGGATCCATCGTCTGGAGGTAAGTTACCAGCTAGCATTCTAATAAAGGTTGTTTTTCCAGTACCATTTTCTCCTAATAGTACAAGAATTTCTGAATCAGTGAATTGTCCCTGCTCAATTTTTAAAGTAAAAGAGCCCATTGTTTTATTCATTGCTGGATATTCATAGTGGCTCATTCTTTTAACTTCTTCTTCAGTTGCACTCTCAGCTACTTTGAAAACCAAAGACTCCTCTCGGAAACGTAAATTTTCCGTAGGTACAAAACCATCCAGGAATATATTGATTCCTTCTCTTACAGAGAAAGGCATAGTAACAACACCATAAGCGCCGGGAACTCCATACAGGCAACAAATAAAGTCAGAAAGGTAATCCAATACTGATAAATCGTGCTCAACGACAATTATAAATCTAAAATCATATTTTTAATAAATAAGTCAATTTAAAAAATAGAAATAAAGTAGCAAGTCAATTATATACTATTTAATACTATACTTGTCAGCATTAATTAGAGATCTAATAGTAACGGCAGCATTCAGGCGTTGTTTAACATCAAGATAAGAAGATGGTTCATCAAACATAAAAATATCTCCATCTTGAATGCAAAGCATGGCACATGCAAATCTTTGAAGTTCTCCTCCAGATAAGGCATGGATGCTTCTGTCCCGGATATTTGTTAAATCTGTGAATAAAATACAAAGATTAGTATCAACATTGTTCTTTTAAAAGCAGATATTACTTACCAAGCAATTGACAGATTTTGTCCTGTTCTTTTTTTTCATCTTTCTTATCGAGTAACTGTTGCACAGTCCAATCGACTCCTTTGAAAGCCTCTGGAATTTTATCAACATACTGAGGTTTTACCAGGGCTTTCAAATTATCTTCAAGAATTTTAGTAAAATAATTTTGTAATTCACTCCCCCTGAAATGACTTAAAATTTCTGTCCAGTCTGGTGGATCCTAGACATAGTATTGTAAGTTGCAAAACAATAGGATATGTTTTAGAGAAATATATTTTTAAATTCATAACAGTACTTACAGAAAAACGTCCTAGATTAGGCTTCTGTTTACCAGCTAATATTTTCAAAGCTGTTGATTTACCAATACCATTTGTTCCTACCAGTCCGAGTACTTCTCCTGGTCGAGGAATGGGAAGTCTATGCAGTTTGAAAGAATTTTTGGAATAACGATGGGTTGTTTCTTTCTCCAAGTTACTTGGCAAGTTGATAATGTTTATTGCATCAAATGGACATTTCTAAAACCAAAATTTAATTTTAATTACTCACTCCATCAACAAAATTTCTAGTTAAGATGTAATTTATTATGTTTACCTTTACACAAATACCACAACCTATACACAGCTCTTCAGAAATTGATGCAATTTTAGTGTTTGGTGTAACTTCTATGCACAGTTTTCCCATCCTTACCACGGGACAGGATTTTTTGCACTCTTGTCGGCATCTTTTTGGCTTGCATTTATCCGAATTTACGATAGCTATTCTAGTTAAGCGATCTGTTTCTTCGGTGGCACGTTTTGGTGGCATTTTGTGAAAAACTTTCAGCCAACTCTGAGGTAAAAAATTTAAAAAGTTAATAAATGCTTTGTTTAATTGCTAATAAAAAAAATGAAATGATAAAAATCATACTTTTTGTCATGCCTTGACAAAAAATCGGACTTTATTTCTGGCGAACAAGCGCCAGACTGTAGGTAAAATGCCTACTGCTGCATAGAAATCCTGATGCTGGTGGCGGCTGCTAAATTTTTCGGCAACGTAAAACGTTTGAAAAAAATAAAAATGCCTGCGCGGAAGTCGCTTAAAAGCGCGATATTTAAAATGCAGAGTTTTCTTCTTAGTCTTAATCTGTTCAGACAACATTCACAATTATTTAATCTTATTCTCTGAAAGTTTAATTCGTTAAGTTACAGTGTAATAGTTAGTAATTGTATAACAGTTACAGTGAATAAGAAAGAAGAAAATTTACGAAATTAGCGCTTCCAGTTTTAAAAAATTACATCCAAAAATTCAATTGATGTCTACTGAATTAGTGTCTGGGTTTTAGATTGATCTAAGACACCTTATCTCAATATATACAATACAATAAAATAGCTTTCTTTGATTCTAATACAAACGAATCACATAAAAATTCACACAGTCGTAGTTACAACTATGATAGTTATAACTTTTATATTTTGCGCGTGTAGATTTTTCAAGAAGCAAAAGTTTAAGTGCAGAAAAATTCTAATTCTCGAATCGTAACTCTTTCGTTTTACGAAATCTGAAAGTCCAATGAGCGCTTCTCTACGCTCTTTGAATTTTTTTTCCTGAACCTTTTTCTCATCGTCAGTTGTATAGTAGTGCCGATCAGGGTCATGGTGCCCCAAAGCATTTTTCCTGTAAGCTTTTATGATATCCTGCGTCGAGACACTTCTGTCGATCCACAAATTTTTGCTCCTGAAATATTCTCTTCTGCTCTTCCTTGGCTTCCTTCAAAAGTCGTCCAATCTCTTCGCTTTGGCCCAGCTTCCAAACGCGTTCCAGATCGTAAACGGCTAAATCTAAATCTTTCAAGTCTCCTTACAATGGCTTTCAAATAATTTTCATCTAATCTTATGGCCTCAAAACATTGGCCGATGCATTCACTGACCTACCTCATTTTAAAGGCCGCCAGTGATTTATTGAAGAAGATCTTAACGTTAACTTTGATGCACACTTTTTGTCCACGATAATTTCTACGCTTTTTGAAGATCTCGAACAGCAAAAGCTGCGTTTACCTCCGCTTTTTTCAATGCAATAGTCTGCCACGGTTGAACGTATCCAATGCTTTTTTGTGATCCGGACCTAGACGTAAAACTTCTTGGAAATCAGCCTCGACGTTGCCTTTGAAGTACAAGCAGATAGCTTTTATGTACAGAGTATAGAAATAAAAGCATGAAATTTATAAGGATGTAACATCAAACAAGGGAAGTAAATAAAAATATTTAAACTACCTATAAAGCAACCATTTTTTTCCATGATTGCCAATATTTATATAAAAAAATAATCATTGTAACGAGCATGAGCTTTTTTATTCATATTAATATAATATTATTGTTAGTAAAATTTATTTTTTTAAATACCATTTACATGCTTCATTACATATAATATGATTTCTTAAAAGAAGCAAGACTTCATTTTAAAAAATTTATAACGTTCTCGTCCTGATAAAATACTGCACGCTTCTCCAGCTTCTTTGAACTTCTTTTCTTGAACTCTTTTTTTCTTCTCGTGCTTTATTGCGATGACGATCTGGATGATGGTCCATAGCTTTTTTTCTGTTAAGCCCGAATTAAGCAAATCTCTCTTAATTTATTACGAGGACATGAATTGAAATCAACAGAGAACAAAAAAAATATCGATATTTTTGTAAAAGAAACAACTTTTAATATTTTTACAAAAAGCAGATACAAGCTGACATATTTATACTGGTATAACATTCTTTTCTGTAAATCTATTTTTTAAGCAGTATCCCCACTTTCTTCTTGAAACAAACTTAATTTGAATCTTAATTTTCTTGTCTTAAAGGATCCGATAAAATAAAAATAAGTGCCTCTCCAACTTCTTTGAACTTTTTTTCTTGAAATTTTTGTTCTTTCAGTGCTTTGTTGCGATGACGATCTGGATGATGTTCCGCAGCTTTCTTTTTGTAAGCTTTTATGACATCTTCTGTTGAGGCATTTTTTTTAATATCTAATATTTTGTAGTAATTTTTATTTTGATTCATTTCTTGTAACATTCTTTCCTTCTCTTGTCTGGCTTTATTTAACAAACGTTTAATTTCATCGGTTTTGTCTAGCTCCCAGGCCTTTTCCAGATCACAAATTGCTAATTCATATTGATCTAACTCCACGTAGCATTTGGATCTCATAAAAATCGCTTTTATGTAATTATTATCAAGTTTTATTGCTTGAGTAAATTGACTAATAGCATTTTTAGTATTGTGCATTTTATAAGCCACCAGTGCTTTGTTAAAATAGAGTTTGGCATTAACTTTAACGCATTTTGGGTCTATAAGTAACGCTTCATCGTAGAGATCCCACGCTTTTTGAAGATCTCCGGCACCAAAAGCTGCGTTTGCTTCTTCTTTCTTCAAACGCAATTCTCTGGCAAGATTGGACATGTCCAAGGCTCTTTCGTGATCAGGAGCTCTACGTAAAACCTCTTGGAAATCAGTGAAAGCCTGGTTGATGTTTCCTTGGTAGTACAAGCAAATAGCTTTAACGTAGAGAGCATCTGCATTTTGTTTGTCGATATTTAAAATACCGCTGGAATAGGAAAACTAAATTTAATGCACTGATCTGAAAAATTCGTTGTCACAAAAAACATGAAACTTTTTTTGCTTACTTGGCATATGTTTCAGCTTCTGTGTATTTTTCCAAGTAAGTCAAGTAACTTGCTCTCAAGACTTTGAATTGTACGCTAGCTGGACTGATTTCACAGCACTGATCCATGAAATCTACGACCTAAAATCGACTCGTTAAAAAATTGAAAAATAATACAATTAAAGTACATAATACCTTTTTATAATCCTTCTGGACGGAAGCTTTTGAAAATCCCTCCATGGATATTCTTAAGATCCCAACCTGTTTAACTTCATCACACAAGGATTCATCAGGGAGTTTCAGACGTTTGAAGGATGCAATCGCAAGTTCGGCTTTGGGTAAATCTCCCAGCCTTATGTATGATGTAATTAAAAATTGAAATGCCGAGATGTATTTCGGACTGAGTTTTAGACTTTTTCTTGCATCCTCGATGGCTTCCGGGTACCGCGATAGCTTAATTTGGCAGATAGATCGGTCGGCGTATAGACTGGCAAACTCAGGAGTTCGAGGACACCAGTATATAATCTCGGAAAAAATTTCCAACGCCTGCTCGTATTGTTTTTCCGCATAGTGCTGTTTCGCCAGTATTTTTTTTTCGGTAATTTTTTTTCTGAGATCTTCTTGTTCTGGAAAATATCTGAAGATATCAGCAACGAATTGCACTAGGCTGATTTTGGCTCTTCTGGTCGACGATCCGTTAGGTGGACTGTCCGTGGCGCTAGTTTCATTCATTTCTAAAAACATAATGAATTTTTATTATGAATATCAAAAGGGTCAGATACTCTATAAAATTAAATATATTTTGAGATTTTGATTTCTTTCTAAAACTTCATCTTTAAATTTTCATGAATCTTAAATATTATATAGTTATTATAGAAATTTTAGAACAACCAATACTTATTCCAGTTATTTTTTTCATTTAACAAAAAATGTTCTCGGAGAACTTACTGCTTTGAACTACCCGTTAAATCTTTAGCACACGGTAAATTTTTTTAAATAACTTTTTGACTTTATTCTAATAAAGCATTTATTTAAAGATAAAAAATTTTAACTATCCCGGAATTTCAAACTATCATGTAGAACATTTATTGAAACGACAGGAAAGACACGACTGTAGTAGCAAGTTCTTATGCAGTCAATTTAACAATCGCCTGCACTGGTCTTCAGTTGCGTTACATATGCGAGTTATTAGAAAAATTCAAAACAAACTATCGGTCTCGTATATCTTACAATATCGATCACAGTAAGTATGTCTCGACTTCTTCTAGTTGAGTAAAAGTTTTAAAAAAGTTGGTACTTGGTTTTTATAATAAAAAAATCATTTTTATGTAAAACTTTGACTTAAAAAAAAAAAAAAAAAAAAATTTTAAATCAGTGCTTTCTTAGAGTTTTAAAAAAATTGGAGGAAACTTTAAGAATAACAATCAAAAATACGTACATAAACTAAGATGGGCATTGGTTTCACATCTTTTTTGAATATAGTAATGTTTTGCCAAAGTAACTTGGAGAGGACCTATGTATACATAAGATTGCAACTTTTTTTTCACTCGATTCAGAAAATTTAGACAAAGAATTGTATTTGCTTGACTGGAAACACGTTTTAAAATTTTTTTTCCATTAAATGATTTTTACAACAGTTTTTGTTCTATTAATCTTTGCTCTGTGGCTCTTACATACAATATATGTACATGAGTGTCGTTTAGTTTGGAGGTGTACACACTTTTATTAGAACTTAGAATTGGAAAACCCATTTTGATTTTTTAAAAGCTGGACTTAGTCTAGAATGACTAGTAAAATTCTGCAAATTTTATCAGTTATCCATGGTGGAATATGAGTTACCCGAAACTGTTCGGAAAAAATATGTTTGTGAATTTTTTGGCTGAAAAACTATTTATAATTGAAATTGTTCTATGTTTCAGAAATAATGAAATTTTTACTCTTTTCTTTTTTATTGTCTCGGTATAATATTCGAAAATTTCCATGAAAAGAAAAAAAGTTGAACTTTGTTTTAAGAAAAGAAAAAAATAATTATAACAAAATAAATGGAAATAAAAATTTTTAAATCTTGTAAGAGAAAGTTTTAAACGAGTTCCCGCCAACAAAGATGGACGATTTTTTAAGAAAACGCGCGCGATGAAACCGAAATGAACGCTCCCGCGAGCCCGCATCAGCTGTTTTTAAAACCATTGTTTACACGTTGTAGTCGGTTATAAGGAGAACTGATTCGCGATCATGTTAAAGAAAAGTTCTCCAATTTTTACAAAATGTATTTATTTATACACTTGAACTGTTAATTTTGTTGTTGTTAAGTTTGATAGTGTTGATATAATTTTTTAAACATGTCTCAACATGTAACGAGAAAAAAACGTTTAAAAACTTCTCAAAATGCAGCTGGTCTGCCAAGAAAAGACGACGGTAATAAAATTGATTGTTTTATAGATAACTTGGAATTAGTAGGTGATAAATCAGAAAATAATGAAAATAAATTGACTCAAAAACTAAAAGAAGCTGGTGTTGAAAATGTTTTGGGATCCAGTATAACTAAACGCAAGCATAACATTTTAAAAGAAGACTCTCCTGTTTTTTCAAAAAAAATAAAAGTTACTACTGAAATAGGTAACAATAATGAAAATAATAAATGTCCAAACTATAATAATGGTAAAAGTGGTTGGAATTCAAATTATTTGTCTGTGCCAAGGCATAAAAAATCTCAATCATCCTTCAGAAATTCTAAACTTGATATTTTTAATAATATAACATGTAGCTTTGTCAGTTCAAAAATTTTAAGTCTTCAAGGATCGAGTCTTATAAATTCACAAAAACGTCTAGAACTATCAAGTTGGGGAATACCTCCTTCAATTCTTGAAGTAAATTTTTTTATTTACAATTACAATCTTTTATAACTCATCAATAACAAAATGTTACTTAATTTATTTAGAAATACCAAAGTCGAGGAGTTACTTCCATGTTTCCTTGGCAGGTGGAATGCTTGGCTAATAAAAAAGTTTTAGAAAATAATAAAAATCTTGTTTATTCTGCTCCAACATCTGCTGGAAAAACACTGGTGGCTGAGTTCCTGGTTTTAAAAACAGTTTTAGAACAGCGAAAAAAAGCAATATTTATCCTACCATTTGTTTCTGTTGTTAGAGAAAAAATGTTCTACTTTCAGGTATCATTGATATCATTTTAAATATTTTGAAATAAGTTTTAATAACTATCATTTTTATTTATTTATTTATTTTTTTTTTTAGGATTTACTTTCTGATAGTGGGGTAAGAGTAGAAGGATTTATGGGAGGTATTGCTCCTGCTGGTGGTTTTTCAGCAGTTCATATTGCAATTGCTACCATTGAAAAAGCTAATTCATTAATAAATCGGTTGATGGAAGAAAATAGTCTGGATACTCTGGGAATCGTTGTTATAGATGAGTTACATCTACTTGGTGATCCAGGCAGAGGCTACTTATTAGAATTGCTCCTTACAAAATTGAGATACATGACTTTGAGGTGTAATGCATAAAAACTTTGAGATTAATATTCAATGTTTCAAAAATTTTATACTATACTTTATATTAAATAGCTTGGATGAAGTCAACATACAATTAGTTGGGATGTCAGCAACTCTTCCAAATCTCCCACTGATTGCTGAGTGGTTGGATGCTGAACTTTATAAAACTGATTTCAGGCCTATACCTTTGAATGAACAATGCAAAGTATGGCTTATAATTTAATTTTTTGTACTGTGAATATTATAAACTTAAAAAATTTTAATTTTAGATTGGTGATTCAATTTTCGACTCTAAATTAAGTGTTCTTAGACAACTTGAGGCTGCTCCTGATATAGTTGATGATGCGGATAACATCATACAGTTATGCATAGAAACCATAAATGGTGGCCATGGAACACTCATCTTCTGTCCAGCAAAAAATTGGTGTGAAAAACTATCATTACAGATGGCATCAAGATTTTTTCAACTGGGTATATACCTAAAAAAAAACTTACAAAAAATTTTATGTAAAATTTTCTTATGTTTATCTTGTTTAAAGGTCGTGATAACACACCCCATGGTCAAATACTAAAAAAAAACATAGACTTGGGAGCTCTACAAGAAATACTAGCTCAGTTGGAACACTGTCCAGTGGGATTGGATAGTGTTTTGAAAAAAACCGTATCTTTTGGAGTTGCTTTTCATCACGCTGGTCTCACCATGGATGAACGTGACATCATCGAGGGCGCTTTCAGGTATATGCAACAAAAAAGTTTGATAAATTTTTCCCACCACCCTGTTTGTTATAGTTGGTAATTATATACTTTTATACTTCAGAATTGGGTCGGTTAAAGTTCTTATAGCGACATCCACTCTAAGCAGCGGTGTAAATCTCCCTGCTAGAAGAGTAATCATCAGAACTCCAATGTTTGGTGGTAAACCCATAGATAGATTGACTTATCAACAAATGATTGGTCGAGCTGGCCGAATGGGAAAAGACATAGCCGGTAACATCCATTTAAATTGTTTCTGAAATTACCAGCTTTGAATAGTAAATAATAAAAGATTGATTGCAGGTGAAAGTATCCTGATATGTCAGCAAAATCAGCGATCCACGGCTGCCGTTCTGATGTCGTCTTCTCTAGAACCCATTGTGTCATGTCTAGAGGACTCCGGGCCTCTGATTCGCGCTCTTCTCGAAGCCATCGCCAGTAAAATCGTACGAAATCAAAAGGATCTCAAGCTTTACTGCAACTGCACTTTTTTATATAAATGCGAAAAAGACGAAGTCAAAGAACTAGTTGGAGACGCAATTCAGTTTTTGATTTCCAATGAATTCTTACTGTAGGTTAAATAATTTCCAATGCTTGTATAAATGATCAAAATCAGCTAAGTTCATCAGAAAAAAAATTCAAAAATTTAAATTAACTTTTTTGATGGCTACGGCTTATAATTACTTTTTCCAGATTTATCCAAAATACTAAATAAGAAAAAAAATATTCACAGATGATTGCAATTTAGAACTTTTAGAAAAATTACTTTCAATCGTACTAATTATATTTTGAACATGGACTAATATAAGTTAATTTTGGTCTTGTGCGCTTCAATTATTGATGTAAAGACGCATACTGTTAAAAATTACAGTTTGAAAGATGTTGAAGGCGCCGAGCAGAGGATGGTGGCCACGTGTCTGGGAAAAGCCTGCCTGTCCGCGTCTATACCTCCGCGAGAGGGACTCCTTCTGTTCGAGGAGCTTCAGAGGGCGAGGAAATGCTTCGTCCTCGACACGGAGCTGCACGTTGTCTACCTTGTCACGCCTTTCAACGCGGGCAGTCAGATCAGTCAGATCGATTGGATGATTTTCATGGATCTTTGGAGAAATTTATCCGAGAGCGAGCGTCGCGTGGCGCAGTTGGTTGGGGTCGAGGAAAGATTTTTGGTCACGGCGATGCGCGGAGTCGTCAAACCTGGTAAACCGGTAGGTAATTTTAATTATTTTTCAAAGTTTTTATTGATGGGATATTAATTTAAATTTTTGTTTAAAAAAAGCTGAGTATCCATCGGAGATTTTTTACGGCATTGGCTCTGCATGATTTGGTTCGGGAAATACCTCTGAATACGGTATGCAAAAAATACAACTGCTGCCGTGGATTGCTTCAGAGTCTGCAGCAATCTTCGTCTACGTTTGCAGGTACAAAAAAAATTTGGTTTAAAAATACTTGCCTTAAAAATATCCATTAAAGGCATGGTTTTTTTTTAACTAGGAATGGTTACTAACTTTTGTAAAGAGTTAAAGTGGGATTGCATGGAGCTTCTGTTTGCACAGTTTCAAGCTCGACTGCAATTCGGTGTGTGCAGAGATCTGCTAGATCTTCTCAGACTCCCCAGTCTCAACGGACTTCGCGCTAGAAGCTTATTCAAACAAGGTATCACCACCGTTGCTGAATTAGCCATGGCGAATGAGATCGATGTGGAAGATGCATTAAACAAAGCTCTTCCTTTTGAAAGGTAATAAAATTCATTAAAAACAATAAAAATATATTAAAAATCATAAGCAAAAACAAGACTAAAAAAAATTTGCTTAATTTTTTAAACAGTGAAAAAGATTTTGATGGAGACAACGAAGCTGAAATTGCTAAAAAAAACAGAATGCGGACTGTTTTCATTACCGGTAAAGACGGCATGACCGCTCTTGAAGCTGCTTGCGTTGTCATAAAAGAAGCACGGGTTTTAGTGAAGGTAAACAATATTTTCTCTTTACTAATAATATTTTTAAAATCATTTTCTAGAAAGAAACATTTTTATTTTTCATAAAGAACGAACTGGGCATTCGCGACGTGCAATGGACCCAAGTAAGCAGAACCAGCACCGCAAGGACTCTAAATTCCACGTCGATAAACAATCAGATCGATCAGAGATCACCAAGCTTATTAAACAACGCTTCTGGCTCACGAAACGTGTCACCAATGTGCAATCAGTTGAATCTAAACTCGATAAGTAACATCTCGCCCATACTGAGATCCAGCGCAGAAAATAATCCAGCCATCGAGCAAAATGTATTCGTGGAAATCCACGCACAAAACGATAAAAAATATGACGACGCAGTGGTCTTTGTAGAGAAGCAAAATGAGGCTGAGGTTGCTAATATATATTTGGAGAAAACAGATACGGGTGATAATGAGCAGAAACTAAATGTAAGTGGAAACCGAGTTTCTGATGTTTTTTCAAACTCTGAGGCCGATATAATTAATGAAAGTGATAAGCCGGTGGTACTTTCTCAGTCGCTTCGGTACAAGTTAACGCAAAGAACGAAAAGTCTGGCCAAGGAACACTTTACAATATGTTCAGCGGATTTTGAAGACGAGACCGATACTCGTTTGGAAAAATCAATCAGAAATACACCTAAAACAGATTCTAGAATACTCAGATCGAAACTTGCTAATAAGTTAAAGACTCACACAACAACCAATAGTCTCGAGAGTCCGATTGGTGTTAAAAACAAAATTATTTCTAGTAATAAATTAGACGAATATAATGAATCAGTAAAAGACAAGAATAAATCTAAAGTATCTTCTAAAACCGTCGAATCTAACCTTGCAGAAAATCCTCAAAATTCCTCAAAACAAGGTCACGTCACTCTGTGTACTATGGACTTTCAAGATAAATTGGATTCTAGAATTGAGAAATCAGTCGAAGATAACTGCCTGGTGACAGATAAAAAAAATTCCGAAACAGTTTCTAAAGCTCTCAGATCAAAACTGTTAGAGAAAACGCATAATTCGTCAAAGAAAGACCAAGTTAGTTTGTGTACTGTTGACTACCAAGATATTATCGAGCCTTGTGCAGAAAAATCAGTTCAGAACAAAACTGAAACTTCGAAGAAAGCATCCAACAGAGTCTTGAGATCTAACTTTTCAAAGAACAAGCAGAGCATCCTAAAGGATCAAATTTCACTCTGCACTCTGGATTTTGAGAGCAAAATTGATTCGCAGTTGGAAAAATCAGGCGAAGAAGCGAAAATTAGCAAATCTCCTGCTAACAAAGAAAACGTACAACAAAACTTGGAATCGTTTCAAGCCAGTGATCACGCTCCCGAAAATGCAGTGCAAGTCGTCGAAAACAAGGAACACTCGTTTGCTCTACCAACTCATCTACCTTCCAGAAAAACGAACGAAGAATCTAAGAGGGTTTCCGACGGTGTTGATTACTCGAAGAGTCCGAGTTTGTTCAGCGACAGTTCGTTTTTGGATGGACAGATGTGCAGCTTCCTGGAAAAGAATATAATCGAAGGCTCATGTCTCGTCGATTTTGAGAAATCCGACTTCACGCAGAATCGTGAGGATTTCAGAAGAACCACCCGCACCGGTAAACCTGAAAACCCAGAAAATCTTAAAAGCGGCACACCCACCCCAGCTCAGGCAGCGGAGAAGAATGTTGAAAAACCAGAGACGTCTGTGATTAAAAAACCAGTGGAGCCTACACAGAGCTTCTCACGTATGACTTGGGTCGAGGATTCCTGGGACCAAACGAAAAACGTGCTACCTAAGGAAGCCAAAGAACAGGTTTCGGACAGTCCGTCGCTCGTGACCATTAAGAGAACGCAAACGCGTTTAAAGCCCTTACCAACAGATCAATCGGTTCTCAACGATCTGCAGGCGAGCTCTTCGAAAGAAAAAACGTCAAATTCGCCTTTAAGCAACACACCGAAGTCGATTTTGAGGAAAAGAGTTTTTGAAAAAAAAGAGAGCCAGGATGGATCACCGATCAAGGCTTTCAGGACCTACAATGTCAGCAAGTCGATTATGCCGAGTTCTCCGAGGTATTGAAATAAAAACTTTTATATCATCTTAATTATGTAGTAACTCATTAACTTTCGAAGTTTAAAAATTTTTATCTATAAGAAGCTGTGCTTTATATTATATACTTTTTTTTATAAATACTTTAGAAATATCTACTTTAAATGATTTTTTTATCTCTGCAGTTCCATTAAATCGGATTCCGAAGATTCGATCGTTAGCTCGCAGCCTACAGAAATATCTCACACGAGAACCAATAAGACTCGTATTCGAATCGAGCAAAAAATATTAAGCACACAAAAAAAACTCAAAAAATCAGGTAGTACGAAAAATTCAAGCCCGAAAATTGATAGCTCCTCTGTTCCAATGTTGGTGAAGCAAAATTCAGAACCACTTTTTGAAGAATCAACGTTGAGCGACCCTGATAGCATTGAAAGCTTCACGATGTTCGATTCGGACGACGAAAGAAGATCGAGTGGAGTGAAAATAACAAAAGTAAGGAGTAAATCGGATTTTGAAAAAACTATCCTTTTAAAACTGAAAAAAATCTTGCAATGGCAGAAATTTGTTATTAACTTTTTCTCATTTCTTAGGCCTCAAATAGTAATTTTCAAAGTTTTCCAGGCGAGAGTTCCCTTTATAAAAGAGAGCTATCGCCATCTTGCGTAAGATTTTTATTCGTGAGCTGATTGGTGAACAAGTTTTTAAAATATTCGAAAAGTACATTTTGAGGTTACTCTTATTGTTTTTTCCTATGCGCGCTTGAAGCGCGCTCAGAAGAGCTAGTGATCTAAAAAAATTAAGCTTATTATACAGTGTGTCGTTCGTTGGTCAATAGAAAAATACTGCCTCAATTTACTTTTTTTATTTTTGCCAAATTCATAATTCATTTCTTGGAAACCATTTCCTCTAAAAAAATTTGTATCTCTTGGGACAATGTAATCTGCTGAACTAGAGAAATACAAAATTTAAAATGATTAACTCATTATTTCTTGTATCAAAAAAGTCTAAAAGCTCAAATTCAAAGCTTTTACTGACGTAGAATTTTCTGTATGAGTTGTGTATCTCTGATGATACATCAAGTTTGAAAGAGTTAATAATAATCAAACAAATCTAATGATCTGTAAATCTTTAGAAAACGAAGTCGTCAAACCCACTGCAATCTCAGAGCAGTTTTCAAGGAGAGGCTTTGAAGTTCGACGCGGTCGAGCCACAGAACGTCACCAACTCAAAGCGCACCTTCCGTTCGTTTCTCGGCGATATATTCATCGACAGCAAGGAAAATTTGAAAAGAACGGACTTGTCAGTGGCGTTCGTCAGCGTGCCCAACGGCAACGATCCGATGCTTTCGATCGGCAGCAGAATCGTCGGCGTCGATGACAAGAAGAAAAGTAAAAGAACCGATACTTACGTTTATGGCTGCAGGAGAATCTGCGGTATCATCTTGTCCTGGAGCGTTAAAGCGATTTATTACATACCATTTTTCAATTCTCAAGGTATATTAATAATTTTAATAGCACATTCAGTTTGGTACTTACATTTCGTAATATTAAAATTTTGTTTTAGAGTCAAAAGTGACGATAAAAGAACGTATGAAGCTTCTTCAAGAGCTCTTGACGAATCCTTCGATCACGCTGCGTTGTTTTAATGCCAAAGAAGTGTACAAAATCATCTACAAATGCTGCGAAATTGAATCGAGCTGTAACTTTTTGGATCCGAAAATCGGAGACTGGATGATCGATTCAGAGTGTTGCAGTAAAAGTTGCACCGAATTGGTATTGAAATTTTTCATACTTACATATTTAATCATTGAATGTCTTTTGTTACTCAAAGCTATTTTTTGTATTCTAGACTGCACAGTATTTTCCTCGAGGTTTAGGTTTGAACAAAAATTACGAAAACAACACCGGGGCACTCGTGGAATTAGAGATCGTACGAGCAAGTGCAAAGGCTGTTCTTGCTTGGTACACTACTCAAGCTATCTTAGATTTGATGAAGGAACGCAGTTCGGTTTTAATGGCGGCTTTTAAAGGTAAGAGAATTTTTTAACAATACAAAAATATTCATTTTTATGCTTATTTAAAAATTATATTTTGTAGAAATCGAAATGCCGGTAAATATTATTCTAGCTAAAATGGAACTTCGTGGTTTCGGTATGAACATAGATGCGTTAAAAGAGTTATTAACCGCGGTGAAAAATGATATGGCCAGTATTGAAACCGAAGCTTTTAAACTTGCTGGTAGAAAGTTTAATTTTAATTCCTCAAAAGAAGTAGCACAGGTAATTGATGATTATTAATTTGCGCAATCAATTTTAAAGTCTTTTTTTGAAGATTTTATTCTTTTATTATTTTTTTTAAACTAAAAATTTATTTCTTGCAGGTACTTGGATTGAATAAAAAAGGAAGAGTATGTACTAACAAGAAAGCTTTGATGTCATGCGAAAATCCAATTTCTAATCTAGTCACGCTCTGGCGAAAACTTTCCACGGTGCAGATAAAAGTAAGGATCAGGTCACAGCAGGCTTGATTTTTTAAGCATTAAAAAATAATTTGTATCTTTCAGACTATTTATCCATTGCTGCAACTGGAAAAGAAAAACGATCGAATCCACGGAAACTGCATTACTCGCACCGTCACCGGTCGTGTCTCCATGCATGAACCAAATTTACAAACTATTCCACGAGATTTCAAGTCTGACATAAGGTGAGTATCTTTTTTCAAACTTATCCTGTACTATGTAGCGTCTGTTCTTATTATATGGTTTGTTTACAGTGGCTGCGTATTCAGTGTTCGCATGGCATTCATTCCAGTGACTGGCAACGTCATGCTCTCCGCTGATTTTTGCCAACTGGAACTTCGAATTCTAGCACACTTTTCCAAAGATCCAGTCTTGTGTAAGCTCATGCACGGCCAAGGAGATATTTTCAAAAACATCGCTGCGAGGCTTCACAACATTGCTGAAGATATGGTAATATTAATGTTTCAAACCTGAATTTTTTCTAGCAGATGTAACACTTCTGAATTTTTTACGATCAATACCAATAATATATTCAAAGATAATCTATTTTGGAAAGTCTGATTTTCAATAATTGGGAACTTGTAATTTTTCCTAAAATTAAAAAAAATGTTATCTGTAACTCCTTACTATAGGATTTACTCTACAACTTGTCTCATTTTCAAAACTATTTAAGACATTATCCCTAAATAAACTTTTGGTAAGTAATAACTCTGATAAGTTTTAATGCTTTTTGACAATAGTGTTTTCTGTATAAATTTTTTCAAGCAATGGATATCGGATCTGAAAGGATTGAAAATTACACTATAAAGTTTTATTTGTATTAAAAGTATTTGTATGAACTGTTTAGGTCAACGATGAGATGCGACAGAGGGCCAAACAATTGTGTTACGCCATGATTTACGGAATGGGAATGAAATCTCTGGCAGAATCTCTTTCTGTCACCGAGTCAGAAGCCAAAGATTATTTTGAAGCTTTCATGGGAACTTACAAAGGAATTCGAACTTGGTTGAAAGCCGTTTCTGAGCAAGCTCGCAACGATGGTTTTGTAACTACGTTGACTGGTCGTCGGCGAATCTTATCGGGAATAAACAGTGATATTCCAGGAGTCAAAGGTAGGATATTCTCATTCATCACCATCTTCTAAAGAGAAATTTAGAAGTAAAAAAAATTTTCTTTATAGCCCAGGCAGAGCGACAATCGGTGAATACCAAAGTGCAAGGCTCAGCTGCAGATATTGCAAAAAAAGCGATGGTGCTGATTGAAACAAGGCTGCAAAAGGAATTCTGTCAATTACCGGTAACTTTTCCGACAACACAAAGTAGACGAAATTTACGAAGTAGCGATGCTGATTCGAGGCCTCGGGGTGCATATTTGTTGCTGCAAATTCACGATGAACTTTTGTACGAGGTAAAGTAGTATCAGTAAAAATTTTATCGTAAAGGAGTTTTAAAATAAGTTTCTCAATTTCAGGTAAACTCCAACGATTTGAAGTTAGTTGCTGATATCGTTAAAAAATCAATGGAACACGCTTTCGAACTTCGAGTGCCTTTGCCTGTTAAAGTGAGAGTCGGCACAGCTTGGGGAAATCTGGAGGAATACGAGGTTTAGAGATTTTCTTAATTTTAATCATTTAATCAATGAAAAAGTAAAAAAGTAGTGCTTTTGAATAAAAAAAACTACTAAAACTTTGAGATTTTTACTATTGATTGTTTTTAGCATAATTAAGTTTTATGTATAAGTATATTATTTATTATATATTCTCATGTTAATATTTTTTTTGTTGATTAAATTGAACTTTTTTTTAGTTGTTGAATAGTAGTTAAGGTAATTTTTTCTTACCCCGATTGTATAAACGCACCATCTATTTTTAAGAAATTAAATTTTAGGGGAGCAAGTGTAAATGATTAATTTATCAAATTTAGTCAAGTATTAATATTATTTATCCAAAAGTTAAGTTTTAAATGGAAAAATTTTTATTGTGATTGTGAATGTTTGAAATGAAAAAATATGGTCTCAATTAACTCTTAACTATTTTTTTATTTAAATAATTGTATATTTTTGTACATTTTCATTAATAAAAATTGTATATTTATTTTGAACTGTTGTTGATTTTTATCAATCAAAATAAACTTTTTTTAAAACTTCGACTGAATATATGTACACAATAAATGCACTTTTAGTTAAAAACTTAGTTAAACATAGTTATTATTGTTAGTCATATAGTAAGTGTAAAATCGCTGTCCAGCGCGGCGCTTTAGAATTCAAACGGAATTTTTTATCTGATTAATTATATTTAACAATAAAAAAAACCAGTAAATAATTTTTGTGGACGTTAAATTGATACTAAAATATTATTATTTATACCACTAATTTACTAGTGATAAGAAAAATTGATCTATGGTATAATTATCAAAATTTACAATATAATTTATCACGTTTTAGATAAATTTTATCATTAGACTTTAATTAATCATAAATTTTTCTAGAAATTTTAACATTCTTTATCCTTATAAAGGAGAAATTATAAATTGTCTATGTGTGTTTTTCACATACGTTAATGTTTTAAATCTGTCTCTATTGCACCTTTCTTTCTTTCAAAGCAGTAGCTATAATATCTTGATAATATTCACCAAATACGCTTCTATTATGAGAAATTAATATCGCAAATTGTGCAGCAATATCAGTTAATTCTTTTTGAAGAGGAGAAAGCCCTGGAGGTATTTGTTGAGGAGCCGCTGATTGAGATACAATTATGTTTTGTAGAAACTGTCTTATTCTGGAAGCTGTAGATAAATTTTTATTTTAGCATGAAACAGATATTGAAATTAGAAATCAAATTAAATATGATCAAAGAATACTCACTAACAAGTTGTCGAACTTTGTGGTCAGGTTTTGAAAGTTCTAGTACTTGATTTTCTAAAATTGATAGGAAATCATGCTGCTCTAAGCTTTCTGTATTACTCAAAGCTTTTTGAACATCAGCTTTTACTTGGACATGAACATTAGGCAAAATAGCTTCTAACTCTCTGCAAAAAAAAAAAAAAATAATAATAATAATTAAATTATCCAAAAAAACTAATTTTTAAAATTTTTTAAATTGAAACTAAAACTTTACTTATTAGAAGTGACAGACTCCAGCAGAACAATTATGTGTTCCTTGATTTCTTTTTTTTGTTGATCAGTTAAACTCTGCAGTGGTTTTAATAACAGTACAATAGAACCAGTTATAGCCAATCTATTCGTTTTATTTCGCAAATCAATCAATCTTCCTTGATCCAACATCAAAGTCTAAAAAAAATTGCATTCAAATAATTAAATTCATATTAAGTTGAGTAAATAAAAAAAAAGAACTAAAAAAAAAAAATTAATCACCTCTGCATTTGGACTGGAATCAAATTCCAATAAATCTAAATAGGCTTCCGCTAATAAAGAATGAGTAACTTGTTTTAGGGAGTTGGGATCAGTGGCAGTAGCATTTACTAATTCTGGTGTTAGATGACTGAACAACCATTTTCTAGTATATTGAAGACCATCGGCTTGTATTTTTAAAAATTCTGCAAATTTTGTTTTTTCATACTCAATGCTTGACGCAATGATGTTTGGTCTGATCATGCTTATTGTAAAATTGGCTAGATCTAACTTCATCAGTTGAAGAACTTCCATTATTCCTTTGAATGTTTCTATCACATTGGTACCTCCTTTCAACTCTTCTATTTTTTCGTCTCTAACTGGAGCGCAAATTTTGGCCATCAATGAAATCACATATTGAGCGTAATGCTGGAAGTCAAGCACCCCATTTTCAGCTTGTTGCTTGATTAAATCAATGTCAAGAACTTGATTAATGGTTTCTTTTATTCTTGCATTGTGTGGAAGTAGCAGCTCATCAAGTGACTAATTTGAATAAAAATACAGATTAAATATGCAAGAACAAAATAAATTCAAACCAAAGAATACATATTTTAGTTAAGTACCTCTTTAATTTCTCCTAATAGCCTGAGAGCTTGATTGTAAACAGGTGGATCCTGAGCTAACTCGTTGGACAAAATATCCCAAAATGCCTTGTGAACAATTTCCTTTACTTTTTTATGCAAAGTATTTTCTTCTGGTTCTAGTTTATCTATTTTAAAGTTTTTATCAACTGCTATTTCATGAGCTAGTGCCATGTTTTGCATTCCTTTGGCTGCTTTCATAATTTCTTCAAGAGATACAAATTTTGGTGGTGATGCGGCTACCCAACCATCCAACATAAAAGCACGTACTCTAAAAATAGACAATTAAAAAAAATTTAATTTAAAAATTAATCAAAAAAATTTTTTATGGATGTTAAAAATTAAAGAAAAGAAATAGAAAAAATTTTGAATTTTTATATACCTTTCCAAATCATCTGCATTACTATTTTCTAAAGGGGAAGGATCATAATCCATTCTGGGTCCTGAAGCCTCTATTGGTTGACTTTTTTGTTCATCATCTTTGCTACTAAAAGCATAAATTTTTATTAAAAATTAACTCTTAATAAATTTTAATTCCATTATTATAATTTATAAATAAATTACTTGTTAGGCATGTTTGTAATATTTTAAGACAACTTTAATGAAGCATCAAATATCAGTGATCTGCATCCAGCAAAATCTACAGGTTGACTAATCTGGTTGCCACAGCTAAGGAGGTCAAATTGCATCTATTAAAAGAACACCCACTGTGCTTTAAAATAAGAAGCAGCTTCCTTAAACTTGCTTTGCCATTTTAGTCTTCAAGTTTTCATTGTTTTGAAGAAGTCATTATGTGATCAAGCTGTCAGTCATGATTTATAGTGATTCATACTCTACACTGAAAAAAGAAAATAGTGTGAAAGAACTTTTTTTTATCAACACCATATTCAGAAAAGGGTGCCTCAATGTGAGAAAAATTTCATCACTAAATTTATAATGCAACAAAAATAAAACGTGACTCAACTTACAAAATATACTTTGTATAAAAAAGTATTCTGCTACCTATTGTCATTAAACATATCGTTATTTTTACCTATAAAGCCACTTTCACTGAACTCGCGTTATCAAAAATCGAAAAAACTACCAAACTACCATAAAAAATCAATTAATTAATTAACTTTCTACGATAAAAACAAAAAGTAAGACTTACGATTTAATGCGTATATATCCTGTATGTGTACATGCAAACAGCTTGCTTTGTTATGGATTTCAAGACGCGCTTGACTGCACCAGCTCTTTGAATCTAACGGTTAATTTTGACATTCGAAACGTGACGATAGATCATACTCCAAATTTAGACGTTGTTACAACAAAATCAAGTTCGCAATTCTTGTTTACACTTTTTTTGTTTATTTTTTTATTTCACTTTTTCGATCAGGTCCCGTGCATCGTCAGCTATTTACGCAGCTTTCCAGCACACAACATCCTCGCGCGAGAGTATCGATTAGACACATCTCGATTTCTGAGTACCGCGTATACTTTTCAAAATTTCAGGGAATACTAAATAAACTTTTGCAGCGCGACTGCACCTAAGGAGCGTGGAAACCTTGACTTGTGTTTGATCATGCATCAAGTAGCCTTGTTTTTCCTTCCTCTTTTCCTTTTTTCAAACCTGCTCACCTTGAAAGAAGGTAAAGGTTGACTTTGCACGTGGATGATTCATACAATGCATTTCGCGTTTTTCTTTTTTTTTTTTTTTTTTTTTCAATGTCATTTTTGATTAGTGCATGTAACTTACCAAATCCACTAGTCCAAGAAGAAAAATATCTTTGACTATCCTAGTAGAATTATTTATTTTTTGAAAATGCGAGGGATTGCGACATTTCAAAAAATTTTAAGCGGTAATAAAATTTTTTTACTAAAGATCATCATCAGAAACTTATTTTTTTTATAATAAACTTAGGCAAAGTTTTTGAAAACTTAAAGCCCAAAAAAGTAATGAGCACTTGGGAGAAATGCGTGGAAAAGAGAGAAATTGCCCCAAAGGAGTGTTGCGAAATTAAATGTTTGATGGACGAAATTTGCCATCCCGAAGGTTCCTATAAAGAAGGTTACGAAAAAAAAAATATCAAAGATACCAGAATATTAATAATTGGGAGCGTTGCCTTCACTCTCACACTACTCAAAGTAAGTACAAGTTTTTCTCACATAAAAGCATAACAAAACAAATCTTTAATTTTCAAACATATGTATATTCAAGATGAAATTCAGCGAAGTCGCAAAGGGACACCCTGATGTTACATTTTTTTAACTAAATCTCGCAGGTAACAAAAAAAAAAAAAAAAAAAAAAAAAAAAAAACAAGCCAACTGTAATATTATTATTAAAACTTTATTTATAAATATAATTAAATTAAATGTAAATGGTGAATCATTTTTATTTTATTTATTTATTATGAAGTCTCCTTGATCTTCCTCAAAATAACAAATCCCTCCATAATGGGCGTCAGGGGCTCGTAGTCCTCGGTCGCGAGTTCGGCCCGTTCGCCGTGGGCCAGGAGTACGGGCGTTGTGTGCGTCTGGAAGCCAGTTATGGTCTTTGGGTTTCCGGCCTGGCCGACGACATCTACGGCCATTCCCACCCTGACTGGGACGGCCAGTGGGGCAAGCTCCTCGTCGAACGTTACGAGCATACGCGGCTGCATCGCAGCGGCGAGTGTGTACAGGAGGTAATGTGATCTTCCTAAAATTACTGAAAAGAGACGAATTTTTTTTTATTAGTGTGAGCACTATCTTACTGAGTTTAAAATAAAATATAAAAAAATTTAATGAAATTTTTAAATTGATTTTAAATAATGAAGATAAAAATAGATGCACGTAAAGAAAATACATACTATTTTTAACATCAAGAAATCCTATGAGCGTCGCCAAAAGTCCAGCAAGGGCTACCGGACTGAGCAAAGATTTCTCACTGTGGAAGGGACTGAGCGTCATAGTTCCCTTACCCAGATGAATGAGACCCTGGGCTATTCTGACCATAAACAGATTGTTGGGGTCCTTAGCGTGGTACTGTGCCAGTTGCCGAAGCATGGCTGCGAGTTTCGAGTTGTTAGTACCGGCTCCTACGAGACCCATTGCGAATATCGCGTTGTGTGCCACCTCGGTGTCGCTGTCGTGCGAGAACTTCGACAGTGTGTCCAGGATGTTCAACTTGGGATTTGACACCGATATGAGACCCAGGGCTAGAGGAACAGATCTCCTGATCACGGGTTCGCAGTACCTAAGCAAGTGTCCAAAGGTACGGTAGGCCATGTCCGCGCCAATTTCTTCTCCCATGGCGATCAGGGCGATACCCAAGACGGCAATAGCCTGCTTCGAGCTGAGGTCTTTTTCCTTGGTTGACTCTTTCTTCTCCTCCTTCTTGTCTTTGCTGGACTTCTCCTCCTTTTCGGCTGGCTCGTAGTGCTCCGAGCAGATGTGGAGCAAGTGCTGGATCTTTAGTACATTTCCGGTACCGGCGTACGCGCACACCTCGACCAGGGTCATAGACATAGACCTGAAGGGCTCGGGTATGACCTCCAGGGCGGCGATTATTGCTTCGGCTGATTCCTGCTTACCCAGGAAGCACAGACCGAGACCGAGAGGAAGGAATCTTGCGTATGTGTCCTGTAATAAAAAAAAAGACAAGAATAAACATCTTACTAATTATAACGATCCAAATAAAAAATTCATATTAATATTTCATAACTAGTCTAAAATTTAATGCAGGCCAGAAATGATGAGATATTTACAACTAAACTATTAACTAAAGGTTTTGATCATCAGGAATTATTAAGCTCTATTAATTTTTACCAATTGACTAAAGAACTCAAAAGCAATAATTTTTATATATTGAGGTAATTGAAAACGAATTTATACTACACTTTCCAAAATTCAGATCTACTTAAATTTCTAGTAAAAACTACAAATATAAAAAATAATTATTTTTAAAACACATCCAAAGTAAGAACTATAATATTGTTATCATTTTATTAATTTTAATTTTTAAACTTGTGAAAATTTTTTTAAACTTGTTATTAATGACTTCATTTTTATTAACATCATTCTAGTATTATGTACTCAACGTTTTTCGAAAAATAAAAAATACCTTAAGCTCATCTTCTGTTTTTTCCATAAGAACATGCATGATGGCAGTGGTGACTGTGGCGTTGCAAGAACCGACGGCAACCATACCCAGGGCCATACCCGTAACGCCGATAACTTCCCAGCTCGATTTTGGATCGCTGAGTACTGGTATCAAGAGGCTCAAGACGGCTTCCCTGTTAGACCCGGCGTACGAAAGACCAAGACCGACGATGGCTCCGATGCGCATGGTGTTGCTACTGTGGAGAACGTAGTCCGAGAGAAGAGCCAGGGCTGGCTCGCACTCGTTTCTGACTCCGCAGTTTACGATGCCGCAAGCGAGGAGGGCACCCGATTTTATGTAGTCCTCCGAAGAGTATAGGTACTTGTCGATGGGCGTCAGACCACCGTCCACGTCCCACAAGAGGATTAGACCCAGCGAAGCCGTCGCGCTGAGCATGCCGTGCTCTTTGTTTTTGTACAGCCACTTGTTGCCGTCCTCGATAAGAAGCTTGTCGTGACCGAAGGCGGCGTTCACAAAGCCGTTGACGAAACTGGCGGCCAGATTCTGTCTCGCGGAGTCGACTTGGCCACCTCCAAAGGGCGGTCTCGTGTTTTCCAGGTGACTTTTGTAAACGTCGTCCGGTGTTTTGGCCTCCATGATGTCCAGCTCACGGGCCAGGTTCAAAAAGTGATTATTTAAGTGACTATTTGTCATTATCTCAACCAGATCATCGTAATAATCTATAGATATTGGCAGTTCCAAAAATATTTGTTGTCTACCAAGCATGAATGCCAGTTGTTTTTGAACAGATCTAAAATTAAAAATTTTTTTTTTACTTTAAAAATCTTAATAAATTATTAACAGTATTTTTTATGTACTTACAGGTCTGGACAATTAGTGAAAATATCTTCCATCAGCGGAATATCATTTAATTGCATAGCTAATCTCAGTGCTTGTGGATACTGTTGAAACTTTTTGTACAGTTTTAAAGCTGCCCGGAGTAACATATTGTTTTCCGGATCAGCTACATAGGGGACACAATTTGTTAAATACAAGCACACCCTTTGATATGCTGTGGTATCAACATACTGTTCTAAAAGATCGACTTGGTCAATCTCCATGAGAAGATCGCAAGCCTCAGTCTCTGCATTATGAGCCATGTTGTATGGTACAATCTCATGAACCAAAGAAAGTAGTTTTTGAGACTTTTCTTGATCCTGTTTAACCGAAGAATCTTCACTTGAAGACCATTCGTCTGCAAGTTCTCCAGATAAATGTCTCACATACTCGTGACCCCACTCTCCAATTTGAAGAGCAGATCCTGAAAATTCATAAATAAAAAAGTAGATTCAAACTAACTCTGAAAATTTAAGAACTTTATGTGATCAGTTATGAAAAAACTTTACCTGTAAGTCTGTATTTCAAACATTCTCCTTTCTGGCCCATAGTCATAGCCATAACCGACAAAATATCTGAGCACAGCTCTTTTTGAGTTTTGTCTACTAGCTTTTCATAAACTTCCTTTAATGTATCATAGTGAGGCCTCAAGAATTTCAATGGTTTTGGTACACTTGTCATAGAGGTGGTGGCACTACTAATTTGATTTCTCAGTGAATTTAAAGCATTGTTGTATTTGTCTTTTTGTGAGCTTTGTAACTGCTCGACAAGCTGGCTCAACTCTTCTTGCAAAAGTTTGTCTTCCTCAGACTGAAAAATAAACAATAAATCAATTTAGTATAGAACTATATTACCTAAAAACGTTCAGACAACAACGAAAACAACGAGACTCAAGAGTATTCACAAAACACCGCTTAAGCTTACCAAATCCGACTTTTCCTCTTCCTTATCATTTTTCTTCTCAGTTGGTGCGGGCTTGGGTGCTTCGACTTTCGTAGCCTCAGGCATTTTGCACCCAAATAATTCAATCAAATAACTTTTAACTTATCTCTAAACACTTAGGAACTTCCACTGGGTGCTAGCTTCTTTGAAGGTTAGGAAAAGATTCCGAGTCACTCTCGGCGGAGAAGCATCAAGCAGCCGAGTCAGCATCGAACTCGATAATCGAGCATATGATCGAGACACTCGACTCGAGTGTGTTGTGTAGTGGCGCGTGTGTTGTATTTATAAGTTTATTTTGAATTTCCGCGCAGATTTATACAAAAAATTTGATAGGATTTTCTAATTTAAAAATTTTTAAAGCACTATATTCAATGATTAAATAAAAAATTTACATGGATTTGATAAGGATGTTATTAAATATTTGTTTGAATAAATTTACTGTAAAATTAAGACATTCAATGTCTGCATCCGCTGAAAAAATGATAATTTTTTTAAAAATTATGATTAGAAGACTCGGGCTACGAACAGCTGACAATATCAGATTTTTTTGCGGGAGTTTTCTTAACAGTTTGTCGACAAGTTTGATCTTGCTCGAGCAGACCAGCCGACGTGCAGTGCTGATGAGGTGAGCGGTTTGATCGGACAGAGCGATGTTTTTAGTAATTTTTACTGTTAGTTATTTATTTATTAATCATGTAGTGAGTTGAAAAAAAGAAATTTTGTGGTCTCACTACTTTCATTATCAAATAAAAACTGAAGATGGAGGTTGAAAGCGTTGAACCTTGCACTATAATGGTACGTAAAAGTTTCTTGTTTTTTTTTTTTTTTTTTTTTTGTTTTTGCAAAATTCCATACCTATACATTATTTTTGTATAATGAACTTTTTCAACGAGATTTATAGATTTAAAATATTAAAACATGTATACAAATAGGTAGCTATATGCCTATATATTTTTCTTCATCATAATTTTTTTTCAACTATGATTTCATAAAATATGCAAGGAGCAGCAATTTCCCCATGGCAAAGACCGAGGCAAAGACTTTACCTGTCGATGTCTCAAACGTTTTTATTTTTAAGTAGTCAAAATTAACTTTGATTCTTTTTTTTTTTTTTTTTTAATTCATCCCATTTATTATTTACCCATAATAATGATTTAAAATAATGAAGATTAAGTATTCTGTATACAAAAAATATCTCGATCAAAATATCCCCGGATTTAAATGCCATAGTAATTTTTTTAAATGGGCCATACGACCGTGGACAAAGTCGATCTGGTTTAAATTGACATTTTTATGTTAATAATATAATAGATATACTTAAATTTTTTTTTTATTAAGTTAAAATTCTTTAGCCATTTAAAAGATTAAGGGTTCACATAATATTGTCGAGTCAGGTTACTATAGGTATCAAGAAAAAAAAAAAAAAAAAACATTTATACAATTTTATAACAATTTATTTCATACTATAGAGACAAACATGTAAGATACTTAATTTTTAATTTGAAAGATGATATATAATATTGTGATAACGATGAAATATAAACGAATTATTTTTAACTCGATTTTTAAGCATTTTTCAATTTATTCGAGATTTATTGTACAATTTATATTTGACTTTGATAAAAATATTCTTAGACCATTTATTAAAATATCACGAAGTTTAACAAAGCTCAAAAACACAAATTAACAATTTATTAATTATTTGTTTATCATTAACTTCAATTTAATAATTATAAAATTATATAATTTTAAAATTTTATTTCTTTCACAACTTACAAAATACGTCAACGTACTACGTACATACAATATTTTATTAAAGAAAAAAACGGTTAAATAAAATAAATACATTAGAGGAAAAATATACGTAACGATGTTTTTTTTATTTTATATATATTTTTTATTTTTTTTAAATCTTAAAATAAATTCATATACTCTATATATAAATATACAATAAATGTGTGTATAAGCGCAATTTTACAACAGTGCATTTGTGTGTCGATCATTATCATTACTTCGTCAAAAATAAGTAATACCGTACAAAAAATTTGAGCAAATAAAAATTAAATTCATTAACTTATACTTGGCGATGGATAGTAGATATTATTTATGAGTTTTTATTTCTTCCTTAATGTTAATTTCAAGTGTATATCAAAAAGGTTTGATATAAAACAGAGAAAAGAAAATAGGGTTTCGGTGAAACGAGAAATGACGCGCTTGCCAGTTTATTGTCCTCAGAATTTTTCTTGTGTACTTTTTCAGTAATCGGTGACGTCAGGACCTGAAAAATTAAATGAACAAATGTTTAATTTTATTTATTTATATCATTTTTTTTTTAAAGAGTCAAATTCAAAAACATTGATAGACAGCATTTTTATGTACATTTTATTTGGGTCAATAAATTGCTCATAATAATTTTTTATTGTAAAACTATAAACTGAAAACAATTAACTAATATTTGTAACATTACAATTTTTTTTAATTTAAAAATTTTCCAATTTTTCAATAGCTGCAAACAGGGTGTTTAAAACATGCATTAAATCATCACTCTCTGTAAACTCCGAACAAGTAAAAATCATGCAATTTTTATGAACCAATCCTAAAAGTTTCAATTGACACTTTTATTTTTTGTTAAGACGTGAACATTTTCCCTGTTATTTAATCAAACATGCAAAATAAAATTATTTTCTATTCAATTATTACATCTTATTTATTGTTATTTCACGATATTAAACATGAAAATTTTCGACAAGATTACCCATTCGAATCCGTATGATAAAGAGAATCGACTTTTCGGTTCCTGTCGACGCAATACTTGAATATTTATTAATTTTAAACAAACTTAAAAATGTGAAACCAATACGAATAGCTATATTTATCTGAATTGCAGAGAGATAAAAGAGAACCCAACCAGACGTAATTTATAAAGAACTTTTAATCACTCTTCTTCCGCGAATTTTTATCATTCTTCAAATTAGAATATGTATATACAGAAAAAAATTTTTTTTTTTGGCTCATGCAAACTTTGTTTTATTTAAAAATTTATGAAAAGCAAAACTTGAATGACAAAAATTCGCTTGCAAAGCTAGGTCAAAGGTCGTTATAAATCCTCGTCAGTTGGAAGGCGATATAAACATGAGATGAGAAGAGAAAAAGGGTACAGTACAGGAGGAAGGTGTCAAAAATAAGTATCTTCTTCATTGAAAAATTCCAAAAAAACCTGAAGAAGATGGTATCGTAAAAAAAAGGGGTCATAAGTACCGATTGTCATTTAAAAATCTCGTCTTCTGACCATAGTACAACGCGCGTGATTTCAAAAACACTCTAAAGTCAGCAACGCCTACTGGTTCTCTGGGGAGTTGGAATGCCCGAGGAGAAGGTTTGTTGTTGCAGCTGACGAAGTCTCGGAATCTGGCTCAGGTTTTTTCCGCTCCGGGTTCGAGGACAGTACACCCCAAGACGAGGACGAGTCAGGTGAGGATTGACCGCGACGTTTTCGTCGTTTTTCCAGGTTCTGTAGTAGCTGTCATCCTGCTGTTGTCTGAACAGACCCTCGCAGTCCAAGGATTTTGGTCTACCTGGAAGTTGGCTCGTGTCTGGTGCGGTCAGGGTTGGAATGCTGGATGGTTTCTTGTGTTCGTCCGACAGAAGCCGGAAGAGTCGCGAGTGGGTTTGAGTGCGGTCGTACTTCTTTTGAGTTCGTTTGGTCATTGGTTGATCTTCTGGGATCGTTGTTATTGTAGTCTCGACAAAGGTTGTTGTTTGTGGTTGACAGGATTCGGTATCGCTTATTCGACTGATGTCGGATGTCACGCCGCTGTCCTCATCATCTGTTAATTCTTCCTTCGATTGGTTTTGAATGTTTAGAAATCTTTTACTAGTATTCTCCAATTTGAAATTTGAAAATAGTTCTTGTGTTTTAATAGTTTCTGTTAAATTAAAGTTTGAATGTAAAGGTTGCACTTTAGTACTGTTCTCTGAGAAGTCTCCATTAGTAACTACAAGTGTTGGTTCATTTAGTTCATTATTTTCATTGGGCATATTGTCTTTACTCTTCGGTTTTTTGAGAGTAAAGTGTGTTTCTACATCGTCGGAAGTACTGGTTTCGCTGATTGTGACTGTAGTTACATCTTCGCTTTCTTCTGATATAGAGAACTTTAGCTTCAGGGGTACTTGAATGTTAACCGTTTGATCATTACAATTTTTTTCATCGCAAGATTTTTCTACATTATTATCATGAATGTTTTTATCATCTTCTAATATGTTATCATCATCGCAATCGGTTGAATCATTTTGTTCAGCATTTTTCTCTTCATTCATCTTATCATCTTCAGTCTTATTAAAAGGATCTCGTCTGATCGTAATACCTAAATAGGATTCAGAATCAGAATCAAATACAGATGATTCTTCTTCATCAGAATCAGCATTTTCTTGTTCTTCCTCTTCTTCTATTTCTTCATAATCCTCTTCTTCTTCTTCGTAATCTTCTTCCTGATATTTTTCTACCTTCTCGGTTTGTTCAATTTTGTTGCTATCCTCTGTTTCTTCTTCTACTTCTTCTTCTTCTTCGTAATCTTCTTCCTGATATTTTTCTACCTTCTCGGTTTGTTCAATTTTGTTGCTATCCTCTGTTTCTTCTTCTACTTCTTCTTCGTAATCTTCTTCCAGATCTTTTTTTACGTTCTCCCTTTGTTCAATTTTGTTGTTATCCTCTGTTTCTTCTTCTTCTTCTTCGTCTTCTTCTTCTTCCACTTCTTCCTCTTCTTCTTCTTCTTCATCATCTTCATGTTCTTCTTCCTCTTCTGTTTCTTCTTGTTCTGTAGCATCTACATCTTTAACTACTGTTTCTTTTTCATCTTCATCCCGCTCATCTTTTTTTTCTTTTTCAGTTTCATTCCTTCGTCCAAGCCAGCGATTGATAGTTTCATTCCTTTCAAATTCTTTTTTTTCATCTTCATTGATGGTCCAAAATCCATTTAGTTCTTCTTCTTCATTTTCTTCTTTTGTGTTTTTTTCATAAGAATCTCTATCTAAATAAAAATTACTTTTATCTTTTTCTTCATCATTTAACTTCTGCTTACTGTCTTGTCGCCTTTCTGAGTTGAAAAAGTAAGTTGGCGAATATGATGTATACGTTGGTGATTCTTTGGTTATCGCATTATTATTCGATGAAGTAATCGGCGAATCATTGCATTCCCATCCATACCCTATACATATAAAGATCAAATTCTAGGTAGAGAGTAATTGAAAAAAAAACTGACTAATATCTTCAGCTTGAAAGTGTAACGCAATATAATTTTTTAAATTATTTCATTCATATACATTTGATCAATTAGAATAAAAAATCCGTAAAATATAAAAATAATGAAATTAATAGGATAGGAATAATAAAGGCAAGGATCATATTTGAAATTTAAGTGAATGCCCTGCTGTTAGATCAACTTATTAATCAAATTCGTTTCCGAATCTCGCCGATTCTCTTGCATCACTTTTGTGCAGCTATACTAAACAGCACACCTCATTCGAAGGCAGGTCAACTGAGTATTATTTGCGTTATACATTAAACTTAACATTGTTTTTTGTGTTAATGTAAAAGTTTGCAGTGTTTGAATAACATTTATTTATATTACTTTGTTTATAAGTGATTCAACCCTTCCAGTCGCTCATATTAATTGAAATTCATAAGAAACATCATGATTAACTTTTTTAAAATTTTTATTTGATTAAAATTGTTAATGCGGAACTGTCTAAATCTTTCTCCAAGAAAAATATTGGTTAATTAATTATATTGTAACAACTATCTTATCGTCAATTACGCACAACGAGTAATTATAAGACACATTTTTTAATATACCATTAAAATAAAACTTTAATTTTAACTCTTAGTAAGTGAGTGGTAGTATACAGAGTAGAAAGACAAAGGTACATTAGCAAATTTTTTGACCTTCGTAGCACTGCGCAGAGTTCACAAAACCTGTTTTTGCAGACGCCCATACGGTAAAATGTTGTTCGGCACTACCCCACTTTGTCCTAAGAGCTTTGTATTCAAATCAACGAGTAAATTTTAATAAGAGTTTTAAATTAAATTTAAAAATCTGTTTTAAAAACTTCAACTTTCTAAGTTTTTCTAATCATAAAAAATCAATTTAAAGAAAATTCTAAAAATTTTACGCCGTTTGACAGTTAAAAAATATTTTATAATACGGCAAAAATGGCCAATATTTTCTTGAAGATAATCTTTTGGTGTAAAAAAAAAAATTATAAGATCAACAGCAGTTAAGCGGTTGAAATCAGTAAAAAAAATTGTTTTAAAAATCTGACCGATAAAAGAAAATTTAATTTAAAAATAAAAAAAAATTTTTGAGTAGTGTAAATTTACCATCCTGTGTTCAAAGAAAATCGTAATATGGCTTTTTATGATCATTAGCGAGTGCAAAGCAAATTATGATTGCGGGATTAATTGATCAGCAGCTTAGAATTTTCAGGCAATGAAAACTTGATTAGAAATATTAGTAGTGCAAAATTTATTTATAAGCAAAATGTCATTGGCTATGTGATGAAATAATTTCCTAATGTGAGAATGATAAACTTGGCTTATGGAATATGTACTCAAGTTTTGATGACTTAGAGAAAAAGTATTCAAGATTTTTACATGATTCGTGAGAAAAAGTCACAACTCGCGACAGACCCAATTTTAAATTGAAAACAATTTTTACAATCTGATCTTTTTCATTGTGAATTTATACTTCTTTTGAAGACTGATGAATGATTAAAAAAAAAATTTTTCTCTACGAACACAGGATTTATATGAAAAATTTCTACCAATTTCAAAAACTAAAAAACTTAAAGTTTTCACTTCACAAGGTTCCGTGAAGTTGAATGTTGTCATGTTAGGGTCGTTGAACCGATTATCATTCATCAACGTGTGCTTGTGCCAAATGTAATTAACTAATAAATTAATCAAAAAACTTGATATCGGTCTTCTTACCAACGCTTTCCGGTGAGGTCATCGCTTGGAGTATCCTAAAGGACCTCGAGGGTATCGCCCCGCCAGTGTACTTTTTGGGCTCAGGTACCTGTTGCTGGCTCGCGGGTATGTGCTGGACCACCGGTACCTCGACTGCAAATCACAAACAATGTTCAGTTAGTAACCTTATAAATGTAAGTTTTATCACACACAGAGGCACGGCAATCTAGAGAAAAAGAAGTCTGAAAAGCGTGATTATTAGGAGTGGAACACACAAAGAACAAACAGGTGTTAAGACAATCGGATGAAATTTTATTTACCGAAGGTAGTTGTATTTTGTTTCTTGGCAGCCGAGTTTACTGGCTTGGGTGCTATTGAAATTAGACAAACGTATTAATCGAGAGGGCTAAATATAATTTTTCTTTAGTTTTTTTTTTTTTTTTTTTTTTTTTTTTTTATGTGAAAACCTACTGTTATTAACTACAGGGATGTCGCTGGAGTCTGTCATGTTTTGCAAGTAGCGGAAAGCTCGAGAGGGAATAGCCGCACCACGATATCTGGGATCCTCGACTTGATGAAGATAATTTTCTGCGTCAACTGACGATATAGATACAAATTTAATTCCATCAAAAACCTATAGACTAGTTATAAAAAATTTCTCAGTACGGATTGAATTGGTTAAACTGTATTACCTTGTTCTTTGAACTTGTTCATGAGGTATCTGTCATCTTCCGTGAGCTGGAGCTTGCGAAGCTGCTCTCCGTCGACTTGGTTCGCGTCTGTGTCGGTGATCTTCTGTAGCACCCGGAAGGACTTTGACTGTACCGGTCCGGGTTCCGCCTGACTTGGTGAAACCGGTGCGTATCCTCGCGAATTACTTCTGAAAGAGAAACTCGAATGAACCCACTATTTCTTTACTTACTTGAGCCTAAGGAATTTTTTTTTACATACCTGTTGAACTGTGGCTGATGGTGGTTTCCATTACTGGGCGAAGATACCGTGTTCTGGCCTTCGATCTGTACGGGTATGATGTAGGCGCCACCCTGAGTCTGCTGAACGGGGGCCGCGCTCTGGCCCACGGGGTTGCCCCAGCGGGACTGGTGGTGAGGAGTCGAGTTCATCAGCTGATGATGACTGTTGCCGTCGTTCATAGCCGCGAATACCGATGGTCTGTCCTCGATCTGAAAATAAAACCTTTTATAAACTGTTCTTTACCGGAACTGAAGGAATGGTGGCAAGAATTTCCGTCAACAGTTATGATTTAGAATTCCAGAAAATCATACTTCATTAAAGCATGTTCTGGGACCTAATTGACGATACTGGGTAGGCAAATCTTTGGGTGCTTGAGGTCTATGATATAGCAAAGTCATTAAGAATTATCAACCCCTTATGGCCAAATTAAGCATTTTCTGAGGAAAGCTGTATGATTAAACCCGACAGTCCTAGGGTTATTCGAAACTATTTTATATTCTGCATAACTCACACGAGGAACAGAAAATTTGGTTTCCTGAGGAATCTGTCGCATCTGGTGCTGGGGTATGTACTGTTGCTGAACCGTCGGGGTGATCCTGGCTCCCTGGACCTGTGGCGGTGGCGGGTACATCATGGCGTTGACGTCGTCGTCGAACTGCACCTCCGTGGTGCGGTTACTGGCCTTCTTCGCCCACTCGGGCAGCTCCTCCGGCTGTTTGGTTGGCTTCTGCATCCAGGGTGTTGGAGCCTTTGCGAGGGTGACCTGTGTTGGCGATGTGGGAGGCGTCGGACTCTGGTTTTCCCCGTTGTTCGATGGCTGAGACGCGAGCTTCACTGTGGGTCTTGGTGGTGGCTCTTGTCTTTCTACCACAACTGTTTTTTTGAAAAATTTTATAAATGTAGCGACGAATCATTTGTAAACCGTGTGCATTAAAACTACCTTAGCAACATGAAATAAAAATAATATTTTAAATTAAAAGCTTGGTGAATAATTATTCTGTAATAACGTATTTTGTATATTTTAATAGCAGATTTTTGAAAATACTCAAAAAAAATAAATTTTTGTCAAGTTTGTTAGCATTTTGATCTCGTAAAATTGTGACCTAAATGCGTGATTAGTCGGTTAACTCGCGAACTAATGGATAATACCAAGGAAACAAGTGTACTGTTACAAGTTAAACGAGACACCCGGTGACCCAAATAAGCGATCACCGCTTAATTAGGTCACGAAGGTACACGCACATCCAACTAATAATTATTCACCGAGTCGCTTGAGGGTTAAATTCGTCTTCTCTTCTCGAGTCTATTTTTAAATTTGAATAAAAGCGTCTTGGAAACTCGAGTGTCCGTCAATCCTACCTGGCGTGGACCGGGGCACGGTATTCCTGAGGTTGTTGCCCGACTGCTGGGGTATGTTCTGAGGAAAGACGGGCACCGCGACCTGTGGGTGCGAGTAGATGTTGGGCTGCTGCGGCATCGTACCCTGGGGACTGGTGAGGGGCGAGGTGGCCTTGGGGGGACCCTCGATACCCTCGTCCTCGGCGTTCTTGGCGACTCTCCTGGCCATACGCGGACTCCGGATCTGCGACAGGTCGAGCTTGCCGCCCATGCCGGGCGTGTAGGTGAACGGCTTCTTGTCCTTGGTCATCATCGCGTTCTGTATGGCCGCTGGTGGCTCATAGGGATCCTGGGGGCCGCCTTGCAGCGGCCTTCTCGGACTCGCCTGTAATTGCGATTTATGAGTAAGTTTGCGTGAAATAATATGTCGCGAGTTATGATGAACCTTTTTTTACTTTTAAGTAGCTCGAGAGTTTTGAGAATAGTAATGAGATGAGTCTTTTATAAACTTTAATTTTTTTATTCTATCAGTTTGAGTAAATTATAATTCTATAATGAAGTCATTAATTCTAATAATACGCGATGGTCACGGTAGTCTATATGTTCAAAATTCATTCATTTATAAAGTGAAAGCTCCATACAAGGCTCTACAGTAATTATGGAACCTTTTTCCTTGTACCACCATAAACAATAAAAGACAAAAACATCAATAAATCACTACTTTTTCCGTGAATTCTCAAAAAAATTTCCTCTTTTGAAAACAATGATTCACATTATAGCACCTCAAGGATAATTGTTTAACGAGTCCAACACCAAAACTTCCGCAATTTAAAAAACATCCCAAATTTGTAAAGGCTGAAAAGTTAATTGAATTAACCTTAAGAGCAGCGAGCGAGCGCTCAGCCTTGCGTGCAAAAAAAAGACTCCGCGACCTTGCGGTAAAAAAACCTCGCATAAATCGTAACTCGCTTTCTCTCAAAACTATTTAAAAGAATGAAAAAAAAAAAGGTTTGATTACCTCGGACGCCGTGCTGATCCTGAGGGCTGGCACTTGTCCAGGAACCGGCGGGGGCGGGGGTGGCGGAGGCGGTGCTGCCGAAAAACCTAAAGTCATTATTAACGAACACGTGCAAAAACACGTAGATACGCTTTTAAAATTCTCTCAAACTGCGCCTGATTAATTCGCGCGGATTGGGAATTAGGGTCGCGCACCTTAACGGTTAGTCGGCGGACAAAGAGTTAAGTGGAAATGTTTTAGGTTGGAAAAATTTTTTGAAGGGAGAGGAAAAAACTGGGAGGAGGTCAAAGACCTGTTGCACAACGTTTTCGCACAGTTTCTATTTTGGACCGTACGTTGATCTTGCACGCACGTGTGCGTTTCGTCAAACCCTTTTTTGCAAGAATCAATGGGGGTCGGGTAGAGGTTTTAAGTATTTTATAGTTTTTTACCTGGACCTGCTTCTGAGTACCTGAAACAAGAGAAAAAAGTTTTGTTCAATGAGTTTGAAAAAAAACAAGTTTTTGTTATTTTTCAAGCGCGAGTCGAATGTTTACCGTCCAACTGGTCGGTATTCAAGATTTGGCTAACTAAGCTCTTAAAAATTGACGATCATTTGTAATAACAAAGTTGGAAGCTGTTCAAATAATTTTGAATTTCCCGCTAAAACAATACATTCCGCAACGTTAATTTTCAAAAATCTAATCTGTAATCTATCACCGTGAATTTTCTTGGATATAAAACGAAAAATATTATTACTTTTATTTGAAATACCTAAATACAATAGCATATTCTACAGTTTGAAATTTTGATAATTCAAAAAATTTTTTTGTGCATTCCTGAAATTACATTTTTAACTCCAAATTTTTAAGAAACGTAGTGTTATTTAATAATTGAAAGTGGATGCGTACGTTCTAAATTTTGTTTATGCATCAAAATAATAAAACAAAATGAAAAAATTGGTTCTCATTTCCCCTTTCCAAGCCCAGACAATACATTCCTCAGGTTGATTTTTCGAAAATAATTATAAAAACTATCAATTCGATAGAGCAACAAAAAAGTCGTTGTTATTTTTGTTTTTAATTGATATAAGCCCGCTGGTGTGAAAAATAAACAAATTTAAACGAAACAGCAACATCTTCCGGCGCGTAAATAATAACCGCGCACTGGCAATATTCCCGTGGCGCGGGGCGTCTCTAAAGCCAAAGCCAGCGCGTCTCAATCAAGCCATGCGCGACATACAATTGCATCGGCCCTAAAAATACCCTCCATGAAAAAAAAAGGAAAAAAAGGAGGTGAAAAATGAAGCAAGTCCTTGCATAATAGCCGCCATAATAAAGACAAACATCGCGCGGCTATTTCGGTCGTTTGTGTGTTACGAATACCGCGGTTGGCTTAACAGAACCCTTGAATCCGGCGCGCTGCTGCTGCAACCAACTAAATTTAGAGCGATTATTAACGCTTAGGAATTCTCTCTGCCGGCAAGCACTTGACCCTTGATTCTTCATCTTTCAAGATAAGCCAGCCCCGATGAAAGACCCGGCGTTAATCATTTATTCAGCTTCTTATTGTTTTTCTTCGAGTGGAATTTTACCGAAATACGAGTGCGCACCCTTGAAATTTTCGCGCGAGATGAAGATGATTATTTTTTTTTTTTTTCTCGGATTGAACCGGTGAACGGCCGTGAGACGAAAATACTGAAAAGTTTTCAGTAAACATACGGTGTTTAATGAACATGAAATTTTTTTAAAATAAAACTTTTTTTTGGAGAAAAAATAGGCACATTTTAGCTTATTTATTTTATTATTATTGTGGCGAGAACTAAATTTAAATGCTCGAGAAACATTTGTAAAAGAGAGCGCTAAAGTAAAATTAATTTTTGGCTGGTGCGAGGATGAAATTTACCTCCTCACGAAACTCAAGACTGATCTTTTTCAAAAATTATTATTATATTTTTTAAAAAAATCGCTTTCGCGTCATTAACCGTTTCAAGAATCGCTCGTGTGTGAATAACGTCAAATTCAATTTTCTCCGTCCATTTTTTTTTTTTTTTTTTTTTTTTTTTTTTTTTTTTTTTTTTTTTTTTTTTGTTGAGGACGGATGAAATTTGATCAACGAGAAAATGATTGATTCTTGTATAAATAAAATATACTAAAATGACTTATTTATAAGTTGAGGAAAAATGATTTTAAATAAGGTTTTCTATTAGTTTAAAAATTTTTTTTTACGTATGAATGCATTATTAAATTATTCAATATTTATTTACGATAAAGTTAAAGATATTAGTGAATTTGTTCTGACAAACTACTACTAAAATCAACTTTTTTTTGTATTTTCTAATTTAGTAATCATAAAATACTAATTAAAAATCTTACTCTATAATCATTTAAGTTTGAATAAACTAATAAACCAATTAAATAATTAATCAAACCATCGAGATTTTACTTGAAAGTACCAACTCCAAGGAGAAGATCTTAGCTAGAGGTATGAAAATAAGCGTGATATCATAGTATTTCGCAAAACCGTACGACTCACAATCGATCGAAAAACCGCAGAAGTTTACACAACTCAGCCCAACACCACCCCGAATTTCAATTTTTCGTCACTTTTTATAAAAAAAAAAAACCCGGTCGAATTAATCATCGGTTTATTTGAATTTTAAGCTCACTCACTCGGTAGTTTACACAAACTCTCCAGCGTGTTCGAAACCTCCGGCGTGTCTTTGCGGACTGCGGGTACCTTTTAAGGATCCCGACTGACGTTCACCTTGTCGAGCCATCGATCCTGGAGGGAGGGGATTTTGGCTCGCGGCGCGACCAAGCCGGGAGTAATGAGATGAGACAATGGCGCTTTTGGCATGAGGAGCGTGGACGCCAGCTAGACATTTCGCAAAAAAAAAGTCCGACGAGCTCTCTTTTCGGAAATAGAAAAATTCAAGCCGATCGATTCCTACCGACGAGGTTCTTTCTCGACTATTCTTTAGCTTCATTTTATTTTCGAATCAGCGACTCGCGTTGTGGAACTCGCGGAGAATGAGTTCTGTTGTTTTGGGAGGAGAATAATATTTTTTATGAGAAGCCCGTTGTTTTTCACAGAGCTTATTCCGACATTTTTACATCGGTGACGTACTTCTTGAATTGCGTCAAAATTATAAATGAAACAATCTCGATGGATTGAGAGAGTTTAATCTATTGCCTATTTGTTCATTGATTTATTTGTTTATTTATTTGATCTACTGACAAAGTTATGCACCGCATCGATATTTTCACCCGACTGATAGTTTATAAATGACGATGATAATTGTAAAAAAAGCAATTAATTTTTTAAAGTATTATTATCAACGGTTTACGAGTTGCTTTTTTAGTAGTAGCTTCAGGCAAAAATTTAGTCGATGTCTAAAGTTATTAATTAGGCCTTAGAAAAGGTTGGTAATTGTGTTCTACTAAAAGATGATAATATTGTAGATTTTTGTCAAAACATAAAACACATTTTCAGCTAAGAATAAAACTGAACGAGGTACTTTAAAAAATTGATTTTCGACAAAACATTATTACTTGTTCTGAATAATTCAAACTTACTTTCCAAGATTAGCTTAGTTACCAAGGTTTCTGACAATAGATTTTTATAGATTTTAAAATCAACATTTTGCATAAAAGAATCGATAGAAGATGTTTTGGAAAAATTACAGTGGCTTGTAGCTTTTTCGTAAAAATTTTTTGTTTTGATAAGCTCATGGATATCAGAGCTTTTGAAGATTTTTTTCGTGAAAAACAGTCGGTTTGTCTCTATTTATTTGAGAAAACTTTTTTTCGCCCCAGGTATCTAAACTATCTTAGTAAACATTGAGAATAAACTCGCTCGCGGGGTCACCTGGAGTGGTGTTAGGTAAAAACGTAAAGTTTAAACAACTCAACTGGCCGTAACTCACCAAAAAATTGTTTACGAGTTTGTTAATTTACGACGGGTCTAAAAAAGTAGTGAGTCACACAATTCCTCGGTCTTCTTCTTCTTCTTCCTCTTCTACTCCTCGGGGGGAAGCAGCATGTGTTTTAATTTTACAAATCTATGAATAGACCGTTTAATGTTTAGCTAAAAAGCCGTGTGTTGTAAAACTACACCCGCGCTCTCTCTATCTTTCCACGGTACGAAATATCATAATGAGCAATACCCTGATTCATCCGTGACTTATTGTTTATTATTAAATCTCTATCATCATTGATACTATCTAAAGTTGCAAGATCGAAAAGATTCGAACGATAGACCGGGTTAACCTCACTCTCAATAATAATAATTTGAAGCTCAAGAGTCGAGGTAAGAATCGGTATAAATAATAATTTATAAATCCAGATTTTGGCTTCGAATCATCGAAGAATTACAAATAATATTTCGAGTCCATTCGTACTAATAAAAAATAACAATTTTTTATGTATAAAAAAAGCCCCGGATTTTTAAATACTTTCTCGGAACAATCCTAAAGCACAATTTTAACGGTTTTTCAAAGTCGTTCAAGGCCCCCTTCCCCCAAAACTTTAAAAAGTCCCCCATCATCATTGAAATTTCGTCACTTCGGTGCAAGCTCCCTGGCATATTTAGCGCGCGCGCGCGCGCGGCTTTAAATTTAGAGCTTCGCCCCCCCCTCCCCTTGGTTATATTTATCGGCGAAAAAAAAAAAAAAAAAATTGAAAGTATGTAAATCTCGTGCGGTTCTCACCCGTTCATGATGTTGGCAGGGGATGAGACTTAGGGGGTTGGTTGATTGTAGCACAGATGTGGGCACTTGGAGGGAACAAACACTTTAGGCGGTCAGGAGATCCGAGGCCCGCCGCGGCGACAACCGAACTGCCCGAGCCGCAGGGTAACCTGCACGGAGAAGACGAACCGCGAAATCTCCCCGGCGGGAAGTTATATTTAGCCGAGTACGCTAACGACGATGATGATGCTGGTGGGGAATCGGTGATACCGAACCGATGATTATTATTATTATCGGTGTTTTGTTGTTACTAACTTTTTTTTTTGGATAAATTTTTTTCAGGATTGAGCTTGCGGGAGCTTTGTAAAGGAGAAGTCAATTAAAATTGTTTTCAGATAAACTATCGATCTTAAGATGACGTGTCTTCGAGCACCTATGAATCTTAGAAAATACAGCTATGATTTGATATTTGTCTAACGTATTTTTGACCAGGAAGATAAATTTTAAAAGCGAGAGGAAGTGTGTTCCCTGATTAAAATACCAGTGAGATTTTAAAAGTTTTGTTGGTACTGATTAAAATAACGAGGTACTAAAACATTTGATTTTCTTTTTGAAACTTGATGACCGATCAATAAACTTTCAAGTTCAAATTCTTAAATTAAAAATCGTACGAAGAGTTTTGTAAATAAGTTTTCAAGAAAATTCTTGGCCTTTGACCCAAGGTCAAATTTAAAGTTATTATCAAGTTAAGATTTATGCAATTTTGAAAATTATTCATTCAATGTACTTAGAAGCTATCAAGTTTAGATATTATCAAGTTCAGATTCATAAAATTTCCGAAGTGCCCCTAAAAGACGGTTACCATTTGAAATAAGTTTAGAACCAACCCCCTTTTTCCGATGGATTAGTTATTTTTTCGATTTTTTTTTTTTAAATTGAAACTTATTAAACTTTTTCCTTTAACCCTTTAAATTAATATCCGTTCTCTTGCCAAAAAGTGACCGCCGTTGCGGAAGAATTTTAATCTGTGGGGCGAGGTCGAGTCGTTTAAAAATTTATTGCCACTGGGAACTTGAATTACGCCAGTTCGATCGTCGGCGTGAGCAACAAATTAATCATCATTAAAGAATGACTGAAAATTTCTTGATTTCATTATCTTGATTTTTTTATCGAGTTGCAGGTGTAATTTATTTGACAAAGAAATTTTTCATCCGAATAAAATTTATTTGTACGGTATGAAACCTTGTGACCTGCACCATTTTAGGTTGAGGATTTATTTATTTATTTCAAATATTTTGTCTGAAATCATTGTACACTAGGTACTTGAGGGGAGGATTTCCAATTATAAACACTTCTTGAAACTATTAAGAGAGCTCCATAAGAGCCCTTGTTAAAGTGTGTCGAAGCGATAAAACTTATAGTTCCAATACTCGCCACTTATGGACGCCTGCGGGATAGTTTTGAATTTATTTGGCGCTAGCAGTCGCTATTCAAATGTAACCCGCAGGCTTATCACCTCATTGGTGTTCAAATACTTAAACGTATTTCGCTTTTTTCTGATCGATCGCTTGCAGATGTCCAGCTCCGAGATATCCTTTTCTAGAAGATTTTTTCGTAGGATAAGAAGTTTTTGCTTGAAGATTATTGCTTTTCATTTGATAAAATAAACTCGAAACCCAACTTTAGAATCATTCGGATACTGGGGACGTATATTTTTCGTCTTTTTGCAGGATGAGTCGGTAGTCATATTTTACTAGCTAAATTTTAACTCAAATTCAATTATAAAGTTTGGAAACTTGATGTTTATCAATATTCGATAAATATTCATACAAGTGAAAATTATTAATTATTCGCTGGAGTCTCCGGTTTTTATCTGCAGCTCTCGGAAAAATGCAGGCGGGTTATACTTACAGAAGAAGAAAAAAAAGCAGTGACAAAAATTTCAAAAACTTTTATTAAATCAAGAATCTTAGCACTAAAAAAAAAGGTACGAAATTATACATCGAATGGAGTCAGCCTGGAGGTGGGGAAAGTAGTCGGGCCGATTGGTCACACGTTTCGCATGATCGGGTACCGCGCTTACGTACCGCGTAAAAAGGATGCAACAATTTAGGTGGGGGAGGTAGGGAAAGGGAGATTATTCACACCTCGGCCGTTGGTTTCTTTCTCAATCGAGTCATTGTTTCTCAACTAACAACTCTCACTAAAGTGTCTCTTTTATCTTTGCGAATCGCGGGTGTTCTGGACGAATTTGTCGAACTCAATCTCGTGGGGGGACTTGGTGAGCATGTAGGCGGGTAGGGTCAGACCCAGGACTTTGTCGTAGACGGGCCGGGTCTCGGCGACGAAGTCGTAGGGCTCGGTGTCGTTGACCTCCTCCTCGTCTACCTTGTCCTCGTCCTCGTCCTCCTTGCTGGTCGACCTGGTCTTCCTCCTGAACTCGGGTTTCGCTGGCTCAGGGGTGGCTGTGGGGCTGGAGGCGGGTATATTGGTGGACTGGTCCTCGGGCTCCGGGTCGGCCACGAAGACGCACTCCTCGTTGGTCGAGCCCTTGCCGTCGACGCACCTGTAGCAGGTCATGTCACCCCGCTTGACCTTCTTGCACTTGGACTTGTCCTCTGTGTCGGCATCCTTGGTTATCTTCTCGATCTTGTCACGACGGACCTTGGCGTCGTCGAAGCCGGTGTCCACCCGCTTGCCCAGTCCCTTTTTTTCCTGCGCGAGATAAATTTTTTTTATAAATTCACATTATATTTTTTTGTCAAAGTAGTAAAAAGCCAAGTGATTTTAAAATAATTTTTTGAAACTTTAATGCTTTGATGCTTTGGCTTTAGCAAAAGATTGAATGCACTGTGACATTAATTAAACTGGATCCGAGGAATTTCCGACTTTACCGGTCTAAAAACGTATAATATCCTAATTTACTCACCGCAACCTTAGGCTTCTGCTCCCTCGTCGAGTGAACCCTGCTCTCGCTGGTCTTGGGTATGTAGTCGAGGGGCGAGGTCCCCGTGGGGTAGATTACCGAGGAGGCCGCGTAGGCGGAGGTCTCCTCGGGGGGCTCCTCGTAGGAGCCGCTGTATGGGCTGCCGAACGAGTTGGACTTGGTGTAGGCGAACACTTTGTCCTCGGGGTCGTAAGAGTAGTTGCACTGCTCCGAGTCCTCCCCGGTCTTGGGGTCCTTGCATATGGAGCACACCATGTTGTCCCGCTTGACCTTCCTGCAGCCCTTCTGCTTGGCGACCTCGACGTTGGTCGGCTCGTACTCCTCGTCCTGGGTAGAGGCTGAGCCGTCCCCGGAATTAGACTGCGAGGAGGACTCACCACTGCTCTCGGGGTACCCGAAGCTCTTAGACTTGCTGTACTTGTAGACCTTGTCTTTGGGCTCGTGGGCGTAGTCGCACCTCTCGGACTCGCCTCCGGTCTTGGGGTTGGTGCACACCTTGCAGTTCTGCCCGTCCCTCTGGACGGTCTTGCAGCTGCCCTCGGTCGACTTGGCGTCCTGCTTGGAGTCGTCGGACTCGAAGCTTCCCCCGTAGGTATCGTGGAAGCTGGGGTAGTGGTAGGTGTAGTGCCCCTCTTTGTCCTCGGTGGAGCCAGACTCCTCGTGTTCGTAGTCCTCGGGCTCGTCGTAGCTAAAGTGCTCGGAGTCTGGGTCGGATTCGGCCTCGGTCTCCTCGGTCTCCTCCAGCTCCTCTTCCTCGGGCTCCGCGGGCGCCGGGGCTTTGATCTTCTGGGCCTTCGGGGCGGTCTGCTCCGGGAGCTTGGGCTGCTTGTGGGGGTTCCCGAAGGAGCTGGACTTGGAGTACCCGAAGGCCTTTTCGTTCGGGTTGGCCACGTAGGAGCACTGCTCGTACTTGCCGTTCGTCTTGGGGTCTCTGCAGACCATGCAGACCATTGAGTTCCTGACGACCCGCTCGCAACCGTCGGTGGCCTCCTTCTCGACCGACTCCTCCGGCTGGTGGTGGAAGTACTCCTCCGGGAACCTGTAGTTCTTCTTCTTCTTGGCTGGGGGGTTCGAGGCCGAGCTGAGGCTGTCCTCGGGTTTCTGCGAGCTGTACGAACACTGCTCGAATATCGAGCCATTTATCGGGTCCTTGCACTTGTAGCAGGTGATGCGCTTCCTGTGGGGGTCCATGGCAGGGTGGGCCGTCGACTCCTTGGCGCTTATCTCTTGGCACCGGGGCGACGCCTTGAACACCTCCTTGAACTTGGACTCGGGGTAGGGTTTTTTGAGGTGCTTCTGCTCGCTCGGGGCGCGCTTGAAGCCCGAAGGCTGGAGGGACGAGGCTGCGGTGTCGTAGTAGTAAGGGCTGCTTATGAAGTGGGGCACGAGCTCGGACGACTCGGCCCTGTGGTAGTCGTGCAGGTACCAGGGGTGGCTGAAGCTGTGGCTGGCGTAGCTGTCGTAGATCATGTCGTGGTGAAAGTCGCTCCAGGCGAGGGTGACCAACGCGCTCAGCAAACCAATCTGTAATTTTACATTTTTAGTGGTAACTCTTTTGATTTTGATTCTTCTGATATAGGTACGTGTATATTTTTACGATTGTTTTTTTTCGAACGTAGAATGAGTTTTCATGCTTCAAATAAATTATTGTTGGCACTTTTGTTTATTGAAAACCAGTATGTTTGTCAATCAGTTTTTATAAATGATAAATTGATTTTGAAAGAAAAAAAAAAAAAAAAAAAAATTTTAAATAAAAAAAATAAAAACAAATTAGGATAAAAATTCTCTTGTGTACGGGATAAGCAAGATCCCCCCCGAGGCTTAAGAAGGAACCGAATAAGGAAGTTTTAGCCGATTGTATTACCTTGATAAAAGCCATGGTAAATCAAGTGAGATCGAGGAGTTGTTGTTGTCGTTCGCAGCGGTACATAACTCTTGTAGGCCGCGACGAAAATGACTCTCGGGACGGGCCGGGTTGGACCGTCGAGTTTTATATCGAGCCAGCGGAGCGCGACACCCCCACGGTTATCGCTGCGTAGTGGCGGGGTTTCCCTATCGTTTCCTAAACTTTTGCCTTGTTTTTTTTTTTTTTTTTTCTGCTTCTTGTACCTCCCCCAGCGTCTCGTTTCGGTTGATGTACAGTTCCGACGACGATATTGCTGCACTTACGTCTGGTCTGGGGGCCGAAAATTTCCTCCTTCTTTTTTATGGCTACTGCGTCTAAACCCCACCGAATTACGGGACTTTTGTTTTATCGACGATGCGTATACTTTTGGTACTGCTCCTGGATTTATGAGGGTGGCGGAGGAGACTCGTTGGATGCGTAGGATCCAATTTATGCTTTGAGTCTCTGATATTGCAGTTTCAGCAGATGCATGATTTATATGTTGTTGGATTATTAAAGAGGTTTAATTTTTTTTAATATTTTTACTTTTCATTGTTACACGGAATAATTTATTACATATCGGGGGTAGGAATTTAAAATAAATTTCAACTACAATTTTTTAATGATACTTGCTCCTAAAGTAGTTCGAATATAGTTTCAAACTAATGGCTTAAGAATAGATTTGATTATTCATGTTTCAAATAAACCTTATGTGGTTCATTTTCATTTTAATTTGTACTTGTTTACGAACTTTAATTTTACCCTATGATAGTAAACAATTAATTTATAAAATATTACTTTTTGCTATTATAATCAAGTATTAACATCTACCTACAATAACGTTTAAAATAAAATCATTCTTTAATATTGTAATAATTAAAATTCAGGTTGCTAGTACTATTTGCTAATGATATTTTTTCATAAAATATACCGTTACGAACAACTTAATTTTTCGATAAATGTTGATTCTTAAAGTATTCGATTTCAACGGAGCTGGTTTTTAAAGAAACTCGAAACTCATAAGTCAACGTTACGTTTATTCAATTCTTAAAAAACTACAAATTTCTTTCAAATTACAGAATTGGATATTTTAGCCGCGGGTGAAAGTGTCCAGTCGAAATAAAAACTAAATACGTTTTTAGAATAAAATACAAAGATTACGTGTCGGTTATAAAGGACCGTGACTGAAAAATAAAACGCTTTTTCACAGACAGTTGGTCTTGTGGTAAAAAGCTGATTGACGTTCGCGAGGGAGGATGGAGGACTTTTTGATCGTTACATAATTTTGATCGAGAGATGATGTTTTTGCGATATAAGGTGCGAGCAAATCAGCTGTTATTGATGCCTGCCGCTGTGCAGTACGAATCAAAGGTGATGGTTTACAATAATATTGGTAACATGTAGCTCACCGCGCATAGGTAAGTCACGGATGATCGGACAATATTAACATCTCGTTGGGTTTGCAACGCAATATTGTCATACCGCTTGTGCATGCGGAAGCAGCGACTGTAACGTGCGGTTTTTATTATTTTCAATATTTATTACATTTAAATTTTTTAAACGAAAAATTTATTACTTTAACAATTTTTTTCATAACTGGGAGTTCAGTGACAATGTTAAGTAATTTTTTTAACTTATATATTAAATCTTGTATGTTAATCTCAAATCATGACTAGATTTATTGTATTTATTTATAAATATTTTGTATTGTATTCATAAATTAAAACACCAATAAAATATATATTTATGAACTAATTAAAATTGATTTGAACGAATGGAAAAAAAAGAAATAAATAACAATAAAGTTAAGACTGAGATATACATAGCATTATACGCATTCTACCAACTATGTAATTTGACTAGGAGTTACAGACATTTTTTTACTGTTAAAAATTGCACCAAATTTTATTAAAATATAAATATATGAAAGTTGTGTTTTGTGTAAAAGTATTAGGAATAATTCTTGAGTTTTTTTAGTACAACAATTGCTTTCAAAATTTATTGCTAATATCAGTATATAACATGATGAAGCAAAAAAGTTTATAACTGACTTTCCCATGACAATTTATAAACTATAACGTATTCAAACAGACAAATTTATGATAAAATTTTTACTTATAATAACTATATTATCAATTCTGTATTTTTTATTTCAAGTCTTTACAGATCATTTATCTTTCAAAACTTATTTTTGCAAACAGAACTTAAAATTTATTTCTGATTTTTAAAATGAGTATACTTTAAATTGACTAATAATAATATTGTAATAATATTGACTAGTAACAAGTAATAATAATTTAAGGAAAATAGCCCAGCTGGTAGAGTGTAAGACTCGCAATCTAGAGTTTTTAGGATCGAATGCCGCTTTTAAACTGTATACCTATAACATTTATTAATTCAGGCTTTTTTATAAGCATCCAAGTCATATAGTAAAAATTTTTTTTAATTCTTTCATAAATCGTTGTTTTTTTTTTTTTTTTTTTTTATCATTCTAAAAAAAGTTACAAAATTTTCAAAGCATTTTTTCCTAAACTTCCCATCGCTTCAAATAAAGCTCACGATCTCTTTTTTTTAATTTATTTACTCCTTGAAGGGAAAAGGCCGAGGGTATACGGATATTTGTGAAACCCGTGGTTTTGGTCCACCGGGTGGTTTGGCCGAGTCGAAGGCAACCGGAGGCGCGGGCTTGAGCTGCAGTTTGGCGGCCAGCTTCTGTATCATAATCTGGTCGTTGTTAGGGTTGGGCTTGTCCAGGGTGACCTTGGACATAGAGCCCCCGCCGTCTTCCTTCTGCTGCTGGACGTTGCGCCTGCGGTAGTAGATCACCTCGCCCGCCAGGGTCACCATCGCCAGGGCCAGACCAAACAGCGTCGCTATGAATACTCCACCTGGGGGCATTTTTTTTAACGAGTTAAGATCAACTATTTTTTAAACAAAGGATTCTTTGAAGAAGTTTCAAAATTTATATTTTGAATCAGGGTGAACCTTGGGGTAAATGGTAGAAAATTTATAAACTTAGTAAAAAATCAAAATAGTCTTTTTAAAAAAATTTTTTTTTGTAGGATTCTTTCAACACAGCATTAGTTTTTCAAATATAATAATGTTCGCTTGAACATCATTTAATAAATAAAACAATGTTCGCTTGAACACTATACCATAAAATTTATAACTGATGTAAAACAATTGTAATTATGCAGAAAGGATATCGATGTTATCCTTGAGTAAGGGTTTGTTTTCATTTAAGAACTTATTTGGTGCTTTGGAAAATTAGTGATTTTAAATTGAACTTTTCAAAAATTATCTTACCCAAACTTTCCAAAGTAATACCCTCGTTGTCGTCTGAATTTGGACACGATCCCTTTATGGTCTGATTCCAGTACTTTCCGCTGAGCTGCTCGAAGTATCGATCTTTCTGGAGGTCCAAGATTCTGAACAAAAAAAGTTAGGATCTTAAGTCTTTATTGTTACGCTAACAAGAAAACATGTTTGAAAAAAAACCGACTTTCTGCTAATTTCCTCTTGCAGATGGCTTCCCTGTTGTACGGCGATCGCGTAGGGCTGTTCGGCGAAAACCTCCCCGACTTCGGTCAGGTTGCAGTTTAGAGTCACGTAGTACTTAATTTCCGACGAGTCGTGAATGAATGCAAATTCCGCATTTTCGCTCTCTTGAACCTGGAATTCGAAAAAAATTTTCTCTCTTTCCAAATTTTTTTTTTACGACAAATCTTTTGGAGGATCAATAGTCCTTTTATAAATAAATCAATTTATGGGCTTATTTATTATTACTATTAATTTTTTTTTTTAATCAACATTGTACTTTTTGATGATACCTCTATCGTTGCTAGACTACTTTTTTCATAAATTAGTTTTAAAAAAATAAATACAATAAAATTGTTTTTAAAACTAAAATTGAAAAAATTTATTGAAAATCTGATGAAAAATAAAGATTAAAACCGAAAATAAAAACTTAGTACCTTAATATTTTCACATAATTTTTCTACTTTCTGAAAATTTCATACATACCTTATCAAAACCTTCCTGGACCGACTTGACTGGTCCAACCTGAGTTATAGCCTGGAATATGTGTCCGTATTGCTCTTTTATGGGATAATCCCAGACTCGATACTCAACCTGGTCGCTCGAACTATTCAATGTGATTTCTTTCCAGACTCTGAAATAAATAATCAATTTTATGGTAGAATCTTTTATTTTTTAATTTTTGGTAACAGTTATTTAGCACTCACTGATAGAGTTTTTCTTCGGCATTCTTCATGTTTTTGAAATACTGATGTATCGTTGAGTTGTCAAGAACGGTGTAGTTGATTCGGGATTGACGAGCTAGCTGCTCTAGGGACTGGACTGGGGACTGAAATTTTTTTAATCATAAGAAAAAAAATATTGTTTATATAAAGTCTTTTATTTTCAATCTTTAGTGATAGGCAAACAATTCATTTACAACTGTACTGAACAGTTGTAAATAAAAGAAAAAAAGTTATCGTGCGCCTGAAAAACATCCGCTCATACTCGCGTGTCGAGCGGGTTTACATTGGTTTAGGTGCCAACTTACCTGCATCCTCTCGACCGTGAGGAAGGCAGCTAGATTAGCGGTGAAAGTGGCAAGCATTAGGACGACGAAGAGCCAGTAAGCTGCGACCAGGGTGCGACTTGACAGGGCCTTGGGAGCCTCGCCACCACCCTGGGGTGTGAACGAAGTCAGGGCGAACCAGAAACTCTCTTTCAGGGTGAACTCTCTATTGAAAAAAATAAAAAATTTATCAACTACTTATATTTTTACACATTCTTTCACAAACTAATGAAATCGATAATTTCAAAATCCAAATGTTTTCATTTTTTGATTATAGAATAAATTTAAATTAAGATTAGTGGTTTTTTCTTAAACAGGCGGAAATAAGCCCAGAGTAATGAAAAATTAATTATTCCTAAAATTCGGAAGTACAGAAAATCATGACTTCATAACCAACCAAATAATCTCGCAAATAATTATAAAACCAGTGAGTAGTCTCACCTGCATGGATAGGGATACATGTGTTTGTTGTTTCTGGCGCTGTAGGGCGAGTATTTGTCCAAAAGCCATATCATTATTCCGGTGAGGGTCAGGGCCCCGACAATGCTGAGCCACACTTCGAGTCTGAGCACCGTCATGAATTTGAAAAGCGAGGCCTTGCGCACGGGCTTTCTCATCACTGCGGCAATCGATAAACAAAGCCGGACATTCGATATTTATTTAGCATCATAAACACATATTGAACTGATAATAAATACTTACCGATCAGAATCCCAGATTGCTCGAAGTACGGAGCCACGAAGTCGATGACTTCCTCCCGCTCGGACGTCATCGTTAAAGCTCCGATGGCTATATCCGTTTGCTGTAAAAGAATATGAACCTTCAATACGTGCTCATGATTACTGATAATAATGAAATAAATTAATCAATAATGATTCCAAAGTTTTTGCATTTATTTGGTGAAAATCCGTTGTAACCTATTGATACAACTGTCTTTTAATTTGGTTTGGTCGTAAAATTTCGGGATTAACATGTAAAAAAAACTGATTTCAAATTTTTAATTACATGATATTTGTTATTGGATGATAATCATGTATTATTTTTTGAAAGAATTTAATTGAATTTTGTTTATGGGGGTTTTCAAAGTCACTGACGAGGTCGCTGAATATATACAAGTGGCTTAAACACGGAGGGAACAGATGCGAGAATCTGCCGTGTGGAGGGACACGGTAAAGTTTCGTGTTAAGGTTGCGCGTAAAGTTACTGTAAGCGTCACGTCAGAATACCGTGTGTTTGCAATAGCGTAGAATTACCGTGAGCCTTACGAAAAAACTTTGAGGCGCTACGGTACCGCCAAATTAGGCTCCACCCACTTTTGCACGTGGTCGAATTTTTCATTAAAACTTTACACGTACCCTTTATCAAGTAAATTTTTGTAAAAATCCATGTGTTTATTGCGTGATTGAAAGGAATCTCAGTGTCATAAAAACAAGGACTTCGTGAAAAGGTTTGTTTCATAAATTATATTAGCAGTTAAAGTAATGTGATTGTAATTGATTAAATGATGATTTATAGGTTAGAAACTTGATAACAATACTAATTTATTTTCTACAGCTGCATGTTTTTGCTTTTTAATATTAATAACTATAAGTTGCAATAAAAATGGATGATTGTGAAAATGAACCCAAAACCTACACTCCCTTAACTCAAGTGCATCCAAGCTACTAAGGTTTGATTTTGATTACGCTTTATCATAAACTTATTAGTCTAATTAAAAATTGTAATCTTTTGAATAATTTCATTAAAGACGCTTAAAATTTTCATTAATTTTCATTCCGCTAATTTGGCGGTACCGTAGCGCCTCAAAGTTTTTTCGTAAGGCTCACGGTAATTCTACGCTATTGCAAACACACGGTATTCTGACGTGACGCTTACAGTAACTTTACGCGCTACCTTAAGGGGAAGTCAGGCGAGTTTTTTTGATGAATAAATTTTAATTAAGAAAATATTTTTAAAAAAGGGCTCTGTAGCAGGGTAGAGAAATTAAAAAGCTGTAATTTAAAAAAAAAATTATGAAAATTGATTAAAAATTCACTGAGTAAAACGCAGAACGGCAGTTTAAGATTTTTTTTCGTCAATCGCGGCAGCCATGTCGTCGTCTGCCACTGATGCTGTGCGCGTCTAACCTATAAGTTTGTAAAACTTTATGACTGCCTTACGGCTTACTCCTCAGCTACCTCTCTTCAATAAATCAAATTCGTAGTAAAAATTATCTTGCAAAATCAAATATATATGTGATGAAAAATCAAAATAATGAAATAAGCTGAAACTCAAAATTACTTATTCATTACACTCAATACAATAATGACAAACTTTATCACCTCTAATGTAACGGCTTAGGGTCAACAAATTTCAAAAACTACCAAAAATTATTGACAACTTGTCCCTCTCGCTTTGAAGTCCTTGAATCTCATATAACCACAGAGACAAAATTAAACAAATTTAGAATAAGATGTGATTGGGTTTATTTCCCTAAGCTCTACTAACAGTTATAAAGTTTTTTACAACATTTTTTAAGATTTACTTGGCTGACTATCAATGCAATTACCTTTGGAGGCAAGTGTAATATAATGACAACCAAACTATGCCCATGGTCATTGACATCTGAACTTTTCCAAAGTTTGAATTCATTTGATAAAATTTCATTAGTTCAAGAGAGTTTTAACTGCAGCTACTTTTTCAATTTTTAGTTATCAAGTAGGATAAAGTAAGTCTTAGGTCTCCCAGCAAGAGCAAATGATGTTCACAGGCATGGTTCACTTTACACCAAAAAAAATTATATTTTACCTTTTCTGTCAGCCGAGTAAATTTTAAAGATTTTATAGCAATAATAAACTTTGTGCGATTGGAGTTTTTAAAAATAATTTTTAATTATAAACCTTTCAAGATCTGTTTAACTTAGTCTCTGTGCTAAGAGTCAAAAGATTAAAATCTTCAAGCGAGTAAGACAAGTTTTCAATAGTTATGTTATAAGTATTGAAGTAAAACAAGTATTCAATAGTTATAAAATTTTAAAACTAAAAAAGAATTCTTGATAAATAAATCAATTGAAAAAGTAGAAAAAAAATATTTTTGAACTATTTATAAAATTTAGAATTTCTAAAGTGACTAAAAATTGTTTAAAACTCGTTACTTGCTTTGAAGTTTCTAAGATCTTGACTCTAATATACCCTCAGAGACTGTGTCAATAAAAAACTTTATCAGTGTTTATCACCTCAAGTATGTAATTGGCTGGCTTAGTTCATACATTTCAAACCTGACTAAGGATTATTGAAATCTTGTCCTACCAGCTTTGAAGATTCTAAGCTCTTGGCTCTCACTTTGCAACTGTTTGAAATTACTTATAAAAACATAAATACAACAAAAACGTGGGTTACAACAAATTTGTTACTTTTTAATTGCATGATTAGAAATTTGTTGGTTAGAATTACGTACGCGCGGTCTCACGCACAGCAACGTACTGTAGCAGCAGTGGCGTCTGCTGTCACGGCTGATGCGGCCGACGAAAAAAAAATACCAAATTACCGTTCTGCGTTTTTCTCGGCCAATTTTCAACGAATTTTGATGCAGTTTTTTTTAAAATGTAGCTTTTCAATGTCGCTACCCTGCTACAGAGCCCTCTTTTGAATTTACCCCCTCGATTTTTTTTTTTTAATTTTAACTAACTACCATTGGACCCTCGCCTGACTTCCCCTTAAGGGGAAAAATTAAAAAAAAAAAAATCGAGGGGGTAAATTCAAAAAAGGGCTCTGTAGCAGGGTAGCGACATTGAAAAGCTACATTTTAAAAAAAACTGCATCAAAATTCGTTGAAAATTGTCCGAGAAAAACGCAGAACGGTAATTTGGTATTTTTTTTCGTCGGCCGCATCAGCCGTGACAGAAGACGCAACTGCTGATACAGTGCGTTGCTGTGCGTGAGACCGCGCGTACGTAATTCTAACCAACAAATTTCTAATCATGCAATCAAAAAGTAACAAATTTGTTGTAACCCACGTTTTTGTTGTATTTATGTTTTTACAAGTAATTTCAAACAGTTGCAAAGTGATCAGAGCCAAGAGCTTAGAATCTTCAAAGCTGGTAGGACAAGATTTCAATAATCCTTAGTCAGGTTTGAAATGTATGAACTAAGCCAGCCAATTACATACTTGAGGTGATAAACACTGATAAAGTTTTTTATTGACACAGTCTCTGAGGGTATATTAGAGTCAAGATCTTAGAAACTTCAAAGCAAGTAACAAGTTTTAAACAATTTTTAGTCATTTTAGAAATTCTAAATTTTATAAATAGTTTAAAAATATTTTTTTTCTACTTTTTCAATTGATTTATTTATCAAGAATTCTTTTTTAGTTTTAAAATTTTATAACTATTGAATACTTGTTTTACTTCAATGCTTATAATTATTGAAAACTTGTCTTACTCGCTTGAAGATTTTAATCTTTTGACTCTTAGCACAGAGACTAAATTAAACAGATCTTGAAAGGTTTGTAATTAAATTTATTTAAATAAATTTTATTTATTTAAATTTTACAAATGATGAAAAAATATTAGCTTTATACTTTTTTTAGTTGATTTATCTTCAAGAATGTTTTATGGTTTTAAAAATGACTTATAACTATTGAAAACTTGTCTTACTTGCTTTGAAGGTTCTAAACTTTTGATTCTTGTATATGACTTTTAGAGACAAAATTAAACAGATCTTGAAAAAATTTAATCTGGTTCATTTTTATGAGCTACATGCAAAGTTTATTATTGTCATAAAATCTTAAGATTTTCTTGGCTGACAATAAAGGTGTACTATGATTTTTTTTGTGCAAGGCAACCATGCCTTTGAGCATTGACATTTGCTCTTGCTGGGAGACCTACAACTTACTTTACATTTGAACTGTTCCAAAGCGTCAAGTCAATTCATTTGATAAGATCTCATTAGTTCAAGAAAGTTCTGATTGCATGAGTGATTGCAGCTACTGTTGCAATTTTTAGTTATCAAGTAGGCTAAAGTAAGTGGTCTCCCAGCAAGAGCAAATGTCAATGTTCACAGGCATGGTTGACTTTACACAAAAACAATAATAGTTCAGCTTTATTGTCAGCCAAGTAAATCTTAAAGAATTTGTAGCAATAATAAACTTTGTGTGAGTGAAGCTTATAAAAATAAACCTGATTACAACTCTTTCAAGATTTGTTTAATTTTATGACTATGTCTTCTTGTTGTTGTTTTTTTTTTTTTTTTTTTTTTTTTTTATGTACAGATATTGTTAAAACAACTATTTTATTGAAATATTACTTGTATTTGAAATTTTTATGAATCAAGAGACCTACTTTACATGAAGAAAATTATTGAAATTTTTACGATCTGAAGCAAATCAAGAGTAAATATTGAAGAAATAATTGAAGAAACATGAATTGTTTATAATGCAACTGAAGAGTTTTATTTAAGAAGAAAATTTTTTCATAAAACTAGTGATTTTGCTAATTTTATTTTAGAAATAATGTATTATTCTTTTTTTCAATTGACACATTTTCAGCCTTGTATTGAGTGTAATGAATAAGTAATTTTGAGTTTCAGCTTATTTCATTATTTTGATTTTTCATCACATATATATTTGATTTTGCAAGATAATTTTTACTACGAATTTGATTTATTGAGGAGAGGTAGCTGAGGAGTAAGCCGTAAGGCAGTCATAAAGTTTTACAAACTTATAGGTTAGACGCGCATAGCCACGCACAGCAACAGCGGCAGACGACGACATGGCTGCCGCGATTGACGAAAAAAAATCTTCAACTGCCGTTCTGCGTTTTACTCAGTGAATTTTTAATCAATTTTCATGATTTTTTTTTTAAATTACAGCTTTTTAATTTCTCTACCCTGCTACAGAGCCCTTTTTTAAAAATATTTTCTTAATTAAAATCTATTCATCAAAAAAACTCGCCTGACTTCCCCTTAACACGAAACTTTACCGTGTCCCTCCACACGGCAGATTCTCGCATCTGTTCCCTCCGTGAATGAGCGATTGAGCGAATGAGAGATAATAGTTGAATTCTAAACGATTTTAAGTTTATTTTACATAATAATATGTATAATCAAGCATGAGAGTGACGAAATTCACTTGATATTCATACAGTTTTCAGTGATAACATTTTTATCGCCGAGTGTTTTACCAATTTCTAGAATTAATCGCGCACAATCTAACTTTTACGACTTTTTAGAATTTTGTAAATACACACGTGATGTCGTAGCGATTGAACTGCTACTTGATTTGTAATCAGATCAGTCTTTTCTATTAAAGCAAATAAGCTTGGTTTGAATTACTTCACCATGCTGTAACAACGTTATTTCATAAAATCGTACGAAATAACACAAAAAATTATTATAAAAATCATAGTTTTTGAAAAATTACTTTAGGTTATATTTGATGTGAAAATAAGACTTTCCATATTGTTTGAAGCTACGTAGGGAAGCTGCGTAGGTACGAGACGAAATTCAATCAATTTTTCTGTGTTACCTTTAAAGCATTTATCATTTCAGGCCTGGCCATTAGAACCACAATGTCCCGAATGAAAAACTTCACATTACTTATTATTATACTTTTCGCGGTGGAGTGTGACTCGGATGTCCAAAGATTTGAAATTTTTCGCAGCTGTGATTCGAACATTGACACTATAGACCTGCGGGTGTCGGCGTATACAAAAGATTTGTTTTTCTCTGTGTGCGCGAAAAATTACAAAGCTATCCGAGCCTGTCAAGTGACGAGAGATACTCCAGTGACCCCACCGTCTCAGTACACATCAAAAACATGCTTCTTCAATGTATCGTATGCGACTGAGAACTACGACGTTCACGCCTTAAAACCATTAAACGGAAGTTACGTTTTGTTCATGAAAGGCTCGTTTCAAGGAACTAAACGAGTGGGAGATACGTACTACATCATACGAATGACCGATTGCCACGTTGTCACCGTGAGCGTGCCGGATGCTGACAGTTCTTTGATCGACGCGGTACAGTGGACGGACAAAGCCGATTTTATCGACATACTTTACCCTGATACCAAAAATGGGCTCGCTGATTATACGCAAATTTGGAGGCAAAGGTTTAGAATCGATGGCAAGCTGTTGCGTGGTCCAAAGTTACACCTAAAAATACCAAATTTCAATCCCATACATACTGATTGCTTCCAGTTTTCGTCTAGACTGATACGTTTCAAGTCAATTTACTACGGTACAAAAAATGAACAGCATGAGAAATCTCGAGAGAATTATATCAAAATCAGTCGGATCGATTGTAACGGCAAGCTGATACAAGTTTTCAGTGGTCGCTGGATCGAGTTTTTTTCAACTTCGAATTCGAAACTGAGTTTCTGTGAATTCTTGGGTTCCAGTGAGATATGCTGCAGGCAGTTCGATTCAGCGAATAACGATAAACTTTTGATGGAAATGAAATTTAATGCCTATAAATATACAAAATCAACTCAGGAGTACCTGAGGGAGTACAACGTTATTACTCATAATCAGCTCGAAGGTGGATTAATCATAATGATCATCGCCTTCCAGGGTAAAGACAAGCATAGCATAATCGATCATATAAGTGTTGTACGAGTTACGGTCGACGGTAAGATGTCTACGTCGACGGAGTTGGTGTATCGTATACCTGAATTTAGTGGTTTATCGAGTTTTGAAATATCCGACGACAGCCGGGAGGTATGCTTTAAGCTTGTTTCCGAGCAATCGAGGAATGGTCACAATGATATGCAAATGTATAAACTCGAGTGCATTTCGAAAAATACTTTTGTTTTTAGTTAATCATGTGTATGGTTGTCTTTTATAAATGTGAAAAAGTACCCGAGTATTATGTATTACTAGCTAAAACCAGCGTCTTCTACCGCGATTCTTATAAATAGGTTCATTTTTAAAAAGTTGCATTTAGGTGATAATACAACTCAAAAATATCTCTAAAAAAATTTAACTTACATTTTTAATCTCAAAATTGAGTGTTCTGAATATAATTTTATTTTGAAAAAAAATTCCATCAAAAATTTAACAGGGCTTATACTATTTCTCGGTGTCTTCAAATCGCCAGTGCACTAAAATCAAATGAACTAACTTTAACTGCATGTATATTTTTTTGTAATGTTATTAAAAAATGAAGAAAAAAACTGCTTTTCGAGTTTTATAAATTTTATCGACTTATTAAATAGGACTAATATCGCCTGCTTGTACTCTAAATAGAATAATAAAAATACTCAAACTTCATGAAAGAATTTGTATTTTTTCATAAGCTATTCAAAAATAGAAATATAATTAAACCAAACTTTTTAAAGCTTTGGTTTGGTTTTTAGATTGAGTGTCACCACTTGATTAGAGTTGCGTGAATTTAATTTAAATAAAAAAAAAAAGTAGAACAGTTTTAAGTAAGACCTTGTATCAAACACAAATAAATTTTTTTAATATTATAGTCTCATTTTTGCCCTTAACTAAAATATTAACTTTGACTAACAAAATATACACGCAGAAAACCTAAGCGAGAGGGGATGGCAGGGCACCATGGATACCCTATTAATTATAGGCTGTAGTAAAAATTAAATCAATTTTTTGAGATACCCTGTAAGAAATGCTAATTAGGAAATAGACATTTAATGGCTATTTAAAATGTCTTCAGACTAGAAACAAGGTAATATTAATAGCTAATTTTTAGATTGTATGAAACGATTTTTTTCCATGTAAATAGCCATTTACTAGATTCAAAATTAATGCATATTTTTAAATACTAATCATTTGCTTTTAACAGCGAAATTTATAAAAAAAAATATTTATCATAACCTCATAAAAAATAGGTATTTCATAGAATTATGACATTTCCAAAATTACCATCAAATTATATGCAATGAGAATCACCACGTGCAATACGCTGTTTTGAAGGTTATAAAAAAAATTTTACCCATTTTAAACGGGCGATTCATAGATTGAAATCGACCGTAAAATAAAATAATTTTTGATAGCTATTTTTTGAGTATTTTTAATTGAATAAACATAACCTATCGCTTTACTATATTAAAAATAGGAGAAAATTGGCAATTATTACCTTTTTTCTTAGACTCAGTTATTGAATATTTTAACTAACCTTTTTCTAGTTTCAGAGCCATTTTTAACCCTTAAATGCCACACGGGGTCAGAATGACCCCACATAACTGTCAGTGTGGCAGTTCTGGATTTGGGTGTGGCCTTTAAGGGTTAATATTCGCAATTCCAACAGGGTATATGAAAACTCATCGATTGCTTTTCACAATAAGTATCAATTGAAATAAATTAATGCTTGTTTTGGTATCCTATAGTTCCAGTCCGAGAATTAAAAAAAATAAAAACAAGATTGTCGAGCGCGAAGCGCGGGTGTCGGTCGGTCGTGCCATTTATGCATTGCGCGGAGCATGGTCGCAATGCAAGGGCGAAAACACCGTGGCCAGGCAAGTCATCTGGCCACTTGACCGTAGTGAAAGGGTCAGAGGGCGCGGTAGTTAATTTATAATGTTATTCATACATAAGACTACATAATAATTTTGCCATGAAAAAAAAAATCGCATTTTTGAGGTATTGTCTACTATAACAGATTTTTAAAATGAATCAACCAATTGACGTAAATCAAAATTTGACAAGCTGGAATTTGAGTTTAAAATATAATTCGTGATGATAAATACCCCCTTGGCAAGATCGCCTACGAGTCCGTTCCAGACGCCGTTGACCTTGTCCCCAAAGGTGCCTTCCTCGGGTACGACGATATCGTAGTCGAAGTCCATCATCGTGGCCAACTTGTGAATCAAGTCAATGCAGTAGCCTTCTAACTCGTAGGTTCCATCTTCTCGTTTTATGGGCTTTCCCTTGCCATCTAATTTTTTTATGGTCCAGGGTACCGCCTATAATATTAGATAATTTACAGTTTCGTGAATTTATTCGAAATCATATTTTAACTTCTATTAAAAATTTAAAAGGTCAGTAAATTATTTGGAGTAGAATAAAAAAACTATCGTATCCTCAGACGATAAGTACTATACAACTGCTATGTGTGAATTTTTCGAATTTCAAAAATTTAATTTTTAGTTCCCAAGTGTTGTTCTCAAAATCTCATACAATTGCTTGCCAATTACTAAACACAAGACACAAAAAACCCAAAAAATATAGAAAGCACGAGTGGACTCAAAATTTTTTCTTCAAATTTTCGCATCTATTCAAAACTCATCCAAATGTAAATCTTGAAGTAACACAGCTACACGACGCGAAGCTTGAATCTCAATTGATCGTACTACTTCGACAGGTGGGGGGTCAACGAACTCGTAATAATCGTCCGAACCTCGGTGGTCCCAACTCTGAAGTATCGTCGCGCGGCTTGGACGGATCTGTTGGCCAGGGGCTGGATCTTCCCGGGTCGGTCCCAGGTTCCGTTGAGCTCGAGGTTGCCATTGCTCAGGGCCCGTATGTCAATCGCGGCCTTGAAGGCAATCAGGTTCCTCTTGTCCACCCACTCGAACGTATCGTTGTTTGCTATTTTCTGGAAAAAAAAGCGAAGAAATTAAATTTCATTCCAGGTTTTCATTGATTCATCATTGTACTGACCGCCATGAGTTTATCGTTGAATTGTCCCACTGTTGAGTTGGCGCTGGGACTCGCCGTGCTGTTTTTGGTGTTGCACTGGCCCGACTGTGGCTCCTGGAGTTGATTGTTGGCCTGCATCTCGCTGAGTATCTCGACGATCAGGTTGATCAGCCGCTTGAAGTAGCTGTCGAAGATCTGCGCAAAAAATCATTGTTATTATCTTCGATCGAAGACAAAGCCAAAGCCGCGGTAAAATAGGAACAAAGGCCGAGACGACTAACGTTGAAGTCGGGCTGGCACTCGCAGGGCGGGGTCCGGTAGGTGAGGTGACAGCAGACTTCCTCCTTCATGGTCATGACGGTGACGGTGTAGTTGAGCATTGAGGCGGACTTGAAGTACGAGAACTCGGACCAGCCGTAGTCGAGGAATATCAGGTGCCAGACGCCGTCCCTCCTGACCAAATTTCCCTCGACGGCCTGCGGTGCAGTTAGACGTCGTAATTTTTGAAGAGAAGAAGAAGAAGGAAAAAAACCAAAAAAAAAAAAAAAACGCACGTTCATGAATTAGAAGGTTCGTAGAACCCTACGTGCCGGCTCATTATGCGTGCCTGCCACGCGACCGATTCGATTCATTCTCTCTCTTACGTATACAGCTGGTGGCGGGCATGGACAATGAAAAGACTTAATTCTTATACGTGCGAGAGTATAATAGAGGCGGGGTGGTTGGGTACCTACCGTCTTGAAAAGTTCCTCCATCTGTTTGGTATTGGCGTAAATGGCGTAGTAGGAGGGCAGGGGCCTCATGTTACCGATACGCTGAACCGTTTCGCTCGACAAATAATCAATCACCACCAGACGTATTATGGAGTTACCGATCAGGTAGTACAGGGTCTGATTTAGCTCTGTGAATTCAATATTATTTGATTTTTTTTTTTTTTTCTCTCTTTGTGTCAGAATTTACTACAGTTTTAAATTGCGAGATTTTTTTTTTGTTGAATTTATACTTTTTTGAGGGGCTGCTTTTCTTTCGCTTTCAGGTTCATTAACTTTTTATATGTCAATTTAAAAGTCCATTTCATTCAAAATTCGTGAAAAAAGGAAGTAAATGGTCAGTACTGTATATGTTGACTAAAATCATTTTTAATATTTCAATAAAACTAAGCCAAAAGCATATTAAATCTAACAAATACTTGCTCAAACTACATCTCCGATTTATTTTTCATTAGTATTAGCCCTTCAAACTGTTTTGCCTACTCACTTATCAGTGGTCTAATATTAATCTTATATTTCATTGCTTTAATTTGAGAATAGTTAAGTGAACCTAAATAAATTTTATTGAAAATACTACAGTTTGGTAAAAATATATAAAAAATATTTATTACACTTTAATTGAAAAATCTATCATTTAATATAATGTTTGAAAAAGTTTTTATCAGTGCATATAATAATTTTACGATTAAAACTAAATATTTGATTGAAAATTTTCTTAATTTTAGGATCAAAAATGAAATGTGTACTTCATACTCGAAATACGTTGGAACGACTCGAACCGGAAAAATTTCGTTTATCAGTTGGACGCTCTGTCAAACATGCCAAATTTAAAAATATTAAAACCACGTATTTCTTTAAAACTAAATTTAATTCTTGAAAACTTAATAAATATAAACGTTGAATAACCCAGAAAATGGTTTTTTAGTAACCCAGCTCAAGAAAAAAAAAAAAAAAAAAAAAAAATTAGTAAAAAAGAAATGATTTTTTCACGGTCGTTAAAAATCAGTGTGTACAGTGTGATACACTGTTGAATTCCAGGGTTACCTACCGTAAAAAAAATTACATACGCGATACGCGACAGGAGTTGTATTGTCACTGTAGTCAATCTATAGAATCGTCGCGTGTGCACCGTGCTATTACTCGCGGCATATTAATTTTATTCGCGGTTTGCCCACGCGCGTCACCATCAGGATTCCACCCCTCCCGACGATTCGATTTGTTTTAGTTTTATGGATTTTTTAAAAAAACGCAGGCTTTATTTTATCCAGGTCGGTTTTTTTTTCATTACTTTTCATAGTTTTATCCTGCAGAACTGGTTCATTAGTACAGGTGCTAACTTTAAAAAATTATATTATTTTAAATAAACGAGTCTAGCGGGTCATAATTTTGTAAAATTGATAAAGTTTTATTGATTCATACTCGATTTAATTGAAAGTGATTAGCAAGAAACGTACTAGTAATATATTGCAATATTATTGTTAAAGACCAGTGAAACCTGTTGTTTATACAAAATTCTCTCAATTCTCGATGCCAAAAATATTACATCATATGTGATATGTATGTATAATACTCAAATTTACCTCGTCTGTTTTAGTTTATTTTCAATTTAATTACACATCAGATTTCGAAAAAAAAATATATATATATTCTTGACGGGAAGGTAGTTAAAAACAACAGACCTTTTTCGTTTTGGAAAATAAGAGCCGCGTCGGTGGTGTTCTTGTACATCATGATGTCATCAACTGCCTGAACGTAAGCGCTTATGGTGGGATCCGCGCACTTGTAAATGATCCCGAAGTCCCGAGCGAGATCCCTCAGTTTGTCCCAGCCGGTCCACGTCATGTCCAGGATCATCGATATCCCTTTGTAAAGCTGAGCGCACACTGTCAATAATTAAAGATTTTCACTTAATTTTTTTGGTATACTAATGACAGTCAAGTGAAGTTAAAAATTTAAATATTTTTTATTCGCAGTTGGTATTTTGTACTCGTTAACATCGGCATTTACTTAGTGGTGAATATAAGTATATTTATTTAAAGTAAAAAAAACTGACGATCTTAAATTAAACTTTATCCTTTGATATCCTGATAGGATTCTTTCTAGATTTTATTTACAATATTTTGATGATTACTAATTACATTTTAATAAATAGAAGTTAAGAACTGTTATACAATTTAAAAAAAAAAAAATTTCGTGTTAACCGTTCCAGATTCTTTATTTTTAACAATCCTGTCCTAAACATGTGCATATAAAAGTTTTCTTCATTTCTATATTATCAAAGTTATCAATAAAAAACTTTTATCATCTTTCTATTGCATACGTTTCAAGTAAAATTTTCTAAAATTAATTTTCGCGAATTGTATGAAACACGTACAGCGTATAATTTTATTATATTCTCCTTAAATCACATAGTTAAAAATTTATTTCTACTCTAAAAATTTTGAAAAGATTTGAGAAATAAATTTTAAAAGACCGAATAGATTATCAATTCAGTTTTAAACACTTTTCATCGATCACTGTCGTCACTAATCGTTCATAAAAATGTAAAAAATTAAATTAAATAAACATTTTATAACTTTATCGATCAATAATTCACGTACACCGAGCATTCAATCGGTTAGCGAGATGCGCTTGGCATGCGAGTGATACATGAAATATTAATCGCTAATATGATATTCGTGCACTGGCAATTATTGATGTGCACCAATCAATAAAGATTCGATCATAAGTATTCAATACGCGGGTGACTTTTAAATTTGAAAATTTAAACAACCGATTTTTACTACCGGTTTCTCAGAATTACCAAGCGCTTTCAATCCACGTACCTTTTTCATAATTTTCGTCTATGTACTCCCGATTGACCAAGACGATCTGTACGTCCAGTTTGAGCAGATCCTTCCCGAACTCCGCCTCCGCTGCTTCGACGATGTTGTTCAGGTTACTGGATATTATACCCTCGTCCGGCTGTTCCAACACCAGCACTAGAATTAAAAAAGCCCGGCTTGATATTTACAAAACCAAAGATTACTCGATAGTTTGAAAAAATACAAACATAGATTGACGGGCATCTTGTCGGAGACGACGATCGTCAACCTCAGCGCGAACATCAAACCGATCGCTCCGACTCGCCACATCTTCGATCATAAACTAAAAAATAATAAAAACAAAATATATTTGTATATAAATTTTCACTACTAGAAAAAAAGCGCAAGTGAGTAGAGTCGCGCGCGCGGCAACACAATGCGAAATACAAGAAAGGGGTAAAAAGTATCCGACGCGGGAGTATTTTACCGAGCCTGCGCGCTCACAGCCAAAGAAAGGACATGAATATTGTATAGTCGGCTGCCCATCAAAATCCGTGACCCTTTTACGTCCACCGGACTGGGCGGTGTCTATACCTGATAATCATAATAATATTTATAATAATCGGCGGACGAGAGTCCTGTTCTGGGTATCGCTGCAGTCGTAAAATCTTTTGACATCGGCATGATTTTTGATGAAACTTAGAACACATGTATTTTTCTATCTTGCATTTATTTGTCAATTTAATTTTGGTGAATGCGGTCTTAAAAATCACTGTTCGATTGTGTCGTTGATTAGTTTAGCGTCAAACGCGCAAGTCTCGGATCTGAAAGTCCCGAGGTTGATTCCCTGGCAGCCTGATTCATACTAGAAAATTAGTGATGAGACTTACACGGTACAGTCTGTAACTATAACAACTGTAGATTTAACAAAAAAAAAATTTGTTCTCAAATTTGGTTGTTTTTTTTTTAACCTTGAAGTTTGAATTATTCAAAATTTGATAGATTATAATAGTTATAGATAGTTTAAGACTTGAAAGTAAGAAATACTCTTTTTATTTGAAATTATTAACGTAGAATTTATTGAATTAGTACTCAAACTCTTTCAAAAATAATCTTTACCTTTGAATATTTCATTGTAATAAAAACTGGTATCCGAGTAAAAACTTTTTTTTTCATAAATCCTACTATGTATATTAGCGATACTTAACAAAAGATGTAAAATAATCCTAATAACAATAAAAATAAATAAGGTTAATAAAGCAAGTAAACATTTCTACGTGCATCATACTTATTCGAATTAATAAATATTTACCACGACAAAAGACTCATAAATGACCAGGATAAATAAATAATGTACAAAGCTGCGTATCCGTAAATTTACAAATAAAAAAATATGGGAGAGTAGTTGGAGAAACCGAACAAATGCATTGATTTTTCTATCGCGCTTTGATGATCTGATAAGAAAAGATTACCCGTGACACATAATCGATAAAATTGTCTGATTCGTCACTTTAAGTACATACATTATACATATTTGTATGTATTATCAAACCCGCGGACAATATCATTGTTTTTGCGGGAAACAAAGGATTCAAATCTAAAATTTTGCAACAACATACAAAAAATCCTTTCCTCTTCTACGTACGATTTTACTTTCCATCAATCTCAATTACGCTGAGGAGCGAGCTGAGGAGCAACTATACACGCTTAATCAGCACTTTTTTGGTGTGTTCGAACTTCGAAGTGACACCCTCTCATGAAAATCATGCCCGTTTTAATAAAGCCTAAATTTAGGATTTGAATTTAAAAGCTCACCGAGACTTGGGGCTGAAGAAATCGATGAAACCGATCGTGGCCGCGGCGTATCATTGGATCGTACATATTTTGTTTTTGCATTATTCAGCGTTGTACACAGCTTGTCGGGGGAGGGAAAGACGCGCATCGTGTAATTTTCGTGAAAAGCCACCTTTTCAAACAAGCAGATAAACTTCAAGTTCAAAGCAAATGGGTTGCACACTATCTATGCCGTGTCGAGTCGATAGATAAACTCATTTCTAGAGTAAGCTTGCAAGGTTGAAGAAAATTTTTAAAATTAAATCGTTCGAACCTGACGTTGTTGAAAAAAAATCTTTTAGTGGTATGTAAATCATGAAGATTTTGAAAATAAGAAAAACCAAGTTATTGGGAAGCTCTGCTGCTGGGTAAAACTTCGTACTACCTCGAAAAGCGAAGAGAAAACAATAAGATCACTCTTCAACAATTTTAATGAGAATTGAAAATAATTTCGAGACGTTCACCTCAAACAACTTATTATTATTACTTAGAGCGATCTATTATTATTACTGCGAGATTATTGTTTATATCGATACACAGAGTTGAGCATGAATCGTTCATCAACTGCATCAAGCACGGTCAAGATGACGAATCTAAATTTGATTTTTTCGAACGAATCGATGGTTTTTGGCATCAGCGCCGTTCATCCTATCGAACTCTTTACAACCTGAAAGATAGATATTTGATGATTTAATTTAACTAGGGCTAATTATCGCGCTACGCGCGTGCCTAAAATTAAATTTTTTTTTATTTATAGTTAAATTTTTTGAATATTTTTTTCTCATACTGCGCATGCGACAATCACTCTCTCAGATCGTCCAATCAATGACGTGAGTCATCATTTGGTTACAACCAATGACATGAATTATTTTGGTTAGATTAGCCAATGCTATATCGGCTTCACTGATAAGGCTATTATTTTTTAAGAAAGGATTAAACTTGACCGTGCACATTAAGTTATAGTGTAATTGAGCTGTATAGTTGAATTTTTTAGTGTTTTTGGAATTTTGAAAATCTTTGTTGTTCATAATCAAACTAAATAAATTGGATGAAAAAATTTTGTTTTAACACTCAAACTGCAATAGACCGACGGAATATCATTTTTTGAGATTAAAATTTTACTGCTTTCAAGTATTTAATAAAATTATAAAATTTAATATTTAAATATATTTAAAGTATAACACAAAAAAATTTTAATACTGATTGAATATTTATTTAGAAAAATGTTCAACCGAAACTAGGAAATTGACATTTAAAAACTTTAATCACTAATTTATGTATAAAAAAATAAAATTCATCACCGATATTCAAGAGTACTCAGAAACTAATTGGTTCATAATAGTCCCGTAAGAAAGAAAAAAAAAACTATAATAATTCCTGTCCGATCATCAATATTGTTGCGGGTAAATCGGATCTGCACCAGCAGCAGCTTACATCCATTAATGCAGCAGGCTTGATTAATTTTCACGGTTGGCAGAGCGAGCAAGGCAGCCCTACGAAATCGAGATTGCATTGGCGAGCGGTGCTGCAGATGTCGTTGCGGCGCGCCGTCGAGGAGCAGGTGAGGCACCCGCGCCTCCTCCAGCAAAGAAGGCTCGCTTGAATGACTCTCTTATATTTTTAGATTCCTCGAGACTACTTACCCACTGTAAACTCCCCGGCCTTTTTCCTCCTCTTCTTGTTCTTTTACTTTTACCAGCGGCGATTTACGATTTAAAACCTGGGATCCGTCTGAGTTTTGTGGGGGGTCGGGAATCTCTCTCGACGAGGACGACGATTTTTTTTATGAACTGCCTGGGAGAAGAAAATTGAACGATTTCTTTTTGTAGCGATGTTAAAATTTAATTTGAAAAAACAAAAAAAAATTGAGTGGGTTTATTATGTTTTTAGTTATTTTTTAAATAATGGAAAAAAATGATTTTTTTAATATGTTTTGAATAGCTGGTCCTGAACCCGAGGTCCTCGAATTGGGGTGCCCGGCTCACAGACGAGTAAACTAATATGGTTTACTCTATTTAGAAATCATCCAACTATAAATAAAATAATTATTCATCACTAAAGCAAAAAATAGAAATTATTTTAAAAAATAGTTTAAATAAATATAAAATGATTTTTTTCTAGTGAAATTTTGTTTGAAATAAATTAAACTTCAAATCTTATGATTTCTTAAAATTTAACAGTGAGCTCACTCCAAACGAAAGAATGCTTTTATTAATAAAATGTTGAAAGAATATCTTCAAAAATTTTTCGCATTTTTGATATTATTATGTGACAAAGTTGAAAAATTTGAAAAATTCAGTGCCTTTAGTCAATTCAAAAAAATTTTTTTTTTCAACTACCATGAATCGTAATTTATTTTTAAATATAAACCTATAAAAATGATTGCAATCTCGCAGATCAGAGTTATTGACGACGTTTAGCAATGTGGTTCTAAAGTTTCAAAAAATTAATCTTATAAACTTTTACAAACGTTAAAAAAATTTTTATTTAAAAAATATAATTATTTGAAATTAAAAAAAAAATTATTTACAATTAGTTTCATTATTACGTTCGTAATAAAATGTTAAACAAATTAGTACTTCTTAAAACCAACCGTTGCGACATACTACCGCAGACCGAACTTATTGACAACGTTTAACAACAGAGTTCTAACAAAGCAATTTAGTTTTCCAACCAGAGCGTTAGATGTCGTTACTATTGTTAAAAAAATTAAAAACTCGCCCAAAAGTTAAATAAAAAACCCGCAATTCCCCTTTCAAACTCCAAAACTCTAAAAGAAAAAAACCAATTTACAAAAACTCGTGCAATCCTCGAAAAAAAAAAAAGAAAGGTGGGAGTTAGCGCCGAGTCGGAAAGAGACGTGGCCGGTTGGAGGCGCGCGCGGGGGCGCTTCCGCGTTCCGGCCTGTGATTCAAATGATTAGCTTGTAAATTATCGTCACTCCGGGCGAGGCGCGATAAAAGTTCGGTAGGCATTTTTGCGCCTTTACCGTTAAACTCGGACACACATGCGAAACTTTTGGGCACTCTGATCGATTTACCCCTACCAAGACCAGACGCTCGCTTTCGTTTGGGATTCGTTGTTTCGAATGCTTACCTTACCACGCGCCGCGGCCTAAATAATTTTCTTATCGGCTTCTGGCTTATTGATTGGTTGATTTTACCTTTTTTTTTTTTTTTTCAAAATGTGTTTGTTCTTTTAAAAGTGGCACAGCTGTGTTGCGAGTTTTTAATTGGTTCATGGTAAAAAGGCCGCCGGTATCTGTGATGAAAATACGATTAGCACATAGCAAAGTTGATAATAATTTTTTGTTATTGAAACTATTTTAGTTTGTGTACAGAATTGAAAAAATATGTAAGAATATTAAGTTTCTTAGCTAATTCAAATTTTCAATTTCAAAAAATTTTTAGTTTAGTTTTACTGATAAATTTTATAAAATACATAACATAACTTATATGAAACGCTAGTTATAATAAACAAAATGCATTGAAAACGATTGCCTCACTTTTCATTTCCCTAAGTTTAGATTTTTCATCAGCCACTTAGTGGCATGAAAAAGCATGAGAAATCATTTTTTAGTTTCAATTATAAATAAAGTGCAAAATTAAAAATTTTTGTAAAATTTTCATAGGTGAGCAAAGTCAGTTTTTTACAAATAAATTTAAGAAATTGATTACTACTAATATATGACAATACTAAACCAATGCCCAAGATTTCTGCGTCAAAATGATTACAATAATTTAAAAGGTCACTCCAAATACCTTATTTTTCCTGATAGATTTAAAAATGAGACCTTTGATAATTTATCAAAAAATATAATTTTTTATGATGATAATAAAATTAATTGCTTTTTCTTTTCTAAATAAATTAAATACCATTAATTCTCTCATTGCCTTTATGATTTATCATTTTTGTACGTGAACAAAAAATCATTTCAATTACAAACAAGTAACCAAAAAATACACAGTATAAGTGTGAATCCACAACACAAAGATACAGTAAGAAAAAAAAAAAGGGCAGATAAACAACGTAAACAGATTGTTCGAGTGCGGACAATAAACATTGTGCTTTGAACAATGGATTTTCCCGAAAAATAAGCGGTCGAGATCCGAGTTTCGCATTATCGAGAATATATAATAGCCAACAGTAGTCCCAGGCGTCGAACGTGTCCTTTTAAAATTCCGCAGCATTTAAAGCGGCGTTTTCCGAACGCTGTCGGCTCGATTGAATCCCCGGGGAACTAGGCGGTGGTCCCAGGAAGGAAGGAAGGAAGCTGCTTCGCTACCTGCAGCGGACGATTTTTGGCTCGACTTCAGCCCTGGAATTCCTTCAATTTGTTCATTGTGATGATTTTTTTTTTATATGTCTTCAGCTGCCGGACAGCCCACCTAGGCTTCGAAGCTGAAGTTTCCGGGACACTTTTCCTTTTTTTTTTTTAATGGGTGATTTGGTTCGTGCCTGAGTTTTGAAGGGAGCAGGATTTTTCGTGAAGATTAGGGGGCTTTGTTGAAGAAAATTTAAAAATGTGTGTTTGGTAGGAAGTTGAAAGTGTTGTTACTACACTGACTACGTGATTTGAGAGGTAAAAGTTTCTTTTAAGTATACTAAACTTCAAAAATGTTTAAACGAATACAGTTTTTTTAGCTTGGGTATAGAATTTTTTATTGTGTACCCGTGTACTGTCCAAGTTCAAGATTTAAAAATAAACTTGGACTTAGTTTTTTTTTTTTTTTTACTTTGTAAATCAATACGGTAGCGATTCCAAGGCAAAAAAATTTTTTAAATAAAATTTATCGCCTGGAATAGTCTAGGTAATCTAAATTTTATCAAATATCTTTTATCATGCACAGTGCACACGTTCTATTTTTTTTTTTTTTTTTTACTAATTTAAAATATTTCAAACTGATAAAAAATAATTTTAGTGCGGTGTATTGCAAGTTATAAAAAATTTATTTGCAAATCAAAAATTTATACCTTAAAATTTATTCTAAAATTATCAAGTTTGATTGCTTGGAAAATTTCAATGACGTGGCAATGTAAAATTAATTTTTTTGTCACGAATATTTGTACTACGGCAATAAAATTATTAAATTTTTTTCAATTTGTCATCGCTTTTCAGATTTTTTAGTACTCCAACTTGATTACCTGATGTAAAAGACTTATTTTTACTGAGTTTGCACTAAAATATTTGAAAATTTTTAAATGAATTTTTTTTTTCTGCGAATTAAAAAAAATTATATTGTAATAAATCAACTTTAAATTATATTAGAAAATTAATAAAGTTGTACAATAATTGTAAAAATAAGTTTAGTGTGTAACCAAAATTAAATATGTTTTTTATACAGTTAAATTTTTTATTTTTATACGAAAATTCTGCATAACAAAAAATTGTAGATCGTCCATCGAATCTGACCTGCACGATTATCCAGGTCAAAGATTATTCTTATGCAAGGCTCAAATACGAATTCAAGTAGCCGAAAAATTTATTCCGACTTTTCAAAGGTGACTCCTCCGTCAGCCCCCTGCAGGTAGCTAAATTTTCCGGGTCATTAATATCATCCTTCAAGCGCCCGCGGCCAGAATGCCACCTGCGCCAGGGACAAATTCGTCCAATTCGTCAAATTTACCGGCCTTCCACACGAATACATTAACATTAAACGACCCTCGACACAACTTTTCCGCGGCAAACTTCGTTCTGGTGAAAATCTCTCGTAATCCTCGCAACCCGATAATCCAGCTCCGACCCTTCAAAAAAAAAAAACCACCCAAATACCAGTCCGTTTCCAGGACATTCGAGAGGGACAATAAAGTACGGTCGCCAAAAATCCGTCCTCAAAGGAGTCCTCTCTTCCAGCCAGCCGCGGTTACTCGTTCTTTGTCGGCCCGGTGATGATTTTTTAACGACCCGGACCGTGGAAACCCATACAGCAGGTCACGCGCGACCGGTCCCCCCTCGGGGGAGAAAAAGGCCAGGTTTTCCTTACATAGTTTCACGTTTTCTCTCGGAAAAGCCCGCGTGCGAAAAAGTTTATCGAAGGACGACAAATTGTTAGAGAGCCCGTAATCGGCTTAAGGAGCTGGAAAAAAATTTTTCGTGTTGGAACCTGCGTTGTCTCTTTCTCCTCCTCTTCCTTCCTTTTTCCCCGACCGACAAAGGAACGGAATGCTTTTTATAATAGCTGCTGTGTGGACGCGCTACCTGAGTAGACGCAGCGCGGGGGATGCTAATATTTGCTCGGTGTCGCGGGGGTTTTGTGGTGTTTATATCGATCGACCTAACGTGTCTGTCGCGTGCACCGCGGGGATGCTATGAGATATTTTATGTGCGATTTTTTTCGCGGACTCGGCGTTTCATGTTCTCCAGTTGGTATTTTTTGAGTTTAAGTGGTATCCCTTGAGGAAAAATTTTCGTGGAAAAAAATTCGTATTATTACTATAAACTTGTAAAACTATTTGCAATGAAGTCCTTAGGTTAAACTTCATAAAACTTCAACGTTTAGTTTGTAAACTTGATGGGTTAAAAAAAAATTACGACAATTTAAAATTTTGAATTAACATTTTATGATTTCAAGTGCGGTAAATATTTGTAAATTTTTAAATTCAAGAATTTAAAATATTCAATTCTGCGTTCTGAACCAATGAAAGTTCTTTTGAACCACAGACAGTTGATTTTAATCCCTTCTTTTATAGGCGCGAAAAATTTAAAACATTTTATTAAAATAAACTTTTAAAATAAAAAAATATGTGTATACTGAAATTTCAATTTTCAATTTTGTAAAAACACGAATCATCTCGTCAAATTAGACTGTATTCTACTCATAAATACACATTTGTATTTAGATCTTATTTAAAACTGTTGTGATTATAAATTTACTATTTTTGTTAATATTAAATCATTTTTTCGCAATGTATAGTCAGATATTTTCTTAAAAATTCATATTGAAACTCGAAAATTCAAACTCTACATTTCGTTTCTTAACCGATCGAGTAAAGCGCTTTTTTGATCGCCTCTTTTAATTGAGGATTATTATTGTTGTTTATTTACTAATAAGGAATATATAGTATATGTGTTGTTTACATTTTACAGAGATAACAATATTATTTGTACGCAGGTTTTATTCGTATTTCACAAGCTCAAAAATAAATTAAAAAAATTTTTAATATGCATCGAATATTAAGACTAATTCAATAATTATGTCGATAAAATTGTAAAAACAGGAACAAAAATGTCTGAAAAATTCTAACTAGGTACATAAGGAAACTTACAATCCGAATAAATATAGAGCTTTTATCAAGTTCGGATATCTTTAATTATTTCAATGCCAATCCTCAACTGTAACTTCGATTATAAAGCAAGTTGTCCGTTTGCTGTCCATTTTGTTATTATTGTTATTAAGATGATGATAATTATTATCAAGAATTATAAAAGCGGTTTCGATTTGGACGTTAAATATTAAATAACTGAGAATTCATCCATGAATTTAATAAACACAAGAAATTTTGTTCGTTTATATTATCTTAAAATCTTTCAAAAATATCGCTTTTTATATGTGAATATCATAGTAGCAAGTACTGCCAAAAGACCGTGAACTGCTCTACTTTCAAGATTGATACACGACTCTTACTTTTTTGAAAAACCTTGATAAAATTTTTAAAAAACTTTCGAAAACCTATAAATTTTTTCGCCAAGGAGGATTAAAATTCAGAATATATTTATTCTCATCTTTAATCCCTGTAAAACCAATTCGAATGATATCGCTAAATTACAATGCGTTTTTACGTAACACCGAATAAAAGATTAAAATGTAACTCGCGTATTTAATTAAGTACATTCACGTGTAATCACAGAATTTAAAGGCGTTGAAATTGCAGGAAAAACCTGTGTGTGTGCTGCAGGATATCGACGATTTACAACCGAAAGTTACGAAACAATTTTCACTTTGCTCGTTTCATCACCCGTGCATACCAAGCGCATCGGATCACCCAGTTTTTTTTTTTTTTTTTAAACTCATATCGGACATCCGGTACCCGCACTGAATTCAAAAATTCAAACTTCTGCATCGCGAATTCGAACGCCGCGTTCGAATCCGCGATATCTGCCCCCTCCCCCCTTCGGGTAATAACCGATTAGAATTCAATCATCGGAAGGAAGCTGCAGCTGAAAAAAAAGACCGCCTCTGGCTGCAGGGTGGGGGGAATGGAATTTTATTCAAGAAGCATGCAGCTCTCTCGGCGTAGTAATGCGGGAAGCAGTCGCGCGCCGGCTCGCGCGTCTCCGGTCTACCTCGGGAGTTTCCGTCGCGACGGTGCACACCTATGCAGTGCATAAACCACACACCTACGTGCACCCCACCTACTTTATCTCTTTCTCTCGCGAGTCGCGGCCGACCAAACGAGGACGGAGCGAGTCTCTCGCTCTCTCTCGAAAAAAAACAGCCCAAGCGGCAAGCAACCGAGCCGCGGAATGCCTCAAAGCAGCCAGCTCTCTCCCCTACTACCACCGCTCCTGGAGGAGAAGGCAGAGGGCGCTGGGGTAATCAAGCAGATGCAGCCAGCCTGCGGTCGACTCGCTGCTGCACACCCGCCCGCGAGCAGTTGGCTCCCGATCTCACCCGAGTGTGTTTGTCTGTCCGTCTGTTATTACCCCCGTTCCACGCAGTAGTAGTCCTACCTAAACCCCGTGTCTGTTTTTCGTTAACCATCATCGTGACGTTTTTTTTTTTTTTTTATTTTGGTTGTTCGTCGCCCGTTTACGTTTTACGTTTTATCGGTGCAGCGAGCGCAGGATGACGAGTAACGAGCAGACTGTGCACAAGCAGCGAGGAGCAGCCCGAGTAACAGCAGCAGCTATCGTTCAATTAGACTGCTGCACGAGATCAAGTAGGTCGGAGCGTTGAACCACCTTATTATTCATCATCATAGTCGTCTTAGTAATCTTCCTCATCCATGGGGACGATGTGGAACTCAAGGGAAATCGGGAGACACTACCCCAGCGGCTGGACGAAGTCCGCACTGCAGAAACTTCTACGTGCTACGATTGCAGCGAGTAAACCGTGATTATCGGACACCTGACCACAGTCGTCGTGAAGCATAACCTCAACCTGTGTGTGTGGTGTTCGTTTTTTTCTGTCTCTCTCTCTCGCTCTCGCGCGTTCCCCGTTCCCTCCCGTGTAGGCCGAGTAGTCGCGTAGGTGTACCTACCGATTTTAATAGTCCGCGGGATTAATAACACACACGTACGCACAGTAAAGGCGTGCTAGTGTGCGAGTGCCAGTGCGACAGCCAGGAGAAGGAGGAGAAACGAATAAGAATAAGACGAAGAGCAAGCAAGAGGAGAGGAGGAGGAGGAGGAGGGCCATGGGAACACACGGCAGTGAGAAGTCAGCGGCGGCGGCAGCACCGCGGCGCGGGCAGCGGCTGCCTCATGGACTCTGAGCAACCAGCACCAGCAGCAGCTGGAGGAGGATAGCTGATTAACCGTTCGATCGAGAATAAGAATAAGTTATAAGATCATCGCCGAGACCATCGACCAGAGGAGTCCATTGCCCCCACTCCGACGTTAAATTTCGCTCTCCGATTGTGTGATTGTGTGTGCGCGCTCGAAAGGGGCGCGCTATTGTAAAAAAAAAAAAAGAAAAGAAAAAAACGGAACCAACCAACAACAACTCTGTCTGTTTGTTTAAAATTAATTCATCCCATAAGTGGTGTTGTTGTTATCATTCTTTGTACAGTGGTGTTTATATCGTGACTGTGTGTACTACTACCCATTGAGCTGCGCAAGCAGGCAACATTGAAAGTGTCCAGGAGGGGGGGGAGGGGTTTGAGGTTAGGTTGGTGCCCCCGTGTACGCCCCGATAAAGAGCTGATAGAGAAGCTGATCATCATCATCTTATAAGAAGACGTACAGCTACGAAAGAAGCAGAAGAAGAAGAAGAAGAAAAAGAAGGTGGTACTGATACCGCCTTCACGATTCTTCCTCAGCGACAATGACGATCGTCGAGGCCTCCGAGGCCACGACGAAGGACCATGCAGGGACGCTGCAGGAGCGGTGGTTCCTCGGCAGGCTATCAGGTAAGCCACCTACCTTATTTATTTACATACACTTGTTCGACCTACCGCCCCGCGCGCGTATAGGTTAGGGTTTCGGTGCTACAACCCCACGCTTTGACTGTCGTCATGGATACGCGGGGGTTGTAAATCATCTGGTGCACACAAACGCGGGAGCGAGGGCTTATCGTTGTTTACGGGGGATGACGATCATCTTGCGAAGGAGGTGGAGGTGTGTCGCGAGCGAGCGAGTCTGCACCATGAATATGTATGAGCCGACGACGACGACGACGACGACGGGGCGACCGCCGCTGCGTTATTGTGCAATTTCGATTCGTGGGTGGGCGGTGGCTCGGCCGCGCTCTCGCCTCCTCCTCTTCTGCTCTCCTCTCCTCGGTCTTCTTCTTTTTCTTCTTTTTCTTCTTTTTTTTTTACTTTTTACTTTTTATTCAGCTCCTTTCATTTCCTACCTGCGAAATTTTCGGTGCCACGCAAGTTTGAGAAGAAGGTGTTTTATCGATTCGAGGATTAACTTTGCAGGTTGTGGGACTTCTTCGAGAGGTGGTGCAGGTTTATTGATTGTCTCACGCGGGGTTATCAGCGAAATATTTAGATCGATCCGGTTGGCCGGCTTATCGATTCACTAGGCCGCCGGCCTTCGTACGTAGGCTGGTTGCAGGTACGCGAGGCCGAGATTTCGTGACATTTAACAGGCGCGCGTGGAAAAAATGACGATGATTAAAATTCGAGACTATCTTGACGCCACCGATAAACCCGAGCCTGCGGTCGCGCTATCTTAATTGAAAAAACTGTGTATGCGTATCGCGGACAGATAGCGAGAAATCTTCCTTCTTTTTCTTTTCCTCTTCTTTTGCGCAAAGCATGTGTGTTACATATTTACGTTATTGATTTCATAATGGGATTCAGAAATAAAGTTTACCAAGTCTGAATTCGCAAATTGCAGGGGCTTTTGTACTGGAAGTAAGAAGAAGAAGAAAAGTTTTATTCCATTCTTCTTCTCTTTACTTTATCACGCTCCACTTACGAACTTTTAATCTAGCCTGGCGGCTTAGTCACACGTTTACTAGAGAAAAAAAAAAGTTGTAAGCTTGGCACACGATCCCTTGCTTTACGGGCCATCCTTTATGGATATAAAATTTTTATCGACGTTCATCCCTCGAAAAAATCTAGTGCTTTACAGCCTGTATTTATTTTATTGAATTTGTACCATTAAAATACTAGAACGCTAGATTTTCATTAAGATATAATACCACAATGTCTAAGAATGTTGTAAAAAAAAAACTCAGCGTAATTTTCAAACCGATAACATTCTGGAACGGTCTGAGTAATTTTTCAAACATTTATAACAAATAAACTATTTCATCGTACATACAACAGTCGAAGCAAAAAAGAAGCATCAGATTACGTCCTCGCGATTCCCCCGCAATAAATCAGAAAAAAAAAAAAAAAAAAACCCCATCTGAATTTTCCGTCACGAGACCCACGCGTCGAGCAACATGCAAGCAAGCGGCCTGAAAATTTCGCGTTTTTTATTGCAGCGCCCACCCGTCCGTCCGTCGTCCTCCGTGACGCGAATCGAAAGCGCGCCCTAGACTTTTTTTATTGAATGGGGCGGGAGTGAGCCCTCGTAAAAATCGTTACTATAGAAATACCGTAAACAGGGTTGAGTGACCAAAGAGACGTCGGTTTCGTATTTTACGAGGGGGAAGATTAGTTCTAAAAGCACTGTTCAACGAAAATATCAATGAATTTAATAATAAACAAAATTTTTTTTTTTCAAATAAATAATGTCAATTCTGGATTTTAATCTGGGACCTGCAGCACTATCTTCAGACTAGATTCTGAATCAAAGACTTTCCGTGTTAATATTGAAGATAATAAACTCGATCGGGCAGGGTTGGATTGAAAAAAAAAAAAAAATAGCCAGTTTGTCGGGGAATTTTTAAAGAAAATTCGAGAGTTTAGGCTACCCAGACGTGCGCATCCTTTTTATACTTTTTCCAGCGGAAATAGCATAGCGTCGGGCGGCGGGGACAAAAGCGTGTGTATTTTCGTAATGGGCTGCCAGCGAGGAGCACAGCAGACCGTTTAAGCGCCGCCTGCACCCGGGTTCGCTTGCTTGAAATAACGTGGGGGAGAAGAGTTAATCGAAGGATGAAGGGGGAAATCAAGGAAGTCGCTAGGTAGGATTGTTCAACTTTCAAGAAATGGGATTTTTTTTTTTTCGTGGGGCTGTGGAGAGTCAAATCAGAAGGATTTTAAAAAAATTTCTTAGTCTGTAATCGAATAGAGTTCATATTTATTTATCCCAAAATTTTCTGAGAAACTCTTGAGTTTTAAAAAATAATTACCTTATTAATCGAATCGAATGTAATGCTTTATAAAAACTATTAATTAATTGGGAATTCGTTGAAATTTTTTTTATGAAATTTGTAATTTTTTTAAATTAAAAACATTCAATAATTTTTAAGAAGTTGTCATTTTACCTACATGAAATTGATAATACAATTATGTACATTGTTGAATTTAAAATTAAATAGGAAATTCTCAATTTACAAATTATCGCGTGCATTCCCTCCTGATTATTTTATTTTATTTTATTTTTAAGAAAAATTTATTAAATTTATTTAAAATATTTAAATTAAATTTCTTTTTTGTTCAATAATTTTGACAATAAAAAATTTAATCATTCTAAATAATTTTTTATTCAGTAAAACTTTGATATTTTTAAAAAACCAATCAGCAATAAAATCTAATGAATAAAATAAAACGATGTTTATTTCGATGCAATTATTTTATTCAGCAAATCCAATATTGATTTAATAATATTCGCGACGTATAAGAGGTAAAAAATAAAAATAAAAATAAAAAACGAAGTAAGGCCGCCACGTATTTCCTGACAATTCCGTTTGTCATCACTCACGATGTTTTGTGAAAAATATTTTAATAAAAAATTCTCCACAAAACACTTAAAACGCCCATAATTGTTCCCCCCGGAGCTTCTAAATATTTCACGACCGTGGCACGATTTTTTTTTTCGCGTTGTCCGTCTGCTTTTTCACATTTAACACTAAAGTATTTATTGAAAAATCGTGTAGCTTGAATAAATCAAGCCGGGTACGTATTACGCAAGCCACGGCGGGCTATACTCGCATCGATAGCTGTTTTAAAATATTTTGTCGAGTAGTATTTTGTTAACCTCGGGGGCTGGCTGGCTGGCGTGTATGTACACTTATTTTACATTTAATGATATCAATTTCGATTTAGGCGGCTGCCGCTGTCCGGGATCGATCGCGGGTCAGAAGGACAAACTTTGAATTCTAAAGCTTGCTCGGGCTGCTGCTGAAAAATAAGTTGGCTCGGAATTTTTAGGTAAAAGCAGTCGTTTTATAGAAAAAAAAAAAAAAATCCTTTTTTTTTTGGTCATGAATTATTGAAGTGTGATCCAGTCGGAATTTGAATAATATTCGTATTCCATTAAATCATCTAGATCGCTTCGAGATTATCGAGGTGAGCAATTTTTTTCTTTACTTTTTTCAAAATAGCACTCGAATTCCGAGGTGTGAATCATCGATGATAAAAAGGGAGACGTATCGTCATGTACGTCAAATATTGCGTGTACCCGGGTGATTCCTCCTCCTTCTGCGCGGCCAGCCAGGATTTATAGATAATGATAATCGTCGTGATCTAGATAAATAAAAAAAAAAAAAAACTAACGTTGTGCAAACTTAACCTGGTTCGATCGTCATCGGTCTTTGTTGAGCTGTCGGGTTTTTATTCTTCGTTCTTTTGTGCAGAATTTAAATTTTTCAATCCTTGATTACAGTTACACTTAAGGACAGAGACGAAATATTTTTTTAAGAGTGTCGATTGTAACTTTAACTTTGTGCAAAATTGTTTAAATTTTTGTAAAAGTATATGGAACCTGCGGTAAACATCGAGGTAAACATTTAATAGCTGTGCAAAGATTGAAAAAGTATATGCTTATTGTAAGAAATTTTTAACACTTATTGATCAATTCACAGAACTTTACACCAATAATTGGTTAAGAAATTATGCAATTATCTATAAGATTTATAATTGTACAATGATGTAGATTCAGAATACTATTACTTAACAGTTTGTAGACTTTGACAAAAAAATTGGTGTTTTTATAAAAAAATTTTAATTTTTGGATTATTTTGGTAGAATCCTCGGTAGAATCTGTAAAATCGAATGATAAATGTACAAGATTACCTATTTAGAAGTTTTTATTCGTATCAGTCTTGCGTATTATCATCAGAATAATTGAAATAATCAACTCTCAATTGCCAACCAGCTAAATAGCTCATCAAAGTAAGCACTAAATAATCTCAAAAGTCTCGCACTCGAGCCATCATCGGCCACCAGCGTTATTCCTGCTATCCGCAGATTTCTCTTTTAAAAATTTATGCGAACCCACGTACCTCGCTGCCCACGTTCGGCTCAGCCGGGCCGCGGGTATTTTCGGGAAATCCTCCCACCAACGGGGGGTCCGCCAACTACCTGAATCGATACCAGCTCGGGCTGCCAATTTTCATCGGGGGGGAAGAAAAAGAAAGGTAGAAGAAATGAAATTTAGTGGTGGCGCTGCAGCCCACGGAGCTCATTAAAACGGCGGCTCGCCCCGCGCCAGCCCTAAATCAAGCCCCCTCCCGAAACAGCCCGCAGGAGGAGGAGGTGGAGGAAGAATAAGAAGGTAATATTGCCCTTCGGCTATCGGCCTGCAAATGGGCTTCTCGTGCCGGCGGCCCGAGAGTTGTACCTGCGGCATTACCATGCCCACAACACGGCTCCTCTTCGGATGGATTTTAATTGGGGTGCGGACCTGCTGCAGCTTCATGGTGCTTATATTTTTTTTTTTTGTTTTTTTTTTTATGGGTATTTTGATCGTGCGTCACTGAGTAAAGGGGGCTCTATAAACAATTATTGACCCTTTTTTTTTATACCTCGGTTCGATATTATGGTAGCTTGATTTGGAATTTCGGGTGGGTGGAATTTTAGGGGGGTCTTGGTTTAATTTGAAAAAAATTCTTTTGCTTTTGACAATTTTGATGTAAACTAATTTTCTTCTTTTAAATATTTGAGCTGACAATTTTAAAATACTCTAAGATAGTTTTATTTATTTATTTATTTATTTATTTTTGTACATATAATAGTTTGGTTTTAATCATACAAACAAGCTGTCCAAACTATAAAAAAATAACTCTTCTTACAAAAACGATCGCAATAACGTCAAGCAAAATTACGTTAAAATCAAGTTAAAATAAAAAATGACCCTGTCTAGTCACTGACGTGCGTTTTTCACAATATTATGATTCTCTCTCTCCTACGTGCCCCCCTGTCGATAATTCGAAAACTCCCCGGGTTCCGACACGCGACCGAATTGCCCATAAAGTCATTACCCCCTCGCATAAATCAGAGTCCGAATTTTCTCCCCCTCCCCTGCCCCATCGAAAATTCCTAGCCCATCTGCAGCGCGGGCTAAATTGACCCCCGACATCTGCAGGGGAACCAGGGTGGTGAAAAACGAACCTGCCGACGCAGACGCTTTGTAATTAAGATGGATTTTAATGAGATACCGCCGCCGTTATTACCTAGTCTCGTATAAGGTGCTTTTATATTTTCGGGACCAGCTATAGATGCTTTATGGGGAATTTTTGCACGGATGGGCGGGGCAGCACCGAACGGGAGGAGGAATGATTGTTTTGACGGTTTTATCGCTTGAATGGCTGAATTATAAATTAGGTAAATGCCTTTTTGATCGTTTTCGTTGGTGAACTGCTGTTGGTGGGGTCAAAAATTAAATTAGGTCTGGTTTCATGGGCTCTCGATAATTAGTTTTAGATACACTGAATTATGAGTCTCAAAAAACTCGATGACACTTTTGTAAATGTTTAGTCTCTCATAAACTGTTTCTCGTTACATGGAGCTGACTGTGTATTAAACCTTCGCTTCCGAAAATTCGACCGAGTAATTAAAGTGAACACTCAAAAGGTCATTCGGCGACGAAAAATACCGTTGAATAAGTAATCATCCCACGCCCACGGGCTCTCGGACACGAATAAAAATCATCCATCCATCCATCCAATCGCATCGAAAGGCAGCAAGTCGAAGTAACTTATCCCCCCTTCCCGAAAGTGCACCACTCTCCGGAGATCGGAGACGACAGTCCCCCGGTCACGTACTTATTCCCCGACAAAGCCCGCTGGCTGGATGACGTGTCGGGGGAATTAATTTTGCGGAAATCCAACCTCCCCCGTCTGATATCGATCGTCTCGATGACAAATAATACATCCCCTCTCTCCTTCGTTATCAGCTCTAAATGCAGATGCTGAGTGCCCGGCCGGCACCTTTTCTCCGAAATACCCGTCTGTGTAGTCTTTTTTTAGACCCAACTTTGGCGCGGGGATTTAAAATGCTGATTTCAGGGGGGGATCCTTATCTTTGATTAAGGAGCCGGCGCCTGGGAGCCGTGAAATTTCACGGATTACCGGCCACCTTTTGGGATTCCTACCGCTGAGTCAGATTTTTATTGAGCCCGATCAACCGCCTATTTTGTCAACATAGACACCGCCCCGGGATCTTCTTCTTCTTAGCTGGTGATTTACGACCGCAGGTAGAACTCACACGCGCACATTGTTGGGACCCCCCCGCACCGCCCGCTGACTCCGGTGGCGATAAATTTCGGCCAAACGAATCGATCGGTCACCTTTGATCCTTCGCGCCGTGTGTGGGAGTTGAGGAATAAATTCACAGGAATGTGGGAAGAAGATTGGCTCGTAAAAGGCAGCCAGCGGTGCGTCTAAACAAACAGAGAGGGAAGAGGCCGAACGAAGGTTACCGATGATTATACCCCCAGCCGAAATCGTAATCATCCCGGCCTAATTCGTTTTGTCAATCCTCGGTGTGCGGTCGGTCGGCGGGATTATAAAGACGTCGGGGAAGTTAATGAGGGAGGATAAACGACGCCGCCGCCGCGCCGTGATAGAAAACCCGGCAGCCAGGTGTCTTCCTCCGACCACCCGAGGTCTTTCGGGAAGAGCTGAATTATACTCTCTCTCTGTGTGTGTGTGTCAATGCTTCTTCCCTCCTTTTTTTGCCCGCAAGTGGTATAGTTGGCAGAGCCGCAATAATTAAATTTTATTTTCGGGTCGGACTATCGATTTTCGGGTGGCCAAGGTTGCCCGCCTGCACACGCTCTCTAGGGCCAGGTAGCACTCGGTTTTTTTTTTTCTACTTGCTCCGGGAGAGTAACGCAACACCCCCTGAAAAATTTTGTTACGGGGGTGTGCTGCCCGAGAATCGATAGGAGGAAAAGACACTGGCGGAGTTGTATAAACTAGCCGCAAAATTCCGTGACACCGCGAGGGCTTCCGTATCCATTTCGACGACTGCAGAAAAACAGCAGCAGTTGTACAGAGAGAGAGAGAGAGAGTACCGGCACCGGCACCGGCCCCCCCCTGGAGATCGATACAGCCGCGGTTGGTACATTATACACACGCGTATACCTATTCTTTCTTTTCGAAACTTCTTGCTTTCCGGCTGAAAATATTGGCTTTTTTTTCCTTGGACTCCCTTCGCAGGGGTCGGAGTGAAATGGGTACATTGAGTTTATTGGGATTTGCTTTATTCCGCGAAGTTTTTTTTTTTGTCGATTTTCTGGGGCTGGAAAGTTGTTTTATATGGTGATGATCACTCGATTGATCACTGTGTTCTAATTCTCGAGCAAAAATTTTTAGTTGCTTTTAAATGTTGATGGTTACGTTGGAAGATACCGTGTCTAACAATCTTCAATTTCTTAAACAAAATTCATTTCTTCTTAATGTCATTGAATACTCTTTCTGGAGGATTAAATTATATTAAATAGTCAAAACTACAGTCTTATAACACTTGACAACATTGTCTAACAATGTTGTTTACAAATCACGTACAGTTGAGTATTACCCAGTTACAAAGTATGGTTTTACTACACAAAACCACAACGTCTAACAGCATTGTATTTATGTAGTACGTCCCATCTGAAAGAAGTTTTCTTCTTCTTAATGTTCAGTTAAAATAACAATATTATCGTCGAGTCTGTCTATTGATCAAGTGATTCACTTTTGCAAAGATATGTAGGCACCATGCGAAAACAGGATCACCTGTCATCACACGGCCCAACCCCTCCCAATAGGACAATAATCACTCGACAAGACGCATGGAAAGAAAAAGAAGGGAACCTTTAATTTTCCCTCGTCCGTCGTCCAATTACCGCTTTGTCCGATATCGGACCTTTTCTCTCTTCCTTTTTCATCATCATCATCGTCATTTCAAACCCAGAGAGGACGACGAGAAAGAGAGAGAGAAATAAAAGTAGTCTCCGTATAAAAACTGGCCTTGCATGCATGCGATACATACAATTTCACCCATCCCACAGTCCTGGACAATGGTACCGCGCCTCTTATTTCGACTGTAGGGAGCAGCGTTTTTCCCCATTATTTAGCTCACGCGCTTTCATACGGATTTTTGGGGGCTGCCAAATCGAACGGAATAATCTCCCGAGTGGTGCGTGCGTGTGACCCCTCTCGGGGATTTCGACGATTAGCTCTTTTTTTCATGCTTCTACTACTACTTCTTCTTCTTGGGCCGTCGTTGACGCCTATGTGTGTATAACTTTGCAACGGAATTTAAGGTTGTGTGGGTCATTGTCGGCCGAGTAAATTAAAGGCGAATTTATGTGTGCTTGCTTGCTTGCTTGCTCGATGAAAGTAGGAATGCTTTTTGTTTGACTTTTTGTGTGTTCGCGGGTTTATATACTCTACAAGCGTAATTTTTTCTTTCCCTCTTTTTTCCTTTCCCTTTTTATTATATACGTGAAAGACAATTTTTTTTTTTTCTCTCTCTGTCCAATGAGGTTTGTCGTGAAATTGAATTGTATCGGAGGGGTTTCTTTTTTTTTTTTATTCTGTGGGATTCTTGGAATCTCTCCTCGCGACGGGCTTGTTATATACGATTGTTATACTTTATATTGAAAATTGAGAGATTGTCATGTTATGGAGGCATTATGTACAAATGAAAATTGCTGTAGAGAGCAAATCTTCTTCGGGGGAATAAGCAACGACTTAATGATCCGACAACCTTGAGTGGCCGTCAAGGTAAGAGGGTTAGAAAACATATTAATCAGTTCGGGGTACAGAAAAATTATTCTACATTTGAATGTTTTTTTTTTTTTCTTTTATTCGTGGGGACACAGAATAATATAATGGAATGATGACGGGAATGGAGCCCTGAGGAGGTTGTTTCTTACGGACGATTGAAGGACGACAAATGCGATGGATGGACGGATGATTATTATAGGTACATTATACTCCTCGTAAAAAAGTGTACACCGGTAGTAATACGACCGGGACCGTTCTCACTTTTCAAAGGCGCAGAGCCCGCGGTTTTTTTGTACGTGAGACTTGGCTAAATGAGTAATACCCTTAGAACTTTTTAATACGAATCTTCTTTTCGTACAAAAAATTTTGATTTCCTGTATAAAGTATACTTTGAATTATAATTATATTAAGATGAGCATCTTCGTTTACGCGAAGAAGATACTTTGAGAAACTTGGAATATTGTTTATGGATGTTTTTATTGGTGTTCAAAGTTAATATTGGATGTTTCAATCTACATTCATTTCACTTTTCACTCTAACTCTACATTGGGGCTAGTTTAAATAGTCTTAGATATTGAGTACTTCAATGCCTTCTTCTTCTTTACAGACAATTATAAGACTGGAAACAAAACATTGTTTTTGATACCTTAACAATTTTGTTTATACTAAATGTACCTTAAGACATCAAGTTGAATGCCTGAAAAATCCCTATAATTCTTTAATATTTTGAGTGTTATCCTAATATGAGATAAGACTCTTAACAAAGTCAGATAAGCTAGAAGCCGTTAGAAGTTTGTATTTGCCTCGCCCAACTCATATGTATCTTCCGAACGTTCCAAAAACTGTTTTATCTTGGATTAATCCTTCCAAAGATCACAACATACAGTGAACGCAAGGATCCCTGCATATCAACATATCACAAACAGTTTCGTTAAGCAACCTGCTTGATCTCCGCCCCCTCTTCGGTAAGGGGAGGGGTGGGGGGGATCAGGTGGTAGACCCCAAAAACATAATCGGTGGTATCGCCTCCTCCTCATAAAAACTCGATCATGAGTAAAAGTGTCGGGTGGTAGGCAGGCACGCTCTTCTGCACAATGGGGTGTGATGATGAGCGCCGGCAGCTTCCACTTGCAAATTGAGAGTATCGAGTATCATCGCCGGCAGCTGTGCTAATTATCCTCTCGAAGCCCGCTCGGCTTCGTAATTCGGCACGCGCGACGCTGGGCTTCCTATAACCCGGCGACATTATCCGCTTGATTAGAGGAAGCACGCGCCAGCCAGAAGGAGGAGGATGACGACGACGACGCCAGATGCGCCCGCTCGGGGGATCGGGTTCGTTGCACCTATAATACTAATGACCACGCGCGGGCTGCGTTATAATTATCCGCCGCGGAAGAGCTGAAGAAGAAGAAGAAGAACAAGACGCAGGAGGAGGAGAGGAGAAGTAGACTGAGCAAGCGTGCAGCGGTTTTTTTTTTTTTTTTGCCCAGCGCTGCGAAGAGACAGATGCCACGCGACCGGAGTCTTATTTTCAATGGGGCACGGTTTCGGGGAAAGCATGTTGGAACACCAACTTCGACAGCCGATAGTGTGTGCTTAACTTCGGTGCTTTTTTGCGGGACTCTTCGAGCTAAATGATGTTTGCATAAGGGTGTATGTGCCAGATCAAAATCGGCTTAAAACATTGTGTCTAAAACTCTTGGAATGTCATCAGTCGTACTTGTAGTGTAGTAATCTTCAACAAAATTTTGTACTTTTATAAAGTTATTACTTAATTATGAAGATGCTTGCAGAATTTTTAAGGACAAATAGAGTTTATGAGTATTCATGTTGCTTAAAAATCTTCATTCATATTTTAATGAAAAACCTCAATCTTCATCGTGTTTTCATAAACCGTCCTCGTTTTTTAATTCTCAAAGTCCCCCACAGAAAAAAAAAAATCGTACACAGTTCTTTATTACAAAAGGTAAAGAATGCGGGGTACACGTGAGTGAGTCAGGTACCTGCTTGCGGCTTATCTTATCGGTCGCGAGTCCGACTTTTATAGGTGGGAGGGAGGGAGGGGGAGCCTTGGCTTTAAAAACAGTAAACGATAAGGCCACCTGTCTCGCCCCCCCCCCCTCTTTGACACACTCGAATTCGCCGAATTTCGGGCTTTTCCTTCGAAGAAATAACGAAAAAAAAAGGATAATCCCGCAACTAATCCAAGGGGTTATCGACGTAATGCGATTACGTCCTGCTATTCACGTCACTCTCTTTCTTGGTATTCAACGGGGGTGCGTGCAGGAACCCCGAGATTCCGCATCGGAAAAGTAGGGAACATTTTTTACATCCACCCAACTTTTTTTCCCCGAACATAATTAAAGGCTCCTCGATCAAAATAATGTTTTAAACAAGATCCCCGAAACTGAAAAAAAAAAGGGTCCTTCCCCTTCCCTCAGCACCCAGTGCGGCAGCTGTCGGGACAATGCGCCTCCGGGTCCCCGAAAAAGCTCCTCCGCCCGCGCCCGCCTGCAAAACAGGTATGTGTGTAAAAAGAAGAAGAAGAAGGCGCGTGCCTCCGCGTATATTATAATGGCCCGGCCGGCAGCAGCAGCAGCAGCAGCTCTCTTTACTTTGCGCAGATGCAGCTGCGAGCTGAGCGACATGTGCGATACCGTTTTTCGGGGGGCCCAGAACGCCCACACCTGAATGCTTGCCTGGCCTGGCCTCCTCTTCGTCTTCTTGGAAGCGGACTATCGATTCCCTCCGCACTTGGGTAAGAAAGTCTAGTGGCGCGCGTATCCGAAACCCTTTCGAGGAGAAGAAGTGCGGCCCACACGCGTTCGAGCACCCTGGTGACACTTTTGCGGATGACTAGCGAGCGAATAATCGGATGTTGGAGGTGGTCTGGATCCTCTTCATCTGTACTTTGTTTTATTATTAGTTTTTAAAATGAAAATAAGTAATATTTTTGGGATCTCTTTTATCCGCCGATTCAATCGATTTTGATGCTTTTGTAGAAATTTATACAATAATTTTGATATGCATCTCGAGGCTAACTAGAAAGGATTTCGTGTGCTCTAAGCAGGTCAGGAATGTGACATTTTCAGGGAAACGAGGAGAATGAGGTCTTTTGAATTTTTCGTATGAATGGGGGAAAATTTTTGGCACGGGTGGGCTGGTGACAAATTTTGCCATTGTCGAAACTTCAATGCCTTTTCATAGGCCTAATTTACAGTTAACCATCTTGTAACGTGAATGTAAATACTTTGGTGTATTCTTTACGAATCTTGGACCTTTTTTTTTCTTTCTCGGTATTAGCGGTATTCGATGATGATTAGCTTTGTAGTTTTTTCTTTCGTTCTTTTTTTTTTTTTTTTTTTTTTTTTCATTTTAGAAATGTTTGAAATCTTCGATTGATTAGTTCGGTGAAATTCTAAACGTTTAAAGCTCAACTTTAAAGACAAGAACTTATTTGAATTTTTCCAAATTTTTTTGATAAAATGTACGAAGTAAGTTATTGATTGGTTAATTGTAATTATAAAATCACGCAAAGGTTAGAAAATTTGCAAAAATAATTAAAAAACCGAGACCATCTGAATTAAAAAAAAAAATTTATTTAATCGTGAATAATATTTATCAAAAATCTAAAATTCGAATAAAAGTTCTAAAAATTATCGATTGGTACTCAGTGACTCCATACGGACCCAAAGACTCGTAAATTAAAAAAAAAAAAAATATTTTTATGACCCTGGCTTGAATCGAACACTCGCGACAAATAAGCTTTAACTCGATCCAAATACAAAACCCATAATAAAAGCTGCTCCAGCCTCCCGTCCACAGAAAATAAATGTCTTCCGTAGAGGCAGCCAGGCAGGCACAACGGTTCGGTCCCCCGAAAAATCGTCATCGCGATCCCCCGATCAACTCCTCCTCGCAGCTGGTCTCTATTACCTGAATCGTACCCTTTTTCAGTCCTCCTCCCGCAGCCTCCTCCGTTAAACATATCAAAAAGCCAGGCAGCCTGCATCCGGCAGATTCAGCTGGAATTTCCGTGTTTAGAGGACAGCTGCCGAGCAAACCCGCTTGCACCCCGACGTTTTTTTGGAGGGTGGAACGCTACCACTACTCTCTCTATGTCTCCTCGCTTTGATTCCTTTCATGCGTGCAGCGTTTATACTTTAAGAGATGACGCGCGAGCGCCTGTCGAGTTTTTAAGCGGGAAGTGGGCAATTACCTTTTGATGAATTGCGCGCGTGGGCTCTCTAGGGGAGGGAGAGGGACTAGCAACCAGTAGAGGAGGATGATAACGGCTCTCCTCATTTCGAAGGGAGATTAGTCACCTGCGACGCCCGACACCTCTTATCAGACCGGCGACGCATCGGCGTCTGACTAAGCGATCTTTTGAATTAAGTTGATGGACGAGATACTGAGTGTGTGGGGCTCGATTATCCTGATAGCCATGAGACCAGATTATACCCCTTGATTGGTCAGTTTGTACTAGTTAGCGCTTTACGCACTGATATGAAACTGTTGTTGTTACTGCTGCGACGATTGATAATTTTAAGATTCTCTTTATTTTATTTTTATATGTTAAACACTTGCATAGTACCAGCAAGACTAGCTTTAAATTTAAAAAATCATCCCCCAGCATCAATAAGATCACATTACGACCAACGAACGAATGGCTATTTAAAGTGTAAATACTCGTAAAAAGTCAAAAAAGTAAAAAAAAATTTCCCTATTTTTTTTTTTTTTAAGTAAGGTTATTAAACTCGCTTTATGTGTGCACCTATGGTTCATCCCCCGCGTTATTTCAATAAAAACCCTCGATCCAATAAATATAATCGGCCTCTCTCTCTCCAAGAAGCATCGTTTTGAAAAACCACCCTCTGAAAAATAATAAATTAACAGCTGCAGAAGCAGCGGCAGCAGCCTCCCCCGCGTCTTATTTGTCCGTCCATTACGTTTTTCCCTAAAAGTGACATATTTCCGAGTCAACAACCGCCCCAGAGAGGAAGTAAAATCCGAAGAAAAAACAAAAAAATGTTCTTCCTCTCCCCCGCTAGTTGGTTACTCTCTAGCAGCAGATGCTAGCTCTTCTTCCTGCAATCATAACTGACTCACCAATTGAAATAATCCTCCGATTGAGCTCCATCGTCGTCGACTCGCGCGCGCCGTCGTCGGTAGCGGTCCAGTCTCGTCGGGCGCGTGTCGGTCGCGCGCGCAGTACCACCTGCTCGCGTCTTGTGTGCACAGCTAGACCCTAACCGAGAGCCAGCGAGCAGTATAGTAAAAAGAAAAAAAAAAAAAAAAAAAAAAAAGTAGAAGCTGGTTTTTATTCTCTCTCCATAGCGTACAACTAAAGTCGGGCGCGTGCGCGCGCGCGGTGTTTGGTTACAGGGAGACGGCGGCACGTGCGACGCTCCAGACCAGGTGCAGCTGCCAGTAAGAGCCCCGACTGCACGCAGGACCACGGGGATATGCTCGAGGAGGAGGGCTGCTGCCCGAGGTGCCGGTGTATAGCCCGGTGCTCCTGCACCCTCCTCGGCTTCGAGGACGAGGAGCGACTCGGCCAGGTCTCCGCCGGGACGCAAGAGGACGACGACGGGAGGAGCGGCAGGACGGAACAGAGGTGCCACCAGGTCGGATGCAGCGACCGGGACGTTACACTCAGACGGAGACCCCCCGAGAGGAGGGATCAGTCCAGCTACCACTACCTGGGAGGCGTCTCCAGGACCGCGGCCGCCTGCACCCTGGCCACCCTCTTCATCATATCCTTCCTCGGCGCTGCAGGTACGTTGTTTGTTTTAGTTACTATTTTTTTTTTTTTTCTTCATTCTGAGTTCATTTGTATTTTGGGGAAGATAGGAGATTGGATGGGCCATGGTGGCGCCACGCGGGCATTAATGTGTCAGATGAAAATTTTCGGGGATTAGGATCTACGAAGGCACGAAATGAATTTAAAGTACCGAGATGTGGGGTATGCATGCTAAGTAGGGGGGCTGTTAGTGCCTGAATTTTTTTTTTCATAAAGACATCGATATTAAATTCAATTTTATTAAAAAAAAAAAACGAGAGTATTAGTTATTGTACGGGATGAATAGTAGAATTTTTATTAAATCATTAAAAAAGTTTTTCGGTTATTAATGAATAATTAAATAAATAAAATATTTAACTGCTTCATTAAATTATTGAATCTTAAAAAAGTGGTTTCATGAGTCTTAATGTTTATTAAATTTTTGCCAATAACACAGTGACGTGATTGGTAGTTTGATATCAATTGAATAATTCGATTCATTTTATTGGCCTGAAAATCGAGTCATGTAATGAAACTTTGTTTTAGTGGCTGTTAAAATACATCCAATTATTCGGAATTGACTATTTCTGCCAATTTAAAAAAAAAAAAAAATTCTCCGCTTTGCAGATATACGATAATATATATATATATTTTTTAAAGATAAATCAAAGAGGCAGCTTACTCATAGAGTTGCGCGTTTTTTTGTAAACAGTAATGATCGAATCAGCGTCGTTCGGACTACTCACAAATTTTTGTTGTATTAACTAAAATTATGAAACTTTAATCACAGTGATTTTAAAGCAGTCTTTTAAAATTTTCACCAAACGTAGTTGTAACGAACTCGCTTGTCTCTTATTTCGAACTTGAAAACTTTCTAACGAGATCCAATCGGGGTGTTAGAAGGACAGGATGCCCGGGTCGGGGGGAGGGATCTAAAGTTGATAATCGCGATAAGTAAAAAAGCCATCGTCACCAGCATACTTTCGGGGGGCCGAGATGCCGGAGATTAATAACAACCCTGAGAGTGAAATTTCAACCCCCCCTTTGAGTCGTAGGGGGCGCCAGGGCCCGCATGATGACTGGCCGCACGGGTGGGCCATACGTGACTCGATATCGTTTTTCGTTTATCGAATCGATGTAAAAGAAAAAAAAAAGGATCCTCCAGCTACCAAGACTAATTGAAAAAAAAAAAGATTTCCCCCCCGCCCTGTGCAAGCAATCATCCGCGGGGGCAAAGGAGGAAGCAGCAGGTGCAGCGAGTGCGATAGGCGAGAATGATGATGGAGGATTTTTTGATGATGGTTTTTCTTGATTTTTTTTTTTACAGATGCCTGCTCGAGCCGCTCGACGCCGAAACCGCGGCCACCGACGCCGACGCCGCGGCCCAACATAACATTCCACATGTACTCGTGCCCGTCCAATTACGCCGAGTGGTACTGTCTCAACGGCGCCACGTGCTTCACCGTCAAAATCGTCGATTCGTTGCTCTACAATTGCCTGTGAGTATATCTGTATCAATATCGTTAATTGATTATTTTTTATTACCCACCACCCAAAATAGAAAGAAAAAAATTTGTATTATTTAATTTACCATAACTTCAGGTGATTACTTTTACTGAAGTAGTTTTTTTTTTCCAATATTTGTGTTTGCGTACTTGAAACCGCAATCTCTTAACATTTAAATACAGTTAATTTTTTTTCCTTGCTGTCGACTTCAAATCCTATAAGTAACTTAAAATGTATTGAAAATTTTATTTGAACTTATGTTTAGAGACTATTTTTTGAAGATTTAGACCCAGATAAGAGATATATACATTGGACACATTCCTTTTTTATCACTAGTATATCTTTCATCTTTCATCTTTTCGCTATTTTGAAATGATTTATTTAATTAATAAGTTTTTTACTTTTTTAATTAATTATCTTTTTAAAGCATCTAAATTTTCGTTAATCAAAATTAAATTGTGGCATAATAAATTGTGTGCTCGGAGGGTCAGTTAATTATTTGAAAAATGATTTTCTAATTATCAATTCATAGTAATACTGACATCTAATCTAGAGTAAAAAGGTCAACTGCAATTCGTCATTTTTTGAGCACTTTGAATTAAAAGTTTTAAATCTTGTCAAATGTCGATTTTACATTGAGAGCTTTTTATTACCTTTAACTTTAAAGCGAATAAAACAAGAGACAAAATTAAGTCAAAAATACTTAAAATCGACAGTTATGTAGTTAGCGAACTCTTTGCTTCAGGCTACGAAATACTAAATCATATTAATCTACTCATCTCGGTAAAATTCACTGGTACAAATTAAAAAAAAAAAAAAACGCTAATAAAACAGTGACAATTCAATACCCCGCGCGCACTTCCCACTCCATTGGCACACCCTCAACCTCCTCGAATAAAAAAGGCCCGCACTACTCCCCTCGGGTGAATTCCCGCGAAAAGCCCATCCATCGATTAGTTCTCCTTCGCGATTTCGTAAAGGTACACCGGGGACCACCGCCAAGTTCGCCATTAAAAAAAAAAAAAAAAAGAGAGAAAAAAAGAGAAAAAAAAGGGACGAGAAAGAGAGACACAAAACAAAAGAAAGAGAGAGAGAAAAAAGCAGCGGTAAGAAAGTACGGCAGTTATTTCCCACGCTGGCTTTGTCGGTGCACCGGAGGTCAGCGTTCGCTCGCTCGACTCTCCTGGCTGCAGCAGCTCTAATTGTCTCCTCCTCCACCTCCCCCTCTGCTAATCCCGGGACCTATTGCCGCGACACGCGCACCCCTGACAAATAAAAAATTTCACATTTCACCCAAAATCTGGGAACGATTGGTTTTCTCATATATATTGAAACTTATGTCTTTTTTATTCATGTTACAGCTGCTCGAACGGCTTCATCGGACAGAGATGCGAATTCAAGGACCTCGACGGCTCTTACCTGCGTGAGTACCAGCGTAATCGTGATCGGTCGAGGAAACACTCACTGACTCAGTTTGTCCTTACCCCCCCGTACTACTCAACTGTGTTATTTCCTATACCGGTCTTTTTTTTTTTTTTTTTTTTTTTTCTTTGGATAATTGACGCTTTGATGATTGTTTGTTTACCCGTGATCACGTTTGCATGAAATAAGGTTTATAATCGTCGACTCGAAGCTTGGTTATTCACCAGTGTCGTTTGGTACTTTATTATTTTTTTTACGAAAACTTTTTTGTGACATTAAAAAATAGTAGCATAAAAATTAAAATTGATTTTACTATAAAAAAAAAAGTATATGATAAGTAATTGAAATAGATTTTTTATTTTGATAATATAGTTTTATAATAATTGCTACAAGGTTTAGATTAAATTTGTTTGTAAAATAAATCTTGATATATATCACGAGCAATTAGTAATTGATATGATGATTTTTTTTATAAACTTCATTCGAATCGTTTAAAAAAATTTTTCAAAATATGTTTGTACTTGAGAGTATGACTTTCGAGTGTACTACTAAAATGATTCAAAATTTAGATTACCCTAAATATTATTACTGACTATCAAACGTTTGTGACTCACTTTAAAATAGCGTGAGAAATTGAGCGAGTAGTACGGCAAAAAAATCCCAAAGCACACTTGATTAGTCAAACTCGATAATACGATAACTAATCATTCATAAAACGATTCGATTCAGACTGACTGTTTTGAAACTTACTTACCCGCTTCCTCAATTATAACTCTTACGCAAGCCAGTTTCCTCGACACGATACGTATATATAACACCCTATTAAAAAAATGACTCAACTTGATATTAAACGATGTGTATAAATGTGTGTCAACAGCGTCCAGACAGCGCATCATGCTCGAGACGGCTAGCATAGCCGGTGCCGTGACGATAGCCGTGTTCCTGGCCGTGATCGCCTTCATATCGATTTACATTCACTGTAAGCGAAAGCAGAAGGAATTACGCATGAGGTGAGTAGAGGCCCGTCCACAACTGTCCTACTAAATAATGCCCGGTTGCTCGCTTGCTTGCGACACTTGTTCTCCACTACGGAAGACAACAACAACGCCGAAGGAAAGGAAAAAAAAAAAGAGGCAAAAAAAAAAAGAATTATCGGGCCCAGCGCCGCGACAGATGGACGAGCAAGCGAGCGAGCAAAGCAACGGGGCCCCGCGTTTTTAAAAGAAATCGATTTCAACACCTGTTCCTGGGGTATAACTATTTTTTTAACGAAAAAAAAAAAAAAAAAAATTTTTCTCTTTTTCGGGAGTAAGTGAGACATTTGGTACGCGCAGCGGGGACGGACGACGGCGGCGTGCTGTTTACGAAAAATTGATACTTTTTCTTTACCCTTCGCGGAAATTGAGCGAGCCGGGCAATCATGAAAATCTTCTCAAGTAGGTAATGGGCTTGAGGCTCAATTTGCTTTCAGCACGAAATTGCCCTTGCCGGCGTCGTAGCTGTCGTCGCGAAGTTTGATGATTTTGTTTTTCGATGGGTTTTTCCCCTACCTGAAGGTCGATTGAATTTTCTGGCGAGCTAATGAGGTCTTTTTTTTTTTTTTTCTTGTGTTCGCAGCAATGGCGTGGACGCCGTGGACGGACCCGGACGAGATCCGGAGCTGAGGCCGTTCTGCAGTCGGAGTCGCTCACTCATGATATTCATGGCCAAGAATCCTAATAGCTCGGTAAGTCGCTTCACGAGAAACTCTTGTCTCTCGACGCTACAAGGCTGACTCTCTTTCATCTTTATTTCTTCATTTTCTGTTTTGGAAGTGCTGCCAGCTTTTAGCAAAGACTGTGTCTGGCAGGCTTGCGTGACATAATACTTTTTTCAAAAAAACGTTTTTGTAATTAAATGATAAATTTTAATTGATAAGTTATCGTTTGTTTCTTATCGTTGAAGATATATATGTATATTTTTTTTAATAAATTTAAAATGTAAGATAACGAAACGCAGTGCAGTACCTAGATCCATTTAGTTCTGTGATAAGCTTTGAGGATGATTTTATTATTATTTAGACCGTGATTATTGTTACAACTGCTACATCAAAAAATATTAAAATAAATTTATACATCATTCATGTTGTGTAAAGATATTCTATTATAAGGATCTATTTAAAATCTAACAGTTTTAATTACAAAAAACTACATTAATTATTTTCTATTTTTAAACATATACATTGTGTCTTACCGACTATACATAAGTATTTGTTATTTTTGTACAGAACTGTAACAATTTTTTTAAATTTCAGGTGACAGCACCGTCGATAGAGCACACGAGGATGCCAACTCCGGCGTGGAGCTACCCGCCGGAATCGTCGACGCGTACGGCCTCGATAAACGAGAACAAGCGTCCGAGTCAGTAGTGAGACGCGATTTAGTCTCGTACGCGCAGGATAAACCCCTCCAAAAGCTGCATCCCTCTGAAAAGATGGCCAAGCAAGCTAAGGATCAAAACCAATGAAACGAAGCAAAAAACAAAAACTAAAACTAAAACAAACGAATTATACTTTGCCGACAACGAAAAATGCGTGTCTGCGGCAGCAAATTTCAGCATCTGTGACGACGACGACGAAGACTAAGAAGAAGACGAGGAGGGACTTTTATACTCGTAGAAAGCAAGCGCGCAAGACATTCCGTTAAATTCTGTGTGCGCTTGTACCCCGCGTACCCGTGTATTGTATAACGCCCAAAAACCTCGCCTCGCCTTGGTGGTATTGTGCAGGACCGCGCGTGTCTTTGAAAAAGGCACGTTCGAGGTGAGTCCTCGGTTAATATTTTTGTCATTGACGCGCCATACCTGCGGGGAAAGAAAGCTCGCGGAAAAAATAAGAAGCATTGATCATCATCACTGCTTTGATTTTTTTCCTATCCTCTCTTTTTTTTTTTCTTGTATTCTTCTTCAACATTGAGCTTTCGATAAATCGCGCGCTCTTTCTTTCTCGCGGCTCTCTTCTCTATTTTATTTTTTTCAAAGAAATTTGTCGGTAATTCTTCTACCCTTTTAAGTAGCGAGATGACGTTAATAATTTCTTCTTTTAAGTTATAACTTAACGAAATTTTTATCAGATAAAGGTCGATGAAAATTGGAGAAAAAAAAAATAAAGCGAGAGAAGAGATGAAAAACATCCTTAGGTGCTTTTACTACGCCGCGCGCAAACTGTCGTCGCAACTTTGCTGATTTTTCACAATCTTCCTGAACTTATATATACACAATTATATATAGTGAACTATGTAGAGAAGATACGACTTACAGTAATCACTTTATTAAAAAAATTCCGAGATACATTTGTTGTACTTGAGATATGATAGAATATATATACATAAATACACATAAAGTATATAAATTTATATATATATTGATTAAACTGTCCCAGTGAAGTGGCAGAATTTTATATTTTTATTGAAAGACCGGGGCCTAGTCTTTCATTTGTAAACCTAGATACTCTTAAACATGTAAATGTGTAAACGCCTACACGATAAAGTGTAATTCAAAAAAATTTAAAATTGTTTTGATGAGATCGAAAAAATTGTTTCATAACAGCGAGGCAGGCCTCTTTTTTTCATTTGTACATAGTAAGTTATTATTATAGAGTATTAAAAAAAAAATTTAAATATAGTATTTATACACATGTATATGCACTTACATGCATGTACGTTTGTATTAACCAAGTGAAAAAGTTTATATAAATATTATATATATATATATATATATTTAAAAAAGCACACGAACGATTAAGGCTGCCACAAACTACATTGTACTGGCTTCGTCGATAAGGTGTAAAACTCGACGAGTTGTACTAACGATTGCATCGAAAGCGGCAAATTATTGCATTTACAGAAAAAATAAATTAGTAATCAAAACACAGAGAGAGAGAGAGAGAAAGAGAGAGAGGAAAAAGGGTGAGGGGTTTAACAATATTATTCGTAGTATTTTGTACATTTGTAGATATTCATGCGGTTGCTTTGCTTAGCGTTTTGCTGCGCAGCATAACGTTAAATTTTGTTTTGTTTGTCACTTATACTTTTTCTCTCTCTCTCTTTTCCCTCTTTCTTTTTTCTCTTTTCGTTTAAAATTCACATTACATTTTTTTTCTTTTTTTTTTTTTCAAAATTTTTTGTTTTTAATACACTTAAATTATTTAATGTTAAAATATATAAAAAGATTATTCAAACTACACTTCGCAAAATTAAAAAGAGAGAAAAGACAGGATGGGAAAAATTTTTACAAAAATAAGAAAAAAAATATGAAAAAAAAAAAAAACCAAAACATCAGCCCGATTGTACCGTACAGTTTATAAATAGTCGAAAACTATCGAAAATTTAGCATAACTCTAATTTAAAAAAAATATCAACCATATTTCGTATTGTACTTGGTTCCTAATTTATTATACTGTCATTGATCAATAATTATATTAGATATATTATTAATTATTAATATTACTACTCATAACGGTAACAATGTCCTCTTTTTCGCTAAGGACGCGCTTGTAATGTAGAGAGAAAATACAAAAAAATAACAATGATGCTGAAAAGCTCATTTGATAAAGGGGATTGAGTGCCTTTAAAATATTGTATTCAATTTCTAATTGTGGGATCTATATTTTCGCTGAAGATTAAGTAGCTAAAAATCAAAGTTATGCATCGGTGACACAAAATTAATGTTGAAGCGAGACTAAGTATAGCAATTGTTAATTCGTGTAAATTTTTCTTGTACATCATGAAATGTCACAAGTGACGACGCCAGTGAATATACTCCTAAAAAAATTTTTTATTGAGAATATAACAGTTAATTATAGATTGCCGAAAACATGTTATAATGGTACACGAGCCCCTTAATGTTAATGAAATAAAAGCGAAAAAAAAAAAATAAATAAATAAATACATAATACGGTATGAATCAAACTGGCATGAAAGTTTTGTGCAAAATGTGTGTATAAAAAAGGTTGAAAGTTAGAGCCACAGTTCGATGTATGTTGTTGAATGTTTTGTGAATGTATGATGTGTAGAGCCAGCGGTGGCCTTTGTTTTTTTTTTTAAATTTAAATGCTATTCTATCTAACTTCATCTTTAAAATAACGTTCGATTATTCTGAAAGAAGATCGATAAAACACATATTTCATTTTTGCTATAACACGGTTATTTAAAATATACACTACTAAAAATTCCAAAAATATGCTTTAGCATTTAAAATAGACTTCTATATAAAGTAAAGAAAAAACAAAAATATGATAATAAAAAATTTAAAAAAAGCTTTGTAGAGATTTTTATATTTAATCTACGTGTAATAGTTGACCAACTTTTTTGACAGTGGTGGCATTTTAACACATCAGACAGCACCGTACGTGTTTTCGTTCATATTTGTTTGAAAAAAAGTTGTACCGATGATGCAAGATGCACAATTGAGTAAAAAAATTTATTCATAAAATTTCTGCTGTTTTCATTTATTGTAACTATTATCTTTCAACAATGCTTAGCTATCAAATAGCTCAAAAATTTTCTGCTTTACTTACAGTAACTTTTAAGTTTTACACAAATTTTGAATCACCTGTTTCTTAGCCTCATCAGTGACTTTTTTTTCAAGTATTAATTGTTAAAAAAAAAAAAAAAGAAAAAAAAGAACATGTGACTTCTTTTTCTTGAAAAATTGACCAGTGCACATTATGACGGCGGATGGTTTGAACCCCGTCCGACATAACTGACTTTTCGTATTTGCGCGGTAGGCTGTCCGTTGTTAATGTACCAAAGACAACATTACGTAAAAACTGGATGATGCGTGAAAGCAAGAATTCAGTTTGCATTAAAATCATGAATTTGAATAAATTCCATAGTATATAGCTCAAGTTTAAAATTATCTTAAATAAATTTCAAAGGAAACTGCTGAAATATGGTTTAAATAGATAAATCACCGATCCAGCAATGTTAGAACTGAACATTGTTAATTATTTTTGTAAAAAAATTAAAATAAAAACAAAATAAAACAATAGTTAAATTAAAAGTTGATGAAGAAAATAGCGAAGATAAAGAAATTGAATACACAAAAATTATTAAAAAAAAAAATATATTATGTACATGTATTAACTTTAGCGTGCTCTGCCTACGGAAGCTTACGAATATGTTGAATATTATTATTATATTATTACTATTATCACATTAAAACTCATCACGATCATTATTATCATCGCCATCATTATCATTTAGAAAAAAAAACAACTGACACCTGTATTCTTGTTTTCCCCAAAATGTTTAATAGTATAAATATTGAAATATCAAAACACACTTGTTTTTATTTTCAACACCTTTTTTTATTCAAAAAATATTATTAATACTATAAAATAAACTATATTTTCTCAAATTTTGCTTGGTAGTATAAAATAAGTTATTTATTATTATACTATTTTTTTTAATCTTATAAAAATACAAAATAAAAAAAAAGTTCTACTTTGGTGGAAAATTATCTTGGATAAATTTCATCCACCACTTAGCATTGTTAGCTTTGAACAAAGTATTTAATTTCAATTTTGTCGTTGCACGAAGATCTTTGTAGAATGGCCACTTTAGTACAGTCAACGCCACTTGTAAGTACTTATACTTAGTAATACTCAGTAAACACGAAACTATTCCCTCTTGTAAGTCGTCTGGTCCTAAAAATTATTAAAAAATACTTTCAGTACAAGAAAATTTTTTTTTCCATTAGTAAGAAAATATATATTACATACCATCTTTGCCTTTATCTCCTAGGACAACACACAGTTCATCAATTACTTCTACTGCTATGTAGCTAGCTTCAGATTCTCTAAATGAGCGCAGTATATTACCTTTAAAAAAAAAAAAAAAAAAAAAAAAAAAAAAAAAAAAATTCGCATGAACAAACGATGATAAATTAATTCAGAATCTTCAGAAAGTTAGAGTTTAAATTTACCCAATAAAACTAAAAGCTCGTATGGATATGGATGCTTATTCACGATCATATACTTTATAGGCTTAATAATATGATCTTTAGACCAAACAGGTCCTTGCTTCTTGCAAAATATAAGAACAGCTGTACAGATATTTGGCACATTGTCCATATCTAAGGAGAAAAAATAGTAAATTAATAAAATTTTTGAATCAGTTTTTTTCTAATGTTGAATAAAAACTTATCTTACTTTTTAAATTTTGAATTATTTTATCTCTAAAATTACTTAGTATGTATCCCGAGTTGGGATAGCCGTAAGCAGATGACAGTAACTTTCTTAAAGCGTTAAGCTTGTTGTATGGCGTATTACTGTGTAAAGTCATAATAGTAAACACCACGGTTTCTATCAAAATATCTGAAAAATAAAAATAATCGTGATTATTAACTTATAAATTTTACAAGTTTAAAAAGAAAAACCCACCATTAGATCCATTTGGATCATAGTGTGGAATTATTTCAGGCCAACTTGTCAAAGCAATGAATAGAATATTGATTGCACGAAATTGTAAACAGTACAGAGCGTCACATATAAACAGTCTTATTCTTTCTCTGTCCTTCTTTATTTTGCCTAAAACTACGACCATTCTAAAAAGACTCTCCACAATTTGTACCTAGAACAGTGAATAATTAATTATAAATTTTGAATATAAATTTCATTTTTTACTGAGTTTTAAAAGTATTTACTTCGTGAGTTGCTTTGCCCAGTCTAAAAAGTTTGTATTGGATTCCGTCAATGACGAGGTCAAAAAACTCAGGGTGTTCTTTGTTAATACACTCGATTAACGCGACAAATTTTTGCTCTGGTCTGGTCATTAATGGTGCTGGAGGCGTGTAAGATCTGTCGAGTGGTTCCTCTTCCGACGCAACTTCGGCAGCAAATTCGATTAAAACCCTAAAAAAAATTTGAGGATCGAGAAGTTACAAATTTATGAAAACCGTATAAAAAAATTTACTGCTATTAATTTTTTTTAACTTACAAAGCGATAGTGTTAATTTGTTGAGAATCTAGCAGAGCTCTGGTAACTTCAGAATTTGTTTCTTTTGTCCATTCTTCGTCATCTAAGAGTCGTTGTAATTGTTTTTGAATAAAACTTTCTGCAAATTAAAGTACAGTCGAAATTAAACAATTTTAGTTAAAGTAAATTCATAATTTTTAAAACTAAAAAAAATTCTCACCATTTTTCTTGAATTCTTGTACGTTTACTTTATTTCTGTGAAAGTTTTGAGACTCTGGATTCGACAAAAACTGATTTAAACACGTTATCACCGCCGTATTACCCAAACAAGAATTGGTTTCATTTATTTCTTGTACTTGTAACGACCACCGATTTGTCCTCATTTTCTTATTTTTGAAAGTTTCTGCGACTTCTGGAACGACTACTTCCCGTGATCGTAATTTCTTGATCGGACTTTTTTCGTTATCTCCGTTATAACCCACGAATTTGTTTTTTCCCCGGAAACTCTTTCTTTTAACTTCTCTGACTGGAGTCATACCTACAATTAATTCAAACAATTAATAAATATTAACAAAAAACATACGATTAAAAAATAAATAAAAATTAAAAATTACAATTGGAGGTTGAGGGTTCATCTAAGTGGTCATCTCTATCCTGTGGTAAATCACTTAGCGTTGAATTTTCGTGTTTATCATCGGGTTCAAAATTACTCTCAATTTTCTCTTCAGAATTTAAATTGCCACCTCTTGCGTTCTTTGCGAGTAGAGACGATGAGATGTTATACTCATTATTCTGAATCAAGTTGTCAACTCGAGTGACGGTTGAATTCAAGTGAGAATTGTCAGATTCTAATCCATTACCAAATGAATTTACCGGGGTTTCTAAATTTGAAACAGTACCAGGAGTAGAATTATTCCTCAGTGTGCTTGCAGTGAAAGCCGGCGAGATTCCAAGATTACTACCCACGAAAGAACTTTTCTTGCCAAGCAATGCCGATAAAGCTGAAGTATCAAACGGCAATGGCTTCAAGAGAGATCTCGGCGTTGAAGTTCCAGTGTTACTATTCTCTTGATTCAAACTTGTATTCGCGGCGATGTCGTTCAGCATTCTCAGAGATGGTTCGGGTGATGGAACTGGATTTGATTTTCTCAGTGAACTTATGACTCTAGCTCTGTCTTTGCTGGTTTCATCAAACTTGTCCATCAGAGAGGAGATTATATCGGTTTCTGACGAATCTTTACTAGTGGTTGACGATCTAGTTTTTTTAAGAACTTTCGTCACCTGTGACGAGGTGTCATTCTGACCGTTCGGATCAATAGGTTTTGGTTTGTGAGCTATACGTTTTTTTGTGGGAATAATATTGGTGTCTTCGTCCGCAGGCTTAGGAGGTTCTTTAGACTGTTTGACTGTACTGAGTGAATCAACTGGAAAACTTGTGGGATCTGTGTTCTGTGAAAGTTTGGATTCAAACGACAGAGTGGAGGATCGCGTAGTTTTTTTACCCAGTCTTCTTATTTTGGTTAACAAATTTTTTCTGGTATTGGTAGGTTTTCTTCCCCGTCTCTTTCTGACTGGCAATTCATCGATCACGTCGTTACAGAGCTCTTCAGTATCGCTGCTTGGTTTTTGATCCTCCATAGACTCCTCAGTTTTTTCTTCAGTAGGCTCGAATAAATTTTTTGAAGGTAATATTCTTTTTTTCTTTGTTACAGGCGCTATTTCAATGTCGTCTTCTTCAAGAGGTATTCGGGCAGAAGTTAAATCAATTGTGTCCGTTTCTAATATTTCAGAATCGATTTCTTCAGGTGGTAATTTTGAAGTATCCGTGGAGCGAAATGAATATCTGTGTTTTTGTTTTATGTTTTCAACAATATCTTCTTCTTCTTCATCATCATCATCATCATCATCATCGAAAAGCTCCTTGAACGAAATTCTCGATTCAGTATTGTTTTCAGTAAGAGGCTTTTGTGATGTTAGGTCGATTTCATTTGTTTCGATACTTTTTGAATTTTCAGTGTTAATTTCTTCAGAACTTGCTTTTGAAGTATCTGCAGAACGGAATGAATATTTACGTTTTGGTTTTTCATCATCAACAATTCCCCCTTCTTCGTCGGAAAGCTCTGAATAAGATACTCTTGATACGTTTCTCTTGCGTTTAGGTAACTCGGAACTTTTTACTTCAGAAATCTGTAAATAATTAGTCCTATCATTTTCACCTACGTTTGAAATCAAATCTTGGTTGGGTAAGATTCTTTTGCTTCTACGCCTTTCGATCATTGTAGTACTTAGTGGTAACTTATGTACCAGACTGCTCGTTAATTCTTCATTACGATTTTCCTTGTTACTTTTTTCTTTCAAACTTTTGTCCATATCACCAACTGAATATTCATCCTCTAATTCTTCGGTGCCTGGAGACGCAGGCGATTCACTTACATCATCTATTTTCTCTACTTTAGTAGATTCTGTGTTAATATTTTCTAATTTTTCATCATTCCTTACTTCTAGATTATTTACGGAAATTTCTTCATCCAAATCATTATTTACATTTTGAATGGTTGAATTTTCAGAAATTGATGCATCCAGTGAGTCATTTACTGCTGGTTGTTCTTCCTCTTTAACTTCATTATTTTTCTCTTCAGAATTTATTTCATCTACTTTTGCTTCTGGGATTAAGGAACTTGAAAAATCAGCTGTACTGATAATGTTTTCTGTGAGATTTGAATCTTTTTGTTGACTTGTTTTTTCAACTTCTATTGAAAATGCAACTTTGTCTTCACCTTTTTCATCCAGAATAAAATCTTCTAAAGCATCTCTGTCAACTTTTTGTTCTGGACTATTAAGCAAATCGTTTCTAGATTCAATATATTTTTCGGTTTTTTCTATGATTTCTACTTTTTGAAGTGCACTTTGAATATGACCAAATTTGGTTTCTGTTATAAGTACATCTTTATTTTTGTCACTTACAGCTACTTTTTCATTTTTAGAAAGATCTCTCTTAGGAATATTTTGACTATCAGGTACTTGACTAGTTGTGGAGTTGCTTAAATCAGGACTAACTATATTATTACAGACATTAACACTAAGTTCATCACATTTTTCTATTAAATCTAAGTTATCATTTTTAATAATTTCATTAATTTCAAATCCAGACTTTGTCTTGGATTTACATCTTTTTTTCTTATTGCAGCTACTCTTGGTTAAATCTACATTGCTTACATCATAACTAGGTACCTCGGCAGATTCATTCGGATGAAAACTCTCATTTATCTTTTCAATTTTCTCAGTACCATCAGTTATTATAGGTTTTACATTGGAGTCGTGATCGATTTTTTCAATTCTTCTTTTGCTCAATGTTTCACCAGGTGCCTCCTGGAAACATACATTAATATGTAAAATAATGTTTTAAATAATTTTATTAAATTTTAATTAATTTAAAAGATGAAATTTTATTTTAAAAATAGCTTACCAAAACTTGAGATTCTGAAGTTATAATATTTGTATCTTTGACTATAGGAATTCTGACATATGCTCCAGGTACATGAGCAGTATCCAAAGAATCAAGAGTCTTTGACCTTAGACTGTCTAGTACTTTCTTTTTCTTACCGGGATTCACTTGAAGACTTGAGTTTTCTGGATAGTCTTCAACTTGCCAATTATCATTTGATAAACATTTTCGTTTTTTGACACTTTTTATTTTGAAATGGCTTAAACGCTTTAATTTTTTTAGTTTACGTTTTTCACGTTTACTTTTTAATACTCGCTTTTCAGTTGGAAGTTGTACCATGAATTTGATATTTTTATTAGGGCAGCAATGTTGGTGGCAGCTATTATTACTTTTTTCATCCATGACACTTTTTATAAGCTTCCCTAATTTTTCAACTTCCTTGGTAAGTTCATCCACTTTATTATCAGGTATAACATCGATACAATCTCTATTTGCTGGAATAATTGGAACTGAAAAGCTTTTATTATCTTCATCAATGTTTATTGAATTGTTTGTCATAATTTCAAATGGTTCTTCTCTGGGGTAGTCTGAAATAAAATAAAATTCATAAATACCATTGAGAAGTATAAAAAAAATTAATTATAAAAAATGTTTTCTTTGTCTAAAGCAATTTTTAATTTTTAGGCAACATTAACATTGTTAAAATAACTCTAATAAGCTAAAAATATAAAATTAAAATTAAACTTACGTAATGAATTAGTTGACACCTGTGTCAAGGGCCTGTCATAGCTAAGATCTGTCATAACTTCAAGAATCTGATGGGTAGGAACAGGATTAATTTCTGTTGAACATTTGTTACAATATATAGGTAATAGTTCCCTTCTTATATCTGTCATAGTACTCTGGTCACATTTTTTCACAGTAGATACTATATTAATAGGATCTGTATTTACAGTAGTACTTTGTACACCTGAACAAAAAAAATAATATAAATATATATACTGATTCTATTTACTCTTTTTGCATTTAAATGAATTTTTGTTCCAAAACCAGTTTCTTTTACTTATTTAGTTGATGCATTTGTAAAATATTATAACAATATCAAATATATAGTCCATGTTACAAACCTAATAATTTATATTGACTTCCTTGATGCTTAACAGATTTTTTTTCTTTAATCATTTTCTTCGGTGACTTGTTTGCAGTCTCTAAGATTTTTTTTTCATCTGAAAATTATTTTAAAAAAAACTTGTGTTAAAAAAAAAATTTTTTAAATATTAGTTTACTACCTTTTAATAAAGAATTTTCTATTTCAATTTCTGTGATTTTAAAGTTGAGTTGATTCATATGTTGTGCATTCTCCTCTAATTTTATTGTTTGCTTTTCAGTCATTCCTTTATATTTTTCAATGGTTTGTTCATGTTCTAAACTGGCCTAGTATAAAACAATAAAATTTTATTCAATGAAAATATTTAATATTCTTTAATATTAATTACTATTGTTCAAAGACGAACCAATTCTAATTTTGTAACTTTTTCCATTGCCAAATTGTACTTGCTAAGAACATCTTGCTTTTCACTTTTAGCAATACTAAGATCTTCTTGCAATCTTCGGCATTCTCTCATAGCATCATCATGCTGTTTTATCACAATACTTAAAGAAAAAACATATTTTTGGATTAAGAAAAACTGTAGATCAAATTAAAATTGTGACTTATTTGTGGTAGTACTTACTCAGTTTTAACCAACTTTTTCTTGACTAAACGCCAAGGATCTATTGACACTTTGTTGAGCCTTTGTTCTTCCTGGAATTATAATTCGAAGGTAAATATAAACAAGATACATAAAATTTATTTCTCTCATAACCTCCCTACCGGCCTTAGAACACCCATCAAGTTAAGTTATACTTACGCATATTTGCGATTTATCTTCTAGTTTAGAATCGGTGGAATCCATTTTTAAGCTATAAATTTACTAAAACTGTAAGTTACATAAAAAAATCTAATTATTATCGAAAAACTAATGAACACGAGGAACACATCATATCAAAATGCCGCAAAAACAATTTTATTTTCCTGAGCTTTTGCGAGAACTTCCTATAGGTACCTACCTATGGACCGAGAGGTCGCTAACGAAGAATTCGATTGCCGGGTGCGCAAGTCTGAGCATGTGATAAGTCTGTGTCTGCTAAACCCTTGATAATCTTTTTGTAAATGTTTATTAATTTTATTATTAGTTTTTGATAGTCCAAAAAAATTCAACATCGACAATGGCGGGCATTCCTAGTAAATATGCCCATGTAAGTCATGTATAATTAATTTCTAATTTTTCAATGATATTATGATTACATTCGTAACCTCTAATTATAAAGTTATAGTATTTGTTCGGAATTAGTCTAAATTATAATGCAAAATATGAAAATAAAAAAGATTTTGTATAAAATTTTTTTATTTACTTTGTCCACAGAAAATGTACAATTTTCAAAAACCGAATAGGTGGTCTACAGGTATAGGTCTTGAACTGCCAGAAGCATACAAAAAGTTTTGGAAAGAGTGGAAATTGACAACACCTACTCCAGTTCATTATATTCCAAAAGAAGGAAAATACGAAATGCTCAATGGACAAATGTAATTTTTCTATAGTCGAAAAAAATTTTTAATAATAAACTTTGAAATAATTTTTTTTAGACAACCAGTGCAAAATGTTCCACTTCCCTTGAAATATCCAAAAGAAATTGATACTGGTATTTGGGGTGGAGAAGCTGTGCTGATGGGATTTGTCAAAAAAACTAAGTACAAGCGTAGATTCAGAAGATACTGGGTACCAGAGCTTAAAAAGTCTGTTGTACACAGCGAAATTTTGGATAAGTACATGCGCACAGTTGTTACAGAGCGGACATTAGAACTAATACACAGTCACCATGGATTTGATCACTATATATTAAAGGTAATTGAAATTAATAATTTAACAAAATTTTTAAAAAATTTTACACTGTTGGTAAATTAAAGAAACATAAAATTAATTATATTTTCAATTCAATTTTTTAATAACTAACCATATTTACAACTTTAACAATGTTTACCAGACCCAAGCATGTGATCTAAGATCACTATTGGCTTTAAAATTAAAACGAGAAATGCTACTGAGTCTTTATGATAAAACTTTATATCCTAATGATGAAGCCAAGAAAAATGAAGTTTACGAAAAATATAAAAATTATCTAGAAGGAGTAAGTTTTAAAAATAAATTTTGTTTGAATAATTAAAAAATTTAATTAAAATTTTTTATGTAAAATATATTTTTGATGAGTAGTACACAAAAGAAGATATAGAATGGTATGGATTGACTTATCCTGAGGCCACTCAGAAATGGATTAAAATGAAAACAGATGCTTACAACCCTATACCACTGAAGAATATATACAGAAAAGAATTTATTAAAAAACTGGAAGAAGAAAAGTTAGGATTGGGAGAAGGAGAGCCGACTGAAAAGTTAGTAGAGACTCTTTTTAATAAATTTTTCAAGTTTTTGATGATAAATAAATTTTTCTTTATTTGCTTGTTCAATTTAGATCTTGGATATCAAAACTAAATCCGTTCAGTGGTAGTAAAAGTTCCACAGCAGCCTAAAATGTAAACTCTATTTGTTAAGTTTGTAAATGAAATAAAATTAAATAAGAATAAAATGATGTAAATATAGTATATTTTTCCAAACAACAGTATCAACAATGCAAATATATGAACTTCTTACATGAAAATATATATTTATAGTACACATTTTTTCGGGGCACGGATTTTTGTAATCTCAACAGCAGCAGTGCAAGGCTGATAAAGTGATAAAAATTTGAGCTTACAATAAGATAAAATTAGGATATTTCAACATCAAACATGTAAAATAAAACAATCTTTACTACAAACTATTAAAATATGCTTTTAAGACACTGTACACTCTAAGTCACCGTCTTTTGGCAAACAATTTAATAAACTTGCAACGGCTCTCGTTATGTACGTCATGGTACCAAACCCTCCGCTCGGTGCAGAATCGTAAAAATGCTGACAGACGTAAGCGGCTCCTCCGCATAGCAATCCACCCATTGCCGTGGTTTCTCTCTGTTCTCTCGGTTTTGCGCAGCAAAGTGTAGCGTCGCCGTCGACTTTCATCTGAAAACGAAAATAATTGTTTTTCAATTTGACAATTTATTAATATTGGTAAACAATATTTCAGTTATAAGTTTGTAAAAAATTAAATATAATTTACAAAACAGAATTTTTTTTCTTTGTAATTACCGTTTTGAGAAAATTTTACTTTTACTTTTACAAATAATAAACTCAAGTTAAAAATTTTTGAACAACAAACCTGATCCTCTAAAAATATAGCATTTGCTTTGTGTACTAAGTGTTCTACTGCTATGAGGCCGCCTAAAGAAGCGGCTACATTATATTCTGTGACTAGGGTCAAAACCATAAGGGCTTCAACAATGAGTTGACGATATTCAGGTTGAGGTATGGCATTCAAAACAGTCTCTACGGCTAGTGCAAATTTCAGTTCTCCAGAAGTCATTTCCTGGGTGAGGTTTTGAGCGAGTATTCTACCTTCAATGGCGAGTCCTTGACACTGAAATCCAAATTTTAGTTGATTATTCATGTCTGCATTACTGTACCAAATTAAATTAAATTTTTTTATTCACCCTTTCGAGAACGTGCCAAACTCTCGGGTAAAAATCGCGAGGAACACGATTCAAAGCTCCGTCCAGTCTTCTTCTCCGTAACCACTGTCCTTGTTTATCAGGCTCCATCTCCGTATCTTGATCAACATTCAGTAGTCCTCCGATTTGTGATTTCTAAAATAGTAAGTTAATCGTATTAAAACATCATTTCGGATAATTGAAAAAAACTTGATATCTTACCTTGCTAACTCGGCTAGATTTACAGCTGACGACCGAGAAGTTACCACGTCCAACTGAAACAAACAGATTTTCCGTGAAATACTCTCAAACAATGAAACTTTTTATCAACTTCAACTTACCGCTGCTGATGGCAAACTCCTTTCCACTCATGATGTGATGTAGTAGATTTTTCATCTCGAAGGGCGACAGATTCATCAAGTGCTCCGAGGCCTCCTCGCCGGTGCAGATGAGCGTCCTGGAGAGTTCGGTGGCCATGACCTGGATTATCAATCCGACCCTAAGTCTGAGCATCTCGAGGAAGAGCTGGGGCTCGGTCCTGATGAACATGGCCAGATACACCAACAACTCCTGAGTGAGCATGGCCGTGGACTCATCGTCTCCGTACGCCTGGTGTATGAGCGCCCTCAACTCGTTCTCGGGTAACGGGGCGACTATCGTGTGCTCGTTGGTCGGGGGCATGCCCACGGTCACCTGTTTCTGGCGTACGAGCAGATCGGTAACCGCCTTAGCGAGATCCTCCACACGCTTCCCCAGCATCCCGGCCGTGTGGCGAACAATACCCCACATCTTCTGCTGACAGGCTTTCTCGTAGAGGCCTTTGAGAAGGTCCTTCACCAGGACCGGGTGACCGTTCTCCGTCATACCGGTGTTAAACTGCAGGCCATGAGTGTCGACCTACGAAATTAATTGTTGTTTTATTGTCGTGATCAACAAATTAATTATTCAACTACGGTCGTACTTGTCACAATGTAATCTTTGAAATTTCAGAAAATTTTAAACAGAAAATGAATATTTATTTTTACTTATTGAAATGTTTGAAAATAAATATGCTAGGTTCAGAAAACGCGATGCGGAAACGACTGTTGGAATTTGAATTAAAAAAATAAAATTTTTCGGTAGCTGAACAGACCAGATATTGTAAGATATCTCCTTGCTCTTCAAGGCTGTCGGCGTCTCTGAGCATGGACATGAGTTCCTCGTCCTCGGTTTCCGCGTAGGTCGAGTTTTCCGAGTTTATCCGGCTTCTTTGCGCCTTTGAGGCAGGCGGTTTCCAAGCCGATAGCATGTCTTCGGTCGGCGATGGCGTTCGTTCTACGATCTGCCTCGATTCACTTGGCTCTGACTCGGTCGACAGCGAAGTATCGGTTATTTTGATAAACGGGTTAGCTGACAAAACTGCGGACGGTCTTCTGTCTTCACCGGCCATACCCAGAATTTCCGCTGTCATTATAAATTTTTATTAGTTTAAGTATAATCTTATGTGGGATAATATGATTTTTTATATTTTTTTGATCTTAAATAATAATAATTGCTATAACTTCCGAAATGTGTATCAATATAATATGATACTCTAAGCGCCGAATATGTTTTGTACATATTATATTTATATATAAAGGGCACTGCTTCTAAATAAATAAATAATTATATAACATAGTATAGTTCAACAAAATTTTTTAACATTTGAATGTAAAAAATCACTGTTTAAAAGTTGAGATTAATTTTTAAAATGAGATCGCAAAAACTATAACAGTAAAGGACGAGGACATGCAAAATGGAAAGGATCACAAAATACCTTATTTAAGAAAATGTAAAGTTTTAATTTAAGTATAAAGGGATAACAATGGGTAAATGAAATTTAAAAAATTATTCCAAACTTTTAAACGAAACGATAAAAATTGTAATGAATAAAAAAAATGTAATGTTAACATGCTGTTAATTTGAAACTTACGTTCTTGAAGTACGATTGGAATTTCTGCCGCTGTATTAATAAGTTAAAATTCGTTATTCATACGCGTCACAAGGATATCATGCAAACAAACAACACAATGATAATTTATGATGATTAAAACATTTTTTTTGAAAGATTGATTTAATTTTTTCTGTTTACGTACGTTCAACGGCAATCGATCTTGTTTTTTTGATTGCTCCTTTAACGGACATTCTTCGTCTTAAATTCTTGCCGGAATTGGCAGTTGGTCGGTTCAGTAAGCTCGTGCGTAACGGGAAAGCTTTCATCAAATGTTCGTCCAAGTATTGTTGCACCTGAAAAACCAAGATTTTTTAATTATTCCATTAAAACAGATTATTAAAAAAAAACTTTTTCACAAACCTGAGGGTTTAATCTGTCCGGTCGACCATCCTCGGAGCTCCCTAAAAAGCTCAGATTCGTAATGCAGGAGGTGCTCAAAAATTCGTTCAAGTTTCCCAATGATACGCGAGTTCCGTTTATGTAACCGCTTTTTAGTTTTTTCATGGTAGTAATCATAGCTAGAGGAATTTTTCCTTGATCTAAAAGAACGTACAAAAAAATATGTCGCTAAAATTAATTTCGGTGACTTGGAAAATCATTCAGCAGTGAAAAGTGAATTGATCTAAGTTAGTATCAAGACATACGATTTTCATGCTGATGAAAATATTTCAAACTGTTTCAAAAGCAAGTATCAAATGTTAATTCAGTATTTTTTTCAATTCATTCACACAAACAAAAGTTAAAATTATTGAATACGTTATCATTCAAAGTAGTGACTTCAGTTGGGCAAAAAAATATTAATTCAAGTCGTACTAGTGTAAAGTCATAAAATTTTATCAATTAATAAAGATTTTTTATTTTCTCATGCATAATCATTTAAAAGTTTGAAAAAGCTCGCTAACAGCTCTAGGGCATACCTAAATAGCTTGAGGTAGCAACAACTGTAACGGTTGGTCTGCCAAGCATTTGTTTCCAGTTGTTTGTGAGAAACGACAAGTTTGTCGTGAAAGTATCGGCGAGGAAGGATGCATCGTTGGACGTATAATAGTCCTCAACGTCTAAATTCTAGTGTAACACACGCACAAGCCAAACATAAACAAATTAAGCAGTATGTATTTTTTGTAACACTTTATGCAAATCTTTCGTTTTTAGTCCTGAACGTAAGGTACTTTTAATTGCACTCTGGATATTAAAGTTTGATTAAGTGTGAGTAATAAAACTTAAAATCATAACTTACATACGTAAAAATAAATTTTATTAAGTTCTCGCGTAATTTTTTCTCGCTGTAATTTTCAAGTTACAAGCAATGGTTAAATTTTTTTTATTTTTTTTTATTTCAAGACTATAAAAAAAACTCATGAAAAAATAAAAACGAAACGAGCTGGTTAATCACAATAAAAATAAAAAAGGTACCGAATATTCAATGGGTTTTGACTTATAGTGGCTTACTATACCTAAGTGAACTTGCTTGACGGGCATGACGACTAGTGGTCGGCCTAACATATTCTGCCAGCTAGACTTTAAGAAATTAATTTCCCCTTTGAATATGTCAATCATGAGTTCATAGTCCGAAGCGATGTAGAATCGAGTCATGTCTGTCAACTGAATTTTACGCATCAAGAATAAAATCGATACATAATATTTTATGTGCATATACGGAAACTTGGTAAACTTGAGAAAAAAAGTCAATCGGTTGAATAAAAACGCGAGAGGACGATTTTGAGAAAAAAATGAGATGTCTTACCTGAGGAGTAAAGGCGAAAATTCTGTCATGAAGCGAGTAGAGTTTGCTGGTACTCAGAATTCCTACATCTCTCGATTTACGACCCGACAAACCCAACTTTCTGTTTCGACCTAAAAAATAATGGTTTATCAAAATAATTACATTAAATTAGTTGGTTTTAATTTTTAAATACCTAAGTATGTGTACAGATGACTGAGAACTTTAGCTGGTTGAACTTCAATTGGTGCGGCTTCTGCAATCGTTTGAACGTGAATATCGTGCTGTGCTATTTTTTCTCTTATCTCGTTATCTTCAGCCAAAATTACAACCTGTACGACCACATCAGGTTTTTTTTCACTACACAAACGCCTATTTAGAGGATCCAGTTCACCCACTGCTAGAAAGCCCTAAAAATTATTTTTAACTTGAGTTTACAAATATGAAAATTATTTATTATTAATTTTTGTATCGAAATTAGTATACCTCTTGAAGTAATTTTCCTAAAATATAAAGAGACTGGGCCCACATGAATGGACATCTTCCCAATGCTTCTCTAGGTTGACTTCCTGGCTCTGCATACTCAGCAGTTACATTTGAAGCCGAAACAGCATACAACTCAGGAACTAATCTGATTCCGTCTTCGGTTTTAAGTGTTATACTTTCCAACAATCTTTCATACTGTGCTATTCCTTCTTTGTTCCCTTGGAAGCAATAATCTAGTATTAAATAACAAAAGAAAAGAGGCCATTCACACTCAATATTTTCAAACATTCTCAGTTCCCATGGTTCATAATATAATCTGTAAGATAAATTGAAAAAAAAATTTTTAATACCCAATTAATTATTATTAGTTATTTTGTAATCAAATGAACCTTAGCACACCTATTAGGATCCTCCTTAGGCGTTCTGTAACCGTCTCTCAAAAATCTTTTACAGCCATAATTTCCTTGTAATTTTTTTGTGATTGCATCTCGCGTCAACTGGATAAGATTTGGTTCATCAACAGCAAAAGCAGGAAAACTGATGATGGATAGAAGGCCACTGTCAAGTTCTTTAGAATTTGATTCTCTGGGAAGCATGGATTGCAAAACAGCTTGACATTTCTGAGCTTCGTCTGCCAGTACGTGTATTACCGAAGTTGGTCCACCTCTGGCACCAAATAAATCCAGTTCATTCATTGCTTCCATTGCTGCCTTTGCCATTCCAATACTGCTTGCATTCAACTCAGGCAAGCCATGATTTGTCTTGTCTCCTCTCTCCCATATTCCATAATCAGGTGTACAATAAGCTGATTCAATGTAAAAAACTAAATTTTGAATGAAGGCTACCTGAAATAGAAATTTATAGTTACTCCAATGTTTAAAAATAAATAATATAGTTTCATTAAAAACATACTTCATCTAAATTAAATACTATTTGAAGACCGGATGCAGTCATTTGTGCTAAAATTAATAAGTACAAAGAAATGGAGTCAATTTGTAAATGACCCCACTCGCTGTCTCCAACAACTGTTTGACCAGTTACCGAACTGTACTTAGCATGTAGTGCGTCCAAAGGATTTTGTGATGATTTGAATTTTTCAACTTTATCTTTCTGCTGCATCATAGCCATCAAGAGTCCTCTCATGAGCTTGACACAACTTTGTTCCAATTCATATGTCTTTGCTCTGTCTTCATCAGCATCTGCAGACTTTTTATAAGACATGGAGAGACCCCAAACAGCCAAAATTGTATAAACATTGTCTCGAATCCAGGCATGGCTATTGTCATGACTCGCAGGAAAAAGTCCAGTCACAGGATTTTGATGGTCCATAATAATCTTGTGAACTACTCGCTGATAGTAGTCCAAACGGACACCAGAATTACTTCTGGATCTCATTTTGAAATTTTATTTCTAAATCCTATAATAAAAGTATATTAAATTACTTAACATTTATCATTTTAATTACGTAGTGTTTATTTTTCTTATTTTATTATGAGCAACAAGTATTTTATATTAGAGGTTATAAATGAACCTTACTTCTTATATAAAAACAAGCCAATGTTTTCTTGTGTCAGAGGTTAAAATATATAAAATTTAGTAGGCTCATTATTGTTGATAAACAAATCACAGCTTTTTATTCGTTTAAAACTTGAATTACTCCAAAATTCTTCAGATCAGTGACTATCAGCTGATCCCAATATATAGGTATTTCATTATCATATGGAAACAATGTTAAACGAATGTCAAAGTGTACACATTTGGTTCTATTATTAAGTTTTAAGTTTCTCGCAAGTAAAATACAATTGCAGACGAGTATAGATCTATTCTTTTCTATATGTAGAAAAAAATGTAAAATACTGAACGGAAAAACTCTGTATCTAACTCTGTTTATTATTTTGATAATCTCTCTTTACGAAGCGGCCAAGAGCTTTTCTATTTTGAGATTTTAATTGAGTATTTAATTGAGCGCTTTCACACATGTATCAACTCAATGACCCATGAGTACAATTGTTAAAAAATTTATTAATTTAAATTGGTATAAATTCATTAACAAACCACATTGATTTCAATAAACTTTACAAATTTAAAAAATCTCAACAATTGATCAAACATTTAATTACTACAAGTTTTAGTCAATTAAAATTGTTGTTGAAATTTTTATTAATTTATCATTTTAAAAATAATTAAAATTATATTTCATTCATTAATTCAAAAAAATTCGCAAGTTATTGTTATATTGGAAATTCTTTAAATAATTGCTCCTGCGTAACAAAGTTTATTATTTTATTTATAAATATTTTAATTTCAAATCACTAATTATTTAATTTCCATGATAGTAGGTGATGTATGGACCGATCTCAGAGAGCATTTATAAAACTGTTGATGCACTTTGCACTTTGCACAGTATCCATTTGCGACCAGTGACGTCACGAGTATGTCTGCAAGAGCGAAGCTGTTTTTGGTAGCTCCATAAAAATATTTTCGATGTTTTTTTTATTTGAACCATTTTAAGTTTTTTTTTTCACAATGAAATAAAAGTCGGAGGCTGTGATTACATAAGAAATTAATACAATGATCTACTTTTCTTTTTTTGCTGATTAGGCAAATAGCATTTACACTGTGCATTAAGTTTACATAGCCTAAAATAGTTTTGTACATATATTTTTTTTATTTTGCATTTTATTTTACAATAGAAAATAAAAATATACCGAAGTTTAATAATGTTAAAGTTGTGTTCAGTTTTAATTTTGTGTCTATTACTAAGTGATTCAATTGTAAGCACTGAGATAAAGCCAAAAAATAATGCTACATATAAACCAACTGAATCAACAGCTGCTGCAAGTGCAGAAGTGCAGTCTAGAGAGGTAATTGTTAATTATATATTCTTTAACAGCTTCCTTTGATTTATTCTGAATGACTTTCTTTATTTTAGTCGATTGCTATAGTCATGGAAGGACAGCCTCCATCCACTGAAAAAGTCAAGACTAAACCTACAAAACTTAACAAAGATAAAGTTGTAAAAAAGGGAAGTAGTACTGTGCCTAGGAAAGGTGTTTCAGATCCTCTGAGTGAAAAGGAAGATAAAAATGGAAACCCAAATAATTCGTCCTTGGAAAAACCACAGGTAGACAAGTCCAGCAGTACTGTTGTTAATGGCCCAACTAAAATGCAGACTGTTATAAAAAACTATAATCAAACATCAACTTCCACTGAAAATACAAAAGCCATTAATAGTACATCTGTAAGAAAAGAACCAGCAACCCAAAAAGTTGTTTCATCATCAACTACAACTAAAAAACCTCGAAGACACAAACCATTAGTGACAATTGGTGGAGATGATGCTGATGGACCGATACCACATCCTCCAACTGAAAAATCTCCTCTTATCACACTAAGCAAAATTGATTACATTGTGCCTGTATTAATAACTATGACTGCTTTACCTCTACTAGGTTTTGCATTTTATGCTTTGTATAAAAGAGGTAGAGATTACTGGAGTAAAAGACATTATCGGCGAATGGATTTCTTAATTGATGGAATGTATAATGAGTAAGGTTATAGTTTTTTACTAAAAAATTTATTTTTATAAACAATTTTAAACAATTTTATTGAGTTTTTGTTAATTGGTATTCTGAACAATTTGTTATAAATGTGCCACTGATAAGTGTTCTCGGTACATTTTAAAATTCTAATTTTGTAAATAAAGAAATTTTTAAATACTGCTTTACATGTCGTTAAAAAAATTGAAAAAGAATTCCAAATATATTTTTTATTCAAGCAGTTTTGTAGATAATAAGATTTATCTTGAAAAAAGATTACTTATTTTTATATAATTAATTAAAACTGAATGCATTTAATTGATAAAAAATAACTGTATATTTTATTAAAATTCAACGTGTCAATACATCAAATCCACTTGAACAGTGATTTTTTTATCTTATACTCAAATTATGTATACCACATTATGAAATATCTTTTATATGTACACTTATTTAATATTGTAAATGCTGTTTATTGTGACAAAAAACAAAACGAATTTGTCAATCTTTAAAACTAATTTTCAATATGTAGATAGTAAAAATTTTCAAGAGGGAGAGAAACATAATGAACTAAATTTATGGACTGAATGTGTTGACTGGAAAAAAAGCTCAATGCTTTTATCAATCAATTCATAAAATGATTCTACTAATTACTAGATGCTAAAATTGTGATTAACTATGAGGTTTTGTAATGAATATATTATTTTGTTTAATAAATAATTTAAATAAAATATTCTTAAAAATTTTATTAAAATCTTAGTGTGACACAAACTTGACAAGTATTACAATTTTTTGAATCTTATTCTTTATTATATTATTAGCAGTCTTATAAATTCAAATCTAATCCAATATAGTTTTTAAGAGCGCTTAAATGATTTTTCAAAAATTCAGCATCTTTGAGCACTTTAACTTGCGATTTCATAGTTCCTCTGCACCTTTAAATCATCAAAAGGTACATTAATTCTCTTACAAATTAAAAGTAGTATTGATACAGTGATTGCAGATAGTTAGCAATAATAATATGAAAACTTTCTTTACTTTACATTATTACCTGAGTTTATTTTATAATAAAATGATTTTTCTAATCTTTACATTTCAAAGTTGAAATTTTAACAATTAAACATGGCAAAAATTTGTTTTCAATCTATCAACATTTAATTTTTACAACAACATTCAAATTTTTTATGAAGATTTAAAATCTAGCTGAAGTCAAATTGAACTCCCAATCTACCTAAGGTCGATAAATATTCATGTTTCGTTAAAAGAAAGATTTTTTTTTTTTTAAATGTTGATTTATATTCTGTTGTTTGTACTTTTTTGAATTTTGTTCCCTAAAATTGGTTCAAACATTAGGTTGTTTAAAAAGAAAATTCTGTATTTTTTTTTTTTATCTAAATCTAATGAAGTAAAATTAATTATTCTATTAATGTCACTTATACAACTATATAATTGATGAATACAGAATTTTGAAACAAACTTCTTTGGCGACACCCAGAGAAGAAGGCCACTTTACCAAAAAGATTTTTATTTTTTTTTTTAAAACGATACAAAATATTAAAATTGTTAAGGCCTTTCAACAAGATGACCGAAGAGATTGTAAATATTTTGTAGAAAAATATAAATTAGTCGTGTATTATGGCAACGCTTGTGATAATACAGTCAAGTCTCGTGTATATTTTACACGCATTCTTCATTAAACCTAAATATATGCCCCTTTTTTGTGTGAAAAAAATTGCTCATCACAGTTTGATTCGTCACTCGCAACGTACGCATAAAGTAAACTGCACATCTGCACTTTACCTAACCGACATACTCCTAAATCCACAGATTACCATCAAATTTAACAAAAAATAAAACAAAATATATCTATTTACACATAATTTTGAAATATTGCTGAAATTTTTTGAGGAATGTAAAACTCTCATCGGTAAACAAACAGTCTGTAGCACTCGCACTCACACGTATAAAACTTGTGCTTCGAGAAAAAAAAATCACATTTATAAGGATTGTGCTGTAGCCTCAACAGAGTCGCTTGGCAGCGTTGCACAGGTCCATCTTCTCCTTGGTCCCGTTGTTGTCTTCATCGGGCACAGCCTCGCGGGCCGGCACCAGGCTGAGTAGCATGACGTTGCGCTCATAGGCCTTCGAGTTACGGAACATCGTGTCGGTTCCGTGGAAACGGTCCAGAACTCCCAAAACCCCGTAGCACTGGTTGAACCTTAAAATAAAAAATAGAAATTAATATGATTAAATTTTCAGACTTTTTTGTTTTTACTAGAAGTTTGAGAATTTATAGTAAAAATTATGACTTCTGGAAAAACTTCAATTTTATTGAGTTTTTTTTTTAATAAAATTAAATACGTAAAAGGTGCAAATATGTATTTTCAACAGTTTAGACGATTTAAACTTTCAAACTTTAAATTACGACACATGCAATAGTTTTGTAGGAAAAAAAAAAAAAAACTACGCCGGAGCATCCATAGAAAATCTGCAGTAAAACGTGGTAACTTGTTAATTTTTTATTTTCATTCTCAAATAGATAAATTAATGCCACGATGATAAATAATTATCATTTGTGTGAGTGGCAACAGCTTTACGCTACTATCATAAATAAATAAATAAATAATTTTTAAATTCTAGAAAACATAACAGCCATTTGTCTAAATTTGAAAATGTATAAGAAAACATTACTGGTGACAAAATTTCCCTAATTTTATATTTTACCAGTTTATCTTATTACCTCGTAGCTTTTATGGCGAATTTTAAAATAAAATGTTTCAAATTGGTGCGTTAAAAACATGAAAGAGAAACGGCTGTCAAAATTTTAATTATATTTTTACGAGTAATAATAATTTTGAGATGCGAAAATTTAAAAGTTTGAAGATTGGCCCTTACATATGCGTTAATAAAGCTTCACGCGTGATGAAAAACTATAAAACTATCCTCGAGACCCTAAAAATTTTTTGAAAATTTTAAAAGCTTGTTTAGATTTTCATAAAACTATTCAAAATGTTAATATTTTAAGTAACAACTGCATTCAAAGAAAAAAAATTCTGTTTTCATTCAAAAGCTGCAGCTGTTTTTCTAAAGCTTTGAGTGCTAAATACGCGTTGTAATGAAAAAAACGTCTTGGTAAGAAAAACACTTTAGAGTATGTGATCTATATCTTTGATTAGTATTTATGTAACTTGAATTTTTTAGAATTCAAAGATTTTTGATAATAAGTCAACCCCCCAAACAACGATACACTTGAAAATTATTAAGATCATTTATCTACACAAAACATTGTAGATTTTCTACGCAAGTATCATGCATTTATTCGCACTTTCAGAACTAGCTTCAACAACAATAATGACGTCAATACAACGTGTTTACAAGACTGACCCAAAATAGAGCTTGCGAAGCTCTGCAACTTTCTCTATTATCGTCATTTCTATTGTTCATTCAAAGACTTTGATATATTTTCTATTATTTTTAATCAAAATTTTTTTTAATTTTCACTTTGTAAGCCATCAGTGATTTTATCATCAATTTTAAATTGCACAAAAAAAAAGCTTTAAAAATTACTAAATATATTGAATATAAACAAATTTTCTTTATTTTATAAATTAAATTAAACTGGTATAAAAATTATCTGCAGAAAAACAATTTACTTCATTTAAAAAAAAATTAAAGACAAAAGAACCTTTAAATTTATTTAAATTTTCAAAGCTCACAAAGAAGGATCTGCAAAGTAAATTGGGCTGGATTACGATCATCATGCGCTTTACGAGGCATTAGACTTTTTGCAATTGCAGTGGCTGACCAGTGTGCGAATTGCATTTTTACTTTACATAATTGGTTGAGTAAGACGAATGGGAACAATTATCATTATGTTGCGTGGTGGTGGAGGATGGCGCATCAGCAGCGTCGTTGTAAAGAATGCTTTATTGGGAGATTGATGAAACGACCAACGTATGCACTAGGCGATCATCATCATCATCAATAATATTTATCACGCTGAATGATTGCAATTGTAAATTTATGAAAGTCGCGAATTGCTTTAGGAGCTAATCATTATTTATAAGAGATGCCGCTCAAGAACAGGGTTGGTCAACGATCCTAAGTAGCATTTTTTTTTTTTTTTTTTTTTTCAAAAAATCCGAAAAAAAAATCAAAAATTATTTAATTTTTGATAAAAATATTAAAATGATGAAAAAATGAGACTCATTGTTCGAACTTAAGTTGTTTAACAAGATCTTTTTACAAAATACCAACAGCTTTAAGTAATTATTTATCAAAATTGTTTATCAATCCTGTTTGAATAAATTTCTACATTTAAAAAATAGACCTTACCAATTTCAAAAATCAAGGTCAGATTCGTCATTAGCATCCTCAAAAACGTAATCTTGATTAATTTTTACCTTAAATAAGTCTAATAAAAAAATGAACTTTTTAATATAATAGAGGATTTTGAATTAATTTTTAAATTAAACGTAAATTTATCCCCGACTTCAACTACCACAGTGTAAAAACATTTAAAATTTTGCATTTTTATCATAAAAAATACTAATTGTACGTGATTTACACACTATGCATTTTAACCGGAATTTTTCGACGTATTCGAACGTAAATCAATATGATTCATAGATCAATTGATGAGCGAAGCTTTAAAAATTTATGATTCGAGCTGTTAAATTTGAACTAAAATGCTCGATACTTTTTATGGAATTTTTCCAGTCGACGAGCACCGACGAGTGCTTTTATAAAAAAACAATACCATCGTTCACATCAATACTAATAGCGGCGTTTTATTTGAGGACTATTGACTGAAGCTTTTTGTTGCGTTTCAGAGGAGTGAATTATGAAATTAACTCTCTCGACAGCCGTTGAAACGACGATGTTTATAGAACTTTTTTGCTTGTATTGATTTAATCAATTCTACAATTTAGAGTTTAATGATGATTAAATTAAAAAACTTTATAACTCGCACAATTTTAACTGCACTTTGGCTGTTTTCGATAAATTAATTTTAATGCCTTCAATATTAACAATCTAAACTCAAATTAAATTATAAACAATAACTAATGAGTGAAAGGTTTCGTATTTATTAATATTGATATTTATTATAGAAACAAAATTTTTAGCAAATTGTAACGTTGATTATTTATTTATAAACGAAACGTAAAAAGTGTCGGATGTATAAAAGTTTTAACTTGTAATATCTTTAGAAAAAGCATGTACTTATGAGGGAACGATTTTCCCGGTCTTGCAGTTGCAGGAAACTATAATTACTGAAATTGGTATAGTTTATCTTTGTGAAACCATATATTATTGAAAGAATTGATTTTCTAAAATCACCACCGTTTCATACTTTTCCAATAGCTGTTATTTCGTTTTCTTTTTTTTTTTTTTTTTAATATTTTATTCGAACTTCGGTTGAAATAGAGAGCGCGTGAATAATTGAGAATTTATCAATTGATCTTTTAAAAAATCCGTTTTTGTGATTACACTATAGCATTTTTTTTTTTTAATAACTATCAATAAACTTTCTCATTGTAAAAATTATTGTTTTTTAATTAAAATTTATGAATAAATTGATTTTATTAATTTAGCATTTTTTAAATGGTTGACAATTTTTTTTTTCTATTTTATCAGGAATTGTATAAAAATAATCGTTACGTAAAAAATAGAGAATTTAACAAATAATCTTACCGAAAAACCAGTTTTATGAATTCAGTAAAACTTAAAAAATTATTTTTTAACAGATTCACGTTTGCCATAAAAAATTAGCATTTGTTGTTTGAAATTTTCAAAAGAATTGATTGTATAAAACCAACACCACTCCATGCCTTCACAATAGCCATCGTTTCCTTTTTTAATATTTTAATAGTTACGTTTGAACGCGAAAAGTAGAGAATCAATCAATTAAATAGTTTTTACAATCCAGTTCTGTGATAATCATCATCGAATTTCTCACTCTCATCCTATGTAAAAAATTAGCATTTTTCAGGTAACTAACGTAATTAAAATGCAGACTTTGAAAAAATCTATTGAAAATTATTGTTAAAAAAAATCTTAAAAAATCTAGGTACCTCCCCAAATTTTTTAAATCACCGTCCAAAAATACACACTCCAGCAAGATAAAAAAATTGTCAATTTCGTATCGACATCTCGAAGACGTAAACAACATTGCAAAAAACACATCACAGATTCCCGCGTAAAGCAAAACAACCATAAACCAGTTTGTTTTTTTTTCTCTTCTACGTCAAGTTTTTAAGCCAGAAAAAAAAGTCATCTTATTTGCGAAAAAATCCAGAGAATACTCACTTGAGATGATGAAAGTCGTGGGCCTCGGGCGACGGGAAGAAGGGCAGGTGGTACCCGGAGTGTGCGTTGAGGGTGTTGAGTATGGCCAGGGAAAACCACAGCCAGGCAGTGGCTACATGCGACCCGAGCAGGAACACCCCGAGGAAGGGTGGCACCAGGTTCGACCCAATGTGCTCGAGGGGATGACAGTATATGGCCGTTACGGCTACCGGGGCCGTCCACTTGTGGTGCTGCTTGTGGATGTACTTGTAGAGGTACCGGTTGTGCAGCAGCCGGTGCGAGTAGTAGAAGCCGACCTCCTCGCAGATTATGCAGAAGGCTATCTCGGCCAGGAAGCTGTGGAAGCTCGGTAGCTGGTGCAGAGGACGCAGACCACGCCACTGCATGAGCCTGTAGCCGCTGTAGGCCAGCGGTACCCCCACGACTATCTGGTTGATCAGCACCTGGAGTATCACCCAGAAGAGTTCCGAGCTGGAGACGGGCTCGTTCGTTCCTGGCTGCGTCTTGTAGCGCCTCAGGGCTCGAGGACGATTTGTTATGTCCATGAACGTGTACATGCCGCCGACCAGCCAGTACACTACGAAGGTCAGGATCATGGTACCTGGAGGGAAAAAATTAATAATAATAATTGTAATTTTATTTTTAATCATGCAAAGATCATTGCTGTTTTACGAAATTCATTTTATTTGAAACTACTGAAAGTTTAAACTCTTTTGCTGATAAACAAGTAGTATCAAAAAAAAGTTGAATTACTTATGTAGCTTAAACGTAATACTTGATATAATGAGTAGTTTTTATCTAATAATGATACTTTTATGGATTTTTATTTCGTCCAGAGAAATTAATATTTTTATTCGATGAAAATTGATTAAGTTTAATTTTAAACATTCACCAATAATAATTAGTCTCGCGTATTGTTTAAAAAATTTTTATTTAATTTTATTTTTTCATTTAATTTATTTAATTTTATTTTATATTTAATTAATTTATGATGTTGATTATTTTGTAATTATTACCTTGTAAAAAGGGCATTCATGCCCGTTGATGATTATAATAAAAAAAAAAATAAAAAAATAAAAAAAATAAAATAAAATAAAAATTTAATCAAGTTAGCTCTAATAGAGATGGAAATAGAAAATTAAAAATTGTACGCAAATTTTATTTATTTTCAGGTTTAAAAATTGGATCGTTGATTAAAAAATTTCCAAAATTGTAAGTATGAAAAAACTATAATAATTGATTTAAAAAAGAATTCTAACTGAATAAGAGAATAAATTTATGAACATTTGAACTCTTAATGGAATTTTGGCTAGCTTCATCCAATATTTTTCTTGTTTCACAACTATTCTTGTTCTACCGTTATTTGTCAAATTTTTTGAATCTTCGCGGAATCTTTGAATTGTATACAAATAAAGACAGTGTAATCAATTACACAATGAAAAGCTAATTACTTAACAAACAAACTACATGTTTTTTTTTTTTTTTCGATCTCATCGAAAAAAATGTTTTGCTGATGCAAAAGTTTGCGTAGTAATCATTTTCATATTAACTAAAAATATTTGTATCTCAGAGTAACCAATGTTGCAACACTTCAAAATATCGGTACTTTTTCTGGAATCATTGTTCGAGTGCTTGTTTACCAGTAAAAAGTGAGTAAGTCACTATCGTCAGATTTAGTATAATTATTGCTGAGCTCCGTAAGTGAGATAAATTTTGAATATTGAGTGAGGAAACATACAGTAAACGATAATAACCCGAGATAGAGTATTTTCGCGCGTATCAACTTGGAAGATGAAAATTTCTTCCGCATTCGAGATACCGTAAAAAATTAGATAAACCTCGACCGAAAACAAAAAATAATCTCGAGCGACGATCAAACCTCTCACGAGATGAAAAAATGAATGTTTCGGCGATGATTGTGAAACGCGTGAAAGAAAATTTCTATCGGTTACTACACGCGACTCATGAATATCAAATAATACTACGCCGGGCTGCGCGCGAGTGTGCATAAGCAGATAAAGAAAAAAAATTAACAACTTTTTTTTTTTTTTTTTTTTTCAATCTACCGCAGTTTGAAAAGAAAAAAGTCGATAAGTTCACGGTCGCGCGAATAGCTTTATCGTCGAACAATAGCTTTTTTTTTTTTTTTCTTAATCTATATTTTGAAACTGCATAAACTGAGTCAGTGTTTTCGTAGGCTGATAAAAACGAAAGAAGAAGAAGAAAGCACTCGCGATGATCTAGTTGCAAAGTCAAGGCGGACTGCACGCATGCTGGCTGCACTTTCTACGTTATTTATTTAACCAACTTACTTTACCCGAGAAACTCGATTTAGCGGGTTGTGAAAATCAAACATTTTTTAATGATTTGGGTTTCGTTGATAACTAATAAATTATAAAAAAATCTACGAACAGTCTTGAATTTTTAGAAATTATTCTTTTGAATGACATAAACAGAGCTTTACGAAGTGCTAACGAGTTTTGAATTGCGGAGTGCAGTATGAAATTTTTTTTTTTTTTTTTTTATAGCCAACAGTAAAATTAAAGTTTACGAGGTGCGTGATTGGCCAATAAAAGGCTGATAAACGAAACGAAATTCAAAGTTTTTTGATTTAAGCATTCATGAGATGATGACCATAGCGCACGCATTATCTTATAGATACAAAAAACAGCAGCCAAGGGGAGATCAATAACACATCGATCAAGACGACCCCCCCGTGTAAAATAAAAGAAAAATAAACCCGCAGCAGCTATGGACTTTCTATTACGACCTGGCGTGTCGTAGGAACCCGGATACTCATCACCCGGCTGAATATCAAATTTTACTCATTTGCATACCCACCGAGACCCCCAATAAATATCTCTCTCTCTTTTTATCTTTTTTTCTTCTTCAGTTCCATAGTAGAACTCTGCAAAAAAGAAACGACAACAAAATTGCGTAACAGCAAGCTCACCGTAGACCCAGTACGTTTCCGGGTCGTCGCCGAACGTAAGGACGATTTTCTCCCACTGGGCCTGCCAGAAGTCCCCCGACGCTCCCCAAAACTTTTGCAGGTGCCTGTGTAAAAAAAAAAAATAAAATAAAAATTAGATGAGTAATTGTGAGGAGTCATGAAATGAATTGAGCACTTACCATGTGAGGGAGTTGCAGAAGGCCGCGAATCCGATTACCACGGTGCCCACCACGAAGCACACGATCCTCAAACTCGATAGCAGCGAGGAGGATTTTGTGTTGTTGATGTTCTCATCTGGGCTTTCGTGTGGTGCATTTGTGCTTGTTTCCGCTGAAAACAAAAAAAAACTTTTTTTTTTGAACGTCCCTTTGCTAAGATAGTTTTTACGATTCATAAATTAAGGGCCTATCCTATAATTAACCATTTCAGACTTTAATTTAATATATTTTATTATTCTTTGGGCCTCAAATAGAAACTCTTAATTTTTCCAATTTATTGTTTTAAATTTAATAAATTCCCAATTTATGTTTAACTGTCTGAGCAGTGTAGAAACTTTATTTTTACAATAATTTTACGTCGTTTTTGCCGAATCGTGAGACCAAACAAAGAGGGACTTTTAATCAGAACTGATTTTTTGTATACTAAAAATGTTAAAATATAAAAGTCTCTACTTGTTCAGAATCACGTACAAATCAAAAATGATGATAAAAACCTCAGAATAATTCTTTGAGGAAAACATAATTTTTACCAGGATCAAATTTTTACCAAAACGCAAGCCCCTTTTTTTTAATTGAAAATCTACGTGTGAAAAATTAATATTAAAGTAGTTTTTATTCATAAAAATATATTTTTCAAATTCGAATTTTTCATACCTACAAATATCCTTTGAAGCTTTGACTCCGACGATTTGATAATCGAATAAAAACAATTTTTTTTTAAGGAGTATTAAGAGTGAGGAAAAAGTAACCTTGTTTCTAAGAATTAGATTTCGATCGATTTGTAAGATCTTCCTCTCTGGAGAGATTATGGAGTTGTTACAGTTAATGACAAAATTTGAATATCCCGTACAGATTAGATGAAAATCAAACTTCGCGTAAATTATTTTTTTACAAAATAAAATACTTATAATTGGAATGATTATCATAATGTGCGAGGTCAGTGGACTTAATTTTCCACCCCGTAAGCGCAAATCGTTACCGTGGCGAGCGGCTAAGCCAAGCTTCTGCATGTCAAAAAATACTACATTGGTCAGTGCAACTTGGGAGTGCTAAGTGAGGTGCATCTGACTCGCAAATTTTGTAATTGATAAAAATCTTCAAAAAATCTATACTCGTGAAATTAAGTATACTTGAACGGGGAGCAAAATTGAATTCCATTATTTTTTATTTAATAAAAGATTGAGAAATATTTTTATACGGATTTATTCTACAAAAATTAATTATTTTTTAATATACGTTAAGAGATGTTTTTAAACTCATTTGTCAATGCATAGAAATATTCAAATGCAGTATAAAATTAAGTGCAATTACCTTATCTAGTTTAATTTTGTTCATTCGTTCTATTATCATTAGTAGAGTCATTAGTTTTATAATTGTATTTTGTTACTAAAAAAAAGTAAAATGCTACTCGTTTTGTATTGATCCAAGATAAATAATTAAAAGAACTTTGTATTGTGCAATAATAATTTTTAATTTTGGTAAACCAAACATAGTCGAACCCGTTTCGTCAAACTTTCTAATGCTGTTTGGATATTAATCTGTCGCTACTGCCAACCGTTAATCTACAAAGCAAATTCTATCAAAAATATGCCTCTCTTTTTTCATTTTATAGTTTTCTTAATATTATAGTAACTCAAGAATGGGTTTTTTTTTTTTTTTTAATTTAAAATAAAAAGGTAGGTATGATAATACATTTGCTGCCAAAGAAAACATTGGATTACGTTTTACTCAAAACGCTGTTTTTAAACAAACAAATTAAATATTTACTAACTTTAGATTTCATCAACGATTTGTTACCAACCGTAAAAATTGATCATGTTTCAAAAGTTACTCATTTATTAGATTTATCGTTATTTTTGTCCAGATTAGATTTTACTTCGTCAACAATAATACAGAAAGCGAATTATCAATCACAGATAAATCGAGGATGAATAATTTTCTCATACACCTCAAATGGAAGCAATAAAAGTAGAAAAAAGGACTCTTTCATGAATATTATTCGAAAACCCACAAGAGCGATCTGTGGTGGCGGCGGCTCGATGGTTTCTTGTTTTCCTTGATCTCTGATGTACTACTTTTTATTTCAAATAAAGAATTCGAACGAAGAAACCGTTAGCAGTGCACAGAAATACGCTCCAAGGTTTTTATTTAGCAGATCCTCTCAAAACCTCGCTGATAAAAATTCTTTTCATCTGCTCTATCTAACTATTTATCTAAAAAAAATCCTATTGTTGTTCTATTACATCCCGCGTATTAATTGATTTTTGACGACCGCACTGCGAGGGCAATTAAGACTCGCCCCCTAAACAAAAACACATCGCAGACAAAGGAAAACTTCTCTTTTTCGGGTGGAAACCGAAAAACTCGCGGAGGCGGACAATGCCGAGGGAAGAACAATAGGGCCGCGAAACCAGGCCGAGTATAGGTATCATAGCTGGCGACCTGCTCACAAAAGGTGGTAATTGCCCGGTGATGACGATCCCCTCTGGCCGCAGGTCTCGCCTTGAATTTTCGCGATCCGGAAATTCGCAATTTGCAGCCACTAGATATATACACTATAACGGTTCGTACGTTTGGTGCACGCGTGCACCCAATATTTATATTTATTTTCATTTCTTAAAACACTCGACGAGAGCAAAGTGTAAACAAAGGTGACTCACCGTTTTCTTTGTCCTGGCCTCGTCGTAGAAGCGCCATGGCAGCAGATCCTAAGGCGACGACCTCACTGGGTCATCCGCGGACGCGAACAGCTGATCGCCTTGCTTTGTTTATTGTTATGATGCTCCTGGAGCGGGACTACACTCTCGGTGTTGCGCGCGCGGACGCCGGAGCGTGAATGACGCAGTTTCAGACTCGCGACCGCCGGTTGGCTGCACCGTAGCGATGGAGGCGCTCATAGTGTGGTGCAGCAGCTTTTTTTTTTTCGTCTCTTTTTTACCGTTCGCTTTTCCGAAAGCCCTCGCAGGTGCACCAGACGAGGGGACGGTGCAAGTCCTGGGGACTATAAATAATCATCGGGGGTTTTTTTTTTTGCAGGTAATTGAAGTGATGAACGGATCAGCCGTGGATGGGATCAACAGGTGGGGTACCGTCTCTATTATCGGGGGTCAAGTTGATCGTTCGTGGTAAAAAAAAAAAAAAATGTTTTAAAAAATTGAACTCAAAAAAAAGTTCATGATTTTTTCAGTATCTGATGATTTATACAGCTTTTGGTGATAGTCTGTTTCGCATGGATCCTTATCAATGCGAATTTTTCGGATCCTTATTTATATAAATTAGAATAAACAATAGTTTTAAAAGCACTTTTGAATTTATACTTACGTGGTTAACAATTAATGTTTCTGCTATCTAATTACCATTCTCTCAATGCCAACAAACTATATATAGGATAATAATGATTAACGAATGAGCTCTGGTTATCTACATTTGAAATTAAATGATTAAAATAGACTGTAACTGCTTAAATAATTAAGCCGTAAGTATCTTTATAAATTATCATTAATTATTATTTATATCATTAAAATTTAGTCCAATGTATGTTTTTAAGCTTCAAGCTTGTAGACGAAATTTGACCGTAAATTAAAAGCTTTCGTAAAGAGTTTTCTGAATTAAAGAGCTAAATTGGAGAAAGAAGTGTTACAAATTTAAATCCCATGTAAACTCGTACAGCTGCTGCTGCGGGTTGCGCCGGGTTTTAAATAAGCCCCTTAACGCGGTCTATATCTATACACAATTCCAAGAACGCGGCGCGTGCAAATGACCGTACCCGCGACTTGCGAGCGATTCGCCCACAATACGGTGGCGCTGAACTCGCGCCATTGAGTTTTTATTATCACAAGAGTTTTCCTCCTCCGCGAATAGCGAAGCTACCTATTTTGATAACTATTTTTATTTAGTTTATTGATAATAAAAATTAAGTGCTGTGAGGAAAGTGGGGCTCATTCTTACCAATGCATCGTCAGTTTGCATCGCGAATAAACACAAAATCGTGCAGCGGGAACCGAGTGTCGGCAGCTTCGGCATCGCCGACGTGGTAAAATATGTCTGCTGCTAGTGACGTGTTGCTGCAATACTCCTGACACAAAGATTTTTATGAGGAATCATAAAGTCAGGTTGGCCTTTTTTTGAAAAAAAAATTTGTATCGCAGTACTGGTGGTGTTGTTTTTCGGTGTCCGTTTTTGTATTTTTGTTGTGCTCGCGAGTGAAGCCGGGGGATGATGCGAAAGTGCAGCGTGACATAACCCCACTCGATACACCGACCGATATACTATTGCATATTGTTCAGTTACGAAATTTTGTTGTAATTCCTTTGGGTCGCTGACGAGGGAGGCCATAATTTCTCGAGGCTTTATGAGCATTTTATTATGCACTCGGGTACTGTTAGCTTACGTGGGGCTCGCAGCAGTGATAGGTTAGATTTTTGTGATTGCTTTGAATAAATCAAAAGTTTACGGTGTTTTTTATCGGTGGTGTTTATCGGACAGCTTATTCATGGTGTTTAATTAGTACCCGGGTTCGATAGTGAGTGAGGAGTTTTTAACCGAATGCAAAAGTTTTTTTCGCGCACATATGGTACTATCACTTTTATCATCGCCTTTATATTTATTGAACCCCTGAAGCCATATGTAAACAATAGGTAAAATCTCTACTTTGAAACAACAGTAAATAGAAACTGACCAATTATTACTAGCAGCTTGTGCTACCAATGTCAATTTTTTACTAGCTCAATATTTTTATGGATCAAAAAATTAATAATTAAAAACTTAAGTTTGACTGTAAAATCTGCTGTTTTTATTTTAATTTTTTTATGAAAGTAATTAAATTAAGTAAGAAAATTTAAGCCATTCCATACATAATATTTTAAATTTAAATTTAAGATTATGTACTTTTTATTTCTTGCTCTGTTGTGTTACAAATTTATACATATTTACATTATTTTTATCCTTGAATTAAATTAATTACAAGAGTTTTAGTATTAATCAATATTATTAATTTTAGAAAAAATATTTCTTTCATGAAGATGCATTTTTAATTGGTATTAACTTATTAAATTAGATTTTAGAAGTAATAAAATTTCAAAAAGTTTGATGCTTGAAAAAAAAAATAATTCGCTTCAGTGATTTCAAAGTAGAATTATCCCCAGTCTGTGGAAAGCAAAGTCTCGTGTATGCAAATGCTAACATAATTAGTTTACCCCAGTCACATTCCTATCCAATTAGTTTCAAGAACGAGACCAGCCAGTGATACTGTGTCTAGACGCTCGACAAACTTTCACTGCCATTGATTGATTTGCTTGGAAAAGTTTCATCAAAATAATTCATTTTAAGTTTAACTATGTGGTTTTCATTAATTTTAATTCTTCAGTTAGCAATGTGGGGTGCTTCAGAGGAGCCACCGGGGACCATGGAGGCTGGTCCTCCTGAAACCGTGGCGGATTTAAAAGAAACATGTGAGCAAAGTAAAAGTCAATTGGAAACTGTTAAGGACATAATGCTCAGAAACAAACAAAGCTTAAAGCAAAAAGAAGAAGAATTACAGGTAAATTTTAATACCTACTTAATTTTATAATAATTTATAAATAAATTAATGATATATTTATTTTTATTGATTCTTTTTAATTTGTTTTGAAATGACAATTTTGTTTTTTATTCTAACCAATTTAATGAGCAAGATTTCCTTAGTATAAATTAAATAAAAATTGAAATTTTTTTCAGGAATATGCTGCAAAATTATCCAAGTTCAAAAATCGAGCAAAAGCATCTAAAGCCAAAAAAGATGACTCGATATCTTCCAGCGAAAGCACTCCCAAATCAAAGTCCGATGTTAGTGTTCTCGATCCATCAGATGATGCAGTGGATGATATTAGTGATGCAAATACACCAAAAGCTAAATCTTCACTGTTAAGAAAAAAATTGGCTGAAGACAGAAAGATATTTGAACAAAGGACTAAAGAGCTAACTGAAAGTAAGAAGGCAGTTGAAGAGAAGGTTGAAGCCCTCAGACAACAGCTGGAAGAAAAATATGCACCTGTTTCTGCCATCAGCCCTGTGCTTGTCTCATCTCAGGTAAAAATTTGATTTGTGGACTTTTATCATTTAAAAATATTATGGTCAATTTTTTATGAATTTCATTTTTTTATAGGGTTCAATTCCAGTGATAGAACTAAGCCATGTACAAGACAAAGATAATAAAATTGCTGAGTTAAGTAGCAAAATATTTGCACTGGAAGCTACTATCATTGATTTACAAGAGAATTTGAAAGAAAAAGATTCAGTTATTGATTCTAAAACGAAAGCTATCACCTTGATGTCTGCTGATTTGTCTAAAAAAGGAAAAACAACGTTGGACACTCTAGAGGACACCAAAGATGAAATGAGAGCAATGCAAGAAAATTTTATCCTTGTTGAAACATCTTTGCGTGATAAAAATGACAATCTTGTGAAACAGCTCGAAGAAAAATCGGCTCAAATATCAACCTTGGAAGAAAATGTTCAGAGGTATGTTTTTTCCAACTTAAATAAAGTTCTATTAAAAATTTTTTTTTTTCTATTAATTTTTCTCTTTTAGTTTAATTGAAAAATTAGATACTCAGAAACAAGCGGAAACAGTCAGTGCCGATCTTTCACGTTCAACGATGGACACTTTAGCAGACACAAAAGATGCAATGAAGTCAATGCAGGAAAACTTTGTGCTTATTGAGACCTCACTGAAATCAAAGAATGAACACTTATTGAAACAATTAGAAGAACGAGAAATAAAATTAGCTGAAGCTCAGGAAAAAATTTTGAAACTTGAATCCGGTCTTGGAATTGATAAGCAACCAAATCTTGAAGACCTTGAATACAAAATATCAAAATTGGAAGAAAGTAATAAAAATTTACAAGATGAAAAGTATGAACTCCAAAAGAGTATTGCGAGTTTACAAGATAAAATTATTTCTGCTGAATCTTCAAGCAGTGAGAACCAAGTGGTAAAACTTGAAAGCTTGATTGAAGAATTGAAAAAATCCAATCAAACCCTGGAAACACAGAAAGAGGAACTAAGCAAACAAGTTGTTGATTTGACTGAACAAACTGAAGAAATGAGCAATAAAGTTACCGACTTGGAGAAGAAAGTTATTGAACTGGAATCCGAAAAAACTGAGTTAGCAGCAAAGTTAACTTCTAGTGAAAGCGAAGCGACGTCTGAAGACAAGGTTAAAAAACTAACTCAAGAATTGGATGAATTAAACAAGAGTATGATCAAACTCAAAGCTCAACATAAAAACAAACTTAAAAACCTACAAAAACAATTAGAAAACTTCAAAAAGGTAGCTATCGTACTATATTTTAGAAATTCATTCTAAATAAAACTAAATCTAATTTTATCAAATTTTTTCACAGGTATCCGATACGAACGCCGAACTGGTGAAGCTTGGAAATCAGGTTGCGCTACTGGAGGAGGAGAAAGGTAACCTTCAGCTGAGTCTGGTAGACTTTGACGAGCTTAAAGGTAGGAACCAGGACGGATCGCACTGTCGTTGTCCATCATCTCTTTTTGTAACACTTCTTTTTTGTAAATGTGAAGTTCGGTCGTTTTGATATTTTGCACTCCACAAATAAAAATCAATGTAAATATTTTTGCAAAAAGTTACGGGAAACGTTGTTAGTCAAGTACAAAGTATGTTCGTGAATGAAAATTTTCTGGATGGTAATGAAAAAAAAATTTTAATACGCGAATCGTAGATTATTAATATTTAAAAGAACGCAAGCTGTGCTTTTAATTTTGTCTTGGTGATGGATTTTAAGACAAGATCAATTTATATTACATTTTATTAAGTTTATGGTTCCGAAATTCTTTTTTATTAGTTTAACCTTTGAAAATTATTTTAATGAAACTAATTACATTCTCCAATTATTTAAATTCATTCATAACTTGGATCCTCCTTTATTACTTGTCAAAGTTGCTAAGCTCTGATTTTTCTAGATGTAGTATAATATACTAAATGCTTATACTATGATTAAGTTTAATGTGCTCTAATATCCTTTACCCCTTAGATAATTTTGATTTTGCATGATTTTTAATCCAATTCAATATTTGAAAAAGCAATCGATTTAATAAAAACTTGCTGTTTTACAATAATTTAATAATTAACTTGAGAAATTAACAAATTAACTCAGTTTATGAAAAATTTATTTGTTCGTGAATAGTTTAGATCGCGTTGTCATTCAAACTAAATTTATTAATAAAAAATAAAGGCTAACTTTTAATGCTTATTCGTGCTTGTAATCGTGTTTGTACATATATCAATGAATCAAAACAAATTGTAATGTAAGAGTAAAGTAAAAGCTTTTTTGTAAATTAATATGCTACTTGTGAGAAAAAAAAATCTACATTTTTGGGATGTAATATCGTCTGCACAGCCTCAGCTGGTGACTGGCAAGCGCGCATCGCAGACCTCGAAGGTAAGGTCTCAGCTCAGGCCCAAGAGATACAATCGCACATCGAGGCCATAGCCATTTTGGAAAATCAAAAGTTGGATCTCATACAAGGTAAAATATCACAGACATTGTAGATGTAATTTTTAAAGTAGCAGTAACTACATTTTCAAAAAAATTTTTTATTCATTACAATTCAAACTTGTTGAACCTGTTGTTTCATTTTTTGAAATTTTGAACTCAGCATACTTAAAGTAAGCTCTACCATCCTTTAATTTAAGCTTGTACGCACTGGTGCTGCTCGAAATTGTTTGATTTACTAGTAGTTACCACAAAGTCAGTTCAAAATTAATATACATGTGATTTTCGATTACAGAACTGCACACAGTGAAGCAGGAAGTATCCAGTCTGGAAGCTGAGAACGCAGAGTCGGAGAATCTCCGTGTTACCGCTGAGATGAAGGTCGTCGACCTTGAAGAGGAGCTCGAGTCGCTGCACAAGCTTCACGCCGAACCGCCCCTGACAGACGAGGAGCGCGCGGAGTTCCAGCGCCAGATCGAAAGTCTGACCCAGAAGATCAGCAAACTCGAGGAGCTCAAGAGCTCGTCTGAGGTTGGCTCGACGGAATCGTTCGTTAAAACCGGTTCGAATGTCGACTCGACCGAGTCTTTCGAGGCCATCGCTGGAGACGCTGACAAAGCTGATCTTTTGAAGAAGATCGACGGTTTAACGAGAGAAAACGGGGCGCTCCTAGAGAAGCTGACGAGGTTCGAGGAAAAAGGCTCCTCCGACACCGGCTCCACCGAGTCCTTCGAACGGATCCCCGAGCAGGGTGAAAGCACATCGAAGTTGGAAAACTTGACCCGGGAAAATTACGAGCTCGTTGTCAAGCTGACGAAACTTGAGGAAAAACTCGCCACCCAATCCGAGCTGGTGCAAGAAAAAGACCAGATGATTTCTCAGCTCGCAGAGTTAAGAGAAAAACTAGCGCAGCTGGAAGAAGCAAAATCTGACACAGTTCGAGAGAAGAGATCAGTCGAAGAAGTAACAACAGAAATATCGTCAGAAATGACCGAAGAAGTTACCAGTTCATCCGTTCCTTACTCCTCGGAAAACGCCGTGGAAGAGCTTCTGGCCCAGGTCGAAAGTTTGACGGCGCTGAACGAGAGCTTGAGCAGTAGCTTGCAGGACCTGAGAAGCAATCTGGAAGAGCTCGAGAAGGAAAAACTCGTGCTTCTCACTAAACTGGAAGAAAGCAAAGTGGTCGCGGCCGATAAGCAGATCGAAGAAGAACCCGCGATCGTCCCCACCGAAGCGCACGTTGTCGAAAGCGCCGCCCAACAGAGCGAAGTCGAGGTCGAAGAGGATAGATCGTCCGCCGCCATAGCCTCACTCGAAGAGGAGATCGACCGGTGCAACAGGCTGATAACCGACCAGAAGGTCATCATAGAGGAGATGAAGACCAAGCTCGCCGAGAAGCAGGAAGAGCTCGAGCAGAAGTCCGCGCAACTTACGCAGGAGAGCGAGTCGTGCGACGTCGACGTCAAGACCCTACGCCGGGAGCTCGAGGAGAGCGCGAGTGTGATCGCTGAGTGGAAGCTCAGATTCACCGAGATGGAGGACAAGATGGAGGCCCTAGAGCAGGGCAAGCGCCAGATCGAGGAAGGCTTCCGCACCCTGCAAGAGGAAAACAGGAACTTGGTGGAGGCGAGCGAGCAGAAGGACGCACTGGTTACCTCGCTCAAGGCTGAGCTCCACGCTGCGATAACCAACTTCGAGACCAAACTGAAGGAGCAGGAAGAGATCATCGTCTCGAAGGAAGAGCTTGTAGCTGAACTTAGAGAAAGCGTGGAGAACAAGGATCAGGAACTGCATGCCAAGTATTCTCAGCTGCAGAACGACCTCATCAAGATGGATGAGCTTCAAGAGGAACTCGGTAAAATTCAAGGTCAACTACAGCAGCGAGACGCGACGATAGCCTCGCTGACTGAAGAGGTCGAGGTTCTTAGGACCAACACCAGTGTCGTCGAGGAGGATCTTTTTGTCACGAGACATCAGCTGACGGATCTTCTCGAAAAATTAGAGAAAACAAAGAGCTTGGATGACTACAACGTCGTGGTGGAAAGTCTCCACGACAAAGAGATGCTGGTCGGGGAACTCGAATCGAAGGTTACCCAAAGAGTCGCGGAGATCGAGGCTCTTAAAAAACAAGCCGAGTCCTTGGCGGTAGAAAACGACCAGCTGCATCAGCAACTCCAGGAGGAAGAGCACAAAGTTTTGGATCTCCTTGAGGGTAATAAAAATCAAGAGGAAGCTCTCAAGCAGGCTGAAAGAGCCAAGGCAGAGGTAGAAAATCGTCTCTTGGATCTGCAAGCTTCTTTTGAAGAACACCGAGGGTACGCTCAGAACGTCAGTGCAGAACTGCACGATGCTTACAAAATGATGGAGTTGCTGAAGGTCAAGCATACCGAGGACATAGACATGCTCAACCGTCGACTCGAGGACGTTTTGGAGGAACTGAGTGCGAAAATGAACGAACTAGCTTCCATCCAGAGTGCACTCGACGAAAAAGATAGTGCTATCAAGAGAAGCGTGCCCGAGGAAGTAAAAGAGGGTTTGGAGTCCCAGATTGCGGAACTGCACCAGAAGTTAACGGTAGCCGAGGAAAAAGCTACCACCCAGCTTGAAAAAATGAAAAAGTACGCGGCGGTCGCCAAGAAAAAGACTGCGCAGTGCGAAGAACTTGAATCCAAGCTTGCTGAACTCGAACAAAAGTTGAGCTTAGAAAACAGTGAAAAAGAAGCGAGGGAAAAAGAACTGCAAGACGCTCTGTCTCGCGTTCAGGAAAAGGATAACAGAATCACGACCATGGAAGAAGAGTTGCAACACCTGCAGCGCGAGAGAGACGAGGCCTTCCAGAGTTTAGACGCCGTGAAGATTGAACTTCACTCAGCGCAGGATCAGATAAACACGCTCGGCGATCAGCTGAAAGAACTTTCCGAAGCCAAAGAAAATGCCCGAGAACTACGAGTACGCATGGAAGTCATGGAAGCCGAGTACATGGGACAGATGGTTCAAATAAACTCTCTAATAGCCGAAAACGGTCTGCTGCACTCTAAACAAACTCAGATAAACGAAAGGTTAGAAAATGTCGAGAAAGAATCCGAGGAGCGCCGTTCTTTACTCGAAAAGATTGAGAAAGAAAAAGAAATCGAAGACACGCGACGAACCGAGGTGGCCCAGGAGTCGTGCGGACATTGCACAACCCGAGTCCAGGCACTCGAAGCCAAGTTGCAAGAACGAGACGCTGAGATCGAAAACCTCGACAACGAATTACACAACTCCATTGGAAACCTCGTCCAGATGCAAGAGAACCTCAGACTTAGCACTCTACCGCCACCTCCTCAGGATATATCCATGCAGGAGTCTTACAACGATCTCATGGTCCAATTCAACGTTCTCACCGCTACCAATGAAGAAACTAAAAACAAGTACGAATCTACTCTGAAGGACAACGAAGACTTGATTGAGAAAGTAAGCAGGCTCCAAGAACTCAACGCAACCATGCAAGAGAGGATAGATGCTGTGGAGAAAGAACTGACCAAAGACAGGGAAGCTGCCGACTCTTTCGAGAGCATACACGGTCAGTACGTTCATCTCGTCGAGCAGTTCGAAAAACAAAAATCCGAACTCGAGTCAACTCAGGTCCAGTTACAGCAAGCAGTAGCTTCCAGTCAGGCCGGGGAACACAATCTACTCTCTCGCATCGAGATTTTGGAACAAGAGAAACAGCATCTCGTGCAAGAGTACGAGAACTTAAAGAGTCTTAAAGACAGTGTGCCTGCAAACGATGGCTGGGACTGGAACCAAAGTGCAGAAGCTCAGCAAGAACCAGTAACCGAGAGTGATGCAAGACAGAAGAGAGAAGCCGATACGGCTAAGGATGACTCGCCTCCTCTGTTCGACGCGTCAATTTTTGGGGCGCCGACCGTGCAGGCAACCACAGCCGAACAGGACCTAGAAATTGGAAGACTGAGGGACCAAGTGAGCGCGCTCGAGAGACAGTTGGCCGAAGGCAGAGGCTCGCTGGAGGAAGCTCAAGCTCGACTAAGCGGTGAATTGCAGCACGCCCGAGATACGATCAACTCTCTGACGCAGGAACTGAAAAACTTGAGCCAAAACCGGGCCGAATTCGAGGTGGCCCTGACAGCCAAGGCCGCCGAGGCGGCGAGCCTGAGAAACGAGGCAAGCTCTGCCAACCAAGAACTGACAGCAGTGAGGGCGGAGTACGAAAGGCTGGTCAGCGAACTGGGCGCGAAGAACTCATGGATCGAGAACGTGGAGAGCGAGAAGAGCAACTACCTGAGCCAGCTGGACCAGCTGACGTTTGAGAAGCAGGAAGCGGAACGGATGCTTAACCACATACTCGCTGGCTTGTCGGTCGTCGACGAATCTTCCTCGAATGTGCAAAAACTGCAGGCTCTCGAGGCAAGGCTCGGGGAGATCCTGACCGGGATCTCGGAGCTGGAAGCTCTCAGAGGTCAAAACCAGGAGCTCTTGGTTGCCCAGGAAGCCTACAAGAATCGGTTGTTCGAACTCGAAAACGAACTGAAGACCACCAGTGACAGCGCCAGAATAGCCGAGCTTGAGAATCGCGTCGCGAGGGTCGTCAGCGAGAGGGACCTTCTGCAGCTGCAAATGAACGATGTTACGCGCGCGTTCGAAGATCTCAGGGACTCTACCGGTGATTACAAAGCCCTCCATCAGCGACTCGAGACTGTTTCTCAAGAAAGAGACCAGCTCATCGTGGAACTGAAAGCTCTTCAAGAAAGTAAATCGCAAGAAAGTGCGAAAGAAGAGATTCAAAAAACAGAGGCAAGTGATTTGGGCGCGGAAAAGACGAACCTTCCCTCTGGAGAGTTCATGTGGGAAGACGATGAAGATCCATGGGGTTTCGGTGATAAATCCATTGCTGAGCAACACGTGGACATACCGTTGATTCCAGCTGCAGAGATAGAGTTGAAACTGAAAGTTGACGAACTCGAGGAAAAACTAAAAGAACTCACCGACGAAAATGCAAAACTGATCGAAGACGGCAAGAACTCACAAATAAAAATCGTGAAGTACGTTAAGAAACTGAAAGAGTACAAGGTACAGCTGGACAGTCTCCATAGACAGTTAAACTCGCAAAGATCCATGGGAGGTTTCGGAGACCTAGACTCCGCAATCGAAGAGGAACTAAAATCTCAGGTCAGTAAACTAGAGAAAGCTTTGAGCGAGGCGAAGGAGGAGATCAAGAAAGCAGCCAAAGAGAAGGAAAATCTCCTCCAGAGGATCGAGGTTCTGACCGCAGCGACAGAAAGATTCACCGAGGCCAAAGAAAAACAAGACACCGAGGTTCACATCTGGCAGATGAGGTACAAGGAACTCGAAATGAAACTGCAGCAGCTGGACTTCGGTGCTGAAACAAAAGAAGCCTCAACATCACCAACGCAGCAGAGTTTCGAGGTGAATCCGAGGTACGAGGAAGAGATAAAAGAACTCAAAGACAACGTCGAGGCTCTCGCCGCAGAGAACGACGAGTTACAGCAGTTGCTGGAGGAGCACCGAGTCAAGCGTCAAACTTCGGTGGAAGAGAGTACAGAGAAGCTTCAAGAGATGCAGGCGGAAAACGCAGACTTGGCTGCTGGAAATGAAAAGCTTAAAGGGGACTACAACACCTTGAGGAAGCAATACGAGCAGAGCTTGATGGACGCGAACGATCAGGTACAGAGTATGCGTCAGAGCTACCAACTGCTGCAAGACGAACTTTCTGAGAAGAGCGTGGAGAGTGAAAAAATAATCTCCAACTTGAACGAAAAGTTGCAGGAAGTTTTGCAGGAAAAGGCTCAGTTGGAAGCAAGAGTTCACCAACTTGAATCGGAGGTGGGACAGTTTGGTGGAACCTCGGTCTCGCTCGACGAAGTCACGGAGCTATTGAATGCTCGAGTGCAAGAAGTAGCGAGCTTGAAAGAAGAGTTGCAAAAACACCTTTTGGAAAAAGCTCAACTTGAAGAAAGCTCAAGCCAAGCGATACAGCAGTTGACAGCAGACTTGAAGGAAAAAGAAGCGCAGTTAGACACCCTCAACGCAGCCCTAGCGGAAAAGAATAGTGAAATATCTAAGTTATCCGCCGAATTGCAGGATGTGCAAGAACAATCCAGGAGTCAGGAGGAAAGGTATGCTGGTGAATTGCAAGAAAAATTGGAAACGATCCACTCGCTGGAGGAGAAAATATCAAAGTACGAGGCCAGCCTATCCGAGAAGGACAGTCTGTTGACTTCTCAGGAGTCGCAGCTTCAGCAAACGGCGACAGACGTACAGCAGTGTACATCTCAGGTACGCGACCAGGATGAACTGGAGCAAAGACTGGTAGAGGCTGAGAAACACATTGTCGAGCTGACTGGACTAGTCAACGAAAAAGAGGCCGGCCTCGAACGTGGCAACGAGGAAATCCAGAAGCTACACTCTGAGCTCTTGGCTCAGCAAACCGAACTGACCAGACTGCAGGAAGAACAGAGCAGCTGCGTCAAGCAGGAAACTAGCGAGGTGCAAACCGTAAAGCCTCTCGAGGACGAGATGCCCATTTTCACTTTCGCGAGCGACGACGACAAGGACCAAGAGCTAGAGAAGTTGAAGGCCGAGTTGAGAGCGAAGAACGCGGAGATCGAGCACTTGCAGTACTCGCTGAGCCAGAACTCGTTGACGCGAATGGTTCAGGAACTCCAGGACAGCATCAACCTTTTGTACAATGAAAAGATGGAGCTGGAAGAACAGGTGGCCGCTAAGAACGAGGAAATCCGAACTCTTAAGGTAAGACTTTTTTTGTCTTTTATTACTTGACTATGAAAAATGATTGAAATAAATTTTCAAGTATAAAAATTTAACACCGAACAAAATCAGCTCGAATGAATTAATTTTTTTTTTCGATCGAATCTAAGAATTTCTCTTGAACACGAGAACAAATTCTATTTTGAATTGAGCCAATTTCGTCCGATCTTAAATCTTGATCCTGTAAAATTTACTTGACAATGATTGAATCTTTAGAGATTAAAACAAAATTATTTTATCATCATAGTTTCATCTAAATTAATTTCTGTAAGTTTTTTAACATGAACCAATTGTTTTCTTTTTGTCCTAGACACAGCTAGACGAGTATAACAACTCTCATCAGCGAAGAAAAAGAGCGTCGTTCGGTGAGCACGAAGAGCTGATAAAGCTTCAAAATGAGCTGCACGAGCGAGACCAGCAGTTGAACGAGCTGAGATACGTGGTTGCCGAGAAAGAGGCCCAGCTTAAGTCGGTCATAGAACAAGCCTCTGGTGATTACGAGGTGCATGAGTCAGCGGAAAAACTCCGAATGGAGCTCTACGAGAAACAGCAGGAGCTCGAGTCGCTCAAGTTCACTGTGTCCGAACTCCAGAGCGAGGTCGCGGGTCTGAGGGGCTTGGAAAGACTGGCTGCGGAGGACAGGAACCTGATCGAGAGGTTGAATTCCGAGAAAGAGGACGCGAGGAGATTAGCCCAAGAGGAAGTCGAGAGAGTACTCAAAGTAAGATTCATCTATTTATTTAAAAGTTTACCCTTCGTATACGCACATGTTTTTTTACTCTAGACTGTGAAAGTTTTTCAAAAGTTACTTTATTTTAATGAAAAAAAAAAAAAAAAAAAATTTTAATCATGTCTTACACTAGTTTAAATCATTTCTATAAAATCTCGTTACTATTGTTAATTTTAGGAAAAAGAAAATGAAATCAGTAGTTTGAAACAACAACTGTTAGAGGAAAACCAAAGTCTCATGGAGTCTCTGGGTCTAAAAGAGCGTGACATCGAGAACCTCAGAACGCAAATCGCCCAGTCGGGCTCGGACAAAAACGTCTTGATGGACCAGAAAGCGGAGGAGGTGGCGAGGTTGGAAGCGGAACTGGAGGAAAGAGAGCGACGACTCGCGGAACTAAGCATAACCAAGGACGCTGAGATCCACCACCACCAGGTCCAGCTGGGCGAGAAGAGCCAGCGACTGGAGGAGCTCGTTGCCCTGAGCGGGGAGGAAGAGAAGCAGCTCGCGGAGATGAGAAAACTGTTGGAGGTCAAGGAGCAGCAGATTAACGGTCTCATGCAGCAGCTGGACGAGAAGACCAAGGAGTACGACCTCATGCAGCACGCGCTGCAGCGACATGTTGGAAAAGTCGATCAGAGCGTCGAAGTACAACTGCAGACGGTAATTATCAAATCTCAAAAAAAATGAATATGGTACCGCCATCCTGTTCTTAACTTACGTTATCTGCGTTTTTAATATATAATAATTCTTCATTACAAACCATCTCGACTAAGTACTATCAGGTCTAAAAAGAACAATACAATGAAAAGTCAACAGAAAATTTTTTTATCACATTGTTTTTGCTTGAAGATTGTGGTAAAATGAAACTAGATAACGTGAATTTACAATAGGCCGGAATAGTATTTACTGAATAGTTTCCAAACCTAATTTCCCTCATATTTTTAATTTTTTTTTTTTTGCTATAAGCATAATACGATAAGTCTTTATTTTCATTTTTCATTTCCTTCTTCAATAGCATCTTCAAGCAACACCCGGAGCACCAGCCGAGCCCTCATCGTCCGCCAACGAGCTCGACCTGGCACTCTACATGTTGCACCAGCGGGACATGAGGTGCGAAGAACTAACCCACGAGCTAATGCAGCTCCTCGAGGAACGCGACACGCTGCAGCTAAGGTTGTCTAACGCGATACGCGTCAACGAAGAGCTTAGAAAGCTAGCGACAGAACCTGGCATGAGTCCACTGAAGGATACACCCGAAGCGTCAAGCGCCGACAAGGAACACGGCGCCGAGCCTTTCGTGATGCATCCTTCTCCTTCGAAATCCGAAGGACCGGTCGAGATTGCCAAGGAGGCCATAAACTTGCCGATAGGCGAGGACCAGAAGGCTCTTGCTCAGAAGTACGTACAATTTTCATTTATTTGCTTATACTCAGAAATTATATATGTTCTTGTAAAACAATTATAAGTTTGACTAGTATATTTTAGAAAAAAAGAAAAAAAAATTGTTTTTTTTTTTTTTTTTTTAAAGTCGAGACATGTTTTCACACTTTTTCAAAAATTTTAATCAAGAGACCCATTGATCATTCGTTATGACCGCATTTCGAGATGATAACACTTTTCATCCGTCATCTTTACTCATTCATGCTTTGACCTTCAAGCTTTAATTCGTACTTGAACTTGTAATGCGCCTCGATTAGCTTTTTTAGTGTAAACAGCTAGAAACTTTTTTTTTGTACTCCTCGTTTAGGCTGTCGCAGCTGAGAAGTTTGGATCAAAGCAGAGACATTTTACTGAGGGACGACCGAGAACAGAGGTATTCCCAGCAAATGACGCTGCTCGCTCACGGAGACGTTTTGAGCAAACTGCCCCCGGAAGCTGTTGCGAGACTCGTCAACGCCAATTACACCCTCTGTACGTAAATTTAGTAGATCTTTTTTTTTTTGTTTATTTGAAACATCAAACTATAATTTTATTTTAAAAACTGTTTTTATTAAAATAATCCAGCAAATTTTAAAATTTATGAAAAATGAAATTTGATGTTTCCAGTATTGTATGTAACAAATCCTTGTAATGTTAGAATTATTCAGCTCATTTACCATTTTCTTTTCATTCGTTGTGAGGATCATAATTGCTAGACGAGCTGATTCAACGAATTTCATGATTGCTCTTATTATTTTGTTGACATAATTTTATGATTTCCAGCGCGGGACGTTCAGAGTCAATCGAGCATTCTAATGAACTGGTTGTGGGGGAAAAGGTAATATTTATTTATTTAATTCTTTATTTTAAATTATGTATTCACGTAAAAAAAAGAGCCTGAAATTTTTTTTAATGATATTTAATTTTACTTAAATATTATTATTAAAATTGCTAATTTGTTAATAAGTTTGTGTAATTATTTTTATTTTATTTTATTTTATTTATTTATTTATTTTTTAAATTAAATGCAAAGTATATAATTTTTTTCAATGAGATTATTAATTTTTTTATAGCACACCGAAGGTGCAACACATGTGATAGAAGAGGAGCAGTAACAACTGCGGTCAAACAAATGGTAACGCCGACCTCTTCTTTGCCTATATTTTCAATTAACATTCCTTGCGGAGTGGAGTCCAAGGCTAAAGATCATCTCCTCTCAAGAGCACGCGACGACCAAAGTCTTTTGCAGTGCGTGATCGATTTTTCAGAAAGACTATTAAAACCTACGGAAGTCCGCCCATATAAAAGACGTTGTAGGGATTCTTTTTCTGCCGAGTGCGCATCGTCGTATTTTTGCGATGCTCGTACACGTTGTAAAGATAGTGGTTGCGGTCTACCACTACTTATGTTTTTATGCAGAGCTGTCATTGAACAGCCACGTCGATTGTATTATATGTAGTTAAAAATTGCAATATAAGAAAAGAAAAATAGGAATATGAATGTAATTAAGTTTCCCGATTCTTTTACGTAAAAAATGAACCTTTCAAGGTTTTCTTATACAGTTATCTGTAACGATAAAAGTTGCCTTTATAAAAAAAAAATAATAATAATAAGAAATTGGAACGGATCTAGGAAAAATTGTACATTAATTTATTTTACACATAATGTGGGTTAAAACTGAATGAATGATTAATCATGTCAAAGAATTACGGGGTGAGACCCTTGAGCTGACGCGCTCTTCAAATGTTTCAGACCTTTTTTTTTTCTTTTTTTTTTACGCTCTTACATAGCATCGTAGCACTTTCTAGTGTCAACGACAATGCGTCTGTTCAAGGGCTGCAATATATATGTTTATGTATTGACGAGACCATTGTGCTTATTTTTATTATTTAAATCTATGTTGATGGTAAATTAAATATTGCGTTGTTAAAGTAATGTATATTTCAAATATTTTTAAATACATAGTGTGATCACCGAAAGCTTACCTCAAGTTTTGTACAGAAAACAATAAAAAACATTTGTCAAAATAAAATAAAAAGCCTAGCAAGGCACTTATGAAATATGTTTCTTGATTTTATGTTTAGCCCTATAACACGCTGGGGTCGTTTCACACAAAAAAAATTTTTTTAGGTAGTTTTTTATTTTTTAGTTTGAAAACTGAAAAAATACTACTAATATTAATATTTATTAAGAAAATACTAAGTCTAAAAAAAAAAAAAATTTTATTTTTAATAAATAAACTAGCAGCAACGTTTTATTTTCGTGGGGATTTAGTGACTTTAAAAGTTGATTCATATAGATTTGTATGTTTTGGATGAATTTTACATTCAAACTGTACGTACCTTGCACAGGTAAAATTTGTTTTTTTGTGGTCAAGATTTTAGAATGCAAATAATTATAGTACTTATATATGTATACATAATTTTGTAAAGCTAAACAATAGAAATTTTTTTTTATAAATATTTATTGATTATGCAACGTATTTACAAAATGGCTTGTTATTTAAATTTTTTGACGTTTGAAAAGTTAATTTTATTCAACTAACTTATTTACAAATATTTTGTTTTTTGTGATGAAGTTATTTTCGTTTTTACTGTTTTTTTTTTTTTTCACTTAAACTTTAAACTATAACGTGAAAAATCAGTAGTTTCATGAGAAGAGGTAAGTAGGATCTCTTTTACATAGATAAAGTTTTAGTGCTTTTTTTACATTTTTATCATTATTTATTTATTTATTTTTTTTTAAATAAACGCTTTTATGAGTTTAAAAAACTTTTCAAGAATTTTATTTTGAACTTCGATTTGATAGCTAATATTAAGTTTTTCTCTGAAAAACAGTGTAATTAAGAAATTTTTTTTTTCGTTTTCAGCACTACTTTTTTTGAATTTTTCAAAATTAGTGTTAAAAGCTTATAGTTTGTAAACAATTTGTCGTTAACTAAATTTATTTTATTATTGTGTCAGAATTAAAAACCTAAATACTTATACGATTACTTTATAAGTACTTAAATTATTGTTAAAATTTTTCTTTTTTAATTTTTGTTCATACGACCAGGAATCTTTCCGAATCTTAAAGAGTTTAGAATTTTAACAGCACTAACTTTTTTTTTAATCTTATAGGCTCGTAAACAAGTAGATCACATTTTTGTCTAAACAATAATCAAACTTAAATTAAGATCAATTATGCTCATTATTAAACGATAACGATGTCATGTAACGAAATTTACAAAAGCGAATTTGTATTGAAACTCTCACAGTCAGCTATGAACCACGTTTACAGCTTGATTTGAACACATTTATTCGGACCATTCATTCTCAATACTTTGGACGATCCTCTCGGATACGGCATTAGTCTTCGTTTTCTCCGTTTTCCGCAGTTGCTCAATGATTTGCTAGATTTTTCAGAGATGACATGTCTTTGCACTCGTTTATGAAATTTTTACCGTCATTCTGCAAAGTGTGTTCGAGTACCGCATGAGTTTCATTTTGTTGAATTTCTTGGAAGTGCCTGAAAGTAAAAAAAAATTTAATATTAAACGTAAATATTCATAAAAAAATTAATAAAAAAATAATGGAAATCATAATTTTATTAATAGCAATAAGTATTTCAGTATTTATCAAAATAGTTATTTTTTAATTCAAGTAATTAAAGACTTTAAATAAAAAAAATTTTATTCGTTAATCGTTTAACCGTTTCCACTTAAGCGTTCTCCACGAAAAAGACAAACTGTAAAAATATAATTGTAATATTTTCAAAAAAATTTCACGAAAAGAAACATCTTTTACGTAGGAATTTACACAAGTTGTCTTTTGTAAAAATATAATTTCAATTCAAGTTCGTTAAAAAAAAGTATGCACTCACCTCGAGTTGCCGTACTGCTTCTGCTTCTTCCTGAGCCTGTTGTACCTCTGGTTGCACCTGAGCCCGATCATGGCGAGTATGGCGACGATGGCCAATCCAAGAAGCACACCCACGAGCATAATGGCCTGGGGCGAGAGTCTCTTGGTGGGGTCCTCGATGTGGTTCTTGCTCACCTCGTCGTCAAGGAACTCCATCGGGTTGTCGTCCTGCCAGTTGACCCAGGTGCCGTTGTACATCGTGGGGTTGGCACTTGGGTCGTTGGGAATGTTCGAAGGCGGCAGGGCCGTGACTCTGTACTTCAGGAGGGCCTCCTCCAGGGTGGCCAGGACCATGGGGTTCGATTTGGCCAGGTTGCGCTGCTCGCACGGATCCTCGCGGATGTTGAAGAGGCACGGCGCTTGAAGAGGATCGCAGGCTATCTGCGATCGTAAAAAAATTTTTTTTTTTATAACGACTACTTTTTTTTTTGCATTGGTAGAGTGACGCACAGGATGGAAAAAAAAATCAGTCGCATCTTGTATGAATTTTTTTTGCCGACACTACAATTAGCGAACCCTACATCGCTTTTAATCTAAAACACTCCTCCGTGATGATGCAACTTGCGCGCTTACACATTAAGATTATAATATAAATTAATGAGGCATTAATTTTCAATTAAAATTCTTTGACTTGCGATTGTAATATTCGCCATTATTGTCTACATTTTTATGAGTTTGTTGTTAAATGACTCTGAGGCGCAGTTAAGAACAAATAAATTACCGATACGATAGTAGACAAATTGGACGTTTATTTTTTTTCTCAATCGACGTAATGAAAACTTTTAATTGTAGGATTTCAACGGCCGATAGAATCTATATTTTTGTTAGCAATAGTTTTTAATTGCTCTGATTGCTTACCCTCTCGGATTCAGGTACAGTGCACTCTACGGTCGCGGAGGATCGCAGTTTCAAAAGTTCGTCGGCTGTTAGCAGCGATGCAGTTGTCATTTCATCTTCCTTGATCCTGTCGTTCCTGGCGTGTCGAACTGCTCTGATCTCTGAAACCTAATAAACGGTCAATCATTTAAATTTCGTATCTAAAAATTTCATTAAAAAAAAAGCCATCGTTTTTTTTTGTAAGATTTTAAAACCAGCCGCACAGGCATCACTCGTGTTTATTAATATTCGTCTTTAAATTAAAATTAAAAATTTTTATTACTAAAAAATTGATATTTTCGGAAGTATAAGTTTAAAAAAATAAGGAGTACACAGTTGTGTTTTCTTTTTTAAATTGAAAATTTGAAATTGGACAAAAACTATTAACCAGTCTTCTAGGGTCCCTAAGCGCTGATCTAGTCATTTTTCAAAATTCACTTTTTTCTTTGGTACCGCAAAAAGTGCAACCATGAGCTAAAATTATTCATGCACAGGGATTCTAATCTATAGTTTTTACAAATACACAACTCAAAAATCCTATTTTTTTGGAGTTCTGGAAAAAATCAATTTCACCAAACTCCGAAATACTGAATTATCAAAAATGAAAAAACTTACTTGTCTGGCGGTAAGCAGTCCGGAAATGGCAGTGCCGGCCTTGCTCATGAGTACGGTCTCCGGGTCGTACTTGGGGTTGTCGCCCTCGAGCTCCTTGTCGGCCTCGCGTCCAGTCTCTCCGTACCATTCCTCTCCGTTATCCACAGTGCCCAGGATGTACTTGAAGTCTCCGCGTCTGATGGCCGAGTAGTTGAAGACGGGGTCGATGTTCACCAGGACCTCGCCTCGGGAGGCCGTCGTCGAGGTCGCCTCGCCGCTGATCACGGGCCACATGTCCATGCCGTCCATCTGGCTGGGAAGCTGAACGGTGGACTTGAGTCCGCAAGCGGACACCAGAGTCGGCAGCCAGTCGGCGATGTACATGAGGTCGTTGGTCACCCGCTTCGGACGACGGATCAGCGGACTCCAGATCGCGGCCGCCCCGCGGACTGCACCCTCCCACGCGCTCGCCTTTATCTTAAAAAATAATTTGAGAATTAGTTTTTTATTTTATTTTGAGCAGTTTTTTTTTTAAACTAAATTGAAATTTATTTTAGTGTAAAATAATCAATTGACTCTATTCTTATTGAAGTATGAATATAGTATAAGAAAGCCTGTCGTGCCAATAGAACTATGGAACCTTGAATTATCTTTGTATTTCCGTTAATTTTCAGGAAAAAATATTTTTAAATCTCATTTTAACCAGTTAGATCACCTATCGATGTAGATATCTGGAAGCTTTTTTGGTTTAAAAAATCTCAATTTATTGTTCTCAGTAGTAAACTGAAAATTCGAATTTCAAAATATATATTTTTTTAAATTAATGATAAATGAAACACTCTTTGAAGGGCAATAGGGTTCGAGCACTTTCTTTTCAAATAAATGATGCGAATGTGAATTTTCCTCGAGTGGGGAAAGAAAAACATTTTCACTGCATTCGAGCGAAAGAAATTTAAAATTTTCCAACTTCAGTGAACCAGTCAGTAATTTAATATTTTTAAGTGAATTGGGAGGAAACGATTATTTTACATCACGCACCTAACAGGTGATTGAATGGCCGAGAGAAAGTGTAAAAACACTCTTTCCGCGTTTTGTGAAAAATGCATCGTGGTTGCGTCGACTCGGTCGATCGCGAGTTATGTGTCTTTAACTTTTATTCCTTGATGAAGAACCATTACACTAAACTAAAACCTACAGTGAGTAATTTTTTTTGCGGTTGGTGGTGACTTACTTTTCTCAAGAAACATAAGTGTCATACACTTAAAAATTTTTTTCATTACATTACTACGTACAGAATAAATAATATCATAAAAATTCTAGTTATTTTTTTAATTTTATAGAAGGACGCATGAATTCCCCTCTTCACGTATTAAACTTCCGAGTAACTAGCATCACTTATCACGAGCGTAAAGTTCTGATAAATTAACAGTTTAAGGAAAAGAATGCATGTCAAAGTTTGAGGAGTACACCGCGAAGCTCGATACTCTCGCGAGGCTCACCAGCTCATGTCAGACGCACGCTTGACCGGACGCGAGGTATGCGACCCCTGCATGATGCACCCACGTCGAAACTATCAAACTTTGATACCGGTTTTGATTATCAACTTAAATAATTAAACCTTCGCTCATCCAATTTTTGCTTTTTTTCTAAACTATTATAACAAACTGAAAAGATCGTTTTTATTTTTGAATTGAGAATTTATCAATTTTATTTTTTTTTAAACTGTTCACTGTAGATACACGATCTTACGAAAAATAAGTGTACTGTCGATTTAAGCTATGTTGAGCTTATCAATCAACATATCTATTGAAAAATTTGAATAAAAAATTGGAACAAAGTCCATAAAATATCAATTTTATGTTTATAAATAATTCGTTTACGATTGAACTTACATAATTATTATGGTAACAAATTAGATAAATCTTTATAATGACTACAACAAATAATCACAAAATATTTATATCCCACAATATATCTATATAGATATACATATTATGTGATTAATTATTATAGTAAAATATCAAAACAATTTATAAAAAAAATTGTTTAAATAATTTTAATTGCTGTTTATCGCTCTGCTACTGTATACATCCAATCATCACTTAGCTACTTCATGTCGAATGGATGATGATAATCTAGCTCTTGCTGATTTAAAATCTTTTTAAAAAAGCATGATTTCATGTATTAATCAGACTTGCTTGAAATCAGTCTGAGTTACGAGAAAAAAAAAACGCGTCAAACTCAAACACCATAAAAATGATGAAAAATCAACCTTTCAACGCGCCTATCTCGAAGCAATTAACAATTACATGAACGCGCCTGCAAAGAAAAAGAACGATCATCGCGACGCGCTCGTAAGGAGGAATCCAATTAACCCGATATGATCTAATACTATTCTCGAGTTTTTTTTTTTTTTTAATAAATCATTGGCCGTAGTGTAGGTTTTTCGAGCGCGCTGCATCAGTTCGTTATTAATTACCAATACTTTTTAACAATTCAGAGGTAAATCACGTGCCGATGCTGCATCCGGTATTCGCGCAAGCCAAATCAGTGTCAAGTGTAATGTGATAACTACTCGCTTCCTTGATTGCCATTTTTTTTTCTCTCCCACTCTCACGGTCTCTGTATTACCTTTATTGATTTGTTTGTTAATTAGGGGGATCGGAGTATTGTTGAGTGTTCTGATACAACTCTAATTTTGAATAATATTTACGATCGAGTTTAAATTATTCACCTGAGCCTATTGAAATATTAATTGTTGATTTTTTTTTTTTTTTTTTTTTCTTAAGACGGTGAACCGGAATTGTTAACTGTCAATCATCGGATAGTACTTATATTTTTTTTTTATTCATCATACTTTTTGAAAAATTTACGACCAGCAGACATAACTGTTCAATATAATTACCATGGTCGTAAAATAATTCGTGCGACTACACTTCCGGATGCAATCATTCCTATTGTTTCGATGTTAAATATTAAAGAAATCGCAATGAATATTTTTTAATGACGCGGATAACTGTACACCGCATTTGATTTAAATCACTCTTTTCAATTTTTTTTTTTTTTTTTTTTTTTTACTCTGAAATCAATATTTATTTACAAGGTGTGCAGTCGTTGAATTTTTTTTTTATCGAACGTCGATCAAGTATAACTTATATTTTAATTTATTTTATTGATTTTATTTTTTTTCCTAGAGTCGAATTTTTAAATTAGCCTTTCTAAACAAGTAGACTAATCTTATTATGCGAATATTTATTTACGTGAACATGGAAGATTATTATCAGTTTTTAAAGATTTCTTTTGAAAAATTAAAAAAAAAAAAAAAATTACTTTTTAAAATAATAAATATGGCTGTTGATTATCGTTTAGTTCCTTTAAATCTTATTTAACATTTTGATTTCGATATCAATGCGCAAAAAATAAATTATGACCTTTTTTTACTAATTCGTTATGAAAAATATATTTTGGAACTGGTGCCGACATGCACATACTGTTTGTAACAATATAAAATTTTATTTTAAGTTAATCGTTCTCATAAACTTATATCATTTATGAGCTTTTAAAATTTTTTTTACATTTAAGTTGAAAAAAAAAAAAAAAAAAAAAATTCAATCTTCATCCGTAAAAAGGCATAAAGAAAGTGTATCAAATAAAAATAATTTGACTTGTCTTAATTTTCTACATTTTAGAACTCGAGTCAACTACTCGAGCCTGTAAAATCTCTAAAATGAAATAAAAACTTACTCCTCTGAGCGGGTAGTTGCTCCCCCTGTTGTAGTGTATCCCCTGGGTGGCAGCCCCGTTGTCAGCCATGAACAGAATTATGCTGTTCTGGAGCATGTTGTTCCTCCTGAGCGCGGACACGACTTCCCCGACGCTCTCGTCCAGTTTGCTCATCATGGCGGCGTAGATTCTCCTCTCGGGGTCCTTGATGTAGCTGAACTTGGCCACCTCGTCGTCGGGGGCCTGCAGAGGTTCTCGGTCGTTCCCGCTGTGGGGGGCCAGGTGGGCGAAGTACATGAACATGGGCCCGGCCTCGGGACGGTGCTCGTCTATCAGCCGCACGGCCTCGGCGGTGAAGAGGTCGGTCGAGTACTTACCGTAGGTGTCCCGGGCGACGCTCATATTGCGACGCATGTCGAAGCCCAGGAAGCCCTCCTCCTCGTAGGACGAGGCCACCTCGTGCGTGTAGTAGTCCTGGAGGCCGTTCCAGTAGCCGAAGTGCGAGTCGAAGCCCCGGTAGGTTGGCGTGTACTCCCGGCGGTGGAAGCCCTGGTGCCATTTCCCTATGGCGTGGGTCGCGTATCCGGCATCCTTGAGGTACTGAAATATTTTTTTTTTTTCATTAATTTCAGTTTAAAATTTTTAAACTAGCTGGATCTTCGACTGTATGTTCATCATAGAAGAAAAAATTATTCAAAAAATTAAAAATTATCTTTATGATTATTAAGAACATGATTTGTCTCATAAATTTGTGGACGGCTTACTTCTTATTTATTTTTTAATCATTTTAATGATATGAATAATTTTGGCATCTACAGATTAATTTTTCTTTCAATAAACAATTTAAGATTGATGATAATAATGGCAATCAATAATCAATTAATCAGATTCAATAATCGTAATGAATAAAAAAAGCTACATCGAGAGCTAGTTTTTACTCGATATTGCTGAATAATTTGATAAAAAGTATACCTGATGCATAAGAAGTACAACAATTTTTCACTTGTAATTGCTATAATAGAGCAACGCTAAGTAAAAAAAAAAAAAAAAAAAAAAAAGAATTCGATCTATGTATCACATATTAGTTTTGTGCAAACTTTAACAGCCGGCGTTCATTTACATGACGTGTATATTAAATCACCATATCGAGTTTTTTTTTTTTCTATTGAAAGCTCTCATAATTAGATGTGATTAAAACGCAACGTTTGAAGGATTTTCATCATTACCGTCGTAGGATGCGAGTTTATTTATACAAGCATCAAGCGCGTATGTAAATAAAAACATTTAGAAGGAGGAAAAGGGAGGGACTGTTATAAATCATTCTTGCACCCGTGGCTGTCAACTTTGTAAGAGGTTATGACAAATGAGCTTAATTATTCAAATCGATTCCGCCAAGTGTCGATTTAGTCAATGTAAATCGATATCATGGAATAAGTGTAATGCACGACAAATTAATCAAACTCTTCCGTAACTTGTCGCTATAACATTTTTATTAAAGTTTTAAACACATTTAATTGACGGTACGTCGATTGAGATTTTATCTCATTAGCCAGATTATTTTAAAACTACTTTAATACTGTAAAAATGTTTCATTTAATATGTAATTGGTGCTGAAGTATTTGAAGCCTATAAAAAGTGCGATCTGATTGGTTTTTTTTTTATTTAGATAAACTTGCAATCTAATCGGGCCAATGAACTTTTAAATAATTGATTCAGTCCAGTTTTTTCTCAATGGTGTAGCAAGAAAAAGTTGTTTGATTGTCATAAAAACACACGAATAAGCAATAAACATTTTTTTTTTTTTCTAATTTATTCAATTGTAAATTTATTCTAGTATTTACATATGAGTATGATATTGTAAATAAATGAAAAAAAAAATTTAGAAAAAAGGGACAGATCGTCAATGAAAGCAAATAATAATAAGCGTTGCGAAAGTGTTGGGAAATTACTGCATATTGAACGTGTAACATAATTATCTCAATAAAATGCAGTACGCACTCTTATTTATTTATTATAATTAATGTTTTTTTGCATTATCAAATAGGAGATGATCAAACTAGCCTGAATTATTTTCACATCCATGATTAAATCTATATATATATATTGATGCCCAGATGGAAACTCTCTGAACATGCGTTAAAAATTTTTTTAAAAAGTACTTTTATTATTTTTATATCTTTTGTTGTTTTATATTTAATAAAAAATATTCAGAATTGTTTTAAAAAATGTATTAAATTTCAAGTGTTGAAATAATTACTTGAGATATGCAGTTCTTTTTTTTTATTGAAAGATTAAATTGTCATGGAATGGCCGGAACCTGCGTATAACTGCAGCCAAACGACAAAAAAAAATGTCTCCTTGATCTTTCTCTTTTCCACCGCAGAATATCATAGTGAATTATTACGTAAACAATTTTTTCTTTGCTTACAGTCGCTGACATTTTTCAAAATTGCAATTTTCATATTGCATTTTTTCATAAAGCATTATTCTTATCTATTGAGAACTGATACATTGAAACTCAAATCACAGGATTGGCTTTTTTCTTTTTTTTTTAAATTAAATTATTGCTGAACATTTGTAAAATCATACTAAATTCCTTTTTTTTTTTTTATAATTAAAGTTTTTTATGGTTTCTTGGGAAGTAATGTGTTACCTGTACCCGTGTTAGTGATCAAAACATAACAACTTCAGACTGGGCATAGAAACATGTTTTAACCATATAACGTGCTATAAAAAACTGTTACAGTTTTCATTTAGAAAAACACCATAAAATCTTTTTAAAAACAGTAAAAGTACAAGATGCTCTTTGAAAGATCCGATGCAGATATTTTTTTTTTTTTAATTTTGAACAAGAATTGAATAACTTTTCGAAGTATGTACGTAAATAAGATTTCAAGAGAATAATCCCAAACTAGGCTTTTTAAAACTCCCAAGATATCAAAACTTTAAATGTGTATTTGTTGCGTATCACAAACCCTTTAACACTATTAAACTTTTTGAATTTTTCTAAATCCCGATATTTTGAGATTCTTCGGGGCGTTTTATTCTAGACTAAACCAAAAAAATTATGAATTTCACGTTCTCACCTGTGGCAAGATCTTTTCCTTCAATGGCAGTCCTCTTGGTTCAGCCTCGAGGATGACGAGGTGCTGCATCCCGGTGTGTATGGGGTGCTTGCCGGTGAGAAGGGCCGATCTACTGGGCGTGCACAGAGCCGATACGTAGTGGCTGTTGAGGATCACGCCGTTGTAGGCCAGGGCGTCGATGTTGGGCGTGGGGATTTGGTCGCTGCCGTGGAAGCTGACGTCGTTCCAGCCCATGTCGTCGGCGATGATCATTATTATGTTGGGCGGACCCTGGTTGGTGTTCAGACCCGGGTGCGAGCTCGGCGCGGGAGGCATCGTCGCCTTCCTGGGTGATCCCTGGACCAGCAGCAGCGCCTGAGTCAGGATGAGGATGTAGGACGTGGTGGCCATGGTGTTGGTATTGTGCTGTAAAAGTTTAAATTTTTAGATTATCAATCGTTGTTTGGCAGTCGCCAATGGTTGTGGGTTAAAGTTAAGGATCCATTAGACAACCGGAAAACTGGTAAAACCATAGAACATAAAAACAGGGCGATTGAGTTTTGAAATTGATGCGAGTTTTAATTTTTTGACTCAGAGAAAAATTTAACTAATCAGTTCGACATGGAGGCTTGTAGAAAAATCTTTTTAAAAACAAATGAATTTTTAGTAAAAAATGTATCTTACACTTTCTTAAAGAAGTAAATTTCTTTAGCTACAAACTACTACTCTATAAATTTAATTCCAAATCAAATATAATTTACGTATGGTATTATCGATTCGTGTTCAAAGACGGTACTTTACTTTTGAAGTTTTCCGGCTTTTTTTTATTTAATTCAAAATTGATTTTTCAATGCCGTGAGATAGAAAAATTTACATCCGATAACATACAACTGCTTTTTCCTGAAACTTATTTTCTTGTCTTCAAAGAAGTTTCGCTTCGAACGTCATCCTTATTTTACCCATACGTACAAAATATTCTCTCAATGAAGATTCAATAAGTCGATGTATCTTTTGGAAGCAGTATTAAAATCAATGGTAAATAAAAAAATAAAGTAAGTGACACGAAATTTGCGACTAATTAAAGTGAAATTCAAACCAATGCCGATGATCAGCTTAGCAAAAAACAGTTGTAAATTACGTTAAATTTCTCTAATTGATCAGAAGTAAAATCATATTACGATGAAAATCATTCCGCAATTACACCGATGTTATTGCTCAGTGATAAATATTTTTTTTATCATAATTGACTGACTAGTTTCACGACTAATCAAATAAAAAAAATTTTTACACTCAAACTTTAATGTATCATCATCATTATTTTTTTTTTTTAACTTCCTACTGTAATAAAACCATTCGCATTAACATCACTCGAATGATAAACTCCGAACGCGAAATCAAATAACTAAGAAGTGTCCCTTCCCCCCAAGAAAAAGGAATATCGAATCCAACGACCTCAAAATCAATTCCGCATCGGATGCGAGCATAACACTCAGGCGCGCCACTAAAAAAGGAAAAACACCCCAGCACGTACACCCAGGGAGGAAGAAAAGTTTCGACGTGCAAAACATTTTTTGAGAAAAGAGAAGAAAAATCAACGCATCCGGTACAGCCGCGCACAAAGGTTGTCGGGGTGATTGTTTGAATCTCTCAACCCGCGGGAGTCTACGTTTTTTTTTCCTGCGTCCTTGAGTTTTTTACCCTCTCGTTTTTTTTAACCCGCGTCGCACTGTTGTAAACAAGGTAAAAATACTTTCGAAAACGGATGTACGACGTAATTTTAACAAGTTCAAATTGAGGCTTTTTTTTCCAAAAATCGATGGCCCGTGCGAAAAAAAAACCTTAGCCGGAAATCTGCCGTTATAAAATTATCAATAAAAGACTGCGAAAATTTAAAAAATTGGAAAAAATCAAGAATCTTAATAATTCGGTACCTAATAAAACGAATTTTTTCATTAAAACCGATTTTTTAATTTATTTCAGCCTCTTGCGAGTAATTTTAATTTTTCGTCTAAGTTTTTTCTTCGCACGGGCCGTCGAAATGGGTTGGCAACCAATACTTAAAAAATATTTTTTTCTGAAATTACACGATTTTTAATGAATTTTACAATTTTTTTTAGAATTCTAAAATCAAAATGCATCAAGAAAAAAATTAATGAAAGTTTCTGAAACTACGTTCTGATGACGTCATAAAAACAGAATTACATTAAGAATATATCTATATATTGAAATTTAAAAAATTTTAGACGCTCACAGTACCTTCAGTTTTTGTTTTTCAAAAAGAAAGAAATTTAATATTTTTTTATGCTCTAACCAATATTACAAATTTTAAAATATTGACAACTCTATTGAATTTTTTAACGGCTGGATCCGTAAATCGATACAAAAATTAACTAGTACGGTGGCCTTTTTACAGATCAACGAGGAATCTGTAAAAAGACAAAAGCTCGATGATAAACTGCGTTTTCTGTCAAGATTAAGAGTCTTCGAATAAACTTTAATTTTTCAATTAGCGCGCGCTGGGCATTATTGCGCAAGCGAATAATTTCATTTATTGATTACAGCTCCCACAACCGATGCGATCGTTTTATGAATAAACGAACGATTAGAGCGGCAAGAAAAAAAAAAAAAAAAAGCGGAGACGCGCCTCTATTCAATTGGATCGATGAGTAATTCTAATTTCAATTATTACCGATATTTTTAGACCCCGTGAAATTTATGTCCAACTTTTTTTTTTACGCTATTGCGACTCGAGGCTTCCGAGAAGTCGCGCAAAACGTACGGGCTCGGTAATCGACTTGATTAATCAACATTTACATTGAACGAAAGAAACATTTTTTTAATATTCTTTTATGAAACTATTCATGGACTATTAGATCGAATTAATTTTTTTTTTTTTTTTTTTTTTTTTTGGTTGCGGATTTGGAAAATTTTAATCTAAGACACGATTTCGAACTTCCAGGTAAATCTCTGACGATCACAGTTGCGGTGACGTTAACTTTACGATTCAAACGTTTTATTGGCACTTACAGTTAATTTTAATTGGATTATCATATCTCAAGTTTATTGAGTACTTTGAGATTTTGCATTATAAGCCTAAATTTTCATTTAAAACGATGATTAAAAAAATTTAACAAGACAAATTAAATCTGTACACTAACATTTGAAAGTATAATAGGAAGCGATGCTCGAGATAATTGTAGTGAATTCAATCTTAAATCGGTGTTACGATGCGCTGGGTTTTAAAATCGCATTATTATTATCAATTTTTTTTTTTTCATTGAGAATAAAATTTTCTGTAAGTTTGTTCGAGTATACAAAGTTTTAAAGAAGCTTTCACGCTTTCCCGACTCCTTTTGATTTGGTGCGAGTAAACGCGATTAATTTTTTCTTTCTCAGGCTACTGCAGAACAACTCGGAATGATTGTTGTACAGCACCGGCATTGTATAATTGCAAGAGATTATAAAATCTTATTAAGAAAAATTCGAGTTTTTCCTTCTTAATATTTGCATGAAACTTCCTTGCGACTCTGCCGTCGTGCAGCTTAATTTGTACTTTTAGCGTGTTTAATTAATTTTTGATTGTATACGAATTCTATAATCGTTAGATAATTCTTTTTTTCTGGTTCGATGTGTAAATCTTGGAAGCTATTCGAACAGGAATGAAGAAAATTATATATAAATATATAAAATCAGTACCGGTAATGAATTTTTTGAAACAAAAATAAAATTAATCATGTAAAATATCTTTGATCCCTTTATAAAAGAGAGCTATCACCATTTTGGTGAGATTTTCAATGTAAGATTTTATTCGTGAGCTGATTGGTGGACAAGTTTTTAAAATATTCGAAAAGTGCCTTATGAGGTTACAATTACCTATTGTTTTTTTCCTATGCGCGCTTGCAGCGCGCTGAGTGGTACTAGTGATGTCAAATTTTGTGAAACAACATGTTTGTGAAATATAAATTTGATTTATCAAAAAAAAAATAATCTGTCAAACACTCAATACATTATAAAGATTTGACAATTATTAAATTAATGTAGATAAACACACAAAATACAAAATTTACTGTTCATTAAATCTCCAAAACATCAGATAAAATTTAAGTGTTTTACTTTTTTACATATAATTTTCAAATTTCACGATTTCTTCACTTTTAATTGAATTGTATCACGAAACCCCGAATAATTAGATAAAATGTCAACAAAGATGACGTTCATCCTAGATCTGTAATTTAATAATTCGTTCATTTGCAAAAAAAAGTCTATAATAACCGATAATTAATTCCCATCTCTACCCATAAATTAAAAAAACTTGAATTGCGACTCTAAAAAAAGCTGCCCGTGAAAATAAGGTAAATTTATTCATAAATCACCGCTAAACCGTGGCAAATTTTCAATTTTTTAATACAATTTTGATTACATACAATGAATACTAAAACGGCAAAAAAAAAAAAAAAAAAACTACGCGCACTTGATTAACCCAGATTAACACCGCGGATCCCGGATTTAAAGCATTGATCCAATTTCAGATGCATATTTTACACAACTCCCGCTCGGAAAACAATAATTTGGTTCGAGGAAAAAGCAAATTCCTCCTCCATTTTTTCATAAATAATACCCCCCCTAGCCTCGCGAAAAAAAAATAAAGGTAACATAGTTTACAATGATAAATACTTTTGAGCGAGTAATTACCTGTCAATGAAAAATTAAATCGCGCAATTAACTTATCAGTGCTGCATGAATAAAAAAAAATCACAAATTACAAGCATACATACGAGCTCGAGTTTTCTCAATCCTCGCGTAAAAAAGTTCCGCTAGCGGTGATTTTTCGGTGATTCACTACCGATTGACGTGGTCGGCGCACACAAAGAAACACTTACCGGGTACGACGAGCGTCTTCTCCGTGGGCTTGTCGTTGGTCTAGGTCCAGACGCACTGTCCGCGGCGCGGTCAACTCGTGAAGACTCGAAGCAACGTCGACCTTTACTTTTATCACCCGGCGTCGCTTACGCTATCCCTCCTCCGGCTAAAGGATTTAACCGCGGTGGGGATCGATCTTGCTAGCTGAACTTGGTGGGATTTTTCATTTTTCATCCTTTTTTTGTGTTTTGCAATTAATTTTTTTTTTTTTTTTTTTCAAAAACAAATGGTATCGTACTTTTTATAGAAAGTTTGACCCTACCGTAGAACTTCCGGTTTCGCAGGCGCGTACAGAGATTTACTACCGGTTTGTGATGCTTGGTGGAAAAAATAATTTTCTTTGTTGAGTAGTATAAATATTTGTTTATTTGTTTGTTTGTTTATTAAAAACGGGCAGTTGGGTCACTCTAAGATATTAGTACATTTATAAGTATACTTTACTTAAAGTATTTTTTCAAACTATTTGTGTAACCTTTTTACATCTTAATGTACTGGTAAGAAGTCATTTAATATAATTTACAACTGTACCAATATTAAATAATTAAAGTATTACATGTACATTTTTATTTATTTAAATAAATACTAAAAAAGAATTTGAGCTTAAATTTAATGATTTTTTTTCATTTTTTATTTCTAATACTATTTTTATAAATTTCTGTGATTCAGCTAGCTTTATTATTTACAGAAGTGACTATTTTTTGTAGAGATTAGAAGGGAGCGTACAAAGGCACATTGCAGTGCACAAAAAAGTGTTTTGCATATTTGTACGAGAACTTTTATAAATAAATGTAAAATTTATCGATACAAATGAAGAAAATTTTTTTTAAATGTTTAAACTCGAAGCAAATATATGCTTGATGTTTTAAATATTTAAAAATAAAAAGTAATAATAATAATAATAATTAATTGAATATTTTTTCATTCAAAAGTGAATGGAACTTGTTTAAAAAGAAATTAGTTGCAAAAGATTGACTTTATCAATGTAACCGATATTTTCAATTTTTTCTATAAAAATAGATGCAACAGCTGCAAAAGAAACTTAAATTAAAATTTCATTGTTTAACTAAGCACTCTAGCTGGAAAGCCATTAGTTTTCACTTCTTAATTATTTAACACGAATACAGTAGTCATATAATTTATAATAAAATTACGTAAGTTTTTCACCTTTATTATTATTATTATTATTATTATTATTATGTTTACCACTTTTGAATCGGAACGAATGACTATTCAACAACCGTTGAATATATATATTTGATTGAAACGTTATTTATTCATATATTTATTATTATTTCTTAACAAACATTTCATAGCATTTATGAAAAAATTTCAAGATAGAAATATCTAGATCTCATTCTAATTTCCATCAATCTATGAATAATTTTATTTTTTTTCCAGGAATTGTAATCGATTGAAAAGCCCTATTTTCAAACACCATAGCTTATGTATATATTAATTTTTTAAGATTGAAATTTTTACTTTGTGCTGTGTAAGGAATGTGTTTCAGTTCAAATAAATTCCGAATTTATTTATAATTCAAAACAGGCTTATCATTCATAAAAAAATAAAATGACTACTGTTTTTTCGTCTAAAAGTTTAAAGAAAAGAGATTATAGAATGTAGGATATTACGATTTCCATAAATTACTAATTCTTAAAATGTTTTCAGAAAAAAAAATGAAATGAAATCTTAAATTCGTCGTATTGAATCAGTGAAAAAAATTAAATCAGTGCTCTCTGTGGTGAAGTGTTGTCTCATTTCATATTTTCTTTAACATCATCATGTCCAACCAAATGGTTAACATCAATTTTTTATTATTTATTAATAAAAAAAAATTTTCCGCGTCTTTTGTGTTTATTTCGAGTCTTGACGGTATAAAAATTGCCGGAAGGGGCTCGCCTCTACAGTCAAAGACTTTTCCGCAAAAAACCAGCGCCACAAGTTTTCCGGCCTCTTGAAAAACCGGTCCGTTCACTCGTGTGAGCTCTTTTTTAACAACGCGGCTTTTCCATCTTTTTCAGTCAGAGGGTTTTCCATTCGCAATTTGCATCAATACGACGACTGATGACGGATAAAGAACTGCCAAGTTTTGTGAAAAATGATACAAATACTCAAAGTATTAAATTTTCAATTTGGAGATCGGTGAAATGCAAAAGTAACTTCACATATTTGTGCTTATCGATTCCTCAATGTTTTTAACTAACGATTGGTGACAATTTATATAAAACATTGGAATTAGTAGAGCAGTATTTGCAGAGAAAAGTCGACGTATCATCTATTTGAATTTTTTAAATTCTGATGTAACATCCGTTAGATGAGGAATATATTTACAAAAAAGATCCAAGAAATACTAATGATTTATAGATTAAGCACGTTAATTTTTTGGAGATTTTTTGTTAGTTTGAAGAGAATTTCAAGACAGTTTAATGTTTAGAGTTTTGTGTTCATAATTTAAAGATAAAAATTGTTGAGCTTTTCGGAAAGTGAGTAAAATTTTTATTGATTACTTTTTTATTATAAAAGATGAAAAAATGTTAAGTTTTTTAGACTTTTTTTTTTTTTTTTATATAAAGCATTTATTTATCCTTTCAGAATATTATGCTACAATAAATTTAATAACAAAAAAAAATTAAAAATATATATATATATATATATATATAATGATAGATGTATATATCGAACAATTTATACATCTTTACAAAGATTATGACAATTATAATTCCAGATTACATTCTTTCAAAAATTTAACAAAGATTTCGCATTTTATTGAAGTCGGTTCAAATAAGAAAATGGTGTCTATAAAGGGAGGAAATATTCGAATCTCCTTCAATTTTTTCACTAAATTACATCTCTGTTCATCAAAGAGAGGACACTGCCACAGAATGTGGTTCAAGTCCTGCTCTCCAAGTCCGCACTGACAATTCGGATCCTCTATAACTTTGATTTTGACCAATGAGGCCGCCAAGTTGTGGTGCCCTACCCTAGCTCTAGAAATAGTTGTTATAGTTTTCCTGTCAAGATTCAAATTTTCAAACCATGGCTTTCTGCTGGCGTTCAGATAAGTCTCAACATAGTGAATCCCCTTGTTCTCTCCCTCACAAATTATATGACTAAGTGTGTTAAAAAAGGCATTTGATTTGCCCGACGCGTATAAATCAGTAAATGGGATCAGCCTCGACTTATCTGACTCCCTCTTAGCAGCCTCATTTGCCAAACTATCTGCTTTCTCATTTCCTACAATTCCTTTGTGCGCTGGGACCCAGTAAAATCTAACGCAATGACCCGTCTCTAAAAAGAATTTAAAAGCTAACCGATTAATTTCCAAAATATAATAATTCATTCTAATCCCAAAGTCTCTAGATTTAAGGGCTAGCAGCGCACTTTGAGAATCGGAGCAAATGATCAAGTCTCTATCCCGAATTCGAGTACCCATTTCGACAGCGTCTAACAAGGCAATGCTTTCCGCCGTGAAAATGGACGCTCTGTAGTCTAGACTTCTAGAAATTTCAATATCTAGGCCTGGGGAGTGACACGCACACCCAACCCCGTGATTGTCAGACTTACTTCCATCTGTAAACCAGACGCAGCGATCGCCCTGGAGAAGTTTGTCTTCAAGTAAGCCGTTTGGGTCCGGAGAGCTCTGGAGCTCAACGCCCAGCTCAGTGTCAACAGAGACTTCAAAAAAAAGAGCTTTGTAGTCCAATAAGAAAGGACCAAAATTATCGGACACTATGACCCCCTCCATGGCGGCCGCTGCCTCTCGTAGGCAGGTAAACAAGATTCTCCTATTAAATTTGTTTCTGTACTCTCTCAGCCTCATTTTCTTTCTCACTCTATCAACAATTCCAAATATAAATAAATTAGAGTTGGACATAATTTTCACCATGTATTTGTTGCCTAAGAACACGACTCTCTCAGACAGTTTTTCCAGCTTTGATTCGGCAAGGAGGAGGTTTAATGGGGTGCTAATCCGAAAGCCTAAGGCCATTCTGATGGCTGCGTTCTGAATTGATTCCAAAATTCTCTGATCTTTCTTCCTAACTGGATAATAGACTACTGAACCGTAATCAATAATAGACCTAACTAGGCTCTTATATAAAATAATTAAGGTTTTCGGATCTGCACCCCACCAGGTACCTCTTACAAATTTAATTATATTCAAAGCTTTCGAACATCTTGCTTGTATTTTCTTTACGTGGGTGTCAAAATTAAGTCTATAGTCGAAGAAAATCCCCAGGAACTTGACCACCTCACTGTTCGGGATCATCTTGCCAAAGACATCTACCGAGATTTCTCCCGGTCGTATACCCAGTCGGTTAAAGTAAACTATCACCGTCTTAGACGGATTAAGCTGCATTCCTATCTCGATCAAATTCTCGTAGATGATACTAATAGCTTGACTTAAGAGTCTCCTGCAATTTTCCAAAGAACCGCGTCTCGTGTAGACAGCAATGTCATCCGCGAATTGTGAGATAATCACACCCCTGGGAAGCCGTTTCCTGATACCGATGACGAATAAAATGAAAAAAATTGTACTAAGTACTCCTCCCTGAGGCACCCCCTTGTATAAGAATCTAAAGTCGTCCCCAAGAGTCTCATTGTAAATCCTTCTTTTGAAGGTAGAAAACTTGACATATTTAAGTATACTACCCGGAATGCCCAGTTCGGCAAGACGGTGAATAAGTTTCACGGGCTCGACGCTTGGAAAAGCATTATCCACGTCGAGGAAGGCCCCCAGTAGACCCTTTCCGTCACTGAACGCCTCCTCGATGTTTATAGTAAGACCCATAAGACTGTCAGTTGTCGAATTGCCTTTTCTAAACCCAGTCTGGAAGTTCGGTAGCAACTTGTTATGTTCTACCCACCACTGCAATCTATTCTTCAAAATTGTCTCAAAAATCTTGCAAATGCAACTGATAAGGCTTATAGGTCTTACCCCAACTCCATCCGACTTACCGATAAAGTGGATATAAGACTTGTCCCAATCGTCAGGGTAGCAGCCGGTACTGTATAATTCATTGAATATGTCCACAAGAATCAATTTGTATTTGATTGGCAGTCTTTTCACTACACTGTAATCTATCCCATCTATACCGCAGGCAGACCCATCGTTTTTGCTCTCCAGTGCTACGTTGAATTCCAAAAAACTGAAGGCTGAACTCAAGAATTCATCCTCACGGTTAAGGGGCAGCGACTCCGGGTCTACCCTTGGCTCTACAAACGGTGGACATAATTTATCAAGAGCTTCCTGAATTTTTTTATCATTTTGATGATTCTCAGATGAGTGAGAGGGCTTTGCATTGACCCACCTGTTCTTAAGGATCTTACACGTGTTCCATACATACTTAGCGCCTTTATCAAATGAAATAGTACTCGCGAATTTTCTAAAATTTTCCCTCTTTTTCTTTCGGTAGACTTTCTTAGCCAAAGCTGACTGCTTTTTAAATTCAATAAAATTGGATAACGATCTACGATATTTAAATTTTTTATAGGCGGCTTTTTTCAGACGTTTAGCCCTCTCACAGTCTGAGTCCCACCATGGGGCCGGGTTTCTGTGCCTCCCGGGGCCAAAGATTTTCCTTACCGAGGTACTCGCCCGCAAAGTGCTCAATATTAAAGAAATAAAAAAGATGTATTTGCCACAGGGTGTGGCTTCTGAAAATTCCTGTCCTAAAAGTTTTGCATAATCACGCTCTAATTCTACATCAAATTTCGACCAATCAGTACGCTTCGATCTAAGGTTAAAGGATTTCTTTCTATATATAAATTTTGACACCGCGAGATCGATATGAATAGGGTAGTGGTCAGAGTCATGGATTTCGTCCATGACCTTTACATCAATGAGGCCCGCTAGATTCTGGGACGAAAAAATTAGGTCAATATTTGACTCTTTAAAGTTACTGGTATTTAAACGTGTTTTAGTCTCACAATTATGTAGAAACAGATTGAACTTGTCCATCGAGCAAAGAAGCCGTTCCCCATTGATGTCGGATCTGTCACAGTTCCAATTTGGATGGTGCGCATTAAAATCACCCACTAACAAGGTGTGGCTGTTAACATTCACATTCTCAAAGAAACCATCCCATTGCAACTGTGACAGATTATGACCCGGTACCCTGTAGAAGCATAAAATATCAACCTGAGGTGAGATGTTCGTTATCTTGATTGCAGCTGATTCCACTGTGTCGGCCGGTAGATTGATGCTCGAAATTTCCTGAAAGGCTAAGTAGTTCCTTAATAAAAGGAGGATTCCGCCGCCTCTTCCTTCTTCTCTATCTTTCCTGAAGGTTTTGAAGCCCGGAAAGTGGAAACTGTCTTTTTCCTTCAGCCAAGATTCGACACATATGAAAACGTCCGTGTCCTTTAGTAGAAGGCTTACTTCTTCTTTTTTTTTTACCACACTCTGACTGTTCCAAAAAACTATTTTTAGGTCACTTGTTATAACTTCACTTGCATTATGTTGATTAAATGCTTGATTGCTTGTTGGCTGTGAGTTAGCCTGCTTATCTTTGGTCATTTTTAATGTAAGTAACAAAGTAACGGTTTCACTCAATTTTAATTTTAACGAGATTAATTTGATTTTAGTAACTATTTAAAATTTGTAAAGGGGAGGTGAAAGACCTTCCCGCTCACAGCTCTTCGTTTAATTAGGCACTCATGAAATCAGACTCCGAAGTTTGTGAACTTTCGGAGTCTGATTCTTTCCTGATGTCGTTCTCTATGGCATTTATAAGTCTCTTGATTTGAGTTTTGACTCCTTTACCTGGAACTATACTTTTAATACTGTTCAACATTTCGGCAAGTTCAGAGAGATTATGGGTGTAAGTTAAAGTTAGTGGTCTTCTCTCACAAGGCTTGGACAAGGCAGAACTAACCAATAAATCAACTGTTTTATCAAAACTGAGTTTATGTTTGATTTCAGTCACTTCGATGGCGGACCTAGCTGTTTCGAGCGCGGAACTGTACGAGAATTTTCTCTCTTCCTTGCTTCTTTGATTCTTGGTTTTGCTTTCAGTTTTTAGTTTTTTAGAATTAGATTCCTTAGGATCTTTTTTGTTTACTCGTTGCGGTCTAAGAGATATATCCGGTGTTTTGAATGCGCTCGTTTCGTCCTGATCTGCCTCGTTGGAGACTTGAGAAGTTGCACTTGATGAGCTGGAGAAGGCTCTTTTAAATCTAGTATTGTTGTCCTTGAGAGCGTCCGTGTAACTTTTTGGTGTAAAATCCATTTTTTCGTCCAAAGAATTCTCTTGCACGGGGAGAACAGAGTTATTATCCAAAACTTTGTTTATGTTTTGACTATTCTCATCGGCTTGCGATATGTTGACATTATTTTCTTTGTTTACATCTTTTGTTGGCTCTTCTAGATTCTTTTCCTTCGTTTTAGCAGAATCTTGCGCTTGAGGACAGGAATTTTTAAAATGATCCGTATTACCGCACAAAAAACATTTAGGATTATCAACCTCAAAAAAGACGTTGAAGCCAATGGTGTCCGTAAAGAACTTGGCCGGTCCTTTTGGAAGTTTTTCTACATCATCGGGATGCATCAGACTACTCTTCGAAAGCACTTCGAATTTTTAAATGTTTTGCCCTCCGGGTCTAGATTAGCTTTTAAAAAAGATACGCTTGAAGAAGTTCTAATTTTACGATCCTTGGTTAAATATTTTTTCAGAGCCGAATTTGAAATGTTGTGACCGACGTTGGAAATAAATACCTTCACCGATTTGGCTATGAGAAATTTGATCGGAATGTTGTTATTGTTTATGTTTATACTGCCCACTTCTTCTACCAGCAGTCTAGCTTGCTCAGCTGTTTCAAGGACAACGCATAGACGGTCTCCGGATACACGCGAAACAAACAAGAAGGAGTCTTCGTTTTTAATGTGCTCATTTAATTTCTCTATGTACACTATATTTGGTATCTCTTTGTTGATTTGCAGAGTTATCACTTGATCGTCTTTGGGAAGATATTCGTTAGGATCGTTGTAGAGAGAAAGATTGACAGAGTTAACAGCTTGTGAAGCCATGTTGAATTCCGAAGGGCCGGCTAACGACGGACCCAGGCAGGGGATTCAAAAAGAAAAAAAAAAAACAGTCGACGCTCTTACAAGCGCAGACTGTAAAAATTAATCTAAATCACTTATTTAAGCGGCCAAGAGGCCTGAACGAAACACTGTCCTACTGAAGTAAACGGTACACGTGTTGACGCGGAGCGAAAATAAACACGTCCGTCTCCTTTGACGGCGACGGCCGAACTAGTTTTTTAGACTTCTAATAAATTTCTTTAAAAATGATCATAAACCTTGTAAATAATGTATCGTTTTCCTGTTGCAAGTCCTCACACATTTTTTTGAAAAATTGATTGCCCGTGGAACGACGAACCGACTAATTTAATTTACATGAACCTAATTCCGACTGAAATAAAACACACACACATTTTTTTCTTATTATAGTTTCAAATTTTAAAGTGATCGTTAATCAAGAATAAATGTATAAATAATTAAGGTCAGAATTTCAGTGAGCTTAGAATAAAATTAGACTAAGAAAAATGAACAAAAAATATATTTCTCACTATATTAATTGAACATTATTTTTCTATATTATTTAAGAAAAAAAAAAAAGTAATCATTAAATTAGTAAATATATGTGCATATGTAAGGTGAAAATATAAAATTATATTTATTATTTATAATAAATATTAGCATTGCATTTGTAGGTAGAATGTGCAGTACTCCCAGTAGTGTATTTTACATTACACGATTAGTACGTAACTAGTAACTTTAGTGCTCCACCTAGTAACATTAGGTCACTGCTAGTGCTAACTCCCTAATATGAGCGGCAGTTTTTTGTCTTGAGTTATTGTGCGCGCAATTGTACCCGACATTTTACTAACTGAGAAGATATAAGCTAAAACGCATTCCTGTTAGCACTTTTAATCTATGATTATTTAACACTTTTAATTACTTAAAAAATAAAACTTTGCCAACTTATCGTGATAAAAAAAATATGGAAAATCCAATTAAAGAAGGCGGTATGCTACATCATCTCACAAAGAAAATCGAAGATTTTTCTTCAGATCTTTATGAAGTACGTAATTGTTTTATTTTATTTTCTGTGATCTTGTTTTTTAGCTGCAATAATCTTATTATTAAATATATGAACATTTTTCTCAGTGTCTCGAAAAAAAAGAGGGCGAAAATTTTGTATGTACAACACTGAGTTGTAATTTTGTACTGGCAATGGCTGCAGCTGGTGCCAAGACCGGTACAGCAAAGGAAATGCATGATGCCCTTCATTTAAACAAATCTAGTAATTTCTTACAAGGATACAAAGATCTATCAGCTTATTTTAATGTAAGTTTCTCAATTTCTAGTCCTTTCATTAATACATACTACATTAAAGATTGAAATTTTTTTATTACAATTTGTTAATAAGTTATTTACAGCTTTTATAAGTTTTCCTAAAAAGAACAAATTTATTTTGCAGAATTCGGGATGTTGTTTTTTTGTTAATAAGATTTATGTTGACGAAAGAATAATTGTAGAACGCCCTTTTAAAGAAGCTGTAACAAAGAACTTTAACTCTGAAATTCAAAATGTTGATTTTATAAATAAACAAGAAGCAGTTAAGAATATAAATGATTGGTGCAAAGAGAAAACATGTGGGAAAATTGAAGAAATAATTACTGCTGGTCAGGTTTTTTTCTAATTTTTTCTTTAACTATAAATATAATTTTTTTTATTCTTCCAATTATTTTTATAGATGACATGGACAACACAACGAAAATGGTCTTACTTAATGTAATTTATTTCAAAAATTTTTGGTCCAAACAATTTAAACTTTATCATACTAAACTAGAACCTTTTTTTACATCAAATTGGCAATCTGATGAGGTACCTACAATGAAATTATTCGACCATCTACCATATATGGAACTGAAAGATATTGACGCTGATTGTTTGGCGTTACCTTACAAAGTTGAGTATCTAAAAGAAAATTTGTTGTAATTTAATTAATTTAATTCTTATTTTTAATTTTTGTTTCAATATTTATTTTAGAATAGAGATTTTGCTCTAATCATAATAATGCAACATGAAGTTCAAGGATTAGATAAACTTGAAGAAAAATTAAAAACCATTGATATAAATTATCAAGAAGAATTTGGCGACGACTCCAAAAATATACATTTAATAGAGCTTGAAATACCTAAATTCAAGATTGAGTCCTCAGTGGAATTGAAAGAACCCTTGCAAAAGGTATGAAATTCCCAAGAAATGTATGTTCTAAAATTAATTTTTCTAACAAAATAACTTTTTTTTTTAACTCTACAAGTTGGGAATGAAAAAAATGTTTATTCCTTATGAAGCAAACTTCAAAGGCATATCAAAAAAACCGGTATTAGATCCACCTTTGTATGCAGATAAGATTTTGCAAAAAGTTGTTATAGATGTCAATGAAAAAGGAACTGAAGCTGTTGGAGTAACTTGTAAGTATAAATTATATATATATTTTTATTTCTTTAATGATTATTTAAACTGCAACTAATTAAAGCTAATTAATGGTCCTTCAAAAATTTTGATTGTATTTATGACAAAAAATTTTTATTTATATTTTTTAGAATTTTTTTTTATTTTTTGCATTAAATCATACATAATAATTTTTTGCAGATATGCAGATGTGTGGAGGAGGTGGACCATCTGCTGGACCGTACAAATGGCTAAAAATTAAAGTAGATAGACCATTTTTATTTCGACTTGTTAATCTCAAAACTAATCTTACTCTCTTCAGTGGTCGTGTAGTAAAACCAGTCTATCCAAAATAGATTTTCACTGTCAAATAAATTTTTTTAATACTTGTCAAAGTGAATCTGACATAAAGGTAATTTAGCTTACTTTGATTTTTTAGTAATCATGCAAAAAATATTATTAAAATTTTTAAACTATACTATGTTATGTGTAACCTAGAGCTCATTATGAGTTCTCTAAAAAAAATCTCTTGCCAACATAATAATTCATATATATTGAAAAAACCAATTACATTTTTATAAATTTAAAATAAATTAAATTTTTTAATAAAAAATAAGAAAATAAATCAATGGTAAGATGGTACCGAGAATTATTTCTTCGGTAAAACAATATCCAATCTTCCTACACTGTTGATCAAATCTTCTTTCAATAAAAGTTCCTACCAATAAAATTTAGCAAAAAAAACTTTTACTTCAAGAATGGATCGTGTAGGTACGGGCATTTCCCGAAGAACTATCGTCACCCACGCATCTTGAGTATTTTCCACGAAAAAAGTTAACGCACGAGTCACTCGCGCGATATCCTAGCTAATCAGCGAACAACATTAGGTGCGAGTCCGGTAATTATGCGCTTGTCGGTTGCATGTCAGAGTTGATGGAAATCACTACTGCGACGCCCAGATAACCGACGTCCATTAGCGTGGTTCGTCGTCTCATCACACCTATACTTTTCGGTGATAAAAAACCGAACTGGAGCCTTGATTTAGATTTTAATGATTACCGTTCCACCGCTATGATTATACCTTGAATCATGCTGCACGTAGTTTTTGCGAATTATAGTTTTGATTTTTTTTGTGATATAATAAAAATTAACGATGTACATTACTTATAAAAAAAATACTAAATAGTGCGGCCAGTAATGGTTTGATCGTAATATTCGACTTTAAAAAATAATTAATCTTTTACAGAAATCGTCGTGGTAGCTTTTAAATGTAGTTTTACTTCTTATTTTATTGATAAGTGTAATCATTACTGTGTTATTGACGTCAAAGATCGAATTTTTACTCTACATTTTATAAATTAAAATTTCCGGTAATAAAACCGCAATCAGCAGAGAAGTGCGCCTCGTGGATAAAAAAAATGAACCGAGCTCGCTGATTTTTTCAAAGTGTTCATTAATTTGTATTTTTTTTTTTTTTTATTCGATCGTTGAGTAAACGCCAAGCAGCAACGATCACGATTGAAAAATAATACAAAAGGGCAGAGCTTTTAGCATAAGTAAGTTTCGTTGACATCTCCCGATGTATAGAAGCTGAAAACCACGCGGCCGACTCAAGGTGAATCGAATTTTTCTTATTTCGTCCTTGACTCAGGTGCAGTCGACGCTCGAAATGGTTGCGCTTGATTATTTTATAGCTCTGAATTCAGGTGAAAACGCGTAATGGTGCTTAATGTGAAATAACGTTCAAGTTCATCGTTATGACGATGACAAATAATTACTCTTCATTCTGTAATAAGCAAAATGGGATTACCGATTATTCAATTATCAGTACTTTTTTAAGAAAAAATTTTTCATAAATTGGAAAATTTTCAACAATAGAGCTATAGTCTTGTTTTAAATATTTAATTTTGTGTTCAATTAAAAAAATTTTGTTTTTAATAATAATGGTTAGTCTTGCTTCAAATAAATGATCAAAAATCGTCGTTTAAAATTGTAAAGTCTATAATTTACGTAGCCGTTTTAATTAAGATTTATCATTTGTATCTCTGGTCTCGTGGAATCTAATGAATAAATTTTTCCGCGGGCATTAGCGGACATTGTATTTATTAATTAGACCGGTTGTAACCATCGGGTTTACTTATTTATCAATGCTCGAATCTAAGTAAATTATAATATTAAAATATCTGTATTTCAAAATGTAAGTAATTTATGAACTGTTGCGATGCTTGGATCGTTTTGAATTCGTGAGCTATCAAGCAGGACGATAATATTCAAACGAGTGTCTTATACCTACATGTTGTTTCCTCCTTTTTTTTTTGCAAATGAAGATTTTTTTAACGTGACCGAACCGTGTATTTTAGATTAACAATATAATGACTATTTAATTGAGGAAAATTAATATGGTTGATTGATTAATAGCTATCGATCATTGCGCATATGATGCTTATCTTCAGATAAAAAAAATAATTGTCAAAAAAATTTTTGCTTTTTTTAATACGAATATTATTATATTTATATGCTTACATTTTTAGATGTATTTGTGTATAATGTTAAAACTTTTTATTAAAATACTACCTTACTACTAGAATTAGCTATAGTCAAATCTTCATTAATACCATAGTAAAGCTAATTTTTATTAATTTGTTTTTATAGTATAGTATGTAGTTGTCCATAAATACATGTAAAAAATGGTATCATAAAAATATATATGCAAAAAGAATGAAAAAAATCGAAGGGCAAAAAAACTCATGATTTTAAAACTTTGTAAAAACAGCTTCTGGAAATCTAAACAAACAATCGCGAAAAGGCGAATGCCATTAAGCGACTGATTCACGCCTCGCGCAGACTCGCCGGTAAAAGGATTTGACAATCGCCGCGGATAATAAGCCTCGACTGCAAGAAGAGAAAGAGAGAGAGAAAAACCGCTAAGAGTTTGCCCAAGTTAATTACACGCGACAATGAGCTCGAGAGTCGCTATAGGATGCCCAAGTTGACTTGCTTCCGGATTGGATGGGACTCTTGTTTATTAATTAGGTGAGAATTCCGGAGAAACAGAAAATGCGTCATGAACAAGGCCGATCGAGATTTCAACGCGTCAAGTGTTTTATGACTGATGAATGGGGGATTTTTTCATTCATATAGTTTGAGGAATTTGTGATTAATGGGGAAGACGGGGATAATTTTGCGACAAACGTGACACGGTGACTCTGAGGTCGAATACGTTCGGTCTCCGCTAGGGGGAGAGGCAATGTGACATCACAAAAGTGTCCCTTAATTTTGCCCGTTTAATGCTACAGCTTGTTGCTTTTTTTATATTTTTTTTATATGTGTGATTTTTCATTGACAGGTAGAATGAATGTATTTTAATTAAATGAAGTGAAGAAATTTTTTTTTCTAATTTTCTTATCTTTTATGACAGAAATGAATTTTTTCTGTATGAAAAATTTATCAATAATAATTTTTCATAATTACAACGGTTTATTTGCAATTTGTAATATTTATAGTCTTTTCCCACTTTTTATAATCTCCTTAATTTTGATATCATCAATCACTTCTATCTTTTTATGCTTGAATTTTTTTTACCTTTTTTTTAGTTTTTTTAAATTTTCAACATCATTTATACTGATTCACACGTGGTGTTACTTTACACACATTGAATTCCTGAATATAAGATTTGAAACAGCAAGTCGTATCAGGTCAAATTCATTTTTAAAATTAAAATATTATAATTCATAGTTTTTTATTGAATTTAAATAGAATAAAATTTTTTCGATACCGAGCAAATTAACAAACTCGAAGTATCTATATTATGTATGTCATATGATAACAAGAAATTTCATTGACTTTAAGGGATATGTTCCGTAGTAATTAGGAATCTCTAATTAAAACTTTATTAGATAACTGATTGCAACAATATACATAGTTGCAAGCTTAGGATTTTTAAAAATAAAATATAATTTTCGTGCCTGATTGGATAAAAAGTAGCCACTTTAAATATTACAAAGTTTTTTTATTATTAATATTATTATTTATTTTTTTTATTTTTACAAATCAAAAATACTTTGTCAGTCAATGTGACCGCAGAGTTCAAAAAAATTGGTTCATTTTAAAAATAGAAATTTTTTGGTAATGTAACGAATACCTCTGATAATCTATTTGTAACATCATTACATGACACATTGATAAGCATAAGTGAAGCGTACAGAGACCGTCTCCGAAAGTTATGGATTTTGTCCGAATTCTATCAGTTTGGCGATAAATGCACGCTGATGTGTGGGAATTATCGTTCGTTTGGGTACGTAACTTTACGTGACGTTACTGAATTACAGGATAAACTCGTCACTGACGGGTTTGGACGAAGGAAGGATTTTTCAAGTACGAAATCTTGAAAGCAAAAAAAGATGGTTTTCTTTTACTAAAACTTGAATGTTACCAGTATAATAAATGTTAACACCGGATTTATCACAATTAAAAAGAACTAAAACTATCTTCTTTTTATTAATTTTAATTTATTTAGCTTGTTTATTTAATTTTATAATAAATAATAACAATCTGATACCCGTATATTGAAAAACTCGAAATTGCAAACAATGTACATATTCATTTTAAAATGAAAGTTTTCAATTTACGATCATAAAATTATGAAACGATTAACACATACTCGATTTTTCCTATAAGTACACTCGACAGAATTGTTACTTTATTTTGAGCTTATCTTTTACCATCGCTCTTGGAATTCATAAAAATTCAAAATTAATGTATTAATACAACTAAATGATGCAGCTGATTGAAAATTTCCAAAAAAACCTATTTCTTCAAAGATATTAAAAAATTTTATTCATAATTGACTCTTCAAGTCGATGTAAATTTTTTGAAAACGTCTTATGACATTACAGTGTTTACATGTATGATGCTAGTCAAAAGTCATGAGCTCGTCGGTGACGGTGAAGCGTGAACGCGTAATAATACCGAGGCGTGTCAACTCAGCTCGTTTGCCTAGAAAATATAAACTCCCGGAAAAAAAAGTCTTCCCCTTCTTTTTTTTTTTTTCTCGCTCTCTCTCCCGCTGTCTTTGAATACAATGCATAAAATATTATGATCGACGCGCATATTTTCATCCTAGATCGAATCCGATTCGAGGGTCTACATGGTTTTTCGATAATGCAGTACCTCCGTTGATTTATCGCGGATTCCGGGTATCTTCAAAACAATAACAAATGATCGTGCGTAGTGTTGATCCGTATTATTGACATTCAAATTATTTCGTAAGCAGATGCAGGCAAAACAATTTAAACGGATCGTCATTAATTTTTAGGATAACATTGTTCTGATGATGATAAACTCATATAAATTAAAATTTTTCTCAAATTTTGGGTAAAAGTTTGCGACTTGGAATAATTCAGATGATATGTTTAAAAAATAAAATAAAATATTAAAACGTCATTTACTGAAGATTAATCATCCAAAAAAATGAAGAAAATATGAAAATTGTTCTAAGATATTGGCTTTTGTAATTAATAAATAAGTCTGAAAAAGTAGTTTGTTAAAGTTTGTGTAAATGTACTTTTTTGATTCAATATTAAACAATCAATCGACCGTCAGTAATTAAAAATTTTCATTCAAAAAAAAAAATTGTCATTCCGGGTTGGAGTTTGTCTTTGACTCAAACGGTAAGCTTGCTTTTCATATTTCCTGAACCGATGATTTTCGAAGTAAAAAAAAAGTACATTACAGCTCGGACATCGGCCTCGTGGGATCGTCGAGGACGGACACGCCCGATCTAGGAGTCCCGATCATCCATCAGCTCTCTTAATCAGATAAAAACAAATCCACCTGCAAATCACCTTTTAACATTGACACAGTTATCTATCTTTTGTTTACAATCGAAGAAAAAAAAGATCATTCGTCCTTAAAAAAAAGTATCTTTCAATTAAATTTTTTGCGCAATGGTCACTGACTTCCCGGGGGGCGCCTTCGGGTATGCAATGTTCTTAGCGAGTTTTATTCTACGAGGAAAATCGAGAGCGTCAGGTTGTTAAAGGGAGTAAACTCGTGACTCGTTCGCAAATTGCGTATTTTACTATTGGCGGCTGTCCGACCCGTACGTTCATCACCACGTATACTATGTCAGCAAAATTTTTTTACGACACCGATTGATTTTTGAGTAAAAATTCTGCCATCGTATTGTCGTTTAGTATTTATCTCGACAGTTTAAAAGATAAATTAAAATTTTAACAACCTAAATTTAACCTGCAAAAGTTTTTATAATGATTGAACTGTTTCAAATCTTTTACTTCATTGGATTTGAGATAAAAAAAATAATTACATAATAAGTATTTTTGAACAAAAATTAAAAAAAAAATCGAGGGAGGTACGCATACTTTTCAAGTTTTTGAGGTTTTAGAAACGTTGTCACGCGTACAAACATTCAAAGAATTATTTCAATAATTTTAATTTGGAATTTTTCTGAAAATCATTACCACTTATTTATTAGTTTTTTGTTAATTTAATTTAGAGGTCTATTATTAAAAAACCAATTCCAGAACTGAACTGTTTTTTATTTTATTTTTTGTTATGCGTTGATGAATCCATCAGGATCGTACCAAATGGTGGGGATGCTGAATAGAGTGAGAAAAAAGGGAGGAAAAAAAATTGTCGAGTGGTAAGGAAACTTAATTACACGCGACAACGAGTCAATTCGCGTGCGCTTTCCATCAAGTTCCGAAGTGGATTGTGTTAGGGCGTGAAATATTCACGTCGCGCGTACACTATGAGACGTATTTTTCCTACCTTTTTTTTTATCCTTCTCTACCACAGGGTGTGGTAAGATTTTCAATAGTTTCGAAATTTTATACAGCTTCAGAGGTAAAATTCCCTGAATTTTATGACTACAGTTTTATTTTGTTCCTATATTTACTTCAAAATTTTATTTTACTTCAATTATTAATTTATTTTTAAAATGAAAATCCGAGTCACATTGAAGAAATTTGTTGTAAGTAAATGGATGATTTCAATTATTTTTACTAAATTTTAATTAAATTTTTATCTTTTTTAGCAGACGGTAAATATTTGTATTTACAAATGAGTGGTTGATAAATCCAAGTAAGTCATTTAATGACATCTTTTTTTGAAATTTAAAGATCAAACATTGGGCTTTAATAGAAAATTGCAAATTCACATCTTAGCTATTGAATAATTAATTTACTACTTACGATTAGTTTATTTGACGATAAAAGTTGTAAAATTATTTGTTAGATATAAAGCATTGTTAAAAAAGTAATATTAACGGGAATTTCCTCAAAGTTATCTGATCAAGCAGTTTGTTTATTAAGATTATTTTGTTTCAACGACGATATGAATACAATTATTTCTAGTTTAATTAAAAGTTAAAAAAAACAAGACCGCATTCTTTATTATATCAAAACAATTAATTTAACTTTTCGTCATTTAAATGAATATTGAAAAATAGATACATCATGAAAATTTAAAAATTTTTACTATCTATAATTTCTGTTTTTCCAAGATACGTGTTGCTCAGAAGCTAAGGTGCTCATTAAATTACGCTGATGAAAATTTAGATTTTTGAATTAAAAATTTTCTTTTCATGTTATTGAATAAGTAAATATTTCATTATCAGCAATTAGTTTTACAATTGATTTACATAAGTAAAAACGGTAGCGAGCTTATAATTACGAGTCTGATACCCTGATGTCTGAATTTCTCACTAGACAGTATAATTTTGTAAGCATCAGAAAAAAAAAATTTGTTCTGGAAAATTCGAAACAAAACAATACAGTTTATTTATTCTAGTAAAAGGAAAGATCCAGATACATTATTTAAATGATTCCAAATTATTGATTCGCTTTGCATATGTAATAAGAACTCTCGCGTTAGCATTGAATGTCCATGTCTCAGCGAGTAATTTTTGAATGCAGTAGCTTGTTTTTCAGTTTTTAGCTTACATGATTATTTTTAGTTCCGATACACTATATTCAGAACGTGTTTTGTGTAAAAAAAAGCATGTCGCAATTGATCAAATCTAAACTAATTCTTAAAAGTATAATAATTACAAATGTATATTTACAAGATAACAATGAGATTTTTTTATCGAAATTGCGAAGATCGGCGTCTACTGTCGAACCGCTGTGCTGCCTCGTCCACAGGTGTTATGGTTAGTTCGTTTACCTGTAACAACAAAAATATAAAAAAATGTAATACTTTACACAATACAAAAATCATACATTAACAAGTTTTCAAGAAATAAAAATTTAGTGCCTCAGAAATTCAGTGGGCATCATTTATTTAATAAATATTAATGGATTCTCCTTGAAAATTTATTAAAAGACTCCGTGTTGTTCATTAATATATAGTACAATGTTAAAATACATTTTCGTTAAATTGAAGAAATTTCATTGTATAAAACTGTTTAAGCCTGATTTTTAAATCATTGGTTGTACGAGATTTGCATAACTTAATCACGGTCGTATCGTTTGGACAGTTTCACCTTAATTTATACTTCTAGTTTCAAAAAATAATTTTTCATTAATTTAAACTGAAAAAAATTTTTTACTTGTATGCAAAATGAATTATTCCGGGTTACCTGCACGTGAGACGGTGTACTCAATGCGTACACTACGGCGTCGGCAACATCTTTGGCCTCCAAAATGGGAAATTGCTCGAGGACTGATTCGGGAATTCCGGCGTTTATGATCATCTGCGTCTTCACTGGTCCGGGGCTGACGCTCTAAAAATTCAACAAAAAAACATCAATCACAATTTTTCGAAAAATTTGACGTCCGTCCCGAGTGCATAAAACAGTGACAGATGCAAAAAAAATTTTGACTTTTTTTTTTTTTAACTCTATAAAAGTCATAATTCACTTAACAGTCAACTCTTTTCTAATAAAACCAATGTCTTTAAATTTTTCGATTTTTTTTTCCTTGATGAATTAAAGTTTCTTCTTCTTTTCAATTAGATAGTAGCAGTGGCCTGCAAGCACTTTGAAATTACAATGTCTGACCTCGGATGTTAATGTGCAGCAGCGGTTGGCCTGTCGGCGCATCATACTCGTAAATACTCGATTGGCCGATTCAAGAAAAATAGAGATAATCAGGCGCTTTGAACGTTTTTAAACAGCCCGAATGAATTCATAATTCTCATTATAGTTATTTTTTTTTTCGCTCCACGATCAAATAGTTACCAGCTCGACACTTTGAGATAGCTTGAGGAAATTAAAATATAAATAAATCATTTGTAATTCAGAGATTATGTCACGCATGTTAATGAGCAAACGAGCTGAATTAAATGTGAGCTTCTTGATGCAATTACCATTTTTCCCATTAGTAATTTAAACCATTTTTTTTTTTTTCTTTATCTGTGCAAGATAAAATTATTATTTCTTACAAAAAATTGACTTGAAAATTGCCTTAGACTGCAATTATTTATAAATAATGTAAGAAATCATCCAAGTTCGAAACAGGATACACTCGGCGTATCATCAAGAACTGGTTTGAAACAATCAATCTGTGAAAAATATACGATTTCCTAGAATAAAACTTAAACTTTTTTTATTTTTTGGTCTTCCTCAAAGTATACTATAGTATATTAAACTAGTTCACGATTTCAAAATTTATTAAAGTTCTTCAAATGTATAAGAATTAGTATTATGTGACAGTAAAAATTTATTTTAATGTTCTATTTTTAATTATAAAAAAAAATAATAAAATGTATTCGATTTCTGTCAGTAATCATACTTATATTTTTTAATTTTTTTTTTTTCACATGACAAAGCACATATAAATTTGAAATTGAAATATTAATTTATGTATTTAAGCTTAAGTCTGTTAAAAAAATTTTTAATAAATAACTAATGAGTAATCTTAGATATACTCGTATTTTTTAAGAATACAAAAATTAATTTTTACCCTCACAAAAATTAAATCAAAAAGTTTTATAATAAAAATCGAAGGTCAAACAAACCGTGATCTTGATGCCGCAGTTTAGGCTGGACAGCTCGTTGCGAACCGACACCGTGAGTCCGGTCAGTGCGTACTTGCTCGCGCAGTAGAGGCTGACCGGCACCTGGATCTGCTCGGCCCTGTGCCCGGCGACGCTGTTCACGTTTACGATGTGTCCCTGAACGTTGTTCTTGCGCATCGAGCGCGTGGCCTCTCTGATGCATATGGCTGGGGCCAACACGTTTACGTCCAGGATCTGACGGAAAGTCTCGGTTTTTCCGTCTGCGAGGATCGAAGTTTTTGTTAATGCAGATACAAAGTATTTCAAGGTCTGGTTTATCAAAAGCAATGCACGCAGAGTGCTTTAAAAACAGAAGCACGTTTTGATTAAATAGTGCTCTGAGATAACGAATTAAAAATACAAACGCGAGTGTAATGACACGATTACATGTCTAAAAATGAGAGATAGGAGATTTATGTATGTACTAAATGTGCATGATCATTCTTAAAGTAATTTGTTTGCTTTTCTAAATTATTGATTTAAGAGAATTATATATTAACTTAAATTAATGTTATCTTAAATTGAAGGAAAAATTAAGTGTATAAATGAAAGACAAATAAATTTGTTTCACTATTTTAGGCAAAATTTATGGATGCAAATAATCGGTAAATACGTCTATGTTTAATCACATTAATCTACTTGTTTGCAAAAATTAAGAATTTAGAAATTTATCACGAAAAAAAGGGCTCATATTGAATTTTGCTTCAATATAAACGTTAAAACGTCTGCTTTACATTTGAAAAACGATATAGCTGCGTTTATTTTTAAATATGCAATGTTTTTTTTTTTTTAATTCCATCACTGGCATTTTTCATACATGGTATAACTTTTATATTAATGGTTTATGTTAAATAATAAATCCTTACCAATGATGGTTTCCGAAGACAAGAAGCCAGCATTATTAATGAGCACATGAACAGGCCCGATTTTGTCCTCAACGTGCTTGAAGGCATCCAGGATGTCGGTCTCTTTCCTCAGGTCGCATTTAAGCGGGTGGAAGGAACCCGGTTGATTCCGGGCGAGTCTCTGGGCGCAGTCGTCGAGAAGCTCGACCCGCCTCGCTAGTCCCACGACCTTGAGGCCATGGCGCACCAGGAGTTCCACCAGGTAAGCACCGATCCCCGAAGACGCGCCGGTGACCACCGCGACTTTTCCACTCCAGCGTTCCATGCTTGCGGATTAAACGACAACTGCAGTCAAGCTCCGCAACGGCTCGCTAAGTCAATTGTGCAGGCCTATCAAGCTCGTCCCCACCATTCTTTATCGCGCTGTTGCGTCTTGATTCACAATCGTATAAACGACGATTTTTTTTTTCGCGGTAAATGTTTTCTGTTTTCATGACGAAATGATAAATTTGATACTGAAAATTTATGATTTATTTTCCCTGGTAGTTTGATTTTAAAAATTTGTTCTCAAAAAGCGTATTAGGTTGCTCTAAATTAAGCACACAGGAGTGACTAATTCCAAGATTAATAAAAAAAGTAAAACAAACTTTTTTTTTAAATTTAATTAATAGATGTATTAAAGGACAGAAATGTCCGTTGATGATGATAAATAAATTAATAAATAAATAAATATATAAAGGCTAAATTTAGAAATGAATGTTGAGATCCTAATAATTGTACTCGTAATTGTAGGTAGCAAAAAAATTTCCATTGACCAAAACTAAGTTGTTTTAAATAAACAAAACTATTAAGAAATTATCTAAGCAACTATGATATCTTATATAAATATTAAGTAAAATGCGAAATTAAGTTGCGAAACTTTATCATCAGTACAAAATTTATTTAATGATGAATATATTTGGTACTTGATTTTCCGATTCATGGGGTAAGATGCTGAGTAAAAACATGAAATGTTTTAAAAAACCGAAAACAATATTTATTAGAAATTTATTAGGTTTCTAGAAGTTAGAGCTTAACATCTAGCTGAAGAGTTTTATTGCTAGTTATCTAAAACAATTAACAAAACGTAAATCCTTTTGTCGGCTAGGTTTATCTTTAAAGTAGACAATAAAAAACAATTTAATTTTCTATGATTTTAAAACGTAGCCTGATCTTGTCAAACTATCAAGGAAAACGGAATGAAGTTATGATGGAATACTCTTAATCGTTTTATTTTATTTTTTTCATTTCGACGACCGAGTATTTTTTTCATTTTGGCCTACAATTTTTTTCTTGAAGTAAATGTAACAGTATACACGATTCCAGTAATTGTTCCAGTAATATTATTACTCATACATCTCAGCTGACATTGAACGATTACGGTACGGTTTTTTTTTTAAAAGTATATATGTACATTATCTACAGATTTTCTTTTTTATTTATTCCTCAGCCTATAATTACTCGTTAAGAAATTAAGTTAGGAAATCTCTTTAAAAATTCTATTTTTTATTAACTGCAATAACAAAGTAAACTCCTAAGTCCGTATTTGTAAAATAAAAAAAGTTTTTTGTTGAATTTTTTAAAATAGTTGACTTATATATTTTTTTATCAACCCTGTGTTGAAATTTAAAATTAAAGCCGGCAGGCTGGAATCGGATGAAAAGTTCCAACGCTCCACCAAATAAAAAAACTTTCGGTAACTGTCTATCTTTCCTATATTGATCTTTAGCTTGTAACCGAGTGACGATAATTCGATTCTCCCTCGGAAACTCGATGTCCACGAAAATTAGGATGATTCGAGAACGTAACGTAATAGTCGGCGATAGTCCGTTTGACGTCGTCTGCTCGCGCTTCATTCAATACAATAGAACTCGTAGATTTAAGAGTAATTTTTAGATTTAGATAAAATGTGGGATAATTTTTCAAATTAAAAATGTGTTCAAATTTTCTTTCACTAAGCTAAACTTTTTATTTCAACGAATATCGTTCATAATTAGATAAATATGAAGAGGGCGGGTCAAGCTTTAACTTAATAAAATACTTATTTAAATTGTGGTGTAGAATCATTTGAACGACGTTACATAGAAACGTTGAACCTCGAGCACAAAAAACAAAATAGACCAAAGGGTGAATTACATATTCCATAAAGCCTTTCATTCAAGCCCTTTTGAAATTTCTATTTACTTACGTATCGCATTATAATTTCAGAGGATGAGGAGGCCAGTCGGGAGGATTACAAAAGGCTTACGTCCGTGTAACACGATCATTCGAGGGTTTCAGAAAGTAATAGCTTCAGCCAGTGATTTTTCGGCTGGAGAAAAATAGAATCTACTCGAGAGAGACGAATTCCAGGTTCGAGCTTTTACCGCACCCGTTATGAATTCCAAGCACGTTGCGCGGATCAAAATTTGGGGGTTTGGCTGCTGCCGTAAGACTTAAAGCTCATGTGAGGAAAAATTTGGATCCCTTCCCATCTCTTTTTTTACGTGGATGAAGATTGTTTTTTCAGTACGGACGCGTGTTTGCTTTGAGATTTTCAATTTTCGGTGAGAGGCTATTTTTTTTTGTAGAGTCATTCGTCTGGATTTGTGAAACTTTTTATCAAAAGAACTATGATTAGATGAGCTTTTTCCATCAATTCAGATTAAAGTTGATGTGACTCTGTTGATTTTGTTTAAAAAAATTATACTATGAACGTCTCATTTGAAAGATTTTCTTTTGACTTTTAAAATAAGACCTTAATCGTTCAAAAATATTGATTGCGTCAGTCGCAATGTCAGTTTTCGCTTAAGCACTTTAGGTACAATTACCTTTTATCTGATTTTAATAAAATTCTTACGATTTAAAATAAATTAAAATTAATCCATTTTTAAAATGATGAGGAGCAAATAGACAGTTAATAAAATTAAAAACCAATAAAACACAAGTAAATCAGCATTGCAACTCAACAGGCAAAATCTTAGATGGCTGCCGTTAAAGTAGAAAATACAAATAAACTTTTTTTAGCGTAAAATTATTTACCATAAGCTTGCAAGCACGAAAAGAAATTGTAAAAAAACTCTTTTAAAATACAATCATTTAGATATCTCCTAAAAATATTTGTGATTATTTTCCCGAGCTGAATTTCAACCAATAGGAACGCCGCATTTGACATTTGGCGGAGGGGTGTGGGTAAAATTATTTCGATAATTTTTCGGTTATTTCCATTTAGTCGCATGGCAACTTGAATTGTTAGACTTGTTCAATTCAACTTTTGAGTTAGATCCGAGTCACTGCGGTGTATACCTATATATGCTCGTATATATGAGTATTCATAGGTATATTCATAGTAAACAAATGGTAATAGATGAGCGGTCGTTGGGGCAGTGGTTAGCGTGCTCGCTTCTGAAACAACGTCGTTCGAGGGGTCTTGGGTTCGATTCTCCGCGCAACTAACTTGGAATGATTTTCTTCGTTCGTTGCGTCGGTTATGTCGATCCCTACGTTCACCCCGACTGCTTTGGAGTCGGTTTTACCGGGGGCCATCATTTCAGCTCTGGTCATAAGTTTATCTCGACCGGGGGCAATATTTGGGGCATACCTTCCCAATGAGCCTTACCCGCTTCGGCACTGGTCTAATCCAAGACACAACGTATCTGATTGGGGGCGATATGTGGGATCAAAAGTCCCAATGAGCCTGCCGGTTCAGCGCTGGTCTTACGATTAACTCGAATGAGGCACATACCCTGGCTTTCCTGTACTCCACATGGTCCATATGGGCCATGGGCTAATGCGAAGCAGTGTAGGGACAAAGTCGTCAATAAGCCCATACGGAGCATAAAAAGTCGCGACTATAAATAAGTATTAAAAAAAAAAAAAAAAAAATGGTAATAGACCTATAACCGCAAAAATGTAAAATACAGCATTTCTATGGGTTGAAATTCAGCTGGGGAAAATAATCCAGCCGAATACCCCTCGTACTTCAAAATTTTAGATAATTTCCCTCCAGTTTTTTTGCACAGCAACAAAACACAGTCGGAAAATTATCGACAATTTTGAAGCACTAGGGGTATTACGACTGAATATAAATATTATTTTCAACAATTATTTCTTAGAGGAAGATAATTTTGATTTCAGTACAGATTTCGCTGACGCGTCAAAGAAACCTTCAATTGTAAAACTGAAACATATACAACCTCTAAAATTTAAAAGAAAGAAATTGTAAAAACAGGCAATAAAAATTTTGAGTAAAAATCTCAACTAAAAATAAGAAAGTTGTTATTGATGAAATATATATATATATATATTAACTATGCATTTAAGGACATTAATGTCTTTCGAATTTATCAAAATTGCGAAGATCAGCGTCTACTGTCGAACCGCAGTGCTGTCTCGTCCACAGGTGTTATGGTTAGTTCATTCACCTGTAACAAAATGGAAAAAAATGTAACTTTACCTACACAATAAAAAAAAGTTGTGTCTAGGTACCAACGCCGTGTACCGTACACGGTAGCTTTTTACTTAAGATGCTATAATTTATCTCAAATAACCCACTTAAGTTTAAAAAACTACTAGTTTTTATTTTAAATCCAATTGCCCATCCTAAATAAGTTATTTAGGATTTATTTAAAATAACCCAGTTAAATTCACACAGTGTCTGAAGTAACTCTTATTTGGTAGCGTGTACCGTGCACCGTGCACGGAATATGGTACATGGCGATGGTACCTAGACACTTTAATAAAAAAATTTCCAATACAAAAATCAAACACTAATAAGTTTTCAAGATATAAAATTTAGTACCTTAGAAACTCAGAAATGGGCATGATTTATTTAATAAATATTAATGGATTCTCCTTGAAAATTTATTAAAAGACTCCGTGTTGTTCACTAATATATAGTACAATGTTAAAATACATTTCCTTTAAATTAAAGAAATTTCATTGTATAAAACTGTTTAAGCCTGATTTTTAAACAATTGGCTATACGAGATTTGCATAACTTAATCACGGAAAATAATTTTTCATAAATTTAAACTTTAAATTATTCCGGGTTACCTGCACGTGAGACGGTGTACTCAAAGCGTACACTACGGCGTCGGCAACATCTTTGGCCTCCAGAATGGGAAATTGCTCGAGGACTGATTCGGGAATTCCGGCGTTTATAATCATCTGCGTCTTGACTGGTCCGGGGCTGACGCTCTAAAAATTCAACAAAAAAACATCAATCTGGTAACAGTAAAAATTTATTTTAATATTCTCTTTTAATTTCAATTTAATTATAAATTGTAATAATAAAATATATTCGACTTCTTTCAGTAATTATACTTATATTTTTTAATTATTATTATTATTATTTTTTTTTATATGATAAAGCTCATATAAATTTGAAATTAAAGTATTAATTTATGCATTCAAGCTTAAGTCTGTTAAAAAAATTTTTAATAAATAACTAATGAGTAATCTTAGATGTACTCGTACTTTTTAAGAATAAAAAAATTAATTTTCACCCTCAAAAAAATAATGAAAATTGAAAGTCGAACAAACCGTGATCTTGATGCCGCAGTTTAGGCCGGACAGCTCGTTGCGAACCGACACCGTGAGTCCGGTCAGTGCGTACTTGCTCGCGCAGTAGAGGCTGACCGGCACCTGGATCTGCTCGGCCCAGTGCCCGGCGACGCTGTTTACGTTTACGATGTGTCCCTGAACGTTGTTCTTGCGCATCGAGCGCGTAGCCTCTCTGATGCATATGGCTGGGGCCAACACGTTTACGTCCAGGATCTGACGGAAAGTCTCGGTTTTTCCGTCTGCGAGAATCGAAGTTTTTGTTAATGTAGATACAAAGTATTTCAAGGTCTGGTTTATCAAAAGCAATGCACGCAGAGTGCTTTAAAAACAGAAGCACATTTTGATTAAATAGTGCTCGGATATAACGAATTAAAAATATAAACGCGAGTGTAATGACACGATTACATGGCTAAAAATGAGAGATGCTGTGTAGGGTAGGTAATAGTATATTACACACCGGGCGCTGGAAAAGTATTGGCCAGCCTTAGCAAACCCAAATCGACTCCCGAGCCGAAGGCGAGGGTGTCAAAGGTTTGCTAGGGGTTGGCTAATACTTTTCCTGCGTCGTGTAGGGCTTCACGATATCCGATAAAAATATCGATATCCGATACGATACAAATTTTTCAGATCGATAATAATATGATAAAAATTTTATTCAATATCGCCGATATTCTCATATCGACGATATGTAATTGTCGATAATATCGAAATTTATCGATCTCGGAAAAATTTTTTTGACATTCCCAGCTTTCTTAAATTTTTCAATCTAAGAATTGAAAAACTAAATATTCTATGTTTTTTTAGATCAGCGTATATATAATTAAGCTTTATAATCAAGCCCCAGAGGGACACAATTTAAATATAAGTTTCAAGTTAATATATGCATCGTGTCGCGTAGTCTAGTGGCTATGGTCACCGCCGTCAATTTCGGATACAATAGGTTCGAATCTCGACACAGTGTTTTTTTTTCTTTTTTTTTTACTTTTTGTTAACTTTTGCTCTGTTTTAAATTGTTTACAAGTATTTTATTTTTTCTTTATAAGTAAGTTTTTTTTTTCTTTTTTATTAATAAACTAAATATTAAAAACCGTATGAATTATTTATGGTTACCAGAAAATGAATAAAAATAACGTCGTGAAACAAACATCAAACAGCATGTAAATAAAAGTATTTTTATCTGTCTTTCAGCTGAAAAAATATTTTTAGCTAGTTTTTAAACTGAATTAATAGAAAAAAAAAAACTAAATATTAAAAACCGTATGAACTATTTATGGTTAGGGTAAGTGAGGGCGTTTGTACGAATGCGTATGTTAGTACGAACAAAAATGATTTTGTTATTTAAATAGAGTAATTATTTAGTTAGATATTTAGAAAAAAATATTTAAAATGTATTATTGTTAAATAAATAATTTTGTCACATCACTTTTTAAAAATATTTATTTAATTGAAAATAAAAAATCAATTTCATGTTCAAAATTCGTACTACCGCACGCATTCGGTCTTTTTCGCGTTGTTGCGGCTGTTAGTACGAGAACCACGAGGAGAACCATAACCTCCATTTCAACAGTTCTTCAATAAGCAAGTATAGCAAATCTTATTGCGTCAACGAACTTTTAAATTTAATAAATAAATAAATTAAAATATATTCAAAAGTAACGTTATTAGTTGCTTTGTATATCCTAATTTAACCTAACATCGAACTAATCAACCGTTCGTACTAACAGCCTCGTACTAACGCCCGCCTTCGTACAAAAGGCCTCGTACTAATAGCCTCTCGTTCGTACTATTAGCCGCACTTGTTTTTTTTTTTTCAAACCAATTATTTTATTGTTAAACTAAAAGTATACTATCTGAAAATTACGCTATTATATCTAATAAGTTCAATTATTCATTAAAAAGAAAAAAAGTTGAATATTTTGAAATAGTTTTTAATTTATAAGAGTTTAAAGTTCGCGGTACATCTCTCATTCGTACTAACACCCTCTCTTACCCTACCAGAAAATGAATAAAAATAACGTCGTGAAACAAACATCAAACAGCATGTTAATAAAAGTATTTTTTTCTGTCTTTCAGCAGAAAAAATATTTTTAGCTAGTTTTTAAACTGAATTAACAGAATAAATAAACTTTACTTTGGCTATGAATAGAAGCTTTATGATCAGTTTTTTCGTTGACCTCGGGCGCCCAGGGTTTTGGGGGTTCAAGGATTGAGGGATAGCTGATCAGATTATTCATTAAACTCTACGTCCAGGGTTTTGGGGGTTTAGAGCTTGGGAGATAACTGATCAGTTTTTTCGTTGACCTCGGGCGCACAGGGTTTTGGGGGTTCAAGGCTTGGGGGATAACTGATCGGTTTTTTCGTTGACCTCGGGCGCCCAGAGTTTTGGGGGTTCAATGGCTTGAGGGATAACTGATCAATTTTTTCGTTGACCTCGGGCGCCCAGGGTTTTGGGGGCGTAGAGCTTGGGGTATGGCTGATCATTTTATTCATTCAATTCTACGTCCAGGGTTTTGGGGGTTTCGAGCTTGGGGGATAATTAACTAGTCTATATATTCAACTCAACTTTTTTTTTTTTCTTTAGACGTCATTTTTATTGGGCGCGGGGGGGAGGGCTGGACCTCAGGACACCCCCTAGCTGGAAGGAGTTGTTGCGCCCCTGGTTAATGAGCTTGGTAGATTGGTTAATAATTTTTAATTTATTTTTTGTCGATAAATTTATCGACTCCCGAGACGATATCGATACGATACCGATATTTTTTTACATAAGTGTCGTCGAGACGATAAACGATACGATAATAATGATCCACGACGATACGATATCGATATTTTGGAAAATATCGATATCGTATCGTATCGTGAAGCCCTAGCGTCGTGTGTAATGTTTTTTTACATTACGCCCACTTGAGAAGGTTTGACTCATAAATAACGCTTTGAGATAACGAATTAAAAATATAAACGCGAGTGTAATGTCACGATTACATGGCTAAAACCGAAAGATACGAGATTAATGTATGTACTAAATCTGCTCAATCATTCTTAAGGGGGTACTTTGACTTGTGGGATTCAAAAAATTGATTTTTTTTTTAAATTTTTTTATAGTAAAATGTCTCAGAAATGTTGTCTCAAAATTTCAAGTCATTTGGCGACGAATTCGCAAAGTTATAGCGGTTTTAGTAATAGCACTATTGACCCGATCGAGAGCTCAATAACACGCTTTAAACGACAAGCGCCGTATCTCGTACGGCAGGAAAAAAAAAATAATAAATTGCAGCAGGAACTCTGCTTTATGGTGCTGGTATCGATGGTTCTGTGTAGGGTAGGTAAAAACAAAATTACTTTAATTTTTCAGAATTCAAAACTTTAAATGGGTTTTTCTCGAAACTACTATTTTTAAATCGATGGAATCTGGCATTTGAAAACTATTGCACTGATTCTTTTAAAATTTGGTACACTTATTCTTCACACATAGTACGACGCCTTCAGGACAGGAATTTTTTTTTTTCACTTAGAAACAAAATGGCGACCATAAAACGGTGGATTTTTACAGAAAAAACCGGTATTTTGACTTCAAAGCGTCGCCAAAACTGCAAAATTAAAAAAAAAAAAATCCTCTCCCGAAGGCCTCGAAAAACTCATCATTTATCGAAACCTTTCTGAATTTTTATGTAGAAATGATCCTGTGACGGACTACGCATACCACCGCATAGCTACTTTTCATGAAGGTGCCTCCGGAAATCCTCTGCCATCGGCTTAGTTTTGAATATTTTTAAACCAAAATTTGACAAAATATTCATGAAAAGTTACTTTATAATGTGTAATAAAATTTGATCAATAAAAGTCAATGGTTTCTTTCTTAAAAATCCTCAAAAATACGACTTTTTTATGCCTTACAAGTCAAAGTACCCCCCTAAAGTAATTTCTCCAGAGCTTTTCTAAATGATTGATTCAAGAGAATTAAATATCAATTTAAATTAATGTTATTTTTAAATTGAAGGAAAAATTAAGTATATAAATGAAAGACAAATAAATTTATTTCACCATTTTAGGCAAAATTTATGAATGCAAATAATTGATACGTACGATTATGTTTAATAATATTAATCTGCTCGTTTACAAAAAAAAAAAAAAAAAAAAACTGGGAACAATAGTAAAACAAAAATTAAGAATTTAGAAATCTATCACAAAAAAGCTCATATTGAATTTTGCTTGGATATAAACGTTAAAACGTCTATTTTAGATTTAAAAAACGACGTAATTACGTTTCTATTTAAATATGTATTATTTTTTTTTCAATTCCACCACAGGTATATTTTATATAAGGTTAATGTTAAATAATCCTTACCAATGATGGTTTCTGAAGACAAGAACCCAGCATTGTTAATGAGCACATGAACAGGCCCAATTTTGTCCTCGACGTGCTTGAAAGCATCCAGGATGTCGGTCTCTTTCCTCAGGTCGCATTTAAGCGGGTGGAAGGAGCCCGGTTGATTCCGGGCGAGTCTCTGGGCGCAGTCGTCGAGAAGCTCGACCCGCCTCGCTAGTCCCACGACCTTGAGGCCATGGCGCACCAGGAGTTCCACCAGGTAAGCACCGATCCCCGAGGACGCGCCCGTGACCACCGCGACTTTTCCACTCCAGCGTTCCATGCTTGCGGATTAAACGACAACTGGTTAAGCTCCGCAACGACTCGCGGAGTCAATTGTGCAGGCCTATCAAGCTCGTCCCCACCATTCTTTATCTCAAAGAAATTTTTATCAACTAAAAATTTTTCCGAGTCACGCATTACCTCGTCGAAACGTTTGTACATAAAAAAAGTCATTTTCTTACAAGTACAAAATACTGATTTCGCCACAAACCGAGTTCAAAGAAGCCATTCGATTCTAATACCCCAGCATTCGTCCTCCGGAGTAAAAAAAAAAAAAAAAAAAAAAGGTCTGAGACAACAGCAGCAGTGTAGTCCCTGACAGCAGCACAAAGAAGATCAAACGTCTGTCTGAGCTTGCGGAGTTTACGTGTAATATCCCGCTTCTGAGACGTCTCTTATTCTTCTGGCGCGAGACGGTTTAATCAATCGAGCGGCTCCTAAGACGGATATGATGTACATCCAGCTCTCGGTCCTATACCGATGTTCTTTGTGGCGTGATTCCGCCCGATAGCGGCTCGTCATCACCAACCACCCGTAATGCACATAATTCTCGAATGTTGTAGTTGGGTGTGTGTTTAAACGAGTCAACAGGAAATCTATTTCGACTTTGCGATTGTTGTTTACCGGATTTACTAACTTAATGGCTTTTGCGATTTATTTCGACGGAAAGCTCGGCTGAGTGGTTTGATCGATGTTGACTACTCGTGTAATTCGTGTTTCAAGAGTGTAAAGTCAATCCTGAGGTTCTATTATAAGTTTGAGGTTTTAATTTTAATCGAACTTCAATTTTTATTGAACAAGTATTTAAGAATTTGTAGTTTTATTGTTTTTTTTTAAAAATTAATTTAAATTTTCTAAAGTAGTTGCATTTACTTGGGGAAAATCCATTATTTAAAATCGAAGTGCAAAAAAAATTTACTTAATTTTAGAATACTAAAGGGTAGATTGATGACGACAGGGAAATTTAGTTCACCAGTCAAGTAAATCTGACTGTAAGAAAATTGCTTACATCGGTAGAGATCCTTACATGTAAGCTTCTTAGTTGTCTAATGAAGTAACTCCATTATCCGATTAATTTATTTTTTCTTTATTGTAATTTATTATTAATTAATTTCTTTTTTTATTTTTAAAACCAGAATTGACGCTTGTGAATTAAAATACAGTTTACATTAAAATTACAAGTTTAAAATACAGTCTGCATTAAACAGATCCTTATTACTGTTAAAATCTAAAAATAATTCAAAAGTGCTTCTTCAACTTTACCCACTTAAACGTGTGTATACTTGAAAAATGCTTCATTCAAAAAGCGAGAATTTTAAGTAAAATAATTATGTAATCATACTGACTAAGCTTCAAAATTTTTAATTAAAATTACCGGAACGAAGTGTTTTTGGGCAAAAATTATTAACTCATTAATTTGTGAATTAGACCTTCATTAATATTTTATTTTCTTGAGAAAACATTGATTTATTTTACATCGTGTATTCCACTTGATTTCATCGCAGGACGATGATTTTTTATAAGTTACCAGTACGAGTCAAAGTAAAAAAAAAAAATCCTCGGAGGAGGAGGAGGAATTATAGCATCAGCCTATTGCCAAAGCAAACACTCCATAAAACTCGTTCGCCTCGTTAGAGGGATAGAGAGAGTCTGCAGGGCGCCCTCGAAGAGCAAGCTGCTTATACACACACTTTGTTATTATTTGCACGGGCGGGCGCGCTAGGATCAATCGGAAACTCCCACGCGCTCTGTATGTGTGTTAGTGTGCCTTCGTCGAGCTTTTTTTTTTTTTTTCATCCACCTTTTTTCTTCCTCCCTCACTTCTGGGTGCTAATTGTCTGCAGGGGGCGGGGGTGTCATTTGTTTTCTGTTTTTTTTTTTTTTTTTCAGCGCAATTGTACCCTGGAAAAGGCATTTGAAGAGCTAATTGTGGGTTTGTTTGTTTGGTTTTTCTCTACCTTTTTTTTTCGGAATGCTCTCTCTTTTTGTTCAGCGAGTGCTCCATTAAAGAACTCTAAAAGTTTTTTTGAAAAAAAGTGCGGAGCGGGATTTTCTTACGTTGTAACCTGGTACGAGATTGAATGCGGAAAATTTAAAAAACGTTGCAGTTGTAAAGTGAAATCGAAGTGGCTTTTTCACTCCCGTCGTCTTCGTTTATGTGTATCGTTTCTTTCGATTTTATTTGCTGTTAAAGTTCCGAAAATATCGCGTAACTTCTTTTTGGTTGGTTCAATGTATGTACGTTTCTGTAATTTTTCGATTCATTACGTTCAGATTTATATTTAAAAATAAAAAAAATTATTTATGTCTCAAGATTAATCGAGTAAACTATAAAAACTTTGTAGCTTAATTTAACTATTGATGAACTTTATATATTTTTTTTATAATTAAAAACTACAATTTCATTAGTAGTATTGATATTATTTTAAATTTTAATTTTACCGAATATTTGTATAATGGCTCGTTTAAGTCCTATAAAATTTAATACTTTATCTTGGACTGTAAATTTTTAATAAATCAATAACAATATACAATAGAAATAATTTTCAAATGAACGGATGCGCGTGTGATTAAAAACCTGATCTACCATAAACGGGAAAAAAAAGATGTCAAATTAAGCGTAAAGAAAAATACGTGCATTCGAGACCACAGTGATATCAATCCAAGTGTAGATCGATCACTGTAGTTTTTTTTTTTTTTTTTTTTTTCATTTCCGGTCCATCAGTAAATGGAAGTTTGAATATTCGCCGCAGATAAAGTGCGGCCTGGTGTTCAAATCGTCGAGAATTAGGAGCACTTAGCGGGGATTTGAAACGGCTATCCGATTGTCGACGTATCGAGCCCAAAGCTCTTTGATTGAAAATTTTACACTTTTTTTTCTGATTATTGGGTTGGATCAGATCAAATATCAAACAATAAATCTCTTTAAAAAAGAGTAGCCGAAAAATTTCTTTCTTTTGAGATTACTCTTTTATGATTTTTTCTCACACGTAGATGTTGTGTATTTATTAATAAATGAAATTTGTGAATCAGTATTACAGTTTTTATTATAAATAGTTCTTACGTTTGTCTAACAAAAATATAGTATGAATTTTTGACTATTAAGATGCCTACATATTTTTATACAAAACATTTAATGATACAATTAAGTAGTTTTTGTGATCAAATAGTAATAATTTAAGTAGTATTAATAATGATTTAAGATCATAATTTTTTCAAGTAAACATTTTAAATTATATGAGTGGTTGGCTGCATGAAGACTATCTAAAGACAATTATGAGTCTTAATTGCAAATTCGATAGACACAATTAATTAAGACGATATTTTAAAAATATAATTAATTTTTAAACAAACACAACCAGATATACATTAATCTATAATATTTTTATGTATTTAATGGGTTCATCTCGTGTAAATGAATAAATAAATAAATAAATGAATAAATAAATTTTGATCTTTTTTCCAGAGTTTTACCGATGCGATTACAAATTTATTTGCATCGTACAATATTGAAAGTTCAAAGGTATTTTAAGGTATACTTTTCATTTTTATTATTATTATTATTATTTACACAAATACACACCGACGGACCAAATAAATTTTTACGTTATATCTAATTATGAGTACTCATTTAAAGACATAAAAGAAAATACGAAATTTTATAAGCAAAAAAGAAAAAAATCAAAGAAAAGATTTAGTATACTATTTCCATACAATAAAAGTATTTAAACAAAAGATATTAATGTAAATAATAAATCCAAGAAAACAATTACCTTTTCAATTACCAATAAAATATGGAACCCTACAATATCGTATTACAGCATTAGTAAATTTGAAACCTTATTTTATTTTATTTTTTTCTTAAAATGTCTTTAGCATCTTCAGTAACGAATTTTTTTCACCCCAGAGCGCAAAGCCTCTATTATCGCAAGATTATACGAAAAGGGCTTGGATGCCTTTTTTCCCCCAAATAAAATTGAAAAGATTTTCTCAATAAAAGGAAGCCACGAGGTCTTTGCTTAAGAGAAAATCAAAGTCGATACAGGTGATGACGACGACGTGACGGTATAACGCCTCCCCTTTTTTATCCCACTCAAGGAATAATCGCTGACGATGCGGCCGGGTCGAGAATCACTTTAGAAAACTCTTTCGTCGTTTTGAGAGCTGCTGCACTTTTTTTTTTTTTTACCCCAAGCGACCTTGCCTCGATCAAAGCGATTGACTTTTCTCTACCTTCGAAGGATATAATTGGAAGTTTTTCCAAAATATTGCGAGGAATTTTACAGGGAGAGAGTATTTTTTGTTTGCGAAGAAAAAATTACATCAAAGGTAGAAGGGTGCTGCTGCCTTTTTTCAACGTCTGAGGAAAAAATTCTCGAAGTTTGCCAATCATTATTTTTTCAACGGTAATAATAGTACAAAAAAGAAAATTTTTTAAGAAGTATTGGATGAAGTTTGGCACTCGGAAGAAATGTTAGAAATTTATAAAAAAGGTCCATTAAGACCCTTTTTGAAATTAAATTCGTGGTTTAAAAAAAAAAGGGCAGCCTAAAGTTACCGTGAGTCCTTAAAGCCGGAGCTAAAAAAAATCTCATTTTCCCGAAAGTTTTACGAGTTTGATTAGTCCAGAATCCCTTTATCCCAAAAATAGGGCTTGCATACTCGAAGTACTAGAATTTTTTAGTAACTTCGTTATCGATTAGTCTTGGTTGGTAGCGAGATACAATTACAGGGCAAGTAGAATTTTAATCTGCTCGGGGCGTATCTTGTTAGAACCGCATGTTTTAACATTAAAATCAGCGGGCCGTAAAAGATACCTGCGAGTTGAATAAGTGTGAAGAATTGAATTAGACAAAAGTGTCATTCAGAGCGGGTTTATCCGGGTCACGCTTTATTTTATTTTACAGATTCGAAAAATTTAACGCGTTAAAGTTCATGCCGAGCGTAAGCGTAAAACTGTTGAATCTATTTTGATAAGAAAGAAAAAAAAAAGTTTTTTTATTTTTATTTTTCATGAAAACATGAAACGCATAACTGAATCAACACCCTGGTAATGAAACTCTTCATACACCGCTGCGTTCGCGGTAACGAAACCAAGTTGTCTAGTTTACTGCTCACATTATGTAAATAAGTCTTTTGTTTATTTTTTGTTTTAGCTCTTATTTTCAAGATTGTTATTAATTTTAAAGTTTTAAACGCAGTTTTCTAAAACACAAACAGACAGTATTTTTCATATTTAAATACCTCTTGCTCATATTTCACAGTTCTACGTAGTAAAAATTTTAATTACGCTTTTGAAATTTAGCAGTTTACCACATTTTATTGATTAATTTAATTTTTACAACTCAAATACCTACTAGATCAAATTTTAATACTTCCATTTCAATAATATTTAATGTTCTAGCAGAGCCTAAAATAGTCCAGTGATCATTGTAGTTGACTCTGATATCTAAAAACAAAGGTTCGAGACCCGTTTAAAGCACGTCTAATGTTGACTTGTACTGTATATCTAAATGATACAAGAATAATTAATGTAACTAAAAAAAAAAAAAATTATGTATTTTTACATGCAGTTAATTTTTAAATAGATAATTTTTTAATAAATTTCATTGTTAAGAAAAAAAAAAAAAAAAATACGAAATCTGTATTTGGGTTGAAGTCTTTTAAAATTATTTTTTTTACTATGAGATTAGATTTGATTTTAAGCCAGAGTAAATTCTCAATTCGAGGGTATTGTTATTTTAATCTGTGTTACAGAGGGATCACGCGAGGGTTTATGCACCTCGACGCGATGGCATAAATCGTTTTAAATTTTATTCCTCTTCATTTGTAGAGGAATTCACTAATTCAAGTACGGAGAAATAAATACATTTACTCCAAAATTTTGGTTTTTGTTTTCTTTTTTTTATTTTGAAATCATTAAAATAGAAATATTTCATTAACTAATTCTTATTCATACAGTCTGTTAAAAAAAAAAAAAAAAAAAAAAATTTCTCGTTCAACATTGTTAAATATTATTTATTAAAAATAAAATATAACTAACAATAGTTTGAAAACTTCAACTATTAAGGTAAAAAAAAATTAAAAGAGATTTTTTATTACCATTTGTACTATTGATGTTTCGGCTCTTTTAGAAAAAAAATCTCTTTTAGAAAATAAGAAAGAAATTTGTAAACCAATCAAGAAAGTGCAAAACGATTGTTCCAACCCTAATCTTTTCAGTCTTTCCGGAAACTTTATCTCCACCACCTAAGCAAATTTGTACTTCTCAAAAAAGAGAAAAAAGGGGCGAAAAGCCCGAACTCGGCGTCGCTCATTACGCTCCTCGGGCCATAAACTCTATCGCGGGTGGCGGCGAGCTACTCCGTGCCAAGATTTCCAGGGCCATACATCTTAGCTCGTAAAACGTTTATTCCCCGCTGCAGCATCCCGGCGATGAGATCCTTTGACGACTTTCGAGCTGCTTTGATTCCCTCGCATGCAAACTTTCTCGCCAATGCGAAGCTCATACGCGGATATATATCCCCACTCCCCCGAAGTAAAATCAATTTATGACCAAACAGATTTTATTCCATTCAAAGTTTTTCTACTATCGCCTTTCGAGGACAAATGAAGTCGATGTAGGGATCAAGGGATTTTTACATCTTTGGGGCGTAAATAAAATTTAACGAATTGAATTGACGGATACAACTTTTCTTTATCGACCAGAATATCTGAAGGTGGCAAAGTACCCGATTTCTCAAGGAATTTTTAATGAAATTTCATAATATTAATTTATTGAAAATTGAAATTTTTGGTAAGTAGGCTCACAATAATCACAAGAAAAATTAACCAAATTCCTGTATTTTTTCTTTTACCTTATCATTTTAAAAATATAATCGTAGGCTAGTGCGATGGCTTCAACCTTTTGATTGGGATGAAAATTAGTCGCAATTCTAATATTACCGACAGAAGAAATCATTACAAACTTACTGTAAATCTCGTATCATCACAAAATTTTTTTTTTGGTGTAAGCGCAATCATTACAAAATATTATGAATCAATTATTTACGTATTCATGAGTTTAAATCATGTTATTTTGATGATAAATAAATGAAACATAATTAAAATTAAAATCAATGAATTTAGGAATCTGCGGAGCCGTGTATGGTAGTATTCTAAAGGTGCGGGATTCGATTCCCTGTCAAGTTGAAATTTTGACAACAAGTTGATTAAAATTTACCGAAAGTTTGCACGGAAAATTCTCCGATGTCATAAAAAAAATTTACTTTGTACGTATTATACTAAATATACTACTTTAAAAATTGAAAAAAAAAAATATACTACTTACGCAATGACGCTTTTTAATGAAATTATAATATTTATTCTAACAATATATAGTTACGATTTTTTTTAAAGATTTTTTTTAAGTAAGTACTTTTTTATTTTTATTTTTATAAACCACTATTATATTAGGCAGCCTAAAGATGAATAATATTTAGACAAAATTACCGCGAAGCTGGAAAATCTACGGTGTGTTTTTACTACACTCATCAATAGAATTGCCAAGATAAATTTTGATGCATCCGTCCGAATCAAGCTGTTCAAAATTCAGATAACTCAAGAATCCAGGAGAAATTAATACGCACCAGCGGAATCTCAAACAATCCTTACACCCCCATCATGTTAAGGGGGTGGGTGGGGGAGGGAGGAGGGGGGGCAGTCAGTCAGCTGTCGTTCGCCGCACCGCGTGCGCTTATACAGAGCCAGTGCGCCGCGAGTCACCGACGAAGCCGGTCGCACCAACAAGCCTTCTTACTTATTCTTCATGTTCTGCTGCTTTACACTGTGATTGTGACGAGTGACTCTTTGTGTGATTTTTTAACTGTGTCCATCGATAATTAAATCGTTATTTTTGTCCCATTTTCGACCTATAGTTTATTTATTTTTTCCCTCATTTTTTTATTTATTTTTTTTCGTTGACAGTAAATAAATTTTTGAAAAAAAATATATATGTAAATTCAATGGTTGTAATAGAGTACAAATATCTTATTGTGACTTTTAAATTCTCTTGTTTTCCACCGAACGGTAAAGTAAAGTGAATACGATAATTTTATTGCCGTTTGAATAAAATCATTGACAACATATTTTACAACTTAAAATTAATATGATTTTAAAGTGATGATTTGAAGTTTTATTTAATATTTTTTTTATTTAGTTAATTTCAGTTTCCTAAATGTTTTAAATTTGTTAAAACGGTTGAAAAAGGATTTTTAATTTCAAAACTTAACTGTATGAATAATTAAATCATAATTTACAATATTTTATTTTTTCTTATTTTGACTCAGGAAAATTATATCTTTTTCAAGTTATAATTTTTTCAAACCTGCATGTCAATTAATTTATTTACTCAATATTCGATCAATGAGAAAAAAAAAAAAACACTATTACTTTTACGCGCACTAAGCTTTCCAGTTCGACCAGAAACTTTGTACATCGTGTAAGCTTGGATAAACTCGCTTCTGGATTGAAAATCACATGTAAGACATACAAGATCAAAGATAAATGTTAAATAGTAAAAAATAAGTAAATAAAAAAATTTATTAACATTTTTCGAACAGCGGATTTGCTTGTAAGTGAAAAAAGTCAAGTTGAGTCAGACAAGTGCATACAGCCAGTAAATCACAGCTTTATTTTTGAATAAATTTTCTCGGCAAATGCATTGAATTTTACCAACTCAAGTGTAACAGTTAGTAAAATCCATCCTTGAAGGTATCATTATTCGGTTTAAAATCGGGCGTGCATTATATTTTTCCGCAATTAGCGAAAAATGTTCATAAATCAACAAGGTTTTCAGCTAATGAAAGCTTTTTAGGAAATAAAAATTGTAAAGGATAATTGTCCAGGGATGCCGTATTAAGACCATTATCATAATTCGTAGAAAAAGTTTTTGTGAGTTTCTACTTTTAGCGTTTATTTTGTTGAAAAATAATCATCAATTGTGAAGAGTTGAATGATCCGTTATAATGAGAATAAATTCACAATAGCGTTTCAGCAAGGATTAAAAAAAAATCTTTAGATTTGATGTCCCTTCAAATTGGAAACATCCAGTTAAAAAAAAAAAAAAAAAATTATTTTCCCGCAAAATCATAAAAATTTTCATGCTTGAAAAGCTAACTCTATTACTTGCTCGAAACATTCGATTGAATTCGAAATACACGTAAAAAAATACGAAAAATCAAAGTGATGAATAAAAAATTTTATTTCGGCGTTGAATCAAATTCATTCAGACTTTTTTTTCAGTAAACTCCAACATTCGTTTAATTATGGTCTGAAAATAGATCTAAAGACTCTAAAGTTGCGCACGCGATACTTTCGTGAAAAATGTAAAATGTTTCATAATGGGTTGTCGAGGTTGCTGATGAAGATGATTTTGTCTTTAGACTTAATTCAGACTAATAAGGTATATTGTAATCCCTTTTTTTCCCGCATAATCAAAGATTGAACTTGGAAGAAAAAAAAAAGAATAAGGAGAATGGAAAACTGACCGCGTATACCTGCGCTAAACGAGGTCGCTGCTTTAGAAAAAATAAACATGGAATCGATCATGCGAGTGCGCGATTATTCCCCCGAGCGTAAATACTTTACAATTGTCAGGACCCAGAACGAGGAAGAAAAATAAAATTGACAAGATCAGGGTTAAGTGTTTTTTTTAGTTTGTTTAGTTTGCTGCAATAAGGTGCTAATGGGTATTTTGGTTGAGCCTCGCGAGTCAATTATTGTGACTCGAACTAGCGCGGGACGTAGATTGAAAAAACTGCACTGGAAAAAAAAAGTTAAATAGGAGGCACGAAATTTTTACTAGTGTGATTTTTTGGGAAATTCGGAATTACGTTTTAGCACAGAAATAACTTTTTGTCCTTTATAAAACAATTAACACCTAACAATAAAAATTGTAAACAATATTTAATATACCGTAGTGAGTAACAAATAATAATAGCGATAATAATAATAATAATAATAATAATAATAATAATAATAATAGAGTGTGAATTGAAAATTACAAAAAAAATATTATTAAACAGTAAAAATTATGGAACAGATTCTTATAGTAATTAAATTATTTAAGTTTTTTTATAATTAAAATTTGAGAAAATTTTAATATTCATATTACTTTACTCTACATTATATTTATAAAGACTTATCAGTGAATTTAAGTTTTGAGAATGTATTTTGTAAAACAATCATTATAAATAAATTTTTCAACATAATATCTCGATAGCAATGTAATCATACACGTTTTTATTGGATCAAAGTTGAAAATTTTATATGAAAATAACATATTTTATTAGTTAGCGCCTTCAGGACTTAAAATTATTTATGTATTTACCAGGTGATAAATCTCCGGTAGATTTAAATAAGGTAAAAAAATAACAATACGATAATAAAAAATTCCAATTGTAAAAAGTTAAAGTAATTACAAATAAAAAATGTTTTCTGAAGAACCTTTGGGACCAACTTATCGAGTTTTGCTACATAAGTTGCCTCCAGGAGCTCTTGCAGGCTTAATATTTTCAAAATTCTGACTGCCTTAGACATTCAAAGGCGCCTTCAAACCGGGAAAACCCGGTACTCGGCTAAAAATTTCTTTTTCATTTCTTAAATTTTTTTTTTCATGGGTCTTCTTGACGTATTCTTTAGCAAAAGTTTTTTTTCTAAATCGTTATAAAAAATTTTTTTGCAGAAACTACTTTTATAAGAAAGGAAAAAGAGAGGGAACAAATATCTACAAAGTAAATATTGAAAAAAAAAAAAAAAATGAATGTTCCTTTCACTTCATTCAAATTTCAAAAGAATAGTTTGCAAATGGGACGATTTCGTTAATGCGTTCGTTCCATCATAGCGGAAACAGCTGATTCCATCCTAGAATTTTTCCGTTTCAAAACTGATAATGATCGATTTTTTCATTTTTTTTTTTTTTTTCATTTGAATTTCGGTCAAACTTTGAATGATCCAATTATCAAAAATAATTATTGATTCCTAGGAACTAATAATTAATTCCTCAGAACCAAGCGGTTCAATAAAATAACTTTGAATGTCTGATGATTCAGTTAGAAAATTGTGTGAAAAAGCTGCAGTTCTGTATCTAAATTCTAATTACAGTATTTTTGTTTACTTAGAATTTATTTATGCTGAAATAAAAATTTTTTTTAACGATTCAAAGCTTTAATATTCTGTAACCTTGTGTAAGATCTTTGGTGTTGACGTGATTAAAAACAAATTTAATGAAGTCTCGCAACCAAGTACTTGAAGTGTTCGAACTTCATTTATTTTTTCATTCATTCATTAATTTTCATCTTAAAATATCGATATTTCTTGAGAAAAAAATTAAAATACTCCAGTCGCTCCGTAATACTCTTCTCGATTTACAGATCAAATTTAATTGCGAAAGCAAGTTTAAATAAGAATAGAAAAAGAAGTAAATGCAAATCTCTCGTTCGTAATTAGTTCTGTTGACCCTTTCGGTATTTAACGAACGACAATTCGGATTACGCTTCGTCTATATCTGCAATAGGATTGCGAAATATTTTCTATTCGGTGGTAAAAAATAAAAAGTGTGATTCATGATTTTTGTTTTTTTAAAAAGTATACAATCGAGCACGACGAATCGAGAATTTTACGAGTTTACTTTTTGGAGCAGAACGAGGATTTTTTTCGAGGATTAATTTTTCAACATCGAACGCGAGACACCAAAAATTCTTTACGAGCACACGGTCGTTATTGCGAAATAATTTTCGCAATCCTTCATTATTTACACTCTGGTAGAATTTCGGTTCCCTGATTTTACAAAGGGCGACCCGGGATTAAATGACTTTTTCGTGTGTACAGTGGGCGCGCGCAGACCAGAAAATTGAAATTTTAAAGGTCGATCAGGTTAATAATAGTGATGTCGTTGGGAAAATTACAAAAAAAAAAGGGTCGCGGACTAGGTCACCCCCTCAACTCCGCCTCTGATTAAACATACAAAACGAGCGCTTAAAAATTACAGTGCCGAGCGTATTTTTTTTTGATTATTTTACTTTGTCCTTTGAGAGAAAAAAGTTACTCGAATGTTTACAACCAGGATGAAAAATTTTAATTCGACAAAAATTATTTACGGGGTGGTAAGTTCGTTTTGAATCATCACACTTTCACCGTGAATTTTAGTGCGCTAATTTGGACAATGGCTTTTGATTATTTTTTAAAATTACAAGTGTAATTTCACAAAAAATGCCAAGCGTTCGGGAAAGTATTCGAATTATGTTTCAAAAAGTTTGAAAATTTTTGAAATCCAAATTGAAGAGTATAATAGCTTAATTGGTGTAACACTCTTCGAAGATCCTGAGTTTACTTTCCGACTTACCGGACTTCTGACATTAAATTAGAAATGAAATAGCGAACCAAATCATTTTTTTTATCCTGTTTGCTTGAGATTTTTCATTAATTACTCTAAAATATTCAACAACAAAAGCTAATTTTTTAACATTCGGTGATTTTGAATGAAGAATACCCTGTAAGAAATGCTAATTAGGAAATAGACATTTAATGGCTATTTAAAATGTCTTCAGACTAGAAACAAGGTAATATTAATAGCTAATTTTTAGATTGTATGAAACGATTTTTTTCCATGTAAATAGCCATTTACTAAATTCAAAATTAATCCATATTTTTAAATACTAATCATTTGCTTTTAACAGCGAAATTTATAAAAAAAATATTTATCATAACCTCATAAAAAATAGGTATTTCATAGAATTATGACATTTCCAAAATTACCATCAAATTATATGCAATGAGAATCACCACGTGCAATACGCTGTTTTGAAGGTTATAAAAATTTTTTTACCCATATTAAACGGGCGATTCATCGATTGAAATCGACCGTAAAATAAAATAATTTTTGATAGCTATTTTTTGGGTATTTTTAATTGAATAAACATAACCTATCGCTTTACTATATTAAAAATAGGAGAAAATTGGCAATTATTACCTTTTTTCTTAGACTCAGTTATTGAATATTTTAACTAACCTTTTTCTAGTTTCAGAGCCATTTTTAATATTCGCAATTCCAACAGGGTATGATATTACTGAGTATTAGAAGACGCATACATTAAAATTCATCCATAAATTTACGAGACGGTTGTTCTTTACTTGAGTAACCAAAATTGCGCAGTCGGAGATTGATGGACGCGCGACCTACTTTGAAGCCAAAGCTCAGCAATATGCAAAATGACTTCGTCTTTGAAGAATCGAGAAAAGCCTTCGAATTTTTTACCCCCCATTGAGTCACATAATAATAATAATAATAATGATGACGATGATATTCGGTAAAGGGTTTGCTTAGTTTAATAGAGCTTGCGAAACATTTTTGAAAATTTAAATTCACTGCTTCTTAAAGTATTTTCAAAATAACCGTTTTTTTTCTTTCATAAATTACGAAATTTAAATTTGATGGCATAAAATAACTTTTTTGATTCATTGACGCGCGATTTTTTCTTTCGCCTCAGTCCTACTTCAGCGAATTTTCATAGATTTCTTCTACATGCATAAGTTTTAAGATATTAAAATTTTTCAAGTTTATGTGATTCAAATAATTTTTCAATGAACACGTATTTTTTAATTTTATTATGACTGTTCCAATAATTAAATATACCAACTCTGTCATTTTTACTATAAAAATTTACTAGTTCCGCCATACTAGAACCATGCCCTTTAACAAAACTTATAAGGTGTGAAATTCGTCAGACAAAATACAACATCTTTTACATGAAATTTAACAAATTTATCTTAGATTATCTTCAGGACTTTTATTACTAAAACAGAAAAATACATAGAAAAAAATATTATCCCATCGCGGGTAGAAAAAAAAAAAAAAAGAATGAAACTTGTTCATTACAAATCTATTCATGATTTTCAGCTGATCGAAGCGCACTCGGTAAGAAAAGGCTACCCCGTGGTATTAAGACACACGTTTGACGACCACTTGACACGGATTTTTTTCTTCCCGCCCTCGTGCACCGGTCCTCGACTTAATCTTGTTTGAGCGAAGAAAAAAAAAAAAAAAAAAAAATTTTATACCACTGAATTTATTGCGTTTCGATACAACAAAACTCCTCGCCTCCCTCCTTTTTTCAGATCAATGAGCCACAGCCCCCCCGCCGCCGTCTACTTGACCGATGGATTTTTCTTGTTCGTTTTACTCTGCGAACGGCTGCTCGGTTTACCACGGCTGCCGGTGCTGCTGCTGCTGCTGCCACTGCCCTTTCCTAGAAATAGTCGGATTTTACTATTGCGATTGATTATCGAACTCGGATGAGAATCCGAGGGGTTGCTAGGATCTTGAGGATTTGATCAACCGGGGCTCTTAATAAAAAAAAATTTTAATGACTCGTGCAGTCGCTGTTGTAAGCTTTTACTGCGATTGTCCAACTCTTAACAATAAAAATCTCTATACTACTAAGGATCTTGAGAATTACGATATTTCCTACTTTTTTTTTTTTTCTTGAGTAAAATGAAACGATTTTAATTATTCTGAAATTTCAATTAGTTGTTTCTTCAAATAACCGATCATCGGGATTTTTTATTTTTTTACTTAAAGTTTTACCCGTAAAAAATGCAACCCTTCCCATATCGACACATTTTTCTAAAAAGGATAATCCAAATCAAAAAAGGTATTTGGTGGATTTTTATTCTATCGAGTAAAAAGATTTTTAATTGTTGAAATAAGTTATCTGATTCTTGAAGATTTGATCACGTTTACTGATTCAGCGTTTTTATCATTTTTATCAACAATATTTTTTAGCATGAGCTGCTCATAACAGCCCAAATAACTAATATTTTTTCTGGCACTCACTTAAAACTATGAAAATAAATGTACGTTGAAGAAAAATTACTTTGAACAAGTTGAAAGTGCTCTTACACCATAAAAACTCAAAACAACTCACTTTTTAGCCTTGTTCAATAACTTTTTCCCTGTACCTACTTTCGCGTAATAAATTTTGAAAATCGTTACAACTTAAAAAGTGTATACCTTTTTTCTTGCTACTGCTGCTGTTGCTATTGCTGCTAGTACCGGGATCCTTAGGGCACGAGATTTTTGAGATTTTTTCTTTCATCTTGGGTTTCTTCCTCTTGGTCCTCCTTGGTTTGGTGGGCGATTTCGGTGGTTCCGAAATGGACAAGGTTTTCGCGGATTTCTTTGCGGCCGCTTCTTGCCTCTGCCTGTCCCGTCTCAGCTTGTAACGGCTGCCCACGAGCTCGATCAGACCCTCGCTCACCGCCCTCTTAAGCGCGTGCTGGATCTTCATTAAGATTCACGACGTGTCTTTAATCTCGTTTTGATGTTCCATTGTAATTTTAATTTAACTCTATTCTAAACCGAGCATATAATAGAATGACCTCAATTGTAAAAAAAAAAATGTTTCATAGGGGTTGGAGTCAAAGCTTTTTTTTTTGCAATCAACTAGCCAAAAATTGAGAGTGTTTTTAATATTAATAAGTAAAGACTTTAGAAAATGTTAATTTTATAATTATTCATATTATATATTATTTAAAGTTGAAAATCGAGCAAAAATATTGTTAAAAGTTTTCATGATTTTTATAAAGTTGTTGCGAATTTTTTGTAATTAGCATTGATCAGAAAAATTATTTTTGTCTTAGAACATCGTAAAAATTACTTTTAATAACAAAAATTTTTTTTCGAGACTGCTATCGTCAATAAATTATGCCTTGAGGCATAATTTATGAGACGATTCAATTAGAAAGTAATGATCTATTTTGAGGTTTTTTTACATTATTTATGAGATTATGAATGATGAATTATTGGGAAATTGAACGGGTGGCCTACAAAATAATAGAAGGTGTAATTAAATTTCCAAGCAACGATAAATTTTATCTTTTTTATAATAGATAAATGCTAGATATCGAAATGCAATAATTTGGTATTGAAAGAATTTTTAATCTATAATTATATTTATAAGAATTCAACATATTTTACCACATTTCGATAAATTTTTTTTTTATTTGACGATAACTTAGAAAAAAGAAGTTTTTTAATGTTTTAATTTTGAGATAAATCTCCAAGATTAATATCGATTTTCTTAGAGAGAAAAAAAAAGAGTGAAAAAACACTTTTCTATTAAGAGAAGAAAGATACGATGGCAAAATCTCTTTTGACAATATTAGTAAGTGATTAAACATCAAACTTGACCGCGGTCACAGAAAACTCAAAAAGTAATTATTTTTCATAAATGGGTCAGAGAAAGACAAAAAATGTTTGATTTTAAACTTAATTAGTTTTAATCCTTCGAAATATTACGGTTATAACGTATAGCAAAAAAATCTTGAAGGCAATTATAATTTTTCTAAAAACAGGTGTTACTTCAAGAATCTATTAAAGTTAGATTGAACTAGAAGTTACTTGAACGGTGAGATTCCTGTTGATTGTCTTGCTGTTTTTCAAAACAAAGTTTAAAATATTCTTCGCGCTCGAGCCGTGTTTTTCGCTGAGTTTGAAAATCGCGTCCAAAACACGTCCGATGAATTTTGGCTTCGACAGTACGCTACCTTTGGCCATGTCGAATTTTTTTTATACTCCAAAAATTCTGCAAAATTATATGTAATTTAATTGAAATAAAATTTAATTCATTACATTAAAATGAGATAAACATCAATCAATGATTCCGTCTTTTGTTTCACGTCCTCTTTTTGAAAATATTCAAACAAAAACCGAGATTCGAATAGATCGATCGACGAAGCAAAAGTTACAACAATGCGTCGTCTTCATTTGCTTTGTATGAATTGCAGCTTTTATCTTTTGCGCGCCTTTTTACTTTTTAACCCTCATAACGCATGCATAATTTTCGATCCCAAAATTATCTTCTTTTTTTTTCTTTAGAAAGTTTTTTTTCAAATTTTAAAAAATTCTGCATTAATAAATTCATAATTTTTACAAAAAAAATAAAGTGTTTAAATTAACTTGATTAAATTAAAAAAAAGCTATTACAAATATAGTAAAGATTTTTATATGTTAAGATGAGTTCTATTATGCAGAAATAAATAAACAAAAAAAAATAAATTATTAATTTAAGCTCTTCTACAGTTACAGCAAATCAAGTTTATATTATATTTAATTTAAATTTATAGTCCGGAAATTTATATTTTGAATTAATTTTTTTATCGCTGGTAATGTGACCGTCATGAGCTAGTTTGCGGACGTCAGTCCTGAAGTTGCAGAGTTGCACTTACAGATGCACTGCACCTGCTGCAGAAGTGTTGCTTTTTGTGTTAAACTGAGGAAAAAAACGACTTCACACCAAATTTTTAATTTTTGAAGCTCAAAAAGTTCATCATTATTCTCTTTTTGTCGTACAGGTATGTGTGAAGAAAGATTCGAAAACTACTTGAGCTCGATTGCAGCGCAATTAACGTTCTATCGTGATTTATGTTGCAGTAACATTAAACAATATGAGTGAAGCGCGTCAGCGGGGGCTGTCATCAGTCAACACTAGAAAATCAACTTTTCTTTGGAATGTAACTAATTTTAATCAGTTAAAGCACAGATGTGAACATGAAGTATCCGTTCTGACCATGGGAAATTCAAAATACACATTCGTCGAAGACATAATAAAGTCACCAATTTTTTCAACAAATCCCAAAGACATCAAGTGGCGTTTGGTCATGTTCATTACAAAAGATGATAATCAACAGCCCTGTTTGTGTTTTGAGTTTCGAAGTAACGATTCACGATATTTTACAGTGGATGTTAATTTATTTATTTCCATCTTAAAAAATGACGGTTCAAAATACACCAAATCAACGGTATGCAGCATAAAAAGGCACACAGCTGATGCCAGGAGAAAAGAGAATACACGGAGAGGATTTCTTCTAAATTTCATTAGCATCAAAAGTTTGTTCAACGCGTCTAACCGTTACTTAAACAACAACGAGCTTCACATTTTATGCGAGTACGAAGTGATTCATGATTATCAAAATACTGAAATCATAAATTTCGAAAATCTTGATGTGATTAATCGCAGTTTTATCGAATCACTAGAAAAGCAATGGAACAATCAACAATTTTGTGATTATAAATTTTTAGCACCCTGCGGCCGTGGACTTTTTGCCCACAAATTAGTTCTAGCAGCAAGAAGTCCAGTATTCGCCGTGATGTTGAAAACTGAGATGAAAGAAAAACGTGAAGGCGTTGTTAGAGTAAACGACATTAGTTTTGACGCTTTGAATGAAATGTTGCGTTTTATGTACTCTGGAAAAGTTAACAATCTTAATCACGAGCTAGTGGATGGCGTTTTGGCTGCAGCCGAAAAGTATTGCATAGCTGATCTGAAAAATTTATGTAAAGAGTTTTTGATAAAAAATTTAACCAGTGAAAACGCTATGAAAACCTTGAAATTATGCAAAGTTTATAGTATGACCGATTTGATGTCACACGTTGATGTTTTTATAAAGGCAAACGCTAAAAAAATCTACTGTCAAAATGTTTTACGGGAAGCCGATGAAACAGACATGTACGTCAATGCAATACAAGCGCTGGCAGAAAAAATTGAGTTGAATAATTAGCTTTTTCTGGGCTCAAAAAATTATATTTTTTTACATTCATTTTTTGTTTATTTTCTATCGTTTCTGGTTTTTTTAATAATTTTAAAATGGGAAATGATTCTAATTCTTTTTACGATTATCTTCAAAAGTTAATCATGAAAATATATTTTTAAATATTATAGTATTTAAGTGTTATGTAAAGTTGACAATAGCTTAAAAGATTATAATTTTGTTTTACCTTTAAATATATTTTCAAAATACCAATTGTAAGTAGAGGTTGAAAAATTTGAACAGTCGCAAAATAATTTAATATTTGTTAAATCTGTATCAATACCAATTCACAATTTAATTTTCAAAACGAAAAAATCAAATGTTTTACTTATCAGAAAAAAAAATTTTTAATTTATTTTATCAAATTTTATTTGGATTTGTATTTGTGACGTTTAGATTTCGAGCGGCAGCTTTTCGTCAACCTATATGTTTATGTAAAACCACGTAACACTTGAATGTATTATGTTTCTTTATTTTGTGTGTTCTCGTAAACAGTGTTTAATTCAATAAATTCACTATTAAATTTATATGCAGCACACAATTTTTACACATTAACTTTTAAAGGTTTGTAAAATTTGTAAGATATAAGTGCTGTAAGCTTATTCGCAATAAAATAAATCGTTCATTATTCTTCTTGTAGTTATTTTTTTGGTTAGAACACCATGAGTGAACCAGTAACTGCTCAACAAGCTGGACTTTCTATTATTAGTACAAGAAAATCAAGTTTTTTATGGAAAATTTCAAATTTTAGAAGCCTGCGGGGAAGTTTTCAATCTTTATTAGTAAACCAATTGGATAATAATAGTTACTGTCTTGAAAATTTCGACGGTATACTTCAATCGCCAACTTTTTACTCAGATTTTGATGATTTCAAATGGTCTCTTGTAATGTTCAGTTCAAAATCTAATTATCACACCTATCCGTTCTTAGGCTTTAAATTACAATCCAAGGATCTCGATGTAGAATATTATGCTATAAATGTAAAATTAGTAATTTCTATTTTGAAAAATAATGGAGATAAATATTCTAAATCACAGAATTGCTTTATTTACCGGAAAAGAAACGATAATCCTATTCACTACTACAGCAAGAATACGTTTTATAGTGAATATTTGGTAGAATTTTTAAATACAAACGATTTGTTTGACGAATCTGAAGGCTACTTGAGAAATGACGATCTCCATGTTTTATGCGAATATGAGCTGACTTCCAGCAGTCGTAGACACTATCCGATTTTGAAGTTCAAAAATCAAGATTTGATAAATCTCAACATCGCTGATTCTCTTGGAAAACAATGGAAAGATCAAGAATTCTGTGATTACGAGTTAGTAGCACCATGCGGTCGTAGGCTTTCAACCCACAAACTCGTTTTATCAGCTAGAAGCCCAGTGTTTCAAGCAATGTTGAAGAGCGATACGGAAGAAAAAAAAAATGATTCTGTTCAAATTGAAGATATCAGTTACGAAGTCCTCGAGGAGATGCTACAATTCATGTATTTTGGAAAAATTAGTAAACAGGATCTAGTCGACGGAGTATTATCTGCGGCAGTAAAGTATCAAATTCCTGATTTGAAGGACGCTTGCAAAAAACTTCTTTTTAATAACTTGAATGTTGAAAATGCTGCAAAAACTTTGGAGCTCTGCGAATTGTATGATCTGACCGATTTGCGACCACACGCTGAGCTTTTTGTAAACTCAAACTTAAAATAAATTTATTTTCATTGAAACACAGAAAAAAGCTTTAATGTAGTTTAAAATGTTAATTTACAAGTTTATTTTATAAGTTTCAAAATCTGATATTAAAATTTATTCAATATAATTAATAATTTTTTTTCAAAATTCTGTGATTTGAACTTCATAAGTGAGTTGAAATTCTTTTTTGAGTTTTAATAATTTCTGCTAAAATTCCATTTTTTTAAAACCAAATCTAAAACTACTAATTTAAGTATGAAAAATTTTAATCAATTATTTTTTGTTATTAAAAATCATACTTATTATTAATAAAATTATTTATTTTTGATTTAAAGTTTTTACGTTCTGTGACTTTAGCGCTGTGGTAACGTGACTGTCACAAATCCGTGTAAAAAGTTCGCACGGATGTCTGCTACACTTCTTTGTCATTCTTTGTCTCTAGTTGAGTTTATAAACTGCGTTGTGGAGAATTTTTTCTTGCTGTTTAGATGTATTTTAAAGTGATTGATTATATTGCTTTTGTTATCAAGGTTGGTGAATAATGAGATTCAAAAACTATTTAAGCTAACTATTTTCAATATAGTTAATTTTAAGTAATTATTTCGTTTGCAGTTTTTGAAGCATCATGAGTGGATCGCAAACAACTGCACGTCAGCTGGTACTATCTTCGGTCAACGTAAGAAAATCAACTTTTCTTTGGAAAATAAGTAGATTTCATCAACTAAAGCATAGATTCGAACGTGAAGTCACTCCTTTGGACACCGAAGTATCACGTTTGCAGTTTGTCGAAGATATCATGAAGTCTCCTCAATTTTCCACAAATCCTAACGATATCAAATGGTGTTTGGTCATGTTTAGTGTCAGGTCTAAAAATAAGGAGCCTTATGTATGTTTCGAGTTTCGAAGCCAAGATTCTCGATATTTTATTGTAAATGTAAATTTATCTATTTCTATCTTAAAAAATGACGGTAGCAAATATACCAAATCAACGGTATGCACGGTAAAACGACGTTTAGTCGGTTCCAACAGAAAAGAGAATTCGCGTAGAGGATTTTTGCACGAATTCATCAGTGTCAAAAATTTGTTTAGAGAATCAAATAGATTTTTAAGAAAAAAGGAGCTACATCTTTTATGCGAGTATGAAATAATTCATGATTATGAAAGTAGTCAAGTTTTAACTTTCGAAAATCGTGATTTTGTCAATCGCAGTTTTATCGAATCATTAGAAAAGCAGTGGAAGAATCAGCAATTTTGTGATTATAAATTTGTGGCGCCGTGCGGCCGTGGACTTTTCGCCCACAAATTAATTCTAGCAGCAAGAAGTCCAGTATTTGCCGCAATGTTGAATACTGATATGCAAGAAACACAGAACAACGTTGTTAAAATAACTGACATCAGTTTTGAAGCTTTGAGGGAAATGTTGCGCTTTATGTATTCTGGAAAAATTGACTGTCTCAATTACAAACTAGTTGACGGTGTACTAGCTGCTGCGGAAAAGTATTGCATCCCTGATCTGAAAAATTACTGCAAAGAATTTTTGTTAAAAAATTTGACTGGTGACAACTCTCTGAAAACTTTGAAACTTTGCAAAGTTTATAATATGGATGACTTGAAGACACATGTTGACGCTTTCATAAGGTCGAATGCTAAAAAAATCTACTGTCAAAACGTTTTGCAAAACGGCGATGAATCTGCCATGTACGTTAAAGCGATACAAGAGATGGCAGAAAAGGTCAAGTTAAATAATTAACTTTTATGATTCAAGAATTCAGCATTTATATAGAGTTTGTAAAAAATAATTCTTTTTTAATTTATTTTGTAAAGTTTTTATTATTATTTTTTTAAATATTTTTTAAAACTAATATTTTGAGTATGTAATTAAAAAAAAAAGATCAAAGTTTTAAGTTTATTTATGATAATTTAGAATGATTTAATTTCAAGATTATTATGGATTATGTAATTAATGTTCATGTTTGATATGCTTCTTTTTTGAATCTTATTTTGAATTTTGTTTTGTAAAGTTTTTATTTATTTGTGATGACTTTATAACTGATGTAAAAAAAATTAAAATAAAAAGTTTATGATTGAAGATTTAATTTGCATACTAATTATGTAATCAATACTTATATAAATGTAATTAATATGCAGTTATGGTACTTTAGGACTATTTTTATTCAATTATAATTAGAACAGTGTATAAATTTAAGTTTTGTTTTTGAACTGTTTAGAAAAATCATTCTCAACAAAATTCAATCATATTTTGAATGTTATAAGAAATAGCTCAAACCATTCTTTAATATTTATTTACTGTAAAAACACAGATTTGAAAAAAATTTTATACATATTTTAAAATGTTTATCTCAATTTAAAAAAAAAAAAAATTTCTTAAATAGTTTTCTAGAAACAATCGAGCGGAGTGTAAAAACGAGGTGCCGAGAGTAAACAAGCCGGGTAATCTCGGTGTAGGCTTGAGTAAACTGCAGTCGGCCACTGCCGATGCTGATTTCGAGGACCTCAAATGTTTCGAGTGCCACAGCTGTAGTTTGCGCGTGTAATTGCTCGAGAGCATCCGAACGTGGCCCGAAAAAAAAAACGGGAATCACTTTGACGTGGTTTGTTTACCCTCAGACTAGGCTTTACCTCTTTGAGATTAGTTGTTTTGTAAAGCCGAGGATTATATGAAGGACGCAGTTTTTTTTTTTTTTTTTTATTACCTCGTGGGAGTCAATCCTCTTGGTTAGCCAGGTGGATCCATCGTAAATGATGCAAGATGATTTTATTTGAAAGGTTGAATTTCGGAGTTGTTACGCGGCCGCCGGTCTTTTGAAGATTTTTGGTGGGGTGGACAACAAATATTTTTTAACCTATTAACAAAGAGCGACTGTCAAAATCGTGAGGTCGCATCTACATATATATATTTTCGAACAAGCTCGACGATTAAAAATTCTCATATTTTATTATTTTTAATAATATTTAAAAATTGAAAGCACTTTTAGTTACTGATAAATAATATCTTTGGTTTTGTTCAATTTTAAATAGTATTTAAGGAGCGAAAGTAAGAATGTCTTAGAGCACGCACGCGAGGGTAATAAAAATGTGCTCCGAGGAATTTTTTATTCTCGATTCCGTGATGAGCTTTCTTTGACAGCGAAAGAAAAAGTTGCACTTTCGAGACATGTGCAATGAAAAAAATCAGACTACAATTAATAATTTCTTAATTTAACTTAGAAATTCTTCCAGTCTTGTTTAATACTTTTTAGTTTATGAAAGCGCTCTACTTCTTTTTGACAAGGGAAGTTTTATAAGAAATTTTGAGTAAAAACATTGAAAATTAAGGAACAGAAAAAATTTGTATCAAACTTCAACTTCCGCCCTTATCACGACTCTGCTATCATTATATTTAGGCGCATTTCTTAAATTTTTTTGCCTTTATTAAAGCATTAAGAAAAAATATATAAACGAGTTGAAATTAAAATGATTCATCTCAGTTCTCTCATTCTCTCTTCCGCCATTGACGACTCTTATCTTACGGGGGGCGTGTTTCACGTGGTGCGTATTTCTATTCACAGTAGTTTTTACTTTTAATCAGTCTCGTCACGTTTAATAGCGTACACATAATTAAAAGTTTGGTTTTAAAAAGTGTGATTTTTTAATTTAAATTAAATTCATTACAGTGCAACTGTATTCCTACGTGGTTAAATTTTATCCAGGTCTCGATTCAATTGTAACAACTATACAGCTATTTAATTTTTTCTAATTCTTAATTTTTATTTTATAATAAGAATATTTTCAGCTGTGCTTCCAAAATTGACCATGAGTTGGTCAGGAAAATGTACGCTGATCCTGACGGTAATTATCACAATAGCACTCTGCAACCTAACTCCGCACATAAAAAGCTACCAAAAAGACATAGACTTGAGCAACGACGAGTGGAAACATCTCTTCACTAGTTTATCTGAAAACAATTTTAATCTCTTTTACGGTTCGTGCGTCAACACCTCGTCCACCGCTGGGGTGTGCAAAGTTTCCACCATAACATCTCCAGTGCATACGAACCAAAGTGATTTTCAGAAGACGTGTACATTTTTCAACCCAAACCCATCGTTCACCGACGCAATTAACAACCTACTGCCTTTGGATCACGACAGTGTCTTGTTAGAAAAGTACCAGTACAACGCGGACATAAACGACTTCGAATCCATAGTCCATCTGATTCGAATCAGCGATTGCCGTAGCGTCCCGTTGTCCCTGCCGAATACCGTGCTGCCGTGGAAGCAAGCCTTGAAATCGCAAAAGAACGACAACACCTTTGATCTATTTTACTCGATCTTCATCCTGTACAAAACATTGAAATCAGAGATGGATTGTGAGAACAACATATGCAGGGTTACTTACAACATGGACGGCGAAGTGGTTGGCGAGCCCAGGGTGTTCGTGCAGAGACCCGAGACCTCGATGACGGAAACCTGGACTCCCATGCTCTCCCCGAATTTGATAGACTCAAATGCGATTTACTTCCAAAAAATAGAGCCCGACAGAGGATTCTACAGAGTCAGCCAAGACGGCACCCCCAGCTTGCTGTACTCCTACGATGGCTACACAAACGCGTTTATTTCCAACTCAAAGATCAGCGTTTGTCAAAAGTGGTCTAACGGCAACGTTGTTTGCAGACAGTACGACTCGGGAGACAACGACAGGCTCCTGGTTAACGTTAAATTCAATATCTCAGATTATTCGGACAAGGACCCGGTGCAGGACGTCAACTTGGTGGCGCATAATCCCCGCGAGGGAGGCTTGGTTTTAGCGATCGCCGAACACGTCGAGTCTTCTGGGGGTTATAAGCTTTTGAACTTGAAGCTCGTTCGGGTTCGCCCTGACGGCCAACTATCTCCGGCACTGGTGATACCGTACGAAAAATCCAATTTCACTAGTTTCTGGGAGCACAAGTTCGTCGAGGATGCTAAACAGATTTGCCTGAAAATGACTCCCGACGAGCGTCACCTGACCTTTAGTGTTGAATGCGTTGCTAAAAGTTATTTTTACCAGTTGTGATCTGTAACTACTGGTGTAAATTCTGTAAATTAATGCAAAAGTATGAATATTTTTTACTGTACTTGTGTTAAAATTAAAAATTAAAAAACTTGTATGGTAAAAATGTTTTTATTCATTGTAAAACCTTAAAAAAAAAATAGCTGAATAAGTTCTAAGGTAATTAAACACTGACTGACTTAGTGAAAGGATTCAGAGATTACAATCGTAATCTAATTTGAATTCGTAATCTATTTTGTTTTTATTTTGATTTATTATTTTGAACACCTAAATTAAAATTCACTGGTAGAATGAAAATTTTCAAAGTGGTTAATTTGGCTGATCAAAAACTTACTCGAAGACGCTTATTTCAGTTTTGACATTACAGGTCTAAGCTTATAGGCATATTTCAATCATTTAATATTCAAATATGTAACTTAATCAATTATTTGTTTTTATTTTATAATAGTATTTAATTTATTTAAAAAGAGAAAACACGTTCGCTGGATTTTAGAATAAGTAAGTGAAGCAATATTTGCGATTTAATAAATTCATAATTCAATAAAAATCCGTTATACTGAAAAAATATCAGTTTCAAAATCCCAATTGATTTGTGCTCTCGCTTGACGACACGCGTTCTATCTCTCCGTCCGAATAAAAACTAATACAAACTTCAAACGCAATCAACGGAGTACGCGCACGGTGAAAAAAAAAGAAAAAAAAAAGGGGGGGGGGAAACAAGCCTCTCCCAGCCGTCACAAAAATTAACATCCATTCACGGTGAAGCTCGCGCGTCCAGCAATTATCTTTTGCGAGTAAGAATGAACCATCATTCAAATTAATTGGCGAGGTCGGCACTTTTCAAGATGAAAATAAAAAAAAAGGGCAAGAGTCTCGTTCGATTGACTGATTCTACGAGTTTTTTTACACCACCCACACTGCTAATGATTCTAGAAAAATTATTGTATCTTATTGATTTTTTTCTGATTGCTTTGATTTAAAAAATGGTAAATCGTTGTTCAAGATAAGGTTTTTTTCATCATACAAATTTCTATGTTTTCATAATAAAATTTATAGTCAATTTTACCTTTTTTTTTTTTTTTTTTTTAAATAATTTATGCGTATTTATAAATATAATAATACACTTTAATGCATTCTTGTATAAGCACAAATAGTCGTAAACATCAGAAAAAAAGAAACAGTGATGAAAAATTATTCCAATAACATTCATTGATTTTTTGTCAAAAATTTAAAAATGAAAGATTATTAGTTGAAACGAAGAATAAACAATATTTAAAATTGAAAAGGTTCTTTATGTATGATATGTATATGTATTACCGTCCTCTTTTTTATTTTTTTTACAAAAAAATTGTAATATCAGTAATTTTTGAACTGTATCTTTAATGGCATACACAGATTAGATTTTGAAATATTAAATATGATAAACTCAAGAATTAGTGGTCATGATTTTAAAATTCCTATCATTACATTTTTTCCATTACTAAATGAATCAAATAAACAATATATGATCAAGACTAACGTAAAAAAAATATTTTAATTTTTAAAATTATTACATCAAAAAAACATACTGAAATAGTATATTACAGTCCTGAGGGAGTCAAAAATGAGTTAGCCTTTAGCAAACCCAAATTGATGTCCGAGCCGAAGGCGAGGTCATCAAAGGTTTGCTAAAGGTTAGCTCATTTTTGCACTCCCAAGGGCTGTATACTATTTTTCACGCTAGTAGTCAGAAAGTACAATATTCGTTTCCGGTACGAGCCCGAAAATTGTACTTTCGGGCTACTAGCGTGAAAAAAAAATTTTTTGGCCAAAATTTATATTTATCGCGAACCAAAAATAAAAAAGACCAACTTTTAAACCTACCAAAAAAAAAGTAAAATTTAAAAAATTAAGAATTCATAAATTTATCTAAAGGTACGACGTTATTGTATTTTTCAGGTAAACACCGTGGAGAAGCTCACAAGTGCATTTAGGATGAGGCCCGCGCGTGCTGCAGCCGCAGCAGCCGTACGAGAAGAAAGAAGAGGAAGAAGAAGAAGCCGGTGGTAGCTACGAAATGCTGCTCCTCTTTGCAAACTCCGTCGCCACCTTTTGCTCCTGCTGCTGCCTCCTACTTTTTATGTGAGCGCACTCGTGGCTTGAATTTTTTTTTCTATGTTTACAACGCCGAAAAAGGGTCAATGTTCGCGCGTCCCTGTTCGATAGAAAATTTTTAAAAAATTGCCTCGGAGGATCATTTTTTTCAACAGTTTTTAAGGGTGGATAATTTATTGATTTCGATTGTTTTCTAATTAGTCAACTTTGTACTTTTCATTGTGATTAAATTTGAATGCTAACCTTGAGAAATTTTGAAAGTCTATTTTTTTTTCAATATTTTTATAATTTAAAACATTTTTTTAATATGTTTTCGTTGCTCTGTAGAATCCTTATACGTTTAAAATTTTCAATCTGTGTAAGAACTTTAGTTTTTGTTAATTTTTATTATGTCACTTTGCACAAAGGGTATAGAAAACCGTAAATTTTGTGTTAAAAAAATATAAGTAAATAAAATTTCCCTGATTTTAAAATTCAACTCCAAGTCGTTTAGAATAAAACTTTCCTCACGCATGTAAACGTGTAAACCTTTACGTGCCCTTGACGATTCCGTTATTTACCACTTGACTCATTTCCTGTTCGCGCTATTGTTTGTTATATATATACACCGCGAATAAATAATTTATCGATCACTGCCAGCGCACTCCAGTCACTCACTTAAACCCAGCAATTAAATTTAAAATATTCAGTGAGAAAAAAAATTCTCTCCGGCCGCTTGAAAATTGATTTGCTCGGGGCGAAATTTAAACGCCAGCTAAAAATTACTATTTATGAAATCGCGAGAACGAAAAAAAAAAAAAAAGTTCAATCCAAGACTCTCGACGTCAATCTAAATTTTAATTCAATTAAAGTAGAAAACTTTCAAACCCCACAAGACTCGTTTTTACAATGAACAAATTTTGAATTAAGATACACATTCATCTCTCGGTGGAAAAAAAAAAAAACTCAAACAATATCCTCCCGCCTTTTCATTCGAACTTTTCCATTTCCGGTTATTTCGTGCAGGGTGTCGGCTGAGCCGAAGAAAGGCGGCAGGCGCGACAGACCACAGAGCAACAACCACGCGAACATAAGCGAACTCTTGGACAATCTTCTTCGTGGTTACGACAACAGCGTTAGGCCAGGATTCGGTGGCTCGCCCGCTATCGTCGAGGTCGATATTATGGTCAGGAGTATGGGACCCATTTCCGAGGTCGATATGGTGAGATGGTTTTATTTTAATTGGAGGATTAAGTTTTTAATTATCAAAATTTAATTAATCTTTAGTGTAAACTGGGTCTTACTTCAAAGATACATACCTAAATTACCAGAAAATACGTCAACTTAATTATTAGTTTACATAAATTATTATTAACACAAAAAAATGATTAATTGTTAACTTTTTATTTAACTCGCAATGACGCTTAAAGAAGCCCTTGTATTGTAGAGCCAGACTAATTTTTAATTTTACACATGTAATCTAACATATTTTTAATGATACAATAATTATTGAATGATTTTTAAAACAGGAATATTTTTTGATTTCAAAAATTTTAGCGCACTTAAAAAAAAAAAAAGACTGGTGTTACTAGACCGTTGTTCTCGGAGTGTTAATTGATATTAATTTTCAATCATTTTTCAAGTTTTTTACTAATTTGTAAGAAAATTGAAATTTAATTTGATCGTCGACAAATTTAGAATTTTAAGCTTCTTTTTTAGAATTTAAGTAGTAAGTGATTGAATATAGTCAGACAGTGATGTAACGTAAATTTAACTGTTCCATATGTTTTTCATTTTGAAAAAAGATTTATTTTATGGTAAAAGAAATTAAATGAAATAGTAGCAAATGAGGGTAATTTTTTATTAAAAAAATTAATCTACCAGCTAAAAACTTTTTTTATGATCCAACGTTAATAATGTTTTATGAAAACGAAAATAAATAAAACATTTCGTCTTGACAAAATACCAACTAATAACGAACGAAATACAATTGATCGCTACAACAAGTAACCCTGTATAATTTGAAAATGAATTATCGGCATTTAAATTGCGACCGAGGAGTTACAATAAAACCCATCGCTCGCAATCCTTCAGCGGTTCTCGGGCTGCAGTTTGAAACTTTGCGTTTGTCTTGGGTATTATTAGCGATCGTAAGCAGTTTAATACCCCGGCCCGTGCCTCCGATAGTTTAATTAAAATATATATTATTAAATTCGGGACCGCAAGCCGGTAACATCTGTATTTCGAACCGAACGAAATGAAACTTTTACTCGTCGAGATGAAACTTTAATATGAATTTCTGCAGGGGCGCATTCGATTCGATTATTTGTTTGCAGACGTACTCGATGGACTGTTACTTTCGTCAGTCTTGGGTGGACAAGAGGCTCGCATTCAGGAGCGGCAAGGAAACCCTCGCGCTCTCGATATCCATGCTCAAGCGCATCTGGAAGCCCGACACGTACTTTTACAACGGCAAACAGAGCTATCTGCACACCATAACCAGCCCCAATAAATTTGTGAGGCTGTATCAGGACGGACGCGTACTCTACAGTTCGAGGTTTCTTTCTTCTCTGTTTATGAATAATTTTTTTTTTTTTTGTTTATTATGAAGGTTTTTGTGGCATGCACCCTGATTCCCAAACTGCTGCAAAAGAGGCGGGTCTTCTTGGTTTAGATACGTATTTCTAAAAATGTTTATTAATTTTAATTTATGATCAGCAGAATTCAGAAAAATAAGTGGAGTTAAAAATATTTCGTTTAGACTTTTTTTTTTTTTATCACACCTATGTATTATTTTTGCGCAAAATATTTTATAATACCTTATTCGTAAAAATTCGGCTATTTTGTCGAAGAATTTATTCAAATGTAATTTGAAGAAGAATTTACAATATGATTATTTCGAGTAAGTTTAAAAAAGAAGGATGAAGCAAGAAACTTTTTTAATGATCTAACGTTCAAAGTTTAGTCTTTAGTCTTAGTTTCAGTCGACTAAGCCACTCACCACATAAATTTCATTTTTAATTTTATAAAATTAACGTGTCAAAAAATTATAGGTATTAAAAAATTTATACAAAAATTAATTGAAAATAGTTTTATTATATATTTACAGTGATAACGAGTCATCGAACTTTGTGAACTATTTACAAGATAATATACAACTACAAATTGTAAACTAATTTTGAAAATTAATTAACGGAAAACTATTTTGAACTTCGATACAGCTTCTATCTCAAAACTGGTGATTTATCACAAGCAATTTTCATCATTCTTGCAACCACCGGCACACAATATAACAAAGCAAGCTCGCGAATTCAATCAAAATTCAAGATTTTCTCGAGTTATTATGATACTACTCCTTAGCCGCTATAAACTATATCGCCCAATAAAATCAGAATTCAATCTCACTACGTTAAAATCGATCCCCGCTTCAAGGTATAATCCATTTCTGCGGCGGGGTACTTACGCCCCGAGTTTCGAAATAATAGCCCTCAATCATATCAAAGCTGAAAACTTCCGAGGATCATCTCGGTCGCGTTACATCCCGCCTCAATTCCAATTCTACCCACTTTTAATCTAATACGGATTAAATCGTATTTTACATTCGATTTTGCTACCTACTTTCCTACCAGTTCTCAATTTATTTCTACTGTAGCAGACTAAAAAATGAAATATAGTTAAATTTTTTTTTTTTTTTTTTTTTTTTTTTTTGAAAGGGGGTGGATTACAATCTCTACTGAGCGCCAAAGTGAAAAAATAAAAATTAATATTTAAAAATTTTTAATTTACATTATACAACAGTTTTTTTTTTACAGTTTTCCTTTTTATACTAACGGAACAACATAAATAATTAACAAAATTAGTTTACACAGATTTATTTGATTTTGCTTAACTGCGCACCTGACGGGATAGCTTAGTTATTAAAAATCTTTTCAAATGTTTATGTTTAAAACATTAATATTACTTGGAGAATTAATTTAAATAAAAATTAAGCTACGGCTACTCTAAGTTGGTGGCTTCCACTCCTGTGAGCCCGGGATTGGCTCTTCTAGAGTATTCACCACACCTTTATTATTACTTGCTATCCTCAATAATCCCCTCTTCCACCTCCGCTTTGGCATCCGTTCTGTGTACTTCCTGGGGATCGCAGAGAAAATTCCTATATTTTGGGAGCTGACTGCATCGCTAAGAAAAAAACGACTTAAACTCTTTTTTTTTTTATTTATTTATTTTTGCGCAAAGTTTGTTAAGATTTCCCAAATCGGCCAATCTGACTTAACTAGCTTAGTCGATTATTAGACTATAAAAATACGTTATCATCACAACAGCCAGTTCTGAATTTGTGTAAATAAACATGAAAAACCGTGATAAAACCATTTCAAAAATAAAAATAAACTTAAGTCGTTTTTGCTCTCAGCCACGAAAATAAATATCGTACCCAAGTAACCACACTTAACGCTAGCTTTGAAAAATCAGAAAAAACGCGAATTTTCCAATCACATATAGAGGGCGAAAAAGGAAATGGGTTTCATACATGATCTTACGAAGTCGATAAATTTACAGGTACAACGAGGCTGCGAAAACAATATCTCTCTTCAGTAGCTTGATAGCCTCGCTGAATTTGTTCTCGAGATCCGTGTTCCCGATGTTTTTCGCGGCCTGCAGTAGTTGTCGTAGGATTTCTTCCAGTCTTCGCATGCACCTGATGATCGAGCCCTCGTAGATATCGGTCATCTTGCAAATCTGAGAAAACGTCGAGCCCTTGCACCACGAGTTGACGACGTCCATCAGGAACGGTTTGAACTTTTCGACGTACGAGTCTTCGTCCAGCTCCAGGTTTGATTCTTTCGACACCTTGGCTATTCTCCTGGCGATGTCTTGCATTTGCCTCAGAGGTCCGCTCAATTCCTCTATACATTTAACAGTCTCCCGGGATTTTTCGTCACAGACGAAGCAGCTTATCAGAGCCGTCATCTGGGGCACCGTAAGAGAGTTGAAGAGTCCGTTGAATATCATCTCAGTCATGAGCAACTCGTCGGCTCCTTGCAGTTCGCACGCCACGCGTCCTTTGAGTTCGATAACGTCCGATGCCGTACAGTAGGCCAGTCGTCTTAGAACGCGCTTTCGACACTTTAGTTCGTCCATTTGCAGAACTGACTTTGCCTTTTTTAATTCAGTCTTGACATCAGACAATTTTTTTCCAGTCTCTTCTTTTGCTAAAAATTGTTCATACAACTCGCTCAAGTTTGGATCGTTGTGCATCGAGTGATTGAACAATCTTTCTTCCAAGCACTTTATTTTTTTTATGATGTCTTTGAAATTATCGTCTTTTATTTTCATATCAGTGATTGGGTCGAGCAACGGAGGTCCGTCTGGAAATCTTTTTTTAACTTCTTGAATGGTTTTCAGTACACTTTTTCTGTTGTCCGCTGGCCTCAAGTCGTTGGGACAGTTTAATCTAATTGCACTGATTTGCCATATGTACGAGTGTAAGACGGGGATAACTTTAACTTCACCTTCTTCATTCTCTGGACACGGCGAGTAAATATCTTCAGTTGAGTCGTTGGAAACGTGGAGAACAATCTCTATAATGATCTGGGCTTTATCAGCAGGATTTTGAGAATTTTGTTTTTTGAAATTTCTTATGATTCCCCAGTCAAATGAGTCTTTTTCGTTTTTTACTTTAACCATTCTACCCGACTGCAAAAAAGGAAGCAGATGTTCTGGTTTTGTCAAATAAGACCTAAAGTTTTCACTCAAACGATCCAATTGTTCCCTTATGGTGTGATACTGCAACATTTGATCATACTTTTCAAACTTAATACTTTCATATTCCTTTTGCAGTTTCTTAACTTTTTCAACCAGTACAGGAATGGAAGCTTGATTTTGGAATTGAAAAAAACTTCTCTCGAGCATGTATTCAGGATTAATCTCTTCAACTCTTAAGAGATTCAGCACCATGTTGTAAGTCAAGTGAAAGGCAGAATTGATGGGATCTGGTTTACCTTGAATAATTTCTTTTCCAACAACTGGGTTGACTTGTTCATCGATCATCAAAATTACTATTCCTTTGTCATCCAAACCTCTTCTGCCAGCTCTTCCGGACATTTGTATATATTCTCCAGATGTAATCCACCTAAAATCTTTGCCGTCAAACTTTCTAGCTGCGGTAAACAAAACTGTTCTGGCAGGCATGTTCAAACCCATGGCAAAGGTTTCTGTTGCAAACAGTGCTTTTATCAACCCTTCACCAAACAATATTTCAATTGTTTCTTTTAAAATTGGGAGAAGTCCTCCGTGATGTATGCCAATACCACGTCTCAACAAAGGTAAAACATTTTCAACTTGAGGTAACTTCCTGTCGTCTTCACTGAGAACATCCATAGCATTGTTAAAAACTTCATCCACCAATCGTTTTTCTTCTGTAGTATTCAAGTCTAATTTTGAAAGCTGCATGGCATAAGTTTCGCAGTCCTTTTTGGAAAAACTGAAAATAATCACTGGAGCAAAGTTTCTTTCCAAAATCATTTTAACAATTTTAAAAATATTGGTTTGTCCAGCGTTATTTTTCATCATTCCCCCTTTTCGTCCTTTTGTGTCACCTTTGGCGGCATCACCTTGCTGTAACTGAGCCATGGCTCTGCTAAAATTTTCTTCTTTAAATTGACTGAATTCGTCTACAACTAGGTAAATTCCATCCCCTCCAGCTGGAAAAATATAATGCTGTAAAGGAGTTGGTCTGTAATCAGTGTAAACAACGTGGCATGGTTGGTGATGTAAGTGAGCTATCCATTCAACAAACTGACGAGCATTTGGTATAGTGGCTGAGAGGAAAACATAGTGAACATTATCTGGTAACAATATCAATGTTTCTTCCCACACTACACCTCTTTCTTTGTCTCTCATGTAGTGAATTTCATCAAAAATTACCCAACCAACCTCTCGCATAATTTCAGAACCTCTGTACAACATATTCCTCAAAATTTCAGTTGTCATTATTAAAATACTAGCGGTGGGATTAATTGTAACATCTCCAGTGATCAAACCAACATCCTTGAACTCTTCATAAAACTCTCTGTATTTTTGATTACTCAGAGCTTTTATTGGTGTTGTGTAAATAACTTTTTGCTTGTCTCTCAAGGAACATGCTATGGCGTACTCGGCCACCACTGTTTTTCCAGCTGAGGTGTGAGCTGAAACCAACACCGACTGATTGTTTTCAATACACAAAATAGCCTCCTTTTGAAAAGGATCCAGAACAAACTTGTACTCTTTTGCAGGTGTCAAGGGAGGATTTTCCAAAGGTGTGAAAACTTGGCCAATTGGTATGGCCACCTCATGTGTACAGGATTCTATTGTATCAATTTTATGAACTGTGATTCTTGATTCAATTTCATTTATATCAATTTCACTGACTAAATTGTCTGTTTTCCTTTTCTTCACTCTTGGTTCCTCCATGGTGTATATATCTCCTAGAGCCGATGTGCTCTAACCACTACACAAACACTAGAAAACTGCAGATGAAGACCGATTCTTGACTCAAAAACTACTTAAGCTGCAATTTGTAAAATCTCACTCAAGATTTGTGTTCCACCAGCACTTTCCAAGCAGTGATAATCGTTGATGTTCAGGAGAAGCTAACCAAAAAAGCAAAAAGCCGCAACCACGTGCCGGTGTACGCTGCTCTCGGAGCACGCTCTGGAAACCGCCAATCTAAAGTAAAAAAAAATACAAAGCTAGTTAGTTGAAGATTTACACAGAAGTAAGAAAAAAAAAACTTCAAAAACACAGTTATAATGTATTATATTGTAGAAGTAAACAAAAGTAAAAGCTGTATGAATTACTCACCCGCTCGTAACGACGGTAAACGCTGCAGTGGCGGGCATACACGCAGCTCACGAAATGTGCGCGCGCGCCGCTCAGTAGGCAACCATGCAGATTTTTTTAAAATCAAGGCATGAAGTCGAATAAATAATTATGATACAGTAAGCATAAAATGGGTTTGTTTGAGTATGATGAATGAATTATCAAACGCATTTTGTTGGATGTGAATTTGCCGGGAAGGAAATAGAAAAGAAATAACACTAGTACACTTTCTTTTGTTGAGTAACACTGTTTAACTGTTTGATCTTTATTTTTATCTATGTTTACAAAAAGACGAGAGCTGTCGCAAATCTTGAATCTTTATTAATCGGACAAACTACCAAAAGGTAAATTCTACCCACGAGGCACCGTAGAAGAGACGCGCGCGCGAAGTGAAGTCGCACACAGCGTAAAAAGGCGCCGCGGCTGGCTCCCCCCACCTACGGTGATGCGAGTAGCGACTTTGCCACTCTCGCGCGAGTATCATTCAGGCTTCGCTCAAAACTGCTCCAACACTCCCTCCTTTGGGGTGAAGCCTTTTCTGTTTGTCTGTTTGATATGTATTCTGTTTGTACAAGATTCTATGTTAAACACAGCGAGTGATAAATTGTGGGGAATAGCCCCAGAAGACTCTACTTAAAAAAATATAAAACAAAAGCTCTCTAAAATTACATCTAGCCAAAAATAATTAGGTCTCGCTCAGTATCTTCCTCCGGAGGTTCAGGAGAATTTGGTCCGCGTCTTGGCCTACGTAAAGGGACGTAGTTGAACTCGTCATTTGCTTCCTCGGGTTCCGAGTCCATCCTGTTTGACTCCTCCCTCGGTTTTAGAAGACCCTTTTTTTTTTTTTTTTTTTTTTTTTTTGCGATACAGCTCCCTGAAGCAAAAAAAAATTGTTAAATAATTCTTACCTTGTAGATTCTGTTTAATTTTGTTTTGGTTTTTATCTGTTTGTAATTTTAATCTTAAATAAACCCAGTTTAAAAATTTTCCCAGTATGATTTTGATGGGTTTTGAAATCGAGTGGTTTGGTAAAAATGTCTGCAGGATTTTCTCTGGTCGATAGCCATCTCACTTTAGCGACTCCTTCCTTGACTTTCTGTTTGATGTAGTCTCCATGTAGATCAGACAACTCAGGACGATCACCATATTCTTCTCTGAAGCGAAGGTTAGCATGGATATTGGGCACAGGATCATCGAAGTCACAGAGCTTCTGACATCCTTCCTTCTGAGTGTTCTTACCTGCGGCCGAGTTGTCGCACCAGACAGTAAAAGGAAAGTAACACTTTCCAGTTATGTCTCTTATGGCTTTGTCTAAGGAAATTAAATGACGGCATGCTTCGCTGATCGCGCCGTATTCGGCTTTCGTAGTCGATCTGCTGACGTAGTTCTGTCTGTAACTTTTCCAAGCTATTGTATCCCCATGCAAGTTGATCATAAACCCGGCGGTTGACGTTGAATCTGTCCAATCGTTGTGACTTGTGTCTGTCACAGCTTCTAGGGTTTCTGTTTGTCCTGTGTATGTCAAACCATACTGGCTTGTTCCTTGCAGGTATTCAAAGATTCTGTTTACGTCCTCCCAATCTTTTACTGTAGGAGTGACCTGTCTTCTAGCTAATACGTTGACTGAGTAGGCTATATCTGGACGAGTACCACCCGCCAGATACAAAAGGGAGCCAATAGCTCCCCTGCAAGGAACTCCGGCTTCCACTGGTTGTTTCTGTTTGTTTAGATCTTCATCTTTGTTGTTTGGTAAATTTTTCCGCCTTTGCACTTGTCGTGTTTCCATCGGGGTTCTCTTGGGGTGACAATTTTTCATACCAAAGCGTTCTAAGATTTTCTCCGTGTATTCTGTTTGGTCTATCTTGACTATTTTCTTGTCTCTGTCTCTGTTTATTCTCAAACCCAGAAAATGTCCAGGCTCTCCAAGGTCCTTCATTTCGAATGCATGGCAGAGGCTCGCTTTGATTTCTTCCAGTCTCTGTTTGCTGTTTGAAGCCACAAACATGTCATCGACGTATACAGGGATAACATCGACTTCTCCCTTGTATCTCCTGGCATATAGGCAAGGCTCACTCACCATGTTTTTGAGTCCAAGCTTCCGAATCTTCAAAGTGAGTTTCTCACACCACCGCTTGGAGCTGACTTGTTGAACCGAAGATAGCCTTTCTCAGCTTGCACACTTTGCCTGCCTTGATTTTCATGAAAACTTCTAAACCATCTGGAATTTCCATGAATTTTTCTTCCTCAAGCTCGCCGTGTAGGAACGCTGTCTTGACGTCCATCTAGCAAAGCTCCAAGTCGTACTTGTTTAGCACCGACAGAAAGGCCCTGATGAGAGGGAGTCTGGAAACCGGGGCCTATACCTCATAGAGCTCGTACTGTGTGTCATCCTTGAAGCCTCTCACGACTAGCCTAGCTTTGTAAGTAGGCTCACCACTGTTTGAAATTTTCTTTTCAAAAATTTATCTTGAATCGATGATTTTAGGTGCAACTTGATCCTTAAGGGGTCGATCCACTATGTCCCAGACATTGTTGCGTTTCATCGACTCCAATTACTGTTTTATGGCCTCTTGCCATCATTCCGCATCTGCGGAGGTCATTGCCTCCCTGTAGGTTGTCGGGACTCTGTTTACTTCAGCCAAGAAAGCACACTTAAGTTGGTATTCGTTTGGGTGTCGATTCGGTCGTTTTCGCTCCTCGAATTCAAAGAACACCTCCAGTTTGTCTGTTTCAACGGCTACAAACTTGGCAAAGGTGTTGTCTCTCACCAAAGCTGTTTTCTCATCCGTGTCAGCTAGCTGTTTGTAGTCCAAACAACTGTTTGCAGCTCGGCCTGGTTGAATGCGCTTGAATGGCACGTTTTCTGTTTGGGTTACCGATGGATTTGCTGGTTGGATTTTTCTTTTCTTTACTGGTTGTTTCACAAAACATCCATTGGTGGCTGTGTAACTGGCTGTTTGTTCGGCTCGTTCATTTCTGATTGGTGGTTCTTCTCTGAGAAGTTAATGAGAGGTTCATCTGTTTGGTCGAGTTTTCCTTCTTCCGTGTTTGCCGACACAAAGTTTTCGAACTTTGCAGTATATTCGTCTCGATATACCACCTTCTCATTGAAATCAACGTTTCTTGAGTTGTAGAATTTTTCAGTTGGAGGGTGCCATACCAGGTATCCGGTTTTGTGTATCCTACCAAGATGGTCTTGATTTCTGTCGCCGAAAATTTTCTTGGTGGATTTGGTTCGTGCAGATAGGTCTTACACCCGAATCTTCTCAATCTGTCTAGGTGCAGTTTGACTCTGGGTGCAAATTTTCTGAGTGGAATTTCGAAATCGTTCGCTTTGTGTGGAGAACGGTTGTATACATGTGTGGCTGCTTCTGCTGCCAGTACCCACATTGATGGGGGTATCCCGGAGTCTTCCAACATGGAACGAATTCTGTACTCTAGAGTTCTGTTTAGTCTTTCAGCTGTTCCATTTAGCTGAGGCGTGTATGTAGGTGAGAAATCTCCATCTATCTTTTCTTCCTCCATGACCAAGTTGAATTTTCCTCCTAAGTTCTCTTTGGCGTTGACTGCTCGGATGTAACACACCTTTGCATTTTCACCAATGAGGTTTCTCGCTTGACGTAAGAAGACCTCCAGACAGTCTCCAGCTTGACTTTTCTGTTTGATAGAGTATACCTTGGCATATCTCGAGAAATCGTCGGTGAACGTTATCAAATATCTGTTTGAACCTGGAAATGACACTGGTTGGATTGGTCCCATTATGTCGCTGTGTAGTCGTTCTATCGGACGTGCTGCCTTGACTCTACTTTCATCATGTGGTTTCTTGACCATCTTGGTTATTTTACAGACTCTACAGTCTAGTATTTCTTCACCAAATTTAACATCTTTCAGTTCTTCCACCTGCTGTTTGATTTTTCGAAGGTATCCGATACTGAGGTGCCCTAACCGTAGGTGCCACTTCATGCCTTCGTACATTTTACCAAGATTCCTGTCCTTGTGACTACTGTTTTTGATGGCTTTCGATTCTGGCTGATCTGAGTTCAGCTGATTGTTGTATTCGTACATTTATCTGTCTAGACTGATTTCATTCAATTCAGAGTCTGTGAAGAAATCTGCCTTTCTTTCTGTTTGGGAAATTTCATCTGAACTCTCCCTCCCAAGTCCAGACGGATGTTCGTGTGAGCTTCTGTTGACTGTTGCTCCCTCCGACGTTGAGAAGTCATGCACATCTGTTTGGGATTGATTTATGAAATTTTCCACCGAAATCATGTGAGCTGTGCATTCATATGGTTGACATTTTTGTTAAGTTTCCAGACTCCAAGATGTCGAACTTGATTTGCCAATGCGGTTTTACATAATTACCAATTATGTAATCCACGTTTGTCTGTTTGTCGAAAATTCTTCTGATCTTGTTGTCCAGGTGTACACTGAAACCAAGGTCTACGAATTTTCGCAGTGATAGCAGGTTTCCAACAATTTTTCCGGCCACCAGAACATTTTTGATTTATATAGTCTCTCCGTACTTGTTTTTGACTACAAGGTTTCCTTCTTCGTCGATTTTCATGTTTCCTTTCTCATCTTTGTTTGCACTTCTGACTATTTCTGTTTGTACTTACTTAAAGTCATTTAAAATGAAACCGTTCCCGATGATGTGCTCAGAGGCACCGGTATCTGCAATAAAGTTTATATTATTACAATCTTTATGCAAATTTGTTACCTTATTGTCTCTCGAAGAATCCGAGGAGTATGGCTTTCTGTTTCTTCTCTTTGATCTGTTTGAGTGTCTTGAAGACATTTTACCGTCACCTCTATATTTTTCGTTGATTCTCTAGATGAACCAAAATTTTTCTTGGATCGGTCATTTTCAACACCATCTTGTGATGCTCGTCATCTGAACGGTGAATGATGGCTCCTCTGACCTGATTCTCTCTGTTTATTCGCTGTTCTACTGCGTAATCCTCACCCATTTTTGACTAGGGTCAATGACGTCGCTCAAACTACATGAAGTCAGGTCTATCATCGTTTGTCGAACCATAGTCGGTACTCTGTACTTCTAGTTAGTTTGTAGCCTTGATGTTTAACGTGGCCGCCCTGGCGATCCAAGATATTCCTTAGCTGTTTGAGAGTTTGATCTAGCCGGCCTTCTGTCTGACTGTTATGTATTGATGACAGACTGTTTGTATGTACTTTTGTCCTTTGGCTGCACATGGATGAATTTCTTGACTCTGAACCCGAAACTTCACTTCTTAAAGCAGTTTGTGACGTCGTCAAGGGAGTTCTCGATTTTTGTGCTTGCGATGATGTATTTTCTGTTTGAATGATGGTAGAGGGGTTATTTTTATTTTTCTGTTTGATGTATTTGACCTGTCTGTTTATTCGAGATCGTTGGTCCTTCTGTTGTTTTTCGGCCAATTTCTTAAAATTGTGAAGTGCGCCTTCCCATTTCTCGGCTTCTTTATGTCTTTGCATCGCCAATTGATACCATTTTTCTACCTCAGGGGATCAATCTGGTTGTGTATCCCTAGTCCGACTACCAGTCTTTTCGGGTACAGTTGCTTGAAGAGGGGGTAACTGGGTCATTGGCCGAAGTGGAGGTGGCAGTCTGATTGAGGGCTCCATCAAGGGTTGCTTATCCCAGGGGTCACCATTTTCAAGCAATGACCGTTCCTCCTCGGACTCTATCGACCTGTCTAGGTTGTCGGTTTCATTGTATTCGTCGATTACTTGCCAGTCGTCTCCACCCACTTTGCTGACCTCGGTCTGTTTGTCTGTAAATAATGTTCGTTAAAAAAAATGTTTTGTTTTGAGTTGACATTGGTAAAGGATTTAGGTGAGTGTTTGGTTTTTCTGTTTAAAAATTTTGAAAATTTAGTCTGTCATTTTTACTGATTGACTGTTTGTTCTAAACCTTACCATTTCTTAACTCATTCAGTACTTCAATCAGCTGTTTGTGCCCGTAGGCATCCACCAAGTGTGGATTATCAACCGATGCTGACTTTGTCAACATGGTAAAACCATCTTCCTCGCCCGTGGCGCCTGATTGTGACTGAAAAATAATTCATTAAAATTCAGTTTACCAATACACTCTAACTTCGGGCGAGATTTTGTATACCTCGTTAGTAGTTCGTAGAACGATCTAAGTAACGTGATATCCGAGTGACCGATGCAACCTACTCTCCCTTCGGCAATTGCGCCCTCAAAATTTTTGAGGTGGCCGTGCGCTTCTATTACCGAGAGTTTCAGAGCGAGTACCGGACACCCGCCTTTGTAAAAGTACCGTAACACGGTTGCTTTCACGGCTTGATGGTTTAGTGAAAACTCTGTGTCGTTTAAATTTCCAAACTGACTTCAAGAAAAAAAAAAACGCACGGCACGCAGCCTATCATCTGGCTCGTGGCCGTCGGCCGACACAGAGTTCACGCGCCGTCGCACTAACATGTCGCGATCATGTGTGCTTTAATTGCCGCCTGAGGTTTGCCGCTCGGCCGAGAGAAAAAGACAAAAAAAATAAATTTTGTCCTGCATGCTACCGGCCAGGCTGAATTACGTTTCCCTAAGTTCCCGTTCTTTACTCAACCCCATAAAGAAGAAAGAAAGTAAAAAAAGAGGGAAAATAAAAGAGAGAGAGAGAGAGAGAGAGAGAGAGAGATTCCCAACCGTCTTCCGATTCTCCGAATCTAAACTCTCCGGCGCTGCAGCCTGGCCGAGTCATTCGCGTTTAAAAATTTTGCTGTCCGAACAGCTGAAACAAACTCCCACGGCAGGACAAAAAAAATCAAATCTATCTTTCTCTCCTCATGCAATTGCCACTGTTTTTCACAACATTTCAAGCTGGATTAAAAAAAAGCATCATGCTGTACGTAGATTTTATTTTGTTTGTACGACACATAAATTTTCTTTTGTTTCATACCTGATTGTGTTCTGCCATTTTGCAGCAACTGTTTGATTTTCTTTCTTTCACTTTGTATTTCAGTGTTGAATTCTTCAAGTTTTCTTACTTCACCGCTAATTCAATAACACAAAGAAAACTTCAGCGGCTGCTGCCCATAACCTGTTGGATGTGAATTTGCCGGGAAGGAAATAGAAAAGAAATAACACTAGTACACTTTCTTTTGTTGAGTAACACTGTTTAACTGTTTGATCTTTATTTTTATCTATGTTTACAAAAAGACGAGAGCTGTCGCAAATCTTGAATCTTTATTAATCGGACAAACTACCAAAAGGTAAATTCTACCCACGAGGCACCGTAGAAGAGACGCGCGCGCGAAGTGAAGTCGCACACAGCGTAAAAAGGCGCCGCGGCTGGCTCCCCCCACCTACGGTGATGCGAGTAGCGACTTTGCCACTCTCGCGCGAGTATCATTCAGGCTTCGCTCAAAACTGCTCCAACACATTTATTAAACTGTTTAAATCAAATTATTCGTGAGATGACTCGATCTCGCTTCTCTAATTATCACTAGTCTTTAATACCTTTTTTTTAGAACAAAAAATTAAGAATTGAATATTATGCAAACAAATCAACTTAAAAACTGTTATTTTGAAAATTTAGACTATTCTTGAATCCTACTAAAAAAAATGTTATTATATTTTAAAATTTTTAAGATCAATAACTGATAAATTGTTATTGTTTATAAACAGAAATCAGTGTGAAAAAGTTAAATTTGAAAAATTTCTTATATCAAACATAAGAACTTACAATTTTGATATTGGGTATTGTCTTTAAAAATTAAAATTTATTATTCATTGCTATTGTAAAATTAAAAAAAAATTTGATCCTCAAAATAAAGTATTAATTTACATAAAACACAAACATCTGTGTATACATCCTACTAAATGATTATGTAAGATTAATGTAATTTTTGTAATCTGAAAGTCAAGGAACTATGTACTCCATAGTCACCAAAAGATTAGTCATATGAAGTACTTGTAATCGTTGAAAAACTTTGCAAAGTACTTGTTTAAACTAATGTTTTGGTCTCACATTGTTTAAAACAATTTTTTTTATCACAAAAAAATTAAAAATTGATGATTTCGATTATGGAGTATGCTCAGTATTTCACTAAAAATGTATCATTATAAAGATTCTCCCAAAAAATTTCTCCTCTTTCCAATCCTTGCCAAGATTGGTTCTTTTATTGTAATCAATGAGCTTACGAGAATCACACTTCTGATCGTTCCAAATTTAGGTCAGACGCGATTATCATCAGTTTTGCTTTCCGTCATCGAGAAGCTGTCTGACCATCATGTGTTCACCTACTTATCATCGCTTTCCTTCAAGCAATCGTCTTGCGGATTTAGTTTGAACGAAAAGCCGTACAATGTTATTGTAATCCAGTTTCAAGTAAATTCGTTCCGAGATCCAATAAAAGTCCGAATATATCCTCGGACATTTTCGATATTAGATTCCCGAAATTGAACTGCTAGATCAATTTTAGATGAAGCAAATTTTAAAAAATTTCTAATGCACTGATAATAAACAAATGCTGATCGCCACTGCACAACTCAAATCAGTTATGAATTTAAAATATTTGTCCTGATCTTTTACGATATCACTTACAAAACACAGGGTTGCTACTTCCTATCCTTTTTTCGAGATAATTAAGTTAGGAATTAATAAAATTACCGTTTTTAGTAATACTTTACGTGTAAATTTTTCAATTCTTGGAACTTAATTTTTAAAAAAAAAAGGTGAAAACCTATATTTTGTTAGTGACATTCTGAACTATCAGGTATTTACTTAAAACATATTTTAAATTTAAAAAAAATTTGATTTGTGCGCTACACCTATATAGCGAAACTATTTTAGAATTCGTTTGTATTTAAAAAGGATACTTATCGCTACTCCATGCCGTACAGATTTAAAAATGCTATGGGTTTCCTATGTATTATAGATAGTGCGTACTCATCGTTAAATTTAAATAGTAAAAAAGGACAATTCTTAGAAAAATTTCGTAAAAAAAGGATATGAAAAAACTGCTTACTTTTTAAATACGACATTTCATTTGAAATTTTTTTAAAATCAATAAGTTTAATTAAAAAAAAGGTTAAATATAAATTTCCGTATGGGCGAGATGAGTCCGCTCGGTTGATTAGTCAAGATCCAATTCGTGGGAAGAACGCACATGGGTTACGTTAGGTGCATGCCACATTGCACATCATACACTAGTCCGGAGGTCGGAAAATTGGTATTTCTAACTCGATTAACCGAGCGGAGTATAGAGGGTGGCCAGGGTGGGTCAAGTGGTCTGCTCCTCTCGGTTGGAATCGAACGATTTTCGTAAATCTACTTGCAGCCAGCTAGAGAGGGGCCAAGGGGAAGGGGTTAAGGGAATCAATTTAGCGAATGGAGGCTTAAGCCGAGGATTTGTTTGCCGACAGGTTGACCATCAAGGCCGCATGCCCGATGAACCTCGAGGACTTTCCCATGGACACCCAACGATGCCCGCTTAAGTTTGGAAGCTGTTGGTGGAGCTTTTTTATATTATATTGCATTTTATATTTTAGAGTTTTTTTTTTTTTTTTTTTTTTTTTTTAAACGAGAGAGAGTTTTTCAAACTAAAGCAGGTTATTTAAAATGATTATTGAAATTTTAAATCAATCAGCAGCAGAAAAATAACATTAGTTTTTTGTTCGGTGTGAAAAATTATTTTTTAAAAATTTTGTAAATGTTATAAAAAAAAATTTTAATTTGTTCGTTTGTTTTATTTTTATAAGACTTTGTTTAATGTTGCCAGCCAACATTTTAAAATCGAAGAATATGTTTATTACTTTTAGTCTTCAGATTTTCCATTGATGGGTTTTCGTCCCGCCCGCCAAAAAAAAAATAATAATAAAACAAAGTCTTTGTTACAAAGATGATTTTAGAATTTTTAGAAATTTGGCACTAAATTCTTATTTATTAAATTAATTTTAATGAAAAAGAAAAAAGTTTTTTTAAACAAAGTGTCCTCCTTACAATAATTATTGCAATTGTCTGACAAACTAAAAGATTTTGCTAAAAATAGAGAATAAGTTGACGCTAAAGCACATACCGGTGACTCACAATAACTTGAGTGTATGTAAGAAATGTTCAAAATTTCCATACGTTTCATTCACAAGATTAAAATCAGCAATTTTTTCAAAGAACTTTATTCAGAATTCCGGTAAAAAAAAAAACTTTGAAATTACAATTTTTCATTTTAAAAAATAATAGATTTAAAAAATATCTATTGTAAAATATTGTGCTTGTAACTATTGAAAAAAGCTCCTTGCTAGCGTTTTGAAAAATACTTGTTGTTTACCCCGCATAGACAAAGCCGTACATCGCTAAAACTTTTGTTCTCGAACTTATGAAAAATAGTTGCAATTTCAATGCAAAACTTACACGTATCCCACGTGCACGCTTCGATGAAAAATACGGCCGGAGACGGAGATAATGACGAGACGCGGAAAAAGTCAGAGCGCGTTCATTCATGCGAAAACTACATCCAGTTGTGATACGTACGTTACTACAAACGCGGAACTGTTTGATTACCTCCTAAGCTCGTAATCCTTTATCTGTTTTACGACGCGACTTTTGCACGATGAAGATTTTTCTGGCATTAAAATGACAAAGGCGCGAAATGGATAATCGTTTACGTCTCTCTTTCAAATTAATCTGATGTTTATGGAACCCTACGTCATGAAAAATTTAAATTATTTAATTTTAGAATTTACTTTGTTTGGAAGACTTTTGGGTGTGCGGTAAACGACGCAATAACTTTTTACAAGGGCATTTTTTAGAAAATTTTAACTGAATTTTAAAGTAATGATAATTATTATTGGTTTAGTTAAATTTAGATGAGTATTTAAAAGTTACATTTTAAAAAATTTACTTTTATTCATATTTTTTACTTGATGTGATATTCAGTATGCAATTGTAAAAATTCCAAATATTCTATACATTTTTTTTTTTGAAAATAAAAATTTTTTCAAAAATCCTTTGAAATTAAAATCTTTAAAATTGACTTGTATGCCCACTAAATTATAAGTGGCTCTTTGAAACTTTACTCAAAATTTTATTTTTGAGTTCAAACTTTACAAATTGTTTCAAAAAATGCTCATAACCAAGCTCTAACAACAAATTCTTTTCTTCTAATTTCTTTACTTTTTTTTTTAATTACACAAACCAAAAAAAAATTTATTTTTTAATTCTTTGAAAATTAAAATAAAAAGTTCATAAGATTTCTCCGTTATTTTAGAAAAATTTAAATTGTTAGTTGACTCAAACTAAAATATCCTTGTCTAACGTTTTAAATTTACTGTTTTTTATTTAAATTTCAAACCAGTAACAGTTTGGAGTATAAATTAAAATTATTCAGTATTAAAATCTCTCGATCTCTCTTCGTACATTATTATTATTTTATTTTTAGCTTAAATTCAACGTTAATTTTAGATAAAATTTTGAAACATATTACATAATAGAAAAAAAAAAAAGAAAAAACTGATGATGATTTTGATTTACAGACGGTTACACGACCCGAGACGTCATTTACAGGTGGAACAGCGCGAGGCAAGTGGTGATAGCTCACGACATGAAGCTCTCGCAGTTCGACCTCGTAGGTAACCCGACGGCGAACTTCACCGACTCGACGTTCTCACAAAGTAAGCCAATTAAGCACCTTTTTCTTGTTCTACCGATAATTTAGACACTTTAGCTCCCGAGTTACAACTTTCATCCGTTCTCGATCGTTTAGCAGTTTTATTTTTTACGACCCACTTCGAGCTGATTTTTACGACGCTCATTATTGCGCTTGCAAGCTTCAAGTGGGTCTTGAAAATACCCCTCGTTGTAATTTTTATTTGTTTTATAGAACAGCATTTATATGTCTCATCTGTGCTCTTACGACAAAAGCAAGTTTCTTTCCCACATACCAACACATCCGCTAAACACTTGAAGCACCGCCCAATCGATACAAGCTCGTTTAATTACAGATCACTTGTGCTCGAAATAGAAGCGCATGAAAAAAAAAAGTTTCATACATACTTCACCTGGAAATCAGATTAAAATAAGTGATGAATTGCCCGTCCTTTGAGAAATAAATAACCAAGCGAAATTGAAATCATAGCCATGGCAGCAGCAGGAGCTAAGAGTATTTATTAACTTATTATTGATCGGAGCTTGCGGTAAATCGAGCAATTACCGTCCTTACTTGACTTTCTCGAAATGTTTGCTTCTGATCGCTGACTCGTGATGTATATAAACGTGTGCGGTTGCATTTTTTCACATTTATTTACTTCGCGTTCTAAAATAAACAAATCTAAATATTTTTTTCTTTTTTTCTAACATTTTTACGGTAATTTTAATGAATGCGGCCAAAGCAATAAAAATTTATTAAAACAAAATTTTAGGACATACATGCATACAATTTCATAGTAAAGAATTTATGCAGGGATTAGAAAATTTTAAACATAAATAATTCATTTTAAAGAATTGAAAAAATGCAATTCATACCATCTGATGAATTCAAGGTGTAAATTTGCGGAGGCTCGCGAAAAGTCGGCTCATTAAAATTAAAATTTTTTCGAAGAATAAACTAAAACTTTCTTTTCTCAAGTTTGAAATAAAGTCATTTACTTTTGAATCCGAAAGAGAAGTTAAGGGAGGAGAGACCTGTACGCAAGGAACATTTTAATTAAAATTCTGGAGCTTCATTGAAATCATCCAGCTGGGAAGTAGTTTCTTCTCCTTGGTGTGCCTTCAGCATTTGAAACTCTTGATTTTCTGTACAACTACGAGTTATCAAAATTAGGCTCCGTCACCGCGAAAACACATTTAAATTCGGCTTCATACAGTAAAAACTTAAAAATTTTAGTACGTTTACTAAAATTATTCAAACTTGATTAAAATTTTCACGAAATCTAATGTTTTGTGGAAAACTAAAACCTACGATTTTCGAATCATTTTGAGCTTGGAGTAGGTGGTTATTTGCCGAATTTAAAAATTTTTAAATTCTTTGAAAAGTGCTTGAAAAATTGACTAATTACTTTAGCATAGTTTCGATTTGAGAATGTTCTCAAGCCTCAGTAGCAAGTGAACTTTCGTCCAGACGAGTTAATGATAATATTTCAAAATATGATTTATAAGTGCGAATTTTCTAACTGCGGTAAAGAATTTAAGTATTACTCATATTATATAATCCACATCCAGATACATACGGGAGAACGTCCGTACACTTGTGAGTTCGAAGGATGTGGACGGAAGTTCACTTATAAATGCGACAAAGAGGAGTACACTAAATCGAAGCATGGGGAAGATAAACCATTTAGTTGCCCCGAATTTAGATCATACTCGTGGCAAGTTAGCTTGCGTAGGCATTTAAAGGACCACAAGGAGCGTGATATAGTTCCTCGAGAGTCTCGATGTCCTTGTCAAAACTGGGTCACTCAGAAAAACGTAGAAGGAAAAGAAAAAAATCACGAATGTAACTTTTGTTTGTCAAATTTTACAACTACACTTAGACTGATTGAGCATATGCAATCAAGCCACTCAAATAAGTACCCCTTCCGGTGTATTTTTAACGGATGCGAGGAAATCTTTTTTACGTATCCGTGTTACAATAGACACTTTTTTGATCACGCGGAAAATAAAGTTGACAAAGAAAAAGAAGAAGAAGAAGATGATGATGATGATGAAGAAGAAGAAATAAACGTAGTGGACTAGTATTGTAATTTAAATTATTTAATTTTTTAAGTTTTTTTAAACAATTTATGATTATTTTTAATATATGTATATATTTTTTAACATTAAATAATTCTTCTTTTATATTTATTGACTTCAAGATTTTGACTGTAATTTGTGATTGTTATGAACATTTTTTTGTGAGTGAGAGAATTCTTTTTATACTGTAAATCATTTATGTTTTAATAAATTAAAGTTTGAACCTTTTTTTCTAATAACTACTGTACATGATGCAATTTTATTTTTCGAACATTAACTTTAATTTATTTTGCAAACCAAGGAAGATATTTATTTTACATCAACACCATACTTAGGGTAGTATATATGGTTTTTTGGATTTAAAACTTATTTACTTGTTCAATTCGAAACCTACGGCTATTTGGTTTCAGAGCTTCAGGGATAATTTATTAATTTATTTATTAAATTCGGATCACGGGTTTTTTGGTTTTTAATGTTAGGTGGATTTATCATTACTTTTTTTATTCATCTGGATAGATTTCTGCACAGACCTGGACAAGCCGTGTCGATGCAAAAATCTCTGTCCCAGTCTTTAATGGAAGTGAAAAAATCGGTGGTGGGGGTAACCTAAACCTACGTAAACGTTAGTAACCTTACCTTCGCTTTACAGTACGTATAGACTACTTACGTGCGGCATCATCGACATTGTTCATTAGTACAGTCGTGTTTAACACGTTGGGCTTCAAGCAGCTTCCCGACAGGGAATTCTAGCCTGGCAGCCCAGCCAATGTGCTTGGCCCCGTACGGGCAGCCACTTCACAGACCGTACGGGGTGCAGTGATGAATTCGAGAAAGCGGGCATGGGGACATAGCGGTTACTTCAGGCCGTAGAAGCTCGACCAAGAGGTTATTTCAGATTGCTAGGGGTTCTGTGTGCTAAGGTTAAAGAACATTCGAATGTTTTTAAAAAAACTGAGTTGATTACAAAATTTGTACGATTGATTCATTTAAGTTCTTTTTATAAATGAATATTTAACCATTCCCCCAAGCTATACAACTCAAAAACGCTGAGCGTTGAATTATTAAAATAAATAAAAAAATTAATGAATGATTCCCCACCACTGAACCCACGGAAGTTTGTGTGAACGAGTTTAATTTTTTACCAAATAAATAACTCCTCAAGCACTGAAGCTTGAAAACCTTGGGAATGCACGTTTCATTTTTGAATAAACTAATGATCCCCCAAGCACCAAACCCACGAAACCCTGGGCGTCTAAGTTTCATTTTTAACTCAATAAATAATCCCCCAAGCAATAATCCTTAGAAGCCCTGGGTGTGCAAGTTTGATTTTTTAATAAACGAAGGATCCCCAAAGCACTAACCCCTGGGCATCCGAGTTTAATTTTTACTTAAATAAATAATCTATCAAGCAATAAACCTTGGAAACTCTGGGAATGCAAGTTTAATTTTTAAATAATTGAATGATCACCCAAGCTTCAAACTAACAATCCCCTGGGCGCCCGATATCAATTTTTAAATGAACAAATAATCCTCCAAGCTCCAAACCCATAATGCCCTAGGCGTCCGAGTTCAATTTTTGAATAAATAAATGATCCCCCAAGCTTCAAACCCACTTATTTAAAAATTGAACTCAAAAGCCCAGGGTTTCGTGGGTTTAGAGCTTGGTGGATCATTTATTTATTAAAAAACTGAATTCGGGAGCCCAGGGTTTCGTGAGTTTAGAGCTTGAGAGATTATTTGTTAATTCAAAAATTTTACTCAGGAGCCCAGGGCATTGTGGGTTTAAAGCTTGGAGGACTGTTTGTTCATTTAAAAATTGAACTCGGAAGCCCAGGGCATTGTGGATTTGAAGCTTGGGGGAACATTAATTTATTCAAAAATTGAACTCAGAAGCCCAGGGTATTGTGGGTTTGAAGCTTGTGGGATCATTTAATTATTTAAAAATTTAACTCAGAAGCCTAGGGTTTTGTGGGTTTAGAGCTTGGCAGATTATTTATGTATTTAAAAATTAAATTTAGGAGCCCAGGGTATTGTGGGTTTGAAGTTTGTGAGATCGTTCATTTATTCAAAAATTTAACTCAGGAGCCCAGGGCATTGTGGGTTTGAAGCTTGGGGGATATTTATTTATTCAAAAATTGAATCTGGAATCCTAGGGTATCGTGTTTTTAAAGCTTGAGAGATTATTTGTTAACTCAAAAATTTTACTCAGGAGCCCAGGGCATTGTGGGTTTAAAGCTTGGGGGATTGTTTGTTCATTTAAAAATTGAACTCAGAAGCCCAGGGTATTGTGGGTTTGAAGCTTGGGGGATCATTCAGTTATTTAAAAATTGAACTCGGAAGCCCAGGGTTTCGTGGGCTTAGAGCTTGTCGGATCATTTATTTATTCAAAAATTAAACTTGCATTCCCAGGGTTTCCAAGGTTCAGGGCTTGGGGTATTATTTAATTAGTTCAAAATTAAACTTGCACGCCCAGGGTTTTGTGGGTTTAGAGCTTGACGGATCATTTATTTATTTAAAAATTAAACTTGCATTCCCAGGGTTTTCAAGGTTCAGGGCTTGGGGTATTATTTAATTAGTTCAAAATTAAACTTGCACGCCCAGGATTTTGTGGGTTTAGAGCTTGGCGGATCATTTATTTATTCAAAAATTAAACTTGTATTCCCAGGGTTTCCAAGGTTCAGGGCTTGGAGTATTATTTAATTAGTTCAAAATTAAACTTGCACGCCCAGAGTTTCGTGGGTTTAGTGCTTGGGGGATTATTTATTTAGTTAAAAATCAAACTCGGACGCCCAGAGTTTTGTTGGTATAGTGCTTAAGAGATGATTCATTGAGTTAGAAATGAAATTTAGACGCCCGAGGTTTCGTTATGGTATAGCTTGGGGGATTATTTATTTAGTTAAAAATTAAACTCAGACACCCAGAGTTTCGTGGGTTTAGTGATTGGGAGATCATTTGTTTATTAAAAAATAAACTTGCCTTCCCAGGGTTTTCAAGGTTTATTGCTTGGGGGATTATTTATTGAGTTAAAAATGAAACTTTGACGCCCTGATGGGTTTCTTGGGTTTAGTTCTTGGGAGATCATTTGTAAATTAATAAATTAAACTTGCATTCCTAGGGTTTTCAAGGTTTAGTGCTTGGTGGATTATTTATTTGGTTAAAAATTAAATTCGTTCACACAAACTTTCGTGGGTTTAGTGGTGGGGGGAATCATTCATTAATTTTTTTATTTATTGAAATAATCCGAACTCTCAGGGTTCTTGAGTTTTACAGCTTGGGGGAATGGTTAAATATTTATTTATGAAAAAAACTTAAATGAATCAATCGTATAAATTTCGTAATACAAATTTTGTAATAAATTTAGTATTTTTAAAAACATTCGAATGTTCTTTAACCTTAGCACACAGAACCCCTCAGCGTTGGTATCGATATTCTGCTCAGGGGACTAAGCTATAAGTTCAGGGCATACTTTTCGACTAAGCATTAGGTTCAGGTTGTTCGGTGGGCTAGTACAGGAATCCCACAAGTTTGACAACCCAATAACGCTGGGTACAGCGATAAATAAATTATTTTTTATAAACAAATAACTAACCAGCAAGCTTCAAACCCCCGTAACGCTGGAAAAAGGATAAATGAATAATTTTTTGTAAACAAATAATTAACCGACGAGCTTTAAACCCCCATAACGCTGGAAAAATTGATAAATAAATTATTTTTTATAAACAAATAACTAACCAGCAAGCTTTAAACCCCCATAACGCTGAAAAATAAGATAAATAAAATATTTTTTTTAAACAAATAACTAACCAGCATGGTTGAAACCCCTGTAACGCTGGGATATAGATAAATAAATAGTTTTTATAAACAAATAAGTAACCAGCAATCTTGAAACTGCTGTAACGCTGGAAAAATAGATAAATAAATATTTTTTTATAAACAATTAAATAAACCGACAAGCTCTAAACCCCGTAACGCTGGGGAGAGCGATAAATACATAATTTTTTATAAACAATTAAATAAACCAACAAGCTCTCAAACCCCAAAACGCTGGGGAGAGCGATACATAAATTATTTTTTATAAACAATTAAATAAACCGCCAAGCTCTAGACCCCCAAAACGCTGGGGAGAGCGATAAATAAATTATTCTTTATAAACAATTAAATAAACCACCAAGCTCTAAACCCCCAAAACGCTGGGGAAAGCGATAAATTAATTATTTTTTATAATAATATTTGATAAATTAATATTTTTAGAGCTTGGTGGCTTATTTAATTGTTTATAAGAAATAATTTATTTATCGCTTTCCCCAGCATTATGGGAGTTTAGAGCTTGTCGGTTTATTTGATTGTTTATAAAAAATTATGTATTTATCGCTCTTTCCAGCGTTATGGGGGTTTAGAGCTTGGCAGTTTAATTAATTGTTTATAAAAAATTATGTATTTATCGCTCTCCCCATTGTTTTGGGGGCTGAGAGCTTGGCGGTTTATTTAATTATTTAAAAAAAATAATTTATTTATCGCTCTCCCCAGCGTTATATGGGTTTAAAGCTTGGCGGTTTATTAAATTGTTTATAAAAAATTATGTATTTATCTCTCTCCCCAGCGTTATTGGGTTTAGAGCTTGTCAGTTTATTTAATTGTTTATAAAAAATAATGTATTTACCTCCCTCCCCAGCGTTATGGGGGTTTAGAGCTTGGCGGTTTAATCAATTGTTTATAAAAAATTATGTATTTATCGCTCTCCCCAGCGTTATTGGGGCTTAAAGCTTGGCGGTTTATTTAATTGTTTATAAAAAATTATGTACACGGAGGGAACAGATGCGAGAATCTGCCGTGTGGAGGAACACGGTAAAGTTTCATGTTAAGGTAGCCTGTAAAGTTACTGTAAGCGTCACGTCAGAATACCGTGTGTTTGCAATAGCGTAGAATTACCGTGAGCCTTATGAAAAAACTTTGAGGCGCTACGGTACCGCCAAATTAAGCTCCGCCCACTTTCTCGCATTGAGTTTACGATACGCGGAATGAAAATTAATGAAAATTTTAAGCGTCCTTAATGAAATTATTCAAAAGATTACAATTTTTAATTAGACTAATAAGTTTATGATAAAGCGCAGAGCCGGCCTTAGGCTCGTTAGCGCCCCTGGGAAAAAAGATTTTTGGCGCCCCTAATAAAAATTAAGTTTGCAGTTTTTTGGTAGTTAATAATTGATTTTGTCAGACTTTAATTGAAAACGAAATTCATTTTATTTAAAATATTTACATTTTTTCTACGTAAAAAAATACAAATTATATTTATTATAATCAATCGTTGATCCACAGGTGTAAAAAAACAGATCGGCTATTCCCCAAGCTCTAAACCCCCAAAACCCTGGGTGCCCGAGTTCAACAAAAAAACAGATCGGCTATTCCCCAAGCTCTAAACCCCCAAAACCCTGGGCGCCCGAGGTCAATAAATGAACTGATCAGCTATCCCCCAAGCTCTGAACCCCCAAGACCCTGGGCGCCCTGGTCAACGAAAAAACTGATCAGTTATCCTCCAAGCTCCAAATCTCCAAGACCCTGGGCGCCTTGGTCAACAAAAAAACAGATCGGCTATCCCCCAAGCTCTAAACCCCCGAATCCCTGGGTGCCCGAGTTCAACAAAAAAACTTATGGGCTGTCCCCCAAGCTCTAAACTCCCAAAACCCTGGGTGCCCGAGTTCCAAAAATATGAGTGCATTTTAGTTAACGAAATAAATAATTTTGTAACGATACCTAATTATGCTGCACTGGTGCAATCATATCATAAAGTTGTAAATCAGAAACTTTTAACTCCAAAATAGCGTGGTTAATTAGAAAAACGCTATAAGTTTTTACTTATTGTTTAACTCTTCATTTGCAACATTATCAACAAATTTTTTTTTCTTAGATATAAATGAAATGCTTGTAAGAATGAGACACATTTCGAGAAAAGTGTAAAAATTTTCGTTTGTTTATTGGTTATTTATTTTTTCTTATCATTTTGTAATATTTTCAAGTATTGTAAATAAAAGTACACCACAACCTTTGTGTGGAACAAAAATAAAAAACATTTTTTTATGGACTTGATATTCAAATATAAAGTACGCTTAACTTCAAAAATTATTCCACTCGGTAACCAGAGTTTGATGAGGTTTAGAGCTTGGGAGATAACTTATCAGTTTTTTCGTTGACCTAGGGCGCCCAAGGTTTTGGGGGTTCAGAGCTTGGGGGATGGCTGATCAGTTCATTTATTGAACGCGACACCCAAGGTTTTGGGGGTTCAGAGCTTGAGGGATAGCTGATCAGTTCATTTAAATTTCAAAAAATTTTTTTTATCACTGACCCTTGAACGGCGCCCCTGGGCTTCGCCCAGGTTCGCTCCCCCCTAAGGCCGGCTCTGATAAAGCGTAATGGATCACACCGTAGTAGCTTGGATGCACTTGAGTTAAGGGAGTGTAGGTTTTGGGTTCATTTTCACAATCATCCATTTTTATTGCAACTTATAGTTATTAATATTAAAAAGCAAAAACATGCAGCTGTAGAAAATAAATTAGTATTGTTATCAAGTTTCTAACCTATAAATCATCATTTAATCAATTACAATCACATTACTTTAACTGCTAATATAATTTATAAAACTAACCTTTTCACGAAGTCCTTGTTTTTATGACACTGAGATTTCTTTCAATCACGCAATAAACACATGGATTTTTACAAAAATTTACTTGATAAAGGGTACGTGTAAAGTTTTAATGAAAAATTCGACCACGTGCAAAAGTGGGCGGAGCCTAATTTGGCGGTACCGTGGCGCCTCAAAGTTTTTTCGTAAGGCTCACGGTAATTCTACGCTATTGCAAATACACGGTATTCTGACGTGACGCTAACAGTAACTTTACGCGCAACCTTAACACGAAACTTTGCCGTGTCCCTCCACACGGCAGATGCTCGCATCTGTTCCCTCCGTGTATTTATCTCTCTCCCCAGCGTTACACTATAGACGAAAATGCTGATTTTTCGGCAAAAATAAGCTGACGAAGACGATCGCACGAACAGGAAAATGTAATATATCAATTTTTTCTTCATGTAATTATCTACAAGAATAGAGGTACATACCATTGAAAAGTGACGATTAAATCCTTGTTTTTTAAGCCAAAAGTTGAAAAAAATGAAAAAAAACGAGTTTTTTCAAGTTTTTGCTAGTATTTTAAAACGAGCTCGCACTTTTTTGACTTTTTTAGATGTACCAGGATTGTGTATTTTTTTATTACGAACACGAATCTGGGATTTAAATTACGAAAAAATCCATTAGTACCCCTTAAAAATTGAAAAAAACCAAAATTTTTACCCAAATTGAGATGTTTTTTTTACTTTATCGAACATTTTAGAAACTACACAAACTTTTTTAATTTTCTAGATGTACCAGGATTGTGTATTTTTTTATCACAAACACGAATCTGGGATTTAAATTACGAAAAAATCCATTAGTACCCCTTAAAAATTGAAAAAACCAAAATTTTTACCCAAATTTTGATGTTTTTTTTACTTTATCGATCATTTTAGAAACTACACAAACTTTTTTAATTTTTTAGATGTACCAGGATTGTGTATTTTTTTATCACAAACACGAATCCGGGATTCAAATTACGAAAAAATCCATTAGTACCCCTTAAAAATTGATTGAAATTCGTGGAATTGTATGGTTAACGCGGTATAGCAAACATATCCCGCGGGGCGACTATCGAGATGTAGATTTCTTATACTTTGTGTTATTCTTCACGTTCGATTTACGTATTTTCGGTTAAGAACTTTTAGTTCTGGCAAGATATTTTTTCTTATGTTTAGCGAACATATTTTTATACCTCATATTTAAAAAATTTATTTTAACTAAAATTTTTTTTTATTTTGCTCATTAAGAGGTATTACTTTAAACGAAATGTTGAATTCAAAGGGGTACTTATAGATTTTTTCGTAATTTAAATCCCGGATTCGTGTTCGTGATAAAAAAATACACAATCCTGGTACTTCGAAAAAGTTAAAAAAGTTTGTGTAGTTATTAAAATAATCGTTAAAGTAAAAAAAAAAACATCAAAATTTGGGTAAAAATTTTGGTTTTTTTCAATTTTTAAGGGGTACTAATGGATTTTTTCGTAATTTAAATCCCAGATTCGTGTTTGTGATGAAAAAATACACAATCCTGGTACATCGAAAAAGTTAAAAAAGTTTGTGTAGTTTTTAAAATAATCGATAAAGTAAAAAAAAACATCAAAATTTGGGTAAAAATTTTGGTTTTTTCAATTTTTAAGGGGTACTAATGGATTTTTTCGTAATTTAAATCCCGGATTCACGTTCGTGATAAAAAAATACACAATCCTGGTACATCTAAAAAATTAAAAAAGTTTGTGTAGTTTCTAAAATGATCGATAAAGTAAAAAAACATCAAAATTTGGGTAAAAATTTTGGTTTTTTCAATTTTCAAGGGGTACTAATGGATTTTTTCGTAATTTAAATCCCAGATTCGTGTTCGTGATAAAAAAATACACAATCCTGGTGCATCTTAAAACGTCAAAAAAGTGCGAGCTCATTTTAAAATACTAGCAAAAACTTGAAAAAACTCGTTTTTTTCATTTTTTTCAACTTTCGGCTGAAAAAACAAGGATTTAATCGTCACTTTTTCATGGTTTGTACCTCTATTCATGTAGATAATCACATGAAGAAAAAATTGATACATTACATTTTCCTGTTCGTGCGATCGTCTTCGTCAGCTTATTTTTGCCGAAAAATCAGCATTTTCGTCTATAGTGCGTTATGGGGGTTTAGAGCTTGGCAGTTTAATTAATTGTTTGAAAAAAAAAATTTATTTATCGCTCTCCCCAGCGTTATTGGGGTTTAAAGCTTGGCGGTTTATTAAATTGTTTATAAAAAATTATGTATTTATCTCTCTCCCCAGTGTAATTGGGTTTAGAGCTTGTCAGTTTATTTAATTGTTTATAAAAAATAATGTATTTATCTCTCTCCCCAGCGTTATGGGGGTTGAGAGCTTGGCGGTTTAATTAATTGTTTATAAAAAATTATGTATTTATCTCTCTCCCCAGCGTTATGGGGGTTGAGAGCTTGGTGGTTTAATTAATTGTTTATAAAAAATTATGTATTTATCTCTCTCCCGAGCGTTATTGGGGTTTAGAGCTTGTCAGTTTATTTAATTGTTTATAAAAAATTATGTATTTATCGCTCTCCCCAGCATCATGGGGGTTTAGAGCTTGGCGGCTTAATTAATTGTTTATAAAAAATTATGTATTTTTCGCTCTCCCCATTGTTTTGGGGGCTTAGAGCTTGGCGGTTTATTTAATTATTTAAAAAAAAAAATTTATTTATCGCTCTCCCCAGCGTTATTGGGGTTTAAAGCTTGGCGGTTTATTAAATTGTTTATAAGAAATTATGTATTTATCTCTCCCCAGCGTTATTGGGTTTCGAGCTTGTCAGTTTATTTAATTGTTTATAAAAAATAATGTATTTATCTCTCTCCCCAGCGTTATGGGGGTTTAGAGCTTGGCGGTTTAATTAATTGATTATAAAAAATTATGTATTTATCGCTCTCCCCAGCGTTATTGGGGCTTAAAGCTTGGCGGTTTATTTCATTGTTTATAAAAAATTATGTACTTATCTCTCTCCCCAGCGTTATTGGGGTTTAGAGCTTGTCAGTTTATTTAATTGTTTATAAAAAATTATGTATTCATCGCTCTCCTAATTGTTTTGGGGGCTTAGAGCTTGGCGGTTTATTTAATTATTTAAAAAAAATAATTTATTTATCGCTCTCCCCAGCGTTATTGGGGTTTAAAGCTTGGCAGTTTATTAAATTGTTTATAAAAAATTATGTATTTATCTCTCTCCCCAGCGTTATTGGGTTTAGAGCTTGTCAGTTTATTTAATTGTTTATAAAAAATAATGTATTTATCTCTCTCCCCAGCGTTATGGGGGTTGAGAGCTTGGCGGTTTAATTAATTGTTTATAAAAAATTATGTATTTTTCTCTCTCCCCAGCGTTATGGGGGTTGAGAGCTTGGCGGTTTAATTAATTGTTTATAAAAAATTATGTATTTATCTCTCTCCCGAGCGTTATTGGGGTTTAGAGCTTGTCAGTTTATTTAATTGTTTATAAAAAATTATGTATTTATCGCTCTCCCCAGCGTTATTGGGGCTTAAAGCTTGGCGGCTTAATTAATTGTTTATAAAAAATTATGTATTTTTCGCTCTCCCCATTGTTTTGGGGGCTTAGAGCTTGGCGGTTTATTTAATTATTTAAAAAAAAAAATTTATTTATCGCTCTCCCCAGCGTTACTGGGGTTTAAAGCTTGGCGGTTTATTAAATTGTTTATAAAAAATTATGTATTTATCTCTCTCCCGAGCGTTATTGGGGTTTAGAGCTTGTCAGTTTATTTAATTGTTTATAAAAAATTATGTATTTATCGCTCTCCCCAGCATCATGGGGGTTTAGAGCTTGGCGGCTTAATTAATTGTTTATAAAAAATTATGTTTTTTTCGCTCTCCCCATTGTTTTGGGGGCTTAGAGCTTGGCGGTTTATTTAATTATTTAAAAAAAAAAATTTATTTATCGCTCTCCCCAGCGTTATTGGGGTTTAAAGCTTGGCGGTTTATTAAATTGTTTATAAGAAATTATGTATTTATCTCTCCCCAGCGTTATTGGGTTTCGAGCTTGTCAGTTTATTTAATTGTTTATAAAAAATAATGTATTTATCTCTCTCCCCAGCGTTATGGGGGTTTAGAGCTTGGCGGTTTAATTAATTGATTATAAAAAATTATGTATTTATCGCTCTCCCCAGCGTTATTGGGGCTTAAAGCTTGGCGGTTTATTTCATTGTTTATAAAAAATTATGTACTTATCTCTCTCCCCAGCGTTATTGGGGTTTAGAGCTTGTCAGTTTATTTAATTGTTTATAAAAAATTATGTATTCATCGCTCTCCTAATTGTTTTGGGGGCTTAGAGCTTGGCGGTTTATTTAATTATTTAAAAAAAATAATTTATTTATCGCTCTCCCCAGCGTTATTGGGGTTTAAAGCTTGGCAGTTTATTAAATTGTTTATAAAAAATTATGTATTTATCTCTCTCCCCAGCGTTATTGGGTTTAGAGCTTGTCAGTTTATTTAATTGTTTATAAAAAATAATGTATTTATCTCTCTCCCCAGCGTTATGGGGGTTGAGAGCTTGGCGGTTTAATTAATTGTTTATAAAAAATTATGTATTTTTCTCTCTCCCCAGCGTTATGGGGGTTGAGAGCTTGGCGGTTTAATTAATTGTTTATAAAAAATTATGTATTTATCTCTCTCCCGAGCGTTATTGGGGTTTAGAGCTTGTCAGTTTATTTAATTGTTTATAAAAAATTATGTATTTATCGCTCTCCCCAGCGTTATTGGGGCTTAAAGCTTGGCGGCTTAATTAATTGTTTATAAAAAATTATGTATTTTTCGCTCTCCCCATTGTTTTGGGGGCTTAGAGCTTGGCGGTTTATTTAATTATTTAAAAAAAAAAATTTATTTATCGCTCTCCCCAGCGTTACTGGGGTTTAAAGCTTGGCGGTTTATTAAATTGTTTATAAGAAATTATGTATTTATCTCTCCCCAGCGTTATTGGGTTTAGAGCTTGTCAGTTTATTTAATTGTTTATAAAAAATAATGTTTTTATCTCTCTCCCCAGCGTTATGGGGGTTTAGAGCTTGGCGGTTTAATTAATTGTTTATAAAAAATTATGTATTTATCGCTCTCCCCAGCGTTATTGGGGCTTAAAGCTTGGCGGTTTATTTAATTGTTTATAAAAAATTATGTACTTATCTCTCTCCCCAGCGTTATTGGGGTTTAGAGCTTGTCAGTTTATTTAATTGTTTATAAAAAATTATGTATTCATCGCTCTCCCAATTGTTTTGGGGGCTTAGAGCTTGGCGGTTTATTTAATTATTTAAAAAAAATAATTTATTTATCGCTCTCCCCAGCGTTATTGGGGTTTAAAGCTTGGCAGTTTATTAAATTGTTTATAAAAAATTATGTATTTATCTCTCTCCCCAGCGTTATTGGGTTTAGAGCTTGTCAGTTTATTTAATTGTTTATAAAAAATAATGTATTTATCTCTCTCCCCAGCGTTATGGGGGTTGAGAGCTTGGCGGTTTAATTAATTGTTTATAAAAAATTATGTATTTATCTCTCTCCCCAGCGTTATGGGGGTTGAGAGCTTGGCGGTTTAATTAATTGTTTATAAAAAATTATGTATTTATCTCTCTCCCGAGCGTTATTGGGGTTTAGAGCTTGTCAGTTTATTTAAATGTTTATAAAAAATTATGTATTTATCGCTCTCCCCAGCGTTATTGGGGCTTAAAGCTTGGCGGCTTAATTAATTGTTTATAAAAAATTATGTATTTTTCGCTCTCCCCATTGTTTTGGGGGCTTAGAGCTTGGCGGTTTATTTAATTATTTAAAAAAAAAAATTTATTTATCGCTCTCCCCAGCGTTACTGGGGTTCAAAGCTTGGCGGTTTATTAAATTGTTTATAAGAAATTATGTATTTATCTCTCCCCAGCGTTATTGGGTTTAGAGCTTGTCAGTTTATTTAATTGTTTATAAAAAATAATGTTTTTATCTCTCTCCCCAGCGTTATGGGGGTTTAGAGCTTGGCGGTTTAATTAATTGTTTATAAAAAATTATGTATTTATCGCTCTCCCCAGCGTTATTGGGGCTTAAAGCTTGGCGGTTTATTTAATTGTTTATAAAAAATTATGTATTTATCGCTCTCCCCAGCGTCATGGGGGTTTAGAGCTTGGCGGCTTAATTAATTGTTTATAAAAAATTATGTATTTTTCACTCTCCCCATTGTTTTGGGGGCTTAGAGCTTGGCGGTTTATTTAATTATTTAAAAAAAAAAATTTATTTATCGCTCTCCCCAGCGTTATTGGGGTTTAAAGCTTGGCGGTTTATTAAATTGTTTATAAGAAATTATGTATTTATCTCTCCCCAGCGTTATTGGGTTTCGAGCTTGTCAGTTTATTTAATTGTTTATAAAAAATAATGTATTTATCTCTCTCCCCAGCGTTATGGGGGTTTAGAGCTTGGCGGTTTAATTAATTGATTATAAAAAATTATGTATTTATCGCTCTCCCCAGCGTTATTGGGGCTTAAAGCTTGGCGGTTTATTTCATTGTTTATAAAAAATTATGTACTTATCTCTCTCCCCAGCGTTATTGGGGTTTAGAGCTTGTCAGTTTATTTAATTGTTTATAAAAAATTATGTATTCATCGCTCTCCTAATTGTTTTGGGGGCTTAGAGCTTGGCGGTTTATTTAATTATTTAAAAAAAATAATTTATTTATCGCTCTCCCCAGCGTTATTGGGGTTTAAAGCTTGGCAGTTTATTAAATTGTTTATAAAAAATTATGTATTTATCTCTCTCCCCAGCGTTATTGGGTTTAGAGCTTGTCAGTTTATTTAATTGTTTATAAAAAATAATGTATTTATCTCTCTCCCCAGCGTTATGGGGGTTGAGAGCTTGGCGGTTTAATTAATTGTTTATAAAAAATTATGTATTTTTCTCTCTCCCCAGCGTTATGGGGGTTGAGAGCTTGGCGGTTTAATTAATTGTTTATAAAAAATTATGTATTTATCTCTCTCCCGAGCGTTATTGGGGTTTAGAGCTTGTCAGTTTATTTAATTGTTTATAAAAAATTATGTATTTATCGCTCTCCCCAGCGTTATTGGGGCTTAAAGCTTGGCGGCTTAATTAATTGTTTATAAAAAATTATGTATTTTTCGCTCTCCCCATTGTTTTGGGGGCTTAGAGCTTGGCGGTTTATTTAATTATTTAAAAAAAAAAATTTATTTATCGCTCTCCCCAGCGTTACTGGGGTTTAAAGCTTGGCGGTTTATTAAATTGTTTATAAGAAATTATGTAGTTTTCTCTCCCCAGCGTTATTGGGTTTAGAGCTTGTCAGTTTATTTAATTGTTTATAAAAAATAATGTTTTTATCTCTCTCCCCAGCGTTATGGGGGTTTAGAGCTTGGCGGTTTAATTAATTGTTTATAAAAAATTATGTATTTATCGCTCTCCCCAGCGTTATTGGGGCTTAAAGCTTGGCGGTTTATTTAATTGTTTATAAAAAATTATGTACTTATCTCTCTCCCCAGCGTTATTGGGGTTTAGAGCTTGTCAGTTTATTTAATTGTTTATAAAAAATTATGTATTCATCGCTCTCCCAATTGTTTTGGGGGCTTAGAGCTTGGCGGTTTATTTAATTATTTAAAAAAAATAATTTATTTATCGCTCTCCCCAGCGTTATTGGGGTTTAAAGCTTGGCAGTTTATTAAATTGTTTATAAAAAATTATGTATTTATCTCTCTCCCCAGCGTTATTGGGTTTAGAGCTTGTCAGTTTATTTAATTGTTTATAAAAAATAATGTATTTATCTCTCTCCCCAGCGTTATGGGGGTTGAGAGCTTGGCGGTTTAATTAATTGTTTATAAAAAATTATGTATTTATCTCTCTCCCCAGCGTTATGGGGGTTGAGAGCTTGGCGGTTTAATTAATTGTTTATAAAAAATTATGTATTTATCTCTCTCCCGAGCGTTATTGGGGTTTAGAGCTTGTCAGTTTATTTAAATGTTTATAAAAAATTATGTATTTATCGCTCTCCCCAGCGTTATTGGGGCTTAAAGCTTGGCGGCTTAATTAATTGTTTATAAAAAATTATGTATTTTTCGCTCTCCCCATTGTTTTGGGGGCTTAGAGCTTGGCGGTTTATTTAATTATTTAAAAAAAAAAATTAATTTATCGCTCTCCCCAGCGTTACTGGGGTTCAAAGCTTGGCGGTTTATTAAATTGTTTATAAGAAATTATGTATTTATCTCTCCCCAGCGTTATTGGGTTTAGAGCTTGTCAGTTTATTTAATTGTTTATAAAAAATAATGTTTTTATCTCTCTCCCCAGCGTTATGGGGGTTTAGAGCTTGGCGGTTTAATTAATTGTTTATAAAAAATTATGTATTTATCGCTCTCCCCAGCGTTATTGGGGCTTAAAGCTTGGCGGTTTATTTAATTGTTTATAAAAAATTATGTACTTATCTCTCTCCCCAGCGTTATTGGGGTTTAGAGCTTGTCAGTTTATTTAATTGTTTATAAAATTTATGTATTCATCGCTCTCCCAATTGTTTTGGGAGCTTAGAGCTTGGCGGTTTATTTAATTGTTTATAAAAAATTATGTACTTATCTCTCTCCCCAGCGTTATTGGGGCTTAGAGCTTGTTAGTTTATTTAATTGTTTATAAAAAATTATGTATTCATCGCTCTCCGCAGCGTTATGGGGGTTTAGAGCTTGGCGGTCTAATTAATTGTTTATAAAAAATTATGTATTTATCACTCTCCCCAGTGTTATTGGGGCTTCAAGCTTGGCGGTTTATTTAATTGTTTATAAAAAATTATTTATTTATCGCTCTCCCCAGCGTTATTGGGTTTAGAGCTTGTCAGTTTATATAATTGTTTATAAAAAATAATGTAGTTATCTCTCTCCCCAGCGCTATTGGGGTTTAGAGCTTGTCAGTTTATTTAATTGTTTATAAAAAAATTTGTATTTATCGCTCTCCCCAGCGTTATGGGGGTTTAGAGCTTGGCGGTTTATTTAATTATTTAAAAAAAATAATTTATTTATCATTCTCCCCAGCGTTATCGAGTTTAGAGCTTGTCAGTTTATTAAATTGCTTATAAAAAATTATGTATTTATCTCTCTCCCCAGCGTTATGGGGGTTTAGAGCTAGGCGGTATAATTAATTGTTTATAAAAAATTATGTATTCATCGCTCTCCCCAGCGTTATTGGGGCTTAAAGCTTGGCGGTTTATTTAATTGTTTATAAAAAATTATGTACTTATCTCTCTCCCCAGCGTTATTGGGGTTTAGAGCTTGTCAGTTTATTTAATTGTTTATAAAAAATTATGTACTTATCTCTCTCCCCAGCGTTATGGGGGTTTAGAGCTTGGCGGTCTAATTAATTGTTTATAAAAAATTATGTATTTATCACTCTCCCCAGTGTTATTGGGGCTTAAAGCTTGGCGGTTTATTTAATTGTTTATAAAAAATTATGTATTTATCGCTCTCCCAATTGTTTTGGGGGCTTAGAGCTTGGCGGTTTATTTAATTATTTAAAAAAAATAATTTATTTATCGCTCTCCCCAGCGTTATTGGGGTTTAAAGCTTGGCGGTTTATTAAATTGTTTATAAAAAATTATGTATTTATCTCTCTCCCCAGCGTTATTGGGTTTAGAGCTTGTCAGTTTATATAATTGTTTATAAAAAAAAATGTATTTATCTCGCTCCCCAGCGCTATTGGGGTTTAGAGCTTGTCAGTTTATTTAATTGTTTATAAAAAAATTTGTATTTATCGCTCTCCCCAGCGTTATGGGGGTTTAGAGCTTGGCGGTTTAATTAATTGTTTATAAAAAATTATGTATTTATCGCTCTCCCCATTGTTTTGGGGGCTTAGAGCTTGGCGGTTTTTTTTAATTATTTAAAAAAAATAATTTATTTATCGCTCTCCCCAGCGTTATTGGGGTTTAAAGCTTGGCGGTTTAAAAAAATTGTTTATAAGAAATTAGGTATTTATCTCTCTCTCCAGCGTTATTGAGTTTAGAGCTTGTCAGTTTATTTAATTGTTTATAAAAAATAATGTATTTATCTCTCTCCCCAGCGTTATGGGGGTTTGAAGCTTGGTGGTTTAATTAATTGTTTATAAAAAATTATGTATTTATCGCTGTCCCTAGCGTTATTTGGGCTTAAAGCTTGGCGGTTTATTTAATTGTTTATAAAAAATTATGTACTTATCTCTCTCCCCAGCGTTATTGGGGTTTAAAGCTTGGCGGTCCATTTAATTGTTTATAAAAAATTATGTACTAATCGCTCTCCCCAGCGTCATTGGGGCTTAGAGCTTGTCAGTTTATTTAATTGTTTATAAAAAATTATGTATTTATCGCTCTCCCCAGCGTTATGGGGCTTAGAGCTAGCGGTTTATTCAATTGTTTATAAAAAATAATTTATTTATCGCTCTCCCCAGCTTTATGGGGGTTTAGAGCTTGTCGGTTTATTTAATTGTTTATAAAAAATTATTTATTCATCGCTCTCCCCAGCGTTATGGGGGCTTAGAGCTTGTCGGTTTATTTAATTGTTTATAAAAAATAATTTATTAATCGCTTTTTCCAGCGTCATTGGGGCTTAGAGCTTGGCGGTTTTTTTAATTGTTTATAAAAAAATATTTATTTATCTATTTTTCTAGCGTTACAGGGGTTGCAAGCTTGCTGATTACTTATTTGTTCATAAAAAATAATTTATTTATCTATTTTTCTAGTGTTATGGGGGTTTAAAGCTCGTCGGTTAATTATTTATTTATAAAAAAATATTTATTTATCCTTCTTTCCAGAGTTACGGGGGTTTGAAGCTTGCTGGTTAGTTATTTGGTTATAAAAAATAATTTATTTATCGCTGTACCCAGCGTTATTGTCAAACTTGTGGGATTCCTGTACTAGCCAACCGAACAACCTGAACCTAATGCTTGGTCGAAAAGTATGCTCTGAACATATAGCTTAGTCCCCTGAGCAGAATATCGATACCAACGCTGGAACCCCTAGCAATCTGAAATAACCTCTTGGTCGAGCTTCTACGGTCTGAAGTAACCGCTATGTCCCCATGTCCGCTTTCTCGAATTCATCACTGACGGGGTGTAACGCGGCTAGAGCCTGGCAGCCCCATCGTGCTTAGAGCACTATTCCGCGTTCTACAAAAAAACAAAAACAAAAATCGAAAAAAGGGCTTTGAAGCACCCTTGCAAAAAGTAGCAACAAGAGCGCTACAAAGTCCTTTTTTCGATTATTGTTTTTGTTTTTTTTTTAATGCGGAATAATAACTGCCGTCGAGCATGAGGCTAGTAGGTTACATCTTCACCAAAAATGCGGCACTGCACATGCGCGCGCGGTCACGCTGCTATCCCTGACCCCTGTCATTAGGTACCTACTGATCATGTAGATATTATGATTGTCTTTTAAAATATTTAATGTTTGTTTGGTTAATTTGCATGAAATTAACTTAAATAAAAAAAAAATACTAATCAGTGCTACTGATATGTATAAATAAGAATAAGATTCTTTTGTAACTTGTTTCATTTCTAACCTTATTTCTTCATTTAAAAAATTTTATTAAAGAATTTATGTTTAATTATAACAACTTGTTTAGCATCAGAATCCATCTAAAGTAAAAAAAATAATAAAAAAATAAATAAATAAATTTCCTAACCACAAACATTAATTTTTTTTGAACATTCTTTCATATAAATACGATTAATGACCTTTGGAATGTGTAATTAACGATTTATTATTAATACTTAACTTTGTTGAAAATATTTAATTCAAGTGTCAACACAAGCCGATTACAATAACGAATGACGTAAATAAGCACATACAAGTCCTACGAATAGAGTTGTATATCTATATATAGTGGCAAACCGGGGAGCCCGTACTGGGCCCGGCCACCGCCGCGTTTCTTTTTTGCGGTTTTTAGGGGTTCAGCCCGGTCATGCCCCGTTCGGGCAGCAGGGCAGCCCGTACGGGCCCAGGCTCCAGCCCGCACAGCAATTCCCTGTCGGGTTAGTACTGTTGAATTGTATTTGTGCACAGTGTTACGTAATATTTTTTAACTTTTCATTTTCTGTTTTAATTGATTTTATAAAATGCATTTTATTGAATGGGGTGATTTTTACACTGACTTGTATGAACATATACGATTAGCAGCGACTCTGAGCCACGAACGAGAAGTGCTGGATATTCTCGAGCTACTATCAACGGATTTGAAAGAACCTGAATTTACTTACATGATGGCAGTGTTAATGTTCGAAGTTGAAATTGCGAATAGAAATGAAGAAGTTACTGTTGGTCTGCTTTTTAATTTTATTTCTAACTTTGACCAAGACTTTGCAAATAATATTGATAAATACCACGCGGTATTCAATGGTGATGTGCGTTTAGTCAAATCTTTTTTTAATGATGCGAATTCGCATAGCGAAAAATTTCCCTCGGAATGGAATCTTTATTTGATGGTCAGTTGTCTCTTTTATAAAAAAGATAATCTTCGAGCTCGCAAAGAAATATTGGAGCTGTTCATTCGGCATGGCTTGGTTACTGCTTATAACGAGAGTGAATACGGGCATAATATTTTGCACAGGTTAGTACAATTGGAATATTACGACCGAAGCTGCTGTTTTATCGAGATTGCCAAAATTCTTTTGAATTCTGGAATCTCGATTTTCGAGCATGACGAGAATGGTGATTCTTTATTGGATTACTGTATTTTGAAGAAAGATACCTGGTTGATATCCTTTCTCTTGCAAGAAGGGTACGACATAAACCAGAGTAATGACGAGGGAAGTACATTATTTAAAACGGTCAATTATACAAATGATATTTATTTGGTTGAGTTTCTTATATCAGAAGGGGCAGATGTAAACGCCAAAAATAAATTAGGATATATAGCATTGCACGAAGCAGCTTGTTCAGCGAAAGATGAAATGATAAGTCTTTTGATACGCAAAGGTTCTAACATCAGTTTAGAAAATTCCAGAAAAGTCATTCCATTAATGGATATAAATAATCCGAGTTTTATAAATTTTGAATATCGAATGCCTTATACGAAAGACTATAATCGGTGTTTAATTCTCTTTGTCAAGGAATATTCGAAGCTGAGTTTTGAAAATATTCCGATATCGAAAAAAGAAATAGATTTTTTACAATTGAAGGCTCCAGAACATTATCAAAAATGTTTGAATGAACTCTCAGAAATGGCTCGTACAAAATTTCATGCTTCTCATTCGATGTATTCGTTGCTCAAGAAATCATTGAAAATTGAAAAATTAGTTTTTTTAACAAACAATGAAGAGCTTGAAACCAAATTTAATGAAAACTTAACAAAATTAACTTATGACCGGGAAGATTTAAAATTGTCTTGGTTAGAAGCTGTCAAATTCAGGGAAATATTTGAATCCAAGTATGATGTTCTACGTTTAACATTCAATTACTTTTTACCTGATGTTGTGATAAGAAAGTTGGCAAAATATCTCTTATCTTACTCCGACTGGGATGATTTTCCCTGCTGTCACAGTAAATAGTGCTTCCTGGTGCCAAGAGGTGCGGACAAAAGTATACACTCTAACTCAACTTGGTAGCTGAATGGGAAGGTCTCAGATCACATGAAATTGTCGTTAAATGTTGTAAACTATTATCGTAAGACTATTAATCATGTACCATTAAACTTGGTATAAAAAATGGTTATCATTTCAGTCAATAACAATGAAGTACTTTATGTAAATGCTCTTTTCTGGTGTAAACTATATTAAGATTAGGTTGATACATCAAATTATCAGACTACGTTTTTTTTATGGAAATAATTATACCCACTCGTTAATTCTGCTCTTGTATGTACATACAAAATTTTTCTGTTTTCAAATTTAATTTTTCAAAGGTAATTAGAGTAATTTTTGATATTATAAAATTTGTATTTATTTTTAAAAGTTTAACGCCGCATATCCTTGATTTAAAGAAAAAATGTTTATTTGATTTATAAGTATAAAAATAAATAACTTTTTTCTTTATGCCTCTTAACATTAAAAAAACCTTTTCTTTTAAAAACCTCCACTTAGAATCTTAAAAACGAGGAGAAACTTATTTTTCTTCTATCAATTGAACTTTTTAATATATAACTTATTTTTCTCTATATAAAAAAAAAAAAAATCGAAAATTTATTTAGAAAATTAAAAATTGTTTTCATAATAATAATTTTCCGTGGTATTTATTGAATTTATATCTTAGAAATTGAGATTATAAAAAAAATCAACCCCACATCATCAATAAAATTCCAAAATCATTACATCAACATTTTTATTATTTTGTATGAAAGTCGACGCTAAAGTAGGACACCGAAAATAATCCAGCCTCCTTACCCAGGGGGTAAAACGTTTTGGAGCCGCAAACAAACTTAAAGCTTTTATTGACAATTTCCTCGTCTCGGAAAGCGCGTCGTCGCGTCCTTACTTATATAAGCGCGAGAAGGGCAAACAGTCAAAAGCACGAAGCGGCTCTAACGATTCTCCCCGGTGCGACCGGAAGGACGCTGCTAATTTTCATCGCGATTTAATGAAGGCTGCTGCTGCTGCTGCTGTGATATTTTGAAAGAGTTTTGTGCTCTGCCCGCGCTCGAGCTTATTGCGGTTTCGTGAATGGCTCGAGATTTTTCTAAGAAATTCGGGTGAACCGAAAAGCTTTTTTTTTGCAGTAATAATTGAGAACTTGATATCCATCAAATTTTTTTGTTTTTTACAGCTAAAGAAATACTAATAAAATAAAATTTATTTAAAACCAGAATCATAAATTATGGTTTTCGAATCGGGAATAACAGTGAGGTAAATATTAGTTCTATTTTTTATTTTGATATTATAACTAGGTAAAGAATAATAGATTCTAATATTTTTACATTTTCTGGTTTTTAACAATGATAATAATTATCTTTGCTTTTATGTAAAAATTAAAAAAAAAAAAAAAAAAAAAATTTAAGGAGCTTAAGACACAGTTTTCAGTTTACGTAATAAGATTCAGAAATTATGCGCACACGCGAGTCACTATCTTTTTCAGGGATTTGAATACAATTATCCTCTTTTACAGTTTCAAGAATAAGAATGAAAAATCACCTGATAAAAACTTTCGCTTATCAATGTTGCATAATCCAGTGTTAATTTTCTCATCTCACACACACTCTTACACACGCATTTTACCAAATTTTTACCAAATATAGCTTTAGCAAAAAAAAAAATAGATGGAAGCAGCAGCATTAAATGTCCTGCACCAGCCGTTTACGTATAAGACTGCACAATGTAAAAAAAAAGAAAGAAAAAAAATGTAGCCCATTTGTCGAATACAGCCGAGTAGAAATAGAACGTCGTTATCTAGTTCACAGCCATAGAATTAGATTAAAAAGAGTCCTGTTTCAATGAAAGAGCGAGACAAAATGCAAAAAATAATTCTAACCAATATTGAGTTGCGTTTACGCAGATTCGGTCCTTGCAGAGTATTCGATGCTGATTGTGTCTTTTCACCTCAAGAGGCACATGGGAAACTTTTTAATACAGGTTTACGGTCCCTGTATACTCCTCGTCGTACTGTCCTGGGTATCGTTTTGGCTTAACAGAGAAGCCACTGCCGATCGTGTTTCACTTGGTAAGTACCCTTTTTTTTTTTTTTTTTTTTTTTTTTTTTGTTCGTAAGGCATTGATTTTATGAAAAGTTGAAGCGAAATTGACCTGCTTCAAGTTATATGTATGAAATCATACTTATAAAATAGTTTTCTGCAAGCTATTAAACTTTGAGCCTTGAGCTTAGCACAAATTAATTATGAAAGGAAGAAAAACCAAATTAAAATTAAAATATTTTTTGACTTCAAATAAACATTTTTATTCGAGCAGAGTGTAACTCTACAACTATTGTATTTTATCTCGGGTGATAATAATAATGATGATTAATTCCTTGCCAAATTGATATTTTTTACTGCTTAAACTTTATTTCACCACCTTATTTATTAAGAACTCGTTGTTGAAACGAGCTTTGAAAACAGCCTCATTTCCTTTATAATACATACATAGAATTCGATGTTTAAGTAACTAGAGCGTAGCGTAGATAAAAGTCACAGGTGTGAGATAAAGTCGGTAAAGCTAATAACAAAAATATAAATAAATAATGTGTGGCTTTGAAGCATCGAATTTTAGTTCCTCACAACTTATTTATTCATAAAAACCATTTTTTTTTAATTTTTGGTTGATTAATCTAGGTATAATGACGGTCCTGACAATGTGTTTCTTGGGTCTAGAAGCGCGTACAGATTTGCCGAAGGTGTCCTACCCCACGGCCCTGGACTTTTTCGTGTTTCTGTCGTTCGCCTTCATATTCGCCACAATAATCCAGTTTGCGGTGGTGCACTACTTCACCAAGTACGGTATGATAAATTATGTGTAACAGATTCATAGCAAAAGTAAAAATGAAATAATATTAATTTTGCATTACGTGAATATTTTGTTTCAGGTTCCGGCGAATATTATTTTAGTTCAGAGACCGACGACTCGAGCGACTCCGACTTCGACCAACCACAGCTTCACCTTCGTCACCACATCCAGGAGCAGCCGAAAAGACGCAAGACCTCCAGGGTAAGACACCACAGGCGCATGCTTCGATTCAACTCGGTATCAAAGATCGACCGAGTCAGCCGACTAGTTTTTCCCCTGTCCTTCCTGGCCATAAACCTCTTCTACTGGTTCGCCTACCTGTCCAGGAGCAAGAGGATAGACTACTTTGCCTGATTCGGGTCAACCTGGGGGGGACATTGGATACTTAGGTGAAACGTTTCAACTGTTGTACTTGAGATAAGCGCTTAATTTGAGCTGAGGAAAATTGCTTACTCGGAAACATCCACTCCAAACTTCAAGAATTTAATTTTCAGCCGTGTACTCAGACTCTGGTTTTTACCAAGGGAAAATTTGGTGTTGATAATTATTAAAAAAGAAACAATTATTTAATCAAAGAAAATTACGCGACTTTTTTTTTGAATTTTTAAGGTCAATCGCACTAAGACGATGAGATTTTATTAAGTTTTTTTCTCAATGCAGAATTTCACTACAAAGATGATTTGATTAAAACTTCGTGTACTACAATGAGAGGATCAAATAACAATGAAAAGGGCCGTATAGCCGGTATATGTAGAAGCCTTTCAATTTCCTCAATTCCACTTTTTTCTTCTTATATTTTAATAAAAGAGTTATTGATGAAAGAGGTTTAAAGGTTAAAATAATTTTTTAAGTTAACTTTAAGTTCAAATTATTTTTTATAAGGTTCAAATACTTAGCGCACCATATACTCTAAAAGGTAATAAATATTTTATGTTTGAAATGTATATAGCTTCAGAGTTGTAGAGTTATTTATACAATGTTACAATAAGAAATTAATTTCAATGGGATCAGTCATTTAATTATTGTTACGTATAATAATAACTAAGATAAAAGTATGCACAGGGTGATATAAGATTAGAAAACTTATAGAGATGAAATTTATTAACACTAATAACAAATTATCAACTATTGTTGTGTATCTTAGATGTTTAAAAAATGAATTTTAAAAATTGAATGAATAGATACCGTGGATCAATAAATATTAACAATAATTACAAAAAAATAGTACTAGCACTGCCAAAAAAAAATTTAATATAAACTCTATGAAAACATTTAAAAACTTTTTTAAATGTTTTTATTTATACCTATATTATTTAAAAACTCGTTTAAACTTGAAATTTGTTAATTTTTTTTTTCTTTTTTCTTACTTCTTACTATAATTGTTTGTTTTTAAATTAATTAATAATTTAAATTTTAGCGAATGGCTGGTACGGGTATATCAATAATCCAGACTTAAACACAAGATTTATGGCTTCTAAGCCTAGAGTCAAAAGCTCTGTTAAGTAAGAACATTGCATTTTATGAAAATCTGATACTAATTTTACAAATAAATAATTTGAATTCAGTTCAAAATTTTTTTACTCTTCTCAATTGATTATCATTGTACAAAAGGTAAAAACCCAAAAATTGAATGAAAAATATATTTTTTAGTTGACAAGTTTTTATTTTATTATAATTTTTTTTTTATGAGAATAATTTTCCGGTATTTACAAATAAAATTTTTGTGAAATCAAACCTTTATAAATTTGTTAAATGTAATAAAATAGTATAAATAGGAAAAAAATTGTACGATAAAATGTGTAAATAAAGAAAAATTTTATGTAATTTTTGCATTATTTTGAAAAATTCTTGTTATCCCACAAAACGTCAATTTTTTGTAGTGTCACACGAACACGCTTATTAATGGCTAAAATTTGCGTTTGCCGTGAATCATCAAAAAATTACAAGTTCTACTGTATTGCATAATTTAATTAACCGTTTGTAATGTGTCGCACTAAATATGACTTTTAATTAGCGGCTAGAATTCACTTTAATCCCGTAGATAAATTTATTTTACAGAAGTATTAACGGAAAAATTTTATCTCTCAAATCAGATTAGTGATCAAAAATATATATTTGGAAAATTTTTTGTGACTCAAAAATCCGCGTAAAAAGTGTTATCTTGAATTGTCTAGAAAAACCGTTAAGATAAAATTTAAGTATTAAAAGTAATGTCTTTTTCGTTATCATGAGTAGAAAGTTAATTGATGATTATTTTCATAATTCTCTAGAATTTAATGTGTATTCCCTCAAAAAATTCAATGGGCATCAAAAATTTGTTCAACAATTAATTTAATAATAAGTGTTGTCCTTTTCCACGACTCTTAATTGTCTGTAGGAATATTTTTTAGTTTGAAATGCTTTGGATAAAAATAACAGTGTACATTACATACAATAATGTAAACTTTTCCTAAATGTTATCGTAAAACAAAAAATCTAATAAAAAATTTTGAGTATAAAAACAAATATATTTTATAAAATTAAAGGATTTAAATTTTATTATTTAAATCAAATTAATTTTTAAATTTTTAGTTTTAACTTAAATTGGTTCAAAGCAAGTTGAAGAAATGTAGAATTCTGAACAAAACAATATGAATGCCCAAAAAACCGTCATCAGCGAATACAGTGAGTGTCACTAGCAGTTTAACAATTTCTTTAGCATCTTTGAAAGGATTAGCAAAACCATTGTACAGCTGAGCCCATAGATTCCATAAATTTCATCTCTTTGTGATTTGCAGATTCTTGTTATTGTCGTTAGGTTTTTTCTTTAACGAATAAATGATAAGATTTCAGGAAAAAAAAAAATTAATTAAAAAGTCGCAACCAACACATTTTTTAGCCACGAATTTTTATTTTTTTTTTAGAGGAAATTTTTAACATTTTCTTTAAAAAACCTTTTAGATAAATATGATATTTATAAGAACGATGTTTAAAAAAAAAAAAAAAAAAAAAAAACAGAACTTAATTATACATAAATTTATTTAAAAATAACTCATAAAAATAGTTCACAGTTTTCATAAAATACTTCGGAGTTTTCAGTACACAGTGGAAACTCAACAAAGCGGGTTACGACCACTGCGGAGGCGTATTGGCGTAACTTTTTCTTCTATTTTTAAATAATTTTATTTGAAGACTCCAACATTTATTTTTCACCTCGCGGAACGTAAGGCATTTGTTGCGGTTTTTGGTCTATAACTTATTTGAATGAATCAATCAATCATAACATTATACAACAAAAATTAGTTCATCCAGTTGACATAGTCAAGTCAAAAACTTGAAATTTTGAAACAGAAAAAAAAATGTTAAGAAAAAAGCTTAAATCACGTGCTTAGCTTGGAATTAGTAATTATTAACAACGTCGAATCGTGTCTAAGTTACATAAATTCCAAATCCGATTTGAAGCCAATTAATTTTTTCATCTCTATTCTATTCTCTTTTTTATTCTGGATACATTTTTTTATGAAAAAAAAATGATTCATTTCAGTAATCATCCAAGATAAATTTGCAAAACTTTCTGAAAAAAGTTGCAATTAAAAAAAATATATTATTGATATTTTTGTAAAATTAAATAATTTGCTCTATAGTAAAGTAAAAATAGAAATGAAAAACTGATTACAAAACAATTATTTTTATTATGTATAGCATGCTATAAACACGATCATTAAAAATTGAAAAATTGGAAGCTTATAGTCAATAAAATTGTTATCAATGAGAATCACATGTTCCACTAAATTACATAATTGACTGCAAATATATTTGTATTATAGTGCGGTGTATTATAGTGGTTTGTAAGAAACAATTAAGTTACACAATCTGACAATAAAATTGCTTATGAAGTTAAAATTTAATGTAAAGTTACTAAAAAGAAACTAAATGTTGCTTTTACATTTTTCTTTAAAATTTTTTAAAATGATTAGAATATTTCTTCAACTTCACTCGCGTAAGTAAAAAAAACTGAATTTGTTACTTTATCTTACGGACAGCTCACAAAATTTGAGTTCATTCGGAAAAAAAAAAACGGAAACTTTTCGTCGCTATCACGAACAAAAAAAAAACCAGATATTTTCAAAGCAATGACTCGCTCTTCCAAATAAGAGAGAATTTACGACAGCTGAGTTTATCACGCGTAAACGCGTGAATGTAAATTGCCCCGGCGAACTAAATCTTAAAGGTAGTTTTCGAAGTTCACGTGATCAACCGCGGTGCACGTGACCGAAGAATGCTCTTTGTTCAGTGTGATTAGAAAATGAATAAACTTTCCTCGGGTACTGCAAAAATATTGACTTTTATTACTTTTGTTACATACTTGTTATGTTACACATCGATTGAAATTTTTTTTCTTTTTTTTTTTTTTTAAACATACACATTCGTTACATTACACATTCACGCAAACTTTTAACAAACAAATTATCAGTTGTAAAATTCGAGCTTGTTTTTTTTTTGTTGGAAGTCATCGACAGCTGGCTTCCGCATTGTCATAAACGTATCTTTTAATTAAATTAAAAAATGATTCCCACGGGCACGCGGGAGAGACTTTCAGGTCACTAGTGCTTAATACTGAAGACATATGAATGAATAATAAGAGCGGGCGATGGGTATGGTATATATACGTAAAAAATAAAATTAAAAATTTTTTTCAAGTTGCTCAGAGGGAGTTTACGCGATCGAGTACGTCGGACAGTCGGTCGGCGTAGTAATTCGGGATGACGGTGTCCTTGTTGCCGTTTGCCTTCAGGCGAGCCAGCTCGTACTGAGTCGTAACGCCTGACATCACCAGGAGCGTCGTGAAACCGCACCTTTTGCCCAGAAGCATGTCCGTGCTCATACTGCGAGGTGAAAGAAAAAAATTATTTTCATTAAATCTTGAAAAACTTGGAAAAAAATGTGAGACAGTTGATTGTCATCAAACTTTTTTATAAATAGATTCTTAAGGCGTTTGTACATTTTTGTATCTTAATAACATTTGCTATATATCTATAGATATTGAATTTTTAGGAAGGATTTCCCAGATTCTGCCGTTAATTTTGATCCGATTTTTATGGGGTGGGGCTTAAAAGATAGATTAAGGTAGTAGCTTGGGCGCTACAGAGCCCTTTTCTCCATTTTCATTTTTAATTTTACTGAATCTTCAATTTGTTGTAAAAATGACCCCTTATGACTTCGCCTTAAACACTTTTTTTTTTTAAATTTTCTATAAGCAATAATGAGTTTTGTAATTATTTTTAGTTTTATAAAATAGAAAAGTCTTGATAATTTCTAATTTTACCCAGTTGAAATTTTTTTTCTCTTTAAATAAACAGAAATATCGGCTTTGATTATACTTTTGACATTATTGAAAAATTTGGTTTATTACAAAAAATTTTCTACTTATTGTAAGTAATATTCGTGACAAAATTATTTACCGATACTAGAAAGTCATTAATTATAAAAATATTCAATTATTTACACTAAAAAGAGAAAAAAAAATTAGTTCATAATAAGAATGCAGTTTGACAAGTTTTGGGTTTAATTATAAGTACAAAAACAAAAGCTTGAGTTTTATGCACAATCAAACTTACTTGTCGCCAATCATTAAAGTGCGAGCTGGATCCACGCCGTACTTTTCCTTGATGATGTCGCTGACGAACGTTTCCGGCTTTCCTAAAACAGTTGCTTTTCTTCCGGAAATTGCTTCCACGGCTCGTAAAAAGCATCCTGCTCCTGTAGATTTGAAAAAAAGAAATTTAGCGCACAAAATTCGATAAAAAAAGAACACTTAATTGAAACGACTTCAGTCGAAGATGACATTAGAACGAATACAAAAAAAAACAAGCATATTTATTTTCTAAACATTCTAAAAAAATTTTGAATTGATTAATTTGAACAAGTAAGAAAAATTTATATTTAAGAATCTACTCAGAATAAAAGCTAAAATTATTTATTTATAATAATTAGTTACACTAATTTTCGCTGGAAATAATGTTATTAGAACCAGATTTAAGAATAAAACAGTGAAAATTCACCCGATTTTATATTAAAACTGTACGTAAAATCTTACTTTGCGCACTAGTAGCATAAACCAAAATTACTTTAAATAAACATATCATCGTATGTACATACCTGGATATTTAACACCGTTAGGGGTTGGCCTCTCGACGTCCGGATTCGTGCCAATGAATTTGACACTCTTGTCGGAAGCGTAGGTCGCGGCCTTGACTAGTTTGGGGTAACTGAAATGCTTATCGAACCCAACTACCACGGCACCGACTTCTGGGTCGCGCTGGAAGTTGAACAGAGTGTCCAGCTCGTCTCCATCCATCACGTCAGGCTGCACAGAAAAAAATAAATAAATATCATTCATTCATGAGTTTTGTTACAGATTGAGTCTTGAATACGAACCCCAACGCCGCAGTGCCGAATACCTTGGGCCTCGAGTTCCTGCGCTATGCCCTCGCTGCCGACGACGAAGACCTTCTTATTGAAATTTGCCTGCTTCAAGTATGTGGCCGCAAGATACGATGAACAGAGTATGTCGTCCTGGGGGAAAAATTTTATTTAAAAATTTTTACAAAATAAGTAGTTGATTAATAAAAGCTTTTGATTATTAATTTTAATTAATAATATTTTCGATGAAAAATTTTTAGATTTTGTGACTTCAAAATTAATTGTAGTTTTATTAAATTAAATGTTAAATAAAAATTAAAAAGTAAAGAATCTTAAAATAATATTCACAATGAGCTTAAAATGTACTAAAACAATTGAAAATTTATTTTTTACGTAGAGTACTAATTTATAATTAATTATTAATTTTAACGTTAAAAATAAAACAAACATTTATTAATAAGCTTCAAAAGTTAAGAATTTTTAAAATGACTCAACCAAAATAAATTTTTAATCAACAAAGCTTGTTCAAATTATTTATTGTTTAATCAAATGTTATTAACGAGTTTGTAAAAGTACCGCGGCAATTTCAAAATCATAAAACTCGCAATAGTAACTCTTATCTATTCGATGTTCACGTAAACGCTCGATTAAGTAACGATTGTTTGTTTACATTCGAGTGCGAATACGTTGTTTTCGAAAACTCGTGTCTCTTGAAATTCACGATACTGTGTTTTGAAATTTTCTCACGATTTTGAATGCCGGCAAATGAAAAATAATTTTCGAGTTTTATTGAAAAAAAAAAATGAATGACTTACCTCTGTCGCCTCGAAGTTGTGACTTTTGCACTTGGTGACTAGTTCCGCTCTGGTTTTGCAGTTGTTATTCGTAATGTAGAAAAACTTTTTGCCGAGTTCTTTAAATTTGATCGCCGTTTCGGGCGAGCCCTCGATCGTGTCCAACTCCCTCCATAGTACACCTTAACATTTTCATTCAAATTATTTTTTACATAACTTAAAACTGCGATAAAAAAATCGAATCTCGAATATACAAATTTGTATTAAAAGTTTGACCAAAAATATTGGACCTTTGTCGATTTTAGAAATAGCTGCTACTTGCTATTTCACCTTGTTTACCCTTCACGTTTTTCGATCTTTGAAATTAAATTGAGTAACTTATCAATGAAAATTTATAATCACTTTATTTTTAATAGTTAGGTACTTTAGCTATTTAACAAGAAATTTTAAAAATTAATCAAATTTATCAAAAAAAATTAATCTATTTATTTATTTAAATTTCATGTTGTTTATAATTTATTAATCGCTCGCGAATTGTGTATAAAATTATTTTGAAAATATTTGATATTAAATCTAAAATATTTAACAATGGAAACAATGAAACCAAGTAAAACACGATCACAAAGGCACCTGTTGATTATTGAAGTTCTCGGTATTTTGAGATCAAACACTTTCTATTCTTGGTGTAAACATCGTTTGTTTAAAAATTGATCAGAGTCACTTAATTAAACAGCAGTAATCGCAGTTAAATTGCAAAAGCATTATTCGGAAAACAGCGCCGATCTCCAGTTGTAACAACCGATTTCCCAGCTCGATTCAAATTAAAAAAAAAAAATCAACAATTTTACGATAAATTTTGAAAACTAATTAAAATTATTGAAAATCAATTCATTAAATTAATTTATTTTCATTCCAAACCAAGTGGGTATGTACAAACTTCAATCTTCAAAAACTTCGACACCACGTGTTTAAAACCCAAGCCGGCGTGCCCCGCGTTCTAGAATTTTCACTTGTCACTTTAAAATAAAGAAAACCCCCCCCCAAAAAAAAAAAAAAAAAAAAAGTTTTCGCAAAAAACTCACCATCACAGTCGGACAAAACAACGTCGAAGGAACCGATGAACTCACGGATCTCCTCGTCGGTCAAGTTCTTGATGTACTTCATGATCGTAGGAAAATCCGCAAAGAGAGTGAGAAATTTAACCCCGGAAAGTTCTGGAAGCTACTTTGCGGAAACTTCAGAAAGATTTTACAGGCTCGGAAAAACTATGTAGGTAGGTATAGACGGATAAACGCGCTGTCGAATACTGCCGGCGAGCGTCTGAGACGCGCCGCGTTTTATTCCTGCGAGCTCTGGGGGCGGGCACAAAACTACTGAAACCGAGGGAGGGAGCCAGGCAGTAAACTAAAGTGGACAGTTGGACACGGAAAAACACCGTGGACATTTCGGCCATGGGGGTCATGGGGTTGTTCAAGACTTTTGTCTCTTCGAGGGTGGACCGAAGTCGACGCTTCGAGTGGAAAATTACCGTGCGCCTCTACACTGCAAAAGTGTACCTGAAATTTTGGTACATCGAGGTTTTACAGTTTTTGGGAATGTTTGGGCTCGGAAAAGTACCACGTAAACATATACCAGCGTTCACCAGATGAATTTTTAAATCACCCGTGATACACGCGACCGGCCACGCGATCTACACGTGCATTTATTGTATACTAGTTTTCCTCAATCACGCGTCGGATCGATGCTGTGTATCCTTTGGATGAATACTACGTTGAAAGAAAAGCTTTCTTTTTTTTTTTTCTAGTGGAATAAATTATTACAACTGCAGTCTTTAGTTTCAAAATACAACTTCCCTTTTTTATTACAACACAAACCATCAATAAAATATTTGAAATTCCCTAATGTTAAATAAATTTTAAATAAAGCCATTAATTTCATTGGATTTGAACAGGTACAAAAAATATATATTTACTCCTAGTATTACCTCATAGTGGTTTTGAATTAAGAGATATATAAATAAAATTTTTAAATTGACTAATAGTATCACAAAAATTCGTGCTGATTATGTTTTACATCATTGAATCAACAAACTTATCATTTAAAAAAATATTATTTAAAAAATAAATCATTTATTAATTTTTAAATGCAGCGTTTTCCCTTTCTAAGTGGACAAGTAAATCTCCCAATTTGTCAATGTAATAGTCAGATACTAAATCTAGATCCTCCTTTTTGACTGATCTTTTCCAAATTTCAACTTCTTCGAAACTAGTGATACCAGTAAGAACTAGTAATGTTTTGAAACCGCATCTTGTTCCAAGTAGAATGTCAGTGTTTGCTCTGTCTCCAATCATAAGAGTGCGTTCAGGATCAACTTGAAACTCTTTTTTTATAAATTCAGCTAAATAAGGCTCTGGCTTTCCTAAAACAGTTGCTTTTCTCTCTGTGCAAGTTTCTATAGAACGAACAAAACTTCCCGTACCTAAAAAACAAATTTTGTCAATTAAGTTTTCTAAAAAAAGCAATGGTTATATAAAAAATATTTTTTGATAAACCAAATACCTGGTATGATGATTTTAGTTCCAGGTTTTAAAGAGCTAGGAATAGGAAATTGTTCATCCGTATTTGTTGCAATGAACAAAACTTCAGGTTTTGCCAGGTACGAAGCAGCTTTAATCATTTTAGAGTAGTTAAAATACTCATCAAATCCAATAACTACAGCTCCAACTTCAGGATCAACATGTACATCTAAATTAAGAAGATTTTTTATGACCGAGTTATCTGGACCAATTCCAAAGTGACGTATACCAGCTTTATCCAACTCTTTGCCAATACCTACAATATTTTTTTTAAAAAATAAGTTTTTTTTAATTTAATTTTTAGGTTTTGTGATTTTTAACTACCATATTTTCCAATTACATAGGCTTTTTTATCAAAATGTAAGTTTTTAAGATATTTTGCAACCAAATAAGAAGTGCATAAAATTTCTTCTTCTGTAGCATCGAATTTCAATTTTTTAAATTTTTCAAGAAATTGTGCTCTTGATTTTGAGCTGTTATTAGTTATAAAGAATACTCTTTTTCCAAGTTTTCTGAAAGTATTTATTACTTTTTCAGAATTTTGAATTAAAATATCCTCCAGCCATAATACTCCTGTAAATTGCAATTTTTAAATGTAGTTTAAAGTTTGAATAAAATATAAAAGAATGAATCAACCTACCATCACAATCACACAGTACAGTATCAAAGGAATTGATAAAATTGTGTATATCTTCATGACTCAGGGTCTTCAGATTTAGGGCAGACATTGTTGAGTGTTGAATTTTACTAAACAAAAAAAAATATAAATTTTTATTTTTAATGAATTTTTAAAAAATATTAAAAGAAAAAATAAATTTTGCTTAATATTCTGCATAAATAAATAAAAATTTCCTTAACAGTTGCAACAGGAATAATTTAAACATAGTTACAATTAATCTATTCACTGTAAATAGAGTTTATAATATGAATAAAAAGTGATTTTAGTTGATTGTTAATTTTTTTTTAGCTGTCATTTAGTTGTTAATAAATTTAAGTAACACATAAAAAAATATTATATAACCTAATAAAGCTAAGACAATACAGTACAGTTTTAAAACTTTTATCGCCCCTATGGTGTCGTAAAAAATTCAACATGCTAATTATTTTCGTAAGCTTTCAGCACTTTTAACTTTAGGACAACTCGCGATTAAATGCACACTCACCACTTATGCGATTATGAAAGTCACAGATTGATTTTTTTCAGATCAACAAGATTAGCAGGTTAAGTCAGCTTTGAAGCAAAACACGGAAGTGCGCCCAGGATGTAAGCATGCGAAAATTAGGCATAAACAAATAATATCTATAAAAACTCATGGGGTGCATTAACTGCATTTTATTTAAGTCGGGTTAGTTAATCCAATCGCTCGGTTCGCTCGGTCCACGAGCATTTTATTCTTCAAAAATTAAGTAAAAAAATAATAATAAATAAATAAACTGTTATTTTTATTCAATTGATCAGTCGACAGAAAAGAATTAAGAAATTCTAAAAAAAAATTCCAGGTTTATACTGCAGAAATAGCAAACCGCTTTATTTATTTTTAGTTTCTAATTTTTTTCAAACTCAATACAAGAATTTGAAAAAAAATTACAAATAGTTTTGAAATACTTACTTCAATAAATTAGAAGTTCTTTATGACGTAATCATGTAATTTATCGGTAAAGAACAAAATTTTTTAATTTGAAGTTTAAACTCAACTCCGCAATCCGCATGTCATAAACATCACCCTTCCTTTCTAAACAGCTGATTGTGTTGCTATGGCCGATCACAGAAACTTTGCGGTTGCGTGTGCGTGTGAGTGGCAGTGAGTGGCAAGTTCTCGAATGTGTACGTTGTACTAAGCTACATTAAGTACATTAAAGTGCAGGCTAATTATAAATTTATTCACAATTGTATTGTTTTAAACATTTTACAAAATGTCGTATATGTTAGCGCATCTCCACAATGGGTGGCAAGTAGACCAAGCTATATTATCTGAAGAGGATCGCGTTGTGGTAAGTTTTAACCTTAAAATAACAATGCTATACAGTTGTAAAGACTTGATGTATTTATAGTTCTGATTATTTTTCTTTTTCAACTTTTTTTTCAATTAGTGTTTAGTGTTTAAAAGAAGATATATACCGTAGTTCTGATTTTTTATATCTAGGTCATCAGATTTGGTCACGATTGGGATCCTATGTGTATGAAAATGGATGAGGTCTTGTACAATATTGCTGAAAAAGTGAAAAATTTCGCTGTTATTTATCTAGTGGACATAACACAGGTTCCAGATTTTAATAAAATGTAATTTATTATTTAGTTAAGAACTGATTGATAAGTTGCATTTAATAATTAATATAACATTTTATTGAAATGAAATAAACATGTTTGTATTCATTCTTTAGTTAATATTAAATTTATTTTTGTAGGTACGAACTGTATGACCCTTGTACAGTCATGTTTTTCTTTAGAAATAAACATATAATGATTGATTTGGGAACTGGTAACAATAATAAAATTAATTGGACCTTAGAAGACAAGCAAGAGATGATTGACATCATTGAAACTGTTTATCGAGGAGCCAGGAAAGGTAGAGGTTTAGTGGTATCTCCTAAAGATTATTCTACAAAGTATAGATATTAATTAACTGCTACTTTTTTACTCAGAAACAGATTGTTTTGTTTTATATTAAAACAAAATCTATGATTAAAATATAAGGATTCATAAATTAGTTATATACTTACATTAATCTAAGTATATATAATTTAATCTAAACTTATAACAAAATTAAATCAGACAGTGTAGATACAAATTTAAATTTGCAAGTGAAACAATTGTTTAAGTACTTCAGACTGAAATAATTATAATATGTGTATATTAAAATTATTAAAAAATTATTTTCAAAACAAATTCTTAGTTTTGAAAAGAAAGTATAGAACTTGAGTATATTTACTAAATGACTTTTTTTCTAAAAATTACTTTTAGACAATAAATCATCATGTATTTTTTACATAAAAATCAGTACCTTATCATGAAATGAATGCAAGTTGCAGGAGTTATGCTTGAGAGTTATTTTTAAAAATTTTTTAATATACTTTGAAAGTTGAAAATATATTTAATTTATTCAAATAAGTTTAAAAACCTTAAAAATCTCAAAGAAGTAAAGTATTCATTTAACTTTTAAATTACTAACCTGAAATCAATAACTTTTTTGTTAAATCATAGTCAATAAGGTCAATATGTAAAAGTTCTTATAAAGTATTGTTGGTTCATTGGATAATCAATAAAACACTGGCATATCTTAAGAAATTTTTTTATGGGATAAAAATATAACCATTAACTTACATGGCATCAACTTTAAATTTGGCGAGTAAAAAAATAACATTAATATTTACAATTTTTTAACTACTTTCTAAGTGGCAAAAGATCTTCAAAACTTGCCAAAATGACAAAATTATATACAGTTATATTTTGTGTACTAATGGTATAAATATTACAAAAAATAGAATTCTCTTGATTAAATCTCGGTGTTTTCCACCAATGGCACTTGGGGTTCACTTTATGATCCGTTTTTATGAAATACAATGTAAATTTTATTATAAATACTTTTAAAATAACTTTCTCATAAAATATTTTTTGTCATGATAAAATTTCTTATAGTAATTAATCACATACTATATTTTTATTGATAAAATTACTTATAAAGAAGTATCCTTTTCTACAGTATTCAAATCTAAAAAAAAAACAATATAATTTATTATTACGTTATTCATTAGATGTTTATATTCAAAATACGATTAAAAAAAACTAACCATTCATCAAGTAATCGTTACTTTCCGAAATCGTTTGATCAGAAGTTGGTCGAATTAAGGGTACAACATTTTCGTACAATGAACTAGATGAACTTTTGAGATCGTTATCGTCTGCACTTTCTTTACTCGTCGAGTCGGAGAGCGAATCTTTTGCTGATTCACATATAGCGTAACCTTCACTGTTGTACTTTTCTAAAAAATTAAAAAAGCTATTGGTTAAGTGTTCTAAAATCTAAATTAAGGAAATTTTAAAAATAGTAAATACCTAATCGATTATGGTTGGATCTTGTGTCAATCGCACTCGTCGATTTGCAATACCTCAAACCTGCAAACAAAACTATTTTTTACGATGCATTACAGCAATTATTTAAAACTAAATCTTAGTTAAATAATGAAAAATTCGTACCATTCATTTGAATTTTTGGTGCAACCTGCGGTGAATTTGTTTGACATAATGGCTGCATAGAATCAATGGAAGTTGATAAACTATTTTTTCTGACTGAAAATGACAAAAAAAAACTTATTATTAAAAAAAAAAACCATAATTTCATTTAAAAATGCTCAACAGTTTCACAAGTAGTGAAGAACTTTCAAGCTCACCAATCAAATTGACATAAAAAAAGCTGTGAAGCGGACAATCAAAACAAAAACGTTCAATGAAAGCAACATTGAAAGATTTTAATTCATTTCATACCTCAATTAATATGAGTAAGAAGTTTTCACTTGTAATCCACAAAATTTAAGGTTAAATAATTTACCGCGATAATTTTTTTTTTATTAAAAATTAAAGGCAGTTGAATTTTTTTTTCGTTTAGAAGAATTCGATGAAAGTTACATACGAGTATCAAAGCTTTCAGCCAGATCAGTGCTTGAATCACTTCGTTCTTCATTTTGGGTTTGTGGGTATATTGGATCTACAGGCGGAGGTTTATCTAGAAAATATAAAATAAAATGAAACATCTCGTGAAAAAATTTGAATTAATAGTTATTTATACTTACATGTTTTTAAAATGTATGGATTTTTTAATACTTGTCTTATACAATTGTAAATGAATGCATATTGACTCTGAAAATTTTTTTAAAAACAATTATTATTTTACTAAGATAATTACGAAATATTTATCAAAAAATTATTGAAATTTACCTCTCTTTGTACCATATTCAAACGATGTCTTCTTAATCTATAAACAGTTCCAAATACGTCTAACTTTCTGTTATCTCTAATGGATTGTAATAATATGTCTATTGCCATTAAAGTTCCCGTCCTTCCAATTCCAGCACTAAAAATTAAAAAACATTTAAATATGCAAAGTATTGGGCACTTTATTTGCGTAAAACATAATATCTCAACAAACCTGCAATGGATGACAGCTACTCCTTTGCTGGCTGCAAATTGTTTACGGAACAGTTGACAAAAATGTATCATGGCATCGAAGTCATCAGGAACATCGTGATCAGGCCAGTCTTTGAAGTGAAGATGAGTTATTGTACGTTTGTTCTCATCCTAAAAAAAATAATTAAATTCATTGATTATATTAAAAACAATTTAAATTTGAAAAAAAAGTACGTACTTTTTGTAACAATAGAGTGCGTTGTGTGTAAGTCCGGTAATCCAATTCATTTGTGCATTTTATTGAAATATTTTCGTAGTTGAAAGTTTCTCGTATCGTAGGGTAGTATTGATGACATTTTTCCTAAAAAACAAAAGGGTTATATTTTATTTATTTGATTCTTTTTTTTAAAATAATTTACAATCCAATTTGCAGTTAAAATTTTACCTTTCCTCGTTCTACCAACTGGGTGAGCATGACGACCATTTTGATGTCGTACTGATCGATCATTCTCCAAAAATCGTAGGTCGTGTCCTCTTTAGGTCCTTGGCAGGCTATGTACTCCTCTTGTCCCGAGTATCCCTGAAAATAATTATTAAACATCGAGTTAGATAAAATTACATTCAAAGCTGAGTCGTAAACGTAATCTCTATTTATTGAACCTTACCCGAACAAAAGACGCGTTTATGTAATCTGAATTTGGATCATTATCGATTATTTCAAGCTTAACTCTCGAAAAGTCATCTGAAAAAAAAAAAAATAATAATAATTGTCATTTAATCTGATAATCTCGAAAAGTAATTAGAAACCTTAAGTGAATAAAATAAAATATTATTTACATGGTAAAATGTCGGAGTAGCGATTTTTTTTCCTGTTGGCCTGTAAACACGCCGTGTTGCTCGGCATTTGCAGGTCAATGCTGAGTGTTTGTAAAAGCTGAAATTCATTGCTTAGTTTACCAGGATTTTCGGCCAACTGTTGGCAGTGATTTATGAATTTTCTTCGGTTTAGCGGATTCGGGACCGGTGACTCGGGTATACTCGACTGCGCAATTCTCTGAAGTAATCTGAAAGATCAAATAGATTAATTAATTATGATTGATTTAAATTTAAACGCGTGTAACCACTCGATACCTCGGCGTTATCTCCGATTATAATCAACGGTTTGATAACAAATAAAATATATTTTTTCCACCTGTGTCGTGAAAAAAAAAAAAAATTTTTCGCGTTATGAATTTTAAAAAGTTTCTCTCGCTACCGCTTCGGAATTCTAAAATTGTTTAAACTATTATTAATGATCTCGAATTAAACTTACAAATGTATGAGTATCTGGGTTACAAAGGGTATAGCCTGTTAAGGGGGGGTAAAGTGCCCCCAGAGCAAACCCCTACAATATACATATCATTCGAAAGGTCTTAAAAAAAGAAAATTTTTGACGCCAACTAGAAATTTTTATCTCATATACTGCGCATGCGCGGTTAAAAATAGTGATTTTTCAACTTTTATTTATATCTCCAAACCTATATAAGATAAAAAAACGAGGTCGGCGGCAAAATTTTGTTTGAAAAAAATGTAGTTCGAAAAATTTTTTTTTTTAATTTTAGGTCAAAAAACGGAATTTTTACGGCGATTTTAAAACTTAAAATGCCCATTAATAAAAACCTGTAATGGCTGCAGTGCTAAAAAAAATTTTTTTATACGTATTTTGATGAAATTTTTTCACTTGAATTTTTTCAGATTTTTTCAGAGGGTGGAAAGCACTTAAAAAATTAAAAAACCGATTTTTTAAACGCTTTTTCGCTTTTTAATTGGTTTAAATCAAGTTATAAATTATAAAACTATTACAACTTCTTTTGTTTTACAAATTTACATATCACAGTACCATAGGTTATATTAAATTATCATTTAGAGCCTTAAAAAGGGCAAAAAAGCGATTTTTTAAACGCTTTTTCGCTTTTTTGTTACCATAAATTGAATTTAAAATTATAAAACCGATACAAAAACTTATTTTTTGTTAAATTACATACTAATTTACAGTTAAAAAAATTAAAACATTATTTTTAACTTAAAAAAGCCCGAAAAATCGATTTTTTCAACACTTTTTCGCTTTCTCGATACCTTAACTTAAATTTAAAATTATAAAACTGATACAAAAACTTATTTTTTGTTAAATTACATACTAATTTACAGTTAAAAAAATTAAAACATTTGTTTGGGCTAAAAAAAGGTCGAAAAAGCGATTTTTTGAACACTTTTTGGCTATTACGAAATAACCAATCGGTCATAACAACTTAGAAAATTTTATAAGAGTCACGTTTTACAATAATATAAACTAAGCAGCCATAAAAATAATTATAGCACATCTATGTGCCTTATAAAGGTCGAAAAAGTGATTTTTCGAACACTTTTGGACAGTTCTGAGCTTAAAAATTACTATCATACAATTTAAACTTATCTAAAGTCTACTTGTTTTCAATAATACAGGAAAATAAGTTGTTACAACAGTTATCTCACACTTATTTGCCTTAAAAAAGCCAAAAATCATTTTTTGGGTGTTTTTTTAACAATATGAACTTACATACTGTTCACACGCACTCAAAAATTATTTTAAAACTACTATTTTATACTAATAAGAGTTAAGAAGTTACGCGAATAATTATTGCATAGCCCTGCTATTTTAAAAAGACAAAAAAGTTACTTTCTGACAATTTCAAACTCAAAAATTATTTAAAAGCTACTATTTCACAATGATACAAGCTTGTAACAAAGTTGTTAGAATAGTTATCAGTACATGCCTTACTGTCTTAAAAATACAAGAAGGTAACTTTTTGGACAAAAATTAACTTGAAAAATTATTTGAGCCTTTTAAAATATGTATGTATCTCTCAGTCAAAGCAGTCTAAATAAATACATAATTTTTCTTGATAACCCGCCCAGATAAAACATTTTTTTTAAAACCAATTTGCGTTTTTTTTCTTCTGTTACCAAAGGATTTTAATTTTCTGTTCAGCGAGTTCAAAGCAAGAACAAGTGTTTCTTCTAGTAGGTTGATGATACAGCTAAGTAGACTGAAGTCAATTTTCACAAGTTGTAGTTTTTTGCATTGATTCAAAATTTTACCTATTAAAAATAAAAAAAATTTATTTTAATTATCCTTATAAAAAATATTGTAAATGAAAAAAATTTAATTAGCAAAGAATTAATCATTCAAGATGGAGTTATTTTTTTGAAGCTTCCAAGGTCAGGTGCAGTTCGCATATCAGGTGTAAAGATATTTTATTGAATCGCATTCCAGAATGTAAGTCCAAAACCTAAAAATGTGTAAAAAAGAGACTGTAAAAAAGGTACTTGTTTACTTTTTAAAGTTTAAAATTTTTTTATTCAATTGATGAAATTGTGTGTATGGGTTAAAGTTTAATTTTTCAAAACTAGTTTACTGTTTATACTTTACCTTCAAATATAAATGTGATGGATATAAGAGTAAGTATCAGCAAAAATGATTGAGGCCAGTTTTGAAATAAAGTAGGTTTTTTGAAGCTTCCAATGTGCCAGGTGCTGCTCGCATGTTGTAAAAGTATTTTAGTAAACTTTGACCATCACATTGTACAATATAACTTCAAATATAAAAATATTTTTTTTTTCAAGCATTTGATACCAAAAAATTTGGCACTATTTTAATTTTTTAAGCTCGAAAATCTTGAATTTTATTGATGAAATTAATGGATTAAATTAATAATAATAATTAATAATAATTAATTAATGTATGTGTTAAACTACAATTTTTCAATAAGTTTCCGTATTTTTAACTAGGAATTTTATGTACTTTAAGTTAATTTTAATCACAACAACATAATTTTTATAGTCACGATAGGTTATGTTTTCATATGCTTCATTTTGATAATCTTAAATACTGTACACAATAATTTCCTCTTTGTTCAACTAGTGCTGTTTTTGCTGTCTTCAGTATTTATGATAATACATACTGTGGTAGAAAAAATAAAAAAAGCTAATGATAAAACAACGACGACCACTTTTAATTATTTTAAAAAATGACTTACGACTTACGAGTTTTAAAAACTCATGTTTCTGGCTTCTGCTCCAGACGGTTTTATCTCTCAAATCTTATCTCACCTTACTTCATCTGTTAAAAATCTTATACGATTATAAACTTACTAACGATTAGGAAAAATAATTTTTTGTCAATTTTTAACTTATATTTAAGTATTTTTCAAGAAACCAACTGAAAATATATGTGTTGCCTGAACGTGTGTACGTCCGAAAGATCTTACGAATAATTTAATTTTTTTATCAATTATTTTAAAAATTAGCTCATTACAATTTTTTTTTTTTCAGTAATCAATGAAAAAATTATAAAAAGTTCAGAATTAAAATTAAATTTTAAACCTAAGAGTTCAGTTTTCTACCGTTAGTTAGCGCAAAGGTACTAACACCGTAGCCACCTGCCACACTCAGCCACAGCTTTATTCCCTCGAATGTCGTCGTTCTCGGGAGTTGGGACTCGGACGACTGCTGATTTTTTTTATGTTTTTGCTGAGTTTTTTTAAAAATAACGATTAAGTCAGAGTTAGTACTTATTGTGATTTGATACGCGTTATTTGTACATACACGTACATACGTTTACTCGGACACGAGTTTTTTAAAATAAAATTAAACTGTTTTTGTTCTTGGTTCGTGCTGCAATTAAAGAGTCTGTTGCTGGTAAAAATGTATAGTTAGGCTTGAATTCTGAAGGTGTAGGTACACTAAGTTTGGTTTTTTTTATTACTTCAATCTTTAACATTTGTAATTCTTGAAATGATTCAAAAACTTTGTTTGAGATAGTTATAGAAGTATTGAAATAAGCCTGAAAGTTGTGTGTACAGATCAAATAAGTTTTTAATTTTATTTATGTAAAAATTGTGAAAATAAACAGCCAAGGAAAGTCTATGACGTGTGGAAGGCAATATGTACCAAACTGTTTTTTCATAGAACTTTATCTTAGAGTAAAATTGAACAAGAATCTAAGAAGTTGAAGATATTATTAAAAATAAGTGAAAAAGAAGGTTGTTTGAGTAGTCAGGATTACTGGTGAATGAATTCTAGGTCAATTTTTAATAAAAACTATGTTTGATATAAAAAAAATAGTGCTGGAAAGTTAATATTAAGTGATTGGTTGATTGTGGTTAAAAATATCTCTATTTATGATCCAAATCATAAGTCACTTAAGGATGGTATAGTTTGAAACTTATGAATATTGAGCAAAGCATTATCATTTAAGATGAGATTACATAACCCAGAGTTTGGTACGATTTTCCCTCCACATGTCACTTAGACTTTCCTTGAAAATTTTTCATTACTACCATAGCACAATTATTTGGAATTTCTGTTTATTTGTATCAACTGCTGGAATTATTATATTTTATAAAATGAAATGAAAGTTTTACAAAAACTTTCCAATACTCATTGCAGTTGTGTGAAGCATAAACTTTTTTGGTTGAGTTATTTTTGAAATTATTTTATAGATTGAAACATGATATGCAAAAAATGATAGCTTATAATCATTAAAGATCATAATTCAGGTTCTTGAAAACAGCTTTTATCGCTGTGCAAATAATTTAATATAATCATTATGATATCATATGTTATTTAGTTTATTAAAAAGTTAAATTTTTCTGAATTTATTTGAAAAAGTTTTCATAACTTAATAAAACTAAAAATCAAAATTATGGTTTTTTGTTCAAAATTAAATTGTGTTTAAAATAATGAATTTTTAACCGCATACTTATTTTAAAATATGTAATACGCTTTGGCATAATTTTTTATACTATTATTTATTTATTTTTTTTTTTGTAATATCTGAATTTATTTTTAAAAAACCCACATTAATAAAAATTTTATATCCGCAGCTATGCATGTTATGAAAACATGATACAGAGATGTCTGAGCTAATTCATATTGAAACTGTTTTTGTGGCAGCATCTGAACTCTGATTTTCTGAAACTGACGCAATCTGGATAATTTTAAAAAGCAGCTTAAGTCAACAAACTTATTATTTCTCATAGGTTACTAAAATTAAAAATTTTTAAACAAATTTTTTTTAATTATTGCTTTACTTAATATTTATTTTAATAGGTCTGAATATAAAGATTTCTTCAAAAAATTGAAAATATGGATTTAGAAGAGCAGAAACAGGAACAAGAAGAACTTAAACAGGATGATTCAAGATGTTTGAAATGTAATATAAATGAGCGTAAATTAAGAGCAAATGAAAAAAAAATTATCAATACACAAGAAGAAGCAGCTGAAATTACTGATTGGTTGTATGAAACAGTAGAAATAGGTGAATTCGTATTTAGAGTTGGAACCGTTGGTTGTTTTTTGTGTTTGAAGTGCTCTTCTAAACTGAGACTATATAAAACTAACAAAAAACCTAAGCTGGAAGAACAGCCACAATTTTCGCAAAGTCTCAACGATGCAGTTTCAGCCTTAACTGAAATTTTTTCACAAACAACTTCAGAGTCTCAATCGTCCCAGTCATCGCTGGATCCACCAGTGCAGTTCGAACCTGAACGAGAAAAGCCCGAAACAGTAGAAATGCCGATCAACAGAACTGTTGCCACTCACAAGTACTGCTGCCTTTGTGGTTGTACAGCCAACAATTTAGTTACAATTTCTTTCCATGCTCGCTCTCAAGCCTACTGTAAAACGCAAATATTCATTCCAAAAGGTACCCTAGATTATTTTTTAACTTATTGTATGTGCTTGAAGATAAGCCGCATTCGAATACAACCCCAACTTTTGACCTTTAAAAAAAGTAAAAAAGGCTTACCTTCAAATATATACGGTAGCAATCATTTTTAAATTTTTAAAATCATTTATAATTTTTAAAATATTTACAGGCAATCGAACTTGCAAGTCCCATTTAAGTGTCAAAAAACTTTTTTATGAAGATGAGCTCAGGCACTTACGTATTCATTTTAACTCTAGTGTAATAGAAGTTTCTGAACTAAAAAAACTACTGGAAAATTTTTCTGCACGAGTTGATAGAGATATTTTTTATCGAGTTTCTGACTTTTCAATGCCTGAAAAAAGCTTAATTGTGTTTACTGGTCTTAACTGGGAGCAGTTAATTCAACTTCGTGGAATGCTGACAGGCATGAGAGCCTCACACAATAGAGATGTTACTCAGGCGTTAGTAGTGTTTTTACTAAAATTAAGAAGTGGTAATTCGAATAGCATGATAGCAGCCATTCTAGGGATTCAGTGGTCGCAACAAATTTCTAATTTTGTGGAATCTGTTATTCAGTCGTTTAAAGTTGATGTCTTACCCAGTAGATTTGGTATCAATTCACTAACTAGACAAGAGCTCGTTACAAATCATATCACATCCATCGCTAAGAAATTGCATGATTTAAATGATAATCAGTTAATGATAATTGGTGATGGTACTTACCTTCGGCATCAAAAAAGCGCAAACAACGATTATCAAAGAAAATCTTATACAGGACAAAAAAAATGTCATTTAGCAAAGCCTTTTACAATCTGTATGCCAGATGGTCATGTCATTGATGTTCTAGGTCCTTTTGAAGCACATATGAATGATGCGCAGATTTTAAAACACTTACTAGAGACAAACCAAGAATTTTCGGATTTGTTACAAGAAAACGACGTTTTTGTTCTTGATAGAGGATTTCGTGATGTAGTTCAGTACCTACAGGATAAAGGTTACAAAGTTTTGATGCCTTCTCTTAAAGGTAAAAGAAACCAGCTGACTCGAGAAGAGGCTAATCATTCAAGGTTTGTAACAAAAATCCGATGGTCAGTGGAAGCGATACATGGAGTAATTGGTCAAAAATATAAACTTCTTCATCACCAATTTGATAATAAATCTTTACACAATGCAAAGCACTTTGTTAGAATAGCATGCTTTTTGAACAACTTTTTTGGGAAGCGATTTCACTCTGATGTTGGCATGACCGATGAAATTGTTGATCGTATGAAACTTCAATCTCAAATAGAAAATACATTACATCAAGAAGCAGAAAATGGAGGCTGGAGCAGAAAGAAAGTTACCTTCAGCGATCTAACATCAACTGACTTAAGTGATTTTCCAGAAATGACCGAAAAAGATCTGAAAATCTTTTTTACTGGTGGATATCAATTAAAACAAGCTGTTTCCTATTTGGCAGAGATGCTTGATATAAATGGTGTTCTTCATTTGAAATATCTCAAAGAATCTGAAAAAATCATCAGAATACAAGTACAGTCCAGACACATAAAATCGAAGACTTACAATTGTTACATAGAGTACAGTCCTGAAACAGTTGGTTGCGCAGGGATCAAACGGTGGTGCTGCGAGTGTGCTAATGGGCTACGAACAATTGGATGTTGTTCACACGTCGCCGCAGTAATTTACTATTTGTCCTGTGGAAGATTCAAGTCGAAACAGCTGAGTCCATCACAAATATTATCAGAACTTTTCGTCGAAGACGACACGATGCCTATTATAGATGAAGATAGTGATGATGATGATTGAATAAATTTAGTTAGATTGTTTTTGATTTTAATTTGATTTAATTGATTTTTAACTTGTATTACTATAAAATAGTAGTTTTAAAATAATTTTTGAGTGCGTGTGAACAGTATGTAAGTTCATATTGTTAAAAAAACACCCAAAAAATGATTTTTGGCTTTTTTAAGGCAAATAAGTGTGAGATAACTGTTGTAACAACTTATTTTCCTGTATTATTGTAAACAAGTAGACTTTAGATAAGTTTAAATTGTATAATAGTAATTTTTAAGCTCAGAACTGTCCAAAAGTGTTCGAAAAATCACTTTTTCGACCTTTATAAGGCACATAGATGTGCTATAATTATTTTTATGGCTGCTTAGTTTATATTATTGTAAAACGTGACTCTTATAAAATTTTCTAAGTTGTTATGACCGATTGGTTATTTCGTAATAGCCAAAAAGTGTTCAAAAAATCGCTTTTTCGACCTTTTTTTAGCCCAAACAAATGTTTTAATTTTTTTAACTGTAAATTAGTATGTAATTTAACAAAAAATAAGTTTTTGTATCAGTTTTATAATTTTAAATTTAAGTTAAGGTATCGAGAAAGCGAAAAAGTGTTGAAAAAATCGATTTTTCGGGCTTTTTTAAGTTAAAAATAATGTTTTAATTTTTTTAACTGTAAATTAGTATGTAATTTAACAAAAAATAAGTTTTTGTATCGGTTTTATAATTTTAAATTCAATTTATGGTAACAAAAAAGCGAAAAAGCGTTTAAAAAATCGCTTTTTTGCCCTTTTTAAGGCTCTAAATGATAATTTAATATAACCTATGGTACTGTGATATGTAAATTTGTAAAACAAAAGAAGTTGTAATAGTTTTATAATTTATAACTTGATTTAAACCAATTAAAAAGCGAAAAAGCGTTTAAAAAATCGGTTTTTTAATTTTTTAAGTGCTTTCCACCCTCTGAAAAAATCTGAAAAAATTCAAGTGAAAAAATTTCATCAAAATACGTATAAAAAAATTTTTTTTAGCACTGCAGCCATTACAGGTTTTTATTAATGGGCATTTTAAGTTTTAAAATCGCCGTAAAAATTCCGTTTTTTGACCTAAAATTAAAAAAAAAAATTTTTCGAACTACATTTTTTTCAAACAAAATTTTGCCGCCGACCTCGTTTTTTTATCTTATATAGGTTTGGAGATATAAATAAAAGTTGAAAAATCACTATTTTTAACCGCGCATGCGCAGTATATGAGATAAAAATTTCTAGTTGGCGTCAAAAATTTTCTTTTTTTAAGACCTTTCGAATGATATATATATTGTAGGGGTTTGCTCTGGGGGCACTTTACCCCCCCTTAACAGGCTATACCCTTTAAACGCTAATGTTCCCTCGAGCGTACGCATTTCTCAACATATTATACATTTGAATGGAAACTTAATAAGCAATAATAATTAAAATTCAACGTAATAGAATCGAAGCAGAATTATTTCCGTCATTCCATTAATCGTTACCGCTCGCTCTATTACTCGCAAACAACTTAAACTAAAAAGAAGAAAAAGAAAACAAAACATTGTTATTTTTTTATGTAACAGGTAGATAAAAGCTACGGAAGTATATGCAATATTTAATAAAGGCGGTCACTGATTTCTTCGAATAAAAAAAAAAAAATATCATCATCATTATCACAAAAAATCACTGCAAAATTCTGTTGCGCGCACCTCATCCCCTGAATCACTATACGGTTGATGAAGCAAAAAAAAAAAAACAAAAAAAAAACAAAATGAAACGCACTAAAAATCGGATCATCTCAGTTATCACGTTTGACATTCTGTACCTTTGCTTGGCGTGCTTAAAAATATCCATGTCCGTGAAAACAAGAGCGGCGGTGCCGGGCTCGCGCTTCCAAAAGCCTTAAACTATTATTTCTAATTTTTATCTTTCCTCCCTAATTTTCGTCTTCCTCTTCTCTAGCGGATCAAAGCTAGGCGGCCGGCGGTCTGGCCCGAACTGCGACTTTTCAACGCGGCGCGCGGGCGCGCGTGCCCGACCTCGCTCATAATATAATGCGTACTGTGTATACATCATCATCCCGCGCGCATGCGAGGCATCATCATGATCAGGTGGGTGAGTCACGGAGAGTAAATAGGATATGGTGCGGAGGAGGGGGTTATACTCACAGTCGCACGGAACACCGACGGACCATCACCATCATCGTCGTCAGGATGCCGATCGTTAGGATACCCAACACAGCACCAAGTACCAGGAGGACGTTCAATTCTGCATCTGTGGAGCGGAGCAACGAGTTTTTATTATCGAGTTATCTTTTTTTAAAGTAGGTTTAATTCGTTGACCTTCGGCCGAATTTAATGATTCGATTTGGTTTAACTTGAAATAATAAAAGATTTTAGCTGCAGTTTTATTATCTTGTAATTGGATAGATTTTAAATAAGTGTTCAGGAAGTAAGTATATTAGATAATAAATATTAATTTATGTAAATAAACATTTTTTTAATGAATTTTAATTTTTTACTACCGAACGAAAACCTCTTATTTTATAATTTTTTTAATAATTTATTTTTACTAATCATTTTAATAATAATTGAAGAATAAAAATTGTCCGTTCTATATTTAGTTTCAAAAATAATTTTAATAACAGTTGATAGAAATTAAAAAGAATTAAATAAATTTCATATGTTTTACTGGCTTACTTGTTTTGACGGTAAAAGAAATAGAATCGGCGTATCCTCCTTCGGTGAACGCCCGCATACGCACTTCGTACCAAGTATCTGGTTTCAATGGACCATTGCAGTAAACTGGTTTTTTTTTGTTGTTACTCGAAACCATTGGGCAAGTCGTGTCTTCGCCGAGAGTAAATTTCACTGCTTTCATGTGGCCGTAATCGATAATATAGTTCGCTAAAAAAAAAAAAAAAAAAAAAAAACAACGTTCATATTTTAACGTTTCTATTAATTTATATCGAAATTAAAATAATAATACATAAAATTAAACTTACAACTAGACTTACAGGGGTCCCACCGAGGTTCCGTCGCTTGGTACGGTATTTTAAAATCATCTTCCATGGCTTCTGCCCAGGTCGAAACGTTTGGCCACTTTTCCGTTATGTTCAATCGAACCAAGTTGGTCGTGTTGCCAAATGGTATACCCGATACCATGACAGCATAGTATTTTACTTTTCCGTTCTCGGAAGGAAACAGAGGCAGTAGAATGTGCGCTGTCGATGTAGTCCTTCGGGCTTTGTACGGGTCCAGAGTTATAGACTTGACGTATTCAAGGCGAGGTTGCGGTGGGACTGAAATTTTTTTCTTTCTATGATGCATGTTTTTGTGATTTTTTTTTTTTAAATTCATAAAAATCATACTCACTTCCGGGAGGATACTGTTTGGTCACAGTGGCGCTCTCCCCTGCATCGATAGACCCAACCAATATCGCTGCGACCGTGAAATTGTAAGTGAACAATGGTTTTAGTTCTCCGAAACTGGCGTTGAACATCTGATTTTTATCGATAGTCATGTTCATAACACTGATGTTGCAATCTTCGAGGATGTGTTCCTCCGAGTTTGGGCCAATTCCAGTAGCCGAAACTTGAAAATAGTGTAAAACTCCTCTCAGATGGCACGGCAATCCCCACTTCAGAACAGTTTGTAAAATATTTGAGTTGTGTTCTCGTGGTTCTATTTCGCAAGTCAGGTTGGTAACTTTATCTGGTACTGTAAAAAAAAAGGGGGACGATGATTAATTTACGAAATTTTATTTGACAATACTATCTATTGCTAAAGTAACATACCAGCTGACACCGTAGAGCTCATGAATTCAACCGAACTGTTGCGACTCCAACCCGCTATTGTACTGGCCGAAATGGAGGCGCAATACTTAGAGTACAATTCTTCGTCCTTCAAAGTAAATCTTGTTTCTTCAGCCGTGATGTTATTAACGAGCTTTGTTCTGGCTGAAGAACACCAATCAGGAGTCATGTAAAGTGGTTCCCAAGAAAATGCGATTTTGTAATTTAATAATTTTCCTGGCATGTACTCAGGAGGATTCCAGTTGAACGTCACAGCTGAATTTTCGTATCCGACCATTTGAAAGTTTTTAGGTTCCGAGGGTGTATCTTCACCGGTTTTGACTGTGACAAATTCACTCCAACTACTTTTGCAAACTTCATTTGTAAAGTAAGCCCTGCATTCGTAATTTGTGAAAGGACTGAGCTCGGTAATTTCAACTGCTATTGGTTTTGCATTTTTATATTCCGGTAAACGATGAGTTTGGTTACCGTAGCGCAATTCAAATCCGTATCCTTCGGTATTGTTAGGAATACACTCCATAAAAACCGTTTTCAAAGAGCAGTTATTTTTTAAGTTTTCAGCACTCCAGTAAATAGTAATAGACTGATACGTAGCTGAATCGTCTACTCTTTTAGGACGATTTGGCACTGCAAGATTTAAAAATTATTCAAAGTTATAGTTTAGTAAATTAATTCAAAAATAATTTTACAAAAGTATCTTTCATTCACCTTGACTACAGCTAGTTTTATTTGATACATAGCCTGCATTTCCATTGTTCAAATCAACTGGTGTGACATAGACTGTGTAGCGTATGCAAGCAGATAAATTTTTAAATGTATAGTTAGTACCATTTGTTGTATCTGTAAACGTTTGATTGACCCCAGACTCGGTTGTAAGGTTTACACGGTAATGTTGGACGCAATTGGCAGCAATTTCGGGAGCTCCCCATTCTGCCACCAAAGAATTGGACTCTTGTGTGATCACGTGTAGAAATGACGGTTTCCCTGGGTCTGAAATAATTTCAATTTACATTTTACAAAATAATCAGATTTTGATTAATGTGAATTTAAAATATTTTAACTTCTACTTACTCATGAAAGCTGTTTTTGCAGTGACACTTTGAAAGTTGTTATCAGTTGCTTTAGAGGAAGCAGGCACTACTTTAATGGTATAATAAGTACAAGGCTCCAACTTTAATATGTTGTAGTATAAATTTGATGTATTATATTTTTGTAATAAAATATTATCTTTAAAAAGCTCTATCAAAAATACACTACTGTCACCCTGTATTTTCCAAGATACATTCAGAGAATTGGGCTGACTAGTGTCAACTGTGATGTTTTCAATAATTGTCTTACCTTAAAAGGAATGAAACCAACAATTTTACTTTTAAATCAAATTTTTACTAAAAGCAAATATAAAATAAAGTTTTTACCAGTTATTTCAGAACCCAAATCATTAGGAATATTGTCTTGAGAAACATGAGTCTCATCTTCTTCTCTTGAATTGTAGTTTTGATCATGGATAGGGAATTTCTTTGAGGACTCTTCTTTCTGTGTAGGCAGTGTTTGAATTGATGAATCTTCATCAGAGGGCTTAACAGTAAAGGTGGACGAATCGTCATTATGTTGTACTACAATGTTGTCACCAAGCTCATTGACAAATGTATTTTCTCTGCCAGGATTTGCAATATCTCCCAGCACATAGAAAATTTGTAAGGTGTACAACAAAACTTGCAGTCTTTTTCTAGGAATCATTTTAATCAGTCAGACTGAAAACTGAAAAAAAAAAATTAACTTTTAATAAATTATGAAAATTTTTTTCTCAGATAAAAATACGAAACTATTCTCATCTTGTAGAAAAAGTAAAATAAAAATTTGCAAATCGGCGTTTATTACACATCACTTTTAGTATCCACCCTCACCGACAGTCTAAATATAAAAGTAACTAAATCGATCACAGGCTCTTTGATAATCAAACACCAACGATAGTCGCTATCGGGAAAAACTTCCGAACCGAGCGCGCCTCGCTAAAATATTGGAAAAAATATATTATGCACTCACTTGCTCGCTCTTTGATCCCTATTGGCCGGCACGCTTGTGATAGAACCGATAAATTTTATTTATAGCTCCCAATAGCCCCTCGATATTAAATCAATGATTTTAAAACGTTGAGAAAAAAAAAAATTAGTTAATAGATACACAGAATAAAAAAAAAAAAGTGTACGAGTCATCGTAGGTATTACGCCGAGTTAACGCAAACCATTCATTAATGGACTTGAAAATCCCGGTTAAGGACTTGAACTGAAAAGTATCAAATTTAATTATTGATCGTGTGTGTTTATAATACTTACGGAAATCTCGAAGATGCACTTTTCATCGTAAAAGTAAGCCCGAGGGATGCGAAGAGGGTAAACAAATCGGCTGTCCAACTGCAGTAAGCCGATACGGCTGTTTATCTTTATTATCAGCAATTTATGTACTGTAAAAGGAGTCGTATGAATGGTGTACGTAATTAACTCCGGACACTCGTTGGTCAGTTTTCGATTGATAATAAACTCGGAGCGAGCTACTGAATCTATACATGTGTACTTGTCGCGCGGCGTCCGCTATCGCGGCTCTCTCCCACTCCCCTCCACCGCCTTCGTAAATTCACCCGATAAATATTTTCGATAACGTTTTTTTTATACTCCCTTGCCTGCACAGTGCACACTCAACACCGTACCCGAAGTTCGAAAAAAATCTGGGTCTTAAATAGGGGGGGCGAGTAACCAAAAAAAAAGGGCAGCATCTCGCGGTGGACACTGAAGATGCATATTCAAAATCTAACTACTTAATTGTTTTAAATGATTATTTTGACGATGCACTCACCAATCAGGGTACTCTAAGGCCGATCCATAACGATTTTGTGAGTCCAGGAGGCTTTCGTTAGGTGCAGGGTCGATCGCATGCTGTCAAACTGAATTGCAGCAAGATGAAAACCGACGCTCCTTGCTCGCGGTTCGCGTTGGCTACTATACTCCTCGCGTTTTTGTTCGTTCGTCGTCCTCTCGCTCTCCTTCTTCCTCCCGCCCCCTCCCCTGTCCTCGAGGAGAGAGAAAGAGAGAGACCACGATGCACAGATGGCATCCCATGGAGAGATCCAACCAGGCTCCCATCCCATTCCCCCATGGCCGGATGCATCGAGTTTCGGAGTAACATGTGCGTATGCAAACAACGCTGCGTGTTTATGCGGGGACTCCTGAGAAAATAAAGCTGAAGAAGACGGCCTGGGTGCTGTTTACGATGAATTTTTCAAAAAGAACCTTCGTGTTAAATTTTAAACTGGATCGAGTGTCGTCCTTCAAAAGCTTAGTTCTTAGAAAAATGTAATTTGTTTCTTACTAAAAGTTAGTTTAAATATGCGACCGGATGAACGATACACCTTTATCATTCTTAACGATCGTGCTATTAGTTGAAAATTTAAAAAAACGTGTTTATTCAAAATTAATTTTTGGTGAATTATTGAGGTTTCTTAATTTACGGGCAGAAAAAAAAAAACTATCCTGAACCAAATTATGCAGATACCTATAAAAATTCAATAGACTCTAAATTAAAACAAACATAAGCATTTACAAATTCATCATTAGATTTTTCGTTTTTTTTTTCCCGACTAAAGAATAACTTTTGAATAAACATAAACTTTTAAAGCAATCAAATGATTTGGTTTAAAAAAATTTTTTTTATTATATAAACAACAAAAATTAGTTAAAACAATAATCTAAATAAATATGACTATAACACAAAGTGTAGATGGCAGTAATTACAAATTTTTTTTTTTTTTATCAACAGATAAAAGCAAATATTGCTTTATTGTTAAAAATATATATAAATACATCTTGCAATACTAAAATTGATTCAGTAAAGTCGTTGTGGTTTTCCCATTGATGATTTGATGTGTAGGGAGCGAACGTTTTGCCAGTGTTTCTTTAACAATGACACAAGGAAGTTAATTGACAGATGAATGTTTTGAACAAGTTCATCTTGACTCATCTCAACATGCCCTACAGCCACTGACAGACACAACACCTAAAATCGAAAAATTAAAACATTATTTTCAAACTTACAAATAATGATATATAAATTTTAACTAGTAAAAGTTTTAAAATAAAGTACCTTTTTCATTTGGAATTTGATGGTTGCTTTGACTTCATCAATTTTTCCAGTCATTGACTCCTGGTGAGAAAGAAGACCAGGGAATTTACCAGCTTTGTTCAAACCTGGACCAAGAAGACGGGGGATCTGTTTGATCAATGACTCACTGGCTAAGAAGGCATCAAATTTTTTGGCTGCAATTGACAATCAATTTATAAGTTTTAGTGTTTAAATATTTGAAATTTAATAAAGTTATTAATTATGTTCTATTTTGTCTCAACACGGATTGAGGTACAACATGATAGGCACATTGTCCACACCTAGTGAAGAATTTAATCTCCTTCCATAGACGACCTTCGAAGCAAGTTACACAAACGCAGGTGCTTTAAGGAAGGACAGCTGTGCCAATTATTTTGATTTTACAAAAAATAAAAAGTTTTTTCTTACCTAGTTTTTTTACAAGTTTTTTGTTTTTGTTGAGCTTCTTTAATGCCTCAGCATCCATAAATGGTATATTCAATGCTTGAGCCTCATCACAATGTTGCTGATCTCCCAGTACACAGACCTGCATTTTTGGACGAGGAATGTTCTTTAGTCTGTAATACAAAAAAAAATTTGCTTAGCTTAAAAGGTAAATTTTTTTTTTGATAACATCAATATACTTTATTACGATAACTCTCAGTTAAAAATATTTCAACACAATTTAATCTGTTAATACATGCAAGAGCATCCTTGAGTCATTGAATTAAGAATACTAGATTAAATTTATAATTTTTAATTAAATTAGGACAAATTTTAAAACAAAAGCTAATTGTCTGTGTTTCTTGACTGCTATTTTTATAAAAATTTTTTGATTCATTAGTACTTGTGATGTGTGTTAACTTACCACAGGGATAAAATTTTGAAAAATATAATCAATGATTATACAGCGTTCAAAAAAAAAATCGGTACAATACCTTCCCAATTTATTTAAGACCCTGGGTGCAGGTCAGCCATATATAATCAAAGATTACATAGCGTTCGAAAAAAAAAACGGTTCAATACCTCCCCAATTTATTTAAGACCCTGGGTAAAGGTCCGCCAAGCCGAAACTTGGCTTCCTGACATACAGAGTAACTCTTTAAGATTTTTAAATCTCATTTCAGACGTTGAAAAGAAAAGAAAATTTGATCATAAAGAGTACTCAGAAGCAGGTAAAAACGTACTTGACGGTGCCAGAGAAACGCTTGTCCTTCTGTGGGTCATAATTCTTCAGACCAATTTGGAGTTCAACGGTCTCGAGGAACTTCCTCTTCTTCTCTTGTGAACCAGCGAGAACGCCGTTCACGCACTCGTACAGAGTGTCACGTGTAACTTTGGACCTGAATTTTAAACAAATTTTTAATTGACAAACAATTTAGAGCTTTTAATTTTACATCTCATGTAATAAAATTTACAGAATAACGCGATAGAAAGATAAAATATAACCTCTGATAAAACACGTGAGAAAATAAAAACTTGAGGCGAATATCACCCGGAATCTACAGTATTTATGGGTTGATGAAAAGGTAGAGTAAATATTTAATTTACTCGTTTAAAATACTGAAATAAATATTATTTAAACAAGTAAAATAAGCACTAAAGAAGAGCGGAAGATTTTCAATAAAAACGTGACTTTAAATTATGGTAAAACAAAAATAATCACTTAAATATGCGATTTTAACGGTAAATTAAGTGTATTGTTAAAAAGTTTTCATTTAAATTTTGAGATTGCATTAATATTAACGGATAAAAATTAATACTCACGTCATGGTAGCACGAAGCTTCTGATCACTTCTGATCGGGTACAGCAACGCGATCCGAAAGAGCCGATTCTCTCGCAGCAGAACCTGAACCAGAACTCTCACTGGATCCAGCGCCATCTACACCGAGGGTAGCGTCGTCTGCGATTTTTTTATTTTTTATATTCACTAATGAAGGTAGAATTCTATCGATTACAGCTAAAAAATAGAAAAAATTATGAGAAAAGATCGTTGATGAAGTATACGATCCATTGAGATTTTATTTTAAAAATTTCAACAAAGTTTAAGTACCAGGTGGTAGTTGGCTGACAAGATGTTGAATCTTGAAAAAAAAAAAATACTCCGACATAGGGCTGAAATAGCCCTTTAATAATAAATAATTGTTAAAAATTGCCCTTTTTTAGTTTTTTTATAAAAAATATTCAAAGTTTATAAACTTTCAATCACCGATTACGAGTAAATGGTCAATCCAATCGACTCAATTAATGCGTCAAAAAATTGCCCTTCGATTGAAAAAAATTGCCCTCTTTTTATTTTTTGAAAAATTTTTATAGTTTTTTTATAAACATAAAAAAACCACTTTCCCATGAAGCGAGAGCAGTGTAGAACAGCGTTGGTTTCGATATTAGAATCATGGGCACGGTTTGCCAAGTTCAGAGCGCACATTTCTCCAGAGATATAGAATGTCGACTGCTCTTCTCAAAAAAAATTTATTTTGATATTTTCAGAGTTTTTTGTTGTATTTTGGCGTGATATAGTCGTTTGTAAAGAAATAAAAAATTTTAAATTTATCGTTGCTCGATTGAAAAAAATAGATTAACCTTTAAATAAAAATTATATTAATGTCAATGATGAAAGTTTTTTTTTTTTTTTTTTTTTCATCGCGAGTTTTTTTCAGAAATGAATGAATAAATAAATAAATGATCCCCCAAGCTGCTACAACCCCATAACACTGAGCTCGCAAGGCTTTTTTTTAAATAAATAAAAAAATGATCCCCCAAGCTGCTACATCCCATAACGCCGAGCTCGCGAGGCTTTTTTTTAAATAAATAAATAAATGATCCCCCAAGCTGCTACAACCCCATAACACCGAGCTCGCGAGTTTTTTTCAGAAATGAATAAATAAATAAATAATCCCCCAAGCTGCTACAACCCCATAACACCGAGCTCGCAAGGCTTTTTTTATAAATGAATAAATAAATGATCCCCCGAGCTTCTACAACCCCATAACGCCGAGCTCGCGAGTTTTTTTCAGAAATGAATAAATAAATAAATAATCCCCCAAGCTGCTACAACCCCATAACGCCGAGCTCGCGAGGCTTTTTTTTAAATAATTAAATAAATGATCCCCCAAGCTTCTACAACCCCATAACGCCGAGCACGCGAGCCTTTTTTTAAAATAAATAAATAAATGAATAAATAATCCCCCAAGCTGCTACAACCCCATAACATCGAGCTCACGAGGCTTTTATTTAAATAAATGAATAAATGATCCCCCGAGCTTCTACAACCCCATAACGCCGAGCTCGCAAGGCATTTTTTATAAATTAATAAATAACTGATCCCCCAAGGTGCTACAACCCCATAACGCCGAGCTCACGAGTTTTTTTTATGAATAAATAAATAAATAAATAATCTCCCAAGCTGCTACAACCCCATAACGCCGAGATCGCGAGTATTTTTCAGAAATGAATAAATAAATAAATAATCCCCTAAGCTGCTACAACCCCATAACGCCGAGCTCGCGAGGCTTTTTTTTAAATAAATAAATAAATGATCCCCCAAGCTGCTACAACCCCATAACGCCGAGCTCGCGAGGCTTTTTTTAAGATAAATAAATAAATGATCCCCCAAGCTGCTACAACTCCATAACGCCGAGCTCGCGAGGCTTTTTTTTTAAATAAATAAATAAATGATCTCCCAAGCTGCTACAACCCCATAACGCCGAGCTCACGAGTTTTTTTCATGAATAAATAAATGAATAAATAATCCCCCAAGCTGCTACAACCCAATAACGCCGAGCTCGCGAGTTTTTTTTATAAATAAATAAATAAATAATCCCCCAAGCAGCTACGACCCCATAACGCCAGGCTCGCCGGTCGCGAGTTTTTTTTATAAATAAATAAATAAATAAATATTATTAAAAAAAACTCGCGAGCTCGGCTTTATAGGGTCGTAGCAGCTTGGGGGGTCCTTTATTTATTTATTTAAAAAAAAGCCTCGCGAGCTCGGCGTTATGGGGTTGTAGCAGCTTGGGAGATCATTTATTTATTTATTTAAAAAAAAGCCTCGCGAGCTCGGCGTTATGGGGTTGTAGCAGCTTGGGGGATTATTTATTTATTTATTCATTTCTGAAAAAAACTCGCGAGCTCGGCGTTATGGGGTTGTAGAAGCTCGGGTGATCATTTATTTATTTATTTATAAAAAAAGCCTTGCGAGCTCGGTGTTATGGGGTTGTAGCAGCTTGGGGGATCATTTATTTATTTATTTTAAAAAAGGCCTCGCGAGCTCGGCGTTATGGGGTTGTAGAAGCTCGGGGGATCATTTATTCATTTATTTAAAATAAAGCCTCGCGAGCTCGACGTTATGGGGTTGTAGCAGCTTGGGGGATTATTAATTCATTTATTTATTTATGAAAAAAACTCGTGAGCTCGGCGTTATGGGGTTGTAGCAGCTTGGGAGATCATTTATTTATTTATTTTAAAAAAAGCCTCGCGAGCTCGGCGTTATGGGGTTGTAGAAGCTTGGGGGATCATTTATTTATTTATTTTAAAAAAAGCCTCGCGAGCTCGGCGTTATGGGGTTGTAGAAGCTTGGGGGATCATTTATTTTTTTATTTAAAAAAAAGCCTCATGAGCTCGGCGTTATGGGGTTGTAGCAGTTTGGGGGATTAAATTTTTTATTTATTCATTTCTGAAAAAAACTCGCGAGCTCGGCGTTATGGGGTTGTAGAAGCTCGGGGGATCATTTATTCATTTATTTAAAATAAAGCCTCGCGAGCTCGGCGTTATGGGGTTGTAGCAGCTTGGGAGATCATTTATTTATTTATTTTAAAAAAAGGCTCGCGAGCTCGGCGTTATGGGGTTGTAGAAGCTTGGGGGATCATTTATTTATTTATTTTAAAAAAAGCCTCGCGTGCTCGGCGTTATGGGGTTGTAGCAGCTTGGGGGATTATTTATTTATTTATTCATTTCTGAAAAAAATTCGCGAGCTCGGCGTTATGGGGTTGTAGAAGCTCGGGGGATCATTTATTTATTTATTTATAAAAAAAGCCTTGCGAGCTCGGTGTTTTGGGCTTGTAGCAGCTTGGGGGATTATTTATTTAATTATTCATTTCTGAAAAATCTCGCGAGCTCGGTGTTATGGGGTTGTAGCAGCTTGGGGGATCATTTATTTGATTATTTAAAAAAAAGCCTCGCGAGCTCGGCGTTATGGGGTTGTAGCAGCTTGGGGGATTATTTATTTATTTATTCATTTCTGAAAAAAACTCGCGAGCTCGGCGTTATGGGGTTGTAGAAGCTCGGGTGATCATTTATTCATTTATTTAAAAAAAAGCCTCGCGAGCTCGGCGTTATGGGGTTGTAGAAGCTTGGGGGATCATTTATTTATTTATTTTAAAAAAAGCCTCGCGAGCTCGGCGTTATGGGGTTGTAGAAGCTTGGGGGATCATTTATTTATTTATTTAAAAAAAAGCCTCATGAGCTCGGCGTTATGGAGTTGTAGCAGCTTGGGGGATTATTTATTTATTTATTCATTTCTGAAAAAAACTCGCGAGCTCGGCGTTATGGGGTTGTAGAAGCTCGGGTGATCATTTATTTATTTATTTATAAAAAAAGCCTTGCGAGCTCGGCGTTATGGGGTTGTAGAAGCTCGGGGGATCATTTGTTTATTTATTTATAAAAAAAGCCTTGCGAGCTCGGTGTTTTGGGCTTGTAGCAGCTTGGGGGATTATTTATTTAATTATTCATTTCTGAAAAATCTCGCGAGCTCGGTGTTATGGGGTTGTAGCAGCTTGGGGGATCATTTATTTGATTATTTAAAAAAAAGCCTCGCGAGCTCGGCGTTATGGGGTTGTAGCAGCTTGGGGGATTATTTATTTATTTATTCATTTCTGAAAAAAACTCGCGAGCTCGGCGTTATGGGGTTGTAGAAGCTCGGGTGATCATTTATTCATTTATTTAAAAAAAAGCCTCGCGAGCTCGGCGTTATGGGGTTGTAGAAGCTTGGGGGATCATTTATTTATTTATTTTAAAAAAAGCCTCGCGAGCTCGGCGTTATGGGGTTGTAGAAGCTTGGGGGATCATTTATTTATTTATTTAAAAAAAAGCCTCATGAGCTCGGCGTTATGGAGTTGTAGCAGCTTGGGGGATTATTTATTTATTTATTCATTTCTGAAAAAAACTCGCGAGCTTGGCGTTATGGAGTTGTAGCAGCTTGGGAGATCATTTATTTATTTATTTTAAAAAAAGGCTCGCGAGCTCGGCGTTATGGGGTTGTAGAAGCTTGGGGGATCATTTATTTATTTCTTTTAAAAAAAGCCTCGCTAGCTCGGCGTTATGGGGTTGTAGCAGCTTGGGGGATTATTTATTTATTCATTCATTTCTGAAAAAAACTCGCGAGCTCGGCGTTATGGGGTTGTAGAAGCTCGGGGGATCATTTTTTTATTTATTTATAAAAAAAGCCTTGCGAGCTCGGCGTTATGGGGTTGTAGCAGCTTGGGGGATTATTTTTTCATTTTATTTATTCATGAAAAAACTCGTGAGCTCGGCGTTATGGGGTTGTAGCAGCTTGGGAGATCATTTATTTATTTATTTTAAAAAAAGGCTCGCGAGCTCGGCGTTATGGGGTTGTAGAAGCTTGGGGGATCATTTATTTATTTATTTTAAAAAAAGCCTCGCGAGCTCGGCGTTATGGGGTTGTAGAGGCTCGGGGGATCATTTATTCATTTATTTAAAATAAAGCCTCGCGAGCTCGACGTTATGGGGTTGTAGCAGCTTGGGGGATTATTTATTCATTTATTTATTCATGAAAAAAACTCGTGAGCTCGGCGTTATGGGGTTGTAGCAGCTTGGGAGATCATTTATTTATTTATTTTAAAAAAAGCCTCGCGAGCTCGGCGTTATGGGGTTGTAGCAGCTTGGGGGATCATTTATTTATTTATTTAAAAAAAAAGCCTCGTGAGCTCGGTGTTATGGGGTTGTAGCAGCTTGGGGGATTATTCATTTATTTATTTATTCATTTCTGAAAAAAACTCGCGATGAAAAAAAAAAAAAAAAAAAAACTTTCATCATTGACATTAATATAATTTTTATTTAAAGGTTAATCTATTTTTTTCAATCGAGCAACGATAAATTTAAAATTTTTTATTTCTTTACAAACGACTATATCACGCCAAAATACAACAAAAAACTCTGAAAATATCAAAATAAATTTTTTTTGAGAAGAGCAGCCGACATTCTATATCTCTGGAGAAATGTGCGCTCTGAACTTGGCAAACCGTGCCCATGATTCTAATATCGAAACCAACGCTGGTGTAGAACGTCAGCAGCGTTGGTATCGATATTCTGCTCAGGGGACTAAGCTATAAGTTCAGGGCATACTTTTCGACTAAGCATTAGGTTCAGGTTGTTCGGTGGGCTAGTACAGGAATCCCACAAGTTTGACAACCCAATAACGCTGGGTACAGCGATAAATAAATTATTTTTTATAAACAAATAACTAACCAGCAAGCTTCAAACCCCCGTAACGCTGGAAAAAGGATAAATGAATAATTTTTTGTAAACAAATAATTAACCGACGAGCTTTAAACCCCCATAACGCTGGAAAAATTGATAAATAAATTATTTTTTATAAACAAATAACTAACCAGCAAGCTTTAAACCCCCATAACGCTGAAAAATAAGATAAATAAAATATTTTTTTTAAACAAATAACTAACCAGCATGGTTGAAACCCCTGTAACGCTGGGATATAGATAAATAAATAGTTTTTATAAACAAATAAGTAACCAGCAATCTTGAAACTGCTGTAACGCTGGAAAAATAGATAAATAAATATTTTTTTATAAACAATTAAATAAACCGACAAGCTCTAAACCCCGTAACGCTGGGGAGAGCGATAAATACATAATTTTTTATAAACAATTAAATAAACCAACAAGCTCTCAAACCCCAAAACGCTGGGGAGAGCGATACATAAATTATTTTTTATAAACAATTAAATAAACCGCCAAGCTCTAGACCCCCAAAACGCTGGGGAGAGCGATAAATAAATTATTCTTTATAAACAATTAAATAAACCACCAAGCTCTAAACCCCCAAAACGCTGGGGAAAGCGATAAATTAATTATTTTTTATAATAATATTTGATAAATTAATATTTTTAGAGCTTGGTGGTTTATTTAATTGTTTATAAGAAATAATTTATTTATCGCTTTCCCCAGCATTATGGGAGTTTAGAGCTTGTCGGTTTATTTGATTGTTTATAAAAAATTATGTATTTATCGCTCTTTCCAGCGTTATGGGGGTTTAGAGCTTGGCAGTTTAATTAATTGTTTATAAAAAATTATGTATTTATCGCTCTCCCCATTGTTTTGGGGGCTGAGAGCTTGGCGGTTTATTTAATTATTTAAAAAAAATAATTTATTTATCGCTCTCCCCAGCGTTATATGGGTTTAAAGCTTGGCGGTTTATTAAATTGTTTATAAAAAATTATGTATTTATCTCTCTCCCCAGCGTTATTGGGTTTAGAGCTTGTCAGTTTATTTAATTGTTTATAAAAAATAATGTATTTACCTCCCTCCCCAGCGTTATGGGGGTTTAGAGCTTGGCGGTTTAATCAATTGTTTATAAAAAATTATGTATTTATCGCTCTCCCCAGCGTTATTGGGGCTTAAAGCTTGGCGGTTTATTTAATTGTTTATAAAAAATTATGTACACGGAGGGAACAGATGCGAGAATCTGCCGTGTGGAGGAACACGGTAAAGTTTCATGTTAAGGTAGCCTGTAAAGTTACTGTAAGCGTCACGTCAGAATACCGTGTGTTTGCAATAGCGTAGAATTACCGTGAGCCTTATGAAAAAACTTTGAGGCGCTACGGTACCGCCAAATTAAGCTCCGCCCACTTTCTCGCATTGAGTTTACGATACGCGGAATGAAAATTAATGAAAATTTTAAGCGTCCTTAATGAAATTATTCAAAAGATTACAATTTTTAATTAGACTAATAAGTTTATGATAAAGCGCAGAGCCGGCCTTAGGCTCGTTAGCGCCCCTGGGAAAAAAGATTTTTGGCGCCCCTAATAAAAATTAAGTTTGCAGTTTTTTGGTAGTTAATAATTGATTTTGTCAGACTTTAATTGAAAACGAAATTCATTTTATTTAAAATATTTACATTTTTTCTACGTAAAAAAATACAAATTATATTTATTATAATCAATCGTTGATCCACAGGTGTAAAAAAACAGATCGGCTATTCCCCAAGCTCTAAACCCCCAAAACCCTGGGTGCCCGAGTTCAACAAAAAAACAGATCGGCTATTCCCCAAGCTCTAAACCCCCAAAACCCTGGGCGCCCGAGGTCAATAAATGAACTGATCAGCTATCCCCCAAGCTCTGAACCCCCAAGACCCTGGGCGCCCTGGTCAACGAAAAAACTGATCAGTTATCCTCCAAGCTCCAAATCTCCAAGACCCTGGGCGCCTTGGTCAACAAAAAAACAGATCGGCTATCCCCCAAGCTCTAAACCCCCGAATCCCTGGGTGCCCGAGTTCAACAAAAAAACTTATGGGCTGTCCCCCAAGCTCTAAACTCCCAAAACCCTGGGTGCCCGAGTTCCAAAAATATGAGTGCATTTTAGTTAACGAAATAAATAATTTTGTAACGATACCTAATTATGCTGCACTGGTGCAATCATATCATAAAGTTGTAAATCAGAAACTTTTAACTCCAAAATAGCGTGGTTAATTAGAAAAACGCTATAAGTTTTTACTTATTGTTTAACTCTTCATTTGCAACATTATCAACAAATTTTTTTTTCTTAGATATAAATGAAATGCTTGTAAGAATGAGACACATTTCGAGAAAAGTGTAAAAATTTTCGTTTGTTTATTGGTTATTTATTTTTTCTTATCATTTTGTAATATTTTCAAGTATTGTAAATAAAAGTACACCACAACCTTTGTGTGGAACAAAAATAAAAAACATTTTTTTATGGACTTGATATTCAAATATAAAGTACGCTTAACTTCAAAAATTATTCCACTCGGTAACCAGAGTTTGATGAGGTTTAGAGCTTGGGAGATAACTTATCAGTTTTTTCGTTGACCTAGGGCGCCCAAGGTTTTGGGGGTTCAGAGCTTGGGGGATGGCTGATCAGTTCATTTATTGAACGCGACACCCAAGGTTTTGGGGGTTCAGAGCTTGAGGGATAGCTGATCAGTTCATTTAAATTTCAAAAAATTTTTTTTATCACTGACCCTTGAACGGCGCCCCTGGGCTTCGCCCAGGTTCGCTCCCCCCTAAGGCCGGCTCTGATAAAGCGTAATGGATCACACCGTAGTAGCTTGGATGCACTTGAGTTAAGGGAGTGTAGGTTTTGGGTTCATTTTCACAATCATCCATTTTTATTGCAACTTATAGTTATTAATATTAAAAAGCAAAAACATGCAGCTGTAGAAAATAAATTAGTATTGTTATCAAGTTTCTAACCTATAAATCATCATTTAATCAATTACAATCACATTACTTTAACTGCTAATATAATTTATAAAACTAACCTTTTCACGAAGTCCTTGTTTTTATGACACTGAGATTTCTTTCAATCACGCAATAAACACATGGATTTTTACAAAAATTTACTTGATAAAGGGTACGTGTAAAGTTTTAATGAAAAATTCGACCACGTGCAAAAGTGGGCGGAGCCTAATTTGGCGGTACCGTGGCGCCTCAAAGTTTTTTCGTAAGGCTCACGGTAATTCTACGCTATTGCAAATACACGGTATTCTGACGTGACGCTAACAGTAACTTTACGCGCAACCTTAACACGAAACTTTGCCGTGTCCCTCCACACGGCAGATGCTCGCATCTGTTCCCTCCGTGTATTTATCTCTCTCCCCAGCGTTACACTATAGACGAAAATGCTGATTTTTCGGCAAAAATAAGCTGACGAAGACGATCGCACGAACAGGAAAATGTAATATATCAATTTTTTCTTCATGTAATTATCTACAAGAATAGAGGTACATACCATTAAAAAGTGACGATTAAATCCTTGTTTTTTAAGCCAAAAGTTGAAAAAAATGAAAAAAAACGAGTTTTTTCAAGTTTTTGCTAGTATTTTAAAACGAGCTCGCACTTTTTTGACTTTTTTAGATGTACCAGGATTGTGTATTTTTTTATTACGAACACGAATCTGGGATTTAAATTACGAAAAAATCCATTAGTACCCCTTAAAAATTGAAAAAAACCAAAATTTTTACCCAAATTGAGATGTTTTTTTTACTTTATCGAACATTTTAGAAACTACACAAACTTTTTTAATTTTCTAGATGTACCAGGATTGTGTATTTTTTTATCACAAACACGAATCTGGGATTTAAATTACGAAAAAATCCATTAGTACCCCTTAAAAATTGAAAAAACCAAAATTTTTACCCAAATTTTGATGTTTTTTTTACTTTATCGATCATTTTAGAAACTACACAAACTTTTTTAATTTTTTAGATGTACCAGGATTGTGTATTTTTTTATCACAAACACGAATCCGGGATTCAAATTACGAAAAAATCCATTAGTACCCCTTAAAAATTGATTGAAATTCGTGGAATTGTATGGTTAACGCGGTATAGCAAACATATCCCGCGGGGCGACTATCGAGGTGTAGATTTCTTATACTTTGTGTTATTCTTCACGTTCGATTTACGTATTTTCGGTTAAGAACTTTTAGTTCTGGCAAGATATTTTTTCTTATGTTTAGCGAACATATTTTTATACCTCATATTTAAAAAATTTATTTTAACTAAAATTTTTTTTTATTTTGCTCATTAAGAGGTATTACTTTAAACGAAATGTTGAATTCAAAGGGGTACTTATAGATTTTTTCGTAATTTAAATCCCGGATTCGTGTTCGTGATAAAAAAATACACAATCCTGGTACTTCGAAAAAGTTAAAAAAGTTTGTGTAGTTATTAAAATAATCGTTAAAGTAAAAAAAAAAACATCAAAATTTGGGTAAAAATTTTGGTTTTTTCAATTTTTAAGGGGTACTAATGGATTTTTTCGTAATTTAAATCCCAGATTCGTGTTTGTGATGAAAAAATACACAATCCTGGTACATCGAAAAAGTTAAAAAAGTTTGTGTAGTTTTTAAAATAATCGATAAAGTAAAAAAAAACATCAAAATTTGGGTAAAAATTTTGGTTTTTTCAATTTTTAAGGGGTACTAATGGATTTTTTCGTAATTTAAATCCCGGATTCACGTTCGTGATAAAAAAATACACAATCCTGGTACATCTAAAAAATTAAAAAAGTTTGTGTAGTTTCTAAAATGATCGATAAAGTAAAAAAACATCAAAATTTGGGTAAAAATTTTGGTTTTTTCAATTTTCAAGGGGTACTAATGGATTTTTTCGTAATTTAAATCCCAGATTCGTGTTCGTGATAAAAAAATACACAATCCTGGTGCATCTTAAAACGTCAAAAAAGTGCGAGCTCATTTTAAAATACTAGCAAAAACTTGAAAAAACTCGTTTTTTTCATTTTTTTCAACTTTCGGCTGAAAAAACAAGGATTTAATCGTCACTTTTTCATGGTTTGTACCTCTATTCATGTAGATAATCACATGAAGAAAAAATTGATACATTACATTTTCCTGTTCGTGCGATCGTCTTCGTCAGCTTATTTTTGCCGAAAAATCAGCATTTTCGTCTATAGTGCGTTATGGGGGTTTAGAGCTTGGCAGTTTAATTAATTGTTTGAAAAAAAAAATTTATTTATCGCTCTCCCCAGCGTTATTGGGGTTTAAAGCTTGGCGGTTTATTAAATTGTTTATAAAAAATTATGTATTTATCTCTCTCCCCAGTGTAATTGGGTTTAGAGCTTGTCAGTTTATTTAATTGTTTATAAAAAATAATGTATTTATCTCTCTCCCCAGCGTTATGGGGGTTGAGAGCTTGGCGGTTTAATTAATTGTTTATAAAAAATTATGTATTTATCTCTCTCCCCAGCGTTATGGGGGTTGAGAGCTTGGTGGTTTAATTAATTGTTTATAAAAAATTATGTATTTATCTCTCTCCCGAGCGTTATTGGGGTTTAGAGCTTGTCAGTTTATTTAATTGTTTATAAAAAATTATGTATTTATCGCTCTCCCCAGCATCATGGGGGTTTAGAGCTTGGCGGCTTAATTAATTGTTTATAAAAAATTATGTATTTTTCGCTCTCCCCATTGTTTTGGGGGCTTAGAGCTTGGCGGTTTATTTAATTATTTAAAAAAAAAAATTTATTTATCGCTCTCCCCAGCGTTATTGGGGTTTAAAGCTTGGCGGTTTATTAAATTGTTTATAAGAAATTATGTATTTATCTCTCCCCAGCGTTATTGGGTTTCGAGCTTGTCAGTTTATTTAATTGTTTATAAAAAATAATGTATTTATCTCTCTCCCCAGCGTTATGGGGGTTTAGAGCTTGGCGGTTTAATTAATTGATTATAAAAAATTATGTGTTTATCGCTCTCCCCAGCGTTATTGGGGCTTAAAGCTTGGCGGTTTATTTCATTGTTTATAAAAAATTATGTACTTATCTCTCTCCCCAGCGTTATTGGGGTTTAGAGCTTGTCAGTTTATTTAATTGTTTATAAAAAATTATGTATTCATCGCTCTCCTAATTGTTTTGGGGGCTTAGAGCTTGGCGGTTTATTTAATTATTTAAAAAAAATAATTTATTTATCGCTCTCCCCAGCGTTATTGGGGTTTAAAGCTTGGCAGTTTATTAAATTGTTTATAAAAAATTATGTATTTATCTCTCTCCCCAGCGTTATTGGGTTTAGAGCTTGTCAGTTTATTTAATTGTTTATAAAAAATAATGTATTTATCTCTCTCCCCAGCGTTATGGGGGTTGAGAGCTTGGCGGTTTAATTAATTGTTTATAAAAAATTATGTATTTTTCTCTCTCCCCAGCGTTATGGGGGTTTCAACCATGCTGGTTAGTTATTTGTTTAAAAAAAATATTTTATTTATCTTATTTTTCAGCGTTATGGGGGTTTAAAGCTTGCTGGTTAGTTATTTGTTTATAAAAAATAATTTATTTATCAATTTTTCCAGCGTTATGGGGGTTTAAAGCTCGTCGGTTAATTATTTGTTTACAAAAAATTATTCATTTATCCTTTTTCCAGCGTTACGGGGGTTTGAAGCTTGCTGGTTAGTTAATTGTTTATAAAAAATTATGTATTTATCTCTCTCCCGAGCGTTATTGGGGTTTAGAGCTTGTCAGTTTATTTAATTGTTTATAAAAAATTATGTATTTATCGCTCTCCCCAGCGTTATTGGGGCTTAAAGCTTGGCGGCTTAATTAATTGTTTATAAAAAATTATGTATTTTTCGCTCTCCCCATTGTTTTGGGGGCTTAGAGCTTGGCGGTTTATTTAATTATTTAAAAAAAATAATTTATTTATCGCTCTCCCCAGCGTTATTGGGGTTTAAAGCTTGGCAGTTTATTAAATTGTTTATAAAAAATTATGTATTTATCTCTCTCCCCAGCGTTATTGGGTTTAGAGCTTGTCAGTTTATTTAATTGTTTATAAAAAATTATGTATTCATCGCTCTCCCAATTGTTTTGGGGGCTTAGAGCTTGGCGGTTTATTTAATTATTTAAAAAAAATAATTTATTTATCGCTCTCCCCAGCGTTATTGGGGTTTAAAGCTTGGCAGTTTATTAAATTGTTTATAAAAAATTATGTATTTATCTCTCTCCCCAGCGTTATTGGGTTTAGAGCTTGTCAGTTTATTTAATTGTTTATAAAAAATAATGTATTTATCTCTCTCCCCAGCGTTATGGGGGTTTAGAGCTTGTCAGTTTATTTAATTGTTTATAAAAAATTATGTATTTATCGCTCTCCCCAGCGTTATTGGGGCTTAAAGCTTGGCGGCTTAATTAATTGTTTATAAAAAATTATGTATTTTTCGCTCTCCCCATTGTTTTGGGGGCTTAGAGCTTGGCGGTTTATTTAATTATTTAAAAAAAATAATTTATTTATCGCTCTCCCCAGCGTTATTGGGGTTTAAAGCTTGGCAGTTTATTAAATTGTTTATAAAAAATTATGTATTTATCTCTCTCCCCAGCGTTATTGGGTTTAGAGCTTGTCAGTTTATTTAATTGTTTATAAAAAATTATGTATTCATCGCTCTCCTAATTGTTTTGGGGGCTTAGAGCTTGGCGGTTTATTTAATTATTTAAAAAAAATAATTTATTTATCGCTCTCCCCAGCGTTATTGGGGTTTAAAGCTTGGCAGTTTATTAAATTGTTTATAAAAAATTATGTATTTATCTCTCTCCCCAGCGTTATTGGGTTTAGAGCTTGTCAGTTTATTTAATTGTTTATAAAAAATAATGTATTTATCTCTCTCCCCAGCGTTATGGGGGTTGAGAGCTTGGCGGTTTAATTAATTGTTTATAAAAAATTATGTATTTTTCTCTCTCCCCAGCGTTATGGGGGTTTCAACCATGCTGGTTAGTTATTTGTTTAAAAAAAATATTTTATTTATCTTATTTTTCAGCGTTATGGGGGTTTAAAGCTTGCTGGTTAGTTATTTGTTTATAAAAAATAATTTATTTATCAATTTTTCCAGCGTTATGGGGGTTTAAAGCTCGTCGGTTAATTATTTGTTTACAAAAAATTATTCATTTATCCTTTTTCCAGCGTTACGGGGGTTTGAAGCTTGCTGGTTAGTTAATTGTTTATAAAAAATTATGTATTTATCTCTCTCCCGAGCGTTATTGGGGTTTAGAGCTTGTCAGTTTATTTAATTGTTTATAAAAAATTATGTATTTATCGCTCTCCCCAGCGTTATTGGGGCTTAAAGCTTGGCGGCTTAATTAATTGTTTATAAAAAATTATGTATTTTTCGCTCTCCCCATTGTTTTGGGGGCTTAGAGCTTGGCGGTTTATTTAATTATTTAAAAAAAATAATTTATTTATCGCTCTCCCCAGCGTTATTGGGGTTTAAAGCTTGGCAGTTTATTAAATTGTTTATAAAAAATTATGTATTTATCTCTCTCCCCAGCGTTATTGGGTTTAGAGCTTGTCAGTTTATTTAATTGTTTATAAAAAATTATGTATTCATCGCTCTCCCAATTGTTTTGGGGGCTTAGAGCTTGGCGGTTTATTTAATTATTTAAAAAAAATAATTTATTTATCGCTCTCCCCAGCGTTATTGGGGTTTAAAGCTTGGCAGTTTATTAAATTGTTTATAAAAAATTATGTATTTATCGCTCTCCCCAGCGTTACTGGGGTTCAAAGCTTGGCGGTTTATTAAATTGTTTATAAGAAATTATGTATTTATCTCTCCCCAGCGTTATTGGGTTTAGAGCTTGTCAGTTTATTTAATTGTTTATAAAAAATTATGTATTTATCTCTCTCCCCAGCGTTATGGGGGTTGAGAGCTTGGCGGTTTAATTAATTGTTTATAAAAAATTATGTATTTATCTCTCTCCCGAGCGTTATTGGGGTTTAGAGCTTGTCAGTTTATTTAAATGTTTATAAAAAATTATGTATTTATCGCTCTCCCCAGCGTTATTGGGGCTTAAAGCTTGGCGGCTTAATTAATTGTTTATAAAAAATTATGTATTTTTCGCTCTCCCCATTGTTTTGGGGGCTTAGAGCTTGGCGGTTTATTTAATTATTTAAAAAAAAAAATTTATTTATCGCTCTCCCCAGCGTTACTGGGGTTCAAAGCTTGGCGGTTTATTAAATTGTTTATAAGAAATTATGTATTTATCTCTCCCCAGCGTTATTGGGTTTAGAGCTTGTCAGTTTATTTAATTGTTTATAAAAAATAATGTTTTTATCTCTCTCCCCAGCGTTATGGGGGTTTAGAGCTTGGCGGTTTAATTAATTGTTTATAAAAAATTATGTATTTATCGCTCTCCCCAGCGTTATTGGGGCTTAAAGCTTGGCGGTTTATTTAATTGTTTATAAAAAATTATGTATTTATCGCTCTCCCCAGCGTCATGGGGGTTTAGAGCTTGGCGGCTTAATTAATTGTTTATAAAAAATTATGTATTTTTCGCTCTCCCCATTGTTTTGGGGGCTTAGAGCTTGGCGGTTTATTTAATTATTTAAAAAAAAAAATTTATTTATCGCTCTCCCCAGCGTTATTGGGGTTTAAAGCTTGGCGGTTTATTAAATTGTTTATAAGAAATTATGTATTTATCTCTCCCCAGCGTTATTGGGTTTCGAGCTTGTCAGTTTATTTAATTGTTTATAAAAAATAATGTATTTATCTCTCTCCCCAGCGTTATGGGGGTTTAGAGCTTGGCGGTTTAATTAATTGATTATAAAAAATTATGTATTTATCGCTCTCCCCAGCGTTATTGGGGCTTAAAGCTTGGCGGTTTATTTCATTGTTTATAAAAAATTATGTACTTATCTCTCTCCCCAGCGTTATTGGGGTTTAGAGCTTGTCAGTTTATTTAATTGTTTATAAAAAATTATGTATTCATCGCTCTCCTAATTGTTTTGGGGGCTTAGAGCTTGGCGGTTTATTTAATTATTTAAAAAAAATAATTTATTTATCGCTCTCCCCAGCGTTATTGGGGTTTAAAGCTTGGCAGTTTATTAAATTGTTTATAAAAAATTATGTATTTATCTCTCTCCCCAGCGTTATTGGGTTTAGAGCTTGTCAGTTTATTTAATTGTTTATAAAAAATAATGTATTTATCTCTCTCCCCAGCGTTATGGGGGTTGAGAGCTTGGCGGTTTAATTAATTGTTTATAAAAAATTATGTATTTTTCTCTCTCCCCAGCGTTATGGGGGTTGAGAGCTTGGCGGTTTAATTAATTGTTTATAAAAAATTATGTATTTATCTCTCTCCCGAGCGTTATTGGGGTTTAGAGCTTGTCAGTTTATTTAATTGTTTATAAAAAATTATGTATTTATCGCTCTCCCCAGCGTTATTGGGGCTTAAAGCTTGGCGGCTTAATTAATTGTTTATAAAAAATTATGTATTTTTCGCTCTCCCCATTGTTTTGGGGGCTTAGAGCTTGCCGGTTTATTTAATTATTTAAAAAAAAAAATTTATTTATCGCTCTCCCCAGCGTTACTGGGGTTTAAAGCTTGGCGGTTTATTAAATTGTTTATAAGAAATTATGTATTTATCTCTCCCCAGCGTTATTGGGTTTAGAGCTTGTCAGTTTATTTAATTGTTTATAAAAAATAATGTTTTTATCTCTCTCCCCAGCGTTATGGGGGTTTAGAGCTTGGCGGTTTAATTAATTGTTTATAAAAAATTATGTATTTATCGCTCTCCCCAGCGTTATTGGGGCTTAAAGCTTGGCGGTTTATTTAATTGTTTATAAAAAATTATGTACTTATCTCTCTCCCCAGCGTTATTGGGGTTTAGAGCTTGTCAGTTTATTTAATTGTTTATAAAAAATTATGTATTCATCGCTCTCCCAATTGTTTTGGGGGCTTAGAGCTTGGCGGTTTATTTAATTATTTAAAAAAAATAATTTATTTATCGCTCTCCCCAGCGTTATTGGGGTTTAAAGCTTGGCAGTTTATTAAATTGTTTATAAAAAATTATGTATTTATCTCTCTCCCCAGCGTTATTGGGTTTAGAGCTTGTCAGTTTATTTAATTGTTTATAAAAAATAATGTATTTATCTCTCTCCCCAGCGTTATGGGGGTTGAGAGCTTGGCGGTTTAATTAATTGTTTATAAAAAATTATGTATTTATCTCTCTCCCCAGCGTTATGGGGGTTGAGAGCTTGGCGGTTTAATTAATTGTTTATAAAAAATTATGTATTTATCTCTCTCCCGAGCGTTATTGGGGTTTAGAGCTTGTCAGTTTATTTAAATGTTTATAAAAAATTATGTATTTATCGCTCTCCCCAGCGTTATTGGGGCTTAAAGCTTGGCGGCTTAATTAATTGTTTATAAAAAATTATGTATTTTTCGCTCTCCCCATTGTTTTGGGGGCTTAGAGCTTGGCGGTTTATTTAATTATTTAAAAAAAAAAATTTATTTATCGCTCTCCCCAGCGTTACTGGGGTTCAAAGCTTGGCGGTTTATTAAATTGTTTATAAGAAATTATGTATTTATCTCTCCCCAGCGTTATTGGGTTTAGAGCTTGTCAGTTTATTTAATTGTTTATAAAAAATAATGTTTTTATCTCTCTCCCCAGCGTTATGGGGGTTTAGAGCTTGGCGGTTTAATTAATTGTTTATAAAAAATTATGTATTTATCGCTCTCCCCAGCGTTATTGGGGCTTAAAGCTTGGCGGTTTATTTAATTGTTTATAAAAAATTATGTACTTATCTCTCTCCCCAGCGTTATTGGGGTTTAGAGCTTGTCAGTTTATTTAATTGTTTATAAAAATTTATGTATTCATCGCTCTCCCAATTGTTTTGGGGGCTTAGAGCTTGGCGGTTTATTTAATTGTTTATAAAAAATTATGTACTTATCTCTCTCCCCAGCGTTATTGGGGCTTAGAGCTTGTTAGTTTATTTAATTGTTTATAAAAAATTATGTATTCATCGCTCTCCGCAGCGTTATGGGGGTTTAGAGCTTGGCGGTCTAATTAATTGTTTATAAAAAATTATGTATTTATCACTCTCCCCAGTGTTATTGGGGCTTCAAGCTTGGCGGTTTATTTAATTGTTTATAAAAAATTATTTATTTATCGCTCTCCCCAGCGTTATTGGGTTTAGAGCTTGTCAGTTTATATAATTGTTTATAAAAAATAATGTAGTTATCTCTCTCCCCAGCGCTATTGGGGTTTAGAGCTTGTCAGTTTATTTAATTGTTTATAAAAAAATTTGTATTTATCGCTCTCCCCAGCGTTATGGGGGTTTAGAGCTTGGCGGTTTATTTAATTATTTAAAAAAAATAATTTATTTATCATTCTCCCCAGCGTTATCGAGTTTAGAGCTTGTCAGTTTATTAAATTGCTTATAAAAAATTATGTATTTATCTCTCTCCCCAGCGTTATGGGGGTTTAGAGCTAGGCGATATAATTAATTGTTTATAAAAAATTATGTATTTATCGCTCTCCCCAGCGTTATTGGGGCTTAAAGCTTGGCGGTTTATTTAATTGTTTATAAAAAATTATGTACTTATCTCTCTCCCCAGCGTTATTGGGGTTTAGAGCTTGTCAGTTTATTTAATTGTTTATAAAAAATTATGTACTTATCTCTCTCCCCAGCGTTATGGGGGTTTAGAGCTTGGCGGTCTAATTAATTGTTTATAAAAAATTATGTATTTATCACTCTCCCCAGTGTTATTGGGGCTTAAAGCTTGGCGGTTTATTTAATTGTTTATAAAAAATTATGTATTTATCGCTCTCCCAATTGTTTTGGGGGCTTAGAGCTTGGCGGTTTATTTAATTATTTAAAAAAAATAATTTATTTATCGCTCTCCCCAGCGTTATTGGGGTTTAAAGCTTGGCGGTTTATTAAATTGTTTATAAAAAATTATGTATTTATCTCTCTCCCCAGCGTTATTGGGTTTAGAGCTTGTCAGTTTATATAATTGTTTATAAAAAAAAATGTATTTATCTCGCTCCCCAGCGCTATTGGGGTTTAGAGCTTGTCAGTTTATTTAATTGTTTATAAAAAAATTTGTATTTATCGCTCTCCCCAGCGTTATGGGGGTTTAGAGCTTGGCGGTTTAATTAATTGTTTATAAAAAATTATGTATTTATCGCTCTCCCCATTGTTTTGGGGGCTTAGAGCTTGGCGGTTTTTTTTAATTATTTAAAAAAAATAATTTATTTATCGCTCTCCCCAGCGTTATTGGGGTTTAAAGCTTGGCGGTTTAAAAAAATTGTTTATAAGAAATTAGGTATTTATCTCTCTCTCCAGCGTTATTGAGTTTAGAGCTTGTCAGTTTATTTAATTGTTTATAAAAAATAATGTATTTATCTCTCTCCCCAGCGTTATGGGGGTTTGAAGCTTGGTGGTTTAATTAATTGTTTATAAAAAATTATGTATTTATCGCTGTCCCTAGCGTTATTTGGGCTTAAAGCTTGGCGGTTTATTTAATTGTTTATAAAAAATTATGTACTTATCTCTCTCCCCAGCGTTATTGGGGTTTAAAGCTTGGCGGTCCATTTAATTGTTTATAAAAAATTATGTACTAATCGCTCTCCCCAGCGTCATTGGGGCTTAAAGCTTGTCAGTTTATTTAATTGTTTATAAAAAATTATGTATTTATCGCTCTCCCCAGCGTTATGGGGCTTAGAGCTAGCGGTTTATTCAATTGTTTATAAAAAATAATTTATTTATCGCTCTCCCCAGCTTTATGGGGGTTTAGAGCTTGTCGGTTTATTTAATTGTTTATAAAAAATTATTTATTCATCGCTCTCCCCAGCGTTATGGGGGCTTAGAGCTTGTCGGTTTATTTAATTGTTTATAAAAAATAATATATTAATCGCTTTTTCCAGCGTCATTGGGGCTTAGAGCTTGGCGGTTTTTTTAATTGTTTATAAAAAAATATTTATTTATCTATTTTTCTAGCGTTACAGGGGTTGCAAGCTTGCTGATTACTTATTTGTTCATAAAAAATAATTTATTTATCTATTTTTCTAGTGTTATGGGGGTTTAAAGCTCGTCGGTTAATTATTTATTTATAAAAAAATATTTATTTATCCTTCTTTCCAGAGTTACGGGGGTTTGAAGCTTGCTGGTTAGTTATTTGGTTATAAAAAATAATTTATTTATCGCTGTACCCAGCGTTATTGTCAAACTTGTGGGATTCCTGTACTAGCCAACCGAACAACCTGAACCTAATGCTTGGTCGAAAAGTATGCCCTGAACATATAGCTTAGTCCCCTGAGCAGAATATCGATACCAACGCTGAACGTCAGCTGCACTGTGCGCACGCGCGCAGCGGAGGCAGCCCGCAGCCGGCAGCCCTGCAGCCGCCAATCCCGCTTTTGAAAAGATGCTAGCTTGTGTAGTACTCAAGTCTCGAGAAGACGCAGCGTACCCAAATAATTACTGACGCAAACTGATGAAAAGTAGGAAAATAATGCAAAAAAAAAATTGTTGTATTAAAAAAAAAAATACTCCGAAGAAGAACTGAGAATGCTCTTTGCAGTAATATAATTTTCAAAAATTGCCCTTTATTACTTTTTAAATTAAAAATTTTTTATTTTAAACTTATCAAGTGCCTGAGTACTCACAAAGCCGAGGCGATGCAAATAAAAATATAGAATAAAACTCGGAAGACTAGATTTTTTTTTAAAGAAAAATACCCTTATAAGAAGAGCTGTAACTGTTTGTAACTGTTTTTTTTTTAAGATAAAATTTTGAGAAATTGTCCCTTTTTAGTTTTTTGATTAAACATATTTTTCAGACTCAATTCTGGGTGCCTAACAAAGCGACTAGAAGAAATGAGAAAAAAAAGATTCTTTTTTTCTTTAAGAAAAAATTTAAACCCCTTTTTTTGATGAAACAAGACGAAGACGAAAATAAACTTCTTAATTTAATAGAAGATTATTATTATTTTTTGTTAGCTAGTACCTGAGTACTCACTAAGTCAGCGTTATGAGAAAAAACAAGACTTAAAACCTTTTATCTGTTTTTTTTTTTTTTTTTTTTTTTATATAACTACAATTTTGAGAAATTGTCCCTTTTTAGTTTTTTGATTAAACATATTTTTTGAACTCAATTCTCGGGTACCTAACAATGCGACGAGAAGAAATGAGAGAAAAAGACTAGAAAATTATTATTATTTTTCTTATAATTATTATTATTACCCTATATGCGGCATCTCTACAAGGTAGGAAGAAGTCAAAAACACTGAGTTTTGAAGTTTTGAGTTGTTTAGAACCTTTGAAAATTATTTTTTCGCACGCCTTATAGCTTAAACTCGTTTCGTATGCCTTCGTTATTATTTTACGTTGTCATTAAATGGTCGGCCAAAAGATTTAGACACGCCTGACCAAAATTTCCATAAGTAGCTTCGATTCGTTATTGTTTCAGCTTTAAAATGCGATATTAGTTTTTGTTTAACTAGTTTTCTAACGGGTTTTATTCTTAAATAACTTTTTATACTGCAGTGTACCTAATATGCCCCCCCCCCCCCCGCGAATTAGGAGAAATACCAATATTAAACGTCCTTACTTTTATATTTACTTTTTAGAAAACCCTATGCTAATATTTTTTAGGAAAAATAAATTTAATTATTTCAAAGTTTTTTTTTTATTTTATAACTAAAAAAAAATTCTAGCTCAAAAAACAAACTTTGATAAAAATTTAAAGTTGAAATTTTTCTAGTGGTTGCAAAGAGCTTTCAAAAAAATTGTAAAAAAGGCTCAATTTTTAAATAAATAATTTTCAAAATAATGATGATTTTGAAGTTTTTTTATTCTTATATCCTGATTGATTTAAAAATAGGAAAAAATCGCAATTAATAAATAACTTCAAGGGGGTCATATTAGATACACAAATTTTTGGTGTCTTAAAAAAACATGTTTTGGTAAATCCTCTGACATTTCAAGCTCATTGATCAAAATCGAACGCCTAAGGTCTCATTTTACAGCTCTTGAATAAATCTTTAAAATGAGACCTTACACGTCAAAAAATATTGATTTAAGTCGCCAAAACGTCGATTCTCGCTTAGGGGGGCCATACTAGGTACAGATACCTTATTCAAAAAGTAAAAAAATGACACTATTTTCCAAAAGCGGCAGGCACTGCTGAGCCAATTTCGAGCGCTTGACCGGTTTTTGCACCGACTCGTTCAATTAAGAGTAATTTTTTAATCGTCAAATTTTTTATTTTTAGTAGCCTGAAAAATAAATATTGCTGAAACTAAAATCGGAGGGTGTGTTTTTTATAGGTCGATGATCAGATTTTAGCGATTTTAAAAGAATTCCTTTGAATTTCAGATTTTGATTATTTACATTAAAAGTACATATTTTTCAGATATAAAATGAAATTTCACACAATGAATTTTATACGACAAATAATAGTGTTTTTTATGTATACACTAATTCAATAATTAGCATGAACTAAAGTGAAGTAATTTAGTAACAAATAATGAAATATTTATTTATTTAATATTTTCCAACTACGAATTCGACAAACATTACGACTCTGAATAAATCAGGTAGCGAGCAGCACATAACATTGTTGGGCCAGCTCATTAAAGCTCCATAAATCTGACCTGCGTAGTTCACGTGGGGGCTCTCCAGTCATTAAGCACACTTAGAAAAACTCATCTGTAATGATCTCTAATACCTGCCCCACCTACTTCAAAAAACTCTGCACTTTACCGACTCATCCACGGCAAAAGGAAATGAAAAAAATGATCGTTTGATCAGGTTAGGTGACGTTACGCGGCCAGCGATCACCAATAACGCGCCGCGTAAGGTAAGTGGGTGATTCTTTGGTCAAGCAGCTGATGAGTAAACTCATGTGTCCAAGGGTGTGTCGACGACGACCTGGTACACCCGGGTAAACCAGGTCGAAAAAACTCTTTCACGATGACTTCCCCAGGAATTTTGATTTGAAATCGATGTTTTGCAATAAAACACACCTACCCAACGGTGTGTCGAGGACGACCTGGTAGACCCGCGTAAACTCGGTCGAAAAAACTCTCCCACGATGACTTCCCCAGGCAGTTTGATTTAAAATCAATGATTTGAAATCAGGGTGTGTTGACGACGACCTAGTACATCCTGGGTAAACTAGGTCGAAAAAATTTCTAAATTCTTAATTCAAGCGGATCTTTTTGAATCAAGAGGATTTTCAGTTTAATGTATAGCGTTCTACGGATTTTTCCTCTCGATTCAAAATAACATTCAAAATGTGAGTGATAAGTCAAAAAATTTTTCGAAAGTTACAGCGTCCTAAAAAATTTTTAACTAACAAGGAGACGGTTTGTCCTTTGGGACCTGGATTTTCATGAAATTTTGCACACAGTTTTTATTCATCATAAAAACAAGTCCTTCAGTGTTCTTTTTCCAGAATGGGCCTTTTTTCACCTACTTCCCATATAACCCCTGTGTTTAAAAGTAGGCTGTTTCCTATAAAGAGCCGTTTTTGGCCTCATTTTCAAAAAATTCCTCCTTGGACCGTATTGCACTTGGAAATATCTGGAATCTCGCATTTTTTCGTTTTTCCAAGTACTTTTGAAAAAAAATTATTTAAAAAATTTTTTGAATGGTTTTATCTATGAAAAATTAAGGTTTTTTAAGTCGATTTTTAGTATATTTGGGTTACAATATACATGAACAAGATCATTTGAAAAAATTTTTAAATAATTTTTTTTCAAAAGTACTTGGAAAAAAGAAAAAATGCGAGGTTCCAGATATTTCGAAGTGCAATACGGTCCAAGGATGAATTTTTTGAAAATGAGGCCAAAAACGGCTTTTTATAGGAAACAGCCTACTTTTTAACACAGGGGTTATATGGGAAGTAGGTGAAAAAAGGCCCATTCTGGAAAAAGAACACTGAAGGACTTGTTTTTATGATGAATAACAATTTTCAGAATTTGCCCTTTTGTATTTTTTAAATTAAAAAGATTTTTACTTTTAGTTATCGAGTACCTGACTATAACTTACCATGAAAATATTCTGATCAACATAAGATTAAGCTTGAGATAAACAAATGTTCTCATAAAAAGCTAAAAGCTTTTCGATTGTACGATTTTTAAAAAATTGCCCCCTTTTTCTAGTGAATCCTTTAAAGTCTGAAATGACAAATTTTTTGACGATTTCCAGCTGCAGAAGTGAGCTAAAAACATTAAAAAATAAATGAAAAAAGACCCTTATCTACTATTTTTAGGTATGCTCTACACGATGGTGTAGTTTAAGTTAACGAAAAAATTGATTTTCATTTGATAACCAACAATTTAAAAAAAAAATGGTAAAAAATTAATCAATTTTTTTTTTTTTTTTTTTTTTAATATAAAAGAGAAAAAAAAAATTTTCGACATCAAAATTTATACTAAACGTGTTTTTAGACTTTAAATTTTAATTTTTTTTTGACTGATCTCTCTACGATTTTTTTCCTCTAACTAGCGGCTGTTCAAAGTTTAACAAAATTTTGAGTTTCGGCACTAACACTTTTTTGACGATTTTTATATTTTTTGTAATGATTAGGAGGAAAATCTGCTTTAATAAGACTTTTCTTTTATAAAAAGAGATTTAAGATTTATCAAAACGTGTGCTCGTTAAGAAATCATTTTTTCGAAAACTTATCAACTGACATACATACAGGGTGTCCCATTTATTCATGCATACACCCAGTATATGTCAGCAGAGATGAGTCAAAAAAAGAATTAAAATTTAAAGTCTAAAAACACGTTTAGTACAAATTTTGATGCCAAAAATTTTTTTTTTCCTCTTTATATTTCCATTCTTAAAATTGAGTAAGCGATATCGATTTTTGAGTTTAAGACTTTTATTTTTGATCCTATTGGTTAAGCATGTCGTCATCTATCGAGTTCTTCATCGTGAATTTGGTTATTAATCAACAATAAATTTCGGAGGTTGTAATTTTGTCAAATTCTGCGCGGCACGCGTACGCGCGCCTACTCGACTCCTAGTAAAATTAAAAAAAAAAAAAAAAAAAAAAACTGATTAGTTTTTTACCATTTTTTTTTTAATGTTGATTACCAAATGAAAATCAATTTTTTCGTTAACTTAAACTACACCATCGTGTGGAGCATACCTGAAAATAGTAGATAAGGGTCTTTTTTCATTTTTTTTTTTTTTATGTTTTTAGTTCACTTCTGGAGCTGGAAATCGGCAAAAAAAATTTTACCATTTCAGGCTTTCAAGCCCCGTGATGGCCTGTGATGAGCTGATATAATCCTCTTGTACCCGAAATGTTGTTCCCAAGTTGCAAGTCCGAAAGTACTTAACGTACTCATGGTGCACCCGGGGAATCGCCCACAGCAGGGAGTCCGTCTTACATAAACTGGGGCCGATGGTCATTACTCCTGCCCCAAAAATAAGATTTTAATTATTGTGCAGGCCAAAACAAAGTGCGAAAACGCTATAGAATTCCACCCCAGGTAGCGAGCAGCACATAACATTGTTGGGCCAGCTCATTAAAGCTCCATAAATCTGACCTACGTAGTTCAGGCGGGGGCTTTCCAGTCATTCAGCATACTTAGAAAAACTCATCTGTTATGATCTCTAATGCTTGCCCCACCTACTTCAAAAAACTCTAGAATTTTGCAGCTGCACTTTACCGACTCATCCACGGCAAAAGTAAAATAAAAAAAATGATCGTTTGATCAGGTTAGGTGGCGTTGCGCGGCCGTGTGAACTACGCAGGTTATATTTATGGAGCTTTAATGAGCTGAAAAAAAACTGATTAATTTTTTACCATTTTTTTTTAAATTGTTGGTTATCAAATGAAAATCAATTTTTTCGTTAACTTAAACTACACCATCGTGTAGAGCATACCTAAAAATAGTAGATAAGGGTCTCTTTTCATTTATTTTTTAATGTTTTTAGCTCACTTCTACAGCTGGAAATCGTCAAAAAATTTGTCATTTCAGACTTTAAAGGATTCACTAAAAAGGAGGGGCAATTTTTTAAAAATCGTACAGTCGAAAAGCTTTTAGCTTTTTATGAGAATATTTGTTTAACTCAAGCTTAATCTTATTAAATGAACCTCGCATTTTTTCTTTTTTCCAAGTACTTTTGAAAAAAAATTATTTAAAAAATTTTTCGAATGATCTTGTCCATGTATATTGTAACCCAAATATACTAAAAATCGACTTAAAAAACCTTAATTTTTCATAGATGAAACCATTCAAAAAATTTTCTTAATAATTTTTTTTCAAAAGTACTTGGAAAAACGAAAAAATGCGAGATTCCAGATATTTCCAAGTGCAATGCGGTCCAAGGAGGAATTTTTTGAAAATGAGGCCAAAAACGGCTCTTTATAGGAAACAGCCTACTTTTAAACACAGGGGTTATATGGGAAGTAGGTGAAAAAAGGCCCATTCTGGAAAAAGAACACTGAAGGACTTGTTTTTATGATGAATAAAAACTGTGTGCAAAATTTCATGAAAATCCAGGTCCCAAAGGACAAACCGTCTCCTTGTTAGTTAAAAATTTTTTAGGACGCTGTAACTTTCGAAAAATTTTTTGACTTATCACTCACATTTTGAATGTTATTTTGAATCGAGAGGAAAAATCCGTAGAACGCTATACATTAAACTGAAAATCCTCTTGATTCAAAAAGATCCGCTTGAATTAAGAATTTAGAAATTTTTTCGACCTAGTTTACCCAGGATGTACTAGGTCGTCGTCAACACACCCTGATTTCAAATCATTGATTTTAAATCAAACTGCCTGGGGAAGTCATCGTGGGAGAGTTTTTTCGACCGAGTTTACGCGGGTCTACCAGGTCGTCCTCGACACACCGTTGGGTAGGTGTGTTTTATTGCAAAACATCGATTTCAAATCAAAATTCCTGGGGAAGTCATCGTGAAAGAGTTTTTTCGACCTGGTTTACCCGGGTGTACCAGGTCGTCGTCGACACACCCTTGGACACATGAGTTTACTCATCAGCTGCTTGACCAAAGAATCACCCACTTACCTTACGCGGCGCGTTATTGGTGATCGCTGGCCGCGTAACGTCACCTAACCTGATCAAACGATCATTTTTTTCATTTCCTTTTGCCGTGGATGAGTCGGTAAAGTGCAGAGTTTTTTGAAGTAGGTGGGGCAGGTATTAGAGATCATTACAGATGAGTTTTTCTAAGTGTGCTTAATGACTGGAGAGCCCCCACGTGAACTACGCAGGTCAGATTTATGGAGCTTTAATGAGCTGGCCCAACAATGTTATGTGCTGCTCGCTACCTGATTTATTCAGAGTCGTAATGTTTGTCGAATTCGTAGTTGGAAAATATTAAATAAATAAATATTTCATTATTTGTTACTAAATTACTTCACTTTAGTTCATGCTAATTATTGAATTAGTGTATACATAAAAAACACTATTATTTGTCGTATAAAATTCATTGTGTGAAATTTCATTTTATATCTGAAAAATATGTACTTTTAATGTAAATAATCAAAATCTGAAATTCAAAGGAATTCTTTTAAAATCGCTAAAATCTGATCATCGACCTATAAAAAACACACCCTCCGATTTTAGTTTCAGCAATATTTATTTTTCAGGCTACTAAAAATAAAAAATTTGACGATTAAAAAATTACTCTTAATTGAACGAGTCGGTGCAAAAACCGGTCAAGCGCTCGAAATTGGCTCAGCAGTGCCTGCCGCTTTTGGAAAATAGTGTCATTTTTTTACTTTTTGAATAAGGTATCTGTACCTAGTATGGCCCCCCTAAGCGAGAATCGACGTTTTGGCGACTTAAATCAATATTTTTTGACGTGTAAGGTCTCATTTTAAAGATTTATTCAAGAGCTGTAAAATGAGACCTTAGGCGTTCGATTTTGATCAATGAGCTTGAAATGTCAGAGGATTTACCAAAACATGTTTTTTTAAGACACCAAAAATTTGTGTATCTAATATGACCCCCTTGAAGTTATTTATTAATTGCGATTTTTTCCTATTTTTAAATCAATCAGGATATAAGAATAAAAAAACTTCAAAATCATCATTATTTTGAAAATTATTTATTTAAAAATTAAGCCTTTTTTACAATTTTTTTGAAAGCTCTTTGCAACCACTAGAAAAATTTCAACTTTAAATTTTTATCAAAGTTTGTTTTTTGAGCTAGAATTTTTTTTTAGTTATAAAATAAAAAAAAAACTTTGAAATAATTAAATTTATTTTTCCTAAAAAATATTAGCATAGGGTTTTCTAAAAAGTAAATATAAAAGTAAGGACGTTTAATATTGGTATTTCTCCTAATTCGCGGGGGGGGGGGGGGGGGGCATATTAGGTACACTGCAGTATAAAAAGTTATTTAAGAATAAAACCCGTTAGAAAACTAGTTAAACAAAAACTAATATCGCATTTTAAAGCTGAAACAATAACGAATCGAAGCTACTTATGGAAATTTTGGTCAGGCGTGTCTAAATCTTTTGGCCGACCATTTAATGACAACGTAAAATAATAACGAAGGCATACGAAACGAGTTTAAGCTATAAGGCGTGCGAAAAAATAATTTTCAAAGGTTCTAAACAACTCAAAACTTCAAAACTCAGTGTTTTTGACTTCTTCCTACCTTGTAGAGATGCCGCATATCGAGCATATTCAAAATAACAGGGGGGGCCATATTAGGCACAGGGCCATATTAGGTACACTTACCTTATATCGTTTTGTAACTTTACAAAAATCTTCTTTGAAGCCTAATAAAAAACTTCCTCGCTGACAGTTTTTTCATTTCTAAACTTTTATGCTTACTTTTTTAATCCGAAGTTTTAGGTTAGAAACTGCTAATTTTTTATTTTTAATAATTAATTACACGGCTGTCAAGAACTTTAAAAATATTTGAACCACGCAATTGGCTGCGGAAAGGGTAATAATAATAATTAATAATAATTATAAGAAAAATAATAATAATTTTCTAGTCTTTTTCTCTCATTTCTTCTCGTCGCATTGTTAGGTACCCGAGAATTGAGTTCAAAAAATATGTTTAATCAAAAAACTAAAAAGGGACAATTTCTCAAAATTGTAGTTATATAAAAAAAAAAAAAAAAAAAAAAAACAGATAAAAGGTTTTAAGTCTTGTTTTTTCTCATAACGCTGACTTAGTGAGTACTCAGGTACTAGCTAACAAAAAATAATAATAATCTTCTATTAAATTAAGAAGTTTATTTTCGTCTTCGTCTTGTTTCATCAAAAAAAGGGGTTTAAATTTTTTCTTAAAGAAAAAAAGAATCTTTTTTTTCTCATTTCTTCTAGTCGCTTTGTTAGGCACCCAGAATTGAGTCTGAAAAATATGTTTAATCAAAAAACTAAAAAGGGACAATTTCTCAAAATTTTATCTTAAAAAAAAAAAACAGTTACAAACAGTTACAGCTCTTCTTATAAGGGTATTTTTCTTTAAAAAAAAATCTAGTCTTCCGAGTTTTATTCTATATTTTTATTTGCATCGCTTCGGCTTTGTGAGTACTCAGGCACTTGATAAGTTTAAAATAAAAAATTTTTAATTTAAAAAGTAATAAAGGGCAATTTTTGAAAATTATATTACTGGAAAGAGCATTCTCAGTTCTTCTTCGGAGTATTTTTTTTTTAATACAACAATTTTTTTTTGCATTATTTTCCTATTTTTCATCAGTTTGCGTCAGTAATTATTTGGGTACGCTGCGTCTTCTCGACACTTGAGTACTACACATGCTAGCATCTTTTCAAAAGCGGGATTGGCGGCTGCAGGGCTGCCGGCTGCGGGCTGCGGGCTGCCTCCGCTGCGCGCGTGCGCACAGTGCAGCTGACGTTCTACGCTGCTCTCGCTTCATGGGAAAGTGGTTTTTTTATGTTTATAAAAAAACTATAAAAATTTTTCAAAAAATAAAAAGAGGGCAATTTTTTTCACTCGAAGGGCAATTTTTTGACGCATTAATCGAGTCGATTGGATTGACCAGTTACTCGTAATCAGTGATTGAAAGTTTATAAACTTTGAATATTTTTTATAAAAAAACTAAAACAGGGCAATTTTTAAAAATTGTTTATTATTAAAGGGCTATTTCAGCCCTATATCGGAGTATTTTTTTTTTTTCAAAATTCAATATCTTGTCAGCCAACTACCACCTGGTAGTTTAAGTTGGGAATTTTACGTTATTCAAATTACCGACTGCTAATTTAAAAATTAATCTAAATTATCGATTGTTGGTTTGCCGTCTGTCACAGCGCAGGCGTGAACGCCATTTTCATTTTTATTTAATGTATAGGTATAGCATTTAGAAAAAAATTTTATGAAAGTATATCCATCCGAAGCACAACAATTCGCGTCTTGCGGAGGTGTGCAAAATATTTATCAATTAAAATTATCCAGTCAAAGCTTGCTCTAGTAAATTTGTGTTCAACCGGTAGCGAAGTACCGGCTTTTTAATTATTTGCTCGTAGAAGTAATAAGCTGAAAAAATGTCGATCGGCGTTCCAATAAAAGTGCTGCATGAAGCAGAGGGACACATCATAACCTGTGAAACGAATACCGGCGAGGTTTACAGAGGTAAACTCATCGAAGCCGAGGACAACATGAATTGTCAGATGCAAACTATCGTAGTCACCCACAGGGATGGACGCGTCGAGAATCTCGATAATGTCTACATACGTGGCTCCAAGATCAGATTTCTCATATTGCCAGATATGTTGAAAAATGCTCCAATGTTTAAAAGACCGGGTATGAAAGGCTCTGGTTCAGCTGGTAGAGGGAAATCTGCAATTTTGCGAGCACAAGGTACAAATTTACTCTTGGTATAAATAAGTTACAAGAAGATTATTAGTCACAATTTACTAAATTTATGTATTTTTTTTTCATTACAGCAAGAGGCAGAGGAAGAGGGGCCAACACTCGAGGCAGAGGTACTGGTTCTGCACCTTGGCTCAATCAACAAAATCAACAATCTACACCTCAAACTGGAAGAGGTAGAGGGGGTTAATCAACTTAGGAATATTATAATAAGAATTAAATGGCCAAATAAAGTTCTTGTCAATAAAATTTGGTTGCACGTTTCCAGAAAAGATTCCTGATCAGCTTTTCAGATATTCCCATAAATTAGATCATGATTCTAGCATTAGTTGTTTTCTAAAAATAGTACAATTTTATTATTTAAGATCTAAAAAATGAACTTTCTCATCCAATGTATTGTATAAAAAATAAATTACAATATCTTTATAATAACTAGAATATAACATATTTTTCATAAAAGTGTGATTCATAATATATTTGTTTATTAGTATCATCATCAGCTTTGTTCATTCAAAATGCTACTCCTAACACTTCACCATTACATTGTTTCAACTAATTTTCAACTTTTTTTGTTTATTATATTATATATTATTTATGTGACAAATAGTAATTTTTTATACATTATATTTTACCTAGAAGCTCATCTTTTTAAAGCACCTTAGGTCAATTTTGAGCTTTTTTGCATTATTGTGAGCTCATGTTTTATTTATTTGTTCTGAAATAATAACTGGATAAAAATTTTATTTATGAACCTGATAAATTGCTTTAAAAAAATATGAAAAATTCAAGCAAAAAAAAAAATTATTTTTTATTTTTGAGTCTACATTTTCATGTTTATGGTTGTTAGAATAATTTTCTGAAAATATCAAATTATTTGGCTAACATTTAAACAGTTAAATTAGTTGATGTCCAAAAACCATAGTGTAAAGTAACTGAATTTGAATTTTAAATCTGTTGCTATGCCATGGTGTGCAAACTATCTATTTTTTGCTCTGTCATGTAGTTATTGATTTTCTATTGTACACACACATACACATGAACACACACACACCCACACTATACTCTAGTCACCAAGCCAGGTCCTTTAAAACATTTGTATAAACAATCTAAAAATCTGAAATGCATGATAAGCTGCCAATGCAAGACATGGGCCAGGTGAGTTAATCAGCTCTATGAATTTTTCTTATCATCGTACGTTTTTTTTTAAAGAAAATAAAAAAAAATTTCGTGAATTTCACGAATTTAACATCATTTGGCTGAATATTTCGTACAAAACATCCTAAAAAGCTTATCTAAACGATTTCCCGTGAATTTAATCAGCAAAATAACGCAGTATAAAGCGTGGCACGATTTTTAAAAAATCTGATGGTGTAGCCACGATATACCATGTAAATGAAAATAGTTTCAAGGAAAAATGTATACCACTGGATGGGAAATTTTCTCAGGAAGCCGATTCTGCAATCTCCTAATCGCGAAATTGTTCCAAATTCTCATGATAAGCCAAAACGGCAAATAATAACGCATTCAACAAAGGCGTTTTATTTTTTCGTTTATCGCACATGCGCAACGTGGGTCGCTCACCCCCACCCGGGTATATGACCTTCCTCGTCGCTCGCGGATCTCCACGGGTGAAGTCGCCTACGCCCGACCTGGTTGGTATACCTATACGTTGGTCTCGTATAGTTATAGACTGAATTGAGCCGGCTACGTACTACACCCGAGTCGGTGTTAACTTTAAAAAAGGCGCAAAATTGCAGGTCTTAGCAAGCATCGGCCCCGCTGCGACAAAGGCGCATGCGTCGCGCCACGGATCGCTAGTCCAAGGTTCCTTGCGTCCCTCTTGCGCCCGCAGAGCACCGCCACAGCGAAGCCGACGACGACGTCGATGCCACTGCGCTCCTTCACCCATTATACGTACATACATATATAGACAAGTAGTGTTTTTTATTTGATTTAATTTTTTTGGAAGACAGAAGGAAGGGAGACGGGCGAGGTCGCGACTCCTGGTGGTGGCATACGAGCGTTGTCCTCGAATCGCAGCGGCACATTCTTGTCGACCGGCATCTCTGAACAAAGGAGTGAGAGCGAGAGGAGAAATAAGGTAGGATATCGCGATTCGCGGTAGAGGAGTGGGTGCTGTAGGACTGTACTGTAGGTAGTCGGCAGGCCGCGCGCCACTCGCCAGACGAAAAAACAAAACGTGCGTGCGCGCCGACACTGCACAAGGCGAATACTCGGGCATCTCTCTCGGGGAAGATATATAGGTATAGAACAAAGCAGCCACCCGCGCCGAGTTGCGCGCCGCTAATGTATATTCCTCCTTGCAGTTTAATCATTTTTGTTTGGTTAAAACACGACTCTTCGGTCGCGCCAAAACGTGGCCTGCCTGCAGCCGCCGTCGCCGCGCAGATGCACACTTGATTAAAATTCACTATCGTCGCACGAGCACGGGTTTGTCTATTTATTCATATAATTTGTTTCTTAGTTTTTCTCGATCGCATAGGTACTTAGAAAATGATCGTACTTGTCGAAGTATTGGGTGTTTCACGGTTGACGCGGCCGCTACGACCTCGGGTATTGAACGTCAGCTTGGCGATTCTCCTTTTTTTTTTTTTTTTTTTTTCGAGAGTTTTTTCTTGCTGTCTGCAGCAACGGAAGATTTTTGCGCTCGGTTTTTTACCTTCGGGACAGTGAGAGGCAGGGATAGGCGGTCTTTGCAGGAAATGGCAAAGGCTTTTTTGCGGATAGGATGAATAATTAAGGAGTACGCTTTTCTTGTTCGTAGGGTAAACTTGCACTGGGCGGTGATCCGACACCAGAGACTAGAGATAGATATTGTAGTTAGTTTTTTGCATCGTAGTAGTAGAAGTAATTAATTATTTAAGGCAATTTTTATTCTATTTTGTGTTTTTGTTTTGATTGAAAAATAATTAATTTTTTTTTTGTAGATATGTCAATTGTCATGTGAAGATGGTGATATTTCTTGATAGAGTATTATTCATATTAATAAACTTTTATACACTATCATCTAAAATAGCAAGTTAATAAAACATTTGGTAAGTTTTGATGAATACGTTGTAATGATATGATTTGATTTATTAATGCAACTAATTTTTAATTCCACTTTTGCAGAAGATTAAACTTAACAAGGTTGTTTTTACTTCAATAACACAATGGCGTCAAATAGCAGGTAAACTATTATTTTTAAGAACTGATCCTTCCATTCCTTTTAAGATAGCTGAACTTGTCTCTTTTTGCCAATAAGATATTGAATGCACAATCAAATATAAATTTAGTTTACTGTATTTTATATGTATATATTAAAGTTAATTATTCTATTATAAAACTTTTTTTCTCTTTTGTGGTAAGCATTAAACAGTTTTAAATATGTATGAAGCATCCAGTATCTTTTTTAAAAGATAATTCTTGAGACAATTTCAAAAAGAAATAAAAATTAAAAAAATTAATTTGTTTTCATTATTATCGTATGAAAATTATAAATAAGTTTTAGAAGTAAAAGTGGAATCATTCTAACATTATTCATATAACACTTCATACATTCAGTGATTAGCAAAAAATTTTCTTTTATTTTTTATTATTATTATTAAGTGCATTTTCATGCATATTATCTTTCGCTTTTTGAGTAATTGTGTAGTATTGGTTCATGTTTTATTTTTTAATTTTTTTGGTAAAATTATTAAATTTGACTAATCTGTATCGAAGTTGAAAACTTGATTTTTTACTGTTGATCCAAGATATAAATCAGTGTATCATTTTTATAAACACAAAATTCTCAAGAATTGAGTGAATTATTATTTTTTGAACCTGAACTTTCTTCTGCATCAAGAACTGTGAGTCTGTTTGACACCTGTCAAGGCTGTTGGAAAGTTACAGTTAGACAAAAGTGTTGTGCTATTCAAGAGCGATGAGAAAATATGCATGAGTGCAATAAAGTTTGAATAATATTTTAAAAGAAAATAAAGTATCATAGACATTGATACTTTGTTTCAGAAAAAAGAAGGAGGTAAACAGGAATACCAGTGATGATAGCAGTGATGAGAGCAGTGATAGCAATGGTCAAATATTTCAAAAACTTAAAAATAGGTCATTTGTTAAGCGAGAAGAAGAAAAAAAACTAAAAAAGACTAAGAAAGTGTTAAGTAACTTGTGTGATCATGAAGATAGTGAATCTGAAAAAGAAAAAGTTCAAAGACCATTAGCCTCTTGGGGCACTAATTCCAAAAAAAAGTGCTCACTTGTAAGCAGTTCTTCTGATGAATCAATTATTAGTTCTACAAAAAAACCATCCACGTCAACTAAAAATAAACTACTGCCGGAAAAAAGAAAATGTGAAAGCTCAACAGATTCTGATAATAAAAGAACCCGAAAAAGGATAAGAAAGTCATCAACCAAAGAAAAGCTCTCAACTACAAATGTAAACAGTAATACAAATTATGAGATCAAAGTAACAGACGATAGTGATTCTAGTTCTAGTAAAGAATTTACAAGGCCCAATTTAAAATCAAATGTTAAAGCAAGAATTAGTCTTGGAGATCATGTTCTTGATGACTATACTTTTGTTGAGACTCCAAGTAAATCAGATGATGAAAATATACTAGTAGATAAGTCTCATGAAATCTCTTTGAAACGTCAAGTACTTGAAGAAATTGAAAAACTTCACGCGTTGACAGAAGATTTAAAAAATTCGTTTGAACTTCAGGGTGATTATCTAATAAATAAAAAAATTAATGTTATTAGAGATTCTAAGTTTATGGCTCACAAAATTCTTAGAATTTATGATGAAATGCATGAAAAGCTGAAAGCCAATAGGAATAATTTTGCACAATCATACCAAACATGGCTAACATCATGTAGCACTAAAAAATCTAATAACCTAAATCAAACATTAAAAGCAAAACTAAAGCTGATTGAAGATGAAACTAAAAAAAATTCTTCTAGCTCGAGTAAGTCATCTTCCAAAAAAGCTAATCATAAATTAAAACATGTGACCAAAAAATTATCTGATCATACCAGCGACTCGGACAATACCAGTTTCTCTGATGACTTAAAAAACGAAGATTCCAAAAAAAAAAAAAAAAAATCAAACACACCTGATAAAAATAGTGATTTGAGCATTTCAGACGTACAAGCTACAGCAAATGATTCTGATTCTAAAACTAAAGAACAAAGTAGTCCTGTAAAATCAAATCTCTCAATTGAGAACAATCAAGTACCTGAATTGCCAAATAATAATAGTGAAGACGATCTAATTTCTTCTGAGGAAACTAACAAATTTTCAAACAAGACTAGACATTCCAAAGATAATGACAAATCTTTGAATTCATCGCCAAATAAAAAAGACAAATCTGAAAAAAACAAAACTAAAAAAGATAAGACTCTCACTCCAGCATCAGACAAATCCAGAACTAAAGAGTCAAAAAAATCAAAGGACAAATCTGATTCCGAAACATCTTATAAAGATGGTACAGATTCGGAAAAATCTCATCATTCAGATTCTGAAAAATCTGATGAAGATACATTGAAATCAAAAAAATCTCTGAAAAATAGTTCAGATTCAAATGACAAAGATAAGTCAAATTCACAAAAAACCAAAAAAATAAGCGGATCCGAATCGGAAGAAAGTGATAAAAACAAAGAAGTCAACAAATCCATTGCAGAACCAGTTACCAACGTGCCAACTGCAGAACTCATGGAAGTCGACGATCAAGCTCCAGAAAAAGCTCAAGAAAAAGATGGAAATGAATCGGCCAAAGTTTCGGACTGTGACAGCGAGGACATATTTTCAGGGGACGATGCACCAGTAATAAATAAGCCAAAAGAGATCCCCAAGTCTCCTTCTAAAAGCAAAAGTCCTTCCAAGACAAAAAAGTCTTCCCAAAATTCTGACGCCTCCAGCGGGAAGGATCGGGAGGTTTTGGATTCTTCGGCAACCGAAATAGAAAATACCCCGACAAAGTCGCCAGGTATCAGTTCCAAGTCGTTGAGAAAGACTTTACTCAGCGCTCCGATTCCACGCTTGACGGACATCGACGAATCGGATGCTGTGTCTGGAGACGAAAATTCCAAGTCTACTGAGGTAACCAAAAACAATCAGTCGGAAAAAGACACGACGGCAAAAGATGAAGATTCCGATGCGCAAGCTGAAAAAACTGTAACCAGCGAAAAACCTAAAGCTTCCGAAGACGTTTCCGATACTGATGCTAATAAATCAAAGACTCCAGAAAAGATTGAAAAATTAAAGGATTCCGAAAAGATGACTAACGCTGATAAATCAACCGTTAGTTCAGACTCTGAATCCGAAAAGCAGATTGCAACAAAAGATAATAAGAATAGTAAGGAATCCGAAGGTAGTCAAGAGGTAAACATCGATCATAACGACTCCAAATGCGAAAATTCCGAAGCTGAAGAGCAGATTAAAAATAAAAGTAGTCAGCTCGAGAGTAATAAGAACAATACCAAAGATTTCGAGACTAGTAAAGAGTCGAAGAACGACTCCGGAAGGGAGAACTGCGAATCCGAAGATCCGACCCATGAGGTAAACAGCGAGGCTGAAACTGAAAAACGAAGCGGTAACTCAGGTTCCGAAGAAAGTCCTAAAAACTCGCAAAAATCCGAGGCGATGCAAAAGAATAAGAAGACGAAGAAGGTTGACTCCGACTCCGAATCCGAAGAAAGTCCTAAAAACTCGCAAAAATCCGAGGCGATGCAAAAGAATAAGAAGACGAAGAAGGTTGACTCCGACTCCGAATCCGAAGAAAGTCCTCAAGACTCGCAAAAATTCGAGGCGATGCAAAAGAATAAGAAGACGAAGAAGGTTTACTCCGACTCCGAATTCGAAGAGCATGAGAATAGCGTCGTCGCCGCCGAAGAAAACGCGGCTTTGAAAAATTTACTTAACGATTGCGACAGTTCGAACGGTACCGATAGCGAGAACTCCTCCTCGGACAACAGCGATGCGATTATAAAATCCAAGTCACCTAGCGCGAAGTCGAAAAAACAACGATCGTTTAAAAAAATAAAGAATAAATCATTATCAATTTTATCTTCCGACAGCTCGTCGGACTCGGAGCTGAAAGCGAACACGTCAAGCAAGGCCAAGAAAAAACGTAACCAGGACGATACCGACGACAATGACACCACCGACGACTCGCCACCCCTCAAAAAGTCCAAACGGATCGCTTTTAACATTAGAAAAAATCGACACTACAAGGCCGACAAAAAACTTCGGATGGAGTGTCGTGTTCCGGTGGAAAGACTGTCGCGACGCGTCCTTAAAAAACACGCTAGGGCTCTGGAAAAGTCCAAGAAATTCCTTGTCAATAAAAAGTTAAACAGGTATCAAGACTAATAACACACCATATCAAAAACTACTCTTACGCTCTATTAATGAGAATAAATAAATTTAATTTTTATTTATAATTTTTTTTATTCAGTGAGATACTCGGAAACAAGTTTTATTCTTTCTTGCTGTATTTTTTTTGTGTTTCCCTGATTTTGTTCAGTAACTTGTGTATAATTTTCTGTCTTTTTATTTTATTTATTTATTGTTATTTATTTATTTTTTTCTCTAAATTTTCGACACAAATTAGCCAAGCTTTTTTGTATAAACTTATTTTGCTATCACTGTATTAAACACAAAACTACAGATGTAATATTACAAAAAAAAAAAACTTAAGATTTTGATAAAGTTTATAGCTCCGATTTTTAAAGATAGATACATACATGATAAATACTTGATTGTACAAGAATTTTTTTTTAAGCTAACGATTAATAATAAGTTATTTTTGCAAACAAATAAATAAATAAATAACTCAAACCCAATTTTGATTTGATTTTAATTTTGTAACCCTTTCAGCATAACTAATATCGATGGTCTCGAAAAGAAGAAAAAGTCCAAAAAAAGCTTGGAAACCGCTGAGTCGGACGAAGAAAATGTGAAAAACGCTAAAACGAAAAAAAAAAGTAAAAAATCAGCAGCTTCAAACGATACCGTTACCGAAAACTTAGACGGGAGCAATGGTGTAGCTTCCGAACACGACGAAGTTGACTATTCTGTCGACAACGACATCATGTCGAATGATGTATGCGAAGTCGAAATAACCGATGAGACTGAGAAAGAAGCTCAAGAAGCTCTACTTAAAAGCTGCACTAGCTCTGGTGAGACTTACCTTCGAGATCGAATTTTGAATGTTTTCCGTCATATCATAGCACCCATTTTTTTCGATCCTCACTGCATGATTTCATGATTTCGATTTTGAGCAACCTTCAGTAGTAGTAAACACATAAATTTTAATCACACAGTAATGTTTTAAGCATCAGTCTTTTTTGGAAAACTAAATTACTTTTTTCAAAATTAGTGGAACAGAATGTTCGTTTGACTAATTTATATAAATAATTTTGAATTCCCTTTTTTATTACATTTTTGCTTTCAATATTTCATTTAGTTCATTTAGCATCGCACTTGATGTTGAAAATTTTTGTTTTCAAAGTCTATTGATTTTTGTGCAGGTAAAAATTTATTTAACAGCTTAGTAAATCCTAATCACTTCGTAACAAACAATGATTAAAAAATTTATTTCTGATACGATTTAAACTCAATCAGACATTTTTTAACATATTTTAATAAAATTATTTTTGCAAAAAAGACTTTTTTCTACCAAAATTAATTAAATTATATCAAACAGTTTCGATTAAGCAAAATATAGTCAACAAAAATCTTCTGAATAATTTCTGGTTAATTTTTTACTTTTATATTATAAGATTATTAGTAGAATCAGACAAATTATTAGTTAATGAGCTTCAATGTTCTTGTATTTGAAATTATGAAAAAGTTTTTTATTCAATTTCGCGAGGTAAGTCAAAACTTAAAATGGGATTTTTTTTAGATCAAAATGAATTAAAAAAATTAACTGTCAATTATTTTTCTAGTCTTTTGATAATTAATTAAGTTCTTTAGATTTTAAAATTTGAATTTTTAGTAGTAACAAATTATCACTAATCGCTCAGTTTTATTACTAACCTTGGTTTGGAAATCCCAGCTCCGATACCGGCACCTTACTAATGTATTTACCTGTTACATGTAAATTTCCTAATCATTGTCAATTGATAGCCCTAAATCAGAAACATAATCACAAATAACTTTTCAACACTAGTAATAGTACTGTTAAAAAAGTTCGACCATAATTTGTTTAATTAACAAAAAACAATATTCAACACAAAACTCATTTATTCAGAGAATGAAGCTGAAACTGAGGAGAAGGTTATTGAAAGTAAGAAACAAAAGTCCATTAAGATTAAAGTGAAGAAAAATAAAAATAGTTCAGAAATGGAAGTTATGGAAGTGAATAGCGACGACGATGATGCAACTGAAGATTCTCATAACGACAAAGAAAAGAGTAAATGGAAAGAAGATAATATATTGAATTTCCAGCTTACGGATTCCGAAGTGGAAGAAGAAAAATTCGAAAAGTCTCAGGAAAAGAAAAAAAAGAAGTCTAAAAAGAAAGACGATGATGAAGACTTTTGGTAAATATTCATTTTTTTTTTTTTTTTTTTTTTTTTAATTTCTCTTTTTTGCCCATTAAATGTTTGCATTTATAATATTATGTGCTGCAGGAGCGAAGAAATTATCATTGACGAGAAGACCCCAACAACGTCACCGAACAAAAGGCCCAGAAGGCAAAGAAAAAAGAAAAGGATCGATTCTGATTCGGACGCTAAAATCGGGTCCAGCGATGAAGAATCGGTTGTCTCGGAGCACGAAGAGGAAGAAGATGGAAAAGACGGAAAAGAAAAAAAGAAAAAATCGAAAAAACGCAAACAAAAATCTTCCGACTCCGACAGTTCACTTGGTGAACCAAAGTGAGTATTGAAAAAATATTTAAATTATTTTATTGGTTTTTCTTTGATTAAAGTATTTTATTACTTAAAATCAGGCCAAAAGCAAAGAGAAAACGAATAAAGAAGGTGGCCAGCGATGATAGTGAAGACGAGCAGGAGTCGCCGGGAAAAGGCGGTAGGAAAAATCTTCGAAAGATCCTTAAGGACAAGTACGTCGCCGACGATACGAAGAAAGCCGCGCAAGATGAAGAAGAGCGCTTGAAACGTATTGCCGAGCGTCAGAGGCTGGTAAGCTACACATCGAAAAAATCTTTCATTTTATAAACTTGAATTTGTGTCTTCAATCTTTTTTTTTTTTTTTTTTTTTTTTTTTTTTCAGTTTAATGAAATGTATGAATCTAAATTGTCTGGAGAGGCAAAAGTAAATGAGTTAGTTCTAGACATAGACGAAGAGTCCAAAACCGAACTAATAGCGGTAGACAAGGAACTTGTCAAACGTCTAAAACCCCATCAGGCACAAGGTATCAAGTTCATGTGGGATGCCTGCTTTGAATCTCTAAAGCAGATTAAAAAATCTGAAGGTTCTGGGTGTATAATAGCACATTGCATGGGACTTGGTAAAACTTTCCAGGTGGTTACTCTTAGCCACACACTGCTCGCTCATGAAGAGACAGGCGTTAGAACTGTGATGATTGTGTGTCCTCTCAGTACAGTATTAAATTGGGTTAACGAATTTAAGATTTGGTTGAAACATACTAAAGACGGCGATGAAATTGAGATTTACGAGATGACTAAGTGAGTACCATAAATTTTTCAAAATCAATTTTAAATGTTTTCTTTAAAAGTAACTGCTTGTTTGCGTTTACAGAGCTAAAAAAAATATAGAAAGAAAGTACCTGCTTGAGAGTTGGCAGAAAACCGGTGGTGTTCTGATCATTGGTTATGAAATGTTCCGTAATTTGACCAGTGGTTCAGCTAAAAAGATGAGGAAAGCTATGCAGGATTCCATAAATCGATCTCTCGTAGACCCGGGAGCGGACCTCGTTGTTTGCGACGAAGGTCACTTACTTAAAAATGAAGACTCGGCTCTCAGTAAAGCTATGAAGCTAGTTAAAACAAAACGAAGAATTGTATTGACTGGAACTCCTCTTCAAAATAATTTAAAAGAATACCATTGTACGGTTCTAATTTTCTATTAAATTATTTAAATTACACAAAAAATTTAATTTCCAAGTAAAATAATAATTTTTTTTTAATTTTTTATTTTAGGTATGGTCCAATTTGTGAAACCTAATTATCTAGGTAATTAAACTTTTTAATTTCATAAAAAATACATTTTCCAAAAAAAAAAATAATTATTTATTCATTTTTTTTTCTTCAGGTACAAAAAAGGAATTTTTAAACAGATTCGTCAATCCCATAACCAATGGTCAATTCGACGATTCTACGCCGTACGATGTGAAGCTGATGAAGAAAAGAGCTCACGTGTTGCACAAAATGTTGGAGCAAAGTGTGCAAAGATTTGACTACAGCGTTTTAACTCCATTTTTGCCGCCCAAACAGGAGTACGTCATATTCGTGCGGCTGCACGAGGTACAAATTAAGATGTATCAACATTACTTAGACAATTTTGCGAGGTAACTTTCGTATGTATAAATGACGTTTAGTAAAATATTGATAGTGTTGCTAAAATAAAATTTACCCACTGCAGACGTTACGGTGGAAAGAATGGATCTTTGTTTGCCGATTTCCAAGAATTGCAGCGCATCTGGACTCATCCCTACGTATTGCGTCTGAATGCCGCAAAAGTTGATAAAGCTAACGAGAAGAAGCGACTGGAAGCCAGTGATTCCGAAGGTTCGTTAGTAGATTTTATCGACGATGATAACGAATCCGACTCAGAGTCGTTGAAAAGCACCAGTTCTAATAGCAATAGTAACAGTGATGTTCATTGTATCGACTCGGACGAAGACAAACCTACTGCTAGAACGCGCAGTACCAGATTGAATCCAAAAGGTCTGCATTAACTATCAAATATTTCATTAATTATACGATTTCATTCATTTGTTTATTTATTTTTATTTCTTTAGATGAACCTCTTGAAGAAGAAGTCCCAGTTGCAACGACTGAAGAAGGTGCTTGGTGGTCGCAGTATCTAGAAGAAACACACTTCCAGGATCTGCGAATCTCGTCAAAACTTCAACTTCTTTTTGGTATTTTGTCGCAAAGCGAGCAAATTGGGGATAAAGTGTACGTTGAACATTATTTCTTAGTGATAAAAAAAAAAAAAAAAAAAAAACTTTATAATCAATATTATTTGAATTTATATATTTTCTCTTTGTAGGCTTGTGTTTTCTCAGTCTCTGTATTCCTTGACACTCATTGAGTACTTTTTAAATCTGATTGATAATGAGACACAAAAAGACGATGACGAAAAGGATGAACATCTGGATGGACATTCTGGGAAATGGCAGCTTGGTCTGGATTACTTTAGACTGGATGGTTCCACTTCTGCTGAAAATCGTAGTATATGGTGTAAAACATTCAACAATCCCAAAAATACTCGAGCCAGACTTTTCTTGATATCCACAAGAGCTGGTGGTTTAGGTATAAATTTGACAGCAGCCAATCGCGTCATCATTTTTGATGCGAGCTGGAATCCATCACACGACGTGCAGAGTATTTTCAGAATTTACCGGTTAGTATTTATTTGAACCACATAAAATTTAATTTAGATTCTAGAAATTAGACGTTTTAAAGCTGAATTGTTTTTTCAGATTTGGACAGAAGAAGCCTTGCTATGTGTACCGATTTCTTGCCGCTGGAACGATGGAAGAGAAGATTTACAATCGTCAAGTTGCTAAATTGTCCCTTTCTTGCAGAGTGGTAGATGAACAACAAATCGAGCGACACTACAGTAATAACGATTTAGCGGAGCTATACCAGTTTGAGACGTACGAGGGCAAAACCAATACCCTGGCTTTGCCGAGAGATCGACTTTTGGCTGAAATCTTTTCAAAGTATAAAGATCGTGTTTGGACGTTCCATGAGCACGATTCTTTACTGGAGAACAAAGTAAATTATAAGATTTCAGATTTTACAGTTCCACTTATATTTTGAATAATTTTTTTTTAATCAAAAAAATCTTAAAATTTTTAGGCGGAAGAAGAGTTGGATGAAGAAGAACGGAAGCAGGCTTGGCTCGAGTTTGAGGAAGAAAAACAAGGAAAGCGACAGATGATGAATACTGGCAACAATATGTTATTCAACCAAATGTTGATGAACATGAACTCATTCCCAGAAATGGAGAGTATCAAATTGCTAATACAAAAAGACGTAAGAGAATGTTCTTTATTGTCACGAGCTCATTGAATAATTTTAAAATTTATATCCATAAATTTGAAAATGAATTTTTTTTTTTTTTTTTCAGTACCCCAATTTGCCTCCTGAACATCTAGAGACTGTTGCTCGACAAGCCATGTACGACATGTACCGTTACGTTGATCAGCAAGTTGTCAATCAAATGAATCCGTATGGAATGTTTGGTGGATCAATGGTAATGCAGCTTATTAATAACTTCAATTTTTTATAGTTTCAAATTATATATCTTTAAAAATTTTCATTTCTTATTAGCAGCAAGTGAATCAACAGCAACCGCAACAACAACAACAACCACCACAGTTTAATCAGCAGCAGCACACATATAACGTTCAAAACTCGTTGATGAATATGCAACAGCAGATGAACTACGCTGCAGGAGTAACTAATCACATGCCAGTTTACTCTGGAAGAGGACGACCACCCAAACATTTGGCAATGCAAAACCAAATGATGATGAACCAAATGAATAATCCATCTATGAATATGAACATGAACAATATGAACAACATGAACAACTTGAATAACGTAAATAATATGAGCACACTGAGCAATATGCTCTTAAATCCAATGGCTTCGTCATTGCAGTCGAACAGAGCTCCACAAGTGAGTGGTAACAGTAATAATGATGAAGTTGAGGTAATAAATTTTCAAAATTAATCAGATAAAAAAATAAAAAAAACCATACAATAAATTTATTGTTGTTTAATCTGAAATACTTCATTTTAGGTGCTATCTGATGAATCCAGTGTACCAGCTGATCCATTGGCCACATCTAATAACGATGTTCATGAAAATTGAGTGTAAAGCAATCTTGCTAGACACTTACCTTTTTATTCCTATTAAATTAAATATCGTAATTTTTGTAAATAGTAATTAAGTTAAACATGTAAGTAGAAGTAGATTGAATTGTGTTGCGTCAGTTGTAACAAAAATCAGTTAAATTAGTACAAAACAGGATGTCTCGCGAGAGTGTCTCCCAACTAAAAAAAAAAGTATACTAATTATTCTATCTCAAGAAAAGTTAAAAACATTAAATTAATGTTGTGATAAGGTGAAAAAAGTTGAAGAGTTGGGGAGAGAAATGTATCCAAAAATTTATCTGATTACATGTGCATGATTTAGTTTCAATGTATATAGGCAGTAACTTTTAAAAAAATTTTGAAAAAAAAAAAATGAAATTTTATTTAATTTAATGAGTGGCTGAATGTTTTCGTTAAGAAAAATAATCATATTTGAAAGACATCCTGATCAAAAAGAAAAATATATGTACTTTTTTTTTATTTTATTTTTTTCCTTTTTTAGCTTGTAGTGTAGTTAGATGTTTTCAATTACTTTAAAAAGACCAACATGTATATGTATATATATGTTCTTTTTACATATAAAAAACAATTGTAACTTGTACCTACAACTCAAATATAAATCAGCTAAAACTATAAATGAAAAAAAAAAAAAAAGATCAATTAAAATAAAAGTCTGTAAACGATGATGGTAAAAAAAATAAATATCATTTCTTTATATTTTCCTACTTATTATTCAAAACTACCCATTCTAATTTTTTAATTTGCATTATAAATTTCAAACCTTTTTTAATTTCTGAAAATATTGTTCATTTTTAAAAAGCTATCTCTTGATGTGAATGTAGCCACGGATAAATTCTTATTTTTGACTGCTGCAGGGCGCTCATTCCGAATGAATCATTCGTTGTTTTGATAAACATAACCTTTAACGAACAAGTTGTAACTTGACTAAACTTAGATCTATTTATTGTATATAGTTTTTTATTATCCACAGTTAAAACGTAAATTTTGTTAACAAATGTTTTTCAATAAATTTTAATTTAGAATATTTATTCAAAGTATTTTACTGTAGTATGATCCGAAAACATACTTTTATTTTGGATGTTAAAAAACGACGTCCAGTACATCGGATAAGGGTGTACTTTTCAATCTATTCATCAATAAAAATTTATAATGATTTATAATCTTCAAGAATACTTGGAGGTCAAAGAAAATAGACTATTTTTTGTAGACGTCGTTACAAATACACTCCAAGAATACAATTCAAATATTTCTAAAATAAATTATCATCTAAAAACAATCAGAAATGAAGAGAAAAATGAGCATAAACGTAATCAGGATGCTGAAGTAATTGGTAAAAAAATTTTAGAAACTCTTCAAAATTTTGAAGAAGTGTACAAAAATTTTTACCAAATATTCGAGACTGCTTACAAAGAATGGTCAGAAAGTTTTGAAAGATGTGATTCTGTTTCTGACGATGGCACTCATTTGATACAACCCCACTGCAGCAGAAGTGAAGCAGCAATTCTTACTGGACCAGATAGAGATGAACCAAAAATTGTTAATGAGGTAAAATATTTAAATCCTAATGAAAGAGCATGGTGTTTCAAGGAGACTCCCAATGTTCAAGTTTTGTTGCAGAATGATTTAGTAAAAACAGAAGAATATATAGATTCAGGTTCAGACATTAATGAGCATAGAGAAGATTCATTATCTGACTCGGAATCAGAAAATGTACAAGAAAGTTCTGATGAAAATTTGAATGGCATTGAGAATTCATCAACTGAGTCAGAATCAGACAGTGAAGAAGAAAGCAGAGTCTTGGAAAAATTGTGTTTAGCTGAACAAGATGATTTTGATGAGTCAAGAACATCTGTTGTTCTAGATGAAAAACTAAAACTTCAATGTGTTGTTTTAGTAGAAAGATTATCCAAACAAACAATAGATAGTTATAAAAATGGTAATGTTAAACACAAAAAGAATAAATTTTTAACTGATGAAGAGTTTGAAAGGTATAGTACTTGATAAAATTATTTTTAATATTGATCAATGATTTTTTTTCTTATATTTTACTTCTTTATTTTCTGGATTATTGTTTGTAATATTTAACCCACAGTTCTGATAAAGAAGAAATCTTTAAATTAGCTTTACCTTTGTTTTTTCAAAGTTTTTTGCTCAATCTGAACCTGATTCTTGATGTTTATTTGCAATTAAATAATTTTGTTAATACATTAAAAAAACAAAAATTGTTTTCCACTATACTAAAAATTTAACCAAATTCAAATAATCTATGGAAGTTGATCATTTAGTTATTTATTTTTATTTTATTAAAAAAAATTTTTCCAGACTCATTGATATTGACAGCCTAGATAATAAGAAAAGACAATACTCAGAATCTTCTGAAAGTTCTGATAATAGTAAAAGCGATGGTTCATCAAAAAAAATTCATCAAAAAACAAAAAAACAAAAATTGGTCGAATCAGAAAGTGATGTCAGTAGCATATATGCATCTTCAAGTGACTCCGACATCGAAAACAATGATGAATTTGACAAGAATTTAAGTGACGAAAGCAGCTCAAAGGATGATGAAGAAACTGCAATAAAAAATCAATTAATTAGAAGTAAATCCTATGACTATTAAAACTATTTAAAAAGAATTTTATAAATACATATAATTGCTCAATTCTAGGTTTAATCAACAATGATACATCGGAAGAATCTGAAGATCAAAGTGACAAAACAGACAGTGATTCTGAAAAAGAGAGTATTACGAAAAAAATTAAAAAAACTAATGGTCTCACATTGCCAAGTTCAAGTAATGATTTACCAAGTAAATCTCAATGGTTAAGAAACAGCCTCTTGAGATTTACTTTGGATAACACAAAGTATGATATTAATGCCAAAAAAAAACCAGATCAATCAAAAAAAGAGTAAGTAAAAAAATTTATACTTTTCATTAGAAATCATCACAAATTAATTATAAATTAATTTAGCAGAAGTTATGATTCATCGAGTGATAGTGATGTTTACTGTGAAGAAAAACCTTTTAGGAAAAAACCGCAAGGCTCAAAGCGAAAAATAGATTCATCAACTGAATCATCTTCTCGTGATTCAAAAAAAGGGTGAGAAAAAACTTATTAATTTTTTCATTTCTGTATTTAATTAAATTCATGTAAGAACTAAAATTAAATTTACCAGGAGCGATTCATCAAGTTCTAGTGGTAAGGTACAAGTAAGTAAGAAAAGATTTCCTAGACGAAAGAGAATGCTTCAATCATCTTCAAGTGAATCATCTGAAATACGTGTTTCGTCCTCTAATGATTCTTCATCAGACGATTGTCAATTGATTTCTAGCAACTCACAAAAATCAATTGATTTAACAATAAACAATGTGTTAGTAATATTAACTAGTCATAAAAAGTTCCATTAAAAAAAAAATTCACTTTTTTTAATGTTTATTTTATAGAGATCTTTCAAGGCCTGCCAAAAAATATATTGGACGAAAAAATATCAGAAAAGTATTTGATGATAAACAAATTACTGCAAGCACAAAGCAAGCTGGTAAAGAGGAGGAATCTAGAGTATCAAGAATTATTGAGCGTCAAAATCAGGTAACTGAATGTGAGAAAAAAAATTCCTGTCTTTCATTATTCATAAATATTTTCATTATTACAAAATTATTTAAAAATATTCAATTAAAAAATTTCATCAATAGATTAAAGCCTTAGAGTATGAAGAAAAAAACACGGAAGAATTAGTACTAGAATTTGACTTGCTCTCAAAGAAAGTACTTGTAGAGGTGGACAAAGGACTTGTCAAGTACTTAAAACCTCACCAAAAAGATGGAGTTAAGTTCATGTGGAATTCGTGCTTCGAAACTTTGAGCAGAATTCAAAATACTCCTGGCTCTGGTTGTATACTGGCACACTGTATGGGACTTGGAAAAACTTTTCAAATTGTTACATTAGTCCATACATTATTAACAAATGAATCCACAAGAACTAAAACCATTTTGGTAATTTGTCCTATGAATGTGATACTTAATTGGGTTGATGAATTTAGAATATGGCTGAAAAGAGTCGAAAATAAAACTGAAATCAAAATATATGAATTAACAAAGTATGCTGTTAAAATTGTTAAAAAATAATAAATCAAACCAAATTTTTACTAGACGTTTTCATTTTAGAATAAAAGATTTATGTAAAAGAATAAGTGAACTCAAGCTCTGGAAGGAAACAGGTGGTGTTCTTATCATTAGTTATGACATGTTTAGAAGATTTATGACAGAAAGTAAAATGGATGGTTTTCAAGCGACAGAGATTACAAATTATTTAGAAAATCCAGGAGCTGATGTCGTTGTATGTGACGAAGGTCACATGTTAAAAAATGAAAATACGACATTAGCCAATGTAATACAAAAACTTAATACTCGAAGAAGAATAGTATTGACTGGTACTCCACTTCAGAATAATTTAAACGAGTGTAAGTTTTTAAAATAGCATTTTGTTAAACTTTTGACGATTGATTATTAAAAATTATAATAATTTTTAAATAAATTTAGACCATGTAATGGTAAGCTTCGTGAAGCCAAATCTTCTCGGCACCCGAATCGAATTCAAAAATAGATTCGTCAATCCTATAACTAATGGCCAATTCGACAATTCAACTGCCGAAGATGTAAGACTTATGAAACACAGAGCTCATGTTCTATATCGTATGTTAGAAGGATGCGTTCAACGCTGTGATTATGAAGTTCTAACTCCTTATCTTCCACAAAAGCAGGAATATGTATTTTTGATACGTCTCAGTCCTCTTCAAATAAATTTATACAATCAATACATTGATTCAGTTGTTGGGTTAGTAAAAAGTACTTTGATTATTTAATTTAAAAGTTTCATAATTAATCTTACAATTAAACATTTTTCATAATTTTTGTAGATACAGAACCAAAGAAATAATGACTCATTACAATGAGATTAAAAGACTCATTGCTCACCCCAAATGTTTAGTTTTAAAAACAACAGAAAAACGCAAATCCTTGAAAGAAAATAATAATACCACTTCGAACAGTAAGTAATACATTAATTCTAACGATTTTATTCCTTTAAATCTTTTTTGAATAAATATTTTTTTTTAGTTTCTGGATCTTGGTGGTGTAATATGATCAATGATGAGCATTTGAATGACTTGACTGTATCTTACAAAATGAACCTTCTGTTTAAAATTTTGTCAAAATGTGAAGAAGTGGGAGATAAATTGTAAAACAAACTGTTAGAAAAAAATTTTCTCAATGTAATCACAGATGATCTCATATGGTTTTATAATGTTTTAGGCTTGTGTTTTCACGAAGTTTGGATATACTCAAAGCAATACAACAGTACTTACAAAAAATAAATCGTGATTCTGAATCGACTGGAACGCAGTTTAATAAGTGGGAAATTGAAAAAGATTTTTTTCGACTCGACGGCAGCGTTTCATCCGCTAATCGAAACAAAATGTGCAAAAAATTCAACGATCCCAAGAATACTCGAGCCAGACTATTTTTGATCTCAACTAAAGCTGGAGCATTAGGTATCAACCTTACCGGAGCCAACCGGGTTATCATATTTGATCCCAGTTGGAATCCCTCTGATGACGTTCAGAGCATTTTTCGTGTATACAGGTAAACTACTTTTAAAAAATTGGCAAAGTGGTTTCTGGAAAGATTAAAAATAAATACGATAGAAATTAAAAATTTTATGTTCGCAGATTTGGCCAAAAAAAACCTTGTTATATTTACCGTTTCATTGGTGCTGGAACGATGGAAGAGAGCATTTACAATCGTCAAGTGACAAAATTGTCTTTGTCTCTTAGAGTTGTTGACCAACAGCAGATCGAACGACATTACAAGGCACATGAACTGGCTGAGTTGTACAAACTAAAAGTATTAGAAGAAGAAAGAATTTTGAATGTACCAAGAGATAAATTGCTTGCTGACATTCTCACGGATAGTAAACAACTAGTCTACGATTTTTTCGAACATGATTCCCTGTTAAAAGACAAGGTAAAATTTTTCATCATAATTTATTTGGACCTTAAATAGTTAATTATTAATTAATTCCATTAAATTTTACTCCAACTGACTTCATAAATAAAATTCTTATCAACTTTTATTTTGCAAAAATAATCATTTTCAAAGTTTGTTATGTACGAGTAGATTTTCATTAAGCAATCAATATTTTTATATTTGAATCAATGTGTTTTAGGAAGAGGAAAAACTGAGTCCGGAAGAAAGATCGCAAGCTTGGGATGATTATAACAAGGAAAAAGAAAGGCTTGCTCAAGAAAACGCAGCTAAATTAAACGGAATCGTTGACCAAAGTAGACCTGGTTGCAGTCAAGTACCACAAAATGAAATGACTCCAGAAATGGACACAGATTTATTAGATTCTGGCCCACTAGATTACTCAGAAAAAGACTAACGTTTATATTTTTTTTATAAAGTTAGTTTAAAGAGACAACTCTTTTTAAATATGTATATATTTTATTCAATAGTTATTTATTAAAACATTTTTCAACTCTCTTTTAACGATCTCATACTTCTCGTAGTCGGCTAAGTTATGATTTTCCTCAGTATCAACAATGTGATCGTACAGTTCTTCCGCGAAAAGTTTTTGCCAGTTTGGTTTTCTAGTTGAATTAGAAAAACTGACCCAAGCTGTGTATCTGTATATTGCGGTGCGCAAAGTATAACCCATAATAGTTATATTTTTAAGACGAGGTTTGTCGCTGCTGGACTTGCATGCTGGTTTTATTTTTGGTCTTGGATACTGACTAATAGCAACTCCTTTCCAAAGACTAGTTTGTAGATGCTAAAAATTAAACAAAAAATTTAGTATTTAATAAATAATGTAGCGATAAGATTTGAGTTTGTAATGTAAATGGACCTTGCATCTCGTTTTTATTAAACGAACCAAAGATGAACCTTCAGTACAAAGTTCAGGTACAGTTGCGTTCAATTTTCTACTTGGACACTTGGGAGTTTGAAGACCGGCGAGTTCTGCAATCGTTGGAAACAAGTCTATTAATTCCACTGGTTTAGATATTACTTTGGAACAAGATTCTTCAACTGGTTTGCCAAAATTCTTGGAGTGCAATGATTGCGTCGAATTTTTGTTTAAAGGCATGTACGTAACGTTTGGAATAGACACAATCAGCGGGACTCGCAAGGAAACCTCGAAGTTGCTGTACTTTGACCATTCGCTGTGCTCTCCAAGAGACCATCCTGGTGATTAAAAAAGAATTTTTTTAACTATAAGACCTTTATAGATTTTTAAAATAGTAAAATATAAACCGTGTTTAAATACCGTGATCCGATGTTACAACGATTACAGTATTATGAAGAACGTTCAAGGTATCTAGTTGAGACAATAATTTCCCAATGAGATCGTCCACGTAAGTAACCGCCGCGTAGTAAGACTGAATGATCTTCCGAGAAAATTTAACTGTAATATAAAAATAGAGTTAATCCTGCACGAGAGCAGTGTTTTATCAATTATTGTACCGATTGAAATTTATACATGATACTGTTTACATATTTTATACTAACTACAGAGTTTATAAATTAATGACAATAAACAAATCTTTTTGATACATATCTGTTGTTTTTATTATGCTTGCCTGGTATCTTTCCCCAAGGACAGGGTATCTCTAACTTCTTAACATCGTCCCTGCGACGTAGGTCGGTCCACGGGTTGTAAGCAACGCTGCTGACGTTATTCGGCCACTGGTAATTGTCCGGTACAGAAAATTTCTTCAACGCGTGGTACTCTGCACGACATCAAAAATTTCATACAGGAATGTTGAAGGTACATTTAAATTAATTTTTATTTTCAATTCTTTAAATTATAATATAGGTAATATTCAATAATAATTTTTTTAATCATCATAACTTTGAGAAACTGTACGAAAAATTCAATGTTGAAATTTTTGATCAATATGAACATTTTGACATATTTTTTAAGTGAACACGAAATTTTTATCAGATTGATCAAAACGATCTGTTGTTGAACGTGAATTATTCTATTCTATAATAAGTAAACTATAATGCTGTATAAGCTTGTAAAATGAAATATCTACTAGAAAATAAATATCGTGACTTAATCAAATGGTCATTCTTTTCAAATATTATTTTAATATTTTATACTTTCTCAACATAAAAATCAAACTAATTTTAATTATTCAATCAGAAGAAAACTAAAACTTATTTTGGAACAATACTTTTGTCAAACTCGAAAATACTCTCATCCGTTTTTTAACTGAGAGGCTCCGTGGTGAACCTCAAATTTAGATATAAATTAATCAATCAAGGCTAAAAATTTAGGAATATATTTGAAAATAATAGATTTAATAAAGTATATTAAAAAACGATTTATTTTTTTTTAAACTTTATTAAAAATGCAGTCGGAATTTTTTTTTTTTTGTTGAAAAATCTCCTATTCTAGCTCAAAGGTTTTCGGTTCGAATTCTTAGAAAATTCCGGTATTGGGAGGGTTGACCGAAGTTAAAAAAGTTTTAAAAACTCACAATTTTTATAGATCTTTTTTTTTCATTAAATTTTTTAATAACTTTACACGATTAAGCAGCTTCTCGAATGGATTCTGCAAAATTTTAATTCAGATTAAAAGTAAAAATCTTAAAAGCTCAAAAATAATGATAGTAAATTTTTCAACTACCTTATAAAAATACATCTTTCATGGAATTTTTTTATAGGATATAAGTACTCCGAAATTTTCAGCCTCGCGCAATTATTTTACCACTGGGCTTTTAATTCCCCAATAATTGATTATTAAACTTAAGTTTACCTACTCAAGTACTTTTCTGGGTACTTCAAGGGTATGTGAGGCTTTTGAAACCCAACTGCCAGGAAAAACGGCTCTTTCCGATTCCTCATCAAGAACGCCTCGGCAGCTTCCAGAACTTCGATGTCCGGAAGGGTCGCGTTTGGCATCTTGGTTACGTCAACCGGACACACCTGCACGAAGAATCAATTTCATGATGGGGTATGAGAAAAAAAAAAAAGATCTCTGTGAAACTTACGAGATTGCTGACGTTTGAGAAGCAAACAGGGGCGTCTTTGTAACGCTGAGTGTACGGATGAAAGGGTGTCTCGCTCCAGGAATACGGACTGTCATCGCTGTAATTCGAGCTTACGCCTGTAAATCACAAGATGCATCGTGGTTAAACGCCTGCACTTCTCTCTGGACTGTGTTGATCGGGATTCGGGAGAAAGGTAAACATTTATGATTTTTTGGATTTATTTATAATTTTAATTTTTAAAGTTGTACACATAAAAATGTTTAATAACAACCAGAAAAAGCTCATATATTTTTATATTAAAATAATGATAAATTTTTCTTCAAGCATTATAAAATAATATAAAACGATTAAATTAAAATTTACTAAAAAAATTAATCAACAAAAATTGTCTCTAAATTCAAATTTTACCGGTGCTAAAAAATATTATAATGAATATTGTTTGAGATACTATCCAGAAATTATTGTGATTTATTTTATTAAATTGAATTTATGAAAACTTTAAAAAGCATCGATAATTTTCATCTAAATTAATGAAAACACATATCATAAAATTAAAAAATACTATTATTCTATAAAAAAAGATTGACCATTTAAGAAAGCGAAAGAAATGAGTTGAGAAAACGAATAAAAATTTTGAAGTCGTACCTTATTTATTAAGTACATACCTGGGTGAAAGACTTTGCCAATCGATGCAGTGGTGTAGCCATGATTTTTCAGATGCTGTGGTAAAGTTGTAAAATTACCCGCAACGTCCCGCCAGTAGCTGTAAAAATCGTACAGTCCCAAAGTATCAGGACGTCGACTGGTCAAAAGGGAATTTCTGCTCGGGGCGCAAAGAGCTTGCTGAAATTTTTAATGCAAGAAATTTTTTTTAATTTTCTATTCCTAAATGCAGTTTAACAAACTTTTGAACCGGATATTACGATGTCGTGATTAGGCCAAAAAATAAAAGTTCTAGAATCTGCATCATTAAAGAAAATATAATTTAATCTCTTAGCACCTGTAGATTTTCATATCTTCAGATGAAAATTTTTTCACAATTTAAGTACAAATATTTTTAATAATTTTTTGAATTTACAATATTATAGTTGGAGATAAAGAGAAAAATCTACAAAGCGATAAAAAATCCAGAAACTCTTTAACTGTGCTTTCATAGCTCCATAAAAGCTATAAATTAAAACGATGAATTATTTTTTGATTTATAAAGGTACGGATATCGGCGATATTCCAACATATCGCCGATACTCGTGAGGAGATGAATCCTCAAGCAAAAAAAAATTTTATATCGAGCTTAATGTTTGATAGGCTTTAAATAATCCATACACTTCGTTCTTAATTACGAGTTTTTTTAACGCCACGTAGCGTGATGCATTTGCACTACCTGAGTTTGAATTGCAACAGTCGACACGATTCTTTTTCGCAAAAATTCGTTATAGTTTTACGGTATTTTAAGCAGAAAATTTTTTATTCAGAGCTATGAGCTTGTTATTGAGATTGTAATTGTTACTTTATGCTAAATATTACTGTTACGTTAATTCTATATTATAAATCTGTAATAATGTTAATTCCTTTGTATTTACATTTATATTGATATTATGTACTGTTAACTTTTGTAAAACTCCTACGAGCATGGCAGAGCACAGCTCTATGCTCGGAAATTGAAAATAAAATAAAATAAAATAAATATGAGCAGTCATAATTTCAAAAATAAGAAAACAGATAATTTTTTTATATTTATATTGTTCAAAAATAAATTTAACGCTCTTTTTGTTCTATATTTAATTCAACTCGAAAAATGTATTATTTAAGTGAGATAGAGCGAATAAAATTAATAGAATAAAAGATTTTTCGGAATAGTTTTACTTACTCGAAGTAATAAGATTACCATGTCTCATGCCTCAAGTATAAGAATTTTTAATTAAATATAATGTAAAAACTTGGGGGGGCGAAAATTGGATGATTCTCGCAGGCCGGTGCACTGTACGGAATTTCATGGATCTATTTGAATTTCCGAGCTGCGCGATCGTTCACCAATTTTTTCTGCATGCCAACGCTCGTGAGGATTGAATACTCGAGCAAAAATCTTCAATACTCGCTATTGTAATCCACGTTCATTTTTTTTAACTGCGAATTTGTTGACGGCTCGTGCTACTTTTCATAAGCGAAGTGTAAGTGCATCGCATTTTGGTATTTTCAAATTCTTTCTTAAAAAAGAGCGTTTTGCAAGCTCTTTAAAAAAAATAAATAAATAAACAGATGTCGTTATAGAGGTTTTTTAAAAATTTCCCAAGTCGTTGATTTTTAACAAGAAATATCTTATTAAATTAACTTTTAGTAAATAAAAATGGTCAAAAGTTAAAAAAATATGTACAAACTTATAATCTGTTCAAAAATCTGATCAATGCTGATAAGAAGAAGCATAGTTTAAAATTTGACCTTTTGTTAAAGATCTACTTTTAAAAATTGTCGTCATTAATTCTCAAAATCCGTACTATAATTTCAACAGTAGGGAAGAAGTACTTTTGAAATTCTAGACTGCCCGATATACTAGCACCAATGTAACATAAAATTTGCATATAATCAGCTAAACCAGTGTCGATGTCAATTTGATTTCGGATTGATACTTAATTAAAACTTTTATCCTAAAAATAAAAAAATTTTATTATTTTTTCGCACCTGCGCATACGCTTTATCAAAGAGAACCCCAGTATCTCGGGCCAGTCGGTCTAGGTTCGGTGTGTGTGCCTTGGAGTCCCCGTAGCAGCCTAGGGCCGGCCTAAGGTCATCGACGATCACGAACAAAAAGTTCGGCCTGTCTGGTTGAACAATCGATGGCAGCACTAGGAGCAACAGGAGGATCATAGTCGTCTTCATGTTTAAATCGCTATACTAAAAAAGATCGATTATAAACATTTTTTTTATTCGTTAAATTAATTAACAAAATAAAGAAAAGATGTTTTGAATATCTACATAAGTGTAGCGTATAAATTAACGATAAAAAAACACGGTACATATAGTGGAAATTTTTGAGTTATTTTTTCGAAACTTTTAGTGTTTTACAAATAGTTTTAATGCTCCGAAGAGGCGTCTTGATCTGTTCAACCCAAGAGTCGTTCGTTAACTTCGTTGGAAAGCAGCAGCCGCTTATGATGCGGCCCTAAAACGAGTAGACGCGACTTTTCTCTTACTTCTGCCCAATGTGTAATATAAACTTCGTGAAAAACCGTTTCGAAAAACTTCAGGGTCGTAGAAACTGTGCTTCCTATTGTCCAGGCTCGACGCCAGAGAGCAGGTGAAGCGAGATTTTCTCGAACAGCGCCTCGCTCTGGCTTCAAACGATTTCTAACTTCAGAAAGAATTTCCAGTTTCCCGTTGTCCCTTTTTTCTCAATAAATACTCACATTTTTTAAGTAATAAGAACTCATTGATTTTTTGCATTGAGTTAAAATAAATTTCAATAAATTGCAAATCGGAATCGCGGTTCATACTTACGGGTGGGTTTCAAACTGAAAAACTTGTTTTTTCCCCTTTTGTACCTTTTTTAATCTGGGGTGCGGGTTATACCTGGGCGTACTCGGTAATTATTTTTAAAATAAATTTTATTATATTTTTAGGGTCTAAAACCAAAGTTTATAGGTGCAGGGTTCGAATATCCGTACGGGATATATATGTATCGAAGTCGGAATATTTGAATTTAATACATTGAAGTATAAGTAACACCTCTATTATAGGATGTTTATAATTTTAGAAATTACCGCATTACTTATTTAACAATCGTCATACGTTATTAAATAACTTTGAAGTCAAATCACGCGGCTTAAATTAAGTATTTTCCCTTTTATTTCATTCACTTTATTTATTTAATCACCGGTGTTTATCCAGTATTTAGGCTAAATCAGCTTACTCATTGCGAGTTAAAAAGAAGGCGAAAGACATAATGGGTGATTTCATAAAGAGATATAAGTACATGCAGCCAGCAACTCCCCAAGCACTTTAAAGTCCAGATCCGCGAAAAAGCTCATCAGCTGATTACGCCACAGTCATCTGTTTTACATGCACAATTGCACACCCAGTCAGCAACAATGATTTCAAAATTCCGAGCGAGAGCAGAAGAAGAGAGCGCACCGAGATAAAGATAGCCAGACAGTCGAAAATTTTTCAAGATAAAGATAAAAAAGGCCGAGAGTTGGCCGTTCGTCCAAAGCAAAAACAACGTTCCACAGCAAAAAAAGTCATGCATGAAAAGAATATAATAATTTTTGGAGAGTTAACAGCGAGCCGCAGGAGGACAATTAAACACGAACCCCAGGGTGGAACTGCTGCTGGTGTACAATAAAATCCGCAACACACACAGAGAAATAAAAAGAACGAATAAAAAAAAGTAGTCTCTCTCTTGCGCGCACGCGCGCGTGCATTTGAATAAAAAAGAGCTGCGGCCTGCGGCCAGCTACGTCAGAGCGAGAGAGAGAGAAGGAAAACACCCACACACAGAGAACCGAGTCAGCTTGGTGCGGAGTAGCGCGCGCAGCTCAGTGTTTGTGTTGGATCGGAGCAGAGCGGACGGACGACGGTCGGACTTGAGAGAGGAGGACGACTGCTCTGCTGCTTGCTAAATTTTTAGCAGCGCGGCGCAATTAAACGCCTGACGACGACGCAGCTGCAGTGCCTGCCATACCGAGGACGATGAAGACGCAGTAGAGGAAGAGGCCACGGAGCCTGGCCTTGCAGAGGAGGCGGAGGAGGATCTGGTGAGCTTCCTTTGTGTTGCACTCTCTGCTTCTGCAGCGTAGTATATATAAACATATACCTCTCCTTCTCTCTCTCTCTCTTTCTCTCGACTCTCGCCCGCTCACGGTAGCTATAGCTTTCTTTGTGTATTGTGTGCATGTGTACGTGTTTTAGCTCGCGTCCGTATATGTGCAGTGGCACTTGCTATTTTCAACTCGTTCTCCTGGGTGATTTTCCAGACTTACGAGAGAAAGAGAAAGATAAATAAACAGAGTGTGCCAGTCGTAGGTGTGTGCATTCGTGCGAGAGTGTTTAGGTGAGCTAAGCGTAGAAAGAAACAGAGAGAGAGAGAGAGAGAGAGAGGCACAAGGGCACCCAAAGTGGGGGAGGGAGGGGGGGAAGCGAACAGCTGTGTATCGTTCGAATAGTCGTTATTGTGCATCAGCTCTCGCGCTTAGTTATAACGCTTTTTTCTATTTCGCGAGAAAATTGTGTAATGCACCTATAGTCGACGAGGAATTTCGGGTAATTCTGCAGCAGCGGTGATATGACGGCACTGTGTTGTTTTTGTATAGGACAGAAGGACGAAGAATCGCAGCGGAGTACAGTGTTCTTACATGAGACAGCACCGTAGCGGTCATCATCATGTCAGCGGACTCACCGAGAAGGGCAGGACACCATCACAAGGCCGGGAGTGCACCTGGTGCGATGAACGTCGTGCTGCCCCAGCCCGTGAACGACAAGTCCATCATCGACAGCGTCGCCGGGATTATAAACGACATCGTGCCCCAGGTGTGTATACCAACACAGAACAAAGAGAACGCAACGGTGCCTGCGCATTATTATCATCGGCGTTTCTAATGCATTGTGTTTTTGTTTGTAGGCCTACACTAGCGGCGTACCGAACTCAGACAACAGAGAAACCATAACATGGGCCAGGTTCGAGTACGCCGACGTCAACGACCCGGACTTCTTCTCGGAGTACAATCAGGGTTCGAATATACCGCCTTTGTTGCTGGTATTGGGATACACCACTGGAATGCAGGTAACTGTTGTTGTTGTTGTTGCATCTTTTTTTTTTCCGTTCTAATCTGTAGTGATTATAAACAGATTAGCGGTTAAGCATTTTTTTTCCTAGTTTGGATTTTTACTGCGTTTTGTGAATGAATTGAGCATTAATTTTTGAAAGTGATAATTTGATATGACTCAGCTGTCTGTGGTATAAAATTTTTACTTTCTAATTTAAAACATCTTGATCAAAACATTGCGTAAAAAATGACGCAATGTTTACTAAAAATTACTCAAAGTAAAAAAAAAAATCGTTTCCACAGGTTTGGTTGATCGCGGCTTCCGGAGAAGCTACCGAGGTGTTGTCATGGCGCCAAGGGATGGTGCGCACCCTGCGCATCCTCCCTAATCCGAAGCAAAACGGCAAGGAGAATCAACGCGACGACCCGTACAAGTCAAAACGTCCGATGGTGGCTATCTGCGATTCGGCGGGTCCAGGACCTCAGTTCTGTAGCGTGAGCTTTCTATCGCTCAGAACGGGCGAGCAAGTCAAAAATATCAAGTTTAAGAGCCCGGTTTGCGACGTACTGGCCAATAAGCGATCAATTGTTGTCACCTTTCCCGAGAGGATCGCGGTTTTCGATGCCATTACGCTGGAAGACGTACTGACCATTACCACCTGCTACCTAAGTCCCGGCCCAAATCCCAACCCTGTTGCTCTTGGTACTAGATGGCTTGCATATAGGTAAACATATATTTTCAAATCTAAAAATATCTTCAATTTGGTTCATCATGCGTATTTGTGATTTTTCAAAAATTTAGTTTCTTTTTTTGGTTAATTTTCATTCAAATTAAATTTTATAACTATAGTACCGTCCACAAAACTTTTTTAACTAATAATAAAAATACAGTTCAATAAAATTAGTACAATGATACGTTTTAAAATTTATGTATTACAATTCGCATAAAACTAATCTTTTTTCAACAAATATATTAACATAGTTACTAATTTATTTGATTTATTTTTTAGTGAAAAGAAACTGATACCTGGTCGACGGAGCAGTGGTGGCAGCGAGGGCGAAGGCGTCGCGAGCTACACAGCTACGGTCCTCTACGCCGCAAAGTCCCTTGGCAAGGGATTGCGAGGTCTAGGGGAAACCGTAGCCTCGAGTTTAACTGGCAACTCTATCTCACCTGTCAGCTCGGCAAATAACGTAAACAACGTAGAGTCCAGTCAACCTGGTATAGTGACCATTCTTGATTTGCTAGCAGCCAAGGAGGAAAAACAGACAGACGACGCCAACGTTGAGAAGGTTGTAGCTCACTTTGCCGCCCACAGCGAAGCTATCGTGGCAATGACATTTGACCAGACTGGTGCGCTGCTGATGACAGCTGACAAAAGGGGGCATGACTTTCATGTATTCAGGTAAATAACAGTTTAAAGATTTATTAATACAATTTTAATTTCATGTATTAATTGGAATTTTTTTTTATTTTTAAACAGGATACAGCCACATCCGGGTGGCCCAAATCTGGCTGCGGTGCATCACCTTTATGTGCTTCATCGGGGCGACACGACGGCCAAAGTTCAAGATATGACGTTTTCGAGCGACGCACGCTGGGCCGCGGTTTCAACAGTCCGAGGCACGACTCACGTGTTTCCCGTGGCTCCGTACGGTGGCTCAGTAGGCGTAAGAACTCACTCCTCCCCTCACGTCGTCAACCGGTTGTCGAGATTTCACAGGAGCGCTGGTCTGACTGACGACGGAACGAGATCTCACTCACCCGTGTCGCACGCCGAGCTGCCTTTGTCCGTTTACCCCTACACAAATCCGAGACTGCCACCTTACCCACACCCTACGATTATACATCCGCTTGCTCAAATCAGGCAGCCTTCCACGTTAATTCACTCAAGCAGTCAAGCACAACCGAGGTAATAATTTTATTCATTTAGTTGAAAATTATTTTATTTATTTTACATAATAAAATTATCATTTATTATTATTTTAATTTCAATACTTTATGTGGATAAAAATTTGAAAGATACAATTTTTTAAGAGTACAACAAAGACAACGCCTCCTATCAGATGATAGCATGACTTTGCCGCTAAAAATCTGCGCTTGTTTTGCACCACCTAGAGCCTGGATTTACGCACAACATGATTCCACGAACAGACTGTCAAAACGAGCTGTTGACTCTCTCTTTATCATGGCTTGTCATGGCAACATGATTCAGTATGATTTAGAACCAAAGCCTACATCTGGTTTGTATTTAAATTTTATTTTACTCAACATTTTCAATTCACAATGCAATAAAAATTTAATTAATTTTGACATGATAATTTGGAATTTTAGGAGTACCCAAAGAAAAAGTTTGCGATAAAACAGCGATAGAATTGGAAGTGGAGGCAAAAGGTCAGTGGCCACTACAGCGTACTACTAGCTCGGCTGATATCGTTCCACCCCTAACATCTTCAAATTTGTTGCTTGGGCACATGATTCCTCAAACCAATGATCAAGACCAGGTCAATAATGAGAGCCGCTGGCTCAGTCAAGTCGAAATAATTACCCACAACGGACCTCATCGCCGACTCTGGATGGGCCCCCAGTTCGTCTTCAAAACATACAACGCACCGAGCGGGTAATTTTATTATTTAGGAAGCTAGAAATTTTTTGTTGTTCGTTTCAATAAGATTATAAGATCTAATAATTTTAAAAATAAAATTTTAGAGTGGCTGCAAATCTGGTCGAAGCCGAGACGGTTGAAATTGGAACTGCCACTGGATCAAGACCGGCCAGATCAAATCCTGTGAACATGCCTCACGCAGCAAGTAGACCACTCGTGCCGGTTGTGATTGATGGTTCTGGAAGTAAGCTACTTTTTTATATTCATGAAGATAATTAACTATTGCTATTTACTAATCAAAATTTTTAGGTAGCTACGAGCAGTCACCAAGATTCGTAGAAACGTACGGAGATGCTTTGGATCACGAAAGTATCATTGGTGGAGGGGAAAATCAGTTACGGGAAGATCTTGCCGAGGCAATGTTGGAAACGTCATCAACACCACATCGAGCCACAGGTTAGTTTAACTTGAAAATACTTATGAACTGAAACGTGTATTTACAGTATATCAAATCTACTAAAAACATACTCAAAGCTAAAACATAATAATTTTTCATATACACATTATTTATAATGATTGACATTTAGATAACCAGTGTATGCATTACATGCATTTTAACGTACGCATGATATTTTTTTTAAATCAATTTTGAAAATTTTGCTATTCTGTGTCACTGTTGAGTTTGCTTTTATTTAATATTACACAGAGTACACGGGTTTGTAGATTAAAATTCTGATTGTTCTCTAGAAAATTCATTTAAAGCATTATTACAAACCAATTTTGTACTTGTAAAAAGAAATAACAAAATCTATTAAATACAAAACAAAAATATAATTTAATATTAAAAATGTTTATTACACGATGAAATAGTTAAAATTATACTCAATAGCGATTCTTGTATAGAATCTAGCACAACCTTCCTTAAAATATATCTAAAACAGTGGCGTCGATTGTTTCTTTCTGCACGTGGTTTAAAAGTGGTGACTAGTTTTTAAATACAGCTAGTATAAATCGCGAACACAGAACAAGCCGAAGGCAGGTATCTTTGTTGCACTTCTTTGAAAGTTTTATTATATTTATATATATTATTACACTAGCGGTATTTCACTAACAGCGATTGCCTGGGCTATGTAAAAATCACTGTATTTTTTCTCCTTATTTTACCTTTAATATTTAAAAAAAATTACTTTTTCCCCTAATCAACTCCCAAACATTTAGATGAAACTCATTATTCAGTTGGTTTAGGACAAACAAAGTTTTTGCAGCACATAATTAGCAAACCAATATCCATCATCTATTTTCGTTATCTTTCCGTCACATTTTGCGTGCAGCTAAACATATATATATTTTTTTATTCGAATTATAATAACAATAATGATAGCTTGATTGTTCACTTAATTATATTCATATACTTTCGTCTAAAAAACAAGCATCAAGCATACATAAAACCATTCATACATACTTAGATACATGTAAACATACACATTTTCTTTTGCCTTTATATTTTTTCTCTCAATTATAAATAAAACTTTATAAATGTCTTTTAAATGATAAATATCTTTTCTTTTTTTTCTTTTTTTTTTTTTAGAATCTTTTTATTAGCTATTAGATTTTTTTTTTTTTTTTTCATTAGCGTATCAATGCACAATATACTCGCTACTCAATATGTGCAGATGAAAAGTAAATTTGAAAATTTACACAACCGAGTTTTTACCACCAATCACGACAGAATTTTATTTCTATACGTGATTTTAACTATTTTGTTTTTTCTTTTTTCATTACGTTTTTTGCTCATTTTGACTAACTTGAGTCTCAACAATCTTACACGAAATTATTACTGTTTTTGATAATCTTTGGCAAGATAAAAAGAAAGAATAAAACTTTTCTTAAATGACTCGTATTTACAAGCTTAGCAGTTGACACGTTTGAATTGTAAAAATTTCATCCAAAAAATTAAACTTACACCAACACTCATGACTTTCATTCAGTTTGAAAATATAAAAGCCCTCACAAATAATATTTTACACTCAATAATTAAAAAAAAAAAAAAATAATAACTATAGAAAAAAAATAAAAAATGACAATCATAAAAAAAAGATGAAAAACAGTGATTATTGATACCTGCCTACGGCTTTTTCTGTTTTATCCAGGGAGGCGCATGGTAGTTGAGAGGGTGGGTCATCCGGTAGCTAAAGTCGTCAACCCCCTCGGCACAGTGATAACAGTCTCTGCAGACGACGAGGAGGTCATATCCTTCTCGCAGCAAGATAACGACGAGGACGCCTCGTTCACCTCCCTGAGCACCCCTGCGACCTGCTCGACGTCCTCGAACATCTGTGCCGAGGAGGGCAAGTTGGGCACTGCAGGAGACGACAAGGAGGAGATACGTGAGTTGCGAGAGCACACTGAGATATGCGCTGAAATGCGCTCAGCCAACGAGCCCGCGGTCATCGACAGCGTGCCCCCAGACAGCATCGAAGAGCTCAAGGAGCGCCGAACTTTGTGCGCCGAAGTCGCCACCACTAACACCAGCTGTGCCAGGATCGATCTGGACCGAGTCGGGGCGTTCAAGGACGTGCCAAGCAGCCCGAGCCTGTGCGCCGAGAGGGGAGCCGTGCCGGACTGCAGCAATGTTATCCAAGCGCCCGGCAGAATCAGATGCGTAGTTGGAGTCCTAGAGGAAGATGAAATCAAGACCAGTACAACCACCCTGGATAAGGAACTCGGATTTCATATGGTAGACGAGCGACCGGTAATCGTCGCCCCATCACCGCCCGAGAACGTCGTGGCTAAAGTGAACACCTCGTCCTCCGACGACGATATTGTCCACGTAAACAAGGAAGAGTTTGCTCTGGTCTCCCAGCCACCCAAGAAACAGTCAGTTTCCTCGGATGACGACATCGAGCACGTCTTACACTCTGACATACCCGTCGAGAGCGAAGCCCCCAAGCCTAACAACAGAATCAGCAGCAGAAAGCGCTCTAAGGACAAGCAGAGAGTAGCGGCCGCGATAACCCCCATTATTGAAACCATTCCCGACGTCCCCAAAGAGGTCGAGAAACCTGCGCCGAAGGAGCCAGAAGTGCAGCAACAACTGCAGAGCTACTCGAAGAAGACGCGCATCCGCTCGAAACGCCAGCCCGCGACGATCAGCCCGCCCAACGACATGGTCGAGATCATAAACATGGATCTACCCGCGGCCCCGGAAACACTGTTGCTTCCAGACCAGCCGCCTCCGACTCCGCCCGCGTCTCCTCCGCCAACACCGCCCCAGACTCCACCGCCACCGCCGCCTCCGGTTCAGCCACCGGTCGAAAAGTTCGATGACCCCGCTGACATGGTTGAGATCATCGACATTGACGCGGAAAAGAACAGCGGCTGCTTTCAGGAGGCCCCACCGCCAGACTGCCAGATACTTCTGCCCAAGCCCGAGTTGGCGGCAAAGAAGAGGAACAAGCGACAGAAACAACAGCAGCAGCAACCACTCCCACCAAGACAGAGAACACCGGAACTCGCTGGTAAAACCGAGTCCCCGGAAAAGGAGATACCCCAGGAGTTGAGCATACCCCCACCACCGAACGTCTGGATGTCCAAGCTGAGAAGCAGGAGCAGCAGCTTGAACAAGCCGGAGGACACCGAGGCCGCTGCGCCCACGAAGCCTCTTCTGGAGATCGAGGCCGACGAGGAAGCTAATAAAGAGAACGTAGACGTCAGCAAGCAGAACGAGGAAGAAGTCGTGAACCTTCCGCCAAAATCCGAAATAATCGAGGAAGCCATGGAGGATATTGTGTCCTCCGATAAGCCCATGATTTGCGAAGAGCTGATGGAGGACCTGACAACACCGGAAAAACCTCTGATATGCGAAGAAGTCGAGAAAAAACCAGACAAGGAGGTCTCTTATGTGCCCGTTGAACGATCGAGTTCCTCCGACGAGAACATCGTGCCCATGGACGTCAAGGAGGAGGAGAGCAGCGACAGCAACGGAAGAGAACAGCGCGAGCTATCAACTCTGAGCGACAAGAGTACATGCGCCACGGTGGCTGGAGACATAAACGTAGTACTACCCACGTGTACGTCCCTGCCCGCCAAGAAGAACAACAGATCGAAGAAGAAAAAGCGCAGATGAGTGGAGGACCGCGTCGACGTACCCGCCCAAGCCGGAGCAGGCCTCGCTCTTTACATTCTGTTTATGCAGGTCGCCGGAGTTGATTAGCAGGAGCTGATGGTGGAGGGGAGGGTTTTTCCTAGTAGTAGAATGGCCCTTGATTGTGTTTTATCGTTTGGATACCTTTTGCTTCGCTATGTACAAATCGGATCGTGCTGTAAATGTTTTTGCGGGGTGGTTTACTCTGAATAAAACTTTTTTTGTTGATTGGGGTATATATTTTAAATAAGCAAATCAAAATTTAGTTACTAAAAGAAAAATTATTTTCTTTTTTAATCGATTGATGATTTTTTTCATCTTTTAAAACTACTACTTACTTATTTCTTAATCGTCGTTCAAATCGATTGAAAAATAATTTTATGATAATTTATAGAAATAGAAATATCAACGTTTAATTTTTATGAAAAAGATTAAAAAAAAAAAAACAAAAACAAACAAACAAACAAAACAAAACCAAAAAAAAAACTGTTTTTGCAGTTGATTAAAAGTTTTACATTAGTATGTAGTGATTAATACATACATTACTAATATTAAATTGTAAATAGAGTATAAATATTTAATAAGTATTGACGAAAAATTTGATTTAGTAAGGAGTATAAAAAGTTTGTAACTCACGGAGTTTTAATAATACTTGAAAACGATTTATTCTAATCATATGTGAGTTGTATTCAATAAAAACTACTTAAATGCAGTGGAGTCGACTTTTTTAATTCAAAGTAGAATTTTGAAAATACTCTATAAAACAATTTAAAAGTCCAATTTTGTCAAAATTTTTAAAAGTTTATGAAGAGAAACAAATTTTGTACTAAAAATTTGAAATATGATTTTACACAAAATTTATAGGTTTTATAATTTGACTCAAATTATGGAAAAAATTATTGTTATTGACTTGTCATTATTTTTTCAATACCACAGTGCTCTATAAGATGCAATCTCATTGCACAACAACTAAAAGCAGAAACATTTACAGTAAAACAAAACATTTAAACTGTCATTATAATTAAACTTTATCATCGCGTTCCTTTGTTATTATAATTGTTGTTGCTATTGATGCTATATGTAAATAAAATGCCATCAATTTGATATAGTATGTTTAAGGCGCTATGATCAAGAAAACTATGCATTTTTTAGTCAAAAAGTATCCATAGAATTAGCTTTTATGAGTTGATTTATTTTAATTAAATCTGAACCGACGAACGATTGTGGGCCATTGTGTTTTGCGTACAGAGGGTACTTTTAAGTCGACGAAACTTCTAAGTGTTGCATCGTAAAATAAAAAATGTGAAAAACGTTTTAATTCTAAAGTTTTATACGATTAGGCCGTTAGGTGTTCATCTAGAAAATCAAGTGTGAAAGTGTGTGAACGAAAGCAATAAAACGTGTAATAGACAAAATTTTAAGGGATAGTTAAATAATTGTGAATACTTGAGTCTTTTTTTAATATCAAAAATTGAAAATAATTACTCTGACTTAATTTATCTCAATTCATCCATTTATTTTTTTTTTGTTTTTTTTTTTTTTTTAAGATATAACTCAATAGTTAAATAATCTTATACTTATATTTATTTATGTAATTTATATTTTTGAACAGGCATGCCTACTTTAATCATAGTCTTACTTTGTAAGACAGATTCAAGTCCGTTTCAATGCATCTTTTTAATTTTTTTCTTTCTTTTATGTATTCCATCCATAGAAGTATTTGCAGTATTTTTGTATCCGTCTGACTGTATATTATGCTGAAAGAATAGTTTTGCTGATTGCAATTTTACTTTTACTAGCCCTTTGTTTTCTGTTATATATATTTTTTTAAAAAGTAAACCTGACACCTTTGAAAAGTGTAATACTAAGTGATAAAGTACAAAAAAAAAAAAAATAATAAAATAAAATGTTGAACACTTTTCATAATTTTTTTTCTTTTTTTTCATTAAGGAGATATACGTTTGTAAAATACAAACGAATATCTGTACTAAGTGAATATAGTACATATCGGCACTAGTGCCTAAAACAAGGCAAAGTTAGGCACTAGTGTTGATATGTACTATTAAAAATCATACTCTGAGTCGAATTAGTATGATTTATTTTAATATTTGTGCAGGTTGCGCAGTTGATTTGTGTATGATGATCTCAAAATAGTACTTTGTGAGCGTGTTTTAAAAATACTAACGCTATTAAATCGAGCGTTAAAAAGCTTCAAAAAGTACGAAAGAATCACTGACACTGCGCAGATAATAGTACTTTTTATGTTTTGACGAATCTTTATTTAGGATTTGTTGCAAAACAGTATATAGATAAAAAAAATATAGGCATAATTAAAAAAAAAAAAAAATGTTGACAGTTAAGCTAGACTGCGAGCGCATAAATATTTCAGCTATACGAGATGCGTAACATGTGTTAACAATAAATTTATACAGTATTATATGTAAAAATATTTTAACCATTTTTATCCTTTATTTTTCAAGGTGGTTTTTTAAAACCATCAGGTATTAAAACTAAAAAACTGTTTTAGGTTTTTCTACATCGTAACTAGTCACTTTTTGGAACTTTGTAATTTTTTATTTTATGACATCTAGGTCAGTTTTTCTTTTAGATATATATATATATTTTAAAGTCGAAATTTTGTGCAATTTTTTTTTTCTTTTTGCAATTAAATGACTGAGTATAAAATATTAAAAGATGATTTATATTTTCTTTTTGAGTGTATTTATGAGCTCGTAGTTACTCGACAAAAGTGAATGCTTACAATTCACGCTTTCATGCGTTGAAAGTCAACAGATAAAAAAAGAAATAATATATTAGCAAACTAGTAAATTTATTAAAAATGCGTCTTACGCGACAAAAAAACCAAGTTCAAAATACTCTTCTAAAGAATAGTTTTTAGACCTATGTACGAATATTATAGAATATTATTTATTCATAAAAACATTATAACGCCAACGCTCGAACTGCAATAAAAATAAAAATCCTTGCACGCACTTTTAAAACCTAAAAAATAATAAATTAAAGTGAGAAACATTTTTGTCCTACTGTGTGTGTCACAATTGTAAAACTCGCCGGCGCAGTTGATCGAGCTTAGTAAGTGCAGAAAATTAAAAAAAAAAGTCTAATTAATTGATATGATCCTTGTGGATTATTTCAAAGTCGGAATATTCTATTATATAGATAAAAAAAAAAAAGTGTTCATGAATATTAGTAATAATTATTAAAATGGCATAATATATAGGAACGCTTAATCATAAATAGTTTTTTTGAAAAAATAACAACGTTCATTGAATCAAATAAGTTTCTTAAACTTTTAAATTTAAATTATAGAGTTATTTTTGACTGAATCTCTCAGTGTTGTAAAATTGAGGCAAGGATTTTTAATTGTTATGGGAAGTGAATAATATGTAAGAAATTCATAAAAGCACTTTAATGCGTAAATGATTGTTAAATCTTTAACTCATCTTTAGTTGTAATTATTTGGGCATCATATTTAGCATAATAATATTTTTTTTCTCCATAATATAACTTTGGAACTCTTGGATTGTATTCGTAAAAAAAAAAACGAAAAAAAAAAAAAAAAAAAACATCCCGGGCAAAATTGTTATGTATTAAGGCTACAATTTTCTCAGTATATATATCGCATTATTGTATTTCTGTAAATCATGTAAAATGAAATGACTAAGGAAAAAATAGATGAACGTTATATCAAGGGTGCATGTGGTAATACTTAAAAAAATTTATTGGATAAAAATAAATTATTTGAAGTCAGGCAATAAAACTTATTGTAGTTATTTTATTTCTGTTCATATCCTTCACTTTCTGTTACACTTAAATTACGTCATTTAAATTGATCAAGAAAATTCCCACATTTTCACTTGTCAATACAATTACTACTCACTTGGTAATGTAACAATGCTTTATTGTCAATATTTCAAAATAAAAGTTCTTTATAATTATTTTCGACCCCACTAATTATTGAAACGTTGACGTCTCACTATTCATTATTGAAACGTTGACGCAGTAACTGATTAAAAATATACATATTTGTTAAAATTGTACACAAATCTAATACACGCATGAATAAAAAAAATACCCCTTATTAATTAAAACAAATTTACCAAGTTAAAATAGCACAAAAAATAAATTAAAAATTTACAAAACTTTTTATTTACAGGTGGAAATCAATCGATGGCCAGCTACGAAGATTTAAGCTCTAGCAGCTTCAGCTCCGCCAGTCGGGCATCCCTGGATGCCCGGAGCTCACCCTCGGCTTCCTACAGCGCCGAACACATGATGGTCTTTCCGGGCGACAGCAGTGGTTCCGTATGAGAAAACGCCCCCAGTTGACTGCGTCGTAACCGACGTGGTCGATTTCCACGCTAAGTCGATCCTCTTTTTTTTAATCCTTGGATCTTGGTGGATTTCTACGTGGTTTAATTTAAGAAGATTTTGATAAATTTTACGAGGTAGCGGGAAAAAAAAAATTCACGACTAACCAAAGCTCTAAAAATCCACGAAAATCTGAATTTTTTTTTTTTTTTTTTTTTTTTGAGAAGAAAAAATGATGTTGCAACTATGGAGGATAGAAACTTGTTATCTTTCATATTTACAAGCATTCTAATGCAATAGAAGTTTTTTACTTAATTTTACAGTTACTTCAAACAATGGTCTTTGAATGCGCCAAATCTAATCAATATTTATTAATAAAACTTTGTTATTATTGTTTTTTTAAGGTTTTAAGAAAATTGTGTTTTAACATTAATTGTTTCGGATAAATTTTAGTTATTACTTCCGAGTAAAATTGAATGTCTAATTTATATGCTTAGAATAATAAGATCGGAAAAAGTGAAATTTTAAAGTAAGAGTTACGCGTTTATATGAATTTTTATTGGGGCAGTATCACTTTTTTTGAAAAAGAAAAGATTTTATTGATTCAATTATTTCTAAACTGATTCAAAAATATCATAATGTGTCAATTGCTTACTACATTCCATGGAGTAAAAAAGCAATAAACTAAAAATATCCATATTAGTTTATAAATATGTATATCAATGCGGTGCATAAAATAACATATCTCGTGAATTCTCGAGGTAATAATCGATGTTAATGATATAGTAACACAAATTTCATACTTAGTATTACAACAATTAACAAGTTAAGAAAATTCATAAAAAAAACTTTTTTTATTGGAATCTAAATTTTTTCTTATCTTTTATTTGTAAATTAAATCTTCTATTTTTTTTTTTCACAAAACACATTCCCGAAAAAAAAATGTTCAGCTAAAAAAAATGGTTTAACTATCTCATAAACCAAATTTTACGCTTATAGTGATTAAACATTCCAGTTTATAGCGCAGTGACTTAAAACTTTTTTCTTCACTAAAAAATTTTTGAAAATATATGAAAAAAAAAAAAGACTTAATGATTAAAGCTCTATCACATATTAGAAAAAATCGTAGTGTGATATACTACAACAATAATTTTAAGAATACCAAAGTGATAAATAATGAAACTAAATAGAATCATCTAGAAATAACGAATTTTAAGGTTGTCTTTACATTACATTGAAATTTAATCATCAATAATATACATTTTAAAATAATAATTCTTAAATTTTTGAAAAAAAATTTTCATAATTATTCGATTTTTGTAAAAAATAGTTTAAAGAATCCGATTTCAACAAACTCTTTTCTTTTTCGAATAAAGTTCAATTAGTGCCATTTTCGATATATTCTCCATAAAAATATTTTATTTAATCACGGCCCCTGCCTTCCAATAATCGTCGAGTCGCCGCGCCGCTTTGACATGATATAAATATTTAATGTTAAGAATCCTAAATAAGTGTAGTTTCTAACACACGAGTCTAGGTCGCCTTTAATTTTCTAACACTTTGAAAATTAATAATAATAAAAAAATTTCATAAACTTACTAACATAAATTGTATTTTTCTACCTTGTTTTTTAAAAAGCAAAGAGAAGGAAGCGAGATGAAAAAAAATGATGTTACTGAAATTATATATGGAGCAAGCGAGCGACCATTTTTCCGGCGTTTTTCGTAATCTCAAATTTGTAGCTTAACGTACGTTAGGATTAATAAATAATGATTGTACTGGTGCGCGGACGATAAACGTCCGACGTGGATAATTCGTGACTATCGTATTTGCCAAGTTCCAAATAATAATGTATGTACTTTTCTTCTCGAATCCGTGATGCGATCGTAGTTTAACGATAAAAGTCAGTTGTGCCTTTTTGGTTCGTATTTTCAATTATTTGATTGTACGTGAAACAAAAACAATCCTTTTTTTCAAATAAAATAAAAATATGATAGCGTACGAATCGAAAAGGATAGTTTTTAAATATGTGTATATATACTATCAATATTTATCAATATTTATGATAGTAGTTCTTATTTCGAAGTTAAATCCGAATCTGTTTTTAAAAATCAAATGACGAAAAAAATTGTAGTAGCAACATTTCGAGTTGTGATTTATTTTTTATAAATAAGTGTGCATTACTTATACCTACTTATGATTAATCATTCGTGCGTGATTTCGGCGTGCATTATTTTTTTATTATATAATATGAAATTTTTATAATTTTTTATACTTATGATTAAATGAAAAATCGTAAATTTTTTTAATTTCAAAATAATGCTGATAATTTATTATTCAAAGAAAATATAAAAAATAAAATAGTTGTTTGTGTTACATTTCTGCATTTTGTTAAAAAATTTGTGGTCATAATAATACTTTGCATTATTTTAAAAAAATTTCTGTTTTACTGTTGTTATCATTTTTATTATTTTTTATTAAAACATTGTTGTACAAATATAATAAACTTGGATATTTATATCTTTATTGCTTGTAGTCATGCTCAATCTAAATCAGAATAATGATAATTGATAATCTTGATACGTAGTTTTAACTCCGTAGTATGATCTTAAAAATTAAACAAAAAATAACTTTCTTTCAAACATTGTTAATAAAAAAAATTTTTCAGTTACAATGATTTCTTTAAAAAATGTTTAGAACGAGCAGACTTCGAAAAAAATTTATTATTCAACTGTGATTGAAACCCATCGTGAATTATTCGACACAATAAAAAAAATACTTGAAAAATCGAAAAGTTTACTGGGAAAAAAAAAAATAATAACTGAAGCAACGATATTTTTTCAATACTGTATCATATAATTAATATAATAATTTTTGTAGTTCTAAATTTTGCACAAATCCATTGAAAAAAGCTATATTGCTGTTTCTATGTAAAATAAGTTTAAGAATATTTTCGATGTAATGGAATAAATTCATTGCTGATTGTAATGTCTTAAGTGATTTTTAAATATAATTAAAAAATTTAATTATAAATATTAATCGTTTATTGTGAGACCTTTTTATATTTATTTTTATTTTAGTATAAATAACTGACTTTAGTATAAATAACTTGCTGAGCTGTTTAATCAGCTTTTAAAAACGTTTTCAGAGTAGTTTCTCAAAATTATATATTTATAAATTCAAAATTTTTTTATTATCAATATTTCAGTTTACTGGTACTGAAAATAAAATTATTTTTTTTTCTTTCAAAACCACTCTCACTTAATTAAATTAAATCAGCTAAAAATTGTTTTGCTTTATAAATAAGCTAAACAAAAATAATTTATTACCCGGTAATTTTGAGCTAATAATCCTTTGAGAAAAATTCTAGCTAAAAATTAATTTTATTTTTATAAACATTTAAATAGAAAATAGAAAATAGAAAGTGACCAAAAAAAATAAACTCATTTTTCAGAATTGTTTCTAAAGACTTTTTCTGTTTGTGAACCACTTTCCAAATGAAATGATATTTCGGATTCACAAAGAATAGTTGCTTCTTCTTCGTCTGTGCTTTTTTGCTGGTACTCTAAAAATAGTTTGAAATATTTAGCTGCCAAGATAAACTGTATTGCTTTTATTATTTAATATTATTTTTGCACTTTTTCTGATCTGTTCAGTTGAGAACAAAATTTGTCCTGGTTTTTTTTTATCAAAAGTTATCAAGTTATCATAGTAAAGCTTTTTAATGATTTTCACATGATCAGAAAATTTTTTGTTATTTTTGATTATCGTATCATTGACACCAGTATCCAAAGATTTCTGATTGTAAAGAGTTTTAAAGATTACCCCCTCAAATTGATTATTGATCTCTGCAGTTGGCATTTCACTCAAGTAATGAAATCTATTATCAAACAAATATGGTTCAATCAGCTTTTGATCACGTTCTGTAAAATCTGATTTAAGTGGTGCAAAATCTAGTAATCGCTGTACAGATACATTCATTTTGTCATCCATTTCTGAAGCATCTATGAAGATAATGTAAGATGTTTCTGATTTATATATAAACTGTAAATCATTGTAGCTTAGAATTTCATTTGTATCCAATACAACAAGCTTATGCCTATGTAAACAAGATATCTTGTGAACCAATGGAAGACTTAAATAATTTTTCAAGTTTTCTCTGTAGATTTTGGGAACATCCAGAAGAACATATTTTCTAAATCCAATACTCGATTTTATATTAGTTGCATACTTCTGCCATATCTGGAAAAAGAGAAAACAGTTTAAGTATGTATTATGTATTTAGGTAAACTAGTCTTTTTTTATTTTTTTACCAGAATTAAAAATCAACATTAAAAAATTCATACAACCCCTGTTTTTCTAATAATAAATATAATTATTAACACAAACTGAGATGATAAAATGTTTTGCAAACAAGCGGAGATTTTATTTCAAACTGAATAGAATCAACTAAATAACAACTAAATATTTATTCAATTTGGAAAGAACGATGAAAAGTTTAATTTTATTCATTGTAAAAATAAATTTTAGCAATAGATTTAATTTTTATTTAGTAATTTTCAAGACAATTTGTCATTGTAATTATGTTATTTGATTCTTGTCTATCCTGCTAGGAGATGTTTTAATTGGACTACATCCCATGCATTTAAACAATTAAAATACTAATAATAATAACTGAGCTTGGAGTTTAGTTGCTTTCAAATATCAACTACTTTAGATTATCAATTACTGAAAGCAAGATAAAAATTTACTCGAAACGTATTTGTAAATAAAAAATTTGCCACTGATACATCTTACTTATATTATGTTCAAAGTTTCATCAACCCTGTCAGTGCTGTCTAAAAATATAGGGTCAGTAGAGCCCGAACCCAGGGCTCGAACTACTTTTTTTGGTCAAACAGAGCATCAACAAGTCACAATTTGAAACATAATTTTTTCAAGTAATTCAGTTTTGTATGAGCATTTTAATAAAGTTCTAATTTTTTATTTTTTTAAAACATATTATTTTATTTTACATTGCTTGTAGACATTTTATTGAACATGAATAAACTAAAATTTTACTAAATATACCTTATTTCAATAAAATTAAACTCAAAAGTAGAGTACAAGACATTTGGGGTCACAAATATTAGCAAATAATGAGCGAAAACGTCAATAAATTCTTTAAATGCGCTTTTTTACTCAAGAGGCTGCACTCTTCAAAATTATCCAAAGAATAATATAACAAAAACTAAATAAAAAAGGAGCTGTGACACGGACGATGCGTTACGAAGCACTTAAGTGCAACTTCAAATCGTGCTACATGAAAGAAATTAATTGTTAGTTTTTAAAAATTGATTTATGTTTTGAACAAAATTGTATAGTCACACAATTTTGCAAGAAATAAGACGTCCTACAAAATTATATACTTTTTTAAATGAAAATTTGATGAATTAAAGGCTTAATTTAATGTTACAAGAAACTGTCGCACAGCAGTTTATTTTTTATATAAAATAGAAGGTTTTTTTTTTGTGAATTTACTTTTCCGCACTCCGGCCGGGAAGCGCTACTTCCCTGCCGCTGCCGCTACAGTCAGTAGCGCTTCCCGGCGCCGTCGTGCGGAAAAATAGCATACTCAACTAGGCACCTGAATGGGAAGGTCTCAGATCACGTGTTTGTCACACTCGGCTACGCCTCGGACGACAATTTCATGCGATCTGAGACGTTTCCCATTCATACTGCCTAGTTAAGTAATATACTATTAAGTAGAAAATGGATTAAACTGGTAGTAAATCACTGGTTGTGACTGAAAATGTGCCAGAAACTGAAAAATGTAAGCGTAGCAATCAATATGCAATCAGGTATACAGTGCTAACAAGTTGAGCACGTACAGTCCGGAAAAACTCTGCAGTCACACGAGTCGCAACCTGTCGCAACTCCTAACGCGGCGGCAGGTTCTAAGGGCGATGGCACAAACTCTGTAGACGCGCTGCATCCACCGTCTAGACTATCGGGCATCGGCCCGCGCTGCCCATCTAACCTCTGAAAAACAAAATATGATGTTATAAGTAAACATGGGAGTTATAAGCGTCACAGACCTCTCGAGAGTAATTTTCAGCCCTCGGCTGCGCCTCGGCCCTCGGGCCGAAAATTTCTCTCTCGACGTCAATGTGACGCTTGCCTCCCTCATACCTATAGGTAGTAACTTTGTAGATGTGTCTTCTCATGAATTAAAATTTTGATATACACTTACAATTTACAAAATTCCATGTTGATGAATAAAGAAATCAAGTTAAATATAAAATATGCCCTGACCGGTGATGTTCAACAGTCAAAAGTTACATTAGTTTGTTCTGTTCTGTGTGTGCTAAAAAAACAGCCACAGTCTCTGAAAATATCACAGAGGAATTTTTAATATGAAGGTCAAGTTCACAAAAGATAGAATGTACTGAGCCGTTTGGTTAGTTAACCGTTACTTTCTTTTTCTGGATGAAAACAAAACTCTACAGGTGCGCCTCGTCGCGTTTCGTAGGATAGTCTCGTCCAACGGTATCATATATTCCACTCAGAATATCAATGAATAAAATTTTACTACAATGACTCTTAATTTGATCAAGGTCGCGTTTGTATTCAACTCGGTGTCCGCTGGTTTAGGTGGACTGTTGATTAATTTTTTTGAAAATTATTTGCCAGCTTCGTTTTCAAAACTTTACAGGCATGGAAAGTTTTGCTCAAATTTTAAGAATACATTACTTGATAAGAGCGAAGTTCCTAAGAGGTAAATTATTTTAAAATTATTGATAATTTTTGTATTTGCGTCAGTGATGAATTGTTCACATTTTCTTTACTAGGTGGTTCAAACATTTTTATGCATTTGCTGGTCCGCTAAGCACAGTCACACTTTTTTTACTGTTTAATCGATATTATTTTAATGGAAAACTACCAGATCCAGTGTCAAAAGTAATAAATTTCTTTTTAGGTGAACCACTGCAAATTTTAAGTAAGTGTTTAAATTGTAAATGTCATTTTTCAATTTAATAATATATTATAAATGTTGTTTCAGTACCAGCAGAGAATGTTTTCTTGGCTATGATTGTTTTCACAATACATTGCTGGAAAAGATTTTATGAGTCCCATTACATTAGTGTTTTTAGTGATGTACCCATGAACTTTAGTGTATACATGATTGGGTTGTTTCATTATTTTGGAACAATTGTAAGCATTGTTGGAGAAGCTCAAGGTTTTCTTAAATGTAGGTATATGTTTAAGCAAATTAAAAAAAAAGTTTTTCAATTAATATTTAATTTAAAGTGTTTTAAAAACTTTTACAGATTCAAATGTTTCTTTAGATTGGTCTAATTTGACTCTTATGGATTATAGTTTCTCTGGGTTGATATTACTATCAACTTACATGCAATACAGAACAAATATAATTTTATCTAACCTCAGGAAGGACAAGAATGGAGTAGTTGTTACTAAAAAATACAAGATTCCACGAGGAGAATTATTTGAATATATTACTGCACCGTTGCAATTTACAGAGATTATTATTTACTTATCTTTACTAGTTATATTGAGAAATGGTTCTATGATTTACTATGTGGCAACGTGGGTAGTAATTAATCAGGTACCAAATTATACTTTATTTATTTAAAGATTTTTATTAGATTAACAAATGTGTATTTTTACAGATGGAATGTGCTTATTTATCTCATGAATGGTCAGTGAAGACATTTGAAAACTATCCAAGATCACGAAAAATAATTATTCCTTTTGTATTTTAATTATTTATTGTTTAAAAATTTATTTTTTAATCTAATTTTTTTAAATTGTTATTGTAAATAAAAATTTTTACTTTTCTAAAATTTAATTAAATTTCATTATTTAACACAAATCAAACATTTATTTTATTTTGTATCAAAACATTATTACTTACATAACAAAGTAGTAAGACAACAATTATTGCTTGGAGCATTTTTTTTAAATTGGTGAGTTTTTTACAAAGTTCAAAAATATTTTTTTGAAGAATAAGCATTTTTGTATCTTATAAAAAAAAATATATCACATAATAACATCTTTCAGACATGTATATTACAAATTCTCTCAAAATATTGCAAAATCTTGGCTCAAAAAATTTTAAATCAAATAGTGAAACTTATAAGATTAATAAATTTTTTGCAAATTCAAATTTTTATCCAAAGCAGTCTTTAACAAATTTGAAATATTGATGATTTGATTGTAATCTCCTAACTGTCCCTTGCCAATGAATTCTGCTTTTATTTGAAGAGAAGACTGAAAATAATTTTATTTGATTAATTACTTTATTAAAAAATAATTTAATATAAAAAAATTTGATAATTTCGTTTAGAACTATCATCTTACCTGTATGGATATCCTTGAGCTTTATTACGGAAGATTGAGAGAAGCAAACTAAAGAAAACTGCAACTAAAACTAATCCAATCATTGTGAATATTTTCCTTTTTTTCACATCACCTTTGCAAGAAGCTGCTTCAGTCATGAGAATCATTCCTAAAACTACAGCTCCATCTTTTTAGTTTAATGTTAAGGAATTTATTTTTTTGAACAATATAAAAACAATTTAAAAAAAATTTAGATTTCAGCTTTTTCAAGATTGAGATGAATTTTGAATTTTTTTAAAAGGATACTGAGCACCATAACAATGTAAGTTTCCAAAACAAATTGTCCTTGAGAAGATCCATGAACATATGCAACGTTTCCATTTGGTGCCTTATAAATAAAAGGTGGGCTTCTGATGTGATTCCACATTTGTCCCGATATCATAGTTAAAGTGAAAAACTAAAACATAAAAAATTTATATAAATGTAATATTTGAAATGTAGACAATATTATTATCAGATTCTTGAGTGAATTTACCAATGCTCCAAGTCCCCAAAGAGTTTTGTTGTAGATAAAATCAAGATTATTACGTCTAAGATACAAGAATCCACCAATAAGAATCAGAAGCATAACAACAGCCACTGTTCCAGAGTAACTTGGTGGCCTGAATACTCGAATCTACGAAAATTTTTCATTTGTAATAAAATACTTTGTGAAATTTAAATTGTTTTAAATGTTTACCTGAATGTCGGTACGTTCAGATATGAACTTTGCAATTGCTTCAGCAGAGAATCCAACTCTTTGAATGTCCATTCTGTCAGCTGTTTTAGGTTTGCCTTTAGCTGGAAAATGCACATACACTGGAGCATTGTTCAATTTCATCTGAAATTTTGAAATTAATTTTTTAATTTTATTCTAGAAACTAGTTTAGTTGAAAATAATTTTAGTTACCATTTGGAAAACCTCTGCACCTTCATCAAAATCAACTAACGCAAAGAATAATTTGTTAGAATAAGACTGAGAGTAGCGGAAGGAGTTAGCCACAATTACAAATTCATCATTTGCAAGACTGAAATATTAAGTAAAACATTGGAAAAAATTCATGTGAAGTATTAAAGTGGGAAAAAAGTGTGTATTAACGAACCCGCAAATTTGACATTGTCGTTGAGCAGCCATTGCGGTAAACATTACAATAATGGAGTAATTTCTAGGTGTAGCTTTAACAAATTCTTTAAATTTAGCTGTGTTGAACCTCATTACTGGCCTTTTCATGGACATATCCGTGAGCTGTTGTACACGTTCAGCCAGTGAAGAACTTTGAGACTGTAAAGTATTACATTTATATTTGAAAATAAAATATTTAATTTGAGGTTAGGAGAAAAGATCCAAAAAAGCTTGCTGAAGAACAATTTAAAAACATAAAAACTTGGCTGGTACTATATCTAACAGTTACATTCATTCATTATAATAAAGTTAAATCTTAATAACTTTAATTTTTTTAATATTCTACGTAGATGTTATCAGGACGGTAAAGATAACAAATTTTAACAGTACTTACGTTCTTAAATTTGATCTGGCACAATCCATGACTCAAAAACAGAATCATCAACGTCAATAGGGATAAATAAATTTTGCGAGACATTGTTGAGGGTGTATTTAGTCCCCAAAAAGGGACAACAGCAATCAAAAGCGAAACACAGTCCTACAGCAGCCGATGCAGCAACGTGTCTTTATCTTCCGACACCGCGACAACTGCCGCAACGACGCGTGTACAACTTTAAAGAACTGAGTTTAATGTTCTGCGCACTACTCGACGCATCCGCGACAAATATGAAAAAGAAAAATTGATCAGTTTATGATACACATAAGTAAGTACTTAATCATTGATTTAAATAAAAAGTAAGTAAGTTATAACAAATCACTTTCGTCAATAGATTTTTTTTTTTTTTTTTATACTACAGAAATTTATGTACCGATAAGTATGTAGATATGTCTGTCTAACAAGAATTCAATCTTTAAGAATAATTTGAGAGAAATGTCGGGCGTTCTAAATTAGACAAAACGGAATAATTCAAAAACTTTAAACTAAAGAAAATCTACGTATCAAATAAATTTCAATTCAAAATGAAGAGTAAAACTCTTCATTTATTAGTTAATTAAATTATTTAAATTGTTACGGGAACTGTGTGTTTTACTTACTAAAGTTTAAAATTTAATTTTTTCAATTTGTTTAATTATTTTAAAAAATAAAAATTACTCCAGAATTAACTTGTAAAATTTGGTAAAAAAATTGATAGAGTTTGTAAAATTTGAATATAAAAACCAAGCTCTTTTTCTTCATATTTCGATAATTCTTGAACAAATGCATATTTTTTCATGCGATTTTCGTAATTAGCATCTTTTTACTCTAGAAATAACGTAGACTATATGTAAGGATGGTTAAAAAATTTCGAAAAAATTTATTTTATAAAAGGAATTTTTTTCTTAAATTTGCTATAACTCTTGAACAAATATATATTTTTTATGAGGTTTTTGCAATTATATTTATTTTATTAAAAAAAAAAAACATAGGCCATTCGCCCTGTATAATACTTCATCAAAAAATATAATTTCAAAAGTTTTTTTTTTTTTTTTTTATAATAACTTACGAAAAATATACAGTTAAAGTAAGTTTCTTTGATTTTTGATAATTGATTAAGTAGTGAACCGGTGCAGCATGTCCACCACACGGCAGGGCGATTTAGAGACACCAAAGTGTCGTAGCGAAGTAGTGTAGTCCGACGATCTCCAAGGGGCCCCATTAAATTTTTAATAAAAACAATTTCTTTTAAAATAAAATTGTAGCAAGATTGAAAGATTCAATTCTGAGATTAAAAATATATTTTTTTAGACATATTTCAAAGTTAGATCATCAACTAACTGCAACTTTAAAAAAATTAATCTACATAATATAATCGCAGTCGAAGACGCGGATTTCCGCTAGTGTATATAATAATAACAGCTTGCTATGGGATCCATACAATATAGTCGTTCTTAAATGTCCAGGATATTTCAGATCTACATAATAATTTGAAGTTTTTTCTTTTCTAATGTTGCAGAGATATCTTTGAATTCGTACATACCTTCTAATTTTTGAAACTGTTTTCCTTTTAATTTTCATAAATTAAAATGTAGCAGCTGGATCAGACTTATTTGGATCAGGTACCGGATCAGCTCCCTCCATCGCGGTTTATACCTATACATTTGTTGCATATATTAAAATATAGGTATACACAGCGCTGGCGGGAGCTGATCCAGTACCTGATCCAAAGTTGAATCGAATAAGTCTATTGCTGCCAAAACCAGCGTCAACCGACCACGTGTAAAGTGTCATGTTCTCTCAGTTTGCGTTAGGTACGTTCGAGGGATGAACGCTTCTCAATTGTGAGCAAAGAGTGTAAAGTGTGCGTTTCGAGTAATAAACTCTGTGAAAATGTTCAATTTTACGAGGTGGACGTTTCACTATGACAGCCTTTCTAAAAAACTGCGTCTAGCTGCGACTCTCGAGAACAACATCGACAACGTGCGTCAATTGCTTGGTGAGATTAACGATATTGCCAATTTAAACCCCGACAGGGCCTTCTTGGTTATCATGGTCGTTATGATTTACTTCGATGTCAAGAATTACGGCAGAAGGAGTACGGAAATCGACCAAGCCTTCCTTGAATTTATTTGTAATTTCAACGTCGAGTTGATCCTGGAGCTCAACAAATTTTACGACTATTTTAATGGAATCCTGCTGCCTGAGGAGTCCGTGAGGTCTATGTGGAATAACATCTGTGGAAGTAAGCAAAATTTCAGATGGAAATTGACCCTTTTGGTGTCCTGCCTTTTCTACAAAAAGACCAATATCGAATCTCGAAAACAGGTGATTTCATTGCTTCTTCAAAATAATTTATCCAACGTTTATAATAAATTCTTCGGTCAGAATGTACTTCACCGATTCGTTCAGTTAGTGCAGGATGTCAACGACGACGGCAATAGCTCAACGGAAATCGTCAAGATTATGATGTCTTACGACGTGTCCATCCACGAGCGTGACACATTCCTGTTTTCTGCACTGGATTACGCGTTTTTGAGAAAAAATGTTCCCATGATTAAATTTTTGCTCGATCAAGGAGTTGACATTCATGAAACTGACAGGCAACTCTTCACGCCATTGCATCAAGCTGTTATTCACGGTTTAGACAATAAAACGATAGATTTTATTTTGTCAAAAGGTGCTAAAATAGATGCAAAAACTAGTAAAGGTGAAACTGCCCTACACTTAGCATCATTACACTGCAGAGAAGATGTTATGGTTTTTTTAATTCGAAGAGGTGCTAACCTTCTTATGGAAAATTATACCGGACAGACTCCTCTGTGTGAAATTGTTGAACTCTACGGTAATTTACGATTTTTTGCGTATCAGTATGACCGTTGCGTTATTTCAATAATGAAAGAATACGCAAAGTTGGCTTTTGAAAAAAAATCAATTCCCGAAAAAGACATGCTGATACTGCAAGCGAAGGTACCAAAAGAGTTTGAAAGGTGCATGATGGAACTCAAAGAAATGTCTGAGACGAAATTTCATTTATCACATTCGTTTTATTCTCTAATAACGAGACCAATGAAAATAAAAAAATTATCTTATCTCACTAAAAATGAGGAGATTGATTGTAAGTTTCACGCACTGTTACATAGATTTTCTTGTTACAAGAATGAGTTAAGATTTATTTGGAACGAGGCAGTAGAAATTAGACGAAAGTATGAAGCCGAGTATGAGAAACTATTGTCAATTTTCGAGCATCATTTACCAGTTCTTGCTATAAGAATATTGGCACGATATGTCACGTTACGAGAACTTAAGTGCCAGAGCCATCAAAACATGCTATAAGCTCTATTTAAATGTTGATGAACTTTTTTACATGTAACTAGTGAATGATTGTTTATTTGAATCAAATACTATTATTTGTTTATTAATTATTTATAAACTCATTCTCATATTTCAATGTATCAAAAATGCGTTTGAAACTTTACATTTACCTTATTTGTATTGAATAAAGTTAATTAAATATTTTATTATGTGTATATTATTAAAACTTTTAAAATTTGAAATGATTTAGTATGACTGTCATACGACCTAAAAAGTAAAGAAAAATTTCAAATACATAAATAAAACACCTAAATTTATAAATATATGAATAACGTGCATTAATTTTTGTTCCTTTTTAACTTTGGGCAATACAAGTAAATATTACTTGGGTCGAACAGAACCAAAGGAGTATTAAACCTAAGAGATCATTGAAGCTCTATTTCTCTAGCCATCGGGTTAAACTATTAATCAAAAACAATTAAACCTGATTTTTACTTTTTCTTTAATTTGAAGCTATAGCTAATATAAAAAAAAGTTCCGTGTGAAAATCAGTTTTCAAAACAGCGTGATCTTTCCATCCATGTCAAATCGGCAACTCGAAATTTTTCATTTCGCCGACACGAGCTGTAAATCAGACTCCTTGTTTCCTACTTTCAAATTTTATCTTTCCGATTTTCTATTCACTATACAAAATAAAAAATCAGCTAAATTTTTACATTGAACTAAACAATAAAAATAATACAAACATTCATACCTAAACCTTTAAAAAAAAAAAAAAAAAAAAAACCATTCAACCGTCTGACCACGGTCCCTTGCTCCTAATTTAAATGCCTGCAGACCGGGCCCTCGGCTCGGCAGTATACGAGCCGTGAAAAAAGTAGGTAGGTCGGTAGAGGGGGGAGAGGAGAAAAAAGAGAGCCACATGAGCAACCCCTGTGCAGGCCGCGGTCTTATTGGCGGGAGTCCTTGCGCAACCGACAACCGTTAAAAATAAGGGCTGCAGCTGAAGGCGCGCAAAGTTCGCTGGGCCAGTCGGTCGCGCTCGCTCGGGGCATCAACACCGGGCTTCGTGATGTCCACGATAATCCTCGATTCAACACTACTACTATTTTAATTCGGGAAGTCTGTGTCAAACACTGTGCAAAATCCATAGTTTTTCATTTTTTTTTTTTTTTTTTTTTTTTAAACTCGCGATCGGTCGTCAAGTTGTTGTTATTTAACGGTTAGAAGACTCGTCGGTTATCGAGATGTCGTTCTCCAAAGCGAGGATCCAACGCTTCAACGAGCTCACCAGTGAGTAAACGAAATTCCTAAAAAATTTGTTTATTTAAAAAATTGTTCGTCCGCACACCAGGCCCCCGGCCGCGATTTAAACGATCCTCCACGCATCGGAAAGACAACGGGTTTTTAAACTCATCTGCGCGCGGCCTCGTTTTCGCGTGCGTAGTAGAAGGGTGCGAAAAAAAAAAAAAAAAAAAAAAAAGGCAAAATTACTTTTGTCTCTCCGCGAGTTGTAAGTGCGCGCGTTATGGGAACGCGAGGGGAGCCCGGGGCATGAGAAAAATTTATCGGGTGGGTACACCTGGGCCAGCTGCAACGACGGTATCGCTCGCTCCCCTCAGCTGCTGCAGTCATTACAGTACCGGTATGTGTAGGTACGCCGCACCCCAAGTGCAGCGGCAGCTTGTTGTGTTGTTGCCGCCGCCGCCTCCCTTCGGTATACAACCAACCCCCCCGAGGATGAAGGAATTATGATCGGTGCGCGGAAGGAAACGTGGTGTTTTTTTTTTTCGTTTGGGAGCTTCCTTCCGCTTCTTTGTGTGAGATTTAGCGGGGATGATAATTTTCCTTTTTTCGGAGGGATAATAGATCGGTGTTTATGCTTTTATAAGTAGCACGTTGTTTAAACTTTTTATCGGGGGGTGGCGAGTTGGTCTTAGAGACATGCTTTTGTTTACTAGATTGAGATAAAGTCTTCTTTGCAAAACATTATTATTGTTTATTTATTTATTTATTTATTAGGCAGTAACAACATATTGCATCATGCAGAAGGTACATAAAGCTTTCGTACAAAAAACCCGATATTAAGATTATAGATAAAGTTAACGTAAATTAAATTAAATTTATTATATGCAGCAACTGATAACGAAAAAATCAAATAAAATTTTTTTTGTAACCACAGTAAATTTTCTTCAAGCAATAATTTAAACGTGAATAAATATGATGAGTTCGCTCAAAGAATTCAAAATCTTGACGTGACGTACTGCTTCGTATAAGCGACCCTTCTTGAGCGTGAGAATCCTGTCTGACGTACATTTATGATTTATGACTTTTTCTTCTTTGTTCAAATATTTGAAGTTTAGCTTTATTAAAAAAAAAATTTTTTTTCAAAAACTTATTGTTATAAATATAATAAGTTATAATAAGTTTGAATAGTGTAATAAAAACTTTTTGAAGCCCAAGTTTTGTCAGTAGAACCCCGAACGCTGAACGCGCGACTCTTGCTTTTGACTCCCGCTGTGGCATTGGTCAGATTATATCTTTTTACATTATATTAATATAAAGTCAAAGTAAATATTATTTACATTGGTGCGTTGACAAGAAAAAAAAAAAAAAGTGTTTTAACAAACATCTACCTAGCAATGTTGGAGAAAGTTAAAAATTTAATTGTAACTTAAAAAATCAAACTATATAAAGCTTACGCTTTAACGGCAGTCCGTTATATATAAAACCAACTCGTCGTTAAAGGGCTACCACCTTTTAGGATATTTTCGCAAAAATTAAAATTTTTTTTTAGATTAAAAAATTTTTTTTCTAAAGGTGAGGCACCACCTCCAGGTGCCTACGATCCAAAGTTCGACAACAAGCTCAAAGGTTCGAAGGGTGACAAAAAAGCTGGAAAGTTCAACGATGCCAAGAGCACGACGAGCAGCGGCGCCGAGTGCAACGGCTCGGTCTCTAGTCGCAGCACAAGCGTGTCCGCCAAACCATTCAGAACGGTAAAAAACATCTCAATCTGAACGTATTGAAAAAATTATTTTTTTGTTTTGACTATTTTTTGTATCAGGTCAAATAAAATAAACAATGGTTGTGAGTCTAAATTTGTCAAAAAAATTTGTATTACAAATAAAATTGCCAACGTTTCATAATTATTGGGGGATGATATCTTCGGAACAATAAATAAAAAAAAATTGCTATTGTTACAAAATAAAAAATTAAACAAATTTGAGTTTCTAAAAAAACAAAACAATTCTTTAACTTTGAAAACTATTACGTATGTCTAACACATGCCAAATCGAAAGTTAACTTACACAAATAAATAAAAACTTGGAAATAAGGTCTCAACAGCTGCGCCTGCATTGAACACAGCTAGAATCACAAGCAGAAACATAAATAAAAATATAGTATGCATAAAGACAACTTTCATATTATAAAATAAAGATAATTTATTGATAATATTCAGTAACCCTCAAGACAGCATTTTCTTTTATCCTTGTTAGTTTTCGAAAACTAATAAATAAATATAGATTAGTTTGTTGAAAAAAAAAAAAAAAAAAAAAAAAAAAAAAAAAAAAAAAAATTAATTCTTCACAGCCACAAGCTTTGCCGAAAAAACGCGTGGTGGTCAAACCAGCCGGGCTGAGTTGTCCGCGAATGATAAAGACGAAGTTGTACACCGAATCCAAAGAGTCGAAGACTCCCTACGAAAAGGACCAAGAGGTTTCCGATTTGAAGGTAGAGTGCGAAAACAAGACCAAAACTATTCGCGAAAACGAAAAGTACATCGAGGAGATCAAGGCCGAGATCCAAAGTCTAACTGAGAAGTACGAGATTTTACAAAAGAAGCATTCCCAGATCGAAGAGATGCATCAGAAGGACATAGAATCTATGGTAGGTTTTCTTATCTCAAAATTCCGAATTACAGTAAACAATGATTTAATTTTTAATTTTGTGACGTTTCAGGCAACACTGCAGCAAGAAGTTTTGGGAAACAAAAATGAAAAATACCAGAACGAAATCAAAACTCTTCAGTCAGATCTCGCCGCTGCTCTAAAAGACAAGGAAGAGCTCATGGAAGAGAGAACCAAAGTGGAAAAGGAACTGAAGGGGAAAATCGAGAAATTGGAGGTCGAATTGAAAATACACATGGAACAGGACGAGATAGTTGAAAAAATGAAGAACCTCGAAGTTGCCACCAAAAAACTGGACAAAATGACCCAGGAACTGAACGAGGCCCTCTGCTCGAAAAACCAGGAGATGTCGGAACTCCTGAAGCACCAGTTGGAAACTGAGAGCAAGTTGAAAACCGTAGAAGAGGAGGTAAAAATAACCATCTTTCTTAACTCAGATTTTTTTTTTTTTTTTTTTTGAAAAAAGTCAAACTTCAGGAATATTCTTATAAATAAGTCGATGTATAATAGTTTCAAGTTAAGTTTGAAACGATTAAATATTCAATATTACGTTTCAAGTTAAGTTTGAAACGATTAAATTTCATGTTTTTCAAATCAAATCTTTCGACTGAAAATTTAGAGTTTTTTATTTAATGTTTCAAAGCAAAGACTTTACGACAGTAACCTTACTCCAAACTAAATTTTTCTTTCAGTTGAAAAAATCAGAAAAACAGGTTGCCGATCTCGAGGCCAACCTGGACAAGATCCTCGCCGAGAACAACGCCCAGGCCTCGACGATAAACCAGCAGCTACTCCGGGACATGACCGAAGTTCTGAAGGACTACTTCAATTACGACGGCAAGTGGACCACGGAGGCCAAGTCCTTCCACCCGGACGTCGAGGACTTCCTGTTGAACGTCAAAAAGTTCGTCACAGAGCTCAAGTCCATTTACGAGCGAGAGATCGAGCTATCGAGGGACAACTTCAACGAGGAGCGAGAAAATCTTGAGCAAGAACTCGAGCTCAAGAGGAACCTAATCGTAGAGCTGGAGAACAAACAGTCGGAAGTGAACGAGACCAACAACTTCTTGACAGAGGAGCTCCAGGATACGCAAAAGTTGTATAAAGATGTACGTATTGATTTTCGCTTGATGCCTATTTTTAAAAAGTATCAGAATTAAGAGCAAAATTTGAAAATACTTATTTTGAAACCATACCAGAGGCACTGAATTATATTTTAAGATTTCTATTTAATTTTTATGTAGGTCAAAGGAAGCCTGATGGAGCTCAAGTCCGAGCTGGAGCTGGCCAACGAGAAGTATACCAAAGCCGTGACGGCGCACAAGGCCGAGCTAGAGCTTACAGCAAAAATTCACGCGGAAGAGCTGAACAAGCTGAAGGACCTGCTTGAAGAGGCCAGAAGCGAGTATCTCAAGGAACTTGAAAACGTAAGTCTAATAAAACGCATAAAAATTATCTCTTCTACTATTTATTTATTTATTTTTGTACAGATGACTACGGCGCGAAACGAAGAGCTTGCAGAGGTCAAACAGGCCATGGAGAAGAGAATAGAGGACGAGAAGAAGCGAATGAAGGAGTGCGCCAACAAGATGATCGAAAACGCCGAGGCCGTAACCAGAGAGACCCTGAAAGCTTGCAGGGCGGAGAGCGAGGAGCGCGTCAGAAGAGTCCTCGCTGAGACCGAAGCAAAGGTACGAATACTAAAGCTCGATCTTCGCGATCTCGATAACTCATGGAGATTTTTTTATTTTTAGATAAGTTTGGTGACCCGCGAGGTTAAAAGCGCGTGCGACGAGGAGCTGCGACTGACCACCGAGAAATTCAACAGTTGTCTGGACCGACTGGAGAACGAAAAGGAGAGCATAAGCGACAAATTGGCCCAGCGGGATCTGGACGTCATACGACTGACTGCCGCGCTTGAGGAAATGAAGTGCACTTCTGAAACTCAGGTATGAGCTTATTTTTTTTCAGTTTATTTTCATAAAAAACTTCATTTTTAAAAATTAATTTATTACTGCGTTTTCAATGTAAAAAGTGTTTCGATTGGTTGCAAACCGTACCAAAAAAAACTCAATTTTAATGTTTTTGTTTTGACATCATCGTGATTTGATCGAAAAAATTAATTGAAACAGTTATTCAAAAAGTAGAGGTGTTATGTTTTTTAAGTTGGTTTATTTGTTCTTGCAAAATTTTTAATAAAAATTTTATTGATACTCGTAAAAAAGGTAAAAAAAAAAAAAAAATGTATTAATCACAATATTATTTTACGTTTTAAACTGAATGTAGCTACGGAGGAAAAAATTTAATTTGTAGGTTATTAGATTTAATTAATCAGAAATTTTGACGAAATTTCATTGAATTTTTAAATAAATAAAGTTTTAAAGTTTGTAAAAACTTTTGAGTTCAGTGAGAGAAACTATATCATATTCAAATCACCAGATACTCACACTTTTGAAATCTTCAAATCTTTGCACCTTAAATTCGTAGTTATCGATTTTGTCAATTCACGTAAAAAGTTGAAAAAAAATTCTCGTATAACTAAAAAAATCGTTTTCATTTTTAGGAGAGCTTCAGTCAGAGCCTGCAAGCCGAACTCGACCGCGCCGAGGCCGAGCTAGTGGAGAAGAAGGACGAACTACGTAATCTCAAAGACCAGATCCGCACCGAGTCCGCGGAGATGGTAGCCCGCAAGCGTCTCCTGGAGGTCGTAATGGCGGAGAATCAAGCCTCTATAGCAGCCCTGACCCGCCGGCTGGCCCAGAGCGAGACCGAGGTCGAGCGACTTCAGAGAGAGCTGCAGGCCAAGGAAGGCTACCGCGACCTCTTCGAGACCATGTCGGAGAACTCCAGGGCCATGCAGGAACAGCTCGACATGATAACGGACAAGATAGAGGAGAAGGCGGAGCACATTGATCAGATGGAGCAGATCAACGTTTCCGAGATCAACGCGGTCAAGATGGTTTTTAGCGATAAGATTGACAGTCTCAAGAGTTACACGATCGAGGAGCTTGCGAGAGCCCAGAGGGAGTGCAAGGAGGTCTTGGAACTGAATTCAGAGGTGATTTTTAAAGCTAGCTTACTACAAATTTTTTTTAGTTTTATGAGACACAGTTTTGTACAACTTGATATGGTGAGAGTCAACTTTGTAACGAGAAACGTAAAAATTTCATAGATTTTGGTGCTTTTATTTTTTAATCTTTACCTTCTTTGAAAAATATCAATTTTTATTGAATAAAAAATAATTACGTTTTATCAGTAGGACTGATAACAGTCAATTTTATTGATTTTTTCATATTTCAGTTAAAAGACAATCTTCACATGATGTCCGAGAAGCTGAACGAGGCAACGGACATGCTGCTGAAGCTGGAAGAGGTCAACGACAAGCAAGCGATAGACTTGGCTAAGCTGCAATCGAAGAACGCCAAGCTTCACCAGCAGCTGGACGAAAAGAACAGGATAATCAAGGAGAACCAAGTGAATTTCGAGAAGTACCAGGAACAGCACAAAATCGAGATGGACGAGATTCACCAGGAGCTGTCGAAGTTCAAGGAGGAGATCAAGGTCTTCGAGCAAAAGAAGATCGAAGTCGAGGTGAGTAAATAATTACCCCAAGCTAAACTTCAACATCATTAACCAAACTATCGTTTCTTGCAGGAGAAGAAGTACGACTTCGAGGAGATGCAGTTCAAGCACCAGGACGAAATAAAGTCCCTGACGGAGAAACTGGACAGGGAGACCAGCGAACGGGAAAAATTCGAAGAGTTAGTACACGCCATTTATTTAAAACTATGTTCCGGAACAGAATGTACAATTTTTGTATTTCTCTGTAGGAAACTGAAGGAGTACGAAAAGACTTGCGAGCGGCTGACCGAGGACTACAAGAAGCTGAGCGAGAAGCATCAGGCCGAGTCTAGTGCGAACATAAACAGCAGACAGCAAAAAACAAAACACGTGTCGCAGCTTAAGGAAAAGATAAGCGTCCAGCAGCTCGATCTCATGAGACTTCGTCAGGTTCGTGCGATCCTCGTAATCCTAGTAGCCATCGGAATTTACTGGATATGGTCCCTATTAACAAAACCCCAATTCTACACCAACTGCTAATGTTCTTACCAAATGACTCGAGTGTCTTTGTGTTTATTGTTGCATGATCATTTTTTGTTATTTATATTATTATTTTTATCATTTACTAACTTAATTTTTTTTATTTATTTTTAAGGATTATGTGTTGTGTATAAGTATAACACTTGTAACGTTGTAATAAAGTTTTTGTTTTTAATCGTTACGAAAAAAGCGTTTGTTTTACGTGGAATGATCTGTCTATAAATAATATTTCTTATTGACATGAATAAGAAACATTATATATAGTTATAATTATACTATGCATAAAAATAATATAAATATAAAAAATATAAATAAAAATCAAATTGCTCTTGTTTTACGCAATTTCTTTAGATTATAAATTTCTCAATAATATCATCAGAACTCTACTATACATCGTATGTATACAGTCATTACTATATTATATGTAGACAATATTAAAAAAAAAAAACAGATCAATATTAATATCCTCGGATAAGATAGGTATATATGATAATCTTGACACGTTGTCATGATATTAATCTTTCTTATCCATATTACTATACCTGTTTCCAGGAGCTGGACACTAAGAGCAGTCTCGTGGACGAACTCAAACTGGCGAACGAGAAGCTTAAGCAGCTCGACCGTCCGGGCTTGGGCAAGGAGAACCTCCACAGCAGTCTCATATCGTCGCCCTCGACGAAGTCAACGTTTCCGAGGAGCTCGGGAAACACCCCCATCTCCTCGCCCCTCAAGCCCCACACGCCTCTTCGCGATCGCAATGACTAGACTCGGCCAGCTGCTGGTCTGCCTCCTGCGACTCCTGTTCCGTACGATCGGGTGATAAATGTGACTTCGATGTCTTGATGGCGATCAAAGTTTTTAGAAGTATCTCGTTTTTTTTTGAGAAGTAGAGATCGCTATTGTGGCTTGATGAAAAAAAAGACTTGGTACCATTTTTGATTAATAATCGATTTTTAAACTTTCTTATAACGATCTCCTACCTTGTTTTTCCTAATGAACTCGGTCGATTTTTTTGAGGTAACTTTTAAATATAAGGCAGATTACTAAAATAAGACGCCCCAGTTTGAATCTTTGTTTTTCTGGATTTTTCTAAAGACATTTATTATGGTTTTTGAGGGTGCAAGAATAAGTATCAAAAATAAATATTTTCTACTACTAAGCAGCATTAGAAGAAAATTTAGAATTTTCAAATCGTTTTCAAATTCTTTTTCTACACATAAGAAGTATTTCAATTATAAGACACGTATAATGTATATACAAATAACAAGGCCACGAGACCACAAGAGTTACAAGAACAATTGCTTTGTTAGAAAAAAAAAAAAAAAAAGTAAATTGTGATTCAAGTGATTAGAAAAATTTAAAAAAAAAATCAAGTCTTTTTTGCTCTTAGTCCCAAATAAATATTTTTTGCATAGATCGACAGATAAAAGGAGTCGCGATGATAATTGTTAACATATAGTTATTTCATTTTCATGATCTGCATTTTTTCACAAATTGTTACGAGATTAAAATTATTAATTAATTACTTCTGTTTATCATTCAAAATCAAAATTAAATTTGATTAAGACACTTTTGCCATCTCCGGTTAGGAGTAGACTGTGTTGAAAATTTAAGGAACTTAAAGTAAAATAATTCATAACATGTAAAATACTACAGTCTGTATAACACTTTGAAAATTTGATAGATTATTTATTTGTTGGAAAGAAGAAAGAAAAATTTTTATATCCCTTCCTTCGAGAGGAGTTTGAAAAATGTTCACTTTTGACTTTGTACAAAAAATTATTTTTTTCTCTCCCATTTGTTTTCTTTTTAAATATCGTTATAATCATCTGGACTATTATTATTATTATTATTAATATTATAATTATTATTATGTATTTATCAAAAAAAGTCTGATAATTATTTTTTGATTATTATTATTATTATTATTATTAGCTCAATTTATTATTATATTTTATTATAATAAAAGAAAGAAGAAAAACTTATTATGAAGCAATAAACCAACTTGTCTATTTTTTATTCCAATTAAAAAAAATTTACCATCGTCACGTACTAAATCGATGACTACATTACTATACTATGTGATTATTTATTAATTTATTTAAACATTGATTGAAAAATACAGTACATACTTGAAAGAAAAATCTTGAAATTATTAAAAAACTTTTACGAAGTAGTAGATTTTTTAAGTATGACAAAAGTATGAATTTTAAAATCTGTTAGGAAAGTCTTATAACTGAGGGTACAATTACACCCGTACATGATAAAAAAATATTTAAAACTGTAAAATTTCAAGTAATGCTTTTTAGTCGTACATCACGCGTATTAAACTAAAATATAATATTCTATTTCGCGGCCGACAGTATACTTCACTGCTGTAAAATTATAATGATGAATTTTTTTTTGGTCAGCAACAACCATATCAAAATAAATTTACATCAATCAGCTTAACATCAGCTCAGATGCACATCTCCCCACGAGACTAATTCAAAAACAAAATGAAGTTTATAATCGATACATGCTCGATTTCACAATCTGCGGTAAAATCTGCGGCTATATACGATAGGTACAGATAATTATGCGAGTTGGGGTCGATGCACATGCAGCTAGCCAACGTCACTCAATGCCGAACCAAAGCAAAGCAGGCATCTGGTTTTTTTTTTTCGAACGCTCGTTTCAGTGCAGGCTGCAGCGACTAAGAGAATCAATGGAGGAGAAGGGGAAGCTGGTATTAGGCACAAAGCGGGATGCTTTCGTTTCACTTCAGTAAGGCTGCCGACGTAGACGAGGGCACTGCGAGCCAGCACGACCGCGTCGAGATCCCCACGCGCTTTTCTTCTCTCGGCTACTGCAACTCATGGTAACAATGAGCCTCGGCAAGATCGTCAATTTTGATCAACTCGGTAAGTTTTTTTTTTAGTTTTACTCTTTTTGTTTGCAGCTTTGGTTTTATTCGGCAGGCCTTTTTTGATTATTATTATATTAAGCTTTGTTCTGGAGGATGTTTAGTTTATCTGGGAAAATTTCAATCGACCTTGTATGTTCTCTCTTATCTGAAGTTCTTATTTTAATTTGCATAAAAATGTCTGCGATAAAGAGCGTAGAGTGCAGAGGAAATTTTTATCATTTTTTTGATCTCGATAACCAGATAAAAGAGATTTTTATAAGCAATTGAATTATACTTGTGATAATAATATTTTCTCAAATTAACCCAATAGTAATGTTTTATCGTTCTTTCGGAACCATTAAAATATTTTCATTGTTCACAAACACTGTCTTTTTTAAATTTTGCACCAGTTGCAGAATTCACTTTGTATTCAAACGTTAAGTATCAGATTTAGTTACTGTTAATTAGCTGATGTATCAATTTTTTTTTAACGAATGCCAGATCTTGCAGTCAACGATCCTAAAAATTGTTTTTGTTTATTCAATTAATATACTTTCTGTCTCTCATGAATAATTTTTCGGACTTAAAAATGAATTTGGAGAGATAAAAAAATTATTCATATCGTTTGAGTAAATATTGAATCATTGCCATAGTTACTATTTAAAAGTCAATAGTTTTGAAAGTATTAAGTATTACATTCTATGGTGAGTCATTACCTCATTATACTGCATACGAATGCGTCATACGTATTAAGTTTCAACTTTGTATAAACTAAAAATGAATTAATCAACAAATGTAAGACTTTGTATTAAGCTGAGGACGATAAATTAAATATTTTTAAATAAATGAAAAGATGATTTTTTCATTTTTAATTATTAATAACTTTTTATATAAGTTGTTCAATTCGATTAAAAAAATAAAAAAGTATTTTATAAAAAAACTTGGGCACCAAAAAATAAAAAAAGTACTAGGAGTAAATGAAAAACTAACAAATATTCATAAAAATAAAAAAAATAATAAAACCAAGCTCTTTCAAAAATTGTTTCCACTGTTAACATCAGATTTTAAAATTAGGCGTTTTGAAGAAATCCATCATATAGAGGGTCATTTTGAATTTTCTCATGAAAAAAAAAAACGATGTACTACTTAAGATATAAAAAAAGTCAAGGAGTATAGATAAAAAATCTTGTTTAACAAGTTCGAGGGTAAAATAATTGATTATTTTTTACCTTTCAAGAGATGAAGTCAAATAAACTCACCGGTAAAGATCTGCCATAGACCCACAAACCTTGAAAAATGTACAAAACGTAAAAGAAAAAATCGTTTCCAATCTAATTCATTATCATTATTTTCGTAGATGCCAAGGAGCAGCAGCTGCTCGAGGAGTCGAGTCGGGCGAGGTCTTTCTCGTACTCGCCCTACAGCAAGTTCGCGGTCGGCGCGGCTCTGCTCTGCAACGACGGTACCGTACACACGGGCTGCAACGTCGAGAGCGCCTCGTACCCGGTGACCCTGTGCGCGGAGCGGTGCGCCTTGGGCAAGGCCGTGTCCGAGGGCAAGCAGGGCTTCCAATCCATCAGCGTGATCGCCAAGAAGATCGACGGCCGCTTCACCACCCCCTGCGGCATGTGCAGGCAGATGCTGTCCGAGTTTGGGGACATCAAGGTTTACGTCACCTGCCCGAAGATGGCTCAGGTTCTCGTTACGTCCAGCCACGAACTCCTGCCCGGGGCCTTCCAGAAGAGCACCAACGACAATCTCGTGTTGGGGGAGAACACCGGAGCTTGACACAATTACTCTAGTTGTGACGATTTATTGACAATTTTTACGGTCTCGTTTCAATTGTACCCAATGGAAATTTAATTGTGCATTGTGATTAAAACGATACGTGGCATATTTTTTTAAAAATATTCAAAAGACCATTGTTGGTTCAGTTTAAAACATCTTTTGTTAATTGAATTTGTGAGGATATACTGTTTTGTGTTTTTGACTAGGCGTATCGATTTTTTCTCAGAGATACGGGCTTTGATAATAATTTGTTATAGAATTACGCGAACGGACGAGTAGTCCGTTCTCGTGTAGTCAATGCATTTAAAAAAATTAAAATAATTATATTTTATTCATCTGAACTATACCTAAAAGGAAAATAAAATAATGACAAGATTGTTTTATATTTTTTTAAAGCAGGAATGCATCTGTATTTTTTTAAATTTCATTTCATTTTAAGCACAGTTTTAACAGTATGTACAGCATAGTATACTTAAAAGCGTAATTATTTTTATAAAATAACCAGAAAAAGTCGATATGCGATTATGTAAACCATAACTATTTTATATAATACACTTAGTCTAGTATATGCACCTGGTTTGTATCATTCATTCAAATATTTACAAGTCAACTTTTAGTCGTTAAAGGAACTGTTACTCACAAATTATTTTTTTTATTCGTAACCACTCAATCACCGGAATTCTCGTTTATTAAAATGCAAAATGTTTTCAATTGTCACTGCAAGGCCCAAATTTTTTTACCAAAATGGACACCTAGAAAAATAAATAAATTTTTTTACGATAAATATTTACAAAAATGTTTTATATAATACACAAAAACGAATTTATAAGAAGAAAATTTAACTATTTAAAATTTTAAAACATGTTGTTGATCATCAAACAGCCAACTCACCATCCAATGTAGCACTGGCAGAGGTTCTCGTTGTTAGTGGCCTGTTGAATCAACAAATTGACTTGCTTCTGAACGGTCAGTTCCCCTTCGTGCGGGAAGTCGCAACCGGTAAGTTTGTCGCGCACTCTGTTTATAATCTGCAGAGCTTTTTTGTTCATTTCTTCTTGAGGTTGGGGGTTGTCAACTAAACATAAACAAACAATTTTCAGCACCAATCTTAAACAAAACCAACTAAACCCAAACATCCTACCTCCTTTCGCGCATCCCTCGATGCTCAGGGGCACGCCCTTCTTGGGGAAAGTCGCAGTGAGCGAGTCCAATAGATCACCGTGTTCCTGGCTGCTGCTCACGCTCATTCCCTGGGTGTCGCTGCGCTTGCCCTTAGGTGCGGCGTGGTCCATAAGTCTCCAGTTAAGCAGCGGATCGTAAACAAAGGCCTCGAGCACGGCCATCAGACTGTCCTTGTTCCTGTGCAACACCGACATTACTGATTCGCAGGTGCGACGGTATGTGCCCTCGATTCCGGTAACCTCCATGGCGTTTATCAGCATGCGCGTCAACCGGAATGGTATCTTTTCGGGAAACTTTTCGCGCGTCATCGCAACCTGAAATCAAATCAATCAATAGTTTTGAGTCACGGTTTTCCAACGAAACTGTCAATTAAGTTCTAAAATGTGTATTTCGTCAATTGTAAAGAGAATTAGTTTTAATTTTTACCTCGAAGCAGTCGCCAAAATCTATGTGAAGTATTTTACCGCTCAACCGGTCCAACATCAAATTCGATGGGTGACGATCTCCCAGACCGAGAATGTAACCGACCATTGACATCACCGCCAGAGAACGAGTATAATTAGTTCTACGATCGAACCAAACTTCGCTCGAGGGTGACTTGAGCCACAATAATCGCGCGAGGTCGTCACCATGAGTATGACCGAGAGCGTGTTCGAATACTTCTACTTTTTGCATGAGCATCAGGTGATCGTAATCGGGAGCCATCTATACAGCGAATAATAAAGTTAGATGTTGTTATTTTATTTATCATTACTTTTTTTCAAAAATTTAAAAGTTTACTTACTCTTAGCATGATTCTGTGTTCGATGTTCAGAAGTATCTTTTTCTTCTCTCTGTAGTCTCTGATTAAAGTGTGTAAAGTGTCGCAATGGGGTACCCAACCGATAAGACCACTGTTGGTTGACAATGGAATCACAGCGTACCTCTACATATTTAAATTGATGTATTTATTTATTTATTTATTTATTTATAAAATATACGGGCCAAAAGGTCCTTACAAGAAATAATAATAGTAATGAAATGGATATTATAACTACAATAGATAGCGCCTTAAAAAATATAACAGAGATATCACTATAAGTTAACTAATAAAATGACAATATTTGGTATTATAATAAAACAAATGATAGTGTAAAGAAAATTTCATCCTTAAAATGGTCAAAAAACGATCATACTTCAGAAATAATAAGAACAAACTATAAGAACAACAATGTATTAGTATTAAAAAACAATATTAAACCAATAGTAAAGTAAATAAACAATCTTAGGTAAATAAAGATAGAAAATTGTATTACCTGAATAGTTAAATTTCTTCTGAACGTATCCGGATCGTGAAGCAGCAGAGTGTTGACTAGACCAAACAGTTGCATCACACGTTCGTCCTGACGAAGGTCCTCGTGACCTTTTAGTAGGAACATGTAATCCTTACCGTTGCTACCTGTAATAAAAAATACACTCATTCGATAACTTTGCTTCCTCTGCCACTTTCTATTTAAAACATCAAATCATACCTTTGATACAGAGTTTTCTTGGTCGCTGCTTGCTCGTTATGACCTGCATCGAGCTGCGAATGCTAGCTATTCTGATAATCGGTTGACCGGGCTGGTAACTACCGGGTACAGCGAGCTCGAGATCCCGACAGAGCAGAAGCTTCGGGCTGACGTACTGGAGTTCCAGACTGGTCAGTTGAGGCAGCTGACGCGATATACGTCGGAAGACGTGGTAGTAGAGGTCCCAGGCCTGGTTGAGATCGCGAACGTTGTTCGAAATCTTGTAACGCGAACACCACTCGAGAGCTTCCATGAGGTCTCTGCCGTAAGCCTGGTTGAAGGATGTTTCCTTAAGGGTCTGAGGACCTCGCTCCAACATTGCGTGGAGGGGTTCCAAGGTGTCAAACATTCCTGTAAAATGACCAACCATTATTTATTATTATATTTTTGGGTATTGTATCTTTGGTATCATGTGTTTACCCTTGACATTTCTTTCACCAAAGTAAAGGCGACTGGCTTCTTCCAAGCCCTCGTGCCAGAGCTCATGCCACAGTATGGCTACCCTGATGAGCTCGTCACTGACCATCTTGGCTTGCTGTACCAGAGTCGGGCTGTGCTCGCTCATACTAGTGAGTATCTTGTTGGCAGCTGTTTTTCTCTCGTGACTGGCGCTTTTTGAGGCCACCGTCAGTGGGTAAACCAAAGCCTGGGGATGGGACTTCCCAATATCGACGAGGAGATTATGAATGCACCGACCAACTAGTGCACGCGGAGTGTCGATACGCGCGATCAACTGCGGTATAACCTAGAGAAAAATTAAAGATTTAACAACTGGAAGTTATCCAAGAAAATAGAGTGATTTTTCAATAAAATTTGATTCTTACCTGCAGCCACGTATTAATTTCGATGAGGCGAATACCACTGATGATGGCATCGTAAACTTCGGGCCACTGTCCGTACTCGAACCATAGCGTCAGCAACCTCAAGGTATCCTGCAGCGAGTTGCCGTGGCTCAAGTTGATCGATCTGATGAATCCCTCGAGAGCCGGCACGGTGAACCTCGAGATGAGTTGCGAACCCAAGTTGGTCCTTAAGTTGCTGGCAGGCACTAGAGTGTTGTTCTGCTGTTCGTAAGCCTGCCCACTTTCATTCGGCTGATTTCTGTAAAACAGCACGGCCTCGAAATTCGTGCAGGCGTAGGCGTGCCAGGCCTTGTACCAGCTGGGATCGTGTTTGGTCGCGGCCATGTAATAGGTTAAAACATCGGGTATGGAGTGATCTTTCATTCCCTGTAGCGCCTCCAGCCACTCTCCAAGTTTTAGGTAGCACCTGGCAATCAACCTCTGCTTCTCATTATCTGACTGGGCGTGCGAGTGGATGGGGAAGTACTTGTTCACAAAGTTCTGCAGCTGGTTGTAGGCCTCATCTCGCTTTCCCGCCACCCACATGTGCTTGCAGTAGGCGAAGGTCACCTGGGGAGGGTGTTGAGGGATGGGTAGGTCGACCGCGTACTTGGATGGATCAGTACCGAAAAGCATGACTAGAGTCTTGTGACAGAGAGCGAGGTTACCACTCTTACGACATAGACTCGCGTACTTGAGCCATGTGTACATGTCGTCCTGGGGAGAGATCACGAGAGTGTGGACTTGGATAATTTTCTGCCAGTCTTCAACGATGCGTTGACCACCCTGCAGACGCTCCCACCACATAGACTTTATGGTTGACCTTCTTTCGGGTATGAGCTTGTACTGGATGACCTCTTCGAGTTCTGCGAGCTTCTGAACTTCCACCATGGCGTTGTAGGCTCTCTGATAACTCTCTCCAGCCATGGCTGTGAGCTCGGTGTCCAAGAGATCCCGAGCGTTGTCGATTAACCCGTGTGCTAACTTGTACTGCTCGTTGTGAACAGCCAAGACTGCTCGGTAGAAAGCGCCATCCTGGGTGTCCTTCGGTATCAGTCCCACGTAGTCCTTCATGCTGTCCCACTGGTTCAAGCCCCAGGCGGCAGCGGCGGCCATTCTCGCCATTCGCTGTTTGGTCTCCTCTTCGTGGGAGGACCACTGGCGCTTGGCCGAGTCGTGCAGCTGGCCCCACTCACCGAGTGCCTCCAGACACCGCATCTCACCGAGAGTCGATTCGATGTCCTCCGGATCGGCTTCCAGACGCTCGCGGTACAGATTGAGAGCCTTGTCCCAATTGTGCAGCTTCTCGTACCATCTAACTTGGACCTTGAGATCTTGTTTGTTTTCTTTATTGTCCTGATCGTCATTTTGGCTCATCACATACTCGAGCAGACCTTCAGCTGCTTCTTTCTGTTGTAATTTGTTGTTTATACTGATCAGGGACTCGAACAGAGCACCGTTACTCCTACCTAAAATTTCATATCATAAACGATTTATAATTAAGTTTAGTTCGAAAAATAAAGAATAAGAATCTGATTAAATTACACTTATGAAATTCGTCTTCTTTGTAATGCAATGCCTTGGCGTACGCTCGACAGTGCATAGCCCGTTCACCCAACATTTTGTAATCAAGAGGAAGCGGGCCCTTATCACAGTGCTCCATGAATTCGGCAAGATTTAAAATCGTTTGACTGATTTCAGGAAGATCGGGAACCATCAAAGCTTGCTGAAGGGTCGCCACGAGTTCCGCTTGATGCGCGTCGTCAAGCTCGCTCCAGCAGCAGACGAAAGCTGCGTTGAACAGATCGCGCGGCAACTGCGAGTACGTCTGGGCCAGGGCGTAGCAAGATCTCAACGCCGGTGAAGGCGATTCCTTCAACAATCCTGCGATTATTTGTAAAATTAAGTTTCAAAATAAAAAATTTTCTACTACTTTATTAAGAAAAAAAAAAAATATTACGAACCAATAGAAAGACTTCTCAGCCACTCAAGCCAGTCATCTCTGGAGACTCTTCTAGTTGCCGTCCAAGCCTTTTGTAAATTCGAAGGATCGTTGGAAAGTTTCTTGATCGTATTGTGATCGGCAGCAGGCACCAGTCCTAATTCAGCTCTCTGATTTTTGTTTCTTGCCTGCCTGAGTCTCGAGTTACTCTGCATCAAGTGATCATGCTCTCCAACTTCGAAGCGACCCTGGCCTCCCAGCCTGGCTTCACTCTGGACCTTGTCCACCAAACTTTCAAATCTGGAGTGCACGATCTTGTGTTTTGTCATCACGCGTTGTACTAAAGGCAAGAATATTTGGAACTTGGGGCCAAGTTGGATCAGGAGAGCGCATAAAGTTTCACAGGCTTGGCTGCGCAGTTCAGGACATTGATCGAGAGTTCGAACGAGTGGTTGAATTATTCTCGACGCAAAATCAGTGAAATCGAGACTTTCAGCGAGCTGCTCGACGGTTTCCAGTGCACACCGGCTGACGATTATCGGGCAGTCCGGACTGACTTGAAACAGCTTGACTATTTGTGGTAGGACCAAGTGCATGTAATTATCTAGATTACCAGCAAACTTTTGAAGTGCAAGCAAGAGTTTGATAGTTACAGCGCGATCCTTGCTGGTGTCATGGTTGAGAACTCGCAGAATCTATAGTTTTGAAAGTAAAAATTTCATTTGTAAAAAATAAAGGCACCAGTGGAAATTATTCAACAAATTTTATACCTGAGGCACCAAACGAGGAAGATATATCTTGAATTCGGCTCCTAATGCTATGGCAACATGCTCGACTAGATTAATGAGGGTGCCTTGAAGAGGACTGTTCTGAGTCCAAAACTCCTGGACTAGGGCAAATATATCGTCCAGGTAATTGCGAATGTGCTGCTTAACAATGGCTATGAGAATGGCCAGCTGCTGGAAGAGGTACTCGCGGAAAGACACATCTGCCGTTCTCAAAACATTAAGGAAACTCGGCATGACCTATTGCAATAAAAAAAAATCGTTATTCTAAAAAAAATTTTAATTAAACTTCAATTGGATATACTTACTTGAGAAATATATGGCACGCATTTTATTCCAAGACTCTTGAAGATAAAAGTGACCGCTTGAACGACCATCGTGTGGTGCTGGGCAAGAGTGGGCTCTCGGATGATTCTCATCAGGGTGGCGATGGCCACCGCTGGGTAGTACTCTTCTAGGGTGGACGAGGACATGTTTACGAGCATTTCGCTCGTGCTGAGTTCGTCTCCGGCCTCGGGTCTGGCGTCGGCCGATGGTCGGGAACTCAACGCCTCAATCTGGGGTGACGATATTTGACCAAGGTTCATCTTGTGCTTGTAGGGATCAAGAGCACCGAGCAAACCCAAAACGCGAATCGTTTCACGACGAACTAGAGGCTGTTGTTCCGTTTTCAGGAAATTTAGAAGTACGTCGAGGAGAGATGGATACTGTAAACGTGAAAAAAGAATCGTTATTTCTTATATATATATTTCTAACTTTCTTTTACCGATCACCTGAAGGAGATTTTAGTATATTTTCCTTGATAGTTCATAACGTAATTAATATTAGAAATATTTCTAATAAGAATAAAGTGAATTTTTAATTTAAAAAAATATAAATTATATTATTTTACACACTTATGTGCTAACTTGTGAGAATTATTTAAAGTAAATACGTTAAATCGATTTATCACTGTTCTTTTCAAAACTAATTTTTTTACTTTTGTAAAACTAGTTTAGTCCGTAAAATTTTATATAAATAAATATGAATAGTCACCTGCATGTAAGGTTTAACCACGTGACCGGTACTGCCAATCAACTGACCGAGCACCCACAACGCAACCGCTCGCTTTTCCGAAGAAGAAGCGTCGACCAACATCTCCAACAGTATGGCCAGAAGTTCAGGCATCCACGGTTGCATCTCGGCACCGCTGACTTCAGCCAGGTCGCCAATGGCTCTCAGCACGGCAAGTAGCACTCCAGGATTCGATTCGGGCTCTTTGAGTTTCGGCACCAGAACCTTGAGTATGGGTTCCATGTAGGGCCTAATCAGACGTGGAGCTGATACAACGAGGTGATCCAGCAATCGAGCTGCGTGTTCCTTGTTTCGACCCATTCCCGAGTGCTCGAGCTCCGTTAAAAATTGAATCAGAGTTTTACGCAGAGCTGGCATCACGTACGCTGGATTCAAGCCACTCAAGCGTCCAATCGTGCGAATCGCTAAAATAATCAAATACAATTAAAAAACTATTCATTCTATTTATTTTTTCAGTAATTACTTCATAACACTTACCTAGTTCACGAATCTCAAAAACCTCGTCGTTCATTGCGACGAACAAGCACGATAGGCTCTCCGCTTGTGCCAGGTGTATGTCGAATGGTTCGTCAAGCGAGGCCAGCACGCTGTACCTGACATCGGAGTCAGTGTCCGTGATTCCAACCACAAGCAACTTTCCTAGGACGCCCGAGACCGTGTTGGTGACGGTGGGTCCAGGTTGGTTCAGAGCCAACCGCAGAAGTCGCGAGCAAGTTTTGACTGCCTCGAGTCGCACCTCAGGCTCCTCCCAAGTCAAGAAGAAGTCAGCGCATCTGCGAACGAACTGCAGCAGCGGGTTACCGTCGAAATTGAACGTGCCCAGGGTGCGCAGTCCAAGAATCGTCGAGGCTACGTCCAATTCGTTAGGGGGTATGGAGGCCGGACTGGTAGCCGTCCAGGGTGCACCGGGGTGACGCAGAGGTTTGTACATGAGCACCTGGAAGTAATATTTTAAATTATATTTAAAAAAAAAACTTTGCACAAGAAATTACGGAATTTTATATTACAAAATTTATGTTGATATTAATAATAAAAGTAATGATTATTCTAATTGATTTTGATGGAAATAAAAAGCTACCTGTGAAAGCATTCGTAGCAATCCTTGGGCAATCTCCGGTTTTAGAGACGGTATGCATTGAGCCAATTCTCTCAAACACTTCGTGAGTATCGGTGAGAGACCAGTTGCCAGCATGGGTTCCAGCAAATCTTTGACATCAGCTGTGATGGTTTGCTTCACAGCGTGTCCCAAAAGCGTGATGCAGATGAAAACTGCTGGTTCCAGGGTTGAACTTCTTTTCCTGTTGGGAGTCTCCTTTGACGGTAGGGATATTTTAATCACCTCCATGATTTTGGGCAAATGCGGCTTTATCGCGTCGTCCACGGCTACCGCGATCAGACCGATCGTTGTAAAAGCCACTGCTCTGTCTTTTTCACGACCCCTGTAAATGAAAAAATACGCTCGTTAGAAACAACTCTGAAATACATTATAAATTAAAGTGAATTTTTTAGTTACCTAAGGCTCAGTAGTAGATAGTTGAGAATTTCTCGCAAATACTCGGAGACGAATTTTTCCTTGTTGAAAGCCGCCAGCCGAGGAAGTACGGTCATCAGGGCGTTCTGAAGAGGCGTGTTTCTCACGTGTCTTTGGCTTATAACTTCGTTCATGATGTTGTCCAGCTTTTCCACCATAAGACAGCGACAGACCGAGGACTCGTGTACCGGGTAGAAGTTGTGATGTAAGCTGGCAGAGCTTTGCGTCGTACTCGGCCACTTGGAAATGATCGTAGTTTTCATTCTGGGTATCATGGACAAAATATCGTTGTCGTTGCTCTGCGAGGAGCAGTTCAGTCGGTCCATGAGGTCCTCGTACTGCTTCTCCCACTGAAGATTGCTGCATCGGAGAAGCTCGTTGAGTACCAGCAGCGAACCATGGATTCTGTCCTCACGATTGTAGCCCTTCTCCTTAACCTCCTCGAAGCCGGCGACGATCTCGTCGTAGCACTGTTTGTACCACTGTGACTTGTGCATCTGCTTAGCACTCTCGCGCTGGGCTGTCAGAACCAGGGCGGCACGCAGGGCCTCCACCGCGCCTTCTCTGATGCAAGCCTTCTGGTCTCTCACCGCGTTGAAGATGAGCTCGAAGAACTGGGCCACCTGTTGGAAGAAGTACGTTGGCATGGACACGGCCAGTTCCTTTAAGACCAGGACCGCGGCGTACCTCTTGTTCTCGACCCTGTCCCCTGAAAGCCACTCGAAGGCTCTTTTGACCTCGAACTCGACGTACTCGGGACTGCCGGATATCAAGGACAGTTTGCCAACCGTCTTGGCAGCCAGTTCCATGACCCCGACATCACTCGAGGGCAACAGATAGTTACGCAGGAGGTTTACGAATCTTATGGTCCGCGTGTTTATGTTGCCCACGTCCGCGCTCATAAGACAAACTATGGCGAGGATTCCACCCTTCTTCTCGTTGACGTCCGAGCCCGAGACCATCTCGAATATCTGATGGTTGATCTCGTCCATGAAGGTGGTTATGTCGTCCTGGCTGGCTTCACGAAGCTCCATCATCACGTAGTGGTACAGGTCCCGGGCGGCCTTGTTCCTGACATCTTCGTGCTTCGACTTGAGTCTGTGGACGAACTGCTGAACCTGCAGGCTCACCGTTGTGTGTGGGCTCGTCATCTTGATGGCGTTTGTTTATCTCTTTTAGTAAAGATTTAACTTTTTACTAATTCATACCTGAAAAAAATTTTTGAGTGATTTAGATGGGTTTAGACTTTAAAATTCAGAGCTTATTGAATTTATTCATTCAAAAAATTAAGTCAAAATAAATTTATTTGAAAGATACTAATTAACCATTAATTACTTTTCTGATCTAATACATGTCTTTTGCTTATGAACATTAAATTTAAATTTATAAAGATAATCAAGATTAAGGCTTTTACACATTCATAGTTTGTTTAAAGTTACAAGTGAAATTTACTCAGACACTCACTCTATCATAAAGTTTTGATTTTATGAATCTTGTTTAAAGTATTCATCGACTTAATGAATTCTTCTGAACAGCATCTTTTGTTTTTTATGTATTATAATAATTATTCATAAAACTTTTAGCCTTTTATTGAAAAAACCTGCTTTTAACTGATTACAGTTTTAATAAATAGAGCAAGATAACTGAAGAATTGTATGAAATATTTACCATCAATTCTTTAATGTAAAATCTTCAATCAAAACATTTGTAAGGTGAATTACATTTTTAACTTTTTTATAAGTTTAAAAATTATAAAGGGAACCTTGGATAATTTCTACTAAGAGTTCAGATTGATTATTTTATTAATTATAGAGCTGATGTAAAAAAAAATTCAAGTTTACTTTTAGAAACACAAAATATTCAAAATTTTTAGAAATTTTAATGAACTTACATTTTTTAATTTAATCATTTCCAACAGAAAAATTTTTACTTGGTTAATAAACAACATAAAAGAGACTACCGAATCATCATTTTACTTTAAGATGAAAATTGCGTAATAAATTATTGTAATAGTATTTTAAATAAAATATAAAATAAGCATGTAGGTTATAAAATACCTGTAACCCTGTAAATTGTAAAATTTTTGGAGTTTTTTCTCCTCTTAAAACTAAAATTTGCTCTTCACATGTAAAAATCATATAGAACCACACAGTAGTTTTTAAAAATACTCCTTGCCAAACTTAAAATTTTCATTAACATCACACACTTTTCACAAGTCGTAAATATACGAGAATCGGGAGTTTCTTTTCAAGTATATAATGTTTACATGTGTAAGACGTAGGGTGTTTTCGAGCTTGGACTGGAGGAAATGTGCATGTGGATTACCGGTAGTGCAAACTCGTAATTTGGTGTTCTATTAGTTAACAAAATAAAATCATAATTTTGTTGAATCAAAATAAAACACTGTTGCAACAATGTCGATTCAAAATTTCTTTACATCGGACCACAAAAATTTTATTGTTACAGACGAAGGTAATATATCTTTTCAAATCTGTAAACATAACCTTTTCAAATAAAAAATAAAAAATACTACCTTACCGACTTTGATCAGAATTTATGTTTATTATAGTAAAAATAAAAATAAATAATCACAGATGTTTTTGAAAATACTCACAATAACATCATTCATTTCAATCTGATTGTTATTAAATACAGAGCGGTGGTTGTCATTCAAAAATTGTACTGTTTTAGATAGTTTTGAAAAACTTGTGTAATAATTTTATTTATAATTAAAATTATTAATTAATATTTAATTTCAGGTGTCGATTCAAATTATGCTGAATACTTGCTACTAGGATGGCTTGAAGCAATGAGAAAAAAAAACTTCCAGCCACCCATTAAAATTTTACTTTTTTCTAATTCCAAGCACAGCCTACAAAGATTGATAGAGTCTACAAATTTAAATAATATTGAAATTGAAGATTATTTTAGTATTGATTTACAAAATGACAATATTGACTTATATGAACAGTTAGTAGATTTTACAAAACAACACTTGGATTCAGTTTTTATAATAGACTGTTTAAGTACTCTAGCTTTACAAATTGGGATTGCTCAAGCATGTAGATTTGTAGAAAAATTATATCAAAACCATAAGTCCCAAGTTTTTTGTATAAATAGGAGGGATATCCATTTGGATATTCCTAGGATAGAAACATTGGGTGATGTATACATAAGACTTGAAAAATCTAAGAAGCTGTCTTTTGAGTCCAACATAAACTATCAAATATCAGTTCTTCACAAAAAACCTGGTGGTGGTATTTCTCGCTGGAATGAATCAGTCAGGCAAAATGCCAAAACTTACCAAATAGAATTAGAAAAAGTTGTAGCCGAGATTCCAAAAACAAAAATGAATGTACCAGCTGAAACGACAATCAAACCACAAGCTTCATTTAGGATAGAAATGAGTGAAGAAGAAATCAAACAAAGAGATAGTGTGCCTTTGCCTTATATTTTACCAGGCAATCCTGGTAGTGGATCTAAAATTATTTATGTACCTGATGATGTAGATGATTTGGATGAAGAAGATCCAGATGATGATTTGGATATTTGATTAAAAAAAAAAGAAAAACAATTTACTGTCGTGTATTTATTTTCTTTTAATCTTTACAGTCATCATTACTTATTTCTTTATTGTCTCATAAAATACTTTCTTTGTTGTGACAATGAAACTTTGCGTTTATTAAGTATTAACCATTTTTAGAGATAGTTTATCTCAAATTGGTTACTAATTAATAACAAATCACGTCTAAACTTACAAACTTTCAAGTTTTTATCACAATTTTTTTCATAATATATATATTTTTTCTATCCTCACTCTTATTCTTCCTCTCCTTAGTCAGTTGAATAAAATTTAGTTATGCTATGTAGAAAAGTATTTCGTCTTTTACATTCATGATATGGAGGCCTTTTTATAATAGCGCCTGCGCTTATTTAAAATAAAACTATTTCTTTAAAAATTAATCAACCAAAATTTCCTTGTGTTCCAATAGAAATTTCAGATTCAGACTTTCTGTAAGTTTGAGAATCTACTCAAAGTTATTAAAAATATATTGTTCATCTATTGAAAAAATATAAATGTCATCCACTTTTTGTTCAATTCATTTAAATAGTTGAAAAAAATCAAATTAAATGTGATAAATATAGATTATCATAAAATTAATTAGAAAATCGCTACAAAAGTTATAAAAAATTAAATTTTTTTCTAAAAATATAAACAAATTCGATACAATGATCAACCTTTTAAAATAACTCATCAAATATACAATTTGACGTTAAAAATATTTAATTAAACGCGTAATTTTTTTTTAAAGGAAACATAAAACTTAATATAAATTTTGATTTCCTTAATTTTCCTAGTCTTAGAAAAAAAAAAAAAAAAAAAAAAAATCACAACCACTTTCTGTATGAAAAAAAAAGAAAATCTAGTAATAGCTGTTCTAAAAGTTTAGCAATCGGTCAAAATTGAAGAAAAGTTAATTCTTCGGAGTATGAAAAATTGTACTCAAATTTTAGTTAAGTTCATGTAATAAGTCAGTAAGTATACTTGTTCCAGTATCCTATAGGAACTACTCTTTGCACTTTCTTTTTTTTTTCTTTTGGCTTAGAAATGTTAAATTACTAATGATTCCCTAATCTAAAAAGTATAACTTGTACCAATCTTTAACTAACAAAAACAAGATTAGTAAGTGAGATTATTAATCGAAATGACTGCTTCGAAAAATTTATCTCTACTAAGCTCAAAAAAACTAAGATTTGATTTAAAACTAGTAAAATTAGTTGAAGGTGTACAAGAGGTTCCGATCGTGAAAATGTTGCGTGTTGTTGATGTGGTTCAGTACTCGGCTATCGAGTAGACAACGTCCGTAGTAGATCGCCTCTTCCCGGTCTTTGGCAACGCCAGCCTCTAGAAGCCAGTCGACCAGGTCACTGCCGGTGAAGACTCCCGAGTACGTGTGTAAAAGATGCCTTCGACAGGCAGCAATTCGAGCTTGGCACTTGGCGAGGTAGCACCGACGAAACTGATCCCGAAACGCCTTTGCCTCGGGACTCAGCGAATCTTCGTCGGGAAGTTGAAGTTCTTTTTCTGTTAAAAAGCAATTGTGAATTAATTTTAACAATTCATTAAATGAGAGATAATTGTTTTTTGTAGTATTCAATGGTTCAGCTCACCTAATCGCCATCTTCTGAAAATGTGTCTGAGCCAACATCCTAATTTACCTAATCCAGAATCTAAACCAAATATAGCAAAAACTATAAGAGACTGTCCAAAAACTAAAGCAACATCTAAAAATGCTAGCTCAGTGTAAATTCCAGACAATTGTTCCATTATGAGGGTTGCTAATGACATTGCAAGACCCTAAAATAAAATAAAAGTTGAAAACTAGTGTTGGAATTTGATTATGGAAATACTATGAATTACAGCTTACAATAAACATGGAACATAGTAATAGTATTAAGAGAACGATGTGTCGTAGAGTTTGAGGATCAGAGGTAGCTTCTGCTTCGTTTTCATTGTCAGAGTTGCAATCTCTATTACAATCCCCTTCGCAAAAACCATTTCCGCAATCACCAACGGCGTTGCTGAAAAAAAATGAATGTTCAATCTAAAATACAAGCAAACCCTGATTACAAAAATTTCCGATATTATGTATTCTGTACTTAATAGGGCCTATAGGTGTATTAGTTACAGGAGAGACCAAATCTTCTACATCCACCACATTTCTTCCTCTAGTTATCCTACTCGTTTCAGTAGTTGAAGTAATAAGATTGCTGTAAGATGAAGAAAGATTTCGACGATCCCTCTGCCTTAGTATCAAGCAACCAACAGTAACTAAAAAAAAAATATATATATATTTACATTAATCACGTGTTTACAATGGGTAAGATGTGAAAACCAAATGAAATGCCTTACCAAAGAAGCAAAAAATTAACACAAGAATGGATAGTGCCACATTAACACTACCAAATTGAAAATTTGGGTTCCTTAGATTTTTGTCAGTTGGAATGTTAGGTGTAACTAGTAAGCACATCAAGCTCACAGCAAGAAATGGAATTCTGAAATAGTTTGAAAATTGTTTGGAATTATGAATCTTTAAACATTTTGAAAGAAGAAAAAAGTAGAATGTAAATACCCCCAACAAATTGGGAAGAGCCATTTCTGTAGTTTTTCAACAAATTCAATGGGTTGAGAGCTCAAAAATAATAGAGTTATTGCAATAGCACCAGTCCAAAAACGACTTGCATAAACTCCTACGGTAATTAAAGCAAACTGTACATACCTGCAATTAAAAAATTATATGATTAATCATACATCTCTATTAAACAAAAAATAAAATAGTTTAAACTATTATTGTTACCAAATAAATGTTTCAAAATGACTAGCATCTAATTTTGTCCAAATTATGACACCAACTCCAGTCATAAGCTGAAAATATATTTAAAATATTGTATGTAAGCAAAAAAATTTTTATTTTTATTTTAAATTTATCTTTGATTTATACCTGTGCTAATATTAAACAAAAAGTGCATCTATGAGTAGCACTTTTAAAACTCTTTCGTTTTGTACCCAAGAAACAAACAAGTAACCAAAAGCATGCAGCTACTGATGCAGCACTTGCATCAAAAGAAAAAGACTTCAATTCCCTGGTATATTCTGATGAGGATGCTCCATTTTCCATAGCTTCAATCAATTTTGCAGATACAAACATTAAAGGCGCTGATAAAAATGTACAAACAACCATAGCTGAGGCAATCAAATCTATGTCAATGTTATATCTCAGAGTAAAAATAAAAAGAGCTGGAGCAGTTGGAATGGTACCATAAAGAAAACCAAATGTACTCAAATTTGAAACATCGGAAGGGTTCTCACCAGCGCTTAAAAATACCACAGACTCTCTAATTATTAATGGAAGGACTAGAAGTTTGATTGAGATAAGTATTCCTGGAATAACTAAAGCAGCACCTTTGAGTTTGTGAATTTTTCCAACCATCATCAAACCAAGTAAAAATAAAGCAGTGGCAGAAAATGCATTTCCAAGAACATCTAAGATAACTTGGATGATGGGTGGAAGATTGTGACTAAAAATTATATTTCCTACTATTCCTAAGACAGTCATTAACAGGATAGGATTCAAAGCAATCCCTTTAGCTATTTGCTTGATCATATCCATATTAGAGCTAGTGTTATGGTCTTCACTTTGACGCCGCTTGGCAATTTCCAAAAGTACAAAACCAATTGGATTGAGAGCAACTAATGATATTGGTGCTAGTAGATACAAATAATTTTTGTATTCTGGATGAGATGAGTTATACAATGCGCTAACTGAAAAAAAATTAATTATCATCTATCAAATTGATCAATACTTGATATAAATCTATGTCAATATAGTAAAATAAAAAAAGTATTTTTATTAATTATGTTTGAGAAAATCTAAAAAAAGATAAATGGAATTGAATTAAAATTTTGATAAAACTTACTCATGGGATATCCAATTGCAAAATCGTTACTTTGAGTTGTGAATATAGCAAAAAGAGCAGAGCGTCCAAAATTAGAAGGCTTTGTACTGACAATTGAAAGTACCAGAACTACAAAGAAAACTAAAGCTTTTGCAATCAAAACTGCCAGTAAAAAACTCCAATTAACTTTTGAAAAATCCAACTTAGCCATTGATGAAAAAATTAATGCTGGCAAACAAAAAGTTCCAACAAATGTATTTAGTCCATTGGCCTCTGATTTAGTTAGAACTTCCAGTCTTCCAGCAATATACCTTAGGTAATCAAAGATTAATATTAATTACATAAAAAAATTACATTTGAATGAAAGTCAAATAACTTACCCGCATAAAATGATACCAAAACATTGTACCAAAGCCAGGTACAAACTGTCTATGGGGGAAGTTGGGGAGACTTCAGTCATTGTTGAAGCATCCATTTTTTAAGAGAACTTTATTGCAATCACTGCATCAATTATCTGTGGACAAAAATACCAAACGATGTAAAAATTGCATAATATTTTGAAAGATTACTAAACATTACAACTTTAACTCACGAAGTAAACAATGTGTGTTTAAATTCACGGTAACAAGATAGTCATTATCGATGAGCTCGTCATTTTCAGCAATTTCAACAATAACAAAAGTTCCAGATGAGGATGACAACTCGCTCACGGTAAACTATAAAAATCATCGTTTAACCAGTTTTGAAATGAATTCAATCATCACCACATACTTTCATCCAAATAAGTCAAAACTTGTATTTATGCAACGTACCATATTAGTTTGAGACGGTATAGGTTATGTTATGCTCTCGAATGAACTTGCAGGTCGCTCTCCGCCATTCAGATATCAAAAAACATCACGTGCAGATCTTTCATCTCACTTTCTCTCCCCATCACATGACGATGACTCACGTAAAAAAGCTTCGAGTTAAACAGAATGTTTTGTTTTGTCTCGCGAGAGAGAGAGATGTTTTTGCACTTTGCGGGGATCACTCTAATACGCCCGTGAAAAGAATTTTTCGATTAAAAAAAGAAGACCGTGACGCAAGGTCGCATGCGATGTTTGTCATCATCGTGCACCCCCGCGCGCGCTTGCGCCCCTACGCAAACACAGCTTTTTTTATTTGATTTTTCTCTCAATAATGGATCATTGCGCAAATTTGCGAAACATACCGGTTGAAAAAATGTTACATTGCGTCAATGTTTTAACGGTAGTAATGTTTTTTTTCAAAATGAAATTGAAAAGAACGGTCTTTTGGGTACTTGATGATGCAAGAATAATTTTTTGATAATTTTACATAGCGATAAGGAAAATTTATTTAAAAATGTAATGTTTTTACAGTATATTTAAACAATTTACTATGAATTTTATTTTAATTATATATTTTTAACTTTGGCCATACATATTCCGAAATAATACTTATAAATATTGATTTTTGTGTATGTATATTTAAGCTCACAGGCCATTAAATAATATATTTCACAATAAAAAAATTTATTTTTATTATTTTGACTGATTTACGTTTTTTCAAAGCAAAATTAACAAAGCGTACATAGATTACATTTTAAATTAATCAATCACGACCGACTTTATCATAAATTTTTTGCTTACTTCAAGATAAAATAAGTAGTTTTGACTAATTTTTCATATGTAAAATATAATTAAAATGATTTTTTTTTCTTAATAACTCAAAAAATGTTCAAATTAATTTTCGTTAATTCAAACGCATAATTGCTGCTTGATTTTAATTTAGATGATTGTTTAATTATTTTGTTTTTTTAAAGTTCCTGTTACAATTTGAAAACAGTTTTGAAGATAAATATTGAAAAATTAGAGCATGAATTTATATTTAATTTTCAAAACAGTGTTGACAAATAATCATCGAGCTAGCAGATTGAATTAATTTATTCACACATACAAAGCAATGATAAATCCAAAGTATGCGAGGCAGTTCGGGGACTGTCTCTTGCTGGAGAGCTACACGTCCGAGAGTAAAAAAAACTTGTTTTTTCTCTCTCCGTGCGGATGGAAGATTAGGAAAAAGTTGACAGTTTATCTGCAAGTTGAGTCACTATAAACAAATATCAATCATTTGATTAGTTAGTTCAAGGCCTTGTCTATTTTATCATATGTCGTTCGTTCCAAGATTTTTAAAGTAAACACAGAGTATGTTTGATTAAATGTGCGTTTGGTATTAGTACAGTACTGTCGGGTCAGTCGAAAATGTCTCCTTGGCTTGTGATTTTTCTTGGCGTTCTCGCTCTGGCTCATGCAGGTAAATAAAGTTTCTTATAAATTATCAGTATAAATAAACAGAAAATTTATTATTTCAACTATGCAGTATAGTCGAAATAAGTAATGAAGTTTTAGTCGCCGATTAAAATCATACTAGGCCGTAAATTCAAGAACATATATAGAAATATAGAAGCATTTTATATCGTACGAGCAAAAATTGTATTAACTGCTGTAAATCTTTTATTGAATTCTCTTAAATTTTGTAAAATTCATTAAAAAATTATTCAAATCATTACTTAAAAACTGTAAAAAATTATTTAAAAATCCATAAGAAATATTGTTTAAAACGATACCTCGACTAAAAAATAGTTAAGCGAAAAATTGGGTGAGTGGTCTTGAAATTTTTTTTGTGTATAATTTATTCAAAATTTTTTAAAGATAATTTCTTTAGTTTCAATTATTGAAAATTTTAAGCTCTTTAGTCAAAATTTCAGTACGTCTTTATCAGCTGATCATCATTTTTGAAAATAATTAAAAATAATTCCACAAGATAATTCATGTAATTAAAATTAATAAAAATTTTAGGTTTTAAAAGCCTTAATTTTTTCGACCACGTCATATGAAATAATCTATTTTTTTGGGAAAAACAATATTAAATTTCGAGTTAAATTTGACACTAATTTAAAAAAAAAAATCGTTGCACTTATGAAAAACAGATCGCGAGCTGTCGGGCGTTGGCCTCGGTTACTTCGGTGGCCGAGTTAGGGAGAACGAGTTTCCTCATCTGATATCGCTGCAGGAAGGATCAGGAGCGGCGATACGTCATCGCTGCGGGGGCAGTTTGATAAACAACGCCTGGGTTGTTACCGCGGCCCACTGTCTCGTTGACGCCGACTCTAATCTCATGGTCAAGGTCGGAAAGTTTTACTTCCAAAACTATGCCGGAAATCCCTACGAGCGGACCCACAACGTCGTCAAGAAGATATCCCATGAAAAATTTTTACCAGGGTAGGATATCAATGTGAACAGAATCAATTTTTTTCACTTCATTCAGAAGTTACTCGTAATATGTATTTAGAAATGTCACCTTGATTCCAAAATCTCGGAAATTTATTAAGTATATACTTGTTCCAATGTTTCAATAAACTGGAAATTGGGAAATTAATTATCAATAAACTGCTGCACTGTAAAGAAATTATTTAATGAGTGTAAGATATAAAATTTCAAACCAAGTTTTGAAGTATTTTAAGTTTAGTAATTATTTCTCGATTGATTCGAAAGTAACTTTTACGAACTGGAGTGACAGGAAAACGATAATCATACACATACGCGAACGGAAGCACTTACGAAAGCGGAAGTAATTTTTTTGTGATGGAAATTTCTGACCTAAAATATGATTTTCGGGAGGAATCATTTAAAAAAAAGAAAAAGTTTCCAATAATTTATAACTTGTTACACACGGTTTTTTAATTCAAAAATACGTCCACTTAAAAAATGAAAGTGAAAAGTGCCAACTCTGAGAAGCTGTCAATTAGTACTTTCGATTTTGAATTTCCAGGCTTCTTTTTAATGCACATTTCTTCTTTAATCGACAATTTTTTTTTACTGATTCTTTTTTCAATTTTGACTTTCTTATATTTATCGTGTTTCTTTTTTAAAAACCACTATACTTTCTGTACGTCGACCAAATAACAGTAATCTTGAGTTTTTTTTCTGCAATAATTATGAGAATTAAAAAAAAAAGAAACATTTTTGTGAACTTTAATTAACAAGCATGGGTTGGTATTTGCAGTTAAAATCGAAAAATTTTGTATTAATAAATAAAAATATTTGAATTATTTCAGACAGGCGTCTCCTCACGACATAGCGCTCCTGAAGTTAGAAAAGACCGTATCGTTCAACGACTACGTGCAACCGATAAGCCTGCCAACCAACACAACAATAGTTCCCGATCATACACTGGTCACAATAGCCGGATGGGGAACGTTGTTTTTCCGTGAAATCGGCCAAAAGTTCAAGTCGTACGAGACCCTTCAGAAGATGACCACGCACATCGTCGGCTATGGCACCTGCAAAGACGCCGTAGCGTACGTTACCGCTGATTCGTCTCCCGTTGACGAGACGAGCAACGTCTGCACCGGGCCTATGGAAGGTGGAGAGCATGCTTGCATCGTGAGTTAATTTTTAACCAAACGAATGATTAATCATCTAATTTTTTTAAATATTGATATTTGATAGCTTATGATGTATAATTCAGTAAACAATCTACTCTCTTTAAATTACTATACTAGAACCTTGATTATACAGCACTCAACGAAATGACTGATTGATAGAATGATAGAATCTTATTGAAATACGTAAATAGGTACTGAGAAAAGGTACTCATAACTTTTAAAATAAAATCGAAAACATTTATTCACTCAATCCTACATTTTAAACAGAGTTACGTTCTACAAAAATTTATAATTAAAAAATGTGTACATTCATAAATATTTTTTTATTAAAAATTTAATTAAACGAAAAATATTTTATCCGTGAAGGTTTTGATGCCAGTTACTCGATGATCTATTAAATTTAAAAATTTTTAATTGAAATCTATACGAATACAATTTTTTTAATTAAAAAAAAAAAAGTAAATGATTTTATTTATAGGGTGATCCTGGCGGACCGCTGATCAGATACTACACCGACGCTGGAAATAAGACGAAAAGCGAATTAGTCGGGGTTATTTCGTGGGGGGTTACGCCCTGTGGCAGCCCGGGCGCACCATCGATCATGACAAAAATTTCATCTTACGTCGATTGGATACAAGAAAAAATAGCCAACAACTGACGTCAATTTATCGAGCAGCTTTTTCATTTTTTACGTCGTCGATATGTTCATATATTTTTATACATACATGCGGACTATTGTTTTTGAACTTACTCGATGTTTCGAATGACATTCAGTAATTTGGATGAAAATTAAAATTATTTAACGTGTTTTATATTAAAATAAAAAAACAACGAGTTCATTAATTTTACATGACATTGTAAAAAAAAAAAAAAAATTTTAATAACTGTGTGAGTGTAGAATTACAAACCTATTGCAATACTCAATAAAAACTATTTTATTTTTACATACAAAACATACAGTATTTATTATTACCCTATAGTAAGCAATGGGAAATTATTAATATGTGCACTTTCATGAAAAAATTTTTTCTTACAAAAAATTTTAATAAAAAAGCATAAATATTAAAATTTATTAGAGCGTAGTGAAATCAATATTTTTAGAATTTATTATTGTTCGTCTAATATTCAACTTCAACTAAACCTGTTGGATTAAAAATCTGTAAATAAAATAAGGTTTTTTTTATAAATATTATAGGGTGGGCCCTCAAGTGTTGGCTGTGTTATGTGTAGACGACCCATTATTAGAATAATTATAACAGTAAAGTGAATATTATAATGTTCCATTCTAGTACAGCGTTGCACATAGCATGTGTGTTTTGCAAAGAAGATATAATCAGTTTTTTACTAGAAAGAGGTGCTGATATAAGTTTGAAAAATATACTTGATGAAACGGGGATATACCGACTCGGCACAAGAATTATAAGAACTACCGACTCTGTACAATTAATAGTTTAATTACATTACCGACTCGGCATATGGGTGTAACCAGTTTAAGTGGGCTGAACGCGTTCAGGTAGAAGAGATCAGTTACTTTTAACGAGTACAGGTACAAGGGATCAGTTACTTTTGTTGTGTGCTACGGTCGAGTCATGTCCAAAATGTATTCAATGTTCTTCTTATTAGTATGCAAAAGTTGGGGGTGTGCCGAGTCGGTAGTTGCCCGATGAAACATCTCTTTCAAAGATCCAGATGATCCCCGTTTTGATATTTAAGTTGTTTAACATTAGTATGTATAGAGCAATACATTCGATCGTAATCCAGTTTGTTAAAGAATTTCCAAAATTAACTTTCGTAAATATTCCAGTATCCAAAAATGATTTGAATCGTTTAGGAGAATAAAGTTTCTAAAAAATAAATAAATTTTTCAGATTAAAGAAAAAAAAAAAAAAAAAGTAAAATGTCAAATTTCAAAAATAATTTACTTCTGAAAAAAACTGAAACTTCAAACTTTGATCGTTTGGAAAATTGACAGAGCGAAGGACGAGGATTAAGTTATAAATTATATGGACGAAGTCCCTTAATGAGATATTTTCTCATAAGTACTTTACGAGCCTTTGGCCTAATGACCAAAACAGCTCATTGACCATCTCTGAAGTGTAATTGAAGAGAGCGAATCTCATGTAGAGCCGCCCGTGCAGACCCAAGCTGGACGTAGCCCCGGCAGCGCACGCACGCTACGAATCGACCACGGATGAAAGCTCAATGACCGACGAGGCGAGGCGAGCGACGTCAGATACGGTGCGATGCCCTTCAGCCGCTTTTTTTCTCGAGGTCGTTTGAAGTATACACTTTAGACCAGACACTGGTTTTGCAAAAACCGTAGACGTCTATGGTACAAGTTTGTGTACACTCGAATAAACATTACATTCAGTACTTAAGTATTTATTGTTGCAATACTTAATTAAAGAGCTTACTTTTAATTGAGTTTTAAATTTACAACAAGCTCGTATAATATAATGTATGTACAGTTAAAAAAAAATTTTTAATTTTTCTAAAAGTCTCTTTGCAAAATTCTCAAACTTATACACTTATGTATATTTATTTCCTACGTTTAGTTTTAACAAAATAATTATCATAATTATTAATACTGGTTTTTCTAGAAAGAATTTTTATAAATTATTGTAAGTTATTTAGTCTCTTTAGTAGGTCCCTCCGGTAATAGTACTCTACATACCTGAGGGTGTCTAGAGTTAGCAAGCCCTTAGAAAAGCTTTGCTTTCAGCACTAGGCAAGAATTGTACAAACTCCTGCCTTGAGACAAGGAGAAAAGTGCACTTTCTGCGCCATGTGTGGAACAAGTATTTTTATAGTTAACGTCTAAACCTTATATAGATCAATCAGGTAGTGTATAAGTCTATAACTTGCACATTTTTACTGTGAGTTGTAGCTTTGAACAGGAAAGAATACCCCCAGTTACTGTGATAACTTTCAACTATATGAGGACTCTAACCCAAGAATAAATTAAGCATTCTGATGTTTGTTTTTTCAATCATCCAATCAAGGACGCGAGACGTCCAAGAAATTTGAATTAACGTCTGCTCTATCTTTTAGTAGAACAAAATGAAAATTCAAGTGAAAATTTAGTAGCCGATACCATTTGAAACTAATGTTAGTCAAATGTAATATATAATTCTTCATGAAACAAATTGTTATCTGTAAAGTGGTTGCTCACACGAAATTTCAATTTTTTATTACTAAGCTTATGCCTTCTGACAATTTCAATACATAATATAATAACGCTGATAAGTATGTAAAAATTGTGTTACATAACTTTAATAAAAACAAAGACTTATCTCTGAGTAAAAAATTTGAATTATCACAGTTGACTAATTTTCATTTTTTAACAGCAAAAAGTTTACTGCATTTTACGAATCAATAATATAACTTTATACATAAACTTAAAGTTTAAAATGTATAATCCCTGACAATGTCATGATAAAAAATAAAAAAAGAAGACGTATTCATTTAAAAATTTTTAATTGGATTGATAAGATTTTCTGCAGAGCTATAAAACTGATAACTTTTTCAAAGTCGATCATTTTTTTAAATTATCTTATTATTTTCTAATGATTGTCCCTTTTTTTTATAACCAATCTTAATTTTTTTTTTATTTGTTATTTTATTTTATTTTTTTTTATTTTTTTTTTAGTTGGGTTTACACATTATAAATCTTTTTTATTTATTTCAGAAAATAACATATGTTTGTTAAGTAAACTTATTATCAAACAAAAAAAAAAATTTAATATGTATAGGTATAACTCTGTGAAAAATTAATTGATTAAAAAAAAAATTAATCTAAAAATTTATAATTTTTTTTTTTTATTTATTTACTTTTTAATTAAGAAGGTGTATACTAGGAATAATATCATGATGATTAATTACAAGAAGAATGCCCAACTTTGTACGTAAGCAGACGAAAATTATTTTTTTCGTTTAGTATTGATCGAAAGTGCCATGTAAATAAGTTTCGTCATATTATATGGAACAACATTGTAGGCTTCTCTTTTTGATCAATACATCACTGTCATTTTTTTTTTTTTCAATTGTTTATTTAAATTTTATTAATAAAAAAAAATTTTAGTTTATTTGTTTTCGCTAGTGAAAAATCGCTGCTGTAGCTCACTCCTTTGATATTTTTTAAAGTTTGTAAATGTTGAACCAAGAATTTTCAAAATAGTCCAGCCATGTTTGGGTTTTTTTACATTTCTTTCTTAACAACATTTATCTGAGGACTTGCTACACAACTTGCTACAGGAAAGCGACACATAAAATTTATTTACAAGGAATTCCAGTTAGAATATTTTTCCTATTGGAACCTTTTTAGTCAGTTTTGATTCGATTTTATGGGCAGTAGGTTCCATTAAAATGAGTTATGATTGTATATAATATTCAATACAAATTATTTTGATTAGTTATACAGTGGAACCTCGCGAATAGTCCCAAATGTCTACTTATAATTTCGCGAATTGTCAAAAACCAAAGGAGCCGACAGAAACAATTGGCGAGGCTCTCGGTCCCATCAAGTAGACAATTTGCAAGGTTCCACTGTATAGAAAAAGTGACATTTGATACTTAATTTATTAAATAAAAAAAAAATTAATTATAACTTTAATTATTTTTTAAACAATTCTACTTCATACCAAAAAATAGAGAAAATTTTTTTAATGCATTTTTTATCTTCGTACCGGAAATTATAATCTAATGAAAGAAAGTTCTAATCAAATCAGATTTTTAAAAATGAGAAAGCGAAAAAAAGAAAAAAAAGATGCTAGATAATAATTTGTAATCATCAACTCACGAACCTCGCTATAATTAACGATTGACAAATCCATACGGATAACAATCGGTCTCTTTACAACATTGACAATAGCGGGTTTTTTTTTTTTTTTCGTTACTTTTTTTGCATTACGAAACGCTTTGCACGTGGCCTCGAAAATCAATTTATCTCAATCACGTACACCTTTCTTAAAATGACGTCACTCGTAACTGATACAGCAGTACTTATGTATTTTACAACAATAAACAATAAGCAAGTAGACTGTAATATGCAACTTCAATAAAGTTGTTTTCCATCGAGTAATCACAATTGACCGTACACGTGAGCTGTTGATTTGACTGATGATCTGTGCCCTCAATTTTTTTTTTTTTTTTTTTTACAAGTCGTCACGTATATTGATTAATCAAGCATTTTACATTCGTCTAAAAATAACTTTTTGATTTATTTCTCGTGTCTGTTGTTGTCGTGGAACTCAATCGTCAGGTTAAACTTCAAACTAATTATTTTTTAGAAATTTTTGTTACGACGATTCAGTGGTAACGTGTATAACTAATGACTTAAATCACGTGTACAAACACAAGCCAATATAAAATTTCCGATGACGCACAAGATAGAAAGAAAAAAGAACATATATTTCGAATATTTTTTATTCGTATCAATTTTTTTTTTTTTTTTTTTTTGTTATTATACTTCACTTTCTTACTTTGTTTGACGAATAAAAAAGTTTTAATCTTAAGTGCATTTTTATTGAAATTCTCACAATTTTTTAAAAGACTTTGTTAAAAAAAAAAAAAAATTATTATTAAAGTCACTAGCTCATGAAGAGATATAAAAAATAAATAAAAAATAAAGTTTTTTTGTATATACTGCAGTGTACTTTCAATTTAATTGACAAAATTTATTTGACTCGTAAGACTGTAACAAAATACTTGTGTTCATGATTTTGAATTGTTTTCAAAACAGACAATTGGCAGCATTCTCGTTGTTTACGAACAAATGAGATTTATTATAAAAAGAAAACTACGTTCTTTGAAATTCCACAAAAGCCTAGCTTTTGAATTGATAAAAAGGAGACTAATCAGTGTCTGAAATTTCTAATGTGATTCATTCAGTCTTGATAAAACCAATTGAAAATTTTCAAAAGAAATCATGAATAACTTTTCTTTCTCTGCTGCTGCAGCGTAGATTGTTGAATATGACATTCGATACTTGGGCTCACTCGGAGCAAACTAGTTATATCTACTCTACTTACTGCACTGCAGCACATGCAAAACGCGAATAATGTGTTAAAAAGGCTTTAAATTTCATGCCAATACGTACCCTGCACCAAATCGCAAAGTTACGCAATAAACTCGTTTCGACTAATTTTAAATTTCAAACTGCGTAATTTCGCGGACCCGGCCAGTGGTATATTTTTAAAATTAAATTTATAACGATTACACGAGACCGACAGTATTTAATGTCTAACACTGTTTACGGTTAAAAACAGTGATAATAAAAAAAATAGGTGGAAAACACGTAGGTATTTGATGAGTAAACGCGGTTTTATCGAGAGAGATAAGTGATTTATTTCTAGAACAAAGAATACATTTTTTTTTTTTTTTGAAAAATGAGTCTTGCCCTTGTTGTAGGAATTATTGCCAGGGCCAATTTGGTAAAAACATGTTTTTCGATTAACTTGAAAATGTTGGATCAAAAATATGAAAATTTGATGCAGATAATATTCCAAAATAGAATAGGTATTTTTATCGGTTTTGATGTGGAGTTTGATCGAGCACTTATACGAGGGATACTTAAAAATTTATTTGAAAAATTTTTAGATCTACGAGATACACGCGATTACACGGTCGACCAATTTTTTATTTTTACAGATAAAATAACGTCGATCCAAAACAGCCCAAATGAAACTAAGATTTTTAATAAATTAAAATTCAACTTGAATAAATAAATTTTATTTAAATCAAGTAGATTAATTATGAATAAAAAAAAAAATTCTACTGAATTCAATATTACCAATTGACGAAATTTTTTTTTTTTTTTCATTTTTAAATAATCTTTTTCAAAGCTTTGAATTTTTCCTTGCGTTTTTAACGTCAACTATTTATTATTGCCTTGAGTCACACAGATTTTTTTGAAAGCCTATAACTGCTTGAAATTTTAAATAAGAGTAGATATACAGTTTTAAAAATTCCAAAAATATAAAATTTCCACTTGACTGATTCAAAATTTTTGTAGAGAATTTGAACAAACGGAGCAAAGAAGGTAAAGATAAAATCCAAGGTGATCTATTTAAGCCCTAATCGCGCTTCGGAGATTGGGCAGATGAGATTTTCTGAAAAATGTAAAAGTATTTGCGCTGCAGCTGCGGTGAAGCTTAAAACTCGATCATATCGAGTCCCTGCATATTTACGACTCTCCTTAAAACGTCATTAGCTAGAGTAATTTTCTAGCTTAGACTGCACCGAGTGATGTTTAACGTAAATCGTTTCTTTTGAAAATACGCCACAAGATAATTTTATCATTTAACACAATTTGTTTACTGAATGTATTAAATTTTCTCGAAAAATCGAAGTTTTTCAAAGTAATTGTTAAATCCTTCTTTCTTTTTTACGAGGAAAATTCATGTTCAAAATGATATAATAATATATTAAAATTATCGAGAGCAAACATTGCTCATGAATTACATAAAACGTGTTTGAACATTCTTTCACTAGATAAAAAATCGAAAGGAAATTTCCAATAAACTACGCTGTAAATTCAAAAAACCTCTCGCTTGCAGGATTAGGTATTGTACCGTTGGCTGAATTAAAATTTTTTTTAAGTGTGTCTTGTAGAGCGATACGTGAGCTTTAAATAATTTTATAACTCAATTAACTTAAAGTATCTAACTCGTTGATTGTAAAATTATAATCTTAAAAAATTTCTTTTCCAAGCAGTAAATTTGAAATTTATAGTTGAATTTATAGTTGAAATAATTACTTAAATACTTTTATTTATGTTTGTGAGAAGCATTCATAAGTGCAATAGAAAGTTCAAAAACTTATTTCTATATTTTAAATAAAATTAATTTTATTGTGTTCTATATTTTATACTGTAAATTTCATTAATCGTTTCTTTAAAATCTAGTTAAGATGTAAACATCTCTAGATATATATTTACTATGTTTTATTTCTAGAAATTTCTAAAATTTTTATTGATAAATGGTTTTTTGAATTTTATATATAATAATTTAAACAAATGACCAATGTCAATGATCGAATATAAAATATTTTAATTAAATTGAAATCAATTGCGAAATCTTTTCGAAGTAAGTCATAAATAATCGATAAAAAGATCCTCAAAACCAAATATTTACACACTGCAGAAATGACATTCACCCGGTTCTTTTTTATCAGATGAATAATTATTCATTTCCGGAAACGCAACGACTTCGATTCAACCGCGCTTGCAAAAGTCAAGTGCATGATTCAGACTTCAGAGTCGGCCTCCAAAAAAAACCCGTCATAGAATTTAATTGTCCGAATGAATTTTTTCGAAAAATCTACTGCGCAGTAAGAATACGCTTCATGTAACGTATCGTAAATAGAAATCAACAACTGATAACGAGCGAAGTGACTCGTGCGTGATGAACTTTAAACTCATTGTACACATTTTTTTCAGTAATTTAAACGGTATAATTTCGCGTCAGCAGCGTCTTCTTCATATCTTCATGACTCTTTTCGTCATTATGAAATCCCGGTTTTCTCCACCCACGCTGCCGAAATCAAAACAAAAAGTACTGGCCGGAAATTCCCGTTCCTTGACCTCATCTCGAAGAAAGTCCAAACGGCACACGCAGAAATAAAATACAAAACACGCAGCTTGAATACTTACATTCTCTTTCCTCTCCCATATCGACCTTGAGCCGGCATTTAATTTTCTCCCTGCAGGGCACGATCATTTAATAGATTATGATAGGCAGGTAGGCAGGCTTCGTCAGCTGATCCGTAAATTTGTAAATTGGCTCCTCTCTATGTAAAAAATAGTTTAAGTAAAATTACCTAGCTCATCGATGTAAATTAACCAGTAATTATAAATTTATATCGTTGAGTTATGTAGTTTTACTGAAATTCGGTAAAATTACACCGATCAATGATGTAAAAAATAGGAACGTGGACCAGCGAAGTAATTTTACGAAAGTTTGTAAATTTACATTTTGTGATTAATTGGGTTACCATTTGGAGTGAGGTAAATTTACTATACGATCAACGATGTAGATTTACCTCGATGAGCGATGTATTAATTTACTAAAACGGTTTTTACTGTGTACTTACTCCTCTCCACGGAATCGCGAAATCTCTTGTAGGTAGGTATGTATAGGCATTAGCAAGTAGAGGGGTGGCGGCGCCACTCTCTATAAAAAGCCTGGCTCGACCATCGAGCGCTCAGTTATACTACGACTTCCGGAGCGATAAAGCCTACGAAAAATATCGAAAGAGGACAAGTTTTCATCTGACTGGTGCGCTCATTGTATGGGTGAGTCCTCGAATTTTCTTTACCGTTTTTCGAACCTTTTTTTTCATGATAAGTACCCCCTAGTGCATTTTCTTCGGAGGATTTGTAAAAGTTTACGTAACGAGGTTAACGCGCGTCGTCGCAGCCTTAGCTGACTCGATGGCCGCTTTTGGCACAGCGCGTCATCGCATTGACACGTCACCCTATACCCACCCACTTCTCTTTGTCTGTACCGCCTACGCACTTTTCTGTTTTTTTAGTTTTACCCCATTAAGTTTCCATGGGGGAGAGTTTTTTTTCCTACTGCGTCACAGGCTAGGCGTGCCGATGGATGACGTCGCGCCATTTGAGGTAAACAAACGTTTTGACGCTCCGATTTCGGAGAGGAAAGGGTGATGGTGCGACGGATCTAGCTATCCCTTTAAACAACGCGATGTGTGATTAATAAAAAATAAAAGAATTAAGCCGAGGGGAAGAAGATCGGGTCGGGGGGGGGGGGGTAAGGTGGACTACTTGTTTCTATCGATTTTTTCTGTCGACCTTACGCCTAATACCACTTTCAAGGCCTCGCGCAGGTGTATCTACATAGGGGGTAAGGCACGTGCTTTGTTCGCTTGTTTTTGGATTTTAATAAAATTAGAACGATAAAAATAGAAGCTACTGGCCGGAAGTCAGCCGCGTAAACGAACCTCTCAGCTGAAAAATTCTAAAAGTAACAATCATGCACATGTATTATTATTTAAAAGTGATATTAATGTTGACGTTTATGTTGTTCACAGAGCGAGAGAAGAGTAAAAGAGTCGTCGAGAGCCCTGTGGAGCCAATAAGCAGCTGCAGGGACGAGCATGGCTACGTGCCAACGGTCGGCCGATGGGGCAGCGAGTGGCCAAGTTGACTCGAAGATCCAGGGAGTACTACCAAGGTTGGGCGTCAGGCGATACAGGCCCGCGGACCCTGGATTAAGGGTGCGCCGTTGCCGCTGCCCGTATGGGGCCACTTCGAGTCGCCGACCTTGACCGTTGACACAATCGAGCAGTATGAGGAACTAGCTACCAAGGTTGAATTACAGACCCAAAGGCTCATACACGAGCTACGCTATGACACCGTTGACAACTTCTTGAGGTCAGTTTTACCCTCTTTTTTTCAAATTTACGATTTTTTTCTCAAGTGATTAATGTGTATGTAGAATAAGTAATTGTAATTTTAAGCTTCCTAATGATGATGAAGATTCTCTTGTACTTTTATAAACAATTTTATTAAACCATATGCTACTCTGAAACTATACATACATATAGAGTGGTGGACCCCATTTGGGATCACTCTCTACAAACTGCCCAGGAGATGCAAGTAAATAGTTACACAAATCCATGACTGATCTCAAATAGGGTCCACCACCTTATGTCAGCATCATTGGGTACATGGATAGCTCTACCATACAGGAGCAAAACCGCACTATCTGCTATGGGTTTCCTATGTAGATAGTGCGGTTTTGCTCCTGTACGTCAGAGCTGATGTATGGTTTTTACTGTAAAATAATTACATCAGGGTTTTCATTTCAAGAGATCAGTGTACCATCTTTTTGTTTTTCTTTTATTTTCATATTCAAAGAAGGATGATGCTTCCCTCGATGAGGAAGGCTCAGCCTGGCAGTTTGGTTACAAACAACCTGCTTTAATCATCTAGTTATATTAATGTTCTGAACATTTGTGTCATCATCATTCATCACTGAGGGATACCGTGAAGATGCGAGAAGCTGAGATGTTCTATAGCTCTCGGTCAAGCACTCACGGATTCAAGCACTCAGTGATTCAACTCAATCAAAAGTACTTTGATAATTTTTTTTTTGTTTAAAATACATCAAACTCGCAAATTTAAAGTAGTTTTTATTACTCTGATTAAAATTAAGACTGTAAAATTAAACGTGACTTTTTTCATTTCAGATTCTACCGAGATTTCAAACTAAGCGGACAAAGCAATTTGGAAAACTTTTACCGTAAATATCAGCCCCGAATCGTCCATGAGCGTCATACATGCGTCGGTCTAGGTTTAGAGCTTCTACATCGGCTCAGCTTCAAGTTGGATGGAGAGTTTCCAGGTCTGGCCACTGGACTGTATCTGGTGTCATGCGAGGAGACCATCGGCAACATTGACAGCTACGTCGGTGGTCCACCGGCCGCGGACAGTGGCGAAAAAGAGCACGTTCTCGTTTGCTTGAAAGTCGAGATCAACAAGCGTCGGGGTGTCATGCTCCTTGATCCAGGATACCATGTGGTAATAATTTAAAATTTTTTAATAAGTTTTTACTTATTTTATTTTAAAATTAATGCGTAAAGCTTCGGATCAAGTTAAAATTTTGTGGAGGGGCTTTTCAAGTGTAGGTAATTCTGCGTAAAAGTAAACCACGTCGAAAACCAGGTTTTCATTAATATCTTTATTAAATTTAATTAAAATTTAATGCCAGTTAATTACTTATATGAAAAGAAAAGAAAAAAGTAAAAGACCGCTTTCGACCTCGTCCCAACGGTTACGCTACATTTGTATTTTTAGTTTCGTCCATTTTACTTTAAATTGAATTATTATTAATGAAGAATGAAGTCTAATATGTTAGGGTTGATATTTTTTCCAAATTTTTATCATGGTAGAATGGGGAGAGTTTTAAAAGAATCCATAGAAAAAAAAAAAAAAAAAGTACATTTCATGACACACCGGTCAAGGCCTAAAAATCTTTGAATAACTCCCATAAAATTTAAAATAATTTAAAAGCTCAATAATGAAAATTCATCTAAATGCCAAAGGCTAGCTATCTCAGACATGATTTTCAATATTATATTTCTTTTAGTACTTTAAGTTATCCTTAAAGGTCTCCAAATATTACAATAAAAAAATTTTTCAAATGCAAAAGTTTTATGCTAGTATATTTTATAATAATTTAATTGAATAAATTCAAGGCCCGAGTCATCACAGTCATGGAGGACAAGTTGTATCCTCACACTGGATGGTTCATCCAGTCAGACGACTCCGACGGCAAAAAAGAGTACCACTACGCCATGTGCCAGACAGACCCCGACTACGTCGAGTGGCACGAGAAAAGAACTCGTTCAAGTGCCTTAGAGCAGACTCACCAGGTCGCTCTTATCTACGTGGCAACGCCATACCTAACTGCCATCGACGTTACCGAGCGTCGTAACTTGGTCTACAATTACAGAAGTTTATTGGCCAGGAATACCAAGGGACACCTAGTCGCGGGTATTTACTTTACTGTTAAGCTCGATTCACCAATGTTCAATATTTTCCACCAAACTAACAAGGGCAAGGAGAGGATCAAGATACCATTCAGTAAATTTCGTGTTAACAAACACAAGGTAACATTTTAATTTCAATTTAACTCGATCGAAGCATAGTTTGTTTGAAAATTTTATTCTAAATATTTGTGGTTTTTCTTTTGTTACAGATCGACCTTGATAATCATGAAACAGAAATCGTGTCCAAATGTGCTGAGCAGATGAATTTGTCGCAGGATGATTTGAAGGGCGTGCTCTCCGAATTGGCGATGGTACTGTGTGACGCGTCGTTCATCAAACAAATAATTGCCATCAATGCTAAAATCAACTCCATAGCAGAAGATAATTAACAAACAATTAAACACCCTACCGGGTGTAAAGAGAACAACAGAAACTATTTAAATTTATCTGCTAGTTTTCCTCTTACTTTTAATTTTTCTTGTTTATTACGTTTCTTACTATTTTTTTATTGTTATTCAATTTTTATCACTGGTGCAAGGGAACATGTAGTAAATAACATAATGATTTATGTCAAACGAGGCATTATTATTTTGCTTTATACTTTTATTTATTATTTCTTTATGGGGATAATGTAGCTTTTTTATTAATCTAAAAATTTTAAGTAGACTCTAAAAGTAATAAAGGTGTTTAGAGACTTGCACTGTGCACTTAAGACATTTTACATTTGACTTTAATTATGTATATTAGTATACAGAAATTAGTACTTTTGTTTTTATTTTTTATGATTTTTAGTTTTAAAAAGTCACAATTGTGAGAAATTTATTTGATTAAAATAAAAAACTAATAAGAAAAACATTGCCTTTTCATTTTATCCTTTATCCTGGTTGACAAGCACAAATGAAACATACAAAATTTTAAGTTTTTATCATATTTTTTATTACACTTTTATAAATTACATGAAAGATTATATTTTGGACATTTATATGTCTACATTTGCTTCTCACAGCAATTTTAATTAATAAGTATAGAAATTAAAAAATAAATATTGAAACATTTTTGAAATTTTTAAGATGTATACATACAAAACTTTTAAGTTTTATATAATATAATTTATCTTTTTTTCAATTAATGAAGAAGTTGATTGAAAATAGATAAATCACTAAAAATTATAACTCTATATTATAACCGTAATTACATTTTTTTAATGACCAATACAGTGTTGTAATTTAAACTAAAAAAATTATTAAATCAGTTTTAATGACGTATACAAAAAATAATTTGAAACTATGTGTTTGAGTCCTTCTCATATCCTTCAACTTGAAATTTAATACACATTTCACGTTTCAATTGGAAATACTGCCTTCAACTAAAATAATGTAAAAACTACTATGGACAAGTCGCTTACAAGAAAATGTGCAAACTTTTTTTTTAAAATATCACTAAAAATCTTCTCATAGTACATCAGAGCACTTAGGAGTATTATTCAGTGTTTGAATGAGTAAATTCCTATACACCAGCGTTTTGTGAAGTATTCAAGTGATAAAGATAAAGCCATAAATATTACAGTGTTTATTAAAGTTGAAAAAAGAACGTTAGAGTGAGGAACAAAAACTTGTTTGTAAATATCACTCCGCAGTTGTTATTTTGATTTAGGAGTTTAAACCGCGTCATTAATATTATTCTCGACATTATTATAGAGCACTTTTAAACTAATCCATTCCATTATAAAATTTAAAAGAAAAAAGTAATCAACGAATGAAGCACTGGTATAAAAAAAGTCAATAAGAAAGGAAGCATCCTTCTCCTTTAAGAAAAATAATTGTTTATATCGGGTACACGCCGCGATATTCTACTTATAACGATAGGTAAACCAAAGGTACGAAGAATTATAGTTTAATGAGATATACAGCTAGATGGAGGGGGGGGGGGGATTGGCCACGTCTAGTTTGGAGATTTGCGGTCCGCTTGCGTTTTCTCCACCTCTGCTGTAGGCGTTTTAGTCAGAGTCGGGGAAGACCTCGAGGCGCCGGAGGAATGACGCTTGGGGGTGATGATCTCCTCGATTTCCGGACTGTGCTCCCGCTTCCTGTTTTTCCCTGGACTGGACTCGGACTTGCTTGTGTTGCAGGTGTTGTCGGTGGTAACAGCTGTGGAACTCTGACTCGTGCTCTCAGTGGATCTTAAAATACACACACATTTTTCATTTTATTTACTGTGGTTAATTTAGGGTATCAGTTTTGATGATAGAGTTCGATTGGATCGAGTGTTTGGACATTTCGTTTAGAAGAAATGAATCTTAGAAATTGAAGTATTTCGAATCAAAACAAGATAAAATATATTTTTGTACGTTTTTACTTTTTTGGATAGAATTACGGTTCTTTATAAACAAAAAAACTGATCGCGGATTTTTATAAAGTTTTAGATGTAGTTTTCTTGAAAAAAAATATATTTCTCTCTAAAAACGAGCTTTTTCTGTTATTAAATTTAAATTAGATATGTAAATTACAGTTTTTAATTTGAAAGTTTTTTACGATTTAAAAAAAAAGTTATCTAAGTAAACTTCGCTACTTTTGATTCTAAATAGTTTCAATTATATAATGAAATTTAAGTAAAAGTTTAATTCTCACGTTACAACGAGAATATTTATTTCCAAACCCTCAACTACCAGGGAATATATTTACCAAAGTTAAAATATGTTAGTTGAAAAAATTGCTAAATACGATAAAAAATTATTTATTTACGAACATGAATGACGATTATGAGTTCGATTATGAATTGAAAAAATAATAGTAATGAGTACTCAATAAACTCAACAATTTCATTAATAATTGAAAAATTCTCATCAGTCACGTTAAGTTTGCTGGTTAAAAAGCATGCATGATGATAAATATTCATGATTAACAGGTTCAAAGTGAAAAAATTATTCCATAATAAAGGACTTTGATAAATGTAAATTTAAAACTGAATAATTTTTCAACACATGGTATATTTTATGAAAACTATAATTTAATTAGGAAACGACAGTAAACATTTTTCAATGTTAACTTTATATAAGTATCATATATAGCCAAGTCCTTAAAATAATTGAAAAAAATTATAACAAAACATTCTCAAACTTAAAATATAAGTATTAGAGTTAGGTTAGTTTTTGTCATATATTTATTGATTATTAGATTATCAATTCATTTTATTATAAAAATAGGATTGTTAGAAATAAATTCACCCTCAACCTGTTAAAAATTCATGACTGCTGTGAAGCTGGCATGGCACATATTGTAAAACAGGAAAATAAATAGCTGGAGATTTTTTATCGAATTTTTTTTTTTTTTTTTTTTTTTTTTGTTGAAACGAGAAATTGGTGAAAAATTTAAATGCAAGTACTTACGATGCGCAAGCGTCACCGCGTACTATGCTTTTTACAACAAATTATTTGTGGCTGTACCTGCAATAAACAAGACAAGATATTCCATACCAGTTTGTTTTTAATACACTTAGGTAGGTTTGTATCCTTGTGGTTTTGTATTAAAAAAAATAATAATAATATTAACATGAAAGTAGTTCAAGCAACCAGTTGCATAACCGTAATTCAAACTACTCATGAATTTGATATAATTTCAACACTTGAAGTTTATTTATGTTTTAATTTTTTCCTGTTTGACTGTTTTATTTATTTTTTTTATGAGTGTTAAAGCGAAAGCAATGTTTTAAAAACACTTCAATTTTTAGCAAGTGTTAATTACGTAAAAGTGTTAGTTGTTAAAGTAAAAATTTCTCAAACAATCTTTAAGATTAGACGAAAAAGTTTCGGTGGATTTAAGAAAAATCAATGATTGTTTTCAAAAACCGGATATTGACTCCTTAGAAGAAAAAAGCAACGGCAGTCTATTTATTTTCAAGGTCCTACCCGAACAGAAAGTTTAGCCGGGCGCTAGCAGGGGCCTCGCCAGTTGCCCCGATATTCTAGGTTGGCCCCGGCAGGGCTGAACGATAAATGTAATGCGGCGCTAGCGGGGGCCCGGCAGGGCAGATTGATTTTGCCAAGAAAAGGAAATTTAGGGATGCTAGGTTAGGTTCGGAAAAGTAATTTTTTTTACTTTCATATTAGTTATTTTTGATTTATAATAATTAAAAAATTGACAATAGGAAAAAAAAAAAAAAAAACAAATAAGTATTCATATTTATTAAAATTTTTATAAATATATATTACACGGAGAAAAATAAATAGGAGTTTCTATTATTTTTTACAGTACTCTTCACCGTCAGTCACCTTCTTAATAAAGTTTATGTAGGACTCACCCATACTTTTCTCATAGGTACTTAGAAATAACTCCTGGTGTACCCACTCGACTTCTCTTAGAACTTTTCTCGTAGCTAGTGCTTGGAACCAAGAATACCGGGTGCTTCAGGTCGACTTCTGGTGCACCCGGTCAACTTCTCCTGAAACTTTTCCTCGTGATTTAGAATAAGGTATGGGGTGCCCTGGGTCGAACCCAAGATATGTCCCAGGAAAAGCCAACCGGGTACCCCGGGTCGACACTCCTGGTGCACCTGGTCAGCTTTTCCTAGGATATTTCCTTGTTTCGACCCAGAATAACAGGTACCTTATTCTAGGTTCCGATTACCGATTACGAGAAAAAATTCCAGGAGAAGTCGATTTGGTGCACCAGGAGTCGACCTGAAGCACCCGGTATTCTTGGTTACAAGCGCTAGCTACGACAAAAAGTTCTAAGAGAAGTCGAGTCGGTGCACCAGGAGTTATTTCTAAGTACCTATGAGAAAAGTATGGGTGAGTCCTACATAAACTTAAGAAGGTAACTGCCGGCGAAGAGTACTGTAAAAAATAGGAGAAACTCGTATTTATTTTTCTCCGCGTATATATTTATAAAAATTTTAATAAATATGAATACTTATTTGTTTTTTTTTTTTTTTTTTTTTTTTTTCCTATTTTCAATTTTTTAATTATTATAAATCAAAAATTACCAATATGAAAGTAAAAAAAATTACTTTTCCGAACCTAACCTAGCATCCCTAAATTTCCTTTTCTTGGCAAAATAAATCCGCCCTGCCGGGCCCCCGCTAGCGCCGCATTACATTTTAAGCTGAGCCCTGCGAGGCCCCCGTCGGGCGTGACGTTTTTGTCTAGCAAGGGCCCTCAAGTCAATCGGGGCTCCGGTGGGGCGGCGCTTGTTCGGGTAGTCATTTATATACTGCTCTTTGATTTAATCGTTTATCACTTTAATCTCAATGAGTTACATAAAAAAAATTTATAGTTGATATACATTGGACGTTCATACAAAGTCGATTACTTTGAGTCAAAAAATTATGTTCAATACAGTACTCTTATGTTCTTATTTTTATAAAAATAAATTTAATTTATGTGACATGAAGAAGAAATAAAAAGTAAAATGTGTAAGTTTTTAGACAAGTTTGAAGGTCAATGCGGCAAGCGTTATTTTTATTTGCGCAAAAAACGATTAAAGTTACTTGAATAAGTAGTTTTTCTAAGTAACATTTTCAAAACTTTTTCTTGAGTATCGAAAATATAACGAAATAAGCGATCGAGTTAAAAATTAAAATTTTTAATTTTCAAAAATTTTAACCACTTGTAAAATTGAAATGTTTTAAATAAATTTGGTGTACAATTTTTTTGCTTTTCTGGTTGTACTAGTTTAAGTTATTACAAAAGTTATCACTAATATGGTAGAAAATATTTTTTAAATCAATTTAAAATTTTTTAATATGTACGAGCGTTAAAAGTGGTAATTATTATTTTTTTTTGTCATTTTTAATAGATGAAGAAAAGATTTAAATTTTACAGTTAAAAACATTTTCTAGAATTTGAAGAATCCCATTATTTTGATGCCCGTTACAGATTATGTAAATACGAATCACTAGTAACGCTCGGGCACATTGAAGCGAAATACGTTATTTTATTTAAAATATATCAATTATCTATATAAAAGATATTTTTCAATAATTCTACTTTCTTAAAAATTTTTAAAAGCTTTCACGGGAATCGCAAACATTTTGCCTGTTTAGGCAAGCGAATCTTTTTTTCTTGTCCCGGAGAAGTAAACAAAAAATTTTTTCGTAAAAAAACAAAGTTTTAACTGTGTGCTTTGTTCAATTGTAATTATAATTACATTAATAACGGTACAAGAAAATATTTATACTATAAAAAGGCAAAAAAACAGTTAAATTTTGTGATTAATAAACACTATACGGTAAATAGTGAAGTTTGCTCTACCATTTAAGATTTAGAAGATTATAAATTGAAATAAGATCTGTTTTTACATTTGATAAAAAAAAGTTCATTGAATTAAAACTATTAAGCATTACCGAAGTTTTCATGCAGTTTAAATCAGTAAAGCACCTAAAGACCATACGAGACTTACCGCGAAGCCGAGGGATTATTGGATTTGGAAGAGTGTGTTGACCTTGGTCCACGTTTAGGAGAAGCTACTTTTCTTGAGAGATCTCTAGATTGCTGACTACTACATATTTACCAATTTGCACATACAGTGAAATAAAAAAGAAAGTAAAAAATAAAAAACAAGTAAAAATAAAATGCATTAACAATAAACAAACTAAGTTCAATAAATTCAAGAATATAACTACTTTGAATAAACTACTGCTAGCAACAAATTTCAAAGTTTTAGAACATTCTACTGTAATTGTAAATTCTTGCTCAATTAAAAAAGAAAAAAATAAATAAAAATATTTATTTTAGCTTCAGGAAAATTTTATAATTTTTTTCCAATAGAAAATAGTTAATAAAAACAAAAATTTTGTATTTCTAATTTTTTGAGTCTTTCTTTCCAAGACTTCTTCTTAATTTCTTTCTCCTGATGAAATGTATTCGTAAAAAAAAAAAAAAAAAAAAAAGCGAAATTTATAATTTAAGGGGACCATCAAGTGAAATTTGAAACCTTGTTTAAAATAATCGTGCTTGTCTTAAAATTTGGAAATCTATTTACAAAGTAGAGTCATTTCGTTTAGTATTATCAAAAGTTAGAAAAAATATTTTTTTAAGCTATGACAGCTAAAAATTCTAAAAAATGTCAAAATTTAAAAAACTTTTAACTTTTACAATTTGTAATTTTTTTTAGTAAAAATTTTATTACAGTTTTTAGACGTCATTTTAAACAACTTCTCGAATTGATTTGGGCAATATCACAAAAAAATAAAATTCTAACCATCAAATTCCTCACTATTTCGTACAGCTTTAACTACTTTAAATCGTTTAAACTTAGCCAAAGGGCCAAAAATAAAAATTTTAAAAGCTTAAAAAAAAAATAAAAAATTTTTTTTGACCACATTATAAAAAACTCTTTTGTGTTTGAAATATTTTCCCAAATTATTGTTCCCGTACAAATATTTTATCCACTCGCTGAAATTTCACTTGGGGGTCCCTTTAACTTAGTTTCTATGCAGTTTACTAGTAGAGTAACCATAAGTTTGCCATTTATAAAATAGAATCACATGCACTACTTATTTTATCTATTTAATCCATACTAAGAACATTACAAAAAATAAAGTTTAGAATTTAAGTTCACGTTAGAAAGTTTTATTACCTGCCAGTTGCAGTACTTGGTAAAGCCAATTGCCTGCGATCTTGTCCTTGATAAGATCTGTATTCAGGAACTCCAATAGCAGCCATTCCTCTAGATGCCTTGGTCTGCCACTCATGGTTAAATGTATCAGCTTCCTCTGAAAAAATAGCGAGACATGATTTATTTTTATTTGATTATACTTTTCTGATTTTCTGATCAGTTATAAAAATGATTTTAATTAACAGTAAAAATAAAGGTAGGAAAAAACAGCCAATGATTTTAATACTTGATTGAAAAAAATCTACATAAATATACCTTCTTCAAGGTTAATAAACTCTTGGTGTTCTTCTTGATCTCCACTATGCATGTTATGTTCTCGTTCAATGATGTGTGCCCTTTCTCCAATGTGGTGCCCAACAGCCATTTTACGAGTTCCACTGCGTGAGTCGCTTACTGTCTTTTTGGTTTCTTTTATTCCACCTGGTCCACTTCTACTTGACATTGATTCTTGGTACACTTGAGGACGACCATCAGGGCCACTAGTCATGGTCATGATAGAACTGCTGGTAAAGGAATGATGATTTGGATTTTGGCTCATGTTTTCCTAAAAAAAATAACAAATAATCTTGTTTATAAAAACTGAATTTAAATAAAAAATCATTTGAAAAAACTTTATTTTTATTATAGTGTAATCAAGTTGCTATGACAAAGTTAAAGCTTCATATATTATTGATTGATAATTGATACAAGAGTTTTGTAAATAGATTTTTCTTCAAATATAGTAATTTACTGTATACTGTTGATAAACTTAAAAAATTTTAAAAACTTACCATGTTAGCAAACATGTTTCCAAAGGATGGCATTGGTGGAAATCCAAATGGCATCATTTGCATTCCACCCATTGGCATCATTCTATTATCTTGGCCATGTCCAATCATAGGAGGTCCCATCATTCCCATACCAGCAAACATTGAGTTCACCATGCTGTTCATTTGGTGCATTGATTGCATATGGGACCTAGAATTATTGGAGGACTGAGTACGCTTCAAATTTTTTTTTGGTTTCATTACATCATAAGTAGATTGATAAGACTAAAAATTTATCTGTTGTTTATTATTTTAAATTATTATTTAATGTGATTTCCATAGAGACTATTATGTGACACTATTCACGCGTGTTGTTTCTATAAATACAATCAATTATATTTACTAATAACCTCAACTTTTGAACATACGCCTTAAATAATTCGTGATCGTAATAATTTTTTTTTTTTAACCACGATTCAATCTTTGTCAGTTGTAAAACGTAGAAAAAATATTTTGTATTTGATACTGTACTGCTAAGACTTTAAAATGCACCACTTTCAAGATTTTATGCAAAATTCACTGAATGAACTCACCCAAAAAAAGGATCATCTTCGAAGTCACCCATGATTGATCCAAATAAGGACATTACTTGAAACCCGAAATTAAAACTTCAAACGTCTTGTCGATTAGAGAAAATAATTTATCTTTTCCGTTCTTTATACTTCACAAGGTCGTTTACGGAGAGTCAAATTTCTCACAGATTTTTTTCCAGCAAGTTCTGGCAATTTCTCTTTTTAACCGAACCCTTGAAACGTGATTTTTTTTCAAATTGACTCTAATGAATCACAAAATCCACCTGACAAGAGTTTATACACTGTTTTTTATCAAATGTCACTCGTTGGATACAAACTGTAAACTACTGAGATTGTTTTTGTTCTTAGTAAAAATGCTTTCGATCCGCGAGATTCCAAACATATAATACCTACTCAATGCTGGGCTCTAACTTTTATCCATAGCGCCTGCGTGAGTTGTAGCCCTCTGACGTACCGATGTCATCAACACACTCAACACTTTTGGGGGCAAATTTAAATACTTATATAATGCGAAAAAATAGAAATTTAATGAAAATTTCTAACAGCACTTTAAATTATCCACTAAAAATTAATCTAAGTTTTTAAATAACAACGTTCACGTTGTTTTTGTCAATATTAGTTATTTTTTTTGTGAATCAAACTATTACAAAATGCTTCATCAAAATGTTTGCAACATTTATATATTTTAAAATCTTAATTATCAATTAAGGGAATTCTAGTAAATTTTTTATCGCTGTAGTCTAAATAAATGCGAATATTTATGGAAGATTTTCCTAATTTTCAACCCTGTCAAATGATTTTAAACCAATAAGTTGGACATTCATTATATTATCTCCTTAATATTTTACAGAGAATTTCAATAACTTTTTTTAAACATAAATAAGGTGCGGTGATTATATATATAGGTAAGTCGATAGTCGCGATATGACTCTGTGAAAAGTCTAATGCGAATACCTAGCTATCCGCCCATCATGATGCTCAGCTGTTTCGAAGGCCCCTCCTCTCGTGAGCCTCCTGCTGCAGTAGGTACTTTCGACTACGCAGACGCAAGGCCCCCAGCAAGCAGCAAGTAAGCTTTTGCGCTAAGCTTTTGTACCTACCCAACAGCACTTCATGGTTCATCAGTTCAGTCTTTCTCAGTCGTTCTAGGTTGCTGCTGCGGGTTGCAGGGATCGACGTCAGTGCAACGTTCAAAAAGTGTCTGATTTTGTTTGGTTTTTGTTTTTCATTTTACATATATTCTCTCGGTGCTAGCCCAGATGTTACGGTCGTGGAATAAACCCTAGTTTTAGGAAAATCTGCTGTACACAACGTACACTCACACAGAGAACGGCGTCGACGAGAAGAACTCGAACTCCGAAGGAGAGAAAGAGAGAGCGAGAGAGATAGCTAGATAGAGAAAAAGTTTTTGTGTGTGTCCGTCAGTCAGCCTGCAGCTCCGAACCTTAGAAAAACTGTTTTGCTTCAGGAAGTGAGCGGACATGAGCGAGTTCAACCCGGAGGAGGTGAGTTTAAAACATAGTTTATAAAACTAACCAAAGAAGTGACTCGTTAAATTTGTGCTACTTTATTCATGCCTTTGAATTTTTTTTTTTTTTTTTTCTGTCTTGCACTGACTCTTTAATCCACGCATTGTCTTTTACCCTTCGATTTCGCTATTCTTGATATTCAGTTAGCTTCTCCTGTTTAACGATGCTGTAGCTACGAAAACGACACGTTGATGTTTTCCACGGAAATCAGAGACATCCGAGCGTTTTCCTTTGTGTGAGGTTTTCCAAGTTTGGAGAATGGATGTGATGCTTGCTCCCACAGATCCCTTTAAATTTTCTTTGTTTTGAAACGGGAGTTATGACTTTCAAGTTTGCTTGGTTTTTTCATAAAGCTCTGTTTTTTGTAATTTTTTTTGTCGAAACTCTCAATTTTTTTACGATTAATTCTAAGAATAAAAATAAATTTTTGGCTGATAAAACTAAATCTTAAGTTAAGAACAATAAATACATGATGCTGCACTTGCTTTGTGCCTTCTTCATACTTTGTGCATTAAAAATAGAATATTCTTTTATAAAATTTTCTCTTATTTTTGTTTCTTGATTTGGAATATTTTTCAAGGTTTCTGTTGAAAGATTGGCAAGTTCTTTGCTCTTTGTTATGATATTTGATACTTGAAGAAACTATGGACATTAAATACTTAAATTTTTTTTATTAACTGAAACAATTATTGATGTATATAAGTAGTTAATCAATAATTGTATTCAGACTATAAATTACAAAGAGACATTTTTTGATTTATATATTTAAATGTATGAGAGATAAAATCTTGGCTAGATACTAGTGGCCCATTTTATAACAGGTGTCACTCTTAAGTTTGTGTGCCAATCTTCTACAGCTTGTCATTTAAAAACCTTCCCTTCATTATTTGCCTATTTCAAATCATCAATTTTAAAGATCAATTACTGAAACTTAAGTTGATGAATAAAATAAATTCACAGATAAGGCGTAGGCGTCTAGCCCGTTTGGCAAATCTAGAAACAACTCCAACAAAGGTCCCGCCAAATAATACTGGTCCTTCAGAAAATGAAGTTAAATTGCAAAATCCAACTCCAGGACCTTCCAATGACTCTGCAATTACACCACAGGCAGCAGTGCCAACTGAACCAACAACAAATCCATCACCACCACCGCAGCCAATGGAGGTGGAAGATAATAGTGAAAAACAATTCATTTCCTCTGGGGTTGATGTTGATTCTGGCATTGAAAATATGGAGGTTGAGGACTCTGATCGCAAAGAACATGTACCTAGATCTAGGGTAAGTATCATATTAAACATGATTGTCCTTACTTAAAATATTTGTTACATTGATTACACTAAAAAAAGATAGATTATCCACTTATATTCAGTGTTCATAACTTTTGTTGCTTTTAAGAAGTTGAAAATAATTAGATTTAAACTGTGTTCAATCAGCTAAAAAACATGACTACATTGTAGTTCTAATATCAAAAGTATTTATTTCACATAGTAATTTATGAAAAATTAAATTTTCTTTCTAAAAAATATTAGATTTAAAATAGTTAAATGAAATTTCAGACAACAAGTTCGAGTACAGCTGATGTGACGCAAGAGCAAGTAAACTCCGTCATATCAAGAGTACTCTCGGTGTCTTGGAAAGAGTCGACGGAAGGTACGATATATCTTCCCGAAACTGCCAACATAATGGCTACGCACAACAGCAACGACATTTCCGACTTGATCAGTCAAGCTATCATGGAAGTGCTTTTCAAATTCGTCGCTGGTGAGGATCCTCTGAAAGACATAGCCGTCGACGCATCCCTCGACTGTCAAGATAGTCCCAATAGTCAGACGAGCCCAATGCTAAGTCCAACTTTGGTTTACTCTTCCACTTCTTCAACGCCAGTTGCTTCGACTAGCAACGAAGATCAGTCACCCCGAACTAAAAGTCTCATTTATTTATTTGATTCTTATTCACGCGTTGCTGTCGAAGAACGGAATCACCCTAAGGTACTATCATCTTGATTCAAAAATTTTTAGTCATAAAATAGTAAATCAACTGAGCTTGTAAAGCAAGAGCTGATAAAAAAAATTATTAATTTTTAAGAAAATAATATTCAAATATACATTTATTGGATATAAGACATTCGAACATGCTTCATCATTAGAAAGAGGCATAACACTTGTATTTTTTGTTTCAGCGTTCAAGTGTACCGCCCGTATCAGACGTTTTGTCGATTCTCCGCGCCCAGTGCGTGCAACACGCTAGCCTAGTACTCCGGGGCCACATTCCGACCGCCACTCCGGTCACTCAGTCCCCAACCAGTCGTTCGCCCTTGCTTCCCTTCGTGCTTCAGCAAAACCTTCCCCGTGGCTTTCTGCACGAGCTGGTTGCTCGGACCTATCAGAACAACGAGGTTTTCGAAAGCATTTTCACGCCACTGCTCCAAAGCTTGTACCTATCGATGCAGCGCGGTAGTCTAGTTGGAAACACTCACCGTCGGCCAATCGAGGCCCTCGAAGAGCTCGTCGAGATAGGTCTGGGACCCAACGGTAAAGTCAAGCCCATATGCTATCTGATACCTAAGCAAGTGCAATTCCTGCCCGAAGCTGTTACCCCAGCAATTGGGAGAGAACTGGCCAGGACGAGTTTTCTTGGTCCGTTCATGTCGGTTTCAATATTTGCCGAAGATCAACCTAAAGTAAGAGTTCGAATTTAATGACCATTCATTCAAGTCGACTAGTAAATTTTGTTAATTATTACTGTTTATTTTAGGTGGCGGAAAAATTCTTCAGTGGCAACACGGCCAACGATAAAATGATGATTATAACGTTACAAAAGGAGCTTGAGAGCATTCGCGGAACGTTGCACAAGATTTTCCATGACATTCTGTCAAATACAGCTTGTCGCGACTCGACTCTCGACTACCTGGGGGCGCTTCTTCGTCACAATGAAAAGCGTACTCAGATCCAAACTGAGGAGTTCACTTTGGCTGGTGATGGATTCGCCCTCAATCTGCTCTCGGTACTGCAGTTGCTTTCCGTCAAAATAAAACTTAACGGTGTCGATCCGTACTATCCTTTCCATCCGACGGGTCTGATCGATATTAAAAATGAAACGAGGTTGAAACTCACGTCACAAGAGGTACGAAAGATTATTATTTTTATTATTTTTACTTTAGGAGTATTTCTGACTTTCTATAATTTTCACAGGCCTCTGACTGGTTAGAAAGTCATGAAAAAAGTGGCCACACGTGGTCCAAAGCCAAATTTTCAACGCAGTGCTGGTTTTTAACGCTTCACTGCCACCACATAACTTTAATACCAGCGATTCAAAAGTACCAGAAAAAATTTCGAGCTTTGCGCGATTTACAAAAAATGCTCGATGAACTACAAGCAGCCGAGGCCCAGTGGAAGGATACCGTGCACGCCGCGCAAAACAAAGAAATGATCAAGAGGTGGAAACATCAATTGAAGAGGCTGAGTAAATCCAAGGCTTGTGCTGAAGCTGGAATAATGGATCGTCAGATTCTAAGAAGGTCATTACTTTTTTACACGTCCGTAGCAGAGGTTTTATTGAAGCAGCTGACAGGTGTCGAAAACGTACACGAGCTAGCGTACGACAATAATCTAGCAAACGTGCTAAACTGTCGATCCGAGACACCCAAAATATTCACTGCCCTGCCCGAGTGGTACATCGAAGATATTGCCGAGTTCTTGCTCTTTACATTACAGTGAGTAAAGCTTCCATTTAGTTGCATATTATTAACTTTATTTGCACTATATTAAATTCTAAATATTTTTTTTTCTAGATTTTGTCCAGGCACCATTGTGAAAGACATTGATAGTGTTTTAATCACTTGGTTGTTGGTCGTGATATGCGCTCAAGACTGCATCCGAAACCCGTACCTCGTAGCCAAATTAATAGAAGTTTTATTTGTTATAAATTCAAATTTCCAGGTACTGAAAAATTTTAGTCAATGACTTTTTATTTTATTTTTTGTTTTGTTTTATTATTATTATTATTATTATAATTATTATTTTTATGAGAAAAAATATTTATATTTTGATTTTTTTTAATCTAGGGTCGAACTGAAGACTTACACAAATTAATAATGTCACATCCATTTTCAAATTTGATGCTCGCTTCCAATCTCATGAAATTTTACACCGATGTAGAAACGACTGGCTCATCATCAGAGTTCTACGACAAGTTCTTTATTCGGTACCACATTTCTTTGATTCTTAAGTCTATGTGGGAAAGCCCGGTTCACAAGGCATCGATCGTGCGCGAAAGTTCGAACGGCAAGCAGTTTGTCAAGTTTATAAACATGCTTATGAACGACACGACTTTCCTTCTGGACGAGTCACTGGAGAGTCTCAAACGCATTCACGAGGTGCAAGAAATCATGTCTGATCAGACTGCGTGGGCTGCACTGTCCAGAGAACAACAGCAGTCGAGGACTCGACAACTTGCGACCGACGAGCGACAAGCGAGATCTTACCTTACTCTGGCCAAGGAGACTGTTGCAATGTTCCAGTACCTCACAATTGAGATAACCGAGCCATTTTTACGGCCTGAGCTGGCTGGACGACTAAGTGCTATGTTGAACTTTAATTTGAAACAGCTTTGCGGGTCCAAGTGCAAAAATCTTAAAGTTCAAAACCCCCAAAAGTATGGATGGGAACCAAGGGAGCTATTGGGACACATCATTGATATTTATTTACATTTGGATTGTGATAAATTCGCTGCTGCATTGGCTAGTGACGAGGTAAACTCCATAAATTTTTTCGATTTTTCAAATTTACTAAGACTATAAAAACAACTGTAAATAATAATTATCATTAATATTTTCAGAGATCATTTTCGAAAAGTCTCTTCAAGGAGGCAGCCGGGAAACTAGACAAATCTGCTATCAAATCTACCACAGAAATCGAGCGATTCATTGCGTTAGCTGAGCGCGCTGAGCACATAGCAAACGTTAACAGAGCTCGTGAGGAAGATTACAACGATGCTCCCGACGAATTCAAAGATCCTCTTATGGGAACCCTCATGGAAGATCCGGTTAAGCTGCCCTCGGGGATTGTCATGGACAAGGATGTAATCATGCGACATCTTCTGAACAGTGCGACGGATCCCTTCAGTCGACAACCTCTAAGCGAAGATATGCTGGCACCAGGTGAGCACTCTTTTCATTTTTACTTCATGGCTGAGAAATTTTAAATATATATAGTCTGATTTTAAAATAAAATTTAACGTCGTTTAAAAAACTTAATACTATTTTGTTTTGTTTCAGTTGACGATTTGAAGGAAAAAATATCGGTATGGAAGCAGCAAAAGAACTCTTCTACTGATATATAAGTCATCAGTTTGGGAAATTGATAGACTACTTTAAGTGTGTGGTTTACGATAATACTTGACAGTGTTGAGATGTTTTACACAATCAATCAAGTATCGCGAAATGGTGAACAGTGCATTTTTTACATCTAGATTAACAAAAAGCACAGACTCAAACCAAATCTAGTGCACGTGATCTCGTGATTGTACAAAAATTGCAATCATCAACTTTGCCGTTTTTTATACGTCAAAAATGAATGAAAGGAAAAAATTGATATATTGCAGACTTGAGCTAACAAACTGCCAATATTACTCGATCCACATAAAAGAAAAAATTAGAATTATGTAAATATTACTGTAGGTTAAGCATGTAGGTTATTTGAATCTTTATAGCTAATATTCAAATGTTTTATGGTAACTGGAAAATTAAAACATTATATTCTGAAAACATAAATTTATGTTCACAGAGAAATGCGTGTCTAAAAATTTTTGATCAGTGAATTGCAGTTGTTACTCTTTCACTTTGTTCTGGCTTAAGATCCCGTCAAAAAAGCTTTAAGAAAATTTTCTTTTTTAATACCTCATTTTTGTAAATTAAAATTTGATTAAAGACCTTTTAAAGAAAACTTTAAGGCAAGATTTTTTTAAAACCTAATTTTTATAAAACATGAGAAGAACTAACGTGAATTTTTTTTTTTATTGTTAGCATTAATAATTGATTAGAAATAAAATTTTCTATAAATTTTACTGAAATATTTGCTATTTTTTATGTTCTACGATTTTTTATTTTATATAAATTTCACGTTGTAAATATTGTGATTATAAATTAAACGAATATTAAAAGAATAATTAAAAATGCTAAATTATCTTGAAATTTTTAAGTGTCGATCTTACGTTAACATTCTATGACCTGTATTTTTTTTATTTGTATGATACAAAAAAATATATTTATGACCGAAAAAAAAATTACTCATAAAACGAAAAAAAAAAATTGATCGCAAATTTAAAACAACAAAGTTTTAAAAATCGCAAGAGTATAAAAATAAACTGTCATCGATGAGACTATATTTAAATTTGTTGCTATAGCAGTGATTACTTTATAAAATTTTATGTTTGTTTAATCATGACTCAGTCGTTTTTTAATGCATTTAACTGAATTATTTTTAATGGAATTTGAATTTTCTTCAGAGTAAAAGTACTATATTATTGTTTATAATCAAGGTACTGTTTAGCTAAAAACATATAATTATGGATATAATTTGTTTGAAAATGTATATAAAGATCAAGATAAATATGTGACTGGTAAATAAAGTAAGGTGATTTCCAAACTTTCGTTTAATGTGATTTATTTCAATTTTTTCAACATCTTTACAAATGTATTGCCACGTATTAATTGTTGAATTATGTTAAGAAATGCGGTAAAATAAAAAAATATCCCAAAAATTTTACCTATACACACGAATAATACTGTAAAAATTTCCCAACAATCGGGATTATTTTTGAAAAGTCAAGTTGAAAGAAATACTATTATAATAATCGTCTTTCTACAGCGTGCGCCACCATATCTGCAAGACGACGTCTTTTTTCTTGAGTTTTCATTGGCTTGATTGTCCAAACATCTGCAATATCTACTTTGTCATCTTTTATGACATCCAAGTCAAAAGCCTCGTCCTCTGATAAGGAACTCATAACTATAGACTCCATACCGAAAGCCACGCCGTGCACTCCAAACATTTCGTTCACCTGCGGAAAATATTCTAAGGTCAATACCTTCGAAATTTAATTTCAAATTTTAACGTTTTACCTCGTTCATGAATAAACTCCAGGGGTAAATTTTCTCTGGATCCGAGCCGAGAATTTTGATGGTTCTCGAGACTTCCTGGTGGTAGTATTTCAGGAGGTCGTCAAAGTGCTGATCACGCAGAGTCTTGTCGGTGCAGGAGTAAATCAAGAAGGCAAGGTCCAGGACTGGACTGACGCACCTGGCAAGTTGAAAGTCGAGCATCAGGACGTCGAGTTTTCCAGCAGAGTTTGTTCGGACCATGAAGTTCGGAGCCCATGAGTCGCCCTGGTTTATCACAGAGGTCGGAGCTTGGGTTCTGGTGCAAAAGGCAGAGGCTTTTTTGTACAGCTCTCCGGGCTGGAAGGAGTTAAAGCGCTGCTCGGCCTTGCTACCGGGGTACTCTTTTGCAAGAGCATCTTTGGTTACGTCTAGGAGAAGGTGCTGAAATACGTATAAAGTAGTTCTCAGATCACATTGTAATGGACTTCGAACGAGCTTCCAGCAAAATAAAAACTATCCTCCACTCTTAGAAAAAAAAAAAAAAAAAAAAATTGTTACTTTTGTGGAAAGTTTTTTTTGTTACGACTCTAAAAAATACTTTTTGAATACTATAATTAATTACTTTTTTATTAAAATATATTTGATTGAAATTATATAATTTTATTTATCTTGAGTAGTAATAGAATTTTGTAAATTAGTAATATATAAGTTTCACATAAACTTTAAATTGATAATCATTACACTGTAGGTGGGCAACTCAAAGATATGTTAATAAATGATTTTTTTTTTTTTTTCAAGTAAAGTATTTTTTTGAATAGTTTAGCTGTACTTCACAGCTAAATTATTCAAGCACAAAGCTTTTTTATAAAGTCTTGCATAGGAAAAATTCCAATACGAATACAAGCCAAAGGATTGTGCGCATCTTCTACTCACATGAAATCGCTTGTACCAATTATCGTAAAGTTCGAGCGAAAAGTAAGTCTCGAAGATCTTGGTACTGATTTTCTTAAACTCTTCCTTGTTTTGGTCCTTGTAAGCAAAAGACACACCATGAAAACGAGCCATCGCTTCAATGATAGTGCGAATTTGGTCTAAAGTCAGGGTGCTCTGACGCGCTGCTGGTCCAAAACCCTGAGGAGTGACATCGTTCAGGGCGATGAAGTCGTTCTCACCGTCCATGTGGTAGGCCAGGCAGTCGGGCAAAAGCAGCAGTTCCGACTGATTCTTGGACTTTAAAAACTTTTGGTACCTTGATGCCACCTAAAAAGTTATTTGTTCAATAAAGTAACTAAACTTAAGACTGCTTAGTTTATTGTGATTTTTTTATTTGTCTAGAGTGAAGTGACAAGCTTTTATCACAAATAATTTTAGTTATTATGAAGGATAATTTTCTTTTGGATGAATAGGAATTATTAATAGGAAATATATAAAATTATTTACGAAATCAACTCAATCATTTCAGACTTTTGCAATTTAAATTTTAAAAAAATGAATTTTTCATCAATGGGAATTAAAAGTTTAAATATAAGAATTTTTTTCATTATTAAAGATTTTTTAAGCATCTTTATTAAAGACATAATATATATAATATAATAGAGTATTACGTATCTAGGGCGCGAAAGGGGTTTTCGCGCCCGCATGTGATCGAGGCCCGAGGGTCGTCCGATCACTCAAGGGTAGAAAACCGAGCGCCTGAGATGCGCAATATATGCGTATGATTTTATATGTCGCGAGGGTGAAAATTTCTATAAGTTATTTATCATAGAAAAAGTTGTAAGAATTAAAATTTTTCGCCCTAGGCCGAGAAAAAGCCCTGTGGGGTCAAATTCCGGCCGGCGGGTGGCAATTTGCGTCCCGAGTGCCAAAAAATAAAATATAACGGCGTTTGAAAAAAATAACCTTTGATATGTAAACATTCTTTAAAATCGCATTCAAATTTACTATCATAATCATACTTTTTCTAGTCTTAATTTTTGTGTTTTCGAAAAAATCGATTTTTTTCAATGTTTTATATTGATTCGTAAGGAAGTTTTTTTATTTTATATCAAATAAATCAATTCTAAATAATAAAAATTGTAAAAAAGTAGATTATTTAAATTTGTTTTGATTTCTTAAGCTTCTAGTAAAAAAATTCATAGCTAACAATTACTAATAAAAATATTACTAGTAAAAAAATGGTCACTATCAGTTTTAGATATTACTTTTTTTTTCCAAATTACACAATAAATAATCTTTGAATATTAAAAATGAAGATAAAAAATTACCTCGATGTAAAAGTTGATTTCGTTACGGAAGAACTCATCGCTCCTATAAGTTTTTCTCCTTCCGACGTTATTTGGAATGGACTTGACGACGATCTTGAGTTCCTTATCTTTGCCGTTTACTCGGCTGCTGACGGTGATTTTATCTACGGTTGATAAGTAGCTGTCGCCCTTGGCACTTGCTTTACCAAAGTCCCACGACAAAATCTCGCAGTTTTTCGGATCCTCGTTTTCCACTTGAGCCACGATGTTCAAAAGCGTCTTCTCGGTGAAGTACTTGCTGACACTCTCGAGTAAGCTCTTGTTTCGGCTCATGATTACAAACACAAACTAATTTCGACGTAGGCGCTCTGTTTTATGACTGGAGATGCCTATCGCGGGATCGCTGTGTTTATATCTGGTTGGAATCAGGATTTTTAGATCCATCAGAGTTGTCTGCACCACTAACAACTTGTTACGTGGCCTTCTGCGGTGCACTCGCAGAAAGGGGGGGAGAAAAATTCACAAACGCTCAAGAATTCAGAGAATAAAATCGTTGATCGAAATTTTTGATATTATACTTTTAGGAAATAATTCCTTTCTTATCAATTAGAAATATATTATCGTTTTGGGATTCACCTGTTAAGTGCAGCCGCTAGTTTTGTTAACTAGCAGAGTAATTTACTTTATATTTGTTAATAAACATTAATTGTCAATTCTGTTTACAATATTTTGGATGGTAATTGTTTATTACAATCAATGATAATCTTGACTTAATTAAGTTATAGGAATATGAATAATTGTTTAACAATGAAATTTCAAGTTAAAGATAGTAATAATTTTAATACTAATTATAATAAATTACAAAATGTATTTACATTTTATTAAAATGACACCGCAGTATTTTCATAAATTACAAAAACAAATAATTTTCTTTGAAAAATAGTTTTTTTTTTTTTTGTAATTTTTGTAAACTGTTTGTTGTTTAGGTTGGTTTTCTTATCATGAAGTTTATTTTATTTTTTCATTAACATTTTAACAATCTCTATCCACTTACTTTATCATTTTTTTTTGTTTACTTTTTGTAAATAAACTTTATTACTTATTGTTTATTTCACTAATTCAACATTAATATCAGAATATAGCCATAAAAATATTTTATTTAAGGTTTGAAATTCTCATTATTTTATCAAAGTATAATACTTGTTTTTATCTTATGCATTATGCACATTATTTGTTAACTGAAAAATATTTATACTAGTTTTTTTCAAGGGCACAAACTAAAGTCATGTAAACTTGGCAGGAGTCAGCTTAGTATAAAATTTTGTATAGAGGGAGTTATATGCAATCCATTATATAAATTAGAAAAATAATATTTAAAATTACACTACTATTTTATTAAGAACACTGATTTACTGACTTTTTGATGCAAAAACTATTATAATTCTCTAAATTAGAACAAATATTGTTATTTTATGAAAAACTTTTTCCATTCAAATGCATACATATTTTTTACTTTGATTAATATTAGATAGTTTGAACTAAAGTCAACAGTAGTTATATATCAAATCTATTCTATAAATTCCCTTTGGTAGTGTCAAAGTTTTATCACATTTGTATTGTTATATTAGTTCAAAGTTTTATATCTAACTTAACAGTAAAAATAAAAAAAATTAATTAAAGTTTTGACTAAAATGAAAAAAAAAAAAAAAATTTACACTGTAATATGCTACAGATTATTAGTCTAAAGAAAAAAACCATGTATAAAACTGTGATACAAAAAAGGGGTTTTTTTTTTTTTTTAAATTATCAAATTATAGACAAAATTGCAATTAATGCAACAGTCTACCCCTTAAACCTCTTCTTAAGTTGTTACCTCGAGCACTTCCACGTAAACTCATCATAATAGCCTGACCTCGACCAACGGCCATGTCACTTGACACAGACTGCCTATCATCATTATCATCATCATCATTAAAATCTTGATTGTTGATTTCTAACATCATTGACTTTGGAAAACCTTGAGGACGTCGTAACTGAGAGTGATATCGCTTAACAATCATCGCATTCCTAAAAATTTGTTGAACATGTTATTTAATCATTAAATAATAATTTCAAAGTCGTGAATGAGAAAAATTAAGTTACCCTCTCAAAGAAGCAGTTCCAGGTGGTCTGATAGTTTCAAAAATTGGCTCATTAAAAGGATTACCAGTGTTAGGTGCTGCATCTCCCCCATCCCAAACTTCATCGTTATCGATGAGACTTTCTAATTCTGTATCAATTTCCGGCAATCTGCCCAGCTGACTACCTGTTAAAATTTTAATAATTAAAAAAAAAAGTTGTTTTACATTTACCTTATTTTTATGAAAAATTATTCTACTTACAACTGCTCTCAAAAGCAAATTTCATCGGACAACTCTCTACATGGTTTATCATTTCTTCTTCAAAAAGTCGGTGCGAAGCATCATAAGGACATTGTTGTTTATAACCTGGAGGAAAGTTCTATCAAAAAAAGAAGTTAAAAAAAACGTATAAGCGGATGTAAATTATTGAAAATATAATGATTTTTACTGATTACCTTTTCGCATTTCACAAGATGCTTTTGTATTCTAGATTTTGCTATCTTATGATTTGAATCATAAGGACAAATAATAACAGGGTCAGAATGATCGTAGTGATACATTTTGAACTGACAATCCCGATACAGATTTTCACCTGTTGGAAAAATAAAAATTCAAAATTACTTATCTATTCTTCTTTTTGTTACGAAAAAAAAAAAACGTTCTAGGAATGTTCTTACTTTTTCGTTGTATCCGAAATCTGATCACCGATTCTTTGTGACTTGCGAGCCCACGTGCTTAATTTGGGATTCTACCATGGTGAGCCGTACAGCCTACAGGTAGAAAAGAAGTTGTTTATTAGGCTTCGTCTACAATGCTTAACGTAACGAACAAGGCGAAATAAATCAAATGCAAATGCATAATAAAAAATTCTACTCGAGATTTATTTACTTAGGTATTCTTTGAAATGGTTTTTATTTTAATTTAATCTGTATTGGTAATAAAAATTATTTTTTCCCTGTAGTTTAAAATTAAAAATTGATTATAATCATTATATTATTTTAATTAATGAAAATACTAGAACATTTCATCCCAAATTATAAAACTTTATTGTAAAGTAAATTTAAAACTATAAAGGTATTTTATACAAAATTATATTTTACAATTATGAATACAAATTGTATACAATTTATTGATAATTATTAAGTCTATCTAAATTTCATACCTATTACTTTTACCTCAAAGCTTCATCTAAAAAGTTAAAAAAAAAAATATAAAAAAAATTATTATTACCATTTATATAAAATTAATAGATGAGTGACTATAAAATGTAAACAATTTATTTATTAGTAATCAATTCTATATAACTTTTTATTTTCTTTTGCTTCAATGCATTTTATTTATAGAATATTCTATGTTGTTAACAGTGATGTTACAGATAAATATTTTACAATTATATATTCTATTTTCAAGTAAAAAAAACTTGCTGTTTTTAAAATTTATATTAATTACAAAAAAAATATAAGCCTCGTGAAATAAAAAATTAAGTAATCATTACAAATGTAATTAACTTTTCTGATAAGTTTCCTGAATGAGTCTGGAAAAAAAGATTCCAAATTTCATTCACAGCACCACTAATTTTCTCTGTAATCTTTCAAACATACAAAATTTTTTTTTACAAAATTTTAGTAAAATCTTTTATCTATTATCTGTCATACGCCATTTTTTTCATGTACCTACATTATGTGTACAATAAATATCTCTAACAATTGCGCTATAACACATTATGTCTTATCATACACTGTATGTAGTCGTTGTTGAATATTATACAATGTAAAAGGTTCAAAAATAATTTTTTCAAGCAACTAAATGAAATTAAAAAAAAAAAAGTTTCATTAGTGATCCAGTCTTTTTGTTATATCTAAACACTTCAATGATCACACAAAAAAATTTTTAAACTTAAAATCAACGATTCATTTTATACTGATCAAGTCTTTACATCTTAAAACTAAAAAATTTATGATAAATAAATGAACATATTTTGGCTTTACCTTTTTTTTTTTTTTTTTTCATATTCAATAAAATTTTTAACTTTAAGCTTGAATTATGAAAATGACTTTATCTCTAAAAAAAATATTGAAAAATTTCAGATATTTTTTCTATACAAAAATTACACTTCAGACTTGTATCTTAAGTATTCATATATGTATTCAACCATAGTAGATGTCATATTTGCTTTTTTCATTCATATAAAAGTTATGAGAGTCTGATTATATTATTCATGTGAGTGAGAGTTAGATGAGTTTTAAACAATTACAGATTTTTTACAATTATCTATCTGCTCTTTTAACGAGCATTATTAAGCACTGTATAACTCTGTCAGCAATAAAGCAGTCCTTTCTTTTAACATATATATAATTTTAAACAGTTTGCGGATAAGGAAGTCGCTCAACCAGCAAACAAGAAACAATGTACAAAACTCCCAGATAAAGATTCAAGCTGGCAGTTCTTTTTGGAACATTTTTAATAGTGTTGGAATTTCTGAAACTTTTTTCTATTTTGAATGCCTTTGGCAAGGTTATCAAAGGCAGTAAGAACCAAATGGAATATCTCAGTGCATACACCACAAAAATTATATACGGTGTAAAAAGTAAAAATGCATATAAAACATGTGATGCTGTGTAACCAATTAAAATTGCCAATGTTACTATGCCTGCTCGCTTGTCACTTTCAAGATCTCTAGTATTGTTGCTGTGAAGTATAGCCTCAGTGTTGAGAGCCAAAGGGATTGCATAATAAATTGTGTTCCACTCAATGTATCCGGTTTGAGCCATAAAAGCAAACAACACAGATATTGGACCAAAAGTAATGAGTATTAAAACATCCCCTAGAGCAATGTATTTGAGACCAATTCCACCTGTGTATAAAAATGATCCAGATAATCCTCCAAAATAGACCAGAGCTAAATGTTCCATTTTTGCTGGAGATAACATGGCTAATATAACAAATCCAAAACATCCAGCAGCATACAGCCAAGCTCCCAATGAAACCAATTCATCTTTTGAAAGCAATTGATCAACTAATATTCGGTCATCACTCTTGCGACTATCTACTCCTTTGATGAAATCAAAGTAGGTGTTGACAACATTACCAGCTCCATGCACACATGCTATTGTGAACAATGTTAATATAAGAGTTATCCAGCTGAGACCTGTTGCTCCGGCTATTTTATAAGCCAATGCAGAGCCCAGCATTGCTGGTATCAGTGAAGCACTCAAGGACCAGGGCCTTATTGCAAACAAGTATGAAGATAACTTCATCAGGGGCGAGGAGGACGACGTCGACTTTTTTGGAAAACATTTCTCCTTATTGTCATTCTGTAATCCATTTGGAACCATTGATTCCAAGCCTATAAAAAATATATAGATAGTTTAAAAAGGCAAGTAAACAAATAAAATTATACGAGCGGAAAAATCAAAAAAATTGATGGAAAAATAATTGCTACATACTTGATTTGTCCAAGGAATTCATTGAAGGGAATTGTCTACGACAACCCGTCTAAGATGTTCGGAATTTAAATACCCTGCGAAATAGCCGACGACGGAGAAGAGGTTAAGTTACGACGGTGCACGATTCCTGCATGTTTCTGATTTTATTTTCCTTAAGTACGACGTACCACATTACTGTTCTAGCGTACGTTAATGAACACCTTCCGCTGATACACTGGAGCACGCTCGGCAAGAGACTTTTAACACGGCTGCAACAAATCCACGGCTTATATTTTCTTTCCAGGGTTCGTATTTATTTATTTATTTTTTTTCAGCTCTCTTTTACCAACTTGATCCTGTACCACCATAAACAGTTCGATGAACCTCGTGTGTAATTCTGAAAGCTTCTTACGACGAGGCGACGAGGTGTGCTTTTATTTGTAAGTCGTGGCTGCTCTGCTCACATGTTTCTTACTCTTCTAATTTTCACCGCTTGTTTATTTAAATTTAAGCACTTTAAATGAAAATACAATTTTCTTGGTCGGTACAAGGCACTGCGACAGTGCGCTGCTTTGGTGACGTGTAGTGTGTGTATACCTGGAAAAAGGAAATTCCAAACCAAACTGTCGTCTGTCCGCGTGCAGATCCTCAGGCGCGGAATATCTAGGATTTTTTGGTGAACATCACCGTAAACTTTCTAGTGCTTCGACGGACAGAGTTCAGAGTATCGTCAACTAACAAGTCGCCATTAATAGGCTACATCAGCTGACCGCGATCGTTTGCTTGCAAAGTTACACTTGCACATTTTTTAAAGAAAATTTTCTGAAATCACAATGAATTAGATAGTTGAAAAATAAATGCATTTTTTACTTAATCAAAAGTTTTTTTTACAGTAATCGTTACGTTAAAATAATTTTTCAACTGAAAAATAAATTTTTTTTCAATGATTTATATTAAAATTATTTCTAAAAGTATTTTTTATGTGATTTAACTTTTAAAAATATTGCAAGTTTAATACCTAAAATTTTTAAAAAATAGCTGCCTCTTTTTAAATTCTCAAATTATTTATTTTTGCAGCGTTCGCAGCGCTAACCTAAAAAAATCGACCAACTCAGGGACCAACTTCGAAACGACAGCTTCAGAAGGATTCTCGCCGGCGCGATGGAAAGATCGTCTGTGGCAGATATAAAATTTCAAGCGTTGCATTGTAGATGATGAAATAAAAGTTTTTCATCATTCAGAGCCTTTACAAGTAAGTTATCATTTAGATTACAATAGATCTCGTAAATTATCGTTATTTTAGAAACAAGCAACAAAGTATTTGTGTATTTGTTGGTTTTTGAAGTTTTTTGCGCATGCTCTTTCTACTAACTTGTAGCAGTAGAGCTCTGTACTGCAGAGTATTTGCCGAAAGCTCTCAAACCACGTGTTTTACCTTTTAAAAATGTATGATTTACCATAGATAATTAATTTAAATTCACAGGTGTACTTCACTCAGGCTCCAAAATGGTGAAGGAACAGTACAGAGAAACCGACGTCGCCCGAAAGATATCCCATGTATCTTTTGGGGTCGACAGTAAGCACCACATGAAACAGCAAGCCCATCTGCAAGTGGTGGCAAAAAATTTGTACAACCAGGACAATGGGCACACACCACTCTCCTATGGTTTACTCGACAAAAGAATGGGTACCTGTTCCAATGCAAACAACTGTGGTACTTGTGAAAAATCCTTGAACGAATGTATAGGACACTTTGGTTACATAGACTTGGAGCTACCAGTTTTTCATGTTGGCTACTTCAGATCTACTATTGGGATTCTACAGAGTATTTGTAAAAAATGTTCCCATGTTATGCTCAATGACAAAGACAAGAAGATGTATCTGAATAGAGTTTTAAATCCTCACTTGAATTACTTGAGTAGAAAAGCTCTGAGAAAGCAGATTCTTGAAAAAGCCAAAAAATGCAGTACGTGTCATAATTGCGGTGAGTTAAATGGAGTTGTTAAAAAAGCTGGACTTTTAAAAATTGTACATGAAAAATATAGAGGGAAAAAACCTGGGGATCCCATAGTTCAAGAAAAATTGAGCGAATACAAGCAAGCTTTAGAAAATAACAAAGAGCTGGAGAGTCTTATGCAAAGCGGACTAGTCAGTACTCTCAATCCTTTAGAAGTCTTGGGTATCTTGGAACGCATACCAGTTATGGATATTCCTCTACTGATGATGAACCCTGAGTATAGTTTGCCAAAAGATTTAATTTTAACTAGACTAGCTGTACCTCCTATTTCCATTCGTCCAAGTATCATTTCTGATTTAAAAGCTGGAACAAATGAAGACAATTTAACAATGAAGCTTTCAGAGGTTTTATTAATAAATGATACAATTCAAAGGCACAGACACCAAGGTATGAAAATTCAAATGTATACCGAAGATTGGGAGTATTTGCAACTGCACTGTGCTCTCTTCATCAATAGTGAGATGTCCGGTATTCCATTGAATATGCAGCCCAAGAAAAATGGTAGAGGACTCGTTCAAAGACTGAAAGGTAAACAAGGTAGATTCAGAGGCAACTTATCTGGAAAAAGAGTTGACTTTTCCAGTAGAACCGTCATCTCGCCAGATCCTAATCTCAGAATTGAACAGGTTGGAGTACCTGTACATGTAGCTAAAGTTTTAACTTATCCTGAAAAGGTAAACAAGTACAACATAGAACTGATGAGACGCCTTGTCCAAAATGGACCAGATGTTCATCCAGGAGCCAATTTTGTTGTAGAAGGAAAGACCCAGTTTAGAAAATTTTTAAGGTATGGTAATAGACAAAAAATAGCACAAGACTTACAGTATGGTGATATTATTGAAAGGCATTTACGTGATGACGATGTAGTACTTTTCAACAGACAGCCTTCTTTGCACAAATTAAGTATAATGGCACATAAGGCTAAAGTATTAGAAAATCGAACTTTTAGATTTAATGAATGTGTATGCACACCTTACAATGCTGATTTTGATGGGGATGAAATGAATTTACATTTACCTCAAACAGAAGAAGCAAGAGCAGAAGCTTTGGTACTTATGGGAAATAAATCAAATTTAGTGACTCCGAGAAACGGTGAACTTTTGATTGCTGCCACACAAGATTTTATCACAGGTGGTTATTTATTAACTCAAAAAGACACCTTTTTAAACAAGTCTGAAGCTTTTCAACTGATAAGTTGTTTGCTCGCTGGTTCAGATTCAGCCATGTCAATAACTCTTCCAACTCCAGCTATTTTAAAACCACTAACTTTGTGGACAGGTAAACAAATTTTTAGTCTAATTTTAAAGCCAAATGATAAATGTCCTGTAAGAGCTAATTTAAAAACAAAAGGTAGAGAGTATTCTAAAAATGAGGAATTATGTGTCAATGATTCTTATGTGTTGATTAGAAATTCAGAACTTTTGGCTGGTTCCATGGATAAATCAACATTGGGTTCTGGATCTAAACAAAATATTTTTTATATACTTCTGAGAGATTGGGGAGAAGATGTCGCTGCCCTTGTCATGTGGAGATTGTCAAAAATAGCCAGTTATTTTTTAATGAATCGTGGATTTTCAATTGGCATAGGCGATGTAACACCTGGTTATGGTTTACTGAAAGCCAAACAAGAACTCCTTAACAGTGGTTATGGAAATTGCTCAGAGTACATAAAAAAAATGGAAAGCGGCAAGTTGGTTTGTCAGCCTGGTTGTTCAGAAGAAGAAACTCTGGAAGCTATGATCTTGAAGGAACTCTCTGTCATTCGTGATCACGCGGGTAAAATTTGTTTAAGAGAGCTTCACCGTAGCAACAGTCCCTTGGTCATGGCTCTTTCTGGTTCCAAGGGTAGTTTCATCAACATATCTCAAATGATAGCTTGTGTGGGTCAGCAAGCCATCAGTGGTCACAGAGTTCCCAATGGATTTGAAGATAGAGCCTTGCCTCATTTTGAAAAATACTCTAAAATTCCAGCTGCAAAAGGTTTTGTTGAAAATTCATTTTACTCTGGTTTAACGCCAACGGAATTTTTCTTTCACACAATGGGAGGAAGAGAAGGTCTGGTTGACACCGCTGTCAAGACTGCTGAAACTGGTTACATGCAAAGGAGATTGGTCAAAAGTTTGGAAGATCTCTGTTTGCATTATGATATGACAGTTAGAAATTCGGTTGGAGATATCATCCAAATTTATTATGGAGGAGATGCCATGGACCCTACATACATGGAAGGAAAAGATTGTCCTGTTGATTACAAAAGAGTCCTGGAAGATGTCACATCAAGATCGTTGCACACAGATGAAGATCCCTGGGATGGCTATACCATTATGAAGGCAACTAAAGATTTACTATCTTCTGAAGAATACTCATGTTTGGATGACGACTTTAAGAAAGAATTGGAACTATTTTTAAAGTCTGTTGCAAAAAAGGTTGAAATTGTTAGAAAAGGTTTGAATACTGATCTACCTGTTACCAAATACGTCGAAAGACTCACCTGCACTCAACTGGCAGAGTTTCTTTTAACTTGTAAAGACAAATACATGAAGGCAAAAATTGAACCAGGTACTGCTGTGGGCGCCTTGGCAGCTCAAAGTATCGGTGAACCAGGTACACAGATGACCCTGAAAACTTTCCATTTTGCCGGAGTAGCGTCAATGAACATCACTCAAGGTGTCCCCAGAATCAAAGAGATTATAAATGCCAACCCGAAAATCAGTACACCAATTATAACGGCGTCCCTGGTGAATGACACGGATCCTGAATTTGCAAGAAGAGTCAAAGGCCGGATTGAAAAAACAACTTTGGGTGAGATTACAGAATACATTGAAGAGGTTTACCTTCCTGATGATTGCTTTTTGCTTCTCAAAATCGACATTGAAAGGGTAAAGCTTTTGAAGTTGGAAGTTGACACTAATTCTATTCGTTATTCTCTGTGCACGTCGAAACTCAAGTTAACACCAAAACAAGTTGTTGTTCAAGGAGATTCTCTCATAACTATTTTTCCAAACAAACAAAAATCAAGTAATCTTAGTTACTTGTTAACTCAACTCGTGAATAACATTCCTAATGTTGTCGTTAAAGGAATTTCAACGGTATCCAGAGCAGTTATACACAGTGACGATTCTACTGGAAAAACTTTTTACAAACTATTTGTTGAGGGTGATAATATGAGAGAAGTGATGGCTACCTTGGGAGTCCAAGGTAACAAGACCACGTCGAATAATACAATTGAAGTATTCAAAACATTAGGTATTGAAGCTGCCAGAGCAACAATTATGACTGAAATAAAGCTGGTGATGGAAAATCATGGAATGAGCATTGACAGAAGACACTTGATGCTGGTAGCTGACCTTATGACAAGCAGAGGAGAAGTTTTGGGTATCACCAGACAAGGTTTGGCTAAAATGAAAGAATCTGTTCTAAATTTGGCTTCTTTTGAAAAAACAGCTGATCATCTATTTGATGCTGCTTATTATGGTCAAACAGATGCAATATGTGGAGTATCAGAGTCCATTATAATGGGAATACCTGTGCCAGTGGGCACAGGTATTTTTAAATTACTCCAAAAGGCAAATAAAGATCCGGTAAAAATCAAAACGTTATTGTTTGATAAAAAGGACACTAGCAAGTGATTGTTGAAATTTATAAAAGTTTTTACAATTTAATTTAATGTGTAAATAGATTGTGTATACAACTAAAATTTATTTTAAAAGTCTAGTGTTAATAATTTTAATAGTTATTTTATATAAAATTGTGTAAAAAAAAATAAAGATTTCTTATTATATTTAAAAACGTGTTTTTGATTTACACCTATCTCTTCTTGACTTCAGTAAATTGTCTCAACGCTGTTAATTTATTTTTATTTTTATAAGTATTATCATTCATTGAATTAAAACTATTGCAAATCGTTAATTGTCTTTCAAGTTCTTTAAAAAATTTCAAGCATATAAAAATTTTGAAAATCTTAACCTTTTACGCATAGACCAATCATATATTGACAATGTAATGACGGGTCTTTTAAACCAGATTCAGCACCACATTTGAATTTTCGATCTAGAAGCCTTTCATAGTTTTATCTAAGCATATAGTGAACAATTTTTCTTTTAAAGTTTGTTTTAAAAATTTTTTTATAAACTAAAATAGAAATTTTGAGTAATTTTAAATAAATGAATGAATAATTATAACGAATATTGCCACAACAAACAAACAATTTTTTTGCTTTTCGTTTATTATTCCATAATAGTTCTAAATCGTTGGTTTTTTTTTTTTTTTAACTTTCTCGTAAAGTCAAACAATTGCATTTTTTATTCATCCCCTTCATTTTTTTTATTTTAACCGGTTGTAAAAATTATGTTATTTTCAAAAGAAAGGAAGAAAATAATCTTTTGTTTTCTTACTTGAGGTTTTTAAAAAATGTGTAAACATCGCAGTTGTGGTGGGGGAAAAGGAATGTATAGGTATATACCTATGTATACGGCGGCGCGCATGCAAGTCTCAGGTTTCATGATATTTATACTGATAATAGGACTGTAAACTCACCTAAAAACTCGTGTAGGTGTGCAACGTCTTTATTTATGCAAGTTTGATAAAAGCTGACACGATAGTGAAAAAAACTTAGCTTATGCTATTGCATACACTTGACAGTTTTCAATAAAGAGAATTTTGAGTGTTTCGATTTGTGTGTACAAAAAGTTAACAAAGGTGAAAGGAATATTTACATACGAAGAGGTTGAGATTTGAAAACAATCATGTTTCCCGTAGAAATTTGGGAACAAATCTTAAAAGAAGTTGATGCATCCAGTTTAACACGTTTACGTACTGTAAATAAAACTTGGAATGAAATAATTCGTAGAATTTTAGAGGTAAAAGATAACTCAAAACGTATTTTTGTTAATCAAATAAAAAAATTTTCTCTAAAAAAATACTTTTTTTTTTTTCTTAATAGGAATCAGACGCCTGGTGCAGGCAGTGTGAAAAAGGTAATCACCCATATCTCTTATTAACCCACTTTTTCATTGTATCGAGTGCTAATTATAATTGGATTTTTCAGAAATTCCACAAAAGTATTGGTTTATCTTACTGGAAAATTCGTTTTATTCTATCAAATTGTACAAAAGAACAAATTTTGAGTATCAAAATCAAAGAAAGAATTATAAATTGTGGATGACCTTATACATTTCATGGACTAAGTGGCAAAATGTTCAAAATTTCAACAATTTAACTGTAGATGAGTTTACTCCCATTCCTCAGCACAGAATGCCATCTGAACGCTTAACTTGCTGCACTGTTTTAGGTTTGCTAACAAAATTATTACTTTATCTTAATACATAATCACATTACTTAAAAATTAAATATTTGAATAAATTAAATAAATTCCAGGAGAATTAGTTGCCATTGGTTCAAGTGAGGGGTACATTCACATATACAATTTACGCACAAACAAATTAGTATTTAGAAGAGACCAAAATGAGCAAGTACAAGATATGAAATTATGTGTTCAAGGTATATTTATGTTTTTATCATAAAATTGGAACTAAAATTATCAGTTAAAATAAGATAAAAATTTTTTTAAGGAAAAGATAACTCAAAAATTGTGCTGTTAGTTACTTCAGTGTACAACAAATGCAAAATTTGGGACATAACTAGTCAAAAGTGTCTAACAACAACATCTGCTGATGTAATATGGTAAATTTTTCAATTAAATAATTTTTTCAATATTTCCTTGAATATTTTTTATTAAATAGTTTTTTGCAGCGCTGGATATGGATATTATTGTTCTACTATATATCATGACAAAATTCTTGTCTATGATGCAATGAATGAAGACTGTTTTGCCACAAGGTTGTTTATCAAGGAGTTCAAAGGAGTATCAAATCAGATGAAGTATGTTAGCATGGTGATTAATAAAAATAAAGTAAGTAGTTTTTTTAATAAAAAACTTTATTTTATAATTTGGTAATTAAATTGAAACTTTTTCTTTTTAATTTTATTTTAGTTATGCTTTCTATCCAACAACGGGATTTTTTGTGAATTAGATTTATTTGAAATAAGTCAATCTTCCAATAAATTTTTGTTCACGCCTGAAGTGACATTCATTGGTTTACCACAAAATCAAAGTGTTGAACAATTTTACTTGTTCAATCCAAATGTTGCTTTTTGTACAACAGGTACTTGCAAGAACTAACTAAAAAAATTTTTTTTCGCATATTTATATTTTTATTTCTATTCTAGAAAATGGTCACCTAGGAATTTCTGTAAATAAAAGTCCATGGAGATTGTACAATGTTTTTCCATTTTTCTACAGTGTTGTTTCTGCAATTCTTTTTCATGTAAGACTGTTAGTTTTGGGAATGGATTCAGGTAAAAATTTTGCACATTACTCAAGAAATAAATAAATAACGTTTTAAATATTTTAAGTTCATTATTTAATTTTTAGGGGATGTATACTTATTTTTCCTTAAAAATGAATCTGCACTTAAGAAACTAGATTTTAAAACTGAACACTCTAAAAGGCTCCACGTTGCCTCCGAGCCTATAATATCTGTAAATATCATAGAAATATCTGGAGATCAAAAATTATTAGTTGCTACAAGAAGCAACATTTATCATATAAAACTTGATGCTGTGAAAACATAGGGCATAAAAAATCCATAGTTTAATTAAAAAAAGACAATTAGTGATTAAAAAAAATAAATAAATAGCTTGTTAAGTTTAGAATATTAGTATAATAGTATAATAAATTTATATTTTTACACAAAGGACTTAGAGAAAAAAAAAACTAAGTTAAGTTTAAGTTGTTGTTCAACAGCTTTATTAAAGTTTTTATAAAACATTTTTCAGAGTATAGAAATAAATTAAACTTCTATGAGAAAAAAATAATAATAATTAACAGCAATAAAATTTGTTTGACTCAATGACGTGACTTTATTATTTACAAAAACTTGATCCTTCCATTCAAGCTCTAGGTTGTACACTTGCTGTGCCATAAGTGCGATCCCAATCATAATAGACTGTCAAATCTTTTTGAGAGACTGACGGACGAACGGCTTCCAAAGCATCTTTGAAATCCTCAAATGTAACTTTTCGCACATCTTCTGTGCTAATTCCTTCTAATTTATCAAAAGGAATACTCCTAATTGGCCCCATACTAGCCTCTTTGCACAAATTCGTCACATCCGCACCAGAATATCCGTCAGCTAATTCCGCAATCTTGTATACATCATCCGAACTCAATTCATGACGTTCTGACTTCAGTAAATTTCTGACGATTTGTGCTCTGGCTTCGAGTTCTGGTAAAGGAACGTACAAACGTTTAACAAGTCTTCTACGGGCTGCCTCGTCCAGTTCATAAGGCCTGTTGGTAGCTCCTATCACCAAAATACGATCTTCGTCGCCAGTTCCTGCGCCATCGAGTTGTACCAGGAATTCCGTCTTCATCCGCCTCGACGATTCGTGTTCAGTTTCAGATCTCTGACACAGCAAAGAATCTATCTCGTCAATGAAAACCACCGACGGCTGCTCTACTCTTGCGACAGCAAAAAGTGCCCTTACCATTTTTTCTCCTTCTCCAACCCATTTGGAGGTGAGTGAACTGGCTGATATAGAGAAAAATGTCGACTTACTTTGTGAAGCTATGCATTTTCCAATTAGTGTTTTACCAGTTCCAGGAGGACCAAACAGCAAGATTCCCTTAGGAGGCCTTCTTAGACCGGTGAAAATATCGGGCCTCAACATTGGAAAGACTACAATTTCTTTGATTATTCTCTTGGCATGTTCCAAACCAGCTATATCATCCCAGGTAATTGGACTACCATGATCCATGATTTCGTTTTTAATAAGTTCAATCATCTTTGGTTCAATATTTTTGAGTCTCTCATCCACAGGCTCAGCTGGTTCTTCTTCTTTGGGAGTTTCATCTTTGAATGGACACACATAAGCTGAATTTAAAGCTCTGCCACCAAGAGACTTTTTTATTGGTGGTCGATTATTTACAGTTTGTGGCCTATTATTTGCATGTGTTTGTCTGTTGTTATTCTTTGCTTGCTGTACTCCTAGAACTGTTCTTGCTGTTTTGAACCCAGCAAACTTGCTTTCCTCTGATTTTTCTTCTTTTTGTTCTAGTACTGGTTTTTCAGTTTTATTAAAAAATAAGTTTGGTTTGCTTGTGTTGGGTCTGTCAAAACTAGAAGGTTGTTGCCTTTTATTTGTAACTATTTCTTCTTTTCTGATAATATCTTGACGTGTTGGAACTATAGCTTTTCTAGAATAATTTGGCGAAATCTTATCTTCTTTACATTTATTCTCACTTATCAACCTGTTATGATTAATTCTAGTTTCATTGCGCGGGATTTTTCTGGTTCTTGGAGATAATCCATTTTTCCAAATCCTCATCAATTTTTCGACATCCTGTTTATTCCCTTGATCTACCGGTAATTCGGAATCAGAATTTTTGAAAAACTGTAAAGCTATGCTTGGATCGGTCAACTTGGATTTCCACTCTTGAGGATTGTTATCAATATTTACATTCAATGAATTAAACTGATTCCAATAATTATTCAAACCACTTCTACTGTCAATTAGGCTTGTGTAATCAACTAATTCTTTTTCAAGCAGTGCTCCTGCAGTTTCATCATCAGTGCTATAAAAATATTCAATGTCAATGAAAAAAGCACAAAACTTATGAATGGAAAACTAACGAATATTCATAAACATACTTATTTTTACAAATCATGTACTTTGTAAATAAACATCTACGTTCAATGTCAGCAACCTCAGCAGCTGACTTATTAGCTTTTGAAAATTGCAGTGTTTGGTACACATTAAGAAAACTCTTCTTCAAATTATCGTCAACGTTGCTATTTTCCGTAGCCATTTCAAAATTCTTCTTCCCGCCACAGATCTTTTTTTGAGGTTACTGTAAACAAAAACAAACAAAAAACTGAATCAACAAGTTGTTGAAGAAAAATTCAATATAAAATTACTTCGGCACCAACTATTGATACAAAACAAATATGATTGGTAACTAAAAATAATAAAAAATGCAAGCACAAGAAGATACATCGACACAGAAGTCACGCGCGTTTTTTAACTCACTTTCATAACTGAAACATTTTATAAAATAAAATGTTACGTATCAAAAGTAAAGGAGAAACAAGTCACCTGTAGCACACGAAATAACACACTGGGAAACTTAAAACAATGCAGAGTCAGTACATGCGAGTGAAAGTATAAAAACACAGTTTTTTTTCGATTTCGTTTCAGACTTTCTGCTAGCATAAAGTATAGGGATCTCAAAAGCAGCGCGCGTCACACTCATGTCACACTCATATACGCACACTTACGGATTGAAGCTGTGTGCGTGCATATCGAAGATCATTGAAAGCAGCAGCCAAGCATTCGCAAATCGGGGAGGACCAAGCTGATCAGCTGAAAGTGCTGGAACTCGTGCTCCGATTCTCATACCTCACGTTAATTACTTATTAATTGCAGTTGTACATGAAGTAGTACATGAAGCACTGCATTGAACAATGTTGTTGATACTCCGATAATACTCGTTTTGAAGCTTCGGTGTCGATAGCTGATTTGTAGTGTGATCTTCAGTCATACAAAAGAAGAAGAACGATCAAGCATGCGGGTGGAAAGTTTTGGCATTCACTGCTGCCATTTTCGCCGCGGTTTTCCAAGTTCACCAGAGTAAATGAACCATACGGGTCGACGCACGGAACAGGCATGTGGTGTTTTTTGTCTGTCTCGAGGTAAATATACTGTTACTCGCGCCTTTTACGTGCATGATTTTCCAGACGAGTTTATCTTTAAGTTGGCCTTCTTTCAGGAGATTAAAAAATTTATCTCATTTTACGACAGTACGGTGAGATAGAGAGAATTACAATGTCAATGCCTAGTAGTTCCAAGGAGCCCGAAGAGATGTACGATGCTGTTTCCAATGGCAGTCTCTTTCGGACTGCCCAACAGAAAGAGGCTTTCCACAACTGGGTACACTGCATATGCATTGTTACTTTTGATCTTGAACTAGGGCAGGCTATTGAGGTAAATTTTCCTGATGATTTAAGTGAATTTTTTCATTTTATGACTTAAAACTCTTTTTATTTACAGTCAATTTACCCCAGCAATGTCGAATTATTGGAGCAGGAGAGATCCAATATTTGTTATTTAGCCTTCCCAGATTCAAATTCTGGTTGTATGGGAGATACTCAGTACCATGTAAGAATTAGAAGAGGTACCAGTAGTAAAGATTTTAAGGAAACTCAAGTGCAAAAATCTTATGACAGAAAATCACCCATGTTCCTGCAGACTGATAAAGATTATTATTGGGGATTTGTGTATTTTCGTCAAGTTAAGGATAAAAATCTTCCTCGAGGATATTTTCAAAAAGTGAGAAAATTATCATGTTCATTGTTTTGTCTTTAATGTTTTATGATTGATATTATTTAAATTAAATGTAATTGCAGAGCATAGTATTAGTAACCAGGCTTCCTTTAGTGAATCTATTCAATGAATTGTGTGCACTCATTGCTCCAGAATTTTTTGATAGTGGCAAATTGTGTATGGAAAGAATAGTTAAAGAGATTAGTAAATGGCCAGCACCTGTTCCTGGACAAGTTTTACATTTACCACTACTCGGAGTACTTTTTCAAGTAAATTAGATTGAAAATATCCTAGTTTAAAAAAGATAAATTTAAAAATGATCATAAATAATTTTTCCAGACATATATTCCAAATCATTCTTTCAAAACAGTTGCACCAAATGTGGCAGCTATGGATAGTGCACCTTCCAAAGCAGCTGTTAGAAGTTTGATTGTGACATCTGCTTATGACACAGATATGTTTAAAAGTCTTTCTGGTGTCATATCTCATGTTCACCTGTTATGGGAATTAGTTCTGTTGAGTGAACCAATTGTCGTTATGGCTACTTCTCCTACCATTAGTTCAGAAATCGTTCATACGTTAACCACGTCAGTATAGAAATTATTACATGAGACTCTAGAATATTCACATAAAAAAAATACTAAAAAAATTAAATTAAATACTACAATTTTTTAAATTTTTTCTTTTTTTAGAATGATTGCTCCTCTTAAGTATTGTGCAGATCACCGACCTTACTTTACAATTCACGATTCAGAGTTTAAAGAATATACAATGGACAATCAAAGTCCACCAGCTGTAATCCTTGGAGTAACCAATCCATTTTTTGCCAAAACTTTGAGGCACTGGCCTCACATTGTGCGTGTTGCCGATAACGGAGGATCTGTTGGAGGTAATATATTTTAAATTACAATTTTTATTTTTATTTTTTCGGAACCATTAAATATATTTTTTTATTACTCTTGCAGATAGCCCAAAGTACAAATCAAAAAGATCTGAAGGTTTCAAAGTTTTAGATTCTAAGCCCGGACTTTATACTCAATACAAACCTTTCCTCCAGAAAGATAAAGCAATCCTAAAAAAATTACTCAGAGGAGTACAAACAAAAAGACCGGGAGAGGCGCAGACTGCATTATTAAAACGTCACTTGACCGAATTAACAGAAAGTTTTATGTTTCCACTTGAAAGATACATAGCCAGTCTCATGCCGCTTCAAAAAACCATTTGTCCCTTTAAAGTGCGTCAATTTTCGATTAATTTTTTTCAATTATTTTGCTACGTTTACAGTTAAATTTATTTTCAGGCAACTCCGATTCCTCAACTTTTCAATCCGGATGATTTTTTAGCAACGTTAAATAGTGCTGGTCCACAATTGACAACGGGAATCAAAGGAGATTGGGTTGGTTTATACCGTAGATTTTTTAGATCGTCTAATTTTTCGGGATGGTTTCAAGCTAAGTATGTGGAGTTGACTAATAAGCTGCAAGCCATTCACCTTGAAGCTCTGTCTCAGGCGGTAACTAAACAAACCTTAAATTAAAAAAAAAAAAAAAAAAAAAAAAAAAAAAACATTGAACAACAAATATTTTTTTTGTAGGACTTGACAGCTTGGGTAAGAGACAAACAAGAGGTAGAAGTAGTAGATATGATATTAAGAATACGCCAAAAGTTGGAGAAAAGCAATCTCGACGACGTGCCACTGGGATACTCGGTTCAGGAAATGCTACGGGAGCGTTTGAGTGAGATAACGCAAACTTTGCCAGACGATCTGCGACTGATTCTGAATAAAGAATCTTGACAGTACTGCCACGGTGTTGCGCTGATTAAACAGCAGCGACAGCCAATCTACTACACAATTAAACCGCAAGAATCTTATTAAGAGGGTGTTAAAGCACATATTTGTTGTATGTTGCTGGCTACTTGTTTTCAATACTCTATGATTTTATTGTATTTTTATTTTTGAATTTTTAAGAACGATTAATACTGATTGTTGAAATTATTTGTAACTACGGAAAAAAAGTTTTTTTTTTTTTAATATTGTTAATGAAGCTATATTGCCTTAGAAAGAATGCTTCAGGGAAGCAGTAGTTCGTATACCTAGCATGGAGTTATTACTCTGTGATACATAGATACTACCCTAATTATAAAACTGCTTTGGAAATTGTTATTAGGTATAAATTGAAAAAAGTACGAAGTATGAACATTGACAATTCTATGTATTTAAAATGAAACTCATGTATATAAGCAAACTGTTGATAAAGTCGATATTTTTATACACATTCAAACTGTCTTTTTTAATAATAAAAAAAAAATAATAATATTTCGTGTCTTATTTTTGTAAGATATGTTTTACAAGATATATTCCGTATTTTAAATATAATTATATAAGCGATATATCGAGCAATATGAAAATACTCAAATAACATTCATTATACTTTGATTTTTGTTTCTTTTTTTTTTCGCTTCAACATGATTCTAAACTTTAGAAAGTTAACGAATTTCTCAAAAAATAAAAGTTACTCTTATCACTATTTATTCTTTTCAATCCCTCGACGATAAGGACCTCTTGTATTCTTGACTAAATGGCTGAAAATAAAAGATAAATTGAGAACTTGGTCGTTAAAAAATTACAAAAAATTTCAAAGGTCTACTCACTAGCTCCTGAATAGCGTCATGTATCTCTCGATACCATTCAGTTGAAACCATCACGTTGTCTGATTGTATGAGTACCTGAAGTCCCAGTAACGTATGTATAAGATAAACGTTTTTTCTATTGCTTAAATTTTCTGCAGATTTAATGAAGGCACCATTCAAATCTATTGATATATCAGGTTTGGCTGCAGTTGAAGATTGGTCCATTTTCTTAAAATAAAACAATTAAAAAATTATTAGATAATTGATAGTTTTGAATAAGAATTTTTAGAATAAATTAGTGATCATACCATTGCCATAAAAGTTTTTTCATCTTTGAAAAACAACAAAAAAAGTTCCGTTAATACTGCATAAGACGAGCTCCAAGCTTTCCTTAACTTTTTGCCATTTTCAGTAGTTATTTTTGTTTTACTGATCACTCCCTCTTTCAAAATTTTCTAAAAAAACAAATTATCAATTAATTAACTTTTTCATGTCGTATTCACGTGTAAACGAGACGAACTTTTCAACTTTTATCAACTTACCATATTTCCGTCAAAAAGCTGGGGCCAATTTTCATTCGAAACTGTTCTAACTCGATTCTCGTTGACGATGGTCGGAAGAGCCCACGATGACTCGTTGCTGTTTTCTTCAAAAAAGTAAATTTTTCCCTCCGAATCGTTTGAAGAGAACCACTGAAATCGAAAAAATAATTTGTTAAAAAACTGCATAAACATTTACGCTTCGATAAAAAAAAAATTTTAAGCAGATTTTGCTATGATATAGATCGAAATTTTAAATAAAAATTGTACAGAAATTTTTATGCATCTCTAGAAAGATTACAATAAAATTCTTTAATTCAATTAATTGAACGACCACAAACCATAAATTTTTGAGACTTTTGACATTTTTAACATAAAATGTTCGAGGATGATAATTACGCATTTTTATAATGGGGTTGTAAAAAACTTTTTTTAATTTCCAGATTCTATAATAATACTATATTTCAGTGTTGAATGTAAAATGCTACCTATAACAAAAAAAATACTAAAGTAAAAAAATTAATAAGCAGAATTTTGTAAAAGGTATTCCCCATAATTAAATTAATGATCAAAACGAAATCTAGAAGTTAAAGAAATGTTGGTTATTAAAACTTATAATTAATTTTTCTGCAAAAAATTTGCAGATATATTTAAATTAAAAGTTTCGACAGATTAGCAAATTTTTTAAATAAAATGTACAAGTACAAAATTATGAATAATTATTCATGTTACAATAACCCTTTAATAGGGTTCATATTTTATTCAAACCAAAAAGTTATACGTTTAAAAATTATTCTAATCCCCACGAACATGCAATTTATCCCTCTATACCTTGTCGCCCCTCTCGTTAACGAAGCACATCCTCTTGGCGTTGGCGTCGTAAATCTGGGTCCAGCCTTCAGGCAATTCAACGAGGTTTTCGAGGCTGGTGTCCAAGAGCCTGGACGGGCTGGCCGAGGAGCAGGAAGCCGAGCTCAGGATGGCCTCGTCCGAGAGACTCCGGCTCAAATCCGACTGTTGCTTGTTGGGAAAGTTCTTGTACTGCAGGTACTCCTCGCTGCCGCTGTCCGAGGCCCTGAGCAAACTTTTAAATCCGACCGCGGTGCTTCGGTCGATGTCGATAGACGACAACTCGTCGTAACTACTCGTCAGCTGGTTATTCGACGGCTGGATTCTTCGCTTTGCTGGAACCGGCTTGGACCCTGATAAACGCTCAGTCGACTATAAAGAAAAATTTTCAATATTTTAATGAAATTACTGTAGTGGGTAATAGTCTGGTTCTACACAGTTCCTATAAATAAGTTAATCGATTTATTGTCTGCTGAAGCTTGAGCGAATTCTGGGTTACGTGCTCTAATTAATGTACATAAAGATTTTTCGATTTGTTTAAAATGAACTAATAATTACCAAAGATTAAATAAAAAAACGCATTAGTTAAGATATTACGTGTTCTTTCGATGATGCATCATATTTTCAAGCTGACGCAGCAGCGTTCAACAGGTTGAAATAGAAACATAAAAGTCCGATCAGACACGCAATAACAAAAACACGGGCTCGAGGCTTTTTCGCGCCAAGAATCTCGCGAAAGTGATAAAGTAGCTGTTATCGATAACACATAGTGGTAGCACTCAAAATAAAATAAACTGTTTACCCTGGGTACTATTATACATTTAATCTTTGATAAAATTCGTCAAATTTGTTGATTTAATAATTACGTGATTTTTTTGAATTTTAACGATAATTTTTGTTTAAAACAATAATTATTGAATAAAATATTGTACAATAAAAGAAAAGTAATTTCCGTGTCACGCAAGTAATAAAAAAAAAAAAAAAAACCATAAAAAATTATTAAATTAAACAAACAGTAAATAATCTTGATATTAAAATATTAAAGAAACCATGGAGAATCAACTAAATAAAGCTGTCACTCTTTTCACAAACCAATCCCCTAATAAACATAAAAATTGTTGTAAACAAACCGTGACAAGATTAACACCGGAGGGCCGAATTCTCCTGAGTGATTCCTTGGATCTGAGCTTAGGCACGGGTTTGTACCTCCGCTTCTCCTTCTTCTCGTCGAGCTCGTCCGAGCAGTCGAGATCCCCGAGACTTCTGGACTTGCGGTTAAGCTTGTTGTATCTGTCACCGCTCGCGGTGTCCCCGAGGTGCCTCCGCTGAGGCGCCACTTCGTATTTACGCTCCTGCACCTGGGGAAGGTGTTGCTGGTGGGATGTGCTCGAGTCCCGTCGACGAGGTAGCTGCAGGTGTTGAAGGTTCAGCGCGCCATCCGACTTTGACCGTCGTTTGTACAGCCGCAGCGAGTCCTGGCTGAGCGTCGTAGTTGGGCAGTCTGAAATCAAGCGAGTGATTTATGCGAGGACGATTGATTTAATTGGTGATTCACAGAATTTGAACTTAAATTTTTCGATAATCGATGTGAAAAATAGTTATTAAATTGAGCTTGAGAGATAAGTATAATAATCCATATGTCAAAAAATTTACACATAAAAATGTAAAATATGGAGATGTATTATTTGTGTAATATTTTATCAATGCCTTATGTCTAATATGTAAATGTATATATTTTATAAATTAAAGTTATTAAAATTATTTATAAATGAATAAAACGTTTAATCTTCTTATAATAATTCATCTGTTTGAAGCATCTGTCGATATTGATATAAATTTGTATCATACTTAATAATATTTATGCGTAAATTATTTAATACTTTGTACAAACGGAATTTCAACTCGTTAATTGTGTGATAAATAATTCAATAATTTCCGTTTTGTACCTACGATCGTTGTAAAATTGTAAATAATCTATTAAAAATTTTAAATAGTCATTGTTAAAATTGGTTGACCCTTCATGTACGCTTTTTTGTTTATTAAAAAATTCAGCTTTCATTACATTAAAGTAATTTTTCTATATTTTAAAAGTCGTTCAATTTTCAATACAAACTACATACTATCATTATACTTTTGTGATTATTCAGTTTTATACTCATAGAACTTTATTAAACAATGGCTCGCTCGACTTTGATAATTCAGGAAAAACCAAAGAGTATACATACATCGAAGAAAAGAATTTTTTTTTTATCTTTGTTTCAAATTTAACGATTCTACAAGGAAATTTTATGAATACAGCGGGAACAGCTAGATAAATTTTTATATTCTGCGTTAAATTATCACGAGATAGTATTTTTTACAATGATCAAAGTATATCAGCCGGGAGATTATTCAGACGTGACATCACGCAATATTCATGGAGAAAGCATGACGTGTTGCAATAAATTTTTATCGCCGAAAACTAATCTTATTAATTTAAAAAATTTTCAACATTCATTGAAATTTTTTCATTTGTTTCCACGCACATTTAATAAATTTATCTGTCAAGAACTCGTGAAAACTTACATTAAAATATTAAAATTTATTAGAATAAATTGAGATCTTACCTGAATCAAAGTAATTTTTCTCGTTATCCGAATCTGCAGAATTAGCGCTGGCTGGTAAAAACTTGATTTCGCTGGCTAACTTTTCAAGGGACGGGGTAAGTTGCAACTCCTCACGAAAGTCCTTGGTGGGCATTTTCAACTTACATGGCACTTTTTCCCGTTTTATCCGTAGTGATATGTTTGAGTACGAGGGAGATTCAATGTAATCGGTGACACTAACATCAACATCCTGCGTAACGCGAGGTCTGTCGTTGTCGTTCAAAATGTTGGCTTCATTGTATTCATCTAGCAATTTGGGTGATCTGGCAGTTGGGCTTTTTGGTACCTTAACTAAACTCGATCGTGGAGGAAAGTCAAAGATCTTTTTTCTCTTCCAAGAGTCCGATTTGGAATTTTTATTGCTGATATTGTTTTGAGGTTCGTTTTCTTTGGTATCGTCTTCTTTATTGTCTAAAAGGTTGACTTGAATTTCAGCGTTTTCATAGTGGCGGGACACACTCATGTCGTGCAATTCCTGGGCTAGTTGATTCGGCGCTCCGGAAATACCTGGTTCACTAGTTTCCGTCGACGTCGTGGTCTTTGAATGTTTGGAAGATTGTATCAATTCCGACATGAGCTTCTCTATCGCCCACATGTGTCTCTCGTCGTTCAAAAACAATTTGTCTTTATCTTTTGTTGTGGTCGGTGACTCTCGCGCGATCGTTGTGTTTTTAGCAGTTTTATTTTTATCATCTGTTTGGTCATTTGTTTTATCATTAGTTATGTCATTTGTAACAGGAAATGCATCATCTACAGGCTTACTTAATATGTTAGATTTTTTTTCTGGCAATTGGGATTTTTTGTTTTTTTCGACAACACTGTACAGTTTTTCTAATTTTTCAGCATCCGTTAACTGTCTAGCTTCTGTACTACCATTATTAACAACATCACTTTTTGGATAATTTGGTGATGCACTCCTACGCTTGAGTGCATCCTCTTTTATTTTAGACAAAGGTACATAGTTAAAGTTGTCGGATTTCTGCGAGGCTTCTGGTTTCTTCAAAACCTGAGCTGAAACCTTTTCCCACTTATTATGAATACTTTCATACTTGGATGCACTCTCATTATCGTCATCACAAATTTGGTCCACAGGCTTACTAACATCTACTTTAGTATCTATTTTGGGTTTTCTCTGTATAACTCTATTTGATAAGGCGTTTTCCAATTCTTCTTGGAATGGGTTTAGCATTTGGGCATCAACATTTTTGGTGTCTCTGCCAAAGCACATGCCAAATGCGGAACTTTCCCAGGTATCTTTTTGCTTGGAGGGTATAAGGCTGGACTTGCTGGACTGCATCTTGGCTGCATCCTCGCTGTCAATGGAGTTCTTTCTCAAGCTTTTGATTACTTTGGGCGGCTTAGTAGGTTTGCTGGCAGACTTGTTGCTGTCATTGTGAGAGGTCAGGTTTCCAGAGAGCTTTCTGATGACGCTTCTGAAGGAGTCATGGGCTTTTCTAGGTTCATGCTCCCTTACTTCCTGGGCCTGATTGTCACTACTGCTACCACTAGTGTTGCTGGTCCCATCGGTGGACTTGAACATTTTATCTTTGTCGACGTAGAATCTGGTGCTCTCGGGCAGGGGCTCCTCCTCGACAACGTATCCAGTGGGTACGTAAAAAGTGCACTGCTCCGGCACGTAAGAGTTGTTGACGTCCTCGGGTCTGACGACTTGCCACCAGTCCTTGTTGGTTTTGTTCAGGAGCAAGAGCCTCTCATCTTTGATTATTTTGACGCGTTTGCCCTTGGTGTCGTACTCGAAGTCATAGAGCACTCTGACTCGGGTCCTCTCGGAGGATCGTTGTGGCTCGGCTGCAGTAGCAGCAGCTCCGCCTCGTGTACTCATATTTATTTGGTGCTGGGGCTCTCATATTATTACTCCAGTAGTTTATGCTGAAACAAATATAACGAAAAAAAAAAAATTAGTAACTTTTCCGTATAGGTCGGTGATCACACAATTCCGCTACGAGGGGTTAAGATAGTTACACTCACTCGTGTCAATATTGCACCTGCAGCATATCTGTCGTTTGTAGGTACACACTAATACGTGCACGGGCTAATTCTAAGCCTAGGTTCTCTCGAGGCTACGTTTTTCAGGCACTTGGGGAATTTGAAAGGAGATGAGCACAAGATGAATGATTATTGTACGTACTATTATTATAATCGTCACGCCCTGCTCCTTCGTTTTGTTGCGCGACGACGAGTACGACGGGCATAACACAGCATGCAGGCACTTATCACTGACTAACTACTATTATGTACGTGCAACCTGCTGCCGCCTGCCTTTGGCTTGTCTCCCAGCCTGCTGGCTGCTGCAATGTGTGTGTTGCGAGTTAATTGACTGTCATTCTCTTTGCCCCTTTTTTACCTTTCGCGACAATTTATATTTTTCAGTCTCAGCAAAAACTGTCTTATCATAAGATGGTCACAATATGGTCGTGGATAAAGCAGGAAAATGAGTTTTCGGTATCTACAGGGGTGTAGTCGGTGATTTGTGGGCCCCGAGTACCCGTTCAGAATTTAAAAATTTTTTTTAATTTTTCTTTTGTACATATTTTTATATGTAAGCATAATACTTGTCACTGTAATAGAAAATTTAAAAAAAAAATCTTATAATAGACAAACCTACAATCCTAAAGCTACAACGGCTAGTTTAGTTTTATGTAAAATTTGCATTTTTTAAAGATTCAATCTACAGTGTATTACACAAAATACGCAGTCGTGAATAAGAAATTTTCAAAATAAAATAATCAAAGAAAAATAAAACAACTTGAAGCAATAGTTACAGCGTTGAGGATAACATTGACGATTGTATCTAGGTTGTTTTTATTCACCTCAACCACTTAAACGGTGCGTTTAAATGCTTTATTCAAGGTATTTAAACAATGATTTACATCTTCTTCGGGGCTCTGCCGAAGCCCGAGGGAGGCTGTGGAGCAGTCCGGTAGCCCTGGAAGAGATGTATCACCAAGAGAATAAATTATTTGAAGTCCCGACAGCGCTATTCGAGGTCAAAAAAGCTTAAAGGGTATGTAGCTTAAATAACTATATTAAAATTTTTAATTATTTTGAGTGAAACATCCAACTTTGACAAAAACTTAACTGAGTATTTCAACTGTATAATAGGCAGATAGGGGGTCTAATCAGTTAATTAATTTTCCAACCGATGATTTACAATTGAATAAACATTCCTACAATGAAACGCTATAGAGTTTGAAGTATTCAAATCACCAAACCTATAATTTTAAAAATAAAAATTGTAGATAAACTTTCAGATACTGACAATCAATATGAAATCAAAGTTTTAAAAATTGACTAACTGTTTAAAAATTAAAAAACTTTACATTGATCATTCATCATTAAACTCAAAACCATTTTTAGCTGACAATATTTAACTCTATGCGACGCGGGCACTGTGCGGAATCATCAAATAATCTGCAAAAATAAATTATTCATGTTCGCTTATAAACTTCAAAAAACTCTTTTTTATAAATCTTATTAATTTAAGATAATTTGTTAGATTTGTTAGATAATTTAAAAAAATTAATAAAAATTTGTAAAAAATAATCACGGATTGATTTTTGAGCGCACAACTAGTCGGATTTAACGTTTCGCAAATCAATGCTGTAGCTCACCAGTTACAAAATTGTTTCATATTTTTTAATGTGACTGGGCTGATGGGTTCTTTTTGAAGATTGAACCAAAAGCTTTAATACTATAGCCTCAGTCAGTTGGGACAAAATACCATTGCATTCACCAAAACCTACTTTTTTAAAGAGTCAAAATTCCGTGTACCTAATTTCGGTCACCCCTACTTTTAAAGTAATTTATATTTATTTATTTATTTATTTTTTTACAATAATTATCTGAGGACTTGCTACAAACTTTCTGACGGTTGAAAACTTAAGAAACATATGATACACTCAAAGAAGAGTGCTTTGCGCAAAATTTTGAAATTGGGCTCGTACCGGAAACTAATATTGTATCTTTCTGACTACTAGCGTGAAAAATAGTATAGAGCCCTTGAAAGTGCAAAAATGAGCTAACCTTTAGCAAACCTTGCCTTCGGCTCGGACATCAATTTGGGTTTGCTAAAGGGTAACTCATTTTTGACTCCCTCAGGACTGTAATATACTATTTCTGTTCAACGGAATCAGGAAGCGGCAGGGGCGCAACAACCCATGTAAGCTAGGGGGTGTCCTGATCAATTTTTTTCCTGACACCCCCTAGTATTTTCAGGGGGTGTCAACGAAATTGTACAATCCTAAGTCAAGCATTAAACCTCAATATGCCTAAGCGCCCTGGGCGCCTGAGTTCAACAAAAAAACTTATCAGTTATCTCCCAAGCTCTGAATCCCCAAATACCCTGGGCGACCGAGTTCAACAAAACAATGATCAGCTATCCCCCAAGCTCTAAACTCCCAAAACCCTGGGCATCCGAGTTCAGCAAAAAAACTTATTGGCTTTCCCCCAAGCTCTGAATCCCCAAATACCCAGGGCGCCCGTGTTCAATTGAACGAAATTTTTTTTGTTGCAACAAAAAAAATTATCAACAAATTTTTTTTTCTAACTAGAAAATAAAATCCACAACCTTATTGTGGAACAAAAAAAAAAAAGAAAAAAAAAAAAAAAAAAAAAAAACACTTTTTTATGGACTTGATATTCAATTATATAAAGTACGCTTAACTTCGAGCTTAACTTCTAAAATTATTCCACTCGGTAACCAGAGTTTAAGGAGGTTTAGAGCTTGGAGGATAGCCGATCAGTTTTTTCGTTGACCTCGGGCGCCCAGGGTCTTGGGGGTTTAGAGCTTGGGGGATAAATGATCAGTTTTTTTTATTGAACTCGATGCCCAGGGTTTTGGGGGGTTTAGAGCTTGGAGGATAGCCGATCAGTTTTTTCGTTGACCTCGGGCGCCCAGGGTTTTGGGAGCTTAGAGCTTGGGGGATAAATGATCAGTTTTTTTTTTATTGAACTCGATGTCCAGGGTTTGAGGGGGTTTAGAGCTTGGGGGATAGCCGATCAGTTTTTTCGTTGACCTCGGGCGCCCAGGGTTTTGGGGGCTTAGAGCTTGGGGGATAGCTGATCAGTTTTTTTGTTGAACTCGGGTGCCCTTTTGAGGGTTTAGAGCTTGGGGGATAGCTGATTAGTTTTTTCGTTGAACTCGGGCGCCCAGGGTCTTGGGGGCTTAGAGCTTGGGGGATAGCTGATCAGTTTTTTTGTTGAACTCGGGTGCCCAGGGTTTTGAGGGTTTAGAGCTTGGGGGATAGCCGATAAGTTTTTTCGTTGAACTCGGGCGTCCAGGGTATTTGGGGATTCAGAGCTTGGGGGATAGCCGATCAGTTTTTTTGTTGAACTCGGGTGCCCTTTTGAGGGTTTAGAGCTTGGGGGATAGCTGATTAGTTTTTTCGTTGAACTCGGGCGCCCAGGGTATTTGGGGGTTTAGAGCTTGGGGGATAGCTGATCAGTTTTTTTTTTTTTAAATCGATGCCCAGGGTTTTGCGGGTTCAGAGCTTGGGGGATAGCCGATTAGTTTTTTTGTTGAACTCGGTCGCCCAGGGTAATTGGGGGTTTAGAGCTTAGGGGATACCTGATTAGTTTTTTTGTTTAACTCGGGCGCCCAGGGTTTTGGAGGTTTAAGGCTTGAGATTTCAAATTCCGTGGACACCCCCAAGAAACTGTAGAGGGTGTCGTCTACTAGCCCAGGGGGTGTCCTGACACCTCTGCCCCCCCCCCCCCCCCCCCCCGTTGTTGCGCGCCTGGGAAGCGGTAATTTCGTTTTAGGCTGTGGCCCGAAAATACCGCCTTCTGGCCGCAGGACAGGAAAAGTGCGTTTGAAAAACTTATAGACAATAAGGAATAAGCCCCACGTATTGTTTTTCCAACAAATGTTTTCAATTTTTTTTTTTTTCTAAATACAACCTCGAGATTTGTGTATAAGCAATTTTTTATTTTTTAGGATTCTTAATTTTACACAATCAAGAGCAGAACTTTTCAAGAGCTATTTTACATAAGCTTCAAGCACGAATTTCTTTAAAATGCGCTGTAAATGCCATTTTGACTATACGGCAGATCGTTTAAAGGATTGAAAATGGTTTTCTCGTAAAAACCATATGAAACAAAGAAATGTTGTTGCAAAAAATTAGATGCGAAAAAATGAGCGACGTAAAAAAAGATTTCCCAATCTAAAGATTCAGCTGCACTTTTTTCTCTCAAGGAGAGAAGATAATAAACTTTGACAAAATATATAGAATAATATTCTTAATATATTAAATAAAATCAATGTTTTATAAAAATAAAAATAAAGTTTTTAATTGATGTAAGTAATAAGACAAAGATAGTAATTGTAAGAGTAAGTTCGATTGGTGATATATGCACATTATTACTCGTAACTACATTAAGTTTTACAATTAAAACTAATTTAGTTATTTGGAGCTGACATTAATGCATCAAAATATAAATAAAAAAAAATTCGCTGCAGTCGGAAATATATAGACTTTCGTGGGGCTGATTCATGAGGATTTCTGTAAGTTTTATAAATCATATACATATTTAAAAAAAAGAAAAAAGTAGTGTAAAAACGAGTTTTCTTAATTCTTTTTCTAGAACTTCTGAGTCGAAAAACTAAAAAGCTTTCAGCTCCAAAAAAAAATAAAATAAAATAAATTAACCTGCTACTTTATGGAAGCTAAAAATAAAAGGCGCGAACGATCCTCCGAGTAAATTTTGTGGAACTTTGAACGGTGAAAAACCTTGGTCCTCAATTAAAAAAGTCTCCCTGTTCGACCACGTGTCTCTCCGCAAAATTGAAGTCGCGGTGAGCTGGTGGCTACGGCCCTGCAGGTCTTTACAACGAGAAAAAGCAACCCCATCGTAATTCGTATACCAGTAGGTACCGCGCCATGAGCAAGAGCAAGAGAGAAAGCAGCTAATAGCGCCGCCACCACGGCACAACCTACAGGCGTTTTTGTGTATTGTATAGTATGGACTATAGAGTGAACTGTGTTTTACGTATAGTTTATAGGTTACAGTCGTGCTCCGCTCCTCTAGGCTCTACTGCTGGCTGCTGCAGAAAGCTGGCCCCTGCTCAGTCGCGAGTGCGATCATACACAAGGTCCTGTTCGTACGCCGCGGTACTGAGTGCAGTGCTAGTGGATAACGAAACCATGAAGATTAAATAAAAGTCAAGTGTTTGGTACGCGAGACCGAAGATGTAGTGGGATACTCCAGCAACATCACGGCCGGTGCTCCAGGACCAGGTGCAGCTGCCCGACCGCGCGCATTGCGCCCTGCCTCCAACTCACTGCTGATCATCGAGTCGTGTGTTATTATTATTCTCTCGCGCGTACAACACCACCCCCCTCATACGTTTTCATTATTTGTGAATACTTTGATTTTTTTGAAGCGAGTGCTAAGTGAGTGATTTATTTAACAATCGGGGGACCAAAGTGCTTTAGGACTGTCCGAGGTTATGTCGTGAGAGCAGTCCGTCCACCACGGCGACGACCTGACTGCACGGCATTTTGGTGTCTCGGCCTTCTGCTCTCTTCGATGTTTACCTGCAGAGCCGCCGAAACCGCTCGGACCCCGAACTCAGGATTAGAATTTATCTCGAGGTGAGTCCAGATAATGACTTTGTTGCTCAAAGCCCTCCAGGTAACACGGTGGTGAGGAGACGCGTGTGAAATCCCATAAGTCATGACTCTCTCTCTCTGGTGTCCTGATCTGACTTAACCTCGTTTACGAGATACCAAAAGGGATTGTCGTAATTCGGTTAACTTAAATGATATCCTCTTATTCCGTTATTTTGTTTATGTTCTCTTGTTTGTTTACACAACTGTGTTTTTCATTGAGATCTTTAAACTCAGAGAGAGAGGTTCAAAATTTGTTTGTTTTTGAGGTGTCTTTTTGACTCAGAGTTTGTATAATACATTCTGCTGCTTTGATGACCGTCAGGCTTATCTGATTATTGTGAATGAAAAACTACCAAGGTTTTTCATGTGGTTGATTAATTTTTATAATTTGCAGAACACTTAAAATTTAAACCATTTTGAGATATGACGGATGCTAAACTTATCACAGTACATCATGATGGTCGAACCAGCCTTTAGCTTAGATGAAGCTTGCAGACAGACTCAGGTATTTAATTATTGTCATCAACCAATACTAGCTGTTTGAAATTATGTAATTCTTATCATATTTCAACATTTAATGGATTCTTTTTTTTTTGTAGGAAATGATAAATCAGGTACCAAGAAATCAAAGAGATGTTCAGGGACAGGGGCAAGGAGTTCTTGATATTTCATTGGAAAACTTGACTAGACCAGTGATAAGCCAGAAAAAAGAGCAAAACCATCATTCAAAACGGAGTATACAATCACAACTCACAAGGCTCTATTTTGAAGAACTTGCCAAAACTCCTCTTACAACATCAGATTCAGTCTTGGTAGGTTCAATATAATTGATAAATCATATTGATATGAAAAAAATAAACTTCTACATCATATGTTTGGGTTTAAAAAATATAGAGTAACCTTGAGAATGAATGTGACCTTCTGGGACGGTTGGTACAGAAAGATGGACTGAATACATTAATTGTTAATCTGTATGCTGGTAATAAAGGCTATTCATTAGGTGTAAGAAATAGGTAAGAGTAAATTTACTTTTTTTATAGATTTGAATAAGTAGTTTTTTAACAATAAATTTACAATTGTGTTGTTTGAAATTATTATTGCATCACTTTGTAATTCACTTTAAATCAAATTTCTTTTATTTAACTTATTGCATGATGATTATTTTTCTGCAGTCTAACAATAATATTGATTGCTTGTCTGTCAGCAGTCTTTATCATAAACAAATCAATAGCAATTAAAAAAAGTTTCATTCCTTTATATAACTATTTTATATAATATTGAGATTCTCATTTCGAAAATTATTTATTCTCATCAGTCACAAAGGAATTCAATATGATAAAAGTGCAGCAATATCAGAAACCCAATTGATGGGTTATGAGCAAGGGGAGCTTTTAACATGCATTGACAATGGCCAACTGCCGGCGATGTTGGCCGAGCAGTTAGAAGAAAAATATTCCCACTTGTTTTACGATGGCTGTATTATTACCGAAGTCCGAGATCATCGAAAGTCCTACCCTCACAACAAACCCGAAATCCATCATGTTCTTCTCAAACCAAGTACTCAGGTTTGTATTGAAAAAAAAAAATAATTCTGAAGATCTATGATGAATGAAATTCACATATCGGGATCTAATTATAATCATTTTTTTCAGAGTGTACTCTCAGACGTGTCTTCGCTCACGAGTGATGGGGACTGGAGCCACGAGGAGCGTTTGTTGCTAGAGTCACGGTTGGTCGCTGCCACACAGGGGCCTCTATGCCTCGATCCCAACCCCATACCTAGTCTGGCGACGACTCGATTACGGCAGTCGAAAGCTCTTTTAGCTGACCACCAGCTTTTGCGTCAAGCAAGGAAGTTTTCACAGGTACGGAGTTCATTTTTTTTTTTTTTATTGTTACTTTTCTACATCTCTTCATAAAAAACTTTTGTGAGTTTAACTAAAAATTTTTAAATGTGATTGAAATAGGTAACGGTAAATCGCAAGAGGAAACTGGAGCAGTTGGCCCAACCAGAAGGCTTAACAATACAAGATCTAATGCAAAGAATACGAGCCAAGCGTGGTGTACAAGCATCGACAAATTTTGTATGCCCGGCCCCCTCGTTAGTTACTCCTCCTCTTTTACCTCCAGACTCACCCGTAGATGTTTTAAGGTATATACTCGACCTCGCAGTATTCGGTTATTTAGCCAAAACAAGTAGTAAAATAATGATAATTTTAAAATGAATAGATTTTTTATTAAATATCCTTTATTTCTAAACAGATTTGCCAAAGCTTACGAGACACCTCGGGAATCAAAAGACTGCCTTCCACATCTTATCGAAAAATATATCTTGGAAACAGAAAGAGGTCAAAATCGTATATATCACATCACATTGTCTATTTTACAAAGACCTTCTAATTCCGAGTACCTGGGCGAACTTTATGTGGACATAGATTACAGAGATGGTGACAAAAAAGGAGCTTGTTGCAGGTAAAATTCTCTTTAGTTAAACAAAGATTTTATGTATTGTAATTTTACCATTTTCATAACTCGAATGACTTTCATTTTTTATCATTTTAAACTTTGAGCTTACGTTTTCATTCTTTTTTAAAAATAATTATTGTTTTTATCAGGTTTACTTTGGGTACAAGAACGCAAGCAAATCATTACATACAACAGTTTACGGAAATTTTCACGGAAGAGGGAAGGAAAAATGTTAGAATTCAACACCTAGTACCTGGACAGCCTACTCGTGTTACTTGTACTCCGGGAATGCACAGAGCTCAACAACAACAGCAACAGCAGCAGCAGCAGCAATTACAACAACAGCAACAGCAGCAACAACAACAACAGCAACAACAGCAAGCTACCACTGTTCAAAGAATCAAAGTAACAATTTTTAATGTCATTAAAACAAAAAATCTTTATTCACCTTTTGATTTTTACTAAAACTTTTTTCGTTTTTTCAGGCTCAGTTAGTCGCGCAGCAGCTACAACAAAATCAAAACCGCACTGCACACCAGGTATTTTAAGTTTTTTATTTACTTATTGATAAACTATAGAATTCTTTAGAAGACACAATAAATTTCAAACTAATTAATTTTCTTCATTTCATTAGTTCTTTAACATGAGTAAAATTAAATAATATTATTGAATGTTTTAATTTTTTTTAGCAGATACTTTCAAGGACGCCAAATCAGATGAGCACACTCGTGAACAGTCAGCTATCTGCACTTGCAGGTCAAGTTGCTAATTCTCTAAAAGTTTTGCCCGAAACGTCATCTCGACAACAGCAGCCACAGCAACAGTCATCCACTGTCAACTTAGTCAATTGCTTGGACGGTGTGACAGCTGCCTCTGCTCAGAGCGCTGGTATATCTGGTATCATTCAGAACGATTCCCAGGTAGCAGCCGTGGAACAAGCGCTGAACGTGCAGTCACAGCCACATCGAGTGGCTACAAATATAGCTAACTCAATGCCTGGTGCACAGACGATAGATGCCAGTGGAACCATTGCGATGGCCACAGCTACGGACATGGCACCATGCAATGGTTCTGCTAACATATTGGTCTTCCAGCAAAAACCTGCTCCTGCGCCTACAAATACTTCGAATGTTCCGGTTCTGGTAAGATTTAAAATCATGTTCTGTTAATGTTGATCGTGGTTTTTGAAACTATGTAAAATGTTTTCTTTATTATATTAAAAAATTTTACTTTTTCAGCAAGCACAGTTACAAGCTGGTACTTTAAGTAGTTTAAGTGATACGAGTAATCATAATGATGTGAATCTACAGAGAAATATAAGTGCTATCGCGACGTCTCTTATGAATTCTGCCCAGCAGTTTACGCAACAACAGCAACAACAACAAGCAGCAGGTACAGCAAGAATGATTTATATTTAATTAGTGTAAGTTTAATAGTAATTTAGTTGATTCGAATATCTAAAATTTAACTTATTACAGCTAACGCTGCCGCCGCTGCTGCTGCCGCTGCTGCTTCCATGAACAGCAATCCAGTTCCAACTACTCCAAAATCAAGCCACACAGCAATTCTTAGTCTATTAAACAGTGGTCCAGCTAACCTGACGCCACAGAAAAATCAATCGAGAAGGATTTCTTTAAATAATACTACTATACCTCAGAGAGTTATAAGTCAAGGAAATGTAATTACAGTTCCAAATACAACGGGCCAAGTATGCGCATTTTTAAATGTTTACTCAAGAATTAAGAGTAAAATTTTATTAAAATTTTAATATCGTTTTTCAGATAAGATTAAGTTACAGCCCAGCCCCGGCTGCAAATCAAATTAACAAACAGCAGCAAGTTAAAGCTGTAAGAGTTGCTCGAGTTCAGCATTCGGATCCCACCTCAGCTCTAGGCCTCTCAATGCCTGGACTTTCGGCCTTACTCAACGCCGGTTTGTTGACACAAAAACTTTAATTGATTTTATTTTATTAGACTGTCGTTTTGTTAAAATTAAAATTTTATTTTAGGAAATCCTTCGGAAGAAACTACCGTACCTGGAATAACGGCGGCATCGTCGCTGTTCGAAAGACTTACAGCACCCACTGCGAACCAAACCAGTCAGCCAGCTAGCCCCATGACTAGTCCACCGCCAGTGACTCCGCCGCAACCGAGTCCACAACAGACTGCAAATGTTAACCTCCAAGGCGTTAATTTAGCTAGCCTACCAAATTCACTTAATGGATTACAGGTTGGTTTATTTTTATTAACCATCTCAAAAGCGCATTAAATCTAGACTAGATGGTAATATGTTTATGAAAAAAAAGCTTCAACTACTGCATGATATAAAATTTTTTATTAATTTTTTTCCATTTTTTAGGTTTCCATTCCTGGGTTAGCACAACCCATTACCATGTCTTTAGCGCCCGCTGCGGCAGGCGATAATGTAGTTACGCCAACAGGTGTTTTCGTTTCCCTCCCGGTTTCGTCGGCTACAAATACTTGCTCCACCGTTTCAAGTGTAAATTTCTTTTTCATTTCTTTTTTTTTTTTTTATTTGATTTAATTTTTCTAAGTAATCATTAAAAAAAATTTAATTCTTTCTTATTTCAATTTATAGATGGTACCCACTTCAGTAGCATCGTCTGCAGTAGCTGGAACTACTTCGACGGTAGTTATAACAAATTCTGGAAATATATCGTTACCAATAGGTATGAGCAAGTCTTTGAAGAAATCATTACATTATGTCATGAACTAAATTGAAAATTGATTATTCTCATTTAATTGTTACAGCACAATTGATACCATCAATGAAAAGTTTGAATCCACAAAATATACGTAGTAATAATGCTTCCGTGACTCTCGCACAGGTAATGTATTTTATACAATCTTTCATTATGTATGATTATTAAAACAGAAAAAATGACTAAAACCATTGATTTGAATATTAGGGAGGACAAGCGGTGCAATACCTCGGATCTCAAAGGTCAAGAGTGCCCCAAATGACGAGACAGATTCAGTCTAATCAAGCCAAAACAGTACAGAATCAGTTCGTAGCAGTTGGGTCAAAAGCAGTCACGGGAAATCCATCGTTCTTGTTAGCAAGGAATAAACTTATAACACCTGTAATGGGTGAGTTTCTAAATTAAAAGAAGTTGTAAGGTATTGAATTTAAAAATGAAGAGGAAGACTGATAAGTGAAATTTTTTTGCCTAAAATTAGTTGCAGCATCACAGCCGGCGGTGCTCATGGCAACCCAAACGGGATCAACTTCTCAAACCGCGAGTTCAACTGCCACGAATAAGCAGACGACCATACTCGCCAAATCTCTGCATGCAAGGGCCGCTACTAACGCAACGATGGGGCAGTGTAATAACCAGGCACAGGCTCTAAGTGCAGTAGCTAGTTTTTCACCACAGCAGGTAGGTCAAATTAAATTTGCTAGCGTACCTCTTAATTAATCTAGTTTTAGTACTATAATTAGTGTGTGTTCATTGTTTAGCTTCAGCAACTGCAGCAGTGCCTTGCCGCGCAAAATAAGGCTCCGGTAGCTAACGTTGCGACGACAGTTAGAACGACGCAAATTCAGCCTCGGGGCAGTACCAGCGCCGACGACGTACTTTGAGCACCGCTGCTCAGGGCAACGCTAACCACCGCCAAATCCGCTTCCTCATCGACTTCTTCCCCAAAGTCCTCTACTGCTTCTTCTTTTTCTTTTTCTTCTTCTACTTCCACTGTCGACGATGACGATGGAAAGAAAAGCAAAAAAAAAGGACGAAAAACTCAATGCATGGCCTCGAGATTAAAAATCGCGTGACGATTTGTGAACATATTTGTAAAAAGTATTTTTTTGCGGAATGATAAAACTTGATTGTAAGTTACGTTGATTAAAACTTCACTTGTAATGATGTTGGATGAAAGTTTGTGAGATAGAGTGATAGAGATAAAAACTAGATCAAATATTATTAATTAAATAATTGTGTACATGTCGGTAAATTTTGTCATTCGATCATGAATGAATGTTTGTCTCGCCTCGTTCGTTAAACTATTACGTACAATATTTTCGCGAGAATAAAAAATGGTTTCAATTGTTGTAGATACAAACTTACATGGATATAAATATACACTTGGACATATATATAATAAATATGTATATGAAATTAAATTTGTATTATATTTAAATAAAATGTAATAAATATTTCATTTTTAATTAGTCTTGTTTTATATAGATTACCAAATTTTTTTTCAACTCCTCCAAATAAAATAATAATAAATTGTGGTATTCAATAGTATTTTTCACGTTTTACATAAATAAAATTGTTGTCAGCAAAAAAATTTCATTTGAAGTCAACAAAAAAATTATTAAATATTCATGAAAATTTTTTTTTCACTTTTGTTACATTATAAAAAACGAACGTTCTAGAGTATAAAAATAACAATAGTTCAGAAATGAAAAATTTGATATTTTTCAAATGGTTTCAATGTGCATTGGAATGTAGCATATACTTTTTTATAGTATATTAAATCATAATATACCCGATTTATAATTAAAATGGCTTGAACAAATAGTTATGAGAGAACCTCCTTAAACAACTTGTTTCGGTGCTAAATTGAGTTTCGAATATAATTAGTGGCATTCTAGGTCAAACCGATCACGATTCGAAATGATTTCTCCGATCTTGATGAACTTATTTTTTGAAAATCTGTAACTTCTGAGAGTTTTCACCGATTTGGATGAAAATATAAAAGTAGTTGCAAAAAATATGAACTTTTTTAGAATATTTTTTACATAAATAAATTTTTATTTTTTATTTGCTTGAACAAATTTTTTATTTTAGAGCACCCATTTAATTAAAAAAAAATTTTTTTTTCTTCAAAAATAAATTTGTAACGATTTTTTTTACCTAAAAAATCTTGGAGTCCTTTTTTGTTTCCAAATTATGATTTTTTAATCCTGTCTCAAACAGGTCGGACACGCGTCGTCGCACCTCTAGGCGCAACTTTGAGTTCTATACCTGAACTAATATGCATTACTGAATCAAACTAATTTTAGATTGTTGCAAGACATTTGTTTCTAATAAAAAATAAATTAACATATTTATACAATTTCTTATACAATTTTTGCTAAGTACTAAAAATATTATGAAATATTTCACTCTTGCTACAGCAAATAGTGCTTGTATGTACCATCATTTCTTCTTCTGCTTTCTGCATTTATCAATGCTTATTCTATGATTTTATATCACAAATATTTTATACTTTTGAGATTAAATAAGATTAAAAAAAAAAAAAAAAAGTACTATTCACAATATTTTGAATTGAATACAAATTATTTTAAAAAATCATATAAGCAGGCCATAAATTTATATTTCAAATAAAAAATAATTGAAATAAAACGAAAAGTTGAAAAATGAATCTAGAAAACTGAAAAATCAGCAATTATGAAATTTTTTACTAAACCAAGAAAAAAATCATAAACGTGTATTTAATTTTAAAAATAAGAATTTATTTTTTTTACATAATTTGTAGAAAATATATAAAAGTACTATTAAAATTATTATCATTAGTTTTTAAACATAAATTTTAGATGTTCATTGTATACACATTTTATTTACATTAGTATCAAAACTTTAATTTCAACTTTCACTAGTTTCTTTTTTATCAAACAGTAAAGTTTTGATTTTTAATAGATCTTTATTTACCTTTTCAAGTAATTTAAAAATTCCAGTGCCAACTGGTAGAGGTATTCCTATGATGATAAATTTCGGTACTCCAATAATTGCATCTGTTTGACTATAGTAACCAGCATCAAACAGATGATCAGCTGTTTTTTCAAAAAAAAGCCGAGTTCAGAACACTTTTTCATTTTGGTCAAACCTTGTAAAGTGATTCCTGAAACTTCTCTGCTAGCCATAAGATCAGCTACCAGCCAAGTGTCTTCTATCCATGCTCATTCCATAATTTTCCATCACTAGTTTTATTTTAGTCATAATTGTTGTGCTGGCAGCTTCAATGCCTAATTTTTTAAATTCTATGGAATTCCATTTGTAAGGCTTAATTTATTTATATATTATAAATCTGTTGAGACTTTTCGACTTACTTTGGGTCGATTAACTTTCGATTTAAAAGATTTTTTGGATAGTGATCTTAAATTTTGATGAACATCGGTGTTTTCGTCGGCCTGTGTTTTATTATATTCTATTGATGAGTCTGAAGATAAATTTGAGTTTTGACGGCAGTAATTTTTTTCTAAAATATGTTAACATTAAATTTTATATGAAGCGACAACTTTTTCATTGATTTACTATGCAACTTAAACTAACCATTTTTTTCAATCATCCATTTAGGCTGATTTTCCCAATCATCAGTATTCTGTGATATCAATGGCACATCTTCATTTAATTGAAGATTTGAATAACTTTTATCAATTCCCGATTCATTGTCGTGAACGTCAAAAATTTCAGTGATACTTGCTTTGGTACTATTAGGTACATAATAATAAGCCATTACAGTTTCCTGGCCAGGATCGTCCTGAAATTTAATCAAAAATTTTCATTTTTTATGAAATTTTTCAATGCATAAATCAGGTAATGCATAAGTACATACTTGCAAAATATTTTCAAAAGTATCATCCAGTGTCGATGTCGCCTGTAAGTCTGACACATTGATTACACAATTAGCTGATTGTTTGCAATCTGACCAAGAATCACTAAAAAAATGATTAAATACGATTAAATATCAGAAAAACAATTTTCATAAAATATAATTTATTGAGTCAGTGAAAAATTAAAAAAAAAAAAAAAAAAAAAAAAAAAAATACTTACGCGTCATTGTACTTTAAAGTTAAATTTAAATTAGTATTATGCTGGTTGTAGATAGTATTGTTGATTGATTCCATGTTGTAAAATTCTAAAACCAATTATAAATTAACAAAAAAATATTAGATTGACTAATTAAAATAAAAACTATGTCAAAATACATACTAGATCCATATTCTAAGATATTCACATGGCATTTGATTATTTGTGGAATTGGTTGATAATAAACGTTGATTTTGGGAAATATGAGACTTAGTTGTTCCAAAAAATATCGACTCATTTCTATCAGGCTTTTTTGAAATTTTGGAGTGTTTGAGAGAAATCTATAAAGTAAAAAATAAATGAACCAATCAATAATTATTAAAAAAAATTGTATTCACTGATAAAGCGTATCAATTGAACTAATATTAAAAATACAAAATATCGTTTGACAAACAATGTTACGTCAGAGTAGTTCACGGCTAATATTTTTTCTTATCTAGGTGGATAGCGATGTTTTTCCCATGAATACGTCGTAGCATTTGTTTGAAATACACAATAGCCTTGATATTTCATTACATATTTTTCAGATTCGCAACTATTTTCGAAAATTTAAAACTTTTTGAGACGTCACTCGAAAATTAATGTAGTATACAATATTTAAAAATGAAACGATCAGGAAAACTGATACTTTTGCGATTAAAGCGATTTTTGAGCTCTATAACTAGATATATATATTTTGTTTAATCAATATTCTAAGAATAGTTTATTCAATCAAACAATTTCCAATATAAAATATGTTTGTTTACTGTTTAGCAATTAAAAATTTTAAAAATGCATTGACGTTTCTAATATGCAAAGCACGCAATTCCTCTCTATAAAAATAAAAATAAAAAAAAACCAAGAGGCAAATGACTCATTCATATGATTATGATCATTTTTCACTTTTAAGTTATTGTTATGCCAAACATAAATTCAATTTTTTTATAGTTAATTTCAATAGTTTGAAGTGACATTATCCAAAAATTTTATTCAAAATAAGGTTTATTCAGTAGGAAACATATTTTACCCAAGATAGTGTAATGAGATATTTGTACTTGTTATTTATTTATCAAAATAAAGAATCAAGCAAAAAATATTTGAAATTTTTAAAAAATTCTGATAATTCTTAGTACTGCTTTAATTTCACTTACTTTGTGAAAGTAGCATACACTATATCTGCTGGCAAAGTATAAGGAAGACTTAATAAAGATAATAACTTGACACTTCTATGTTTAAATAACCAATTAACCAGTCCTTTGTTCGCAGAGTCTATGGCATCTTGAAATATCATCAGAACTGTTTCCGGAAGATTTGCTACTAATGCTTCCTGCATGCCAATTAGAATTTTTAAATAAAATTTCTATTTATTTTTAATACTTTACAAAAAATAAAAATTACGAACCTGTCTGTGCATTTTGCATTCTACACATTCTGGGTCATATTCTGTGCTGTTGTCTTCAAGTGTTTCAGATAGAACAAAAGTTGATTGTACTGCTAGGCATCTGTTACAATTGATTAAATCGTTTCTACTTAAAAATCTAAGAGCATCATCGAATCCTTGCTTACACATTACTGATAATTTCTAAGAAAAAAAAGTAACAAATATATTTATTTATTTATTTATTTATACATTTCGGGTATAAATTCACAATACAATTCAAATTATTAGATAAGAAATTTAATTATAGGAGAAGTGAAAAAAATTATCAGCTTACTTCAGGGTTTGGTGGAAATAAAATTCTGGCAAATCTGTACATATTTTGCTTAGAAAGTTCAATGCTGGTGTTGGCCAAATTTACCTGAAAATAAAAATGATTCAATTTGATTACTTTAAATTATTTTTAAAAAATTCCAAATAAATGAAAAATTTTTTTACATGAAATAATTGAGATGACTCATCTCTTGGACAAATATCACTTTCTCCACAAAATGGACTCACTGTAATGGTATTTTCATCAAGAGTTGGTAAATTATCACTGCATCCACCATCCATGTACCTGATTCCATGGAACTTTGGAGGGAGTACACCACAAAAAAATGGGATAAAAGAACTGGCAAGCAAGGCCTAAGTAAAAATTTTTGGTCAATTCATGATACTACTAATAAAATTAATCAGATAATTTGAAATTTTTACCTGAAAGAGATCTTCTCTTGTATCAAATTGAGACACTATAACATTCTTCCTATCATATACTCTTGTTAAAGAGATGTGAAGCTTTCCACTTACACGGATGTGAGCATCTTCTGGTAAAATCTAAAATAAATAAAATTTTCAAATTAACAAAATGTATGTGAATTAATTAAAAAAGTCAAATAAATTAAAAATACTGTACCTTTTGTAAGCTTTCTAAAAGTATTTCTTGTACATTAAATGAAGGGCTGAAGGGTCCCAAAATTCCTCCTCTTGCTTCTTTAGCCAATCTTAAAACATTCTTCATCATTTCCTCTGCACATAATAAAATTGAAAAATGATCTGATAATAATTACTGTGTGATTCTCAATTTGTAAAAGTAATATCTTATAAGTACAAGTTAAAAGTATAAAAGACTAATTTTATTGTTTGTAAATCACTTCAAAGAACACTCATAATTTCAAGAAAAATAAGCATTTTTATCATAAAGTATAAAAAATTGACAGCTGATAATATCATCAGTAACACAAAAGGTCGGGAAATGCAACATTATTTATATTACTTTTAGATAAATTTTAAGCTGTAGTATCTTTAATATCTAATTTAATTATTAAAATTAAAAAAGTAAAAAACTTGAATTTGAATCATGATAAATTTTTTAAAATTGCTTATGAATTATTACCTTTTAATAATTTTTAAATTTATTGTGTTTATTTAAATATTTATTTCGGATTTTTGAAAATACACTAGCCTAATTATAGACTGAATGAATAAAAAAAAAAAATATATAATAAATAAATGAAAAACAATCAATACAATGCAAAAAACATTGTATTGATTAAACCAATTAAAAATTTGATTCATTGACTTTTTGATACAATCATTAGCTGACTTAGATAAGCTTTAACTGACTGAAATTTAAAAACTTTAAAATGTGCAAATTTTATTCACGATTATTTTATTTTGAAGTATACGATTTAATTTCATTCATACAAAAAAAAACCTGATTCAGCAAAATTTCGGAACGTAATTAAAGTTTTAATTGTATCTGTTTAGTATCACTAACTGGTAGTATAATTTATCTAATTTTCTAATATATATATATAAGTTCAGTGGCATTGTATTGATTAAATAGTTAATAATAATTAAATAATTTATTAGAAGTACTTTTTTTTTTTCATTAACTGCTTAGAAAAAAGTTAAGCCATTACAATCGTCATCAATTTTCAAAACACCACCCGCGATGCGACGAAAAAAATTCAAAACACCCCGTAAATCCTTGCGCTCTTATCCGTATCACGCGCGCTGTTATTGTTATCAGCTGATCGCTGGTGCGGCATTGTTCAGCTCGACGAAAATTCTCAATTAAAAAAAAATGAAATAAAATATCGGTCGGTCGATCGATTGCCGCGGGGGAGGGTGAGGAGGAGAGTATCGATCAAATGTTTAAAAAAAAATTAAGCTCTCATCGACAAGAGAAAATAGCTTATCGGCCGATGCCGATAAGCTCCGGGCAGCTGTTGACGGAATTACTTACAACAACCAACCACCCGCGCGCTCCTCAGCTCAGCTATTAGCAACATGTGTCTTTGTTCCCCAAGGCGAGATCTACAAAGAACAACGTCGGGGAGTCAGTCTTATCTCCCCCCTGGATTTACAAAAATTCTCTCGGCTACTTATCAATCGCTCGTTTATTCTCAACGATTTTTTTCTACAATAATTCTAACATGTGTTTGCAAATTTATGGCGCGCGATGTCCCGATTTTGATGGATGATTTCACGCGTACAGCATTTTCAATGCCTAAGTAGGCTCTCAGTTATTTATTTTTAGAAAATAGCCAATCGACCCAATAAACTCGAAGATTGTAACTATTATTGTTTCAACTGCCTTGAGCGAGATAGACAAAAAGTTTGAATAACTCTTTTTCATTTACGTAGTTTCGTTTCGTAATGTTGCGGCGGTCCGATTAACATTTTGAAAATTTCGAGCTTTTCTTTGTTATGTGTCTTTGCGGTACTTTTTACAACACGCTCATCAATTCTCGCCTCGGTTCTATGCAATATAAATCGCTCTGTCATAAATTATCGCGTGATTTTCGCGGAAGAGCGAGCACGCGCGCGCACAAAAAACACACCGCTTGGATCGGGTTGTACTTATATCATACGTTATTGTAAACAACGTGACGTTAATCTCAACGGACAATTAACTAGACTTTTTCATGCATCCAAAGATAGAAAGCTTAGAGAAAAAAACAACATTGGTTTTTCTTACCGATAGGCAAGTCGCAAAGGAGGCAGCAAGCGGCTATGGCCCCGGCTGAGGCCCCGCTTACTTTATCAAGGAGCAAGTGGGGCCGATATTTTTTGAAGCAGACAGCCACTCCAACATGGTAGATTCCAAGAAAACCGCAACCAGCAAACGAGAGATTCATGATTTTGTGATGTTTGTTATCAATCCCCAATTAGAATCGCACACGCAGCACTTGTACACTCGCTCGAAGCCACAGTTGGTCTGGGTCTGGCTGCGGGCTGACACTAGTGGCTCGCAAATTACGACTGATGATGCCGCCGCTGATCCCCCACCTCCTCCTCCTTTTCGATAAGCGCAACCCCTTCTCGTGTTGTACTCCTACGTCACAACTCACAATTGATCTCGACCACCACCGGTTGCTCAGCTCACAGTGTCTTACGATATTCTTAACAATATAGTGTGTAGCCGAGGAGTGCTTGCATTTGATAGACGATTCACTCTTTTGTATTTTGCTTTACCATGCTGCAAGTCATTAAGCATTTTTCTCAGTTTTTCTTCTTTTTTTTTTTTTTTTTTTTTTTAGGTTAGTTGTCAATTATTGTCGAGCTTGCACATGAGTCTTTTCGATGACATGCACTTGACACTATTAAGAATTTTACACTTTTACTTCCTACTCATAAATTTTTGATTAATTTGGTGTAAAAACACACACGCGAGCCGCGGTCTAGAACAACATCGGCGACGTACGTTCTTCAAATTCAAAACAACGACTGAGGAAGTGAGGAGGTCTGTTCGGGAGTCGGGAGTATTTTGTCAAAGTTTCTCGCCAGAGGTCGCGGTGATTTGCTCCGAAAAGTAGGATTTTTTTCGGAAGAGCGGCATAACACATATGTCGCAATTAGTTACAACTTACAATTGTAGGTCAATTGTTGCGGACATTGTTTTCCCACCTGTATTCGTAAACGCCCCATTTACATCATACGTAAGTATATAACATTCCTTGGAGATTGCAAAAAAGCCTATTGTTCGAGATCCAACTTTCAAGTTAGCGCCTCTTTTTTTCCTCAAATTTTACAACCTGTTGATTATTGATATGTTAGCAAAGAACTATGATTGACAGTGGTATGCTTATGACACACAGGTGCGAAAAGCAATCGTGGTGGGAGAAGAGAAGAATTATTATCGCATGTAAGTCAAGTTGAGTAACAAACAACATACGCCCGCGCCGTGCGCCGAGGAGCTGGTGGACAGGTAGAGGAGAGGAGGGGCTCAGGGCTACGCACTACTGCTACTTACTCACTGCAGCAGCAGCAACTGCAAGTGTGGGAACGAGTTGGGTAAACCAAGTCCGACGCTTGGGTGTGGTTAGCGTGAGATATTCTTCGGCGATGTTAAACTCTACGTGAATGAAAGATCATTCAGCTCTTGACACTCGGCACCTGAAGCTTCCTCTACGAGACATTATTTGAGTTTCAGTTTTTAACGGTTTGAAAGAGTTAAATAACCAAGATGAAGAAGAGAAGTTTGTCCGGCGACATTGGAGTCATAGTCTTCATTGTAGCCCTGGTATGTGTTGTTTTGGGCTTCTTCACGTCTTCCTGGCTGGTGAGCGACAGACGTATCACCAGCTCCAAGTTCGAGCAGATGGGGCTCTGGAGACATTGCTTCAGATCATTAGCTGACCCCATAACCGCCGACGCTCCGGTGCGCTTCTTCGTCGGCTGCCGCTGGATCTTTGATCCGTACACTGCTGGATATGACAAACTCAAGGCCTTTTTCTTTCCAAGTAATATAATTATTTGTTTAATTCAAATTTTTATTAGACCATAAAATTTTATTATTGTGAGATTTCTATATAATATAAAAAAAAAAAAAAACAACCTAGTTAGTTGTACAGTAGGCTTGTTTTTTATTTTTTTATATCAGTAATTCTATTTTTTCATTTTTCGTTGGAACAGAAAAGATAAATAGTGTAATTGTTAGTATTTGTAACTGTTCTTCAAAATATTTTATCTTGAAATCAGTTCATTCTTTTTTTCTAAATATTACACAATCAGCCTTGCTTTTGTAGTATGAAAAGTGAGAGTTAAGGAATATTTAGTATTCATGCTTTGAACAATCTTTTATCTTTTTTTTTCTTTTTTCTTTTTTCTTTTCTAGCCTGGATGTTACTCACAGAACTATTTTTCACTATCTGCTTTCTCTGCTTCGCGGCCTCATTTGCCCTAATAATAATTTATACAACTTGCTGGGATCCTGAAAAGAAGAAGTACATTGAACTTTTGAAGACAATTGCAGGTGTCCTCACTACAGGAAGTGTCTTAGGTTGCTTGGGAGTCATCATATTTGCATTTTTTGGAAATGGTGAAAACTGGATGCCTGGACATTTCAATAACTTCTTTGGCTGGTCATTTGTGGTTGCTGCTGTAGGAAGTGTTCTAGGTGTGGTTGCAAGCATTCTTATGCTAGTTGAGTTGAATATTCAAAGGAAGAAACAGAAAAAACTCAAAGAATCTCAAACCCGATTTACTCTTGAATCTCGTGCCTAAGTAAAGTATTGAAGTGATTATTTTACTTTTACAAAGTAATCATTCAAAAAAAAAATTTCACTGCTAGAAAATCCGTCCAATTCATATGATGATATTAATATTACATATAATGTAATGTAAATTTTATTAATTATTATTGTATACAATTTTAAAGCCTTTGCTACAAAACAGATTTTAATGCATTTTATATATATAAGTTATATAAAAACATTGTAAATGATATTTTAAAACATTATGCTCAACTGTGAATAGTTTTTCCATATTGTATCCGTCCTTAGATATTAATATAAAAATCTTTAAGTTACTTTAGTGTAAAATATATAGTACTGGAAAAAATTTTATTCTATTATTTTATATCAGTACAGAAGCTTTTTTAACTAGAAATCTCAAAAAATCATTTTATCTTAAAGAAAAAACAAATGTATTGATATTTAATTTTTTTCATTACTTTAAGAACTATTATTTAAAACTTGTTCAACCTTACAGTTATAAGTACAAACTTTACTTAAGCCAACAAGTTAATTGTATTGTTAACAAATTTTTTGCTATATTATTGTAGTATTATACAAAAAATTTTCAAAAATAAATACCAATGCCTACTTAAAAATAATTTCAATTTATTGCAATTTAATGTAATTATTTTTATGACTCTGATCAATTATAATTTTGTTCAGTTCAAAAACAAAACTGATTAAAAATATATAAATTTTGATCTATTTTTAAAAGAAGGAATTTTCCACAAAAAAGTTGTCTGGTAACTCATAAAATAACAAAATATCAAAATCAAGCTACTCTATGCAAAAAGTACACAAATTATTGTTGGTAAGTACTGAAAATGTATTTAATTCTTGAAAAACTTTTTCATTATTAAAATGAAAGAATCCATTTATGGATCCAAGTAATGGAAAAAAAATTAATTGTGACAAAGAAAATCAATTTCACAATGGAACGACTAAATAAACTTTCAGTGACTTCAAACTTGAATATAAAGATATTAAAATAATAATATGTTTAGTATGTTTTCCTTGAGTTCAGGTAAGATAGACGGTAAAGAATTTAAATTTTTACCAAACAAAAACAATTTTTACAACACAAAATTAAAATTTTTTTTTTTTTTAATCAAAGATGTTGAAGAAATTTTAAATTCATTGTTATAGATTAATTAATTAATCATTTTAAAAAACTTTTAAACCAAAGTGTCTATAGTGTCTACATTGACTAACGTAGTTACGCGATTTCATTCGCGGAGCCCCTACACACACACTACCTTCTTTACAGTTGGTTGCTTGAGTAGTACACGCAGCGGAGGGCTCAATCTACCAAAATGAGGTAATTTTTGTTACTTTTTACTTAATTATTAAAACAAAAATTGCACTACTGTAAATTTTACTTATAAAAAATCCTAGATCAACCGTTTTTTCTATAAAAAAACCACAAGATTATAAATATTTAGAGTGTTGATACACTACCACATGGTGATGATTTGTTGTCATATCAGATTTACAATAAAATATTAACTTTTATTGAAAAAATTTTGATTGAAAAACAATTAGCAGAATTTAAAGTTTATTATTAACGCTCAATTATTTGTTACTATTTTTTAATACCACAACAAATTTATCATATGTGAACCTAACCTTACTTTTTCAGTTCTTTGAGGTTACAAAAGAGGCTGGCCGCCTCTGTAATGAGATGCGGCAAAAAGAAGGTATGGATGGACCCCAATGAAATAAACGAGATCAGCAACACTAATTCTCGTAAGTTACTTTTTTCTTCAATTTAACAACTTACAAAAAGCCATTTTATTGATATTGCTAATTCGAAATTTTTGTAATTTACAGGTCAAAACATCAGGAAGCTCATAAAAGACGGTCTCATCATCAAGAAACCCGTCGCTGTTCACAGTAGAGCCCGTGTCCGCAAAAACACCGAAGCTCGCAGAAAAGGTCGTCACTGTGGGTTTGGTAAGAGGAAAGGTACCGCAAATGCCCGTACACCACAGAAGGTAAATAAAAATAAAAATTATATTTAAATAATTGATCTTTACAAGTAACATTTACAATCATTAGCCATAAATTTTTAACTTTTATTCGAGTGTCCCAGGCATTTATTCATTTCAATTTTTCCATGACAATTAAAAATACTTAAATTTTTGCTATTCGAATATAAATGATTAGCTGTGATTCATTAATTATTTCATTCAATGTACATGTGCCAAACTGCTTTTATATTGAGTTTAAAGTTTAATTAAATGGGTACCTTGCCTGTATATTAAAAAAAAATGAAGTCTTTGTTCCAAGGCAAGAATTTTCGTTTTTTCTTTGTCTTGTGCTGAAAAATATATTACACAAGACAAAGTCCACAATGAGCTAACCTTTATCAAACCCTTGGCACTTTATTCTTTGACTCTGATGTCAATTTGGGTTTGCTAATGGCATGCTTATTCTGGACTCCCATAGATGTTTAGAATATCACACTTTGAAATGATCATACATTTTACTGTCTTAGATTTATAATTTTAGTAAGAGTTTCAAGATGAAAATAATTTTTTTAAATCTTCAATTTGAAAGAATTTAGTTTAATATGAATTAAAAATGAAAGATAAATCAGCTCTAAATATTTACTTATATAAAGTTATTTAAAATATTTCACTACTAGTGTTAAATTGAAAATAGTTAAAAGATTGCAGACTAAAAAATATTATCATTTGTAGTTTTTTGATACTAAAATTTGTTTCTTGTTTTGATAAATTATGATAAAATAATTATTGCAATTAATTCTCATAAAAATGTTAATTAATCACAATAAAAAAATATTTTTGTACTTTTTTTAGGACCTCTGGGTACAACGAATGAGGGTATTGCGTCGGCTTCTGAAAAAGTACAGAGAATCAAAGAAGATCGATAAACATATGTATCATGCTTTGTACATGAAAGCCAAGGGTGCTGCCTTCAAAAATAAAAGAACTCTTATAGAATATATTCATAGAAAGAAGGCAGAAAAAGCTAGAGCAGACACTTTGTCTGATCAAGCTGAAGCACGCAGAACTAAAGTTCGTGAAGCTCGCAAACGCCGTGCTGAGAGGATTGCAATCAAGAAACAGGAAATATTGCAATCCTACCAGCGAGAGGATGAAGCTGCAGCAGCGCAGAAAAAGTAATTTAAGAGTTTAAATTTTTATTCTACAAAATAAACACTCAAAAAATAAAAATCTGTTTATTAATTTCATTCCATTAACCTCACTAAAAACTATATTAGTTCATTAAGTTATGATATTGCAGTTGATATAGTAAAAAACTTGTAATATCATTTTCTTCTCTAGTTTATTAATAACTTATTAATAAAAAACAAAACAAACGTTTAGTTTTTGTGAACTACACAAACTTACAAACTAGTTTATTAATACTTAAAATAAACTTTAATTTTTAATTTATAAAAATTTAAATTTCAAAATCCTCGATTTCATCTGAATTTAAAAATGATTGAATTTCAAGTGTATGAATTAAAAATAAATAACGAGAATTTTACTGGAGTAACTATAATTATAATACTACTTACAATAAAGTCCACTTTTTATAAACTGTTCTTGAATTCTCTTTAATTTATAGAAAGATAACTTAAGGTCTTAATTTTTACCTTGTGAAAAGGTATTCAGTTCTTCAAGGTTTATTCATAATAAACTTTTCAAAGAAATAATTTTTTTTATTTGAAAAAGAAAAACGTATATTTAATAAGTTGTTTAAATGTAAAAATTTAGGGAAAAAAGTACAAGCTGAACTATTATCATTGACCATTTGTATATTAATAGATGTAAGTGAAGATTGATCCAAAGTAATTTATAAAACCAAAGTTATTTTACGCTTCATTTATTATTATTTTATTAAAAGAATAAGACCAAATGTAAATTTTTAAGTTAAATGATCTAAAAATAAATTCACAGCATAATTTTTACCTTGGATTGAAACTGTTTTGATCTTACTCTGAACGCAAAAAATTTAAAAAGTTTACAGTTGTTTCGTTTATCCATACAAATTTCTAATAATCTTAACAAATTTTTGCCAGATATGTGAATAGATAAAATTCAGTTACTTATGCTTTCAAAAAAAAAAAAAAAAATTGGTTAAATTGAAAAAAATATTTTAATAGCACTTGTTTTTATAAAAACAAATTTTCATCAAAAAATTATGATTATTAACTATTTACCAACTGTTTCTAACGTAAAAAGCTTCAAATAATTTTGCAAAATTTTTAAGTAGCCCAAAAACGTCGCATCAGCGTTAATGCAAATGAATCCTTATGCCGAGTTAGGTGGTCTGAAGGTGCAAGAAGAGCTAAAATTTCGTTGCAGGATATTTATTTTATTTATAATTTTAAAATATTTACTTTTAGTCAGATGGCGCTTTTGACGCTCAAATGACCAATCAAATGAAAAGTTTCTTTTAAAAAAAAAAAGCTTGCGATTCGATTGGATCTTTTTGGTGGTGCGGTCACGTAAGCCACGCCTACTTGGTCGTTAGGTACCTACCTACATTGGCACCACGTTCTTCTCAGAGTCTTTCAGTCTTGCCTCGACAAGCTTATTTTTTACCGATAAGCAACAAAATAGCTTTTATGGCAAAAATTTGAGCCTTGAAATCCGCGGATGCACTTAGTAAACATTTACGTATGCTCGGCTTGTAAACAGTGTTAAGTTTTGAATTTTCATTCAAATTTCTCCAAATAGCGCCCTCATTTTGGCGCGTAATCATATTCCAGCTGGTTTTGTGTTTTTGCTTTGTTGACGTCGTGAGATAAATCAAGTTGCGAGTCCGTTGCTTTGCGATGCAAAATTTTTTATCCTTTTGAGGTTATACGAACAAACAATCTGTTGTTGGTGTTTTGTGAAATCAATTTTCATATTATATTACTGTTACACTTGATTGTGCGAGTGTTTAACAAGTTTAATCATCGTATTATGAATGAAATTACATTGCGATATGGAACCCCCGCCGCAATCGGTCTATCATTCTGTATACGTACCCCTGGAAGACGATTCTGCCGATGACAGAGGTACAATACTTAATTTATGGCTTATAGGCTCTTGATATTAAAAATGACTTGTATTTAAACGTAATATTTTTAGGAACAAAACTTCACATTTACTGTGACAAATCTGAAGCACTCAAAGTCATTAAAAAACATAAACAAGCGAGATTGAAGAGCTTTAAAACTCTTGAGGAAGCTCAAGAATTTTCTCGCAATGGCCTTGAATCAGTACTGTCTAATCCACTTGCTCATGCTGTGCCCTTAATCGAAGTTACTGAAGAGAAGTCGTCAAATTTTAAGGCCCCTAAACCACAACTTATGGTTCAGTTCAGAAAACTTATCGAGAAAGGAGACCTTGAATCAGTTAAATCTATCATCTGGGAAAACCCACGCTTCCTCGTCAGCAGCGGTGATACTCCAGCAATACTGCAAGTTAGTGTTATTTTATAATTTCATAAATTTTTATAAATAGAAAAAATTGATAAGCCACTTATCATCTAAATCATGCTTACAGGAAGGTTGCAGATATAATGCTTTACATATTGCTGTGAAAGCACAAAAAGTAGAAAGTCCAGAGATGTGTAAGTTAATTCTAGATACATTGGGGGATCAAAAATTTGTAGAATTATTTTATGGAGATAGTGATAAAAAAAGTTTTATAAATAGAGCTAGTATTTTACAAGATTTATACTTAAATACACCTGACAAAGGACTCAACGAAACTCCATTACATTTTGCTACTAAATTTGGACAGAAAGAATGTGTTCGAACCCTGCTTTCTTATCCTCAATGCCTAAAGACTCCTCTGAATAAATGGCAACAAACTCCTGAAGATGTAAGTAATTCACTTGTTCATTTTTTTATTAATTTGAGTGTCAAATATATAATTTCTTTTTCTTTATTTTAGATAATATGCAGTCGGAAATCTCTAAATGACACAAATTTGTATAATGAAATACGTTCTATGTTAGAAGAACAGTATTATGTCCCTATTTTACGCGCAGAAGACAACAGTTTGCAACCTACAATAGGAGAACCATTTTCCCGATCTAGTCCTCCAGTAAGTTTCTCTATTATCCTTTCCAAACCAGAAGTCCAATGGCTTGTTGAATAGAACACGTGACTCTTAATTCGGTGGTCTTGAATTCGAGTCTCTCGTCGACTTTGTCTGACTTTGACTTTTAGTAAAAATCTAATTAATATTTTATTTGACCATATTACATCAATGATATTTTTTAGGAATTAAACCGTGACCCGTTGAGCCCTCGCGTTGAAGTACGCGCGTTTGCCGGGCCAATGCTAATGGAACAGGCTGTAGAGTTCAGAAGAAAATTAAAAACGCCCCCTCGAATATTGGGTACTCCAAATAAAAAATCAAATTTATCTGGTGATTGCAATGGTCTTAGAAGTCCGGGTTTGAATCTATCTTTGCGATTACAAGATTCAGATAAAGGTCTTGAAAGATGCGGTCGGTGAGTAATAAAAAATCTACGCTTTAAATTATTCAACTGGTTTTTAAAAAAAATTCTGTTACCAGAGAACTTGCATCAGATTTACACATACCCTGGAAAGAATACTGGCCGTTTTTAAAAGATTTTGCTGACTTCAGAGATATGGAGGGTTTGAGTAAATTGGAAGAATTTTTGAAAAACAGGTTTCAAGAAAACACAAATTTACAAGATTTGGAAAAAAATATGAAATTTTTTTATGAAACGGTAAATTTTTTTTTTTTTATCTTTGCCTGGCTAATACTTTTTCACTCGTGATTAATTTAAGATACTTGTTTCCAGCCAAAGCTAGAGAAAAAGGAATTAAAATACAATGATTTCTGTGATCTTTTTCAATCACTTAATTTGGGATCTCAAGAAAATCCAGAACAAGAAATAGAAGAAGGTATACTTCAGCTAAAATTAAAATCAACTATTTTTTAATAATAAGTTTTTTTAGATAACTCTGAATTTGTTACTCCTCCGAGCTCTCCTTTACGTGTAAGCACACACGAAAGTAGCGACTCTTCTGATGACGATGATGAAATGGCTTTAGCTGATGATAGTATTAAAGAGGACTTATTTATTCAAGGGTGAGTTTTTTCGTGATTCTGAATTAATTTTATATGTATGTTTGCTCTAATGTCAACAATTTATATTACAGAAAAACTCCTACAAAAATAGATTTTGACGTTTATACTGCCCTTCCATCTACGATCGATATTAATAAATATCCATTTACATATCGCTGGAGACATGAAATGCTCCTAGCCAATAAAGATGTTAATAATATAAATAATTTTATTAGGTAAGTGATCAGTTACTCTTCAATATTTTTTCAATCAGGGCTAAAAAATATTATATTTTGATATTTTTTACAGATCTCCGAAAAATCTTCCCGTCAAAAAGAAATTATTTCAAATGGATTGATAGAAAAATTTTGATAATTTCTGTGTACTAACACAAATTTAATCTACTTCGATTTGGTATTGTTGTAAAAATAATTATCGAAGCAGAAAACTACTTACCAAAACTTGCCAACTTCTCTAATAGGAAATTTTTAATTCTTATGACTTCAGCAGTCTGACGTTAGATAACATTAAAAAACTTACGTTGAGTTGATTTTTTAAATAATATTCAAACGAGTTGTAATAAAAACGGGCAAGTTTTCCAGCCATAAAGGCCAATGTGTGATGTAAAAACTTATCCAGCACTGCGCTTTTCTAAACTAATTTTATAAAAATGTTCTATTTTCGTACTATTTTATACCAATAAAATTTTACTGTAATAAAAAAAAATTTAAAAGATTTAACTATTAAGCTACACACTTAAGAAAAAATTTTTATTCTATGTACTAGTTTATTAATGAAAAAGATAGTCATTATTTTATATTGTTCATACATAAATAAAGACTTGAATTTTTTGAAAATTCCGTGATTTTTATATGTTAAAGAAAAAAAAGACAAATAAACTATTTTTTTGATTAACTGTATACTTTTATTATCTTATTTATTTAATCTCTTGCATAAATCAAAACACATCCCTAAATATTTGATATATATTATATATATTTATATCCAAGTATAATAATTTTAAATATCTTGGTGATTTCCTTTCACTTAGGAAAATGACGATTTGCTTTTGTAAGCAATTTTTAATTTACACTTTAAATTGCTTTCTGATTTCTATGTGGGAAATCAAGCCTTGACTGGTGGAGGTGGATTTTGCTTTAATTGCAGAATAATTGAACGCATCCTGGAAACGTCTTTGGAAGTTCTTGAAGACTTTGGGTTGAAATCGCAAAGTTTGGCGATCCTCTCCCACTCTGTACCTGGTTCAATTTCATCAGCTTCAGCAACAAATTGTTTCTCGGCGTTCCTGATAACGAAAAATATTTTTTATTACATTAAATCTATTTTTTGGGCTGTATAAGTATTGCATTCATGGATGTGTAGCTTTTAATCAAAAGATAAACTACTTGAAAAATCAATTTTGATAGTGTTTTTGAAATATTACATGGTTTTCATTCAAATTTTTAATTTTTGCATTAGAAAAAAATATTTTAATTTTTGCTGATGACAAAACGGTGAATCTTTTGATTAAAAAGGTTTTACTGATATGTTTCTATTTGAGCAGCCTGCTTTTTTTGCAATAGAATTCATGCACTTCAAGATTTAGTGCATAAAGTACTGGATAATTCTACAGATTACTTAAACATCTATGATCTAATTAACTATTTAATTTATTTATTATTTATATCTTAACTAATAAACACACAAGGGTGATTTTACTGAAGCAATAAGTAGTGAAAATAAAACTAATAAAGAATTTACTCAGTTTTGAGATTTGATTCATGTTTCATAAAAATAAAAAAAAAATTAAAAAATCGTTATAAAATAAAATAAAATAAATAAATTTGGTTTTGTCACTTTATTTGCGTGAGTAATTGTGCTAATGACGGTTTGATGTAATGATAAATTAAATTCATAAGCATTTTTGTCTGTTACTTATCAAACACATGCTTAATTTTGATCATGCTTTGTTTAAACTATTGACTTCAATTTGCTGACTATTTTGGTCTATCCAAGAAATGTAATTATAAGCTTAAATATTAAATTATGATCGACTAATCTTTTGATAATTACAAAATTTTAAATAAAATTATTTAAAATCTAACAAGCATCATTCTATTATTACATTAAAAACATAAAAAAACTAAAAATCATCAAGTTAGGTGGTAGACTATGAAATATTCTATAAACGAAAAAAATAAAAAATTATGTACTAAACAATTGACCAATAAAAGAAGTACAATGAATTATTTAGGATAAGCATTTAGCTTGTTTGTTGCAAAAACTAGCTGACATGCACATATTTGATTGAATCGTTTGTCAACTTACTTGGCTGATTCCCTAAGAAGCAAAATCATAATAAAAATTGAGAATTTTATAAAAATAAACTTAGCTTGACAAAAATAAACTCAGTTTTTTTTATAATTCAAATATCAGAAAATTTGTAAACAAAAATGAATTATAAGAATTTGAAAACAATTAATTTACCTGTTTGTTGCTTTTGTTTTACTAATAGCTTCTACATGATGCTTATACCAATCTTCTAATTCTTTTTTAGCAGCTTCTCTCCATTCTTCTTTCTTTTTTTCTTCTAAGGCATCTAAAGACAATAATTTTATTAAATGTAGTTATGGGTAAATTAGTTTATTCATTATTGCAACTTTTATTTCATTTTTGTTACCTTTCTCTTCTAGCCTAGCCTTTTGTTCTTCTCTCCACTTTTTAATTTTTTCTGGTTCTTCTTTGACTGGAGCAGGAGAGGGTGTTGCATCTTCTGAGCATGAAAACAACAAAATAGTGTTAAAAGAAACAAATTTATTTCTTTGCTAAAAACTTTTAAAACATCTCACAAACCTGCTACTACATCTGATCTTTGATCAATGTTATTTATCATTTCAAAGCTTCCTGCATCATCAGAACCCGCTTTCACTGTTTCTCCTAATTCTCCTTCTAAAAGTTAAAATAATTTTAAATTTAAGACCATAAGAGAGCATGTTTAAGTTCAATGCTGCGTTTACCTTCAGCGTTTGGTACCGAAGCTGTAACTGGAGGAATTTCAACTTCTAGACCAGCTAATTGATCTTGTTCACGGGCTAAAAATTCTGCAGCTGGGTCGACTTCAACGTCATTAACGAAATTATCTCCAAACGCATCCATGGTCCTTTATTACTCAAAGACCTAATGGAATAATAATAAACCAAATTATCTTTGCGTTCTATTAATCAAAATAAACAAAAAAATATAAAATGCTCCAAAACAAGTGTCTGTTTCTGAGAAGCACAGGTTATGATTTACTGAAATGACTCAATGCGTATAAATGATACTTAACACTTAGTGAAACAATATTTATCTTGAAAAATTAACTGCAATAAATTTTAGTATTCGTTGACTAGTGTAACTTGGTCGGAAAAATAATTGCCATTTCAATAACGACACAACGGTAACACCCACTTTACGAGATTTTTGTAGATGTGTACCTACACTGTAGGTAAAGTGTAAAGTGGAAAATACGCGACGAGAAAGATGGAACCTTATACAGGTTGGCCACCAGTCGGGTATATGACTCACCGATGCAGCTACACAGGTGCATACTAGTAAATTGTTTTCGGGTTTTACTAAGTAGATACTTTTTTCATATGTAAAAGCATTTAAGTAATTGTGATAAATGTATTTTTTTAATCGAATAATGTCGAATTGAACTTTTATTTGATTTTAATAACTTTGTCGTATATCAGTGATGCCAACAACTCCTGCATATTTAAATTATATTTTTCAATTAGTCAGGATATTTAACTTATTTACAAAATAAGGTTTAAATTTTTTAAGCTCCAGAATTTTTTATATTGTTGAAATTTTTAAGTTTTATACACACTGCATTTTTGCCTAAAAATATGAGTTTAAAAATTATTTTTTATTGCTTTTTTTTCATAAAACTGAAGTCTTGTTTAGTCAATGAATATGTATAGTAAATATTGTTGAAAAGGTTCATTATAAAGCCCGAAATCTTTGTAAAAAATCGTGTTTATAGTTTATTTGCAGTGTGGAAAAGAATAAAAATCATCAAGTGTATAAAATCAAAAACTTTCTATTATTATAAGATTAGCTTAGTTTTGTATGATAATAAAAAAAAGTTAAAAACTCATCAAGTTTCAACTGAAATCATTTTTTGCGGAAAATGAGTACATACTTTTATCGGACTGACAAGTTTTTTTTTTTTTAATGCCCTATAGCCTATAATAATTTAATATTTAATAAAAATTTATTGCACCTTTACGCTATGCGTATAAGATTTAGGTAGGTACAAACGCGGACGCGAATCCGGTTGCAGAATACCCAGGGGTAACACAGTAAGTGCTGTCTGCTGTGCTGTCTTTGGTATGGTAATTCTTTCGGATCGCGTTGCCCGGCTCGTGCAGAAGCACCACCGCCATCATGTGCGTGAGTTTTATTTGTTATCCCTTAATATTGTTGCAATCTTAAAACAAAGTTTTGTTTATTTGAAAACACAGCTTTTTTAATACATTTAACGTATAATCCAATTAATATTTTCGGATATTTTTTTTTATTTATACGCAGTTTTTGACAAAATGTGTCACGCTATATTTTAAGGATATCTTCGCTAATTTTGAAGTTATTGTTTCATTAATTTTAAAGACGAATATAACGAATCATTATTTTTTCAAATTCCAAAGTATTAAATTGTTATTTACATAGTTTTTTCCAATTAACTTTATATTTTGAAGTTTTTTATTTTTTTTATTTTGAGGTTATACAGCACTGTTGATTTCAATGTACTGAAAACTAATTTATAATATTATTCTGAAACAGGTCCAAGCTTTCACGCGACACTCTGTACGAGTGCGTTGGCGCCGTTCTCGCCGGCTCACAAGAGAAGAAGAGGAAGTTCCTTGAGACCGTTGAACTCCAAATTGGTCTGAAGAATTATGACCCACAGAAGGACAAGCGTTTCTCTGGCACTGTCAAGTATGTTTTTACCTGCTTCTGAGTACTCTTTTCGATCAAACTTTAACTTTATTTTATTTATAATTTTGAAATTTCATTTAAAATCATAAAGAGTCACTCTGTATGCCAGGAAGCCAAAGCTACGGCTTGGCGGACCTGCACCCAGGGTCTTAAATAAATTGGGGAGGTATTATACCGACCTTTCTTTCAAACGCTTATGCAGTATCATATTTTTCACAATATCATTCTTGTGGTAAGTTAACATGTAGGACTAAGCAATATTTAAAGAGCTCAATAAAATTGGTTCTTTTTGATGTAATAACCTTATTTTAAACTGATAAAATTTGTGGTGAGACTCATTTCAGAAAAGTTAGTGTTTGAACCAAATTTAGTGGCCTACATTAATATAAAGCTAAGAATTTATTATTATTGGGAAAAATCATGGTTTTTTTTTTTTTTTTACTGCTCCAAGCAATTTGAATCTGATATAAAATTCTCCTAGGTTTTGTAATGAAAGGGTCAGTTAACTAATTTAAGTTTAATGAAAGTTTTTGTTTTTTTATAGACTAAAGAACATTCCCCGTCCAAAAATGCAGGTGTGTGTTCTGGGAGACCAGCAGCATTGTGACGAAGCAAAAGCCAACAATATTCCATTCATGGATGCTGAGGCTTTGAAGAAGCTGAACAAAAACAAAAAACTTGTTAAAAAACTAGGTAAGTAAAAATTTTTTTTATTCTTAAAGTCAAAATATTAGTACAATTTTCCTTCCTTAAAGCACCTGCGTTTGTGTAACTTGCTTCGAAGGTCGTCTATGGAAGGAGATTAAATTCTTCACTAGGTGTGGACAATGTGCCTATCATGTTGTACCTCAATCCGTGTTGAGACAAAATACAATATTCCTAATGACTTTATTGAACTTTCAATATTGAAAAAATTAAAGCTAATAATTGACCTGTTAATTGCAGCAAAAAAATTCGATGCCTTCTTGGCCAGTGAGTCTTTAATCAAACAGATTCCCCGTCTCCTTGGTCCAGGTTTGAACAAAGCTGGTAAATTCCCTGGTCTTCTCTCCCACCAGGAGTCAATGACTGGAAAAATTGATGAAGTCAAAGCAACCATCAAATTCCAGATGAAAAAGGTACTTTATTTTGAATTTTTCATTTCTTTGTAGAGTATATCATTTTTTGTTAATTTAAATGTAACATAATTTTTTCATTTTAGGTATTGTGTCTATCAGTAGCTGTAGGACACGTTGAGATGAGCCAAGACGAACTTGTTCAAAACGTTCATCTGTCAATCAACTTCCTTGTATCCCTGCTGAAGAAGCACTGGCAAAATGTTCGTTCCCTTCACATTAAATCGTCAATGGGACCACCTCAACGACTGTACTAGATGTATTTTTATTACATAAAAAGAAAATTTTAATAAAGCATTATTTTTTTAATGTTGAAAAAATTGTGATAACTGATCTCCATCCCTTATTCTTTTATTTACCTGTCAAAAAGATTTTATTTTTTTATAAAAATTAAGCAATTCAACAATTTTAAGGCTGCGACTACATGGACAGTTGTTTCAGCCAAAATTGAGTGGTAATTTGAATTCAAGAAATTATAAGCCCTCCAAATTTAATAAGAAAATTTTTTTTCAATGTTGAAAATTAATAAAATATTTTAAAGAGTTTCCATAATTTTTCAATTCACTTATTTTTACAAAAATTATATCAATTTTTTAAAAGCCGAATTCAAATTGCCGCTCAATTTCGGCTGAAAAAATTGCCCATATGTAGTCGCAGCCTAATATTTTTAAACCATTTTTCTGGATTTAAGTTCAATTAAAAAAATGTTCATTCATATTCAGCTGATAATAACTTTAAGTCTGCATTGAAAAACAGACAATTATTTTAATAACATCAATTTTTTATAGATTACAGAGCTCTATTTACATGAAAAAATATATGAAACGCGATTAGTTGCCGCGTACAAAAAATCGCGTCTCAACTCTGCATAGCCTGACGTATCTGTGAATTATTCTGTATCTGTCCAGGTAGTCTTCTGCTACCTAACTAGCGCGCCACATATGGAAATTTTTTTTTAGTTCTATTTATCAAATTCAGATACATGTCCTTTTAGAAATATCAATTTACTATTAATTTATAATACAAAATTTGCGTTAATTTATATTTGAAAAATTCAAACAAGTTAAAAACACTATGCCTACTTATTTAAACAAAAAAATAATCCTATGAGATTTGAGGTAAAAAGGAAATTGTTTGGTAGAATGAAGAATATTTTTATTAACGGCATTAAATATATTAAATATCACATATGAAATTTTAATAACATTATCAAATTATTCATGTAAAATAAAAATTTCAGAATGTAAATTTTTACCAATAGTCAAATTATTTACACTGTTTGTAAGTATCTTTTTTGAGATAACAGTAAAAATTATTTTCACAATTTAACAGAAAACAGTGCATTACGATGCACTAGTTTTATTTAAATTTTTTTAATTGGAAAAAATTTTAAACTTTTTTCTAATACATTGATTTTCGCGTTTATTTGAAATCTTCAAACAATACTTAACAATGGTTTTGGAAATCAAAATTTTGTGAAATAAAAATTTTAACAGTCATGAAATCGCCAAAAAAAGTTATTAACTTTTCTAAGTATGTTTCGCGAAAATTTTTTTTGTAACATTATTCTTCATCACTAATTACATTCCAGTAAAAAAAAACTGAATTTATAACAGAATGTCAAATCTGATTGAAACGCTCTTGTAGATTACAAATGTACATATATATATAATTGCTAAAAGCAATCCAGGAATCACAGACCTCGACAAGATTGACAAACTGCATTATTCTTTGTAAAAAATATTGTAAACAAATTCATCTTTATAAATTTACATTTAATATTTTGTTTCGCAAAAACACAGACTGCCAAAGGCACTCTCCTATAAACTTTGCAGCGTAGCAAAAAATATTTTATCATTTCCGACCATTTTATAAAATTTTATAAAATTAATTTTTGTTCATTTTTTTGTATTTACTACTTTTGTATTTTTCAATTCACTGCAATTATGAATTTTTTTCTTGAATCAAAGTTCGATATCCCAAAGAATTATATTTGAGTCATCAACTTTGAAAATGCTACAGACTTTATACAAAATAATAAAATGACAGAACACTTGAAATTAAATTACATCCATTATCGAACTTAATTGACAAGAATGAATAAACTACATTTTTGAAAATAAAGACGTATCAAACGCATAAAATAACAACAAACAGCGTCACATATAAAAAATGTCAAAATATTTCTGACTAATTATAAAATTTATTTAGAAAAGTAAAAATAAGGGAAGACTTTACTTGGTATTTATAAAAATCCAATGAATAAAAAATTGATTTTACAAATGTGCGTTACCGAAAGAATTTAGATAATAGCCTTTACAGAAAAATGCAATTATTTGTACACACGCAAATATGAAAAAAGAAAAAAAAATCATACCGCGCGCATATCTTTAAACGTAACAATGAATATACATATGTATATATATATATTTAAATATATATACTTTATATAAAATATGATACACACATTTGCAGAAAGCGAAGGGCGAGAGCAATCCAATAAAGTAATTTTTCTTTTTTTCTTATTTGCTTGCAATAGTATAAATAGCTAATAATTAATAAAACTACGGATTATAACTTAATAGGATCTTAAGGATAAAATATCTACAAAATGTGTATACAAAAACCATCTACGTATCGATTTGGAGCGAAACATAATTTTGTCACTCGTCGATTACGAAGCGGCAGTAATTAATGAAAAAAAACTTAAGGTTTTTTAAATCCACAATTGGCGAACGTGTTGCGCGCTCTACCTAATACTGTTGCCTAGTCGTCGTTAGTTCTTTACGCAAGTGCACATGTCAAAGGGTGCACAAAACTTCCTTCATTCGCTCAACATTTTTTTTTTTTAATAGCGAAAATTTATGCATCTTGATAATTAATTAGAACATTTACAACACTCAAAATTATCAGAAGGTTAAGGAATTACAAAAACTTTAAAATTGTATAATTGAATTTATGAAATTATATACCAATTTTTAAATACTGCTATCTAAGCTTTAAACTAATCACTTAATGCATGCATACTTGTACCAAAAAAAACTTAATAGAAATTCCAAGTCATAAAAATACAATTGTATTCCAAAAATATAATTTCAAAAGTTTTGACTCACTTATCTCGTTGTTGAATAAAAAAAATCACGCACAAAACCTTTTCTGGTAATATATTTGAAAGATAATTACTTAACAAGATGCATAAAAATAACGCTTAGACGACTCACGCACGCACACACACGCAAAAATCTCTCCCCATTTTCCGCATTTTCGAAAAGTATATCGTATAAAAAACTCAATATTCGAGCCGCTTTTATAATATTGTACATAAAACAGAAGAAAAGAAAAAGACAACTATAAGAACTAAAGTGACGCACTGCAGAAAGTTGGCTTTAAAAGTGTCATTCGGGAAATTACACAAGAGTCGCTGGCGCGAGGTAGTTTAATTTTAGCCCCTCGTGAATTTGAAGGGAATAGAAGCACGAGTGCGAATGCACTATCGTGGTGCATAAGGCAATAAATGTATACATGTAACGTCAAAGAGTGTTACAATTTGCTTACTATTTTCGTTCGCGACTCTCTTTTTCTTTCTCCGTGGCGCCTTCGTTTTTTCGGCGCTTCGACGATTTTCTGCCAACAGCTGTCTTATAAGATTAAAGACTGCGTGAATTTTCATAGATGTCAGTGGCGAGTTTCACTTATTGTTTTGATGGAGTGAAGTTGAGCGTCCAGTTTTTTTTGCTTTTTCTCCTTGATCTCGTTGTCCCTACTAGGATTGTCCCACGTTTGACGCTCGCCCGATCCGAATATTATGTAGAACGTTGCACAAATTACATATACGACTGCAGACAAACTGAAAACCAGCCTCCACTTTGCTCGACTGGGCTGTAAATAAAATGAAATTATTTCTACATTAGTAAAACATTTTTAATCCGACCGGAAGTAAAATTTATGCTTATTTTGACGATTATTTTATTTTAATAATAGAATCATTGTTTATAAGCTCAGGCACTCTTAAAAACATAAACAAGATGCGAGACGGATATTTTTAAATAATTCAAAGGTTAATTTATAAAAATAACACGTTGACAAAGTATGTGATTCATACAACAATTATAAATAAAAAATTTGATTACACGAACGATGTAAAATTTATTTGCAAGTGATTTCAATTGCTCTGCTGGCTCGGTTTTAAAGTTAAATACTTTCTTGGTAACGTAAGGGCTATAATAATAGTTTTCTAAAATTGTAAATTTAAAATGAATTTTTTTTTTTTTTTTTTTTTTTTTTTTTTTTTTTTTTTTTTTTTTAATAAGTTACAAAAGAGCATTGAAAATAGAATTGGCGTTACTTATAGTTTTCGGTGATGAAATCTCTGGCAAATCTGAAATGACGTCAACTATTTTACCTCTATTAGCGGAATTAAATTTGAAACTCATTTAATCAAACGTATTCTCAACACTCTAAATAGGGAATTTTTCAAACTGGCAAATTTCGTAAATTTTAAAAAACGTGCGTTAACCAACCGTTCCCGAGATGATGTAGCCAGCAGTGATAGGTGCGAGCAGACCGGCAAGATTGGCTAGACAATTGGTGAAGGACATGAGGACGCCGGCGAACCTCGGAGAGATGTCCAGATGATTAACCTTGAACCCGGAGTAGATACCGCCGTTGAGTCCGACCCCGACCGTGAGTATGGCCACGGTCAACCACTTGTTACAGCTCGAATATGAGGCAGCGACCAGCGCTACAGCTGGACCAAATTGACCGATGAAGTTTATTATTTTACGGGTCGCCGTGTGGTTGAATTTACCGCTCGATATCATCCAATCGGCTACGTGTGATATGAACATTGAAAATATCCACATGGCCAGGTAGGGCAGGGCTGAGACCATGCCGTTCTGAAAAAAAAAATTCGGTTAAAATTATTTCTTACATTTAAAAAAATTTATTTATAAATCATAGAAAATAAACTAGGATAATATTTTCGACTTTAAATTAGGTCTGAGGCTAAACTTAAGTTTTTCATCTGCACTAAACTGTTTCTAAAACCTAATAGATTTTTTTATTTTGGATATTCTTTTAAACAACAATATCATTAGCTTTTTAGAATAAAAAAAAATGATAATTAGCCATTAAATTAATAAGAAAGGGAAAATAATTAAAAAATAAATTTGTCTAAGATGCTTAAATATATGGCAAAGTAGACAGGAGTTATTTTTCAGTACAAAAAAAAGTTCAATAGAATAAACATAAATCCTTCAACGAATATAACTGACAAGGTGTTAAGTTATTATTAGAATGAGAAATTGTAGTTTGAATAAAAATCGCTATTTTAAAAACTTTTACGATTAGTAGATTTTTTTTTTTAATAATGGATGGTTAAAAATTATTTGAAAATGTAAGGTGAAAAAAAAAAAAAAAAAAAAAAAAACGAGATCAAACTCAAAAGTTATGCATCCTCGATTGAATGTAGAGCTAATATGAAAAACTAATTAATTTGTACTTCTGCAGAATGATAGAGAATTATTCTAAGAATGATGTATGACCCCGGACCGAACCGGAAACGCATCATTTGATTGCACAACGTTGCTTGATTAATTAACGTTTCAGTTTTACATGTAATGTCCATGTCCGCTAAAAAGATGTTAAAATAAAAATAGACAAGTTCGTGATACTCATTTTGAAATTGTCTGAAGAAGAAACGTTTCATTAATGTTTTTAAAAATAAGTAAGTCATGATGTTCAAGTTTAAAAAGTATATTGCAATTTCAAATGTAATAAAAATATGTCATGATATAAAAATAATTTGACCCAGTTTAAAAAGTCCATTTAAAAATTACTAAAATATTGAACTATGTTAAAATAGCTACATATTTCAGACAGGTACAGTATTTACACTAGATAAAGGTTAATTTTTTTTAAATTATAGTACTTCAAATTGACAATTCACGACATGATTCATTCACCCTCAAATCGTAAATCTGTCTATCAATTAATTTTGTTTGCGAATCTAACAGACGTAATAAGTTTACAAGATTTTAAGATTTGACAATCTTTTCATCGCGACCCAAAAATAAAATAAGTACATCAATAAAAATTATCGCGACTAAGATCTGCAAGTTTATTCAGTGTATCTTTGAAAGCAGTTTTGGTATCTTTGCTTTAAAAAGAGCTGATTAACATCTTTTGAGTACACTTGGCAATTTTTGTTCGTGTCAATAATTTTATTTATAAAACATAGAATTAAAATATTTTTTTTATTTCAAATCAGAGTTTTTAAAAGTTTTCCACTTTATAAAATTAGCATTTTTTTAACTTTCATAGAACTCAAGTTAATTTTTACTTTTTTTTGAATTGAATAAAAAAAAAAAAATTAATAAAACGAATATCAATTTAGATTTTTACGAGAAATAAAAAAGAAAAAAATGATTAAAAATCCATGATGGAAAAATGAACTGTTTGGGGTTACTCACCGATTTTATGTCGAAGCGAAGAATTTGCTTCATAAACGTGGGTAATTCAGTCATTAGGGTTTCATAGCCGAAATTGTGACCCATGTGCGCAATGAGAATCGCCCAGAAAGGTAATGACGTGAAGATCGACTTCCATGGTACCGGTGGTGACTGTTGATCAGAAATTAATTTTGTAATTTTATTAATTTGAAACTAACGTAACGTAAAAATATAAAAATTGAAAATAATTTTAGTTACAAATTCAATCTTATTAACTAGGTCAAAATTACAAGTAAACCTGTTCTTTTCCAATACTTAATTTCTCACGTTCTTTAATGAATCCATCCACCAGTCCAAATGATTCTTTTAACTACATTTGGAAAAATTTTGTTTTTTACAGAAATATTGATATTTTTAATTTTTCAAAATTACCCTTGGATGGTAATTTAGATCAGAAGTTTTACCACAAACAAGTACAAGGTTTTTTTATTCAACTGAAAATAAAAAATTTGACGCTTATTACCGATGATCCAGCACCACCCCAAAGGGCACTAAGGATATATTTTTTCTCATCATCGTCGATGCTCGGATGACTTTCGGGATCCTCGTGGACCAACAGCAAGAAAGCGATACACCATATCGCCCCAACAGTTCCAAAAACGTAGAAAATCGAGGGCCAGCCTCCGGAGAATCCATGTTCCGACAAAAGACCACTCAGCGGCATCGACACGACCGTTCCAAATTGAGCTCCTGAAAAATTGAGATTATTTATAAAACTTGTCGAATAATAATTTTGCATGTATCTATTTGATTTAAAGTTTTAATTTCGAAATTTTCAAAAGTTTTTAGAAATTTTATTATTACTTTTTAAAAATTGATTTTATCAAAAATATAATACATCTCAGTGTAGTTTGCAATGATAAGCATGTTGAAAATATATAATACTTAGAGTACTTTGGGAAGTTTCCTTAAAAAATAGACAAATTGAGAAACTATTTTAAGACTTAATTTGAAGTGAGTTGAATTTTAATTTGATTAAAACTATTTACATGAAAGATAATTTATTGGTCTGAAATTTTGAGCTACTTGATCAAACATAAGATACATTTTTTGGATGAGCATCAAAATTTATCCTCACCAGCATAGACAAAGGCACCCATTCGGCTCCTCTCATTAGGTGGTATCCACTTGGCCAGCATGGCATGCGTACAAGGCACAATGGGACCCTGCAAGAGGGATAATCCATTCCTAGGGAGGGAAATACAGCCGAACAATCAAAAAAGCGTTCACACTCACAATCTCGAGTTCGCTTTATGACTGGATAATTTTTTTTTTCTTCAAAATTTTCAAAAAAAGAAAAATCATACTCGCTTTCTTTCTCACAGGCACAGAGTTGTGGGGGCAAGATAAAGAGTGAGAGAGGAGTTATAAAAAAAAAAAAAAAAAAAAGAGGGAAGAGAAGAAAAGAAAGAAAACAGAGGGCTTACAATTCAAAAGTGTACTTACCTCTCCCAGACCCTGGATGAACCGTATCAGCATCAGATAGTAGAAGCCCCATTCAGCTGAGATGGGTACAAGGAGTCCAAACAGTGAGTTAATGAGCATGCCTATGCCCAGGAAATACTTAGATCCATACCTCTTGGCCAGTATGCCAAAGGGTATCTGAGTCAGGACATAGCCATAGAAAAATGAGCTCAACAGCCAGCCCTGCTTGCTGTTTTCCCACTCATACTTTCCGTCCTTTGAAGGCTCGTGAGAGGCATCCTCGGTAACGTTGTGGTCTCGGGGGCATTCGTTATTTATTTGGGAATCGCTGGTGTTCGGTGGAAGTATAGCCGTGTGGTTGATCATGGCGACGATGGCCACAGACATGTTCGTACGCATGACGTACGCGTTGGCCATGCCCAGGAAGAGCATGAAGGTGACGACATGTCGGGTGCCAATTCGAGCTGTAAATTGTAAGAAAAAAAAAATGTTCATTAATCTGAGCTCTCCTAGCGAGTAGTAAATTTTATTGTTTACGTAATAAATCATCGCAAATATATTGTACGACGATGGCTTCCAATAGATAAAGATAGATAGGTTAGTCTACGGCTCGTCCGCGAGCCAAGGTCGATATTTCTGGCTATCTTCCAGGATTTTATCCCAAAAATAAAAGAAAAAAACCGAACATTTTGCTCATCATCGTCGGGGTACCCTCTCTGAAATATACGAAGGACAGGTGACGACCGAAAATCATCTTCACTAAGTTCTGCAGACGCTATTTCGTCACGAAGAGAGTTCAAAGTTCGCAAGTGAGTAGCATGCAACCGGCGAGCACGTGGCCATCGGCTGACTGGTTTACGTTCCCCCCACTCCCGCATATTTCGGAGTCGCGTTGTGTAAAAAAGAATCCTAGTCAATTGTTTCACGGCTCGGAATTGAATTAAAAAATCTGCGACAAGTTGTTAGGTATGTACGACGCCGTACTCGGATGGAAAAAAAAAGTCTGACTCGTATCGCTAGCCGAGCTGCAGCACGAGTGACGAGAGTCTCGTGCGGCACGGCAGATTAGATTACGAAACTGCGATCATCGCGGCGCGCGATCTCATCCTCGCACTTGAACTTGACGACTGTTGCGACAGGTGAGAAAATCCTTCCGTGATTGTACCGGGATCAATCAGGTGAATTACGGAAGGTAAAATCTCGTGGTAGGCAAAAGGTTGAGGACTTTAAAAATAGCGCACGTGTGTGGCAATGGTGACGAGCGCGCGGGAGAGAGTAGCAATGGCCGCTGTCTGGTCTGCAGGCGTAGGTGCGAGGGGAGCTTTTACACTTTTAAAAATACAATGGTGAGAGAGGACGAAAAATATATGTAAATCACCTCCGGCCGGGGGCTGCTGATGCTGCTGTCGATCGGCCTCGTCGAGTCCGGGTTGCTCCCATACGAGCATGTGCCCGTTGTTCCTGCCGTTCTGCATCCTGGGGGACGGACGGACACACGCGCGCACTCACCGCGGGTAGATCTCTCTTATTCTTTATCTCTCTCTGTTTGGCTAAGGAAAGCTGCACTCGAAGCGCGTGCCGCGGCAAGCAGCGCTGCACTACTGAAGAGGCCGCGCAGCGCCGCCACCCCAAAGCTCGGCTCAGTCCGAAAAACTTGCGGCTGCGCTGAGTGACCCAAGTACCGCTAAACTGAAGCGTGAGCACGTGTGCGTGTGCGAATCAACACGTGCGAATGAAAACGGACGACAGCTGCTACCCTGGCGCCGTCTACCGTAGTGGGTACCCCCTGCAGCGGCCTGCGGATGTCCGACTCCTTACCTGCGACTACTTACACCACCCGAGAGTTATTTCAAAATTACGACCGTGCAAACTCAGGTAAAGAAGAGAACACGAGAAGGTTACTCAATTAGCGACCGGGACAAATATTTGTTGTGCGAGTGACTCATACCACTCGACATTTCTCTCTGCCAGCTCTCTATCTCTCTTTCTCTCTAATATTTTTCAACTTTTTTTTTCGACCGGGAGTTTATCTGAAAATGGGGATAATGGTTCACTTCGGGGAATGCTGAAAACGATTAAACTAATGACCGCTCGTTTCAGCGGCTGGGATCAGCGTTTTTTGGAGAAAGATGATTCTTTTTTTTTCAGGTTGACTGCACTTAGGAAATTCCAAAGTGGCTCGACACACCTGCGACACCGAGTTACGCTTACGAATGAAAATTTTTATTTTTTTTCTTACATTTTAACTTTGTTTAAAGTCATGACTACGTGCTTTTTAACGTAAACATATAACTCTTCTGTAGTTTTTTTTTTTTAATTTTATTGGAGCTCCTTTACTGCGGTGTTGAAAAATACTCGATATTAAGGCTTATTTTAAGATGCTTTGTTTAAATATATCTTTTACAATTGAAAGTTGAGCTCAATATTTCCGCTGCAGAGTTCAAAATTTTATTTCTTGAAAAAATGACGCAAGTTTTTTTTTTTTTTGTCGCGAATAGATTCTATTTATGTTACAAAGTAGTGTGCAAACGCGGCTTTGATATTGCAAGTTTTAATGATAGGATGTGGAGCTGACTACAAAGTAAAATATGAGTTTTAAGTAAATTTGTACAGAGAATCTAATAAATTTTACATTTCAAATATTCATCAATTGTTAATTGTTTATTGAGTCTAGAGAAGGGAAACCGAATTATCATAAAGAATTCAAAAATCCTAGCGAATATTTATGTATTGTTGAAGAAAGTTACATTTCTCACTTCAGAGTATAATAATAATTCAAGATTTATGTAAATTTTAATAGCAAAGATTCCTAAATAGTTTTTGCTTCAAACCTGTCAGCATAAATATTCAAAGGCGAAAAATTTAAACTTGCAAAGTGTCAGTGGAAGGTATTGCTACGGTAGTACATTCAAATTTTGCTCTTAAACAAAAAGATAAATTTCTCAACTTGTTGGGTGTAGAACATTGTTTTATTGGTCTTTTCTTACTGGATAGGAAAACTTTAAAGTGTAATAGATTAAGAATACTTAATGGTTATTTATAAATCACCGTATTTAGAAACTCTGCAGTTTTCTAGAATGTGAATTCTTTCAATCTGTAAAAGGTTCATGTTAGATTTTTTATAATATAAATTAATTTTTTAACTTTATTTTACTCTAAAAATTGCTGATTAAGCAATAATTTTTAGTAACAACTTTGAACGTACAATGAAATTATTTCAATTAAAAAAGATAACTATCGAGACTAAATCACATGAGGTGCAGCCAGCTGTTATCTCGCGTGACCAAAGCGCGGCCGGGTTTTTATTGCGCAAGCTAAAACAAATCCGTCGACATTGAGCTGGCAGAGATGCCGCCGCCGTGCAGGCAATAGAAAAATTATATCACACCGCTAACGAGTGTTTACGCCGTACAAGTACACAAAGCACGCGCAGCAACAGGTACCGAAGGTCGCGATGTAAGATGATAAAGTTTTGAGCTGACGCCTTACGCCTTACTCGGCAGCGAGCTGGCTACCGTAAATTGCGTTAGATTAGGATGTCGACGATTTGCCTGGTGCCCGAATTGACGGCTATGGAAGGTCGCGAGAAATTTAGTTCGCGACCGAGTGTGGTGGTATCAGCTCGTTGCTAAATTTTTTTGGACCTCCCACCCGATTGCGGGTCGATGACCTTTTACGAGACGGGCGATCGACGTTTTTATAAGACCTTTTCGCTTTGTGAGACGATGCCGTTTATTGGTCACGAGTTCTATTAAATACTTTTATTGTTAGTGTTATTTGAGCTTTTCCGCGTGCACATTGATTTTCAAAATCTACTCAACGACAAGGGTTTTTAAGGTACTTTTAAATCATTAAAATTGTGTAAAATAATTAAATTCTTTTATATAATGATTTTAAATTATTGTTTTTGTCATTATAAATAAATTCTTTCAAAGCACTATCTATTAAAAGTTAAATAAATTAAAAACTATTTGCCATCAAGATTACCAGTGCAAAATTTTTATTTTAAACCGTATCAATCGATGACTCATTGATAATTATTCTATCCGCAAAAGACGCATTCTTATAAAAAAAAAGTAATAAATCCCAATGCCGCAGTACAGTCGCAAAAGTAACAAAAATTGAATAACAAAGCACGGGAGGCAATTAAAAAAAAAACCATCCGAACAATGTGTTCAAAAGTAATCTTGCAATCGATATAATACACAAGTGCGGAGCTCGCGCGCGAAAAAAATAAAAATAAAAACAGCGCGCGGGAGGAAAAACAAGCGGTGGTATTATTACGCGAATGGTCAGAAAATATCCGGAAGCGATGAACTGCGAGCTCCCGGGAGTTAAAAAAACTGCAAACTGTACACACGACGGTGGTAGATTGCACCAGCGATGGGTTTTTTTTTTTTTTTTTTTTTCATTTCTTGGGTGACGGGATCACGCACCGCCGAAGCCCCGGCCAGCTTTCACCCTCGTGACTCGGGGGAGTTAAATCAACGGTGTCAAGGAGCTGCGGATATCTTTAGCTCTGATTCAGGGTCGCAAATCCTTTTTTTCTTTTTGCAATAAGTTTCTTCGAACGAGTTAAGGGTTTGCATTTGAATATTATCGCTGAGTGGTACCCAGAAAGGGTGCATGTAAAGTTTTATCGGTTTCTGTTACTTTGCGAAAAGAATCCGACTTTTTTTTAGTGTACGTGTTAACTAATAGTAGATTATGTGTAGTTTTTAACTGAGTTTTTTCAATTGATTTCAAATTATCACTGTTTTGTTTGAAAATTCTTTTAACGATCTGTTTAATATTAATTTAAAAAGTTATAAAGGAATTTTATTTTTAATTTGATAATTTTTACATTGTTCACAATGATTCATACAAGCTTTGTAAAATTACTCATTGCCAATACAATACCCAATTGAAAAATCATTATGATTATTAACATTTTAGTTTATTGTAAAATTATTTTGCGAAAGATAAAAAATTTTGGTTCAATATTTATCAATCATTAATTTGAAAAAGTTGAAAATAATTTTTAATATTTATAAGTATTAAAATTTTCAAATTTTATAAATTTGATAAAAGTAACCAAAATAAATTCATTGTTTTGAAAAATGATATTATTTTTCATTCGATAGTTTAAAGATTTGTATTTTCGAATTTAACTTTTTCATTTTTATTATTTGAAAAATGCGGAAAATTTTAAATTCACATATGATTGATTTTTAGCTTAAATAATTTTCTAATATTCATGCAAGCATTTATTTGGAAAAATTTTAATAAATTAATTTCTTTCATTTAAAAATTCTCTAGTATCGTACTTCTTAAATCTGTTTAATTGATTATTTTAAAAAAATTAACACTTATTTACTTTATTTGTTAAGGAGGTTGCCTACCATCTACGTAAGTCAAATGTGTATTTGACTACAGTAGTCGTTTGCTCATTGGCTCAGCTACTTTCTAACCTCTGTATGAGCCAATGAGAAGTCATATTTACAAGAATATAAAATCAATTGTTTATAATTATTGCTACAGGCCCCTAATGAATGTTTTGAAACAAGTATAATCAAAGTCTGATTTTTTCCGATTTTTGTGCGTAGTTACATAAAAATCTGTGGGCTGGAAATTAAGTATTTGCTGTTTTAGTAAATTTCCCATTAGAACCCATGCAAATTTGTGAAATTTGAAATGTTTATAACTTTTTTCACAAGCTCCTCACGGCTTTGAAATTTCAGCTGAGCTATTTTTATACTAAAACTAAGTGTTCATTAATTTGGACAAAATCTGTGGGCTAGATCTATTTGGGAGGGAACCTCCTTAAGTAGAAAAAATGTGTTTCATAATTTTTTAAAGAGCTTCAAATTTGATTCAATTATTGTGCTTATAAGTGAATACGATTTTTATTCTAAAAATTGAATATTCAAGTGAGTAAAAAAAAAAAAAAAAAAAAAAAAAAAAAAAAACTGGGGCCATTTGTTTGCCGAGTAAATACAAGTAGGTACGACATTTAGCTTCCCCCACCGTGCGAGTATAATGTGCGAGGGATAAACGCCGTATCATAATCGGTTTGTTTACCATCATCATCTGAGGGCTCATATCCTGCGTCTAGTCTAAATTACAATGGTTTAATATAAGTTACGATTACGATGGATTTTTATCGAAAAATTACGTTGTTTAAATAAAATCACTCAATTTTGTGTCATACGAGATAAATAATTATCAATGACTAATCCACAGAGGTTATTTTTAATAACTTTTCAATATAATAAACACACTCGAAACTTCGAAATTACTTTATTTACTGGTGAAGTCTAGTTTATGATTGTCTTCCGGGAACTTACAAAGTCTTTAAAAATACTTTCATTACACGTGTATTTCGTCAAGTGTTAGATTTCAATCAACACTCGTTTAAATTTTTGTTTTAACAAAAATAATTACCATTGGTTATAGAAAAAATGATTACCAAACACTTTCATTATTCCCAGGAATTTTAAACTAGTATAGAAGTTTAAAATCGATTTAAAAGATATAAACATTTTAAACACACGAAGAACATCAAATTCCATGAAATAATGGTATTTAATTGAAAAGATTAACGCCGAGGTGCTCTGAATTAAAAAAAAAAAAAAAAACCCGTCAACTCGAACAAAAACCGTAATTACAGCAAAATCATTTTAATTATTCGACAAAAGTCATAAATAACTGCTCTGCTACACCCATTATTCAAAAGCAGCCTGCACGATTCATAAAAATAATCGGTTAATTATAATCGTTCAAACCTGCCACCGCGAGAGCAAATTTTTTTTTTTTTTTTTTTTTCAAACCCGCGATTGTGTCGTGCGCGTCAAAAGTGCAATGAAAAAAAAAGGCAAGCGGAAGAGTTGGAAGTATGTACGTGCGTTGAAATTGTGCCTTGACCCCATATATACAGAACGATTTACTAAAACGATCACTTAAAATCTGTTTATCTACTTCATATAAATCAATTGATAATGCACGCACCTTCAAAACTCTCTCACGTATGATTTTTGTCATAAATAACTATAAATTTACGATAAAAATGAATGATTAAGTTTGTTGACTAACATTTTACTACCATTCCCATTATATTATAAGTTCAATTTTTTTTGGTTATTTAAACAATAATAATATTGGATCATTACAAATTATACCACAAGGTTCCAATATTATAAGTAACATACAGGGAATTTAGTAAAATTATTATGTAAGTCATTAATTTTTACTTACCTAGGTATCAAAATTTCAATTCATTGCTTACGAGCATGAAATCGTTTTAAACCGCTTCGATCGAAGAAAAAAATAAAAAAAGTTAAAAATGAACTCGACTGCAATTTTTAAAAATGAAAATGTGTCGTAAGAAGTTTTTTTGGCGCATTCTTATTAGCAACCGCGCCGACATCGAAGACGTGTGCACTAGCCTTTAATGCAATCGGTCAATTGGTTTTTTAGCAAGTAACCCGCACGTCAAAAAAAAAATTTTTTTTTATACCTACTTAAAACCGCAATACCGATCGGTCGGTTACGCAACAAATTTATAAAATTTCGTGCGAAAAACTCCGAGGGCCAATTTTCGAGTATGCGGCCAAAACAATTCTACCAAGTGGCTGACAAAAGTCTTATCTCTCATTCCATTGATGCTGAGGTAAGAATTTAGGGCGCACTCGTTTGCGTCCATTACGAATTATTTTCGTCGGGAGCAAGGTTGCCGGCTTTTGAAATAAAAAAAAAATGAATTAATAGTATTCCTGAGTATTTTTTATACTATCAGTTCGAGAGGATCTGCACGTTTTTTCGATAAAGCTGATACTGATAGTTTGAAAGTCTTCCAGGAACTCATCGACGAATTTATTATGTTTGACGAAACCATAATAACAATCGTAACTACGAGCTTCGACGATATTTGTTTCAAAATTCGTTCCCTCAAATGCCGAGTGTTTGAATATTCAAAAAGATTTTTGTAGATTCGAAGGATATTTTTTTTCTAAAAAAATAATAAATTCGAAAAGTATGATGAAACCTGTAATAACAGCGCTAATGACGAGCTTCAGAAGTTTCATTTCTATTTGAATATCCAGAATTAATCTTTTTCCTAAAAAGTAATAAATTCTAAAAATCTTATTCATTTTGAATTGAGGAAATTTGTAATAAACTAGGAAAACAATCAATTTTGATAAAATTGTTTATTAGAATTCTCTTACGAAAGTTTCTTGATTGGCTATTCAGAACTATTTGTAAGAATTTAAATTAATTATCTTGTTTTTTAGGAATCGATAAATATAAAAAATCCTTTTTTCAAAAAACAATAAAGTTCTTATGAGGCCATTAAAATTTTTGATAAACACCATTAAAACTTGGTAAATTGTTATTTTTTTTTTTCTTCAAATAAGTGAACAATAATAATCTATTTTCGATATATAAATAATAAATTTTTAAAATATTTTTTACTATGAAATGACGATATCTGCAATAACAATGGTAACGATGTGCTTCAGAAACTTTGTTTCAAAATCCGCGTTCTCTTCTCAAACAATCTGTATTTGTATATTCAAAAAGATAACACCTAAGGAATTTAAAGAAATTGTTTTCTTTAAAGTAAAAAGAAAAATTTGTAACTTCACGTAATTTTCAATAACAGTAATAATTTTGTGTTTCGAAACCGGCACGTTAAGTGTATAAATATTCAAAATGACGATAAATCCAAAGAATTAAAAAAAAATCTCTCACATGATAGCTCCAACATGGTTTAAAAATTTCGAACTTCGCGTTCTCATCTCTAGTATTTGAATATTCAAAAATTTCGTTCTATTACGCACGACCGACCGCATCGAAAATAAACATTGGCTTCCTCCTTAAAATCAAATTACCCAAAGATAGTCCACAGCCCAGATAGTAACCCGATCGACGGGATAATGTCGGAGTTAATTAATTCAACTCCGATGATAAACAGCGAAAACACTTCCGACTCGGCTGAACTACACCTGACCGATTTTTCCTCGAAAAAAAAAGACAATGCCAGTGCTGCTTCTCAGAGATCAATCGAGTGGAAGGAATGATTAAAAAAGTCCATAAATCGTTTATGTAACGATTCATCTCAGAAATCCCGACTCGCAGGGAGTGACATAATTTTTTTCCCGCTCGCCAAACTCGTTTCAAGCTACAACTTTCTTTATTTAGTCCAAAATCAATAAAAATTAAAAGTTGGTTAATTAAAACACTCGATTTCCTCGAACGGTTAGATATCAATCCGGGGTCGATTAAGAGTTTTCATTGTTTGCTAAACGAGGAATTTATCGTCAAAGTCGTAAAAAAAGAGAACGCTACTGCATAGAGTCCGAGAAACTTGTAAGTCATCTTTAATTCGGGTGATAAATCAGCGAGGTTCCAGGAAGACTTTGTTATAAATTTCCAGCCGAGTATTTATTGTTGCAGAGGAGGATAGTAATAACGCAACAAACAACAAAAACCGGTGAGCGAGCTCGGGAATTTCAATTGGTGCTATGTAGGTAGGCTGGATGAAAAAAAAAGCGATGCGTGCGGACTTTCATCGCATATTTGCGAATTTTCAGAGCGTCTATGAATCCTTGATAACCACTCGGCCTTGGGAATCACCCAAATTTTTTATTCATTTTAAATCACATCCTTTTCAGGTAGTTAAATTAATTATAGACTACGTACGTATTAAAAATTATTATTTAAAAATTTTTTATATACGATTCATGTAAATTAATATTTAAATATTCTCAGAATGATATTATATAATATTTAATATTTCCTTAATTCCTTCATATTATCTAGTTACACGTGATTTTTTATATGTGTTAAATATTTGTAATATACTTTATCTAAATTATCGATATATCTTTTACATGCCGATAATAAATTTTATTATTTTTAATGAATATTTGTCTGTTGGAATGTATGATAAATAAAAATATTAGCAATAAAATAAAAAATCACAAATATTTGTAACCAGGATATAAATAAATAGGTAATGAAAATTACAACGCAGAACAAAGAGAGAGTCAATTAAATTATTTTCAAGTCGTAATTCATAATGTAATTATTAATATAAAAATTATAGTAACAAAATTTTAGCTTAACAAATATTTCTTTAAATAATGAAAATTCTTATAATTTTTTTAATTTTTAAAATAATTGTAGCGGTCGTCGCTATTAAGCAATTCTACAACCGGAAAATTTCATTATACGTGCACGTAATTAAATTCCCGAGCCAGCGCGCTTGTGTATAAAAAAAGTAATTAAAAAGTCCCAAACGAGGGCGTTATGGCCGCATGATTATTATAAAATTCTCGGTCGATCCTCCTCGTGACGAGTAAGGCGCTGAAAATCATTGGCTCTAATTGTCAATTGACGCGTCAGTTGGGATTTCGAGTAGACCTTTCTCTTCGCGGAAGAGCCGATTATTCTATTTCGATTTCCTCGGGGCGCTCGCCTTGAATAATGTATCTGGCTCTGACCTCGATTTATCGCGATTTTTGCGGGGATGCAAGCCGTGTGTATGGGAGGATTTGAATGAATCACGCTTTCACTCGCGCGCTTGCAGGTTTATTGTCACAATGTCAACACGTGCTACACTCGCGACTTGAGGAGACCCGAGCGGCTTACGATCGTTATCTACCTCGCTAATAACCAAAGGCATTTGTCAACTCACCGTCTCGATTTTCCACTTGGCTGATATACGTGTATAAGAGCATCGATCAAATAGTGAAGAAGAAAAGTTTTTAATTGCGCAATTAACGATTTAAAATCTTTATCTATTTAAAATCTGATCTTTTTTCAATTTTACAATAATCGATGACGCTTAAAAATTGCTTCAATCTTTGAAACTTTGGTCTTACATTTCAAGTAATTGAGAAATTAAATAAAAAAATCAAAAATTTTAAGATTTAAATGAATGTTATTGCTTGAGGTTGAAATTTTGAAACCCCATAAATTTTTGAAAAGCCTATTCGATTCCAAAGCGTACGCTGTTAAGAAGTTTTGACGATTCTTACAGCATTAAGTACTAGGGTTTAGAAGCCCCATAAAAATTTTTAAAATTCAATGACTCGTGAATCTTTAACTTTTCAAATGTTTCGTCAGTCAGAAATCTCATATCGCCAAAAATGAATTATTATTAATTGTTTGCATGAAAACTTTTGCAATATTTTTTTTTTGAAAATTAAAAATCAAGAACAAGGTTTGTAAAATTAAAATTTTTTTCTTGTATGTTTTTAAATAATAATAAAAAGAAAAATAATGAGTGTATATTTTTAAAACTATCAGAAAAAAATAATCATAAGAAATTATTTACAGAGTGAAGCAATCGAAACGGCTCTTCGAAACGATAAGTAATATCGTGGAAAACTAAAAAAAAAACTTCTTTTTCTATCTTGCGCGATAGGATTCTATGATACCGCTTATCAGAAGAAATTTTTAACAATTTTTATCAAACCTTAAGTTTACAATTATTATTACATTTAAATTTGTAATATTCCGACGTTTATTCAACAGATCATAGCTAGGAACCGGAATTCCAAGGACCCTCAACTTGATTTTTACTTGATTATCCACATTGTTGCTTCATTCTTTAAAAGAATTCAAGACACGTAATTATTTTTCATTTATTCATGTTTAATTAATAAAATTCAATTCATTTTAATTAATGCAATCATAGTTCCTAAACTTGAAATCATGTATGTAATTTTTAATTGAACTAAACAATAAATTTTAACTATTAATTTTACACACATAAAATTCAAGTTTATTGTTTATTTATTTAAGCAAGAAAAATATGCTCGATTGACAAAAATAGTTAAAACATAATTAAGCTCATTCGAAATCCTAAAGATTGATCTTAAAATTAAAAATTTCATAGTTAATTAAATTTAATTACTCAATCTTTCAATCAATGTTACTGACGCTCAACTACGACAACCGTACCATATTTATATTGTATCACACACTTACGCTCAGTTGTAAAAAATTAATTAATAAACAATTGATTTAACTTATTTATAATTGTCGGCATTTTGAATTAAATTTTTAAAATTAATTAATTTTAGTCATTTAAACTGTCAACTAATTTTAAAAAATCCAAAATTTACAAGTGTCAAAAAACTTTTTAAACTTTTTAGCCCAACTACTTTAACAAATTACCAAAAGATAAAAAATTTCACCAAACATTTCAAACAATTTCTTGATTCTTTCAAACATGAATAGCAAATTAACCATACAGTCAAACCACTTAAAAAAATTCCTAATTGAAAAGGCAAACGCTTGAGCACCCAAACATTATCAGTATAGTACTTCTAAAAATTCGTGATTTCAAAATCCTCGAGCTTACAATGAACTTTTCGAAGCTCAACACCGACAATTTCGAAACTCAATAATCAGCTCATTCACTGTACCTACACACACAAAAAGTCGCGTCGAGCACGTGTCTTCGTCAATCACAGCACGCACCATGCAAAAAAAGCTCCGGCCTTCGATTGGGATCGTCAATTACTCCGGTTGCATAATTGACGATGATCAACCGCATCGGGATTATGCGCTATGCACAATCGAAAAAATAAAACTGTAAGTTTCCGCGATGGAATTAGATACGCGATCGATGCGCTCTACAACCACGTGGATGTTTGTAAATCAAAATTTCCTGAAATTTCAACCGTAAAAAAAAAAATAAAATAAAAGCAAGCGTTTCAACCGACCTTTGGGGGCAGGAACCTCGGTCTCGAAGTTGTCCGCGGGGGGCTGCTTCTTCTGGCCGTTCTCCAGCATCTTGGCGAGCTTTTCGAGGCACGGCGGCGACGACGAGAGACAGTCCCGGAGACAGTCAACGCTCTAACTGAAGTCACGCTTGGCGCGCGATCGACGTCGCTGCAGCGCCCGGGCATTAGTCGTCCCCCACCACTCCCGGCTCCTTCGATCCTCCTCCCACCTCCTAATACTTAGAGGTAGCTGCTAGCTACGACGATTACGATCTTATTAATTTTTCTTTTAACATGTTTTTGACGTTTAATCCCCAGACCGAGTGGCGCCTGCGTGATTCCTACGCGGGACTCGCGTGCGCTTGATCATCGTTCTACGAAGCTGCGATTATTTTTCGTACCTGGTTGATCCTTACTGTAATGGCTGCTAGTAGTTTTAATTCACGCCGGTTTTAGAACTTTTTAAGTTTTGCTGGGATCACGGAAGAAACAAAATTGTTTACTCGATAATAATTTGATGACAGACAATTTTAATTTTTATTTACTTTTGTTACGATACCGCGGGATGTATAAATTTACATTGCTTTAAAAAGTATGCATTGAATTAAAAAGGTTGAACTTTTATCTTTTGTAGTTTCAATTTGGTCTGTGTTACAATTTGATTATAATGCTGAAACCACATCGAAGATTGAAATTCAGATAAGTCTTAATTTTCTAACCCAAAATTATGAACAAAATTAATTATGGTCTTAAATCAGAGTCAAATTGCTGTATAGGTAAAACAGTTATGTACTTGGTAAGCTTGTATAAAATAATAAAATAAAATTTTCATGAAGAGTCTTTTCTTTAAAAGAATTGCCGTCTGAAAAACTATGCCTGATGGAAGTTTTTGATCAAGTTAAAATATGTTGAAGTGTATATCAATCTTGGTTTTATGTTGTAGATGAAAATATAATACTGATAAGAACTATTATCAACAATTCATAGACTTTGTTTATGGTGATAATTTTATGATTCAACTTTTTAAACATACACAATTATATGCTTAAATTATTTGTTAGCCTAATATTGTGAAAGGAAAATGTGGCCTGTTAAAAATTTCGTCAACAATTAGCCTCTTGCTTGAAAATGAATTTGTTTTTTTTTTTTTTTTTCAATTACTTGTGGTTTATAATTTCAATAATTTCGATAAGCTTACGAGTCATTGGTAAACTTAATTATATTTTAATGCACAAGAAAAAAGATATCAACTTGAACTTGCTTAACGAAAAAATAAAACAAGTTAGTAGGAAAATAAGTTTTCAAACATTTTTTAATGATTTAATGTTTTACTATAAAAACATTATTTCATTGAAAAATTATTTGATCATGATTTGAACTTTTATAATGAATACGTACATACAACCGTCATTAATTATTACATCACGACAATGATGAAAAATGATTTTGAACGCAACAGTCATAACATTATTAAAATTTATAATTATCTAATTATTTCACTAGTTGACCCTAAATAAATCATACGCAACATAAGAAGTTTATAATGTTTCACAGTACTTATTCGACAAAACATCACATAGTGTACACAGAATGAGCTTAAAATTTTTCGAGCATAAAATATTAAGTTTTTTTGCTTCATTTTACATCATCATTACAATTTTGATTTTTCATCCTGCTCCATGTTAAAAGAAATTTTTTTTAATTATTGACAATTGCTGCAAAAATTTAATTATTTTAAAACAAAAATAAACTGAAAAACATAACTGTACTGGTTCAAAAGTGAATTCTTATGAACAGTAGAAAGATTTTTCGAGTCCTTGGTCATTTCATGGTCGCGGGCCCTTATTTACGATTTTGTTTACAAAGCAAACTAATGCTCGGATTGTAAACTGAGATAATGTATAAGAAAAGCCATGAAAATAAATGCTCACAATCACTTCTTATGTATCCTGGCTGCAACTGACGATCAGCACATTTACAACCTGCGTTAAAGTTATTTTAAAAATTGATTTTTCCAAGTGCTGTTACTTTTTATTACCGTTGTTTCCATTGTTGTTACGACGCTTCGAAATAAAAAAATAAATAAAAATAATAATACTGAATAAATTAATATTTTATTTCTTTTATTAATATTTATTGTTCGAAAAGAAAAGAATTTTAGAATAAGATATGAGAAGAATTTTTTTTTTTTTATTTCAAGGCTGATAGGACCAATTAGTCATTATCTTGATTAAGAGTTTTATTAATTATCAAAAGTAATTTTTGAACCAGTATATTTTTTTATCAATCCATTTCACAGAGCACGTGCCTTTCAGTAACTAAGTACAAAATTAAAAATTATCTTACTTCACGAATCAATCTTCAACCCGATCAAAAATTTCAAAAATCAAAATCACGAAATCATCACGATTAAAAAAATTAAATTACATAAAAATTTAAATTCAACTTCGCAGCAAAATCGTAAAAATTATTGCAGTCATATATGCCTCTAATTTCCGTACAACTATCAACTAAAAACCTTGTTAAAGAAAAGCCTCGCGACAAACTAAAAATAAATATTGTGAAGAAAAGAGTAAAGTCTGGTTGATCGAGGAGAATTGGCATGCCGCAGCTGAGCCTTACCTGAGTCACTCTAGTTAACCCAGTTGTCAGCTGGATTCATCCTGCTTAAAATTGCTTATCCAAGCTGCTGCCCGCTGCACCATCAATGATAATTTTTAATGATTCCGAGTGCAGCAATTACAAGTGTCTGTTTAGCCTCGATTCGGTGTTCTTTACAGATATTTCGAGTAATCTTCCACACTGTTACAATTTTTCGCTGTGGTTTTGAAAATAGCTCGATTCATGGAAACTGATGATTGTACAGGACACGTGTTAGTTACACGTGTGTCGTTCATGTGCATAATATGATGTAAATAAATTATTATGGTAATGTGTAGTACATATACGTAGGAATTGCATTATGAATACAAGATTGAAAATCCAATCTTTTTTTTTTAATTAAAAATTTTTTTATTATTTAATTGTCAAGTTTGTGATGGAAAAATTTTTTTTACTGATCTCATCTAACACGTGTCTTGTATTTTTCTGCATTTTATAGTATTTTTCAGTATTTTTTTTTAACAATAATCTTATTTACTCTCGTATTTACTCATTAAAACTTTTTTTTTTTTTTCAAGTTTCAATTTTAAGATTATTTTTTTATTTTCTTGTATAGCAATGTACCAAACGCAATCCGATGTACAGAATAATTTTTTTTTTTCAAAATATCTGTGCTATAACTTGCACATAGCACACGTGAAACGTTACATATTTCAATCATGCGTACGCCTTTTCAACCGTATTAACAAGGCTTCTTTAAAAAATATTTTTTAGCCTCTAAATTTTTTTATAAAATTGAATAATTTATGTTTGCTGCGTATGTATAATAGGCCTACTTTGTTCATCATCTAATAATATTATCTTCGCACAAATGGTGATGATTAATTTTTGAGAAACTTGAATTAAGACGAAAATTCAGCCTTGAAGTTTCATTCACTTCACCGCACACTTACAAAGATGAGTTTCTACGCCAAAGATTAGACGAGTGATTTTTTTAAATCTACCTTTTTGATCAATATCATTGAGCTGCTGTTACGACGGGGTAAAATAACTATTTTATCTGAAATGAATCTATTGACGACAGGGTAAAAATCAATCTTGCTTAACAAAAATTTGTGCAACTTAAAATCGACGAAGTGTTATTAAAAGATTAATGAGTCAATATCAGATTGTCGTTAATTCTCCTCGCGTCGCCGGTTGAGCCAAATTTGTCTTTGTGAAAACATGCATCGATCTTTCGAGCTGAAATCGCCTTAGTCGTTCATTAAACTCATTAAAAAATTCTAGTTTACATTTTTCCTGAACAAAAAAATTGTTACCAACTACTTTGGAAATACACAAAATTTTTTGTAAAAATAACGGGGTTTTTTGATGACACGTCAAAACCACCAAATGCAGTACTCGGGATTTTCCATTATTTAAATTATGGCACACGATTCGCAAAGATAAACCCACCGCGATTGATCTCTCCAGTACGCAAATATTTCCCCTTTCGTCTTTTGTAATTACCCGCGAGTTATCGCGGAAACGAATCGCAATTGCCGCAGTCACTCCGGTGCGGTTGACAATGTAAGCGTTTTGTTATTTAATTTGTTTGTAAACTCTTGAAAAAAAAAGAAAAAAACCAACATCCCATCAGCAGTTATACAAGTAGTTAATGGTCGAAATTATTCGGAAGCGGCGGCAACAATGATTCTCGCTTGCGCAATGATTAGGTCTTATTAATAATTATGCTCGGCCTCGCAATTATCTAATTGAGTTTCGTAATTTTTTATCACAAAAATTTGTACCAATTTTATTTATTCTTTTGTCGTCGCGAGGATCGATCCATTCCGAGGGTTATTGCTCTCACCTTGGCGACCCGACCACCCGAGAGAAATTGATTTGTTCTGGCGAGCTCCGGTATTCCTACAATGACTTTGTTGTTTCGATTGTCCAGCTCGCTTGGCTGTGGATCGCTGACGGATTTGGAAGGAGAAAAAAAAAAAAAAAAAAAAAAAATGATTTTTTTCGAGTTTATCGAGCACACGTGTGCGAAAAATTACGTAAAATTTTTAAGTGTTTCATGTTGGCTCAAGATAATTTACGTATGTTTTTGAAAAAATGTACGCTTTGATGGTTTTAGAGATGCGTCGATGTGCGAGTCATTGTTTACTTGAAAATAATTCGCATATTTTTTTCATTTAAGTATCGGAAGTTAGTGAAAAAATAATTTGTTGCATAATTTTATGAAATGATTTATTTATTATGTATCAGCTATAATGTATACATAATAGCTATAATTGTTGTCTATGTATTACTTAAATTATAAAAAAAGAAACATTTTTTTAAATTTGATATCTGCTTTAATTTTTAAAGTTTCATACTCCTGTATGAAAATTGAAATTTTTCAATTTATTGATGGATCTTAGAGATAATAACGTCTACATAGAAAATGGACTCAGGACATTCAACCTGATTCAAAGAACTCCATGTGAACTAAAAGCTTCTTAAGTACGCTAAGATCATCATGCGGTGACTTCGCAAAAGCGATCGAGTATAGTTTATCGTTGGCATCTGACTCGCTTGACTGCGTAGTTTACCACCATAATCTTGTCTCGAATTCTTTGAGTGCGGTAAATTACAACCTTTCTGTTATCTGTTATTAAAGCTATCTTGAATACTGAACTTCATCTTAGAAACTTCTGCCTACTTACATTTCTTAAAAACGATTATCTTATACTGTTCGAAAAAATAAGCTTATTTTATTTTTGTGAATTCAGATTTTTTTGAATCAAAGCTGTAAAATATAAAATCGTGATGGATTGATAAATATTTGATTATAAATTGTCTGAAACTTGTTAGCCCTTTACGATTAAATGTTTGGTTTAAATTAATTGAAGTACAATTAAAAATTTTATTTTTTCACTCTTCAATCTTCATGACTTCTTTTGAACTATTATTTCATACTAGCAACAATGATTAACGCATTTATAATATGGCCCCACTTACGGTTTTCAACCACTTATTTAATTTTCTCATTATGTAAACTTTTTACATTTATCAATCTTTAACTAGGTTACTAAATGACTAAATAGAACCAACTATAGTTCTTTCTTGAACTTTTTACGAGCAAATATGTTAAAATAAGCATCTTAAAGAAAATATTCTTTCAGTTGTTAACATTTACCAACGGAGAATCCTCAACTGTAGCCAAGAAAAGTTGTATTAATTTGTTTGAAAAATAATCTCAAATTTTCAGACCAACCATTAGTTCAAAACTACAAATTCGCAACAAAAAAAAAGAAAAAAGTAAACCTAGTTCTTAATTTCAATTGCAAGTTATCGAAGCAACAATTTGCAATACACTATATTACGGTTTAAATTGCACAAGAGTCATGTAAATCCGGGCAATATAAATACTCCAGTGATAAGCGCTCTCGGAAACCAACAATAAAAAAGTTGAAGAAACAGATCTGGAGTAATAATAATAATAAGAACCCGGAGCTTTTATGCCAACAGCCGAAAGCGGTGATCATCGCGTGAGGTGCACTCTAATCTCGCGCGCATCACTGTCGTTTGCATCTAAGTGCAGACAATAAAACCCACCACACTGACTCTTATTTCCATCGACGGATAAAATTTCCGCGGGGCCATAAATTCCCGCGCGGGTACCTACTCATTACTTTCTCGATTGCGGCCCGCGGAAGTTATAATCATCGAAGAGCTTTTTTCGATCGAAGCTTTTTCTTCGCTGATTGTATTCACTTTATCGATGGGCCTGAGAATCAATCTAATCCTGCAAGTGTAAGTACCATATCAGAATGTAGAGTGCATAAAAGGTACTTTTTTCATACAGATGTAATTATTTATATTTTTACTATTACACGATACAATGTGGACTGTGGTGCGTGATTAAGACTTTACTTGTTTGCTAAGGAAAATATTTTAACGATTAAAACGCATTTTTTTAGAATCATTGTTGGTATTTAAGAAGTCCAAAATCAGATTTTAAAAATAAAGGAATTTAACGGTGGGTTTAAAGTGTATTTAAATTCACATTAAGCACCTCGGATTAAGACAATCGGTCAACTGCTAAGCTTTTTATGTTTGACGGTAATCCTTCGAGATAAGCGTAAGACTTTTCACCGAGACTTTTTGTGACAGGTTTTTTTACCCAATAAAATTTTTTATCCTTAAAATTTTTATCATTTTGTTGCATTTCAACGTTAAAAAAAATGTAGGGATAAGATCTTACAAAATTTTATAGTTTAATTTTAAAACAGAGATAAAATGTTGAAAAATGTGTCAAATATGAAAAAATCAAATTTAAAAATTTTTAATAAAGACGATTATTTATGCGACAAATTGTTGTTGACACAGTTTACGTTTTAAAATACATTGTTTAAAAACTTAAAAGCCTCTGAAAGTTATAAAAATTCTATTGTGTCTAATCAAAACTTAGCCTTTTGAGCACAGTCGAGCTTTGCCTGACGTTGCAAGCAGAACTAAACCGTCTCATGCTTAGAAAACGCTGAAGTTCTCTCAACCCTCACCATAAATTCCACTAAAAATATTTCTCTTAAAGGAGCAGATTGAAAGCAACCTAAGTTTCAACCGATTGTAAATCGTCTAATCAGAGATTCCGTCGGCATGCTTTCGGCCTCGCTGGTCGCTTTAACGATGCTGGTTTCGGTGAATCCAGCGTCGTGCGGCGCCAACGAGGATGACAACGAGCTCGCGGGCCTCATCAACGCGGCCCCGGCGCTCTTTTCCGGGTACGTGGCCGGGGTCACGGTACTGGACTGCAAGCGCGACGCCAAGGCCCGAGTCGAGCTTCTGCGTAGCCTGCAGGCCAACGACGACTCCACCAGCAGCGTTTTGGATCTGGATCAGACTCTAAGGAGGATACCTGATATCTCGTGGTTTGAATTTTTTTATTTAAGTGTTTAGATTGTAGCTTTTCTCACTGGCATGTAGCTTAATAAGATGGACCCAAAAGCAATCGATTCGAATTTTTGGTTTAAAGGATAATTTATGAACAAACTAACATGCACTCTCCATCTTCGCATGCAATAGCATAAAAGTTAATAAAAAAAAAAAAAAAAAACTATTGTATGTAAAAAATCTATTGTCCTGTGTGCTCATTTGCAATATTTTGACCGCAGAACTCGACACTGTCATGCTACGGGACCATATTAAACGTATAATGAATAAATTTTTTTAAAATGCAAAAAAGAAAGAGAAACGCACTGACGTATTGTCCGAATATAAAATTTATAAAAAGTATTGAAAAGTTGAATTATTAAATTTTTACTTTGCTGATCACACTCTGCCTATGACTTTTTGTAGGTAAACGTAAATGCTTCTGAAACTGACGTATCTAATAATATAAGTGGTAAAATATATAAGACAAAAAGAGTACGTGATTATACGTTGTTGTAACCACTAAAAATGTTTTTATTATTTGTTTACAATAAAAAAAAAACTTATTAAAAAGATTTTAGAACTCTCATTCAATTTTATAAAAAGATAGATTTCCTTAAACAGAAAAAACTTAGTGTCACTAGATCGATTATGACTCAAATCACTGATTAGACTTAAATGCTTTGTATTCCGAAATTGTAAAAGGAAATTGGATTTTAAGTAAAACATGTAAAAATTTCAATTAATCAGCTCTGCTATCTCTAATTTTTCATCTTATCATATTATCTTCGTCGTATTTTTCCTTGTTCAGGTAGTAGGAACAAATGGTTGAACTTCTCAATACCAGAAGCCGGCCTTTGATATTGTATTTTATCAGCCAGTCAAGTAGACGGTTGTGATATTTTTGAAAAAAGTAATTTTTTTTAAATTTAATATCATATAATTATTAAACTTACTGGTATAAACAGTTAACAGTTACGCTGAAAAAATTAAATGATCATTTTCCAAATTAGGGTATCGAAAAATTTTGTTTGCGCTTTATTAGTTGGCTTCTTATACTGAAGTGAATAACAAATTTTCAAAAATATATATTTTTAATAATTAAATTCAATGTTATTGAACTTTCGAAAATAAACCAAGTATGAACATACATAATTGAAAGAAGTAGATGATTTGAGTGTTCAAATTACTTTTTAAATAATTCAATGGTGTAAAGTCAAACTATTTCATCTAGAGGTTGCGAATAATTGAGTAATGCAACGATGTTAATAAACGATAAAGCAAATTTCGCTCTTTTTATTGTACTTTGAGTAAAACATAGAAAAAAATTACTACGTTCTTAATTATCGATAAGTCAAGACAAATGTAAATATTTATTGCAGTATGATACAATCAATTGCAAAGTCAATATTAATAACACAAATTGATTTACTTTAAATTGAAAGAAAACGAAATCCTCAAATAAAACAAGAACAAAAAAGGGAGAGTTCTAAAGAAAAAGAAAAATTCTTCAAATTGTATTGAAATGATCTGCATTAGTATCGACACATTTGTCAGACCCAAGCGTTCGATCATTACTTTTCACCGATACGTTTTTTTCAGCACGTGGGCTTTGTATTCGATACACGTAATTTTTTTCGTCTCGGGCATGTTCTTTTATCTGAAATTGGCTTGTGGGAATTATTCACACTCGTATATTTAAATAAAGCAATAATCTAAATCAAGATGTAATTTTTATTTAAAGCGATTCCAATCGTTCGCGATTCCTATCTATCATAATTAAATCCATAAATTGATCAATCTCGAGTGTGAAGCGCAAACAGTTTCCTGGAGTCTCAAAGTTCCTTTAATTATTGAAAAAAAATTTCGATAAGAATAAACGTAGGAGAGGGGGAGTTAGATCCATTCGATAAAGTATTAAAAAAAAGTGAAAAATAAAAGTTGATTGATTTTTATAATGTCGTCGCCGCGCCGCGCCGGTTAGATAAATCCGAAGCTATGATAATATCTTGCGTCAATTACTTTGACGTTACCAGAGTAATTGATTATCGCGGTAGTCGTAATGGTTTTTGAGAACAAGAATGAGAGAGGTTGAATAATTTTTCGCCACATTGTGCATGATGATAATTAATTTTTAGAAATTTCGCTCTCTCTCTCGAACGTGACTAACAACCATCGGTGGTTAAACAATTAGTTCTTATTGTTTCATAGCGTATTTATCGCGCCGATACAATCGAGCTTAATTACGTATCGCTTTGCGAATAAATATGAAAGTTTTGTAACGTAACTTTGTTCTTTTTGCCAACTTTACGTTGAGCGGCTCGACTCGTCAACATACGGCGAGTTTAAACGAAGTAATGAAATATTTATTGAGCTTAACTGGAAATTTTGCAAAAAAACATAACGCCTTGAGCGTGATTCACAATTTTATTTGAAAGTCACTTTTTTTTTTTTATTTTAATTTTAATGAACGGTTTTTCCAATAAAAATTATCTAATCTGACATAATTGAAAAAAAAAGGTATCATAGAACTTGATTTTATTACTTGCAGTAAGATTTGTAATAGTTCATATCCTGCTGTAAAATCTTCTTAAAAAAAAAAAAAAAAAATCTTTCTTAGGGCCAAAGGACGCGAAGACAAGTATCTTCCAGCCGATGCGCACCGACAGCTCTTCGTCCTGGAGCTAGATTGTCCAGCCGCCCAGGAATTCCTGGACTTCGCGCAAGAGAATTTGTTGCTGTCGGCGCCCTACAAGTGGCTGATCCTACAAAAATTCTCGGATGAAACTATATTTTTTTACTCGGGAGTAGACAGCGAGGTGATTTTATGGAACCTGGAAACGAACGGACTGTCGGCCGTTTACCGCAGGAACAAGGACCAAGATCTCGAGTTGGAACATCGGGGCACTTGGATCTCGGGAAGAGTTGACCTCCAGGGGGTGGACAAAAACGCCACTGCTAGGAGACGAAAAAATCTCAGGGGACTGGAGCTTAAGTCTAGCCTTGTGGTCTGTGACATAACAATTGTCTCATGCACCTATATTTTCAAAACTCTATTGAGTTGCACAATGTATACTGCACAGTATAACAACAAAATTCTTTATTTTAAATCAATGCTATTGAAATTTTTCTGAAATTTTTATAAAATTTATAAATAACTTTTATTGGAACTATTAGTTTTGAATATTAAAACTGAAATCGAAAAAAATTATATGAACAAAAAAGTTGAAATCTTAAAATTTTAGGCCTTAAACGTTATGGAAAATTTATCTAAACACTTAATAGTGATAGCCATAAAAACAATTTTATTTAGTAAAGTTGATAAAATTACAAAATTGCGGTTTCCTGGCCATAGCCTTTTTTCCAACCCGAATTAAAAAAAAAATTTTCAAAGCGTAAAATAATTAAATTGTCAATACAGTTTTAAATTCGATGTAGTACAGCACAAAGAAGAAAACTTTTTTTGTACTAACCGGATGATTACTCGATGAACATTCGGATTCCCACATTAAATGACCCAAATCGATTAAATTCCAAACAAACACGATTATTCATATTTTTTGCCAGCACAAAGAAACTTCATTATTTTTTTTTCTTCTCCTTCGCTTCGTACAATATAGTGTTAGGTGCATTAATGCCCGATCGATGGTTTGAATAACTCCGCGGTGACTGGGCGTTTATGCTAATCGATTTTGCAGATCACCAATCCGAAGACGCTGGGTCGCATAACCGAGTACCGGGACCCGCAGATTGACACAATTGCCAAGTGCTCGTACCCGTGGGCCCATCACATGATCCAGATGCTAAACGCTACGTACGTATCGGTTTTTTACTTGAGTTAAAGAATTTTTTTTTTTTTTTTTGTCATCGACGAGCATTCAGGAAAGTTGTCGGTAAGCTTGATAGAGCGCAGGTGGATTTGTAGAGCAAATATTAACTCTCAATCGATTAACTCGATGGAATAATAAATTAGCGGAATGTTTTTCGGCAATTGCAGCGTGAGCTTCGAGGTGACCAACAGCTGGGGATACCCGACCGCCAATGGAACCTGGGACGGAATGATCGGGATGCTGCAGCGCGGGGAGATCGACTTTGGCGGGGTCGGGTCCTTCATCAGCAAGGAGCGGTTCGATGTCGTACACTTCATGCCCCTTACAACCGATGCTGGGTAATATTGAGGAGAAGAATGATTTTTAGTTGTGTACACCAAGCCTTGTTTATTTTTGGTTCTACCCAAATATTTTATTTGTTACAAATCAATTTCTGATGAGAATAAATACGTAATTTTTTTTTTTTTACATTAGAAATTACTCACGTTTTTTGTAGTAAAGATTGCAGTTTTATTCCTACAGAAAGGAAATTTTTCATTAATTTATTTATTTATTTATTTTTTTTCACACCTTACAATAAATTAGAGCGTGTGTCACACAAATATGAGTTTTAAGAGCTTTTTCAAAAACTTTTTAAAATAAAAATAAAATTTACATAATTATAAACACATGAAAATTCTATCTTTGTCAATCTCGAAAAGGGAATTCTACATTTAATTTTGAAGCAACCCCACTTTTTTTTACAGGTCGCGATTCATATTCCGTCAGCCGTCTCTATCCTCGGTGTCGAACCTGTTCAGGCTGCCCTTCGACAACTCTGTATGGCTCGTATGCGGAGCTTTACTAATTCTTCTGGTCGCCATGCTCTACCCTGCGATGAGGCTCGAGTGGCTGAGGTACAGGAACGAGATTTCGGAACCCTACCCGCCCAACCTTAGCGACGATCTGCTCGTGGTCATGGGTGCCGTTTCTCAACAAGGTATCAAAAGAAAACCAAACTATTTTCCAAGACATGTACAAAGTTTGAAAAAATTGATAAATTTTTATAGAAATGATTTTTTCACTATAGTTAAATAAGATTTTTACATGAATTTTCTTATGCTCTTGAAAAATGAAATTATCGTATTTTTTCGGTCATTATTTTTACAGGAAATAATATGCTTTTTGAGATTAGTCCTAATAATAAATTATAACACAAATTTTAGACAGTTGAATACCAGAATTTTTTATACAGAATTTAATAAATAAACAAAACAAAATCCGAAAAAGTATTAAAAAAAAAAAAAATTTTAATTAAGATTATTGATGTCGATAATGTTTCATTACATATGAGTTGCAAAAAATTTTACATCAACGATAGAGTAGTTTATCTAAAATCTTTTCAAAGAAAAAAATTTTCATAACATTTCCTTAAACTTATAATTAACAATAATTCGCAGTATATACATACTTTATCAATTCTTTGTGATAGATCGTAAAATTTCAAGACAAATTGAAGGAATTTTGTAAAAATAAGAAAAGTTTATTAGAATAATTTTATTTTTTGGTAATTTTTATCGCACTTCAGACTTTTTAATTTATGAAAATTCCAAAATTCATAAAATCTGAATCCTCTGCAACGGTCACGAGGATTCGAGAAAACTTAAACTCCAGAAAACTCTAAATTATAGGACAATGTCAAACAATGAAACTTTCTACCATTCGTGGGCAATAAAATTCGGTATAAAAAGGCGTTATTTCTTATCATTTTATAGCCACTCGAGAGTAACAATAGCGTAATAATCTGGCCCACCAGTGCAGTTTTCCAAGTCTGGAACCTTCCAAATTAACGTACAAAGTATCGAAATGAAAAAAAAAAAAAAAAAAAAAAATGATTGGACTTTATAAGAGCCGCGCGCGTCATTTGGCTCGCAATTATTGCATTCACTCGAGCGTGCGATGCTGATTTAGAGTGTTGTACTTATATCCTGCACCTGCTACCTGCAGCCGTGCGCGCACAAACTTCGCCAAGTTTTTTATTTGTTTAATTTAGTACCCCGACCGTTTCGCGTTTTCCAGAATATTCTCTGGCAGTGACAATCTGCTTAGAAGGATCGTTTATTACTTTTGAATTATTAGGCTGATAATTTATTTGTCTGCAATCAGATCCGAGTGTTTTCATGATTTATCGTTTAAATTTTAGTTTTGGAAGGAAAAACTTATCCGGGATGTATGCAAAAATCGATCGATCATGTTTTATTACACGTCGAGGCTGTAAAAAAGTTAGTAAAACAAAAAAACTTCAACTAAGCAAACATTTTTGAAGTCGTATCTGCCATGAGTTTTTTTTATACTTTGAATGAGTCTTTTAAAAGTAGGTGATTTTATATTTAAAACTCATTTTTATTTAATATTTATAAAATGCGGTGATATTTTCCACCTGCTCATCTCACGTTATACCCACGCACTTTCATATTTTATTTTTATTTACAGTACTCGAACTTGTAAAAAATCGATAAATGAGCGATTGAAATTTATTTATTTTAATTTATTTAAAGAATATTTTTTGCTGATCAATAAATTTTTTTGAAGATTTTTACTCAAAATAAAGTTGATATTTGATTGATTATATTGATATCTTGGTATGATTCTGAAGTCCATAGCCCCTCGCATAGATGTACTTTTGAAGTAAAATGTTATATTTTTACTAAAGAAACTGAAATTTAGATGTTATGTTTTTATTAATAATTATAAATTTCTTTGCAAAATCTCTAAAGACAGATTTTTATTTGCCTCAAGTGGGTATAAAATGTGCGCTTGCGTGGCATCGATAAACTTCTGACTTCAGACTTCACGGCTGAGTCGCTGACAGTCAGAAACTCGGAACTGACTTCTGCTTGATCTTCGTGTTTTTAGTCATCCGGTACCTGCTGCTCGAGAAAAAAGAATTGATATCACCCGCTAAAAACTGCCACCTGCAGGTATCATGACTTAAATTGAAACACACAAGGTGATCACTTAAAGAAATATACTTTAATTCTCGTAATTTTGAGTCGCGTAAAAAGAAACGTGATCAATTTTACCGATTAAGACACATAACCTCTACAATTACATGTATAAGTGTTTTTTAAGTTTGTTAAGTGATTTTTAACCGATGCTATAAATTAACAGCAGTGCTTCATGTGTTAATGTAATAAAAAATTTTCACTTTTATATGATTAAATATTTAAAAAGATTTACAAGTTTATTAAAAATATAAAAAATTTACAAGATAGAAGCTGAAATTATCGTTTAACTGTAAAGATTTCACAAAAATAATTAGTTTTAAACGTTAGAGTGTCCCAATTCACTGCCATGCACTTCAAGACTAAGAGAAGTCCGCTCCATACCGCCGTAGTAGAAGAGAAAATTGAGGATGTTTCGAGTTTAATCAAGCAAGGAGCTAATGTTAACGCACTGGATGCTGACGACGTCACACCGCTTCACCTAGCCGTTGAGACGAGAAATACTAGCATCATGAAGCTGCTGTTGGATGCTGGTGCACAGGTAAATGTAAAAATTTGTGATAATGATAGAAGTTCTCCATTATATATGTCGATTAGATCTAATAATGAAAGTGTTGTAAAGTGCATTATCGAATCCATGAGTGACATTAACTCGGAAGATGAGGAAGGTTATACGGCACTGCATTCGGCCGCTATGTGGGGAAATTCGAAAATTTTGAAACTAGTCTTAGATGCTGGTGCTAATGTAAATGGAAGAGATTATAGCGAGAAAACACCTTTGTTAAAGGCTTGCGAATCAACCGACAATGTCAATATTTTAAAACTGCTGATTGACGCAGGTGCAGACGTTAACGCAAAAGATGAAAGCAATTATACCCCACTACAATTTGCCGTTGAGTCGAAAAATGTCAGCATTACAAAGTTTTTACTCAATGCTGGCGCAAATGTCAATGCAAAGGATAACTATGGTTCCACTCCAGTGCACGATGTCGCTCAATGGGGCTGTCTGGATGTTTTCAAGCTTTTGATTGGCTTTGGTGGCGATATCAATGTAGCTAACGACGGTGGAAATACACCTTTGTTTAACGCAATAAGGTCGAGAAATTTGCCTATTTTAGAGGCGCTCATAGATTCTGGTGCCAACGTTAACACAATTAATTCTACAGGTTACAATCCATTGCACGTTGCTATTGAGTCCAGACAAATAGAAACTTTCAGTTGTTTAATCGAAGCTGGCACGGATATAAATGCGAAAGATGGCACTAAACAAAACACTCCGTTACACCTTGCGGCTAGATTTAAAAATGTAGACGTTTTGCAACTGTTGATTCACGCCGGTGCCAAAGTGAACGAGTACAATGCAGACGCAGAAACACCCTTAACTATTTTTATGAAGAGATTACTGTTGAAGAAACAAACCGAAAGCAAAGACTTGTATGTAAGAGGTTTAAAATTATTAATTGAGTGCACTGATGTCAACCTCGTGGACAAGGATGGAGAAAATATTTTAGCATATTTTTTGAAATCGGATACTTTCTTACCGGTAAGAAAATTTGTTTACAAAATTATGCTCAAACATGTTGCAATACTGAAGACACTAGATCTACCTTTAGATGAAAGATTGCTGAAAACGATTTCTCAAATAACAGACTTTAAAAATTACTTTGTGATCTGTACTAATGAATTAAAAAAAGCAAAATCAACTCGGCTTCAAAACTGTTGGGTCAATTTTTTTAATTTATTAGTGGAAGATAAAACCAAACTCGTTAAGTACGCTGGTAACTCAGATTTGATCAAAGGCCTTATGAAATGTATGAATGATTTTCCAGTTTACGGTTCTATGATGCAAAATAATTTATCAAAAGGTATCATTGACCGTGAATTATACGAAGGTGCCGCCAATATGTTAAGCAATCATTTGCCAATTTTTGATTCATTTCATTTAATTATACGGGATACTCTCAATTCATTATGCCAACAAGACTGGGAAAAACTGCTCAGAAGAAAACGATTCTGTGAATAAGAATTTAAAAGAGAACAATTCATTATTTGATAATGTTTTATGTTAATGATTACATCAAATCAAATATTGGTGAACTATGAAGGAGAAAAGGTTTTTTTGATCTCGTTAGTTTCTCATTTGTGAGAAATCTTTTTTATAAAATTATCCTGACACACTTGGCAATAATGAAAGCACTAGATTTATTAATCGGTAACAAGTCTATTGAATAGGATTTTTTATTTTTATGAATGTAAAAATTGTTTAATGGCTAGTCAAAATAATGTACCGAAAAGTATTGTAGACCATGAATTTTATAATAGTACTGTATACATGCTAAGTAATTGTTTATCAATCCATTTCATTCAATCATGAAGGATTTTGGATTCAAATTAAATCAAGAACATTGGAAAAAAAGATTTCTGTAATCGATAATTTAGAAAAATATTAATGTATGTACTTTTTTATTCTGTATAAGTAATAAATGTGTATAGTGTGTTCAAATTAGTTTTTATTGAGTGTCAAATTTTTCTTTTTGTGAATCTATTTTAAGAACAAATTATTAAATCTCATCTTTTTTAATAATTTAACTAAAGATAATAACTGTTTTTTTTTCCAAATACATCTTTCACATAAAATAAATTGATAATCTTAAAAAAAAATTAATAAAAACTGAAAATTCAATATCTTGCAGGCTGTGAAAGGAAAATTAAAAATAACAGTAATAATTAAAAAAAAAAAATAGATAAAAATGAGCATGCTGAAAAATATCAACAATGATTTCAAACTATTGTGAAAATAACTTGAAAAAACTATTAAATTTTATTTTCAATCACACTTCACCATAAATTGAAATTTTTTCAACACATATTTTCCATGCTTTATTAGCTCTTCATCCCAAATTTTGTTATTTCCATCCAAAATTTTTTAAACAAATGTATTTTATACTCAATATTATCAGTAAATAGCACCACCAGCATTTTTTAATTTCTAGGATCATGGTACGAGCCTCGTTCTCTGACAACCAGGATAATCGTCCTCATAGGTCTTGTTGCGGCTCTGAATCTGTACGCAGCCTACGCCGCGAACATAGTAGCGCTGCTCCAGTCGACGACGTCATCGATAAGCACCCTAAAGGACCTCCTGGACAGTCATCTGAGCCTGGGTGTGCACAACAACGTGTACAACCGTCACTACTTCAGGGCGTTCAAGGACCCAGTTCGTCGAGCCATCTACGAGGAGAAGGTTGAAAACAGCCGAAAGAGTAACTGGTTCGAGCTGAACGAGGGCATCGAACGCCTTAGAAATGACCCGCAGTTCGCCTTCCACGTGGAGAAGTACAGTGGGTACAAGGTCATTCAGAACACCTTCGAGGAGGTCGAAAAATGTGGTTTTCAGGAAATAAACTACCTTAACATGTACGGACCTCATACACCCATACAGAAGAGATCACCTTACCTTGAGATGTTTAAAATTGCGTTAGTTTATTTCATTTTTTTATTGTTGTATTAGGTGTAATTTATAGTAAGAAATAGTTTAGTTTTTCTTGGTCCGTTTGATCCAGTGTGATACTTTATTTAAAAATTATACTTTTTCTGGTTATTTTTAGGGATCAAGAATTAAAAATACTCGAAAGTCTTTAAAAAACGTCAAATCATACAGTGAAAATCATTTATACGTAACTTGGTATGATTATTTAGAGGATTTAGAATTTTTTTAAACACACTTGGCAATATTTTTTGGTTTTCGTTCTAAAAGTCTGTTTTTTTTTTACTCCTCATAAACGGTTTATCCTTATCCTTCGTTAGGAGATGTACTCGACTAAAGTAGAAGTCTTCTAGAAAAATCTTTGTAATTCCAGGACTACTATTCTTGATTGAAAAGAAATAAAGTAAAAAAATATTTACCACTACTATTTTGCTTGGTTATGAAAAAAATTTGACTAAAAAGTATTGTTTTACGGTTTCAAGTCACGACTGCCCACCGCCAGGTAAACCGAGTCACGTATCCACAACTAGTTTGTCCGAAAATAAAATTTCCCAACGGGGAAGGCCATGAACCCCGTATTTAAAAATTTTACTCGCTAACAAAAAACTTGTCAAAAAACTGATCGAACGTTTCTTTGGTCTACAATCGATCAACGTGGATTCGATTCACACGATTTGCCAAATTTTACGCAACTTTCTAAAAACCGTGCGCGTTCGTAGGTCCCATTTATTTCTTCGTAGTCATACCAAACAATCTCGGTCTATGAGTCCTACTGATTCTAATTGCTTCTTACACTGAAATGAACTATGAGGAACTTCATACTATCTGAATTAGTAATATTTTTTCATTTTCAAAGTTGAAATAATTGAAACAGGAAAATTTTGAAAAATGTATACTGTGAAAAATCGATCAAGTTTTAGTTGTGCTTTGATTAAATAATGAACAAATTATATCATACAGAATTGTTTTAAAAATAAAATCAGGATATATCGGATTGTAATGAATTATGTAATATCTATAAACAACAAATCTGCAACAATGCCTTGGGAAAAAATTTATAAGATAAAACTTTCAGACCGATTTTAAAAAATGTGGTTTTCGATTTATGAATTTAGTTTGGAAATCAATTAATTACTCATAATTTTACAAAAAAAAAAAAAAAAAAAAAAAAAAAAAAAAAAAAAAAATTACTCCATAAATTTTTGGATTTTTACTATTATTTTAATCTACAAATACAGTTTACTATCAATGAAAGTTTCAATTTTTCTCTGCGAAAATAAGATTTTTTTTCTATCTTTTATTATCTCACTCGAATCACCTAATTATATGTTTAAAAATTTTCAGAGGTTTACGTATTCGTGAAACCGGACTTCGGGCTCGCGAGATAAACAAATGGTACACAAAAAAGCCGGTTTGCGGCTCGGCTCGAAGATTCGTCAGCGTCGGTCTAACCGAGTGCTACGGAGCTTTTTTAACTCTACTCATTGGGTTCCTGATTACGTTTGGAGTATTTGTCGCCGAATTTCTAAAGACCAAATTTTATGCTGATTTTCGTCGAGCTTTGATGAAATTATAGGTTCAATGTAGGAAAAGCAAATAGATATAAATATTTTCAAAATTAAAAGTTCTCATATGTTTTAAGCACTCGCTTTTGGAACTGACTTTGTACTTGGTTTTTGAAGATTGAAAAGAAAAGGAATTATATAAACATTACAAAAGAAAAAATTATAATAAAAAATAATTCAATCCCAGCAGAATTTTTTTTTAGTTTTGAAATAGGCTCTTTACGTATAATACATTAAAAACAAATTTTGGAAAAAAATAAAAAAATAATTATATATTGAAGAAACACATTTCTTTAAGACACTGAATTTTCTTTTCAATATTTGTTAAAAAAAATAACCTAAAAAAAGTGCAAATCATCATGACAAAGTAGTTCAAAGATTGCAGTTTAGGAACGCGCCTTCGAGATCGTCATCAACGATAAGATAATTTTCACAAAGTGCTGTTCACCATTTGGCATATATATAAGTGCATTTCGGGCAAACTCACAGTCTACAGATAAGAGGGAAATTTTTTCCTCTAGACACAATGTCTGCTCTATTGTACCCTCTTTGTTGACAATACCTAGGTATAATGAGAGCGTCTTTAAGTTTTTATGGTCTTTTTAGATTTATGTTTCATTGGTCTTATTTCATTAAATTTATCTGTTGTTCAACCAACATAATTTTTGGTATTAATTCAATAAAACATTTTTTTTTAATTATTTTCAGCAGGTTAAAACAATAAAATTCATGGCTTTTACCCTGCATAGTGGGAAATTTTAATCTTTCATTATTGGGTCAAGTTTGAACGACCAAATTTGCAAACGATACAAAAATCCGAACGCCATCAAAAGTATCAGTGAATAAATTGGTTTTTAGTTTTTTATATTCTTGTTTCATATTGAACACAGGTACTCTAAAATTTAAAAGTATTTTTTTTATCTTAATAAATTATTTACGACTAGAAGTTTAGAAATTAAAATGATCGTTTTACTATTGGGTCAAATTTTTTCATCGTTCTATTATTGGGTATAATTATTCATTAAAAATAATTATTTTACTATGTTTATTTTTTACGTTTTTAGTAGAAAGAAAAAGTATTCATCATAATCATTTCTTTTGCAATTAGTTTCAAATAAAAAAAATAATATATACAAACAAAGTATCACCTACAGAAATAAAATAACTTTTATTACCGTGAGTAGCTTAGAAAATTTCACTTATGAGATACATACACCGCAAGTATCTGCAGTTTAGCCATTGCAAACTAAAATAAAATCAACTAATAAAGCGAAATAACAAAAACATTACAAATTAGGTTTCACATGGTTTAAAAATTGTTTACGAGGAATAAAAATTAATTTCTACTATTTATTCACATTATTTTATTACTGTTTTTCCTGGTACAGTAAAGTTAAAGCTGAGTATTTTGAAATCAACTCTCGTAAACTTCTAGGTAATGTCAACTAATTTTGTATTTTTTAAATTCGCGTATGACGTACTTGTAAAAAAATTATCTAACTAGGCAAAACTTTGATTTATTTATAACTATATTCTATTTTTAGTTCTCGCGTATTCATTAGAATCGCTATAAAAAGTTTGTTATACTCTCGTTTTCTTTTTTTTTAATACTTTTCTCAATGATTTTTTAAAAATACTGAATTTTCAACGTGGTAGAAGTGAAATTTAAAAATTCCTCCCTTTAAGCTTATTACATTAATCACACCTCAATCAACAGTTACGGTTCGATGGTTCGGTGCTCACGCACGCTTCGTAAGTTCGTGAACTTGTCAAGTTAGCCGGAATAAAAAACGCACGGCGAAGCTTAATATTCACATTGTCGTTGACAATGTTTCTTACCAGTTGATTTTTAACGATTTTATTGATACATAAATCGACGGATTGGATCAATCGGTGCAATAATATACATTGTTGAAACGAAAATCCTAGTGCAATAACATACCATTTGGTGCTCCAGTAAGGTATGTTATTGCACGATGGTTTTAATAAGGTATGTTATGCACTGAATAGTACAAATTTATATTATTGATCAAACTCGTCGAGATGATGTTTTTTATAATCATTTAGTGTAATTGTCGTCAGTGTCAATTAGACTCGACGCTAGCAGCGTATTTTTATAGACTTATTAACTCTAAAAAAAAATCTTAGTTGAGTATCGATATTTTACGTAGTACGTAGTGAATACGAAATTAACTTAGCAATAAAATTAAACGAATATATAATTTAACTAGTCATGAGACCTTGAAATAAATATAATTAGCAGGGTAAACAAATAATTCTTGCAATTTTTTAAACAATAATAGAGAAAATTCTTATTATGTAAAAGTAAATAAATAAAATAAAAATATTTATGAAATTTAACCCACGAAAGAAATTGAATTTTGCATTTTCAATGAAAACATTTTATTACTCATTGAAACGAGTAAGTGCTGACATCTCTCGGATGAATTAGAAAGATTAAATATGTTACTATAGAATGTAACAAAATTAATATAATTATGTTTATTAATTTAATTAAATAAAAAGTGTTTAAAAATGGAATAGTGAAATTTCTTTTGATAAAAAAATTATTAACTTAACTACATACAATAAATAGTATTAAATTTATTTCAATCACTCTGGCATGTTTTTCTAAAGTTTAAATAATATACATTCAGAGGTGAAGAATATTGTATAAAACTAGTATTACTTTTTACTAATATTCTCAAATTATTTTCATAATTAAATTACATGTTGGATCCTTGGTTCACCTGATAAACATCTATCAATTATATAAAATAATATTTAAAAAACTTAATTAAAAATAGATTCCTTATAATATAACAATGTCTCATTTTACACAGTCACACTTGCTTTTCTTTGACTCTAAGGAAGTTTTATGATAACCTGGCAGGTAAGAAATGCTGATAATAGTTTTTAGTGTACTCCAACATCAGATCTAAAGTACATTCTGGCAGTTCTTCAACACATTTAGCTGGATTACCAGCAAATCTGGTGAAAGAAGGTACAACAGTTTCTGGTGGAATTACAGCTCCATCTTCAATGTAGCAACAACTTTTCAGAACACTCCTCCTACCCTAAAATTTGATTACATTTTGCTAAAACAATTCAATAAAGTGTCAATTTTACATATTTTTAATACTATTTACTTACAATGACTGCATTCTTTCCAATATAAACATAAGATCCTACAACTGCTGCACTAACAATTGCTCGCTCCCCAACAAAAACATGATCACCCATTTGCAAGGGGAAAAATGCAATTCTAAAAATAATAAAACATTAGTTAAAAAGTTTTTTTTTTTGAAACTGGCTAAAATTTTAAATTAAAGTATAATAACCCTCTGCTGAATCTTTTAAATGGTGGTCTTATCACAACATTTTTGCCAATGATACAATATCTTCCTGTCTTGACATTTGCAAGATCTCCTCTAATTATAGCATCAGATTGTACAATTACTTTACCATGTAAAACTATATTCTGTGAACCACATAAAACTGTCTGTCTGCTAACTTTATTTCCTGAGGCCTGAATGATTTTTTTGTTCACATTAGTTTGAATTTTATAAAATTAATTTAATATTATTTTTACCGTTTCTACGTATTCACTCCTATTATAGTAAATATCTTGAGGTTCCATTTTGGTGAAGTTGAAAAAAATCAACTACTCTGCCCGGCTCAATAAATAAACAAACTTTTTTTTTTTTTTATCAAAATAGATGATCCAGAGCCTACGCCTGTACACTGTAGACACTGAAGACACAGCAGCACGACTACACAAATTCCAACCTCAAAAAGCACAGTAAAAAGACTTATCTACTTATCTATGTCTATCTCACTCGCTCCACCAGTGTGTACATCGACTGCAATAAAAACACCTACAAGATACACCGACTTGATATCTCTGAAAACATCGTTTTTGATAATTATTAAAAAAAGTAAATAGTTATAGTTGATTTATAAGTCTAAAAAAAGAATAGAAAAGTGTTAAAAAAGTTAATTACCGGCGTTGTACATTTTGACAAAGCTGTTTAGTCCGGATAAGGTTATCTCAATTAGTGCTGATGTGTATTAGTGAATGTGTATTTTCAACAACTTATAGCTAACAGCAAGTGAAGAGTAAAATATATTCGTATGGGGCGTACATCACTCTTGAAAATGAAATTTATAACAATTCAGCATATTAATTTGCGGAATTAAATATATACGTTTGTACATTTAAAGCAGTCTTTGGTAATCTAACTACATCAACTGTAGCTTTTTAATCCAATTAACAACTTTTGATAATTGTTTCAGATAAAAGTATTATTTCATGGAACTACTCATGACATGATATCACGATATTTTTTTTACAATCATTCGATCAAATCTGTTAACGTTTAACAAAAGTATTAAAATATTGCATCTACAATCATGGGTTTGTAACACTTTTTTATTTTTTATTGTAACTTTTCTGTAATGTACATAAATAAAATTCTGTTATTCTAGGTGAAGACTCTGTAGATTCACAAAAGTGGCAACAGCACTTGGCTCTGCTTAGAGAACAATATGTTAATCTGTACAATAATTATACAGAATTGCAACAAAAATATGCTTTGGCAACTGCATCTAAAGAGGACCAAGGATATGTCGGCAAACTTCTGTCTCAAGTGGCAACAATGTATGAGCAACAACGATATAGGTAAAATACTTTAGAAAATGAATCTTTTTAAAAATATGTGTATTATTAATCTTGATCATTTACAATTAAATTTCATTTTCAGTGATATGACAGTAGAATTAAGTGACAGAAGCATTCCAGTTCATAAATTTGTTCTGGCTGCTCGCAGTGATACCTGGAGTTCTTTGTCAGAAAATTCAGTTCTAGGTAAGTTCTTTAATAATGAGATATAAATTAAATGTTAGTTTGATTCAAATTGTGACAATAACTTTTTATTTTAGATTGGAAAAATTTAGATGGAAATGTGGGCTCTGTTTTATTAAAATGGATTTACACTGATGTGGTTGATCAAGACAACCTAACTCTTGAGCTGATGAAAGCTGCAGCTGGATTTGGATTGACTGAATTAGTTGATAAGTGTGAAAAGTATCTAATAGGAATAGTTAAATTGCTAGATTGCGTTAGATTATATACAATTGCTGAAGAGCTTGGAACAAAAAAATTGCGGGATCATTGTAGTTCATTAATTTCAAATCACTGGGTAATTGATAAAAAATATTTCTTACTTAAAAATATTTTAATTACAAAAAAATTTCATACATTGTACTATTAATTATTGTGTTGTAATTTCAGGATGATCTCAGTGGTGAAGATTTCAAAGAAATGCCCGGGCCACTGTTGTATCAGCTACTAAAAACTAAGAGTGAATATCCATTACATTCTGCGGTACGACTGCAACGAGAAGACGTGGTTTTCTTGTATTTGGTTGAACATAACGCCGAGGTAAGTCTTTTACATAATTATTACACATTTGTATAAAATACAATCTTTAAATAACATATTTTAACATCATTAAGTAACAGCTTATTTGGCCTATTACACATTTAGAAAAAATATAATATCAGTAATATCACAAGTTTAAAATCTATATAGTATTCAACGGGAGATCGTTGAATATCACACATTTTAATATATCTAAAGAGACAAAAAACATCTTAGAGCGTTAAACTTAAGACTAAAATCATTGAAACGACTAGAAGACTGCATATTTGTAGCGGTTTAGTCATTGGCGATGATTCGTTGCAGTAGTCACCCGTGCAGTAACAATGCTCGGACGGTCCATTCGGACTCAAGACGTTTCCGTCTTTGAAGCACCCTTCGGTGTACGCGTCTTTGACGACCGATTCCTTCTTGTTCCACTTTCGCTCGTCGTAGTTGTAGTCTTGGTACTCGTGTTTTTGAGATGCACAATTTCGTTCTGCGGTCGTGTAAGCCATTGCTAAAAAAAACAAAGTAATTATTAAATTAACGATTTAATTAACAAATAATTGTTGTCATGTTAGTGAGCTTTTTCAATCACATATTTTATGACGAATCTTGTCTATAATTAAGTTTTTAGATTGATAATTAATATCACAATCGGTTTTATAAAAAATCAAAAAATGTTCTGAAAAAGAACGAATGGACTTATCCGACATTTTCGAGTTATATTAATCTACACGATATTTTTTCTTTTAAGAGACTCGCGCGTATTCTCATACATATATCTTTTTTTTTTTTTAACTCCTCTGAGTCATAAGAACGTGTCTTCCACAAAGAATCTGAATCATATAAAATTTATTTTGCGCCTCCTTTGTATCATGAATTTAATCACAACAGCTATCCGTTCTTTTTCGCGTTCGTACTGAAAAGTACTTCCCGTTTCCGTTTAAAATTCAAACCTCGTAAAAAAAAAAGAAGAAACTCACATCCATTGGCGAGCCGGTAGGGAATGATGCGTTTCATGCAGAAGGTCGAGCTGGGGCAGTCGATGACGAACCTCGAGCTCTCGTCGAATTTCGAACACGGCAGGTCGATCTCACCGACGTACTGGGCCGGTGTTATCGAGCACCTGTAGCATGTCAGTGCCAATCCGGAGTGTAGAATACCTGAAAAAATAAAAATCCGGACGGATTATTAAATTTTTTTTTTTTTTTTTTTTTTTTTTTGCTTGCGCTCTCTCAGTATTTTCACCGACAGGAAACGAGCGCCGTTATTACCCAATGGAAAATTATGAAAATTATTGACTTACTTTTTTTCTATCTGTACCGCGGTGGTTTTAAAGAGAGAGCGGACGCACCGGTATTTTTTAAGCTAGGATCAAAGAATGTTTTTTAAATTGATGCACTCGGTGATCGAGTGTATGTACGGTAATTTTATCTAAACGCGACAGTGATAACAAGCTTGACAGATAAAATTGACATTTTTAATGAGAAACATTTACAAAATGAGTACAACCATTAACTAAATTGTGCTTTTTTTTGTAAATTAAACATCAATTAAAATAATTTAATATTTCCAATTTTTTTTTTTTTGCTATGAAAAACACTTTAAAAGTTTATAAATTTTTGTATATATTTTTTTTAAGAGATCATGGTAAAAGACAAAAAATTATTGTTAAAATATTTTTGTTATTTATTTATATTTATTGATCACATCATAAAATAATAATAACAAAAATAACAATAATGATTTCAATCAGTAAATTACAAAGTAGAACAAAGAATATATAAAAAAAAAATTTTTAATCAAATTACGAAGTTTCAAACTATTGAACCAAACCGTTTCGTTATCAACGCATCCTTGCCCCTAATTTTAAAACACATCTGAAACCAATCAATCTAAAATTCCTTGGTACAAAAAAATTGTTTGTTTGAAATTGTTTTCCCCACTGCAGGCAATAAACTTCACACCACTTAACATAAACAAAGAGCCTGCTGAATACTCACACGTGAGCGTAGCGAGTATCAAGATCTTCGGAGGATTCTTCATGATGTTTATTACAACAAGAAAAAAAAAAAAAAAAAAGCTGCGTCCTTGCGTATCGCGCGCGCGCGTGAAAGTCTCCGCAATCGAATCGAGGTCCAATCCAATTGAATCCAACCGAAGCTAAACTGAAAAAACGGGGCACTTTTATCAGGGCACTCGATAAGGCACTCGACCGTGAATCAGCATCCTCATCTCGGGCATCCGCTAGCTGGTTGTATCATTGATAATGCGAGTAACCGACCGACCGAGCTAACCAGCTGGTGGATACAAACTGAACTGGCGAGTCACGTCATTATAACCCGCGTCTTCCCCTCTGCTGCTCCTCCCCTCCGCTCGGGTTTTATATATTTGTGGGAACCCGCAGTCGCCGTTGCTGGGAAAGCGAGATAACAATAAATAGCCGCGGGAAATTTCGTCTTTATTTCGAAATTTTAGCGTTGCTCGCTTTTGAGGAAGTTCATAATCTCTGGAAAAAAAAAGAGACGCGAGCCGTTGATGTAACCGCTCGGGGATTATTATTTTCTTTGGGTCTTTTTTGTATGGCGCGTTGTCAGGAGTTTTTTAGGAGGAAGTAAGGTTGGCTGGTTTTAAGAAAAATTTGATACTTTTTGTAGGATTAAAAGTTGAAGGTTTCTGCAGAAAACTTTGAAAATTTTTCTTACTTCTGAACTAGTTTTGAAGATGCGGTGGAGCAATATATATACAACGGTTTTTCACAATTGATTAATGAGTGCATTAGACTTACAGAAAAATCTTTTACTATAATATTCATTTCATTTCAAAAAATTCAAATTGTTTCGAGTTCTTTTTTGCTTATGACATTTATACGTTATAAAAAAAAAAAAAAGTTTTTTTGAGTTTTTCCGTAAAAAGTAATTTTGGATGCAGAAAATACAATTCATAAAAGGTTGATGCAATTTTTTAAATTGTCAAATTTGTTTGAATCATGCATGGATACGCAACTCTTGATTTAAATTTTTCAAAAATTTTTATAAATTTAACCTGATTAGTAAGTTTGATTAGTCTGAGAAGTTGTGAAAAGTCTTCCATTTGTAATTAAATTAATGGAAAATAGTGATTTAAGAGCAAAAATTATGTATGTTGAAAAAACGTCCTTGATAAGCGCGTAAAATTCCCCTGCTAAAAGACCGACTGTCTGGCGTACTATTGATCCACGTTACTTAGGCGTATTGCCCTAAATAACGAAATTGTATTGAAAACTTTTTAAGTAATTTCTTCCGATAAATTATTTCAAAATTGATTTTCAAACAATTTTGGAGTTTCTCTTTATTAGGTAGTCTTTGTGCGTTAATGAGTATTTTTTTATAGTATTTCAAAGCATCATTGTGATACCCGATATGTTATCTTTCCGCTGTATGACCTTACTGAAACCTCTTTTTTTTTCTTTTTTTTTTAAATAAACTGTTATTTTTTCACATTCAAAAAAAACTTTGAATAGAAAAATCTTTTTCAAATTTATTATAAGTTTGTTGAAAATTTTCTTGTTATTCTGACCGTCATTGTTTGATTAAATAAATTAATGGATAAAAAATTTCTTGGAATATGTATACTAAGTGTACAAAAAAGATTAAAAACTTTTGATAACGTTTTATTAAGCTTATGTGAGTAAAGGAAGGTTGATTCATTTTTAAATTTATTAAAAATAAAAACTGGTGATCATATGGTACTAAAACACAATTAAATTTTAATAAATACTATTAAATTGTTTTAAAATATTAAATTTTTTGACTTTTCGGACCATTGTATACTGTAAAAAGAATTCGGTTATCATTAGGGTAAAGATCGAACCAAAACTATATTTAAATAAATTAAAATTGTATTTAGAAAGTTTTGCGTGGGGTTTAAATAAACTGACGGCTCATCAAATGACGTGTGACATATAAATGTAAATTTATTGAAATAAAAAACTGATTAGCGAAGCGTTGGCACACTATTATCTATTATGCAATTCAAAATAAAATAATTGATTATGTATTGTTTATAGTTTCAAATGTTAATTTATTTGATCAATAATTTGACATTAAAGTTTGGTGCAGTCGTACATCGACAATAAGAATCCTTGTACATACATACTTTCAAAAATATTTTTTGATGTAATTTTTTTTGACGATAAAACAAGAAAACTCTTAACTGTAAAAATTTGTACTTCTTTAATTCTTTTTCTTACAAAAAAAACTTCTCGTTACGCCACTACAAATTACAAAAGGAAAATCCTTCTAGCTGCAAGGAAAAAAAAAAAGTTACGTCCGCGTCATAATTGTCACACTTTGCTTCATCACCTCGTTGTTACCCAATCTTGAGCCAACAAACTCAAAGTTAATATTCAGTGAAGTCGATTTATTTCAATTTCAATGTTAATTTATTCAAACGAAAATCAGCTGGAATAATTTTTTTTCACCCCCTTAAAAAACTTCAATCAAACCAAAAAATTTAATAAAGCTACTTCGTAGCGTACGAGAATGCATCAAGTTTCGTTCATTACTTTCGCAAGTAAGATGTCGCAGATTACCGCCGTAACCTTTTAATTGACTTACCTCTCTTCACGGGAAAAAAAGGCTACTGACCTAAATACCAAAGTCGGAGTGAGAATACGAGAAGTGAATTATTCATGGCTATTTTTATTTACCCCACGTATGGTAACACTTTAAGGAGGTTGGTTGACTGTACCTTAAAGAATATATAATTTGATTTTTTTTTTTTTTAATTTAATATTTAATGTTAAGTAAAGTAATGATCTTATAAAAATTTCAAATAGTCTGGATAATAATGAGCTGAGAAATAAATAAAAACAATATTATTTAATTCATCATCTTTTTGATATCCATTCGACATAAAATTTTAGTTACATTAATATATGTAAAATAATGTATAATACATGCAATACTTTTTTTTTTCAATCTTAATTTTGTTTTAAATTCATACAAAATTTAAGGCTTATTAAATTGAACAAAAAATTTTTATATTCATATATATCACTACTGTTAAAATAAGTTCAAGAACTTCTGGTGTCTAAAAGGCATTTTAATTTCCAAACATAATTATAAGTAAGATAAATTTTGGCTTTAGGCGGTGAAAATTTTGCCGTAGCCTTTTCAGAGTTTTTAAAATGACAGACAACTCATTATTTTTTTAATGTAAGAAACCATAAATCAATTTCCGCGGAATCAAATTCTCAGGTGTCAATTTACGCTTGTATCTACCGTACTATAAAATAGGACAAACAAATAACGTAGATTCGAAAAGACTTACATACGAAAATTTAATTTAAAATCTTAAATGATACCCCCACATAAATGATCGACTGAACGCATGTTAAAACTAAAAAAGAACTTTTTTTGACTCACTGATAAATTTCTGTCTATTTTAGCTCCCGGAGGCGGTCAATCGTCTGGACCAGCGCGGCGAGACAGCCCTGGAGGTGGCCTTGAAGTCGCGACAGCCGTCCCTGGCCCGTACCCTGGTGGAGCATAGGGCAGATCTGTGCGCCCGGGATTCACGGGGTCAGACTCTGCTGAACTCGGCCATCCTCAAGGATGATTCGTACTCAGCCGAGTTCATAGTCGAGCAACTTGAGAACACCGGCGGGAAAGGACTCGACCAGCCCGACCCCGAGGACGGAAACACGGCCCTGCACCACCTTGCTGTCCACGCCAAAACCCAAGACATGTTGGCCGTGGCGAAGAGGTTGTTGAAAGCTGGTTTGGACGTCAATGTCAAGAATAACAGAGGATGGTAAGTTAAAAGTTTTTTTTTTCTAAATATATTTATGGATTGAAAAAATCAGTATTTTCAGCTGGAGGGGAGCAGAATTAAATTATGAAAAAAAATTAAAATAAGGTTTTTTACTCAGAAGAGCTCACAATCAATACCGGTTTTTCGAACTAATCAGATGTAAATTGCTTCTTAACTTCTTAACCCAATCATATAAAAAAGAACTGAAAAATTAAAACACGCTTTTGATAGCTCAACAAAGTCATAATATTAATTGAATTTAAGTATAATTTTTATTCTAAATTTTGACAAAACCTTTTTATAAACAATTTTTTTTCCAACTTTTAAAACTGCACTTTCGAAAATTTCACCAACTCTATAGGATTTCTTAAATGAAATGTTTAAATGTCATCTCGAAAAAACTTAATCTAAGAAGTTAGATTGAAAAATAAAACTATAAATTTTCATATTTGAGGAAAAAAATTTTAAAACTAAAATTTTTTGTTTTGATTTTATTAAAAATAAAAATATCATCTTTGTTGTAAACCTTTCGTTTCAAGAATAATTAAACCATCCATGTAAGCTGATAAAATAAAAATATTTCTCATTTATTATAAACGATTAGTATACGAGAAATGAAAAATAAACCTACTTATCATCAGGACTCCACTCCATTGGTGCGTGGCGGAGCGTAACGAGGCCTACCTGGAGCTGCTTCTGGCAACCAACGGCATAGACGTGAACCTGCGCACCCGGGACGGCCACACCGCGCTCTGCTTGGCTCTGCTGAGAAACCCTTTCTTCGAGACCGGGGCGAGCCTACTGCTGAAGCATGGTGCTCAACCGAATCCTGTCTCCGAAGAAGATAGAAACCCCCTGCTAAACCGACTGGCCCGCGAAGGCCAGGAAGATGCGGCAATATTTTTGTTCAAATCTATTCAACTAAACGGTATTTATAAATATATATATTTTTCAAGTTTTTTTTTTTTTTGGTAAGCACTCAATTGCTAAAATATTCAATTTTAGTTGATTTTTTAACTACCAAATACGTTGCACTTGCACAATCCTTTCGGATGAATTTTGTAACTACCTTTTGATACTTTGAGTGACTTTAAAGTAAGCTATAATTTAGGTAGCATTCATTTCAATGCCATTAGATTAAATGTGATTTTAAAAATTTTCTAGACCCTAAAATGTTCGTTTTGGACGCTGCCAGCTTAAAATCTTGGACGATCCTCCACGAGGCCGCTCGTTCGGGTTTGACGAGGTTGTGTCGCTCCGTGGTCGAAGCAAATCCGAGAATTGTAGACAGCCGAAACAACGCTCTCGACACCCCGGTGCACTTGGCCGTGGCTCACGGTCGACTGGAAACTCTTACCGTTCTCCTGGAGTCGGAACCCGATGCCAAGAAACGCAAAATCCTGCTCAGCTTTAAGAATTCAGATGGGGACACCGCCCTGAGCCTGGCTCTCAAAGCCGTACCCAAGAATCGCGAAATCATATCTGCTCTCGTAACGGCTGGTGCGGATCTCGAGCAAACGAACGAAAACGAACATACGTCACTGCACCAGGCTATACTCAAGGAGGACTCGTCCACTGCTATATTTCTTCTGGAGAATGGTGCTGATATTAATGCTCGGTAAATCCAATTTTTTTTTTCTTTAAGTAAATGATTTCAGTTTTTTGTCACTCTTAAAATAATAAAAAATTAAAATTTTGTTACTTCAAACGATCAGTTAAAGACTTATTGTAAAAATCTACTACTTCAAAAAATTTTTTACAACCAGAGCTGTTTGAAATCAATCATAATTTTTCTGTAAAGAGAAAAGCTTTTTTTTTAGTGGATTTCGGTAAACAATAAGCTTTCCACTGTCTAAGGCCATACAAATATTCGTGGATAAATTTAAGTTTCATACTCACGACTTGATTACCTGTGCAGAACTTCAAAGGATGAAACGCCGTTGCAGCTGAGCGTGTTCTGTCGTCTCGGCGACGTAGTCGAGGCCCTGTGCCGTCGTGGTGCTGACACGTCGATCGGGTGTCCTTTGTGGGACGCACTGGACTCCGACCAAGAGGACATAGCCTCGATCCTGGTGGCCCACGGTGCCGATCCTGATCACTGGAGCGACGGACCGGACGGATGCCAGCAGACCTTGCTGCACCGGGCCATAGACGAGAACCGCGAGAATGTGGCCCAGTTCCTAATCCGGAGCGGCTGCGATCTCAACTCCCCTAGGAGGCCCGGGAATAACGATACTGGCGGAGACGAGGCCAAGGACGAGTGCTCACCCTTGCACCTGTGTTGCCAGTGGGGATTAGAGCAGGTGCGAAATCGAGTCTTCTTGTTTTTTGTTTTTTATTTGAATTTAAATTTATTTGACTGGTTTTGTTTGTATTATGTTAAGATTTTAGTTAAAATTTTGTTTTGCTCACAGGTCGTTCAAACACTGATCGAGCACGGCGCAAACGTAAACGCGCGAGACTCGGAGGGCAAGACCCCGGTGCACATAGCCATCCAAAACCAGCACACGCAAATAATATCGCTGTTGCTGTGCCACCCGAACATAAATTTAGCGTTAAGGGACAAGAAAGGACACAGTCCTTTCGCCACGGCCTTGATCGTGAGAAATAACAAAGCTGCGCAAGCAATTTTGGACCGGCTACCTTCCGCCGCCGAGCAGTATGACAATAAAGGCAGGAACTTCCTACACACTGCCATACAGAAAAACGACATGGAGAGCATACTATTTTTGCTGTCGATACAGGTAAACGCATTATTTTTAAACTATTTCGCATTTGAAGGTATGAAATATAGTGAAAGGAGTAATTATGAATTTTTAACAATTGTGAGGATGTTTCATTTTTCGAACTCGGCCCTTTGAAATAAAAGTGTAAAATTTGTAAATTTTTTTTTTAAATGTAAATTGCAGGTGGACGTAAATTCGAGGGTGCAAGACGTAACTCAAACCCCTCCTTTGCATTTAGCCGCAATCAATGGCAACGAGATGCTGGTGCGTAGTTTGATACTGGCTGGTGCTAGAGTAAACGACACGGATGCTCACAGAAACACCGCGCTGCACGCTGCTGCCAAGGCTGGACAAGCGACCGTGGTGTCGGCGCTTCTACAAGTAAAATTTAAAAAATATTCTCTTACTGTTTATCATTTTTAATTTTTTAATTTTTTTTTTTTTCTTTTCAGAACAACATTAACTTTGATGCCGTGAATGCGGACGGTGACAATGCGCTGCACGTCGCGGTGAGGGAGGGACACGTTACCGTGGTTCGAACCCTGTTGACGGAATCGAGGCTCGACGCCGAAGCTGTCAACCTGAAGGGGCGTAATCCTTTGCACGAGCTCGCGAGGTACGGGCGCGACAACGCGGCCACCATTTGCGAGCTCTTCTTCGAGTGCATGGCTGATTATCCGCTTAACAACGCTGGTTAGTTGAAATTTTTAAAGTAAAAATCTATAAAGATTTATGAAACTTTTGAAAGACATTTTATTTCTTAGATCTCGATGGGAATACTCCGCTTTTGATAGCTTATATGAAAGGAAACGGTAACCTATGTCGGACCCTCGTCAAGTTTGGTGCCTGTCTAGGATCGATGAACAAAGATGGTATTACTATATTTAACTATCAAGTTGCGACGAAGCAACTGCTCTATAGACTGCTCGAATCACTAACTCAAGAAGCCCCATGGGCTGATAAAGACTTATGCTTGGAGTGCGGGACAAAGTTTTCTCTTACGATGCGGAAACACCATTGGTAATTTATTTATTTAATTATTTTAATTTTATCGTATTACTGATATTTGAACAATTTTCAAGTTATACCTATCAGTTTTTTATACCGATGTTAAAATTTTTCGGTACGTTAGGAAGTTTGATCGAGCTATGAAATTAATTTATGTTTCAGCCGACATTGTGGCAGAATTTTGTGCAGTAAGTGCTCAGGTCAGGATGTTCCAATTTTGAAATTTGGACAAAACAAGCCCGTTAGAGTTTGTGCTGTTTGTTTCGACGTTCTTCAAATTGGTGCCGAATGAGAATCAAAATAATGCCTCGAAAATCATTCCAAAGTTATAATTTATTGTTATACTTATAATTGAATTAGTTTACTAATTTTTGTTTAAAGCGCCATTGTGCAACATGTCTAATAAATTTTACTATGAAATTGTTTAATTACACTCATAAATTCGTGACTTTACTTCTTAAAACCATTAATTTTGTTTTTTGTTTTTATTTACTTAAATTATGTGAAAAAAACATTTATTTAGCATATATTTAGAATATTTATTTGAAATAAAAGAATTTTTATTTAGTTTAATATTTTTTTTTAATAAATTTTTTAATAAACACAATAAATTAGTTTTTTTTTTTATATACATATTTACATTTTTTGTGAATGAAGAAAATTTATTTATAAGTCTTGAAAATGGAATTGCCAAAACTGTCGGAATAGGTTTAATCAATGTTTTTTAAAGACTCGAAAACTTTTTAAATTCATTCATAGTGTAGATAGAAACGAGATCTCACAGACAACATTATTTGGGAATTTCTGAATATTCATCTCTATATTCTTCTTCAATATCTATGTCTTCTATGTCCTCATCGTTTATTTTTTCCGTCCATTCCGTTTCTTCTTCTAATTGTCTTTCTCTCAGAGGACGTGCTCGAAGTCTACGTCTTTCGTCAATCGCCCGCTGCTTTAGAAAATCGTTAAAAAGTTTATTTTCATCTTTTTTGCTTAAGAAATCAGCAATATCAGAAGATGTTATTTGACTCTCAATCGATTCTGGTGGCACGATATTTAAAATTCTATTCTTTTCAGCAGTTTTCGATCGATTTAAAGATATTTTAATCTGTTTGAATGAGATATTATGTACATATTAATTTATATTACATTAATTTAATGACATCTATAAAACTCAACAAACCTTTTTCATAATTTTAGAATGGTCAAAGCCAAGAATGTCTTGTCTCATTTCAGGAAATTTAATTTCATAATCTTCTTCACTGTCCCCATCTTTATCTTCACTTTGAAAGCTTAATTCAGCAAGCTGAGCCTTTACTTGTGGAGGTAAAGTTGTTTCAAGTGTTGGTACAAAATTTCTTTTAATGTATGTTGTAGGGATGTAATCTTCTCCAAAATCAATTTTTGAAAGTCTGTCCTCAACTTCTTTGATAACACCATATCTTCTATTTCTAACAAATCTTATGGGTGGAACTATACCGATGACTCGAAGCTGCGACAGCTCATGCTGCAGTTGACCAGCTGATTTTTTTAATATCATTTCTGTGCTTCCATTTGCATCTGCTTCATTTTGGGCATACCAGAAAACATTTACCACACCAAAGTCTGGTGCAACTTTGACAGAAGAAATTTCAATACCTCTTCCCACTAATGAAGGAGCAACCTCCCCTGTAGCCATTAAATCAGTTATATGTTTCATAAATATTTTATTTAGAACATTTGCTCTTCTAGTTGCATGTGTGGTGACCGTGGCTTTTTTACTTATTGATGAACTAAAAGATTCTGGCATTGACGAGTGAGGAATAGGATTTTTGCGTTTGCTCCTGAAATAATATTTTAATAAGTTGAGAATGAAAATGTATGTTTAAAAAATTTAAAAAAATTATATTAGTTTACTTTTTTGTAACATCAGAACTCATAATTTTATTTACAAATCTTCCTATTTGTGCTGATGAAGCTTGCGGTGTTTTACTTGTACATATGCATCTGAGATGCATAATGGTGTGACTGATCATTTTAGATTTGTTGAAGAAGTAAAACAAAACGATTTAATTTAAGTTTGGATTTCCCTAGAGATTATAATCTTTAAAAAATATATAAAAATATTTGCAGCCAACTGAAAAATAAATAAATTTCTTAAAAATTATCAATTAAGTAAGACCTTGGCTAAAATTTAAATATTAAGTGTTCAAGATTTTTGATGATATAAAAATATTACAAAATTTTAAATTCATTTTGTTGTTATCGACAGTAAATTAATGTATAAATCTTTAAATATTATAAAGCTTTCATCTACAGTTAATAATACAGCTAAGTTATCATAATTTGGATTAATTTTTATATTATTTAATTTAAACTAATGATTTTTACCTGAGCAGTTCAGTGGATACCAGATTGAGAATTGTTGATAAAAGTTTCTAATTTTTTAATAAAAAACATAGTTAAATTTTTTATAATGTTATTGCTTAATGCCATTATTTAAGATATTCAAAATGTTAATTATTAAAGCATTATGATTTACTTGTAAAATTTTTAATTGCAATTTATTAATTTGCATTAACTTTATTACTATTAAAAACCTGCTCCAAAATATAGGATTAAAAAATCTAACCTTTACATATAAACTTCAAAAGATTTACCATCAACACAAGTTTCTACATTACCAACCGTAATAAAATAAATCAGGTATCAACATATATTATTAATTAATATTAAATAATTAAAAAAAAGAAAAATTAAAGAAGTAATTATTTGTTTTAAAAATTACTAAAATTTTTTTTAAATAATAAAAACAAATTAAAGAACTTTGCATGAAAAATCATAAGGTGGATGAAAAAATAGAACAATCTCATTTTCAGTCAGTGTAGTTTTTTTTTTTTTTAGTTTATCAGAGTATTCTGAATAAAAATTTACAAAAATCTGATAAAATATTCTTTTCAGATTCCACCTAGATAAATTGTTATAGATATTCTTAAATAGTTAATTAATCATATAAACAATAGTACAATTTTCAATAATAAAATTCATATTCACACATTTAAAAATTAATAGCAAACAATTTTTTGATGCATTATTTTTTTTTCACCCTAGTTATATTATTTAATATGTTTAGTTCATTCCGCATTCAATTTTTCTAAGTTAATAATCATTTACATTCTGAATCACACTATATTTTTAAGTTGAAAGTCTATATTCATTAACTGCTAAATATTTTTTGATCTATAATATATTCTGCAATTTTAGGTATCAAAGAATTGAGCAAGCGCAGTTTTGACTTTATCAAAAAGTTGGGTGTCTTTTGTATGTCTAAGCTGTAAGAGGATTCTGTACAATCCCAATTCCTTTAACCGTAATTGACGTTGAGCTGCACCAGGTTCTTCTCTCCAAACTAAATTGCACACACAAAATATAGCTGCAACTTGAAGTTTAACATTACTGTGCATCATGTAATCCATAAGTTTTTTCAAAACATCTTCATTTGCCATGATGTGATCTCTAGCTCTATCTCCATCAGCAACATTAGCTAATATACAAAGTGCTTGTTCCTTAACATCTGCAGAGTGTACTGGATCTTCAAGAACCAATATAACAGCTTGCATTACATGAGCTGCATGATCTGCCATAATCCGATCAATATGACTTTTTGTTGAAAGAAGATTCCTTAATAATCCTAAAGTTTTCATCAAAACGGATAATTCAGAATCAGCAAGAAGGCGAAAAATTTGATCAGTTCCAAGACTAGTTAATATCTGAGATTTTACTCTCTGTTCAGCTTGAAAAGCTACATTCATAAGAGCCCAAATTCCATTTAATCTAAGCGCTGGGTCAGATCTTTTAGTTAGTGAACAGAGTAATTCTACTCCACCAGACTCTAAAATTGGTTCTTTGCTAGGACTGAATTCTAATAACAAATTACAAAGTGTGCCCGATGCAACAGTTAATAAATCATCTTCTTCATGCTTTCCATCAGATCCTTTATCCGCTCCATGAAGCAATTGCATTAAAGGTCTCCAGACTGCGTGATCTTGAAAAGTAGTTCTAAGCTGTTGCACACTTCTGGACAATGAGTGAAGACAGCGTACAGCGGCCAATCTTACTTTTGGTCCTCCAGGATCTTGAAGACCAGATACTACTTGTTCCATTAAGTTTTCAGTTTCAATTATTCTTTTCCTAATATCTTCATCGTTGGCTCCCAATGACGCAAAGGCTCTGAAAGCAGCCTGTCTCATATCTTGGGCTAGAGCGGCATCTTGTATCTGTGAACTGGGCTTTAGAAGATCAGCCAAAGTTGGTATCAAATGATTACTAATGGAAGCTAATCTTTGTAAGTCAGTATCAACTTCTGTTAAATAAGCTAAGGTCTCTGCTGCAGAAACTCTTTCTTTTGCAGGTCTGTCTTTGTGACAAAGCCTTATTAAGCATGGTAATGCTTTGTAAACAACTCTAGGATCATTAGCTGCCAGTGCTTGAGCTCTATACATATAAGATATACACCTAGCAGCCTCCAGTTGAATTAAGGAATTTTTATCTCTTCCCATTAGTTCACCTAAAATATTTGTCACTGATTTTTTATTCTGATCATTATTCATAAGTGAAACCTCGGTAACTGCAATCATGGATGCAACTTCTTGATTTTGGTAACACATATTTGCTAAGCACGCCAGAGTAGGTAGCTGAACTTCTTCCAAGTTACTGGTTAATTGATTCGCTAATGTATTTATTGCTCCAGCATTGAGTAATATATTTTGCTCTTCGTGTGTCTTGCAAGCCGCTGTTAAAATTGTTGAAACATAAACCTGACAATTTATGGATAACTTGGACAGTTGCAGAAGATGGGGTACAAGATCAGAATTTTGAAACAGTAAGGAAACTGGAGCAGATGAATGTTGAAAAATTGTTCTCAAACATCTTAAGCAAGCTTCAACAAGTAGGTTGTGAACTTTTATATTATCAACATTTGCAGATTCTGCTTCAAACATTGACAATACTTGAAGCAGTGAATTTACAACACCAAGATCTATCAATGCTGCCACATGCTGATCTGTTCCTTTGGCTAAGGAGCCTAAAATGACTGCTGATTCAAGACGAATTTCATTGTTTGAAAAATTATTAACATCACAAAGAAGTTGCAGAAGCCTTGGAACAACACCTTGAGCTATCACTGATCCCTTTTGACGATTACTACCAATCACAGAATTTTTCAAGCAGATAATTGCTTCCAAGCATTTTTTATGATCTGATGAGTAAAGTTCATCAATGTAACTTCTGCAACTCTCTACATCCATATAAGGTTGCATAATTGATACCATAACTAACTAACAATTTTTTATTCTATTTGTGTTTTTCAATGGCAGTGACCACAACTTTCACTTCTGTTTACGACGAATAATTTATTACATAAAAATTCGTAAGACATTTGAAATCCACCAGACTAGACACAAAAATAAAGTTAACTCCTTAGTTATCTTTGATTCAATAGAAAAATTTAAGTGTTTTTTCAATATCTGAAAAGAAAATTTCAGTCGTTTTAGGTTCAACTAGCAGGATACCGACTAAAAATTTTTCGTTAACTTCAAAGCGAAACTTACCTACTAAAAAAATTTTAAAATATGTAAATAAACTAAATCTGTCTCATCCTTATTTTGATGAATATTTCAAGTTAAAACATAATCTTCATAATTAATACTTAATACTAAAAATAAAATTTTTCAACACAATTTATAACCTTAAAAACTTGTTAAAACACGACGAGAAAAAGTTCGTGCTCGTAGCACAGAGGTCTCTGGAGTAGGCTTTCTGCTATATCTGCCATCTGCTTTTTATTTATTGTTATTGTTGCATTGCGGAATGTATACAGATATACGAGCTAGTGGGAGTCGAATTCACCCACACAAACGTGCTTGCTGGTACATCAGTGTTCCTCCCCTTCGCGAATTCGGCCAATCAAAAACGAGGCGCGAAAAAGTTTGGCGCGCGCGCGCAACTAACCCTAAAAAAAACTGAGCTAAATCCACATAAAAATTAAAGAAATCATTTTGAAAAAAAAGGAAATTCAATAAAAACAACTCATAAATTTTACATTATATGCAAAGCGTAATTTTATGCACTTTGAAGGGGACTACGGGGGTCAAACTCCCGGAAAAATGATGTTGCCGCTCTCCGGTTTCCCGCGTAAAGCCGTGGGAGCCTGTAAAAAGCTTGCCGCCCGCGATGCATACGCAGCATCACACGCAGGGGGGCGGCGAGGATAGATAGTGCAACGGTTTGGTTCTCACTCTTTACACTCGCTGCATTTTAACTCCGTCGCTAGTCAAATTCAAAACTCCAAGATGTGCAGGAGTTCGTCCACCAGCAGCAGTGTTTCACAATAATAATTCAACAAAGTTCTGTGATTTTTTGACATTCTTGGTTCGCGGTGTTTATCCATTCTTTGTGAGCTTTTGCTCTTTGTCATAATCAAGTGCAATCGTACTGGTCGGTGCAGTCAAGATGGGGCAGAGCGACGACCTCGAGGACTCAACGTTTATGAAGCACCAGGAACTCTGTCGTCGCCTCAACATGGACGCGAGCGCGGCCACCGAGTCCTGGAAGTCCTATGAGAATATCCGACAACATTACACTTTGGAGGTTTGTTTTTGTTTTTGTTTTTTTTTTATTTCCTTCTGCCTTGTTTCCACTTGATTAAACAAAATTTTAGTTGCTTTTCTTTCAATAGTTAAAAAATTCCTGAGTAACTTTCTGAGGTAAACTTTGTTTTTTTATTGAATTTTTTTAGGGAGATCAGTTACACTGGATAGGATGTGCTCTCTATGTTGCTTGCCGCAAAGCCACCACTCCAACCGTTGGAAAAGCTGCAAACATTCAAGGAAATTGTGTTTCCCTGACTCAGCTTCTGAGGCTTTGTAATTTGCCTTTGATTGAATTTTTTTCAAAAAGCAAAGCTTGGGCCGATATGTGTAATATGCCTCAAGATTTTGGAGCCAGAATCGATATGCTTCAGAATAATTTTTCAGTATCATCAGTTATATTTCAGAAGTATCAGCCTATATTCAAGGACATCTTTAAATTATCAGCTGATGATTTAAACAAACAACCTAGATCAAGAAGACACAGACTAGTGTCTTGCACCCCCACAAAATTATTTGAATTTTGTTGGTCCCTTTTTATCTGTATAAAGAGTGGGATTTCAACAATCTCTGATGATCTTGTAAATTCCTACCACTTGCTTTTAGTTTGCTGTGATTTGATGTACAGCAATGCTCTGTTGTCTAACAGAAAAGATTTGTTAAATCCAGATTTTCCTGGTGAGTGAAAATTCTGAAAACAATTTTTTTTTAAAATAAAAATAAAAACGATCACACTATTATTTTGTTTCTAGGATTACCTGAAAATTTTAGTGATGAAAATTTCAGTCCAGAAACTGCCAACTGCATTGTTAGTTTACTTTGTGAACGACACAATGCTATTGCAGTTGAAGCTATTGGAATCAAAGAATATTCTTTGAAGCGCTATTTGACAAAACTGTTTAGTGAGAAAATTCTTAAAGGAGATGCATCAAATTTTTCGGGAATTTTGGAACCAATGAATTTTGAGATAAATAACAAAGCTATTAATAAAGCTTATGCTCAACATGTGCTCAGTGTTGGAGATTTGGATGAGAGAATATTTTTAGGTGAGCAATTTGTTTTCATTGAGTTAGTATTTAAAATTACATTGTGCTTGAAATAGTAACTAAACATAGATTTATATTTTGATGCATGCTTAGCAAAAACTGATATGCATCTATAAAAAAAAAATTTTTTTAATGAATATTGCTAGACTGATGTTTTTATTCTCAATTTCACAAATTTTTTTTAGAAAGAAGTAGTTAGTACTATTAAAGTAAAAATTATATTTTCATATTTACTTTGCAATGTTCTGGATATATGTAGTCATCTGTTTTGAATTAAAGAGTTTACTAGTTTTTAAAGTTTTGATTTGAAATTTCAACATCTACTGTAGTTAGAAATGTTTTATTATTTTTCATTCTTGTTTTGCAACTAATGCTTGATCTTCTTTTATTTATCTTTCTGTGCTAACCAATTTGTGCCTGCTTTCTCTTTTACTCTAAAATTTAGCTGAATGGAGAAGAATACTAGTTGAAGGTGATGAAGACATGTATAATTTTTGTAAATCAAGAGCTTACTTTGATTCACTAATTGATGAAGATGCAACTAAGCCTATGCTATCAGGTTGGTGTGGTATGAAAAAAAAAATTCAAGTAGAATGAGAAACTTTTCACAGTTTTTATTATGAGTTTTCTATTAGACAAGGGCAGTGAGTATTTGCAACTGTAAAATAAAAATGTCAAATTATAGTTTTAGTTTAACAATGTACTCAACAATTTGAAAACTATAATTCTAATTGACCTTAATACTTTTTAATTTAAAAAATATTTATGGCATGGTACTAATAATTATGCTTTACTGTTTTAAAGAATTTTTTTTTTCAATTTCTCATAAAATTTGCTGACTTTTTTTCCAATCATCAAAAGATGGGCATCTATTCAACAATAAATTGTGATTTCGCATATTAAAAAAAATTATTAAAAAATTGTAATTGTGCAAAATTAGTCTATATGGTTAAAGTATCAGTAAAAGTTTTTTAATTCATTGAAAATTATTTTGTTATAGGATCTGATTCTAGTACTAGTATTGGTTCCTCTCCATCAAAAATTATTAATATGAGTGATCTTCAAGAATATTTATCTAAAAAAGAACAATCACATTGCGGAACGGTAATATGAAGTTCCAGATTTTTTAAAGTATTTTAAAATTTATTTCATACATAATTTAATCTCATGATTTTAGTTGAGATTATCAACTCCTTTGACTGGCCGCAAGTATTTGAAAACGAAAGATGTTACAAGTGTAGCACCAGCATCAAACCCTACCCAAAGTGTCATAAGATTGAATACTCTTCTAGTTGGTTGTCAAACTATGCCTTCTGAAAATTTGCGAAAAATATTCAAAAACAGTTCTCCAGAGATCACAAACTTTGTTGAATCAAAAATCAAAGAATTTGGAAAAATGTTTTATGATGCATACAACTCTCCAAAAGTTTCTGAAACTGAAAATTCAGGCTTTGATTTCGGTAAAAAGCGTTTGCAATCAGCTCAAACTCTTTTTTATAAAATTTTAGAGTTGGTTCTGAATGACGAGATAAACAAGAAACCAAACTTTGATGTAGCTGTGAGTATTAGTCGATTTTTGTTACAGAAATTTCATTTATAATTTTTTCGTCACTGGAATTCATGAAATTTTTACGAAATTTTTCCAGGTTCTTCTGAACAACGCTGATTTCCTTCAATGTTTGTTTGCATGCTCTTGTGAAATAGTCATTTACTCATATCAAAACAAAGATAAGACTTTTCCTTGGATACTGAAAGCTTTGAATTTGGAAGCTTACAACTTCTATAAAGTTATAGAGATAACAATAAAAGTATCCGTGGATCAGTTAACGCGCGACATGGTCAAATACTTGAATCGCATAGAAGAAATGATTCTCGAGTCTTTGGCTTGGAAATCCACCAGTCCTTTGTGGGAAGCACTCAGAAGTTGCGAGGGTGTTCCTTCCTACGAAGACGTTGCTCTACCAGGTACTTTTGATATTGTAGGTCCTAGTACTCCGGGTCAGCCACCTCTTAGAAGACTTGCTCTGGACAGAGGAACACATCCTGATGTTCTGCAAAGTCCCATTTCTTCCGCTTCAGAAAGGTAAGTTTTTGCGTTAGATTTAAATACTGGAAGTCCTTATTTAAATATGGTTTTTTATACAGATTTCAATCACCAAGAGCAGTATCCAGTGATGTGAAAAAGAAATTATTCGCGGATACAAAGCCGACTGCCCAGAGTGTACTGAAGGCGGGTAAGCCGAGCGTTTCCCAAAAAAACGGTCCTCTTTCGGGTTCACCGATCACAAGTCGTGAACAAAATCGACCTCGCAGAACTGGTTCACTAGCACTTTTCTTCCGGAAATTTTATCACATGACCTTAACAAGAATGCAGACTCTTTGTACAGCGCTTGATATCACCGAGGTAGATTTGAAAAGAAAAATTTGGACAATATTTGAGTACTCCGTGATGAAGCGTACTCATTTGATGAAAGACCGACACCTTGATCAGATTCTTATGTCCGCTGTTTACGTAATTTGCAAGCTTTGCAAAATTGAAAAGAATACCTTCACGGAAATCATGCGTTGCTATAGGTTCCAACCTCAGGCTGAATCTCACATCTATCGTTCCGTCTTGATATCAAAGATACAAGATTCTGAATCTTCGTTGGAAAGCGATAACAGGTAAAAAAAAAAATTTATTTTTATCTGGAATCTTCAATTTTTCAAATGATAGAAGTAATGGTTGCATTTGAACAATTTTTTTTTTTTAGAAACAGTCAGACCAACAGTAAGCATCCGCCTACACCATCGGATATGGCCGCGACATCGCGAATTTACGGCTCAGAAGAAAGAGGTGACCTCATCAAATTCTACAACACGGTTTATGTACCAGAAGTTAAAACATTCGCCGAACAATTTGGTACGTCCAGAGGCAACATGATAAATTTAACCCTGAGCCCGCTGCCGAAAGCCCGACAATTTCCGAACGCGTCTCCCATCCGACGTGTAACTGAAAGTGTCATGACTCGAGTTTTAGATCCTAACGAAATTGTCGCATCACCAGCTCCGCAGTTGCACTATTGTTTCAATCGCAGTCCAGCTAAGGTCAGTATAATCATTATGAAATGGATTTTTGTAACCGTTGATCCAGTTGAACATCATTAAGTTTTTTGTCTGTCATGAATTATTTTTCTTTATAGGATCTTGAAACAATTAATAGAATGGTGACTGCCGTTGATGCTAGAAAATGCGTTGGCAAACGATTACTTTCTGATGACACAGAGAGTCCTTCAATTAAGGTGGAAAATGAACCCAAGCTGAAAAAGATGACGACAGCTAACGCAACTGCGTTTAAAAAGTTAGAAAATATTTTTGACGACCGACGCACTAAAAGTTCATAATTTAATTAATCTGATGATACTCTTTTATTGCTACCTATGTATATGCGTTTATACATTTATGTTTAGCACTGCTTGTTATACAGTCAATGTTTGTTGTGCGGTAAAAATTGAATTTTTTTTACTTTATAAGATTTATTATATTGGAGAAATATTTCTTCTTTTGAATATGCATTAACGATATAACTTTTACTTATTTGGCTCAGCGTCATAAACTGCAATATTGGCCAAGTAAAATCAAATTAATGTGATGTGATGAACTTTAACACAAAAATTAAATCATGCCAGCAAATGCAGTTTTGCTAAAAATTAGTACATTATAATTTTCATCTCTTTTTTATGTATGAAAATGGTAAAATAATTTAGATCATGAAATAATTGTTTCAGTTAAATGAGTCTTAAATTAATCATCACAAGTTTTTAATCAACTTTTTTCAAAGTATTTGATGAAATTGCTTATCTTTTTGAGAGCATAAATTTATAAATCATTTTACTTATAGAATTATATTATACTATATATATATATATATATATATATATATATATATATATTAAATTCAATTTTGCTTTTATAGCAAAATAAATTTAATATATATATATATATTAAATTCAATTTTGCTTTTATAGCAAAATAAATTTATAAACGGTTACATATCTTTATGTTTTAACAATAGTCGTAATAAAGTCCTATTATTGAATGATTTAACTTAAACAACAGATTATAAGTTTCATAAAATTTTTTTTTGATTACAGAGTATAAAATTAGCATGTTGTAAATTTTACTTCATTTAATTAGAAGCTTCACTTTGTTGAATTTTAAAAATAATTTTATTTTTGTCTTTAAAACGAGATAGAAATGTGTGATCTCTTTAATTTAGTAATTAGTATTCTAAGTAGCTTAATTAGGACTATTAGTGAAATTTCAGAATAAATCAATTTTACAAAGAGATAAATCAAATCTATAATTATAAATAATTTATTAATTTCTTTCTGGATATTTTTGTGCAAATATTTTAGATAAATATACACATATATTTATGAATAGATAGAAAATGAGTACCATTTAATGTTTTATTTTATTCAATGATCAGTCTCACGTAGTTTTAGAAGATGTTGTACCAATAAATTTTTTTGTACCACTAATTCATGTGTATTTTTTATTAATGGTCCTATAAACCTTCAGTTATTGAATGACAAGAGATGATTTAAAAAAGTATTGCCAAACAATGTGACTAAATAGAATAAATTATCAGTTTATTATGAGTAAAGATTGTATATTCTATCTTGCATTTAACTGCAATTTAAATATAATTCATAAAATTAAAAAAAAAAGTGTTTATGTAAAACTATTAAAACAATAACTCAAAATTAAAGTAAAAACTCCTTGATGTTCAATTAAGTTTGATACAAAAATATTAAGATTAAAATAAATGTAAAGAAAGTTTATTTATAACACCTTAAGGTCAAGATTTGCCAGAAAGAAAATTGTATACAAAAGACCAAGAAATTTATAAAAGTTTTTAAAAAGAAATAAAAACAAATATTTTCAAATTACAAACACTAAAATTTGTGATTGTGCTCAGAAAAACTTTTATAGAAATATGATTTGATTTGGATACTTATTAAAGTTTCCACTATAATCGTATTGAAATAAATAAGATTCGCCAATCAAATTTTGTTTTTAAACTTTATTTCATTTCAATTATAATAATTGTAACAGTAACTTTAGTTTTTCCAGCTGATGGAATTCAAATTGAATTTTTCTATGTACAACAAAAAAGATGAAAGTAACTAAATTTTTATTCAGAATTTATTTAAGGTGATGGAACAAATCCTTAGCAGCACAATGATCTATGCAGTTGTAGTAGTCGATAACCTCTTCTACACAGGTCTCCTCTGTCTGACTTCTTGAGTTGACACGATCATTGCATGCGTTTAATTTATCCTTCAAGGCAGAACATGATTTCGTTTCGGAGCATTTCTCCTGTAAAATAAATAAAAATAAAAAAAACGTTGACAAAACGTGATATCAAAATAACCTCTGCAGAGGTCTTAAATATAGGGTACATTGCACAAGATATTGTCACTGCAGACGAAAAATTTATATGAATAATAGAAGTTACATTAGTTTTGAATTACTCCTAAATTGTTAATATTTAATTTTTATAAAAGTTACGTAATGTTTTTAGTCCGGTACAGCGTGATAACTTACCCTGAGAACTGTTTGGGGATCAACCAATTCGGCTTCCTCCTCTTCTTCGGCTCTGACGGTTGGTGTAAAACTGTCGAAGATCTTTTGGAAGAATGATGCCATTTTTAGGCTTTTTTATTGTTTAATTTCACTTTTATTAAGTTTTGAAATATTTGGTTTTTGACAGATTCTGACAGATTGATTCGAGAGCTATTATTTTTTATGCTACTTGCTGTGCTGCAGCAGAGCAGACTGAAAAAATGGCGATCTTCTTGTTTTCATAGAAATTACAAAAACGCATGCGCCGAAACATCAATTTCATGAAAACAATAATTAATAAAAAAAAAAATTTTTTTAATAATTTTTGAAAAACATAAATTTTTTTTATTATATTTTTGTTTATGAAGTTTATGGTTAATGAATTTTTAATGATGCTTAAAATGAAATTTTCATAAAATTAACCATCAAAAAATTTATTTTATATAATAACTAAATGCAATAGAACTGAGATCGTTTTCATAAAAAATAAATGAATACATTTAAATGAAAAGCTATGATGGTAAATAAAATTATTTTAGCCTTTTTAATTTTTTAATTTTTTTTTATTTGCATCAAAAAATATAAATATTTTAGTATTTTTATCATTGGATCGTTTTGATGGTAAGGAAAAAAAATCTTGTTTTTTTGTCAACATTATTTTAAAATGCAAGAAAATAATTTAATATTTTAATCATAAAAATTTTTTGAAATATAAAAAAACAAATTAACATTAATGTCATTTACGCTCCGAGCAGGGTAATATACATGTCTTTCTGTTCGACTGTTCGGTGCAGTTCTTGAGTGCAGTGCATACTCTATGCACAAACAAGATAGGCGGGGGGAGAGAATAGAGATTAAACCAGACTCGTTCAGAGACTGTATAGAGAGAGAAGGAGAGCACGAAATATATATAGATAGTTTTTTATTTAATCGTACTTATATCGCGTGGGTTCTGTGTTTCTCTCATCTCCGCGTGTAGTGATATATATATCATAGTTTCCCTCAGAGGAGTATCGGTGGATCTGTCATCAAGTATCAATTTTACAGTCTCCCAAACAATAATTGTTCCGAAAAAGCGAAACTTTAACCTACACGAGAGGTTTGTATTTGGAATAGCTTGACTGCATATCAGTTTGGGTAAGCATCCTGCAAGGAGGTACCATTTGGAGCACGTCACACTTAACCACCAATTTTCAAGTCAGCTCTTGCAAAAAAACTAAAGTGGGGTCTAACTTGCCAAAATCATGGTTTTCACGGCTCGAGAAATGGAAAACACAATCACGTGACACCAGCACTATCATTTATCGTCTACTAAGACCCAAAAATTCATTGGAGAGTTTTTGTTTCAGTTTGTTTTTCTTTTGCGAAGAGTGGCTTCTGGGAAGTACTTCCATGTACCCAAGTAGCCGTGAAAACACCTCGGGCTCCCACGTCCAGGGTGTCAGGAGCAATCACAGTTGACTCAAATAAAGTTGAGTTGAAAAGCTGGCGGTGACGAATTTTAACGAATGGATGATGCCTGCTGGAAATGAACGGCATGGAGAGACGTGGTCATGGACACGGACACGGGCACGGGCACGGACATTCCTCGCATCATTATCACCATCATCATTCCCGGAGCAATGCAAGCGGTTCGTCGTCGCATCACCACCACTCCAGGAGCAACAGCTCGCACAGTTCCCACAGCTCCTACAAGTCCAACGATGCTGATAGGGGACCATACCGGGACTCCTACCGGGATCCCTACCCACCGGAACCTAAAATTCGGGATCACTACCGAGAACACTCGCAGGAGCGGTACGAGTACCGGGAGCCGCGATATCACCGGGAACCCCCACCACGTGAGCTTCATCGGGAGCATCAGCGCGAGCCATACCGAGAACAGCACCGAGATCGGGAGCTGCATCGGGATCACTACCGGGAACCACCCAGGGAGCATCATCGCGAGCAGCAACATCATCACAATGCGCAACCACCACAGCAACAGGCGGTATCAAAACACAATCATGGGCCACCGCAGGCGCAAAAAGAGTCGACCAATAGTGGAAGTTCCACCGCAAGTGGTCCTACTACTCCACTAAAGCCTAGAAATTATAAGCTATTAGTGGATCCGTTTTTGCAAAAGGGAGCTACCAAAGTTTATAGGTATGATGGCCTTGTGCCCAATGATCCTACCTATCCTGCAGTACAAGTGAGAGATCCTCGTTCTCAGTTGACTAGGATATGGACTAGATTAGATAAGCTTGATTTACCAGTACCTAGGTTTAAAATTGATGCTAACTACTGCGGTGAACCTCCACCCCTAGAAGTTACATTTTGCCATTTAAATGATAATATTGATAAGACTTTTCTATCAGATATGGTTCGTAAATTTGGTGCAACGGAAGAGCTTACTGTGTATTATCACCCAGTGACTAATAAGCATCTTGGTATTGCTAGAGTTGTTTTTGAAACAACTAAAGCTTCTAAAGCATGTGTTGAAAAATTAAATAATACTTCAGTGATGGGTAAAGTTCTGAGGGTATTTTTAGATGCCTTTGGTGAGGAATGTAGAAAACTTTTTGAAGACTTGACTGTAGAAAAGAAAGTCGAGAAAAAAATTGAAAAGAAAGTTAAGGAGGAAGCACCAATACCACCAGCAGTAGTTCCACCAGTTTCTAAGGTAAAACCTTTTTTTTTTTAATATGCTTATAAGTACTCATAATTTTAGCTCTAATTATATTATTTATTATTTACAGAGTGAAATTGATCAAAACAAAAGGGTACAAATAGTCGCTATTGAAAAAGTATCGGCACCAAGTATAGATGAAAGAGACAGTAGGCATAATAAAAAACCTAACCTAGAAAAAAGCAGAGATTCACAAGTAGAAAATTCAAGGTTTTCTAATAAAGTTTCAAGCAATTTTCGCAATGATTATCCAACACCTGGTGGTACAAGCACTAGCAGTGGTGATTTAGGTTATGGTACTGGACCCAGTGAAGCTAACTTTCCTAATAATTATTCGCAAAATTCAACACCTGGTAGTAACTTTGACTACTATGGTAACTATCATCATCCACCAGGCTTTCATCATCAAAATACTAATCAACCAGCTAATTTCATTGGTAATATACCTCAACCACAGCAAACTTTACTCAATCAGCAGACTCCTGGAGTATGGTGGCCTAATGCAGATGGTCGAGGTGCTGTGTATCCTCCAAATGCTGCCTGGCCAGGTGCTATGGCAGCAGACAGTATGCCAATTGCAATTCCCCCAGCAGTTGGTGGTGCAGCAAGAGGTCCTGAGTTACCATTTACGAACTCTAAATCAGGTAGCTCAGTTTGTGCTACTGCTATCTTGAAGAAAAAGGAACAGACCAGTAACTCCCCAATTAATTCTGACAGTTCAGTTTTAAATACACCAACCAAAGATGGGCATCACCAGGACTCTCCTGTCGAGCAGCGTAAAACTCTGGATCTTGACACCAGGATAGCAATGCTTTTAAAGGACAAGGCTGGTGGTATGGCACCACCTTTCCTACAATTTGGAAGTGATTCTGATGATGAAAAGAAGTCTTGTCCTGAAGAGGAAATGTTATCAAATCCACCAAGTCCTTTCCTCAATCAAGATCTGTATGTAGCTAGTTTTCAAAAAAATCTACAGCGTAATAGAGACAGAAAAAGAGCTCGTCAGAACAGTTTGAACCAAATTCCAAAATCAACTGAAATTGATGAAGATCTAGGAAGTGTGATAAGCTCAAGTGAAGACGAAGCGTTGCTTGGAAGTTACAGTCCTGTGGCAATTGCTGCATGTGGTGAAAATTCAAATACTGATTTAGCTAAGGGTCGATCTTCCGCGACACAACTCGACGACGATCGTATGTCGTTGAGCCCTCTGAGTTCTGGAGATGAAAAAATCGAAGAGGTATGAGAAATTAAAAAATTTATTTTACTTTAAACTCAATTTTCACTACTTTGTTTGGGACGTGTAAAATTTAATTTTTATTTCATTTAAAATTTCTTGCAGAAACTAAATATTATTTTCTTTTATACATTATACATACTGTTTTTATAACGTTGATAAATTTATTCTTTCATATATTAATACATCAATGGACATTTTATGTTCTTTATAAATAGTTAAATAATATACAAACAGCTCAAATTCAAAAATTCTACATCACACATACTTTATTTACCTGCTCTCATTAAAAAATTTATTTTCTTTTTTAGTTTTCCAACCAGAACTCGTTCAATCAGTTACCTCTAATGAACAAACTGGGACCTCCAGGTAGTCAACAATTGTTTGGTAACTACACGCCTATATCTCAGCTACATCAGTACCCAGGCGGGCCGTTGACGGCCGTAAACCACCAACAAGTTTATCAGACGCATCACCACTCGACGCCTCAGCAACAGCCGTGGTCGAGAGCTAATCAGTTCGGCGGTTATCCTTACGGCGGTACCGCATCCGCGGCTGCGGCCGCAGCCTACATGCCCAATCAGTACCAGCCAGTTGGTGTTGCGCCGGGGTTGCATGGACCTGGTGGTAACATGGGACTGGGGTCGAATGTACAAAACTCTGGGTATTACCCGAACTACCAGACCAGGCTGCAAGCTATGGCTAGTCAAAATATCACAAAGGATGATCCTCAGGTATTTTATAATAATATTTTACTTTGGTAAAAATAAAATTCAAACAAAGCTGGACTTTCAATTCAATTTTTGTGTGCTTATTTGTTGTACAAGCGATAAATTATCATCTTTCTGAAATACAAACGAGATATTTAAATTTACGAACCAAGTTTATTATTCAATATTTATTATCTATATTATTCTATGATAAAATTTGTGTTTTTTATTTATCACTAGTATGTAATTTTTTTATTTATTCAAAGTATATGTACCAATAGGACATGCGAATACTTTTCACCTTAGCAAAGTGTAAATTGATCTCTGTATTTGGTTAAAGTTAAAAAAATTTACGATTAATTTAATCAAAACTTATTTTTTACGAGAGCCTCAGTGGCTTCGGGCATAGAGCGCGCGTCTCCCAATGCTGGGATCGTGATTTCAAGCCTATAGGTCTCGGCGATTTTTTCGAGTGTTTTTTCACGCGTTAAAATTGTCGGGATTGAATCCACTGTAGCTTAGGTGAGGTAGGATGTCCTATATCACTTATTCCAACTCGGACATCCAAAGGCCGACTAAATTCTCTCCGAAAACATTGACCAGCCGCGAGTCCGAATCGTAGGAATAAAGTCGACCGATGCCCGATCGGAATAAGTATGTATGTATGTGTGTATGTATTTATTTATTAAATGAGGCCATGAGGTATGAACCCCTTGATGGCCTTTTGAGCAAAATACAGAGTATAAGTAGAATATAATAATACAATAATTAGATAAATAATACAATATTTAGATAAATAATAAGCATAATAAGTCCAATAATAACATTAGATTGAAAATAGTAAAACAGTTGTGTGTAAGTGTGTAAGGTTGACTACTTTACCGGGTTGAGCTTGAGTATCCCGATGCGCTTGCGGCTAGTAGGGTCGACCGAGTCCCCGAAAACCAAAATGCAAGCATCGCTCGAGAGATTCGCTCAATTTGGGGTTCTTTAAGGGGGTTATTAGAGTAGGGACACGCATACACGAGAATTGTGCAGAAACCACGTTAAAAAGCATGATAATGGCAAACAGAGAAAACTGTATAAAACACTTAGAGTAGGTGGCGTGGGTCCCTCACACATATGTGGTTGACACCCCCCTCGTAATGGGTCTTTATCTACAAGCAAGGTTGTCAATGAAAAAGAAAAAAAAAAAAAAAAAAAAAAACTTATTTTTTACAGGGACCAACGATTAACGGTGTTCTGAACAGAATAGTAGACGAATTAAAGCAAATACTGAAAAAAGATTTCAACAAGAAAATGATAGAGAGCACAGCCTTCAAACAGTTCGACACCTGGTGGGACGAGCAGAAGAAGACAGAAAAGACAATACCTATAGCTGGTATGGCCATCAGCAACAGTATATCCACTGTCAACAGCGAGGTCTCAGCTCCATCGACGCCAGGAGCAAGCGCAAGTACTACCGCGGTTAACAGCAATGTCGTTATAACACCGAAAGAAGAGCCAAAAAATCAAGGCTTTGCTTCCTTACTCGAACAAGCCACAGCGCCTCTAGGTCTCAATTGGGATGGCCTTTCCCTTGGTATCAGGGCCAGCATACCCAAAATGCCGTCGTTCAGGGTGAGTTTTACTTACCCTTTAAAATTTTAATTTAAAAAAATTGCAATCTTTTAATTATTACTTTTATTTATAGCGTAAAATAAAGACTAAAGCTCCGAGTCCAGTCGCGCCCCAGGACGAGGATGACAGTAGACAGTCGGCGGAGGGTCGAATCAATAACGTTGGCAGGGTTCCTCATGCTGAAATGATCGACAGTGATAGCGATACGGAATCGTCATCTCAAGTCACCAAAAAAGCAGCTATAAAGAGGGTCACGAATCTTCGCAGTTCTTCGTCCTCTACGTCCTCGGCATCGTCGGAAGAAGACCGAAGCTCAAGCAGTAGTAGTAGTAGCGAATCTTCTAGCTCGAGTGAATCTTCTGATGAGGAGGTAAGTTTTTTGAAATTAAATTGTTTTTTCGCAAAATTAAAAATTACATCGATACATGAATTTTTTTTCTCGCAGCTTGACACCCGGCCGCTCGCTCGAGACAGCAAGAACCCCGAGATCCTCATGGAATTGGCTGTTCTGAGATCGCTACAATGTCCAACGCCTGAGGATAGAGCACCAACTCCCATTCCAAAAATTGAAATATACGACATCCCTGGTAAAGACGACTTTCCTCAAATTGAAGACTCTGAAGATGAGGAACAAATTTGTGGCGAAGAAGCTCTCCCTGATCGAGAGATTAAAGAAGAAAATGAAGTTAAAGAACTTATATCATCGCTCAATGATATTAAACCACTCTTTAGTATTGAAGAGCAACTGGCAAATATGCATCGACAAACCGTACCTGTTGAATCTGTAAGTTTAAGAATAATAGTCTTAAAAAGTCTAAGAATAATTAAGTTTTTTTGAAACTCAATATTTTTATGTAAAAATGAACAAATTCAAACTTTATGTATTTTCTAAATTTATTTGAATACAATCCTGTTTTATTTTTACAGAATCGAACAAATGTCTTGACAATTAATCTCAAGGAAGAACCTAGCCCTGACAGAGCACCACGCGACATAAAAAATATGGAAACCTCGGCAATAGAAGCTTTAATTTCACTCGCAGGACAGGACAACAAAATGATGACGAGACTTCCGAGTCCGCCCAAGATGTTCGCTCCTCCACCCCCTGTCGATTCTAGTATAATCAGGACGATTCAAGACATGTCGCAGAGGTACATCGCTACTGAACCGGTTCTAAAGGAATCTGTGAAGGTCGGAGTGTTTAACGAAGTTCCTACCGATTCGGAAGAAGAAAGTTTGGAACTTAGAAGATTGAGGTGGGTTATTTTTAAATTTTATTACTCTGTATTATCTTAAAGTTGTCGTTACTAATCAATCGTGATTATTAATATTTGATAAATTTAAAAAAATTCAGAGCTCAAGCAAATGTTGAACAACCACCACCACCTCCTCCGGTCGTAGAAAGGCGGCCTGATCCTGTAGTGACTAGACTTTATATCGAGCACTCATATTCTTTGCCTCCTTCACAACAACAAAAATTGGAACAGCAAACGCAACAAAAAGAATCGAATAAATCTGCGATTAGAAATGCGGAAATGTCGGATCTCAGAAGTCCCGCACAGGATAAGAAAAGAAGAAAGCACGAGAAGGTACAAAGCTGCTGACTACTAAATATCAATAATAACTGATTTACATAAATTTTTGAAACTAACGGGAATTTTTAATTTTAAAAAGGTTAACAGCACGATGTTGCCGGACAAAACCCACGAGAAAGAAAATATTCGCGTGCCGCCCTCGACCCTCGGTTTCGACAAACTGGTGCCTCCGACGATACCGGAATCGATTCCCTCTCACCATTACGCGACACCTACGATTTATAAGGAGCGTGATCTGATGGCTGAGATGGAAATTCTTTACGAGTTTCTTACCAAGGGCATCGATCACGAGGATGTCGAGTACCTGCGGAGGAGTTACGAGGCTCTGCTTGCCGACGATGCTCAGAGCTACTGGCTCAACGACACGCACTGGGTTGACCATCCGGCTACTGACGTACCACCACCCAAGAGACGGAAAAAGGATGACATGCGGTTGCATATTACTGGTTCTGCGAGGACTGAGGGTTACTACAAGGTTGACATAAGAGAGAAAATGAAACATAAGGTACAAAATACTTTCAACGGAATCCTAAAATATAAAAATTTTCAATTTATAATTATCATTTAATTCTTTTTTAGCACCATTATGCTCTTAGTATTCAACGCAACGAAGACGTACGAGACAGCAGTCGTGTTCTTGGAGACGGTGGTCTGGACGGACCCAAGGCACCGTCTAGAGGTATAACCGGAAAAATGCAACAACTGTCGCGTGAAGCTAGGAGTAATCAAAGGCGATTGTTAACAGCATTCGGAATAGATACTGACAGTGATTTACTCAAATTTAATCAGTTGAAGGTACGTGTTTGTAGTTTTAGGTTTTTGGGAAATCTTATTAATCAAATGAAACGAGCTTTATTATACGTAAATATTTTCCAATAGTTCCGTAAAAAGCAACTTAAGTTTGCAAAATCTGGAATTCACGACTGGGGATTGTTTGCTATGGAACCGATAGCTGCAGATGAAATGGTTATAGAGTATGTTGGTCAAATGGTGAGGCCAGTCGTAGCAGATCTTAGAGAGACTCAGTACGAAGCCACTGGCATAGGCAGTTCCTATCTATTTCGTATCGATCTCGATACAATTATCGACGCAACCAAATGCGGAAATCTTGCTCGATTTATTAATCACAGTTGTAATGTAAGTTTATTTTATTTTATTTATTTTTTTACTACTTACATGATTAATGGAATAAAACTTTTTATATAAACTATTGATTTTTGTTTGCAGCCAAATTGTTATGCTAAGGTTATTACAATTGAAAATCAGAAAAAAATTGTGATCTATAGTAAACAGCCTATTGGCGTCAATGAAGAAATAACGTACGACTACAAGTTTCCATTGGAGGACGAAAAGATACCTTGTTTGTGTGGAGCACCTCAGTGTAGAGGAACTCTTAATTAAGTTATTAATTTTATATTGCTTCATAGTGATCATCTTTTCATTTCTCTTGCTTTACATTAGGCATTGTGCATTGTGTTCCACTCAGATTCTTGTAAATAAAAAAAAACTCTTCATGTAAACGTTTTTTAAGAACACGCAGTGCGAGTTATTCTAATTTCCTGTAATTTGTGATTGATAAAAATTAAAAATGTCATTTTTGAAAGATTTGATCAAATTTTAAAGGAAAAAATATTACCTAAGTTGTTTTTTCTTTTTAAAAAAAAATGTGAAAACTCAACTTATTCAAGTTAATTTGAAATTTGTCTATATCGTAAGCATTTTTAAAATCTTTTACAACTAAAAAATAATTCATGAATTTGAATTCATAATTAATTTTAACCATGATTAATTTTTGAAAAATGTTATAATATTATACATTTTCATACTTTTAATTTATATCTTAAGATTAGATATAATTGAATTATTTTTTATAGTAATTGTAGGTTTGTTTCACAAATGAGTAGGTGTTGTTCGTGAAAAAAAATCTTTTAGAATTTGATCAAATTTAAAAATAATATAAAAATGTTCTTCTAGAACCGTTTATTTGTATAATATAAAAAGATTAATTGGTATTTATGTATGTATGTACCTTCTTATGTACAATTATTATCTTATCATAATATTTTTTTCTTTTGCATAAGGATATTACTAGGATTGTAAATTAAATCATTTCTAGTTAACAAAAGTGATGTTTAAGTCAATACGTGAAATTTTTGTTACTGCTAAAAAAAATTTTTTTACTTGATTAATGTATAAAATTGTACATATACATTAATACATCAAAACTGTTCAAACTTTTCTAATTTGTTTAATTTTTCAAAAACCATTCTGTTTCAAAATTTTATTTCAATGAAAAGTTCATCTGAACTGTTTTCTTCTTTAAAATTACATCAGATTCATTGTGACTCATTTAAACAAAATAAAATTACTTGTCATTAGTAATTTTTTCATAAAACTTAAAATAATATTGTTAAGAATGTTTCATCATTAAAAAAAAAAAAAAAAGAAAAATTATCTTTACACAAAACAAATAAACAAAATATTAAGTAAAATGTTTTGAAAATATTTTTGTATAAAATTCATTTAGATAAATGTCTAATAAGCATTCAAAAGTAATACGTAGTAATTTAAAAATAATATCAATGAAAATATTTCTCAAAAAAATAAATACCTTTCAGTACCAATTAAGTTATTTTATCTAAGTTTCATCAGACAATTACCTGATGAAATTCTTCGTGACTTTTGCAATAAAAAATTTTTAAATATAAATGGTGAAGCTTTTTTATTTTCACGAACAATACTAAATACTTATTTCAACAGTCAACTTTATTTCAAGGCGTTTTCTAAATTTTTTTTTTCAATTTATTCATCTATTAAAAAATTATAGGAAGGTAATTCGATTATTTCTATTTTTTTTTTAAATTTGTTATTTTGACGCATGCGCTAGCCGCAGCAGAAATAGAAATTTGGCTTTCGCGGTTTCTCTTCTCGGAGCATCTGTTGGCATCTGTCAAGTGAAGGGTGGCACGTGTCGAACACAAGTTTCTATAAGTATTAATAAATAGTGTAAAATGTCTTCTCCGAACATTGCTCTCTTGGAAAAAAGGGCTAATTTAGCAGTAAAATAATTATTTTATATTTTTACAAATTTTTTGCCTTTGAAGGGCACAAACCATAGAGACTCTTACTTGTATAGGTTAGTTAATTTACCTGTTGTATATTTGCAGGAGGAAGAAATCACACATTTACGAAAAAAAATTGAGAATTTAAACAATCTATTTAACTCTAACAAAGCAACAAATAACGATAATGGTAATGAAGGCAATGCTGAAGTTGATAGTTTAAAAAAAGAAAATGAAAAACTTAAAATGCAAATAGAAATATTGAAAAAAGTAAGTATACTTGAATTGATGATTTTTTCAACTGAAGAATTATTATAGTTAATTAAAGTAACCTCCGTCTTTAAAAAATAGGAAATATTTTATTTATAGACATTAAAAAAACGCAAATCGGAAGTCATTGCTGTCACCACTAAAATGTCAAACACTAGTAATATGATCAGTATTTCTGAGGCTCTAAGTTTATTATTTGAAAAAGCAATCAGTGAAGCATATCCAGACTTAACAGACCCACCAGTAGTAATTTCAATGAGTAATAATCAAAAATTAGGTGATTACCAGTGCAACAGTGCTTTACCTCTTCAGAAGTTACTTTCCAGCTCTGCTCCCCAAGGTATTATAAATATTTATTTATTTATTTATAAAATATACGGGCTATAAGGTCCTTACAAGATATAATAATAGTAATATAATGGATATTATAACTACAATAAATGACGCCTAAAAAATATGATGAAATATAACTATTGTTTTATCAAAATTCTTACTTATATTAGTAATTGTTGTAGGAAAAAAAATTGTGCCAAGAACAATTGCAGAAAATATTGTGAGTAAAGTTCCTGAATCACCTTTAATTGAAAAATTAGAAGTAGCTGGTGCAGGATTCATAAACATTTTTCTAAAAAGGGAGTTTGGACAAACAGTTTTAGGAAGTTTGCTAAAAAATGGACAAATATCAGCACCTCCTGTATATAAAAAACGAAAAGTGATAGTTGACTTTTCCAGTCCAAACATTGCAAAAGAAATGCATGTTGGACATTTAAGATCTACCATCATTGGTGACACGATTTCGCGATTACTAGAATTTTTGGGTCATGATGTTCTAAGGATAAACCATGTAGGAGACTGGGGTACTCAATTTGGCATGTTAATTGCTCATTTAGAGGACAAATTCCCAAATTATGTCTCGGAATCTCCACCTATCTCAGATCTGCAGGTAAACCATTTAGATTTTTCTTCATTTTTTCTTAAAATATTGAAATATTTTTATTTAATTTATTTACTATTAATTTGTACATTTTTATTTATATATTTATTTACTTTTTACTTTATATAATAATATTCTTGTAGGCTTTTTACAAAGAATCCAAAGTACGATTTGATGAGGATGAAGAATTCAAAAAAAGAGCTTATGAAAATGTGGTAAAGCTTCAGGCTCATGATTCTAAAATTATACAAGGATGGAAACTGATCTGTGATGTTTCTAGGAAAGGTATTCAAAATTGATGAGTAATTTTTGAGTTCTTGTTGAGTTTAATTGTAGTTTGAGTTTAAAATAACATTTAAAATTTGTTTCAGAGTTTCAATCTATTTACGACCGGCTGGATATCAAGTTAATAGAAAGGGGTGAATCATATTATCAGAAGCATATGGAATTATTGGTTAAGGATCTTGAAGAAAAAAATTTCTTGGAAGAAGATGAAGGTCGCAAAATAATGTGGGGGTTGACTAAAGACGGAATACCATTGACCATAATCAAGCGAGACGGGGGTTTCACTTACGATACTTCGGATATGGCAGCGATCAAGCAGCGTATTCAGGAAGAGAAAGCTGACTGGGTACGAAAAACAACTTATTTAAGTAAATTATAGAACATATGGAATACAATTTTAAATAATCTATTTTCTATTTTACTCAGGTGATATATGTTGTGGATGGAGGACAAAGCGTTCATTTTCAAACGATTGAAAGCTGTGCCAAGAGGGCAAAGATTCTTCTGGGTCACCACAGGCTGGACTTTGTAGGTTTCGGTGTTGTTTTAGGAGAAGATAAGAAAAAATTCAAGACTCGTTCTGGAGACACTGTCAAACTTAGTGATTTATTGGACGAAGGTATAACGAAGTTTTTAACTACTTCACAAATTTTTACACTCTGTAAAGAGTTGAACGAAAAAATTTCAACGGTAATATTTAATTATTTCAGGTATCAAACGGTCGGAACAAAAATTAAGGGAAAAAGAACGAGACAAAGTCCTCACTGAAGAAGAACTTAAGACCGCTAAAGAATCTATAGCCTACAGCTGTATCAAGTACGCAGATCTTTCTCATAATCGGAACAACGAGTACGTATTTTCTTTCGACAAAATGCTCTCGGACAAGGGCAACACAGCTGTTTACCTGCTGTACGCGCTGACGAGGATTCGGTCTATAGCCAGAACGGCAAATTTGAAACCCGAACAAATCAAACAGGCCATCGAGACGACACCTCTCTCGCTGGAACATGAAAAGGAATGGAAACTGGCGAAGGTTTTGCTAAGGTTTCCCGATGTCTTGTTGAAGATCACTAAAGAGTTGTCTATTCATCCTTTGTGCGATTTTTGCTACGAGATCGCGTGCACTTTTACGGAATTTTATGATAAATGCTACTGCGTGGAGAAGAATCAAGCTGGTGAAATTGTCAAAGTTAATATGGGCCGAATATTGCTCACAGAGGTGACTGCAATGATGTTGGAACAGTGTTTTGCATTATTGGGAATAAAACCTGTTGAAAAAATGTGAAAGACTTTTAGTGTATTGTAAACATTTTATTAATTTATAAAAATGAAAGACTTAAAACTCACTGCTCAACTAACTGTGAAAAAATCATGAATCATTAATAAATTAATATTTATTTCTCTTACTACTTTTATTTAGAAATAAATAAATTTATAAGATATTACTCTGTTTTTATTTATCCATCAATTCTTATAAATTATATTTACAAATTTAAATAAAATAATATTAGTACATTAGTAAATCACTTAAGAAAATTTTTTTTTGATTATTTTAATAATTACTCAAGGAAATATTCAGGACTTTATTTTAAAAACAGAAACTGTTGTTCTTAAGCATACAAATTTAATTTTGAAGGCATAAGTATTGAATCGTTACAAAAAAAAACTCGTTTTAGTAAAAAAAATTACGGGATTTAAGTAGTTGGCAAATTTTTGATGACGCGGTCACAACGATTGCTCGTCACGTTACTCGTGGAGCTCCGGAGTCCCGCACACGCCTTTTCTCGTCGGCCGTCGTATATAACAAATGATCTCAATCTGTAGGTGTTATTTGGGTAGGTAGATACTTATAGGTATGTTGATGCATTGGATCCAGCTGGCTGGGTCGATGGATTTGTGTTCTCCAAACTTGGGTCTGCAATGTTTTATTTACGAGCTTCAATCACGTGCGTACAATCATCATGTAGTAAACTTCAAGTGCGGTGAAAAAGCAAGTTTTGAAGGAAAAAAATCACAAAAAATTGAATTACCAAGTAAAACTGCGCATACCTAAAAATACTTGCGATGGAACTAGGCTAGCGCTTTATCCAGCGCAAAATTGTGTGGTTTGTTTGTTTTTTTTTTTTTTTTTTTTTTTTTTATCTATGGATGGATATACCTGCGGAAACAAGTATTACCAGCAATCGCAAAATGAATTATGCATTTTTCAAAACACTGGTTAGGTCTTATCGTGCAGTGTAACGTGTAACTCTTTCAAGTGGCGAATTCACGTAAACAACGTCACCTATGATACAATCTGAAGATAATACCGTGGGCTCTTTGCGATAATTGAAAAAGTCAATGGTTGCAACATTATTGAATTCAAGCATTTACATGTATTTGAATTGAACGGTGTGTAAGACACAGATAAGAAAAAAAATGAGTTGGCTACGGAGCAGTCCGCTTCGGAGCAGCTTCACCAAGCCCCGCTCCAGGGACTCACCTCCCAAGGATGCGGATCCGATCGCCTGCTATGACAGTTTTAGAAAACACTGGCAACAAAGCTACGACATTATAAGTCAATCTCTTGTAAGTCGTTGACTCAAACCTTTTGACGAAATCACTTTAATATATAATGCTTATTTATTTTACGAGTTTTTTCAAATGCCATTGATTGACCTAGACACTTCATGTTTTCAGCCACCCAAGGGCGTTCCTAGTCATGACGACGTTTTGGGAGTTGTAAATCATGTGGATCAGATGATAACATTGTTACTGCTGGAGTTACGAGATTTATCACTTCAGCTTAGACACCAAAATAACCGCTTGCCCCAGCGTGACATGGTTTTAGCAGCTCAGCTAAGCTCGCACTCTTATTCTTGCCTTGAATTTTTATTAAGTGAAAACTTGCTTGATAAACTGTATGAATGGAGTACTCATACCGGAAGGTATAGTTTAACAACAGATTATATGAATTATAATTCAATAGTTGAGACCCTCTAACTGTTTCTATGATGTTACAGATTTGGTGATGCCGTCCGATCAGAACAATTAAGACTTTATGAATTATTAATATCACATGACAGCACTCTATTAGCACATGAACCTGTAACGAGGCCACTGCTAAGGTTGTTGGATGAATGCGCTGGGGATATTATGCTTGTTGAAGTACAAAAAAAATTAGTTGTTTTACTGTATCATGTATGTGTTGCTTTAGTTCAAAACACAGAACTTTTAGGATTATTCTTTAGACCTACAGCTACAGGAAAAAATCGGTTAGTACTTTTTAATTGAATACCAATTAAGATTTAATGAATACCATTTTAATTTTGACCAAACAAATTTTTTTAGTTTTATTATATTTACTTTGTTAATTCCTTACTTACACCGAGATGGTGGTGTTGGACAGCAAGCAAGAGATGCTATGTTATTATGTATGTCACTTTCAAAAAAGAATGATGAGATTGGTAATTTCATTGCTGAAGAGTCTCACATTTGTTTGGTAACTTTTATAAAATATTTTTATTTGTCTTTTACTATTGAATCAATTGTTTTTACTTTGAATAATACAATTTTTGTTATGGTTTGGAATCAAGGTACTAGCAACAGGCCTATGCGGACTTTTTTCCCAACTACCAAGAACACTTGAAATTGAGAATCAAGATTGGCACAGGCTAACAGTTGATGATATCAATGATATACCACCTCTGACCCAATTGATGAATTGTTTAGAGTTTTGTAATGGAGTGGCTCAAGTTGTTCATCCATTGGTACAAGAAAAGCTTTTAGAATTTTTATATCGAGGTTTTTTAGTACCTGTGATTGGCCCTGCACTTCTTCAGGTAAAGTCTGATTACAATAATGAAAATTATTTTTAAATAACAGGACTGGATGGCTATAGATTTAAAATTTTTTTCAAAAATTAAGATTATTAAATTAAGATGCAAAAATTTAATTATTGATTTTAATTAAGATAAAAAAAAAAAAAAAAGTAAATAATTTAATAAATTTTTATTACTGCATTGTGTTATGTTATTGGTGCTTTAAATTTTGCTGCGGTGATGGTGCTTTACACTTGAACACATCCGCTCAAATATGATATTTTTTTATCACATGAAAGGAATCTATTGGCTTAACCGTGGAAGAACTTGATTTACCAATTTACCGGGTTTGTATTCAGCTTCAACTGCTTAGCTTGCTTGGTTCTATCATTTCTGCATGATTTTTTTCATTCATTGATTAATTATTTTGTATTTTAATACTCCTCATTTTATTTTTATTGCTCATGCTTTTGGTTTAACGGAAAAGTAGAAATTTTGAACAATTTTACCCTGCTTCATTTTATCACGGAAGAAATAATATTTGGACCTCATTCAAGAAAAAAGGGCTTTGGTTCGCCAATCGGACACATTTTTACTCGCATTTTATAAGTTATGGAATGTTTAATTTATTTTAATTTTGAAGCATGCTTTATAGTTTACCTAACATTACTTATTTGTCGTAACATATAAACATTGTTTAAATAAATGTAAAATTCGACGATTACTTTTCGTACAGACTTCGGTAGACGAACTGATCGCTGCGACCGCTTATTTTGACTTGTTTTTGAGATCGGTCACCGAGCCAGGTTTGCTACGACCTATGATAAAATTTTTGTTGGAAGAAAATTTCGACGACAATCGCATTCTGGATCATCTTATTTGGAGAATATCTTCTCAACGATCAACGGTAATTATATTAATAAAACTGCAATTCTCATAATTCAGAAATTTATAAATATCACGACTTTTCAGCTGAGTTTAGTGACCCTGGCTCTTTTCGAAACCCTCGTTGATCTAAACTGCGAAGATGTTATGCTGGAACTGTGCCTTGGGGCTCTCGCGCCGTGTTCTCACGTCATGCTCTCTCAACGTCGACGACTCCTCCGTGATCTGGATCCCTTCGGTCGATGCGCCGAGCGTTTTCTTTCGCTCGCCCCGAGTTGTTGTACCGCTGCCGCGTCTTCCATTTTCATGACCATCTCGTCTCCGTCCAATTCGCCACACCCTAGACACACGGGGAACACTTCTGCAAGCAGTGTTGTGCCCTTGAATCTGGTATGAGTCGATATAATAGTTCCGTTGAAATATGCCCTTTTTGAAAATTTTTTTTTTCAATTTAAATAACCGGATGTGAAATTTTAATTTTAGCAACAACAGCCACAACTTCCTGCGCATAAAAATGTAAAATCACAACCCCCGGTGTCTGAAACTTTGTACAGCAATTATTTCGCATACTTGAGAGATGCCAGGCAAAAGATAGCAACGTGTCAATTAGCTTGCTCCAGTTGGTCTCGAAAGTACGAAGATGAGGACGAGGATGTGGATTTCGAAGAGGATTTGGACAACGCAGATGACACAGATGTAGAAAACGGAAATTACGATGACGAGTGTTACGAGGACGATGAAGAATCTAGTATGAGTAATAATTTATCGAGAAGAGTCAGTCGTAATAGCGATGGTAATATAAATCAATATTTCAACTAAGAGTTTTTTAATCACAAAAAATACAACTAATATTTTATTGTTTATAGATGCAGCCGTTAGAAAAAATAGTACCGACGAAAAAGTCAATAGAATAATAGCCAGCTTTTCCGAGCGGCCTCCTGCCCCCGTGGAAAAGGAACCAAAGTTACCTGAAACTGTAGCTAAGCTTACACCGTCCGAACGAGAAAAGCTCGATGCGGACATTGCCGAACTTCTTGGAGAAACTTTTGAAGTTTCTAAAATCAGCACTGAAAACCTGGAGATGTACAAAAACGGACAGAGTGCGCCAGAAATAAAGTCACCCGTTAGCCACACTGAAGAGTCAAACACAACCCTGAACTCGCTTCAATTGTCGCTCAGTGGAGGCGAGAGCAGTGGTTACGAGAGCTTTGCTTTCAAAGGATCCAGTGAATCGACACCTATGAATGAAGATTACGACGACGAACTATGCAGCGAGTCTAAACTTAACTCCGAACAGACTACCACCAAAAGTGAGCTGACCAGTGGATCACCCCCGAGCAGTTCAGGCTGTCCTCAAAAACCAGTTCAAGATTCCAAAAATCGACGAAGGTCCTCGCAAATGCGACGCAAGCGCCTTTTGAGAAGGAACGCCGTGTCCAAGGACAGCTCGAAGCAAGAAGTTGTGGACGCAAAACCACCAAGCGTCGGAACGTTTTTAGACACCGTGCTGAAAAAGTTGGAATGTATGATGGAGAACAATGTTTACGTCAACTTGCATTTAACGGGTCTTATTAGCCGACTTGCCATATATCCTCAACCTTTACTTCAGTCTTTTTTACTTAATCATTCGTTAGTTTTTCAACCTAGTATCAAATCGTTATTTCAGGTAAAAATCATTTTCATGCTTATAAACTTGTAAAAATCATCAACTAAAATAATTAATTACTATTTCTTTGTAGGTTCTCGTATCTTTGAAACGAAAAATTGATGAGTTTATATCCAAACAGCAAGATGACTCAATTAGTGTGTTGATAGAACAAGCGAGGATATTTTTAATATCTCGTGAAAACAGGCTGGTGAATGCTAGAAAAAATGTTCTTGAAGCTGCTGCACAATTTCCTAGTCCCAAAAAGGGTCAGCCTGGGTCAGAACTGGTTAGTTTAAATGCATCAGCAATGTCCATGCCGACTGTTAGAGGTAATTAAATTTTAATAAAAAAGTTTAAAATTAAACTCGGTAACTTTTCCAATTTTTATACTTAAACCTTTTTTTTCTTAGCTTTAGAATCAAAGAGAAGAAGCCTCACGTCTTCTCTGACTCAAATGTTTCGAAAATCAACAAGTACTGAGTCACAGATCGTCTCATTGGAATCAGTGAACAATGATTCGTTTTCGTACATACCTGAAGAAGAAACAAGGAATGGAAATAAGTACGTTTGACTTAGAATTTATTTTGTAGAAAGTTAGAGTTACGACTGCATTCTACTATTTAAAATTTTTCAGTGTCAAAAACAACGATCTCACTTTTTGGGAAACTTCTAACAAAGCCAACCAGGTTCATAACGTTGTTCTTTGTGCTGTCATCATAGATGAGTGGCTGAAAGAACTTGCGGCAATAACTCAAGAGCACACCATCGTCAGTTGGTTTTCTGCAGCAGCAACATCTGACAATACCGTCAATTATTAACTGTTTGAGTCTATTAGATACCTGTTTTTTTTTTTTTTTTTTTTTTTTTTTAACTGACAAAAATAGAATTTTTTTTTCTGCATCAATTTTTATTTAAGGTAATTGTTTTAGAATGTGTTTAACCCTTACCTAACAGGGATTCTGCCAAACATGAGTGGCTCAATGATTCGTGTTGTTTTACATGGATATTGATTTTGTTTTTAAAAAAATAAGTTGTAGTACAAATAGCCGGGATTCTATGGGTTAAACACACTGTTAATTTTTTTTCTATTAAATTAAGTTTACTGAAAAAATTTTATTTTTCTTTTCTTTGACTTTTAAGAATCATGAGAGTAAGATTTTAAATTTTTTAAAAATTGTTTCTAGTGTTCTAAAAATATACAAAAATAAAAAAAGTTTTAGTACAGCATCAGTTAGTAGCTTTAGAATTTTTTGATGTAACATTTTAATAATGTTCAATCATTCAGCTTTCAACTTACTCATCATGACCTTTTTGTTTTTTTAAGTTGCTTAATTGTAGTGTAACATTTAAAAAAGTTTAATTTTTTCATGTAGCGATAGTTAACTTGGAGTGAAAAAAATGCTTTCGTGCCAAAAATTAAATTAATCAATAACGAGTTCAATTAGTAAATTTTACACCGTTAAATTTTGTATTTGTAGTAACAAAGTAGAGTAAGAAAAGAACTGTTGTACAATTTTTAAACAAACTAAAAATTTGAAGAACAATTTGGATGCATTATTTTCGTCAAAATAATCGACACATACGCATTAAAATTTGGTTTTTGTAAAGGCATTTAAATTCATTTATAGTATAAAGACTGACTGTGGTATATGACTGACAAAAATATTCTCGTGACAAAATCAAATTTATATTATACAACGTAAAATTAACACGAATTATTATTTTATATTGTTATATATTGAAATTTTTTTTAAATATTCTGTTTCAATATTTCATTTTGAAAGTATGATTTAAAGAACACTAAAACCTTTTCTTTTTTATAAAAAAAAGCCAATGATAAGTTAATTTTACTGCCGATAATAGAACAATTTGATGATTTCAACACTAACACTTCTAATAACTAGACGATTCGATACAACTACACATTGTTTCACGGAAAAGTACAATGTTATTTTATAATTTTACCGTTAATATTTCACGAATTTAAATAAGCAGACGCGACTAACGAGTAAATACAAATGAAATAATTTGCAATAAAATTTTTTGTAAAATATAAGGTTAACTATAAAAAAATTTATGTAAATATCAAAGTTTATTATTGTAAATAACATGAATAAATTTAACTCTCATACTTACACAACGAGTTTGTTATTTTCTTATCCAAAAGAACAATTTTTTCAATTTGATGAAAAAGGTGTTGAGGATTTTTGAAATAAAAAAAATTCGTTACATTACAACAGAGCTTTTATTTTATAAGATTTAACTGAAAATAAGCCAACTACCAATGTTTAAAATTGTATACAAAGCTTATTTTCTAATCAGAACAAAAAATTTTGGTTAGTAAAAAGCTTGCATACATCACTAGGATAGTGACAAAAAAAAAACTTCCTCTCTTGATGCTCGCTTACTCTACCTATTTTCTAGCCTTACGACTTGTTCGCTCGATGTTTCCTTTGACTTTTCTCCTCTTTAAAAGGGGAAAATAAGGACTGGGACCAGATTCTGTTTCTCCATACAAAGCATTACACGTAAAAACAGAACCACGTTAATTTAAAAAAACAAAAAATTAAAGTCTTGGAATTTAAACTGCTTTCGCTGTTTATCCAGTGACTAAATTTTAGGATGGTTTTTATCATTAACAAGTCCCATTCGAGCATATAAAATCACTTTCAGAATTTTTTGAAAAATTAAAAATTATAAAAAGCTTGTAACAGCGTGTTGCGTATCGGCTGTATTAAAAATAGAGAGCAAACGACTTACACGAAAAATCATAAATATTTTAAATCAGAGAATCGCAACGCGAATAATTCAACATGTCGAGTTCTCAGTAAGTGTTTTGTTTTTTTTTTTTTTGTTGTTTTTTTCGTTTTTTTTTTTTGAGGATTTAACGGGTGCGCTATACGCGTAAGGCGCTGAAATATTTTAGGAACAATATTTGGATACGACGTATAGTCCCCAGGCGAGCGTATTACATACATATAAGGATATATACATAGAAACACGCATCTTTGGTGAACGCTACACAGAAAAGCGGAAGCTTCGCTACTGAGATTTAAAATTTGGATGTTATTTAATAGCTCAAATAAAAAATCTGTCCAAAATTTTAAATGGAATTATTTAAAAATCTCTTAAGTCGACTAGATTGAACTTTCGAAACATTTGAAAAATTGTACAAATTTTAAAAGAATTAATAGTTTGAAAATAAAAAAATTGATTGCATAGAGTCGGGAATGTCTATAAATAGCATTTTGAAATTTCGATAAAAATAAGAAGAAATAAAGACTACAGATTTACATACTTTTGAGTACAATATAATTATTCAAAATTTAAGCTGAAGCTTCCTTTCTCGGTGTAATTTGGTATTCTTGCAAATACATCGTGAAATAAAAAAAAAAAATATATTAATAGTAGTAATAATAAAAAAAAAAAAAAGATAAAAAACAGAAAACCAATTATATAAGTTTTTACGCTGAACAAATGTTTCTTTTGAAAAGTTTTTTGAAAAAGATCAAATTACGAATTAAAAAATTTTTAAAACTATAACACATCACAATCTAGTTTACATCGGGGAATTTGTATTTCAATCATCTTTAGGATGACTGTGAAATAACAGCCTTACGCGAGAAAAAATAATCTACACAATAATGCTTGAGATTTTAAAAAATTAAATCATAGCACACCTATAAGATGCATTAAAATTACGCTACAAAATAATGACAAGGTTGAATTTTTTGGTATCTTGACCAAATTAAAATTATTAATGTACAAAAATCTATAAAAAATCAAAAATGAATATTAAATAAAATAGAAAACAAATGAGATTGCGATAGGAGTTGAATTAATTAAAAAATACAATTTTATTATAAATATGTATAAAATGCATAACGTTATACGAAATGCACTGATTTAAAAAAAAATTTAAGGAGTTAGCTGTTACAACACAACCAACTTAAAGCTGTTGAAAATCAACATTTTATACCGTTATAAATTTTTGTTCGATTTGAGATTTCTGCGTTTCATTCGTTCAAGGTAAAAAGCAAATGCAAGACTATCAATCCACGTATATCACCTAGAGCGTATCATTAAAAAAAAAAAGATTAATAAATCAATTATAACTTAAAATTAACATCGTTTTTTCGTTCGTGTAGACTAACAAAATTGTAAAATTGTTATCATATTCATTCACACTACATAACCCAAATAGTAACTAAATGAAATAGTGGTAAGAAAGAAAAAAGAAAATTCTAATTTGCTGCTAGTCTCTTGAGACTAATTTAGATCACAATAAAATTTTTATCATTGTGTTTTTCATTAACTGCTTAAAATTTAAAAATTTTTGACAAGTTCAATTTAAATGAAATTTCCTTATTTTTTAATATATTTATAAATATTTGTCAAATTTTGCAGCATTTTCATTGTTTATAAATTTATGGTTTTTTTTTTTCTTTGCAAAAATCAAAGCGTTATTAAATAAGACAATAATATTCTCGAAGCAATTTGCTTTATATTCATCTGAAATTTAACAGTGAGAAAAAAAATTTCTCGTATGCTTTGGTGTCGGTCGAATATCGAATTGACTTGTTTATTATCGATGAGCATTACAGGTTTCAAAAGTATAAGTTGAAATTAATAAAGAAGGGATACATAAAAAATTTTTTTTTTAATTGTACATAGTTTATGTAGCACCTATTTTTGTGTAGGTTTTACTTCAGTCTTATGAATTGATCTGCTTTAAAATTAATTAAAAAAATTCAAAATAGTTCATCGATAATTATTTTGTCGATATAAAATTCATAAATATATTTATTTCCGTTTGGTAACGCTTTTTATTTTTCATACTTTTTTTTTAAAGACCGTTTTTAGCTTGATTCGAGCAATTTAGTAAGGCACGTAAAAAGATTTATTTAATTATGTCACATAAGTGACAAGCATTTGACACAAGTTTAAGCGTAGAACTTAAAAGTAAACCTTGCGAAATATCGGATACCGATTTTTTGTCGACAAAGTTAAATAAAAAGTTTTGTACAAGAAATTTGCATCACCCCTAGGATGAACTTAGATTGTATAAGTATAAAAAACAATAAGAATAATTTACATCATATAATCACAGCCAATAAATTTTTTTTCATTTTTCATTTGTAAAAAAATATTTTCGTTCAACCAGTAACATCTGTTACTTACCATTTTCCTTTATAAAAACTGTACAACAATGATAACTACCACAGAAAAAAACTTATCTCGAAAAAATCAATATCAGATATGGCGAGAGGTTTACTTTATGTCACGCTTCAAAGACTTCAAAAACTTACTAGATTAAAAAATCTTTCGTCGATAAAATTCCATATAAAAAGTGTTTTTGAAGGCACTTTGTAAATCATCAACAAAATCCGTGTTTTATTTACATGAAGTCTGTATCAGATTCAAAGTGAACAACCTATCGCGAATAAAAATTTTTTACCGTCGAATTTATTATAATAAAAAAAAAATCTTTTTGTGCACTAATTTTTTTGTTACTTAGCAAGTTTTACTTTGGTAATGACTAGGTCATACTAATAAACCGCGGGTTATAAACTCATACGTACGTGTACACACGTTTCTCTCACTCACCCTCATCTATTATTATGGCTTTTAATCGTGATAAAACGATCCAACCTTTGCAGCATGATCGTTAAAACTGAATTCTGTAGTTGCTAGGCCGTGGTATGGACCGGTTGTTGGGCTTGAGCATGGGCGGCTGTAACGAGGCGGTTGAAGTTTCGCTCTTAGTGCTCATGATGCTACCGGTGCTCTGGCCCCTCGAGGATGACGTTGACTCATGCGACTTCCTGGGGTTCTGCTTAGGAGCATCACCGTCGCTCAGTCTGCCGTACTCAATTCTATGGTGTCGCGAGGGTGGCGGTATGAGAGACCGGACTCCATGCTTGATTTCAAGGCTGTTGCTCTTCTCGGCGAGTCTCTCGTACTCGTGGACCTTCTTACTGAGGATGCTCTCGGAGGACTTTTTGCGACGTAGTACCTTGACTCCATCGAAGCGTCCGAACTCGAGGGTGCAGTTACCAGAGTCTCGGGCCTTGAGCTGGACCTCCAGTCCGGGGTCGGACTTCTTCCTGGTTTCGGAGTCGCTGAGTCTGCAGTACCGCGTGTTCTGGCACTTGAGCGACCTTGGGGGTCGGGGCAGCGAGCTGGGGGGCAGACTGCCAGCCCTTCTGGGTTCTGAGCCTAGATGCTGCTCCTGCATGCGCTGCCGCTGTGAGCTCCGGCCTTGCTTCTCCAAAAGCATCATGTCCTCGGGTTTGCCGTCCGAAAGTCGGCTCTTGAAACGAGCGGCTGCAAAGTCAAGGATGCCCGAGGCCGCCTCGGAGTTGCTCGGGGATGTGTCGTCACCAAGGAGGCGACTCTTGCTGGAGGCAGTGCTCGAGCCACCCGCTGACTCAACACCTACACCCGCCAATAATGACTTGGATATTTTTCCTTTTCGCGACGTAGCGCCTGGATTAGAGAATCCTGGAAAACAGCAAAGTGCCCGCTGAAACACAGAAGAAGAGAGACCGAACCTTGGTATCTTGGTGCTGAGAGGATAGGATATCACTGGGTATGGGTACGCTCTCTTCTTCTGTATTAAACCGGGAGGTTTTCTTTTTTTTTCTTTGATAGTTAGGGAAGAGAGGGTTAGTTGCACGCTGAACACACACAAAAAAGTGCATGCGCCTGCTGTTGGAATGGATAAGGGTAAGACAGGAGAAAAACGGTGGAAAAATTGTGCTTTAAAAAAAAAAAATTAAAAAATTAAAAAAAAACTTTTGAATGTAATTTTATTTGAGATCAGTTTACTTAAACATAAGAGTACGATTTTGCTCTACTTTGAAAAACTACTAAAATTTCATTCCGTATTGCTTAAAAATATGATTTTATTATTTTGTAGATCAATTGTCAATTTTTACAATTTTTCTACTAAAAGATTAGTAATAAAATTCTTAAAAATATATTTCATCAAGAGGATTAGGAGGTTTGGTTAGGTGCATTTAAGTTTAGCAAATTTAATCAATTCAAATCAAATTTTGTGAGTTATAAATGTTATATTTTAAAAATTCACTAGCATGATATGAGTGATTGTTATTTATTGAAAAAAAAAAACACACAAACATCAAAATAATCCTAATTTTAAATGATAATATGAAACACTGGGAGAATTTCAATTATAAAAAAATATATACAACTTCAAAGGTGATCTGTAAATCTCTTGCATAAAAATTAAAATTAAAAAAAAAAAAAAAAGTTATTTAGAATTACTTAAAATTGTTGGTTCAATATTATCTTAGTCAGAGAGATACATAGTAGTTCAATACACATTTTTTGCGCAAAATTATTCAAAAAATATTGAATCAACAATAAAGTTTGCAATATCGAAATTCTCTCAGTGAATGAAACATGGTACTCAATTGAAAACGCACAAACTGTACCGATCTAATTTATCAAAAAACTAAAAGTAATAAAATCAATTCAAATCAAATATGAGAGCAGTCAACATAGTAAGGTTACAGTGCATAATAATGGTATTTATTTACAAATGTTTTTATGACATGTTAACTGCTTTCTACTAAAAATTTTAACTTTTTTTATGTACACACAACACAAACGCAATTGTACCTTTAACTGTATGACCTTAAAAACTTTGTGATCAGCTGCAGCTATAATTCGGTAATTACGCGATACTTTTGTCGTTTTGAAAAAAAAATTAAAAAAAAAAAAAGTAACGGTATCCCTTTGTGAACTCGACTCAAGCCACAAATTATTCATCTATTAAAAGTACATTTTAATTTCTTCTGATTATCCTATAAATAAAAGGATCTAGGGCGTATTTACATCATCAAAAGTATATAATATGCATAAACTAAATATTACACATGCACTAAAGATATTGCATTCAAAGATAAACATTTTGTGGCTTATCAATACTAATCTGATGAAATGTACACATAAATAATGAACAATGATAGAGTGATTTATAATATCGCGTGATGATTCAGTGAAAGCTACGCATTAGAAATTCTCCCTACCTTGCTGAGTAACTGAGAGTCGAGTTCTTTGAGCTGGTCATCAAGACTTTTATTGGTTTGCTCAAAACTTCCTTGTTTTCTATATTTATAACTCTCTGCCACACCGTACGATGCTGTACTGCCGTAACCACTTCCACCGCCCAAAACGCTACTAACTGAAAAATAAAGAGAAGAAAAATTATTACTAACATTTTCTTCAAACAACTGACACATTAAAAATGCTTAAGTCTTACCTAATTCTGGGGTACCAGTAAGAGTCGTGTGATGATCCGCCGATGTACTGGAATGTGAAGAGTGAGCTGCCGGGTAACTGCCTACACCACTACTGCTGGTGCTATCTTTATCGTAAGTGTGCTTTTGAAGAACCCGAATCATAGCGTCCCTTTCTGCCAATTTGGATTCCAGGTCTTTCATTCTGTTGAAAGTTCAATTCAATCAATAGTAACAATCATCAATAATATATTAAATTTTCTTTGAATCGTTATAACAGTACCTTGATTCAAGATCGGCTAGTTTCTTTTGCGCTGCATGCACTTCGTCCATGTGTCGCATTTTTTCAGAACGAGCCTCTGCAATCATTTTTTCTGCATCTTGGCTTGTTTTCTCAAGAGCAGCAATTTTGGCATCTCTAAAAAAATTAAAAAACAAAATTTAACTTCACGTAATATTTTGGAACATTAAAAGTATATAAAACTGTTAAACACATACTTTGGAAGGCTGGCCGCGTCAATGGCAGCCTGCCTGAGGGCGCTTTCCTCAAGATATCTCTGTTCCCACTTGGCAACTTCACCCTCGAGCGACATTATTTTTTCGTCTCGCTCACGCAATTTTCGCTTGTATTCGGCCATCGTTTCTCCGCTCAAAGAGATATCGTAGGCACCGCTCCCGCCTTCCCGAAGTTCCCGCTCGAGCTGCCCTCGTAGTTGTCGCTCTGTCTCCTCGCGTCTATCGCTAGACGCTTGTAGGGAGGACAAAGCGCGTTGCAGTTGGCCAACTCGTTCCACGTAAACTTGTTTTTTTCGATTCTGTTTTTTAAAAAAGAAACATTTTAGGGATTAATAAATGAAACTCAGTAAAGATTACAATTACTGTAACTTGTATGTACCTCTTCTTCCAGTCGCACAACATTCCCTTGTGCATTTGTTAATGCTGTATCTAGTATATCAATGTGCGTTCGCTGTTCTTGTAAAGTTGCTCGTTGTGCTGCTAGTTCTATTTCTTGCCGCTCCTTGGCTGCTGCTAACTCTTTAGCTAAGGTTAAAAATTTCGATTTTAAATATTCATTCCAGAATTGTTAATTTTTCTAGTGGTTTTATTAAAATTTAATCAACTTACTTTGAGTGATCAACTGTCCAATGAACAATTCCTTTTGCGTGAGTTCCTTTCTGAGGGATTCAACGGTTAGAGGGCTATCTGTGCGTGAAGAAAGTAAATCGATTTGGTCCCTTAAAGCGCGGTTGAGTTCTGCTAGTCTTCTGCAGTCACTTTGCAACCTGATACGTGCCGCGCGCTCAAGCTTGTCTCGGCGCTCACACGACGCTACGAGTTCCTCGTGGGCTCTGTGCACCTTTGTGATTTCCTGCTCCAATTGATGTGATTTAGCAACTTTTTTATAACAACGTTCTAACTCTAGTTTTAAGGCACTGTTCTCTTGGATGAGGATTTGTATCATTTCCGAAGGTGGCCAAATTTCACCAGAAGGACTTTCGAATTCTTCTCTGCCTTTTGTTTGAGGCCTGCAGAGTAGCAAACATAATATAATTAATTATATCATTCAGCATTGGATCCTAATTAAAATAAAAAAATAATAAATTTCTTACCGAGGGGAACTTGTTCGTGGATCGTAGCTGTCAATAATGTCAGTTTTGCTGATTCTTGACAAATCAGGTTGCGACCTTGACAGTGTTAATTTTTCAGTAGGTCCTAATAATCTGTGTTTGCTTTTCATGGGCAATAAAGTGGTGGTGTAGTTAGGAGGAGGTCTGTCCTCAAATCCACCTTTTCCTCTCATTTCTAGATCTTCACCAGTAAGTTTGCTGTATGAAGGTATTTTGACTTCTTTAGCAAGATGTTTTAAGACCTAAAAAGATTAATAAGTAATTTATTTAGATTCGTAATTTTAATTTAAGTTGTAATTTAATGATTACATACGGTAGATTGGTTTAGGTAATCGTCGGGAATGTCTGTAATTTCTTGACATCCACCATGACCAGTATTCTCGTAAATGTGTTCTTCATGTGGAAGACTAGATAACGACTGGATTGTCGGGCTGTTCGAGTGCCCTTTACCCGCTTCACAGTACAGGTAACCCATGTCGTGATCTCGCACACCCGATAATCTGAAAAAATAATCAATTTGGATGTCAAACGAACTTTAAAATATATATTCAAGCTCATAAGTAATTAAAATTTTACCTTGATGGCGCCCATGAATTTTCTTCGTTTGCGTTATGGATTATCAGAGTATTATACGAACTAGTCGACACATCGAGACTGCTTCTGTTGGATCCAATGCTAGTACGATTGCTGAGATTATCTTTTAAACTGTTTCTATTGGATCCATTGATACTGTCCTTCAAACTGTTTCGATTCGAACCGTTTAAGCTTTCTTTCAAACTATTTCGGTTCGAGCCGTTTAGACTTTCTTTCAGGCTGTTTCGGTTTAGCAAGTTTCCCTGATAAAGATAATTCGATATTAAAATTCTTTTAATGTTTTTTCTAAATTAAAAAATATGTGTGAAAGGCTTTAAATTACCTGAATGTTTGGTATATTTTCTTTGTGACTGGATGACCTAGAAGGACTGTGTTGCTGATTTTCTTGTCCCTGTGGTTCTTGTCGGGCCGTGTGTCGAATAACATATCGTTCTTCGTTGCTTAAATTTTCGTTCGAAGTGGATACGTCTGTATCACTGCCACTTAAACTCTGTGGTAATCCACCTAATAAAAATGCAAAATTATCAGTTCAATACGCAAATTTGATTCAACGGTGGTGTGTCGATTGAAATTTTTGAAATTTTTAAACTATTTGAAAGCAGTTTTTATTAAAGAAACTTTTTTTTTGAAACAGTAAAAAATTATATAATGCAAAATTTACCTTGACTTGACAGCTGCTTTCTTTGTATATTACTATTAGCAAAGGGTAGAAACCGACCGGTTTGCTGAAGTGAACTCATCTCGTTAAGTGTTCATTTATTTGAATTCTGAAATCTGTAAGAAACAAATAGGTCTGATGAGAAACTTAAATAACTCTATAAACAAATACGTTATTAACAAGAAAAAAATCTGTATTTTTCTAACAGTTTAACATAAACAACAACAGGGCACTCAAATTTTCTTGTCACATATACTCATTACTCAATCTTTCAATCACATTACCTAATCTATATTATATGCACAAACTTTTTTACTTCCCGAAATCAATTGAGAGCAAATTCCTTTGAAAACAGGTACGCATTCTAGTTTTATGAATTTAAAAAATTTCAAGCTTACACATTTTTTAGCTTATCAAAGAAAAACAAATTCTCTCACTTTAATTTTAAATTTTAATCATTTTTCTTCATAATTGTTTATACGACTTAACAATATTTTTCAGACAATCTGTACCAATACTTTCGCGAGAAATGAAAAAATATTCAAATAACAATAATCAACCAACTCACGAGAGGATTAAATTTCGAACACGTTAAATTTTAGTATACTATAGGTACAGCTCTTGAGGTCTCCAAAAAGAAAGAGGAGAGAAGAAAAAAAAAGGAGAAGAAAAGATACGAGCCGCGAGGATAATCTCGAATTCTTCAAACACTCTGTTTCTCAATATTCAGTAAATTCCATAAGACCGTAGTCAGCGTATTCGGTTTGTAGAGCTAAAGTAAACACACTGGTATCATATCACCTCCTACGCACGCTGCACGTATATAAGTATATTTTTATACATAAAAAGAGCAACCCAAGATCATTGCGATATTTTCACTTTGTAAAAAAAAGAAAGAGTGGTGCGGATCGAAGGGCACAGACCACACTTTCACCAAAAACACACTCACGTCTCACACTCGTGGGTCATTTTCGAAATTCTTGCAGCCAAGCAGCTCCGATCTGATTAATGCGCTCGCGAGAGAAGAAGAAGGAGGAGGAGGAAGGATACACACTCATCATCTCTCTCAATAAAGCATCATTCTCTCTCTTTTTCTCTTTCCAAAAGCCAGCGCATTCCTCTCTTTGTCGTGCCTGTCTACTACCAGCAGCTGCTTTGGGTAGAGAGACAGAGAGAGAGAGAGAAAGGGAGCAGCTGGTACTGGCAAGGGGGAAGGGGGAGAGAGGCACGCGCGCGAGCTTGCTTGCGAGGCCGCACAATCGTCCAGTGTCAACACTCTGGAATGTTGATGATTATCGGAAGATATCGGCTGCTGCTCTTTTGACCTCTCTCTCTCTCTCTCTTTCTCTCTCCTCCTGCTTCTTCTTTTTTAAAAGCAATGCTGCGGCGAAGAGAGAGTACTGGTACACCTCGAATCGGAGGATAACCCGTGCAAAAAAAAAAATTGAAAAAAAAAAAGATGATGGAAAATCTGCGACAAAATAATCGCACGAGTTCGTGCGTACGCGGGGATTTATATATAAAACACGCAAGAGGGGGGAAGCAAGAGAATCACTGGCCGCTGGTTGCTGGCTACTGGCTGCAGACTCACGCGCGTGATAGCGAGCATTTCTTTATATAAATAAACAAAAGTTGGCCCAGTATACCGTCAGCGAAGTTAAAACGCCGCCGTAGCCGTGTGACGGAGTTGGCACACACTCATACATTCTCACATCACCACAAGGGACACACACACATACAGACGCATGTCGGTGATTTTTCTTCTCTCTGCACTACAGGAATTCCCGCTGCTTTTCTTCTCTTCGTACGTCCTGCACACTGCACTACTCGCAAATGCAGGAAAATTATTCACACACACACACAGCAGCACCACACTTTAAATCAACTACTGCTACTACTCCATGCTACTACTCACGCGTTGCAGATCCAATGCGTCTCGTCCTGTTTAACACGGGAAACACACAAAGTAGATGAATAATTATTCGGGACTGTAACACGGGGTGGTTTTTTGATTTAAAAACTGACCCCGAACACCATCGTGCCTGCCTGGGCCGCGACACTCACCTCCTCCTCCACCGCGAGAGCACCGTGGAGCCAACGTAAAAAATCCGTGGAGCCTCCCGCATTCCTCGCCAGAGGCGCCCGAGCCGCGAGAGCGGGAGGAATAAAATATGCGCGTGCATGACCCATTACACGCCGAAATGAGCACGCGTACGGAATCTTTTATTTTGTTTATATCCTTTGCGAAGGTTTTATTTGTTTTCGGATACGCTGGTCGTGATTGAATTAATTCGGGTACGAGTTTTTACACGTGAATAATTTAATCTTCGCACGCGTCTTATCTTTGTTAATTTGAGGCGTGAGATTATTACCATGATTTGCAGCGATGCTATTTAAAAATCTCTCGATCGTATATCGATTTCATTTTATCTTTCTTTAGACTAATTCTTAAGATTATGCAAATCTCGTAAGTCATAAAAATATTTAAACAAGTTGGCATAGTTTTATTTCTTTTATGTATCAACTAAAACGTTTTATTATTTCTAGCATTCAGCATTTTTAAAAATATATTTAGAAAATTTAAATCTTTTCCAGTAATTGCACTTCAGCCAAGTATTATTTAATAAAAAAGATAAAAAGGAGATTTTAATCTGTAAAAAGTATGATCTAATTTATTAAAATAAGTTTACTCGCTATGTAAACTATACAATTTACAATGGAATTTTTCTTTGAAAAAGTGGTTAAATAATTTTCGAAAAATAATAATATTCTAAAGTCCGAATGTCAATTTAAAGGTTTGATAATTTTTTCGCTCAATTAATTACAATAAGTTTAGGTATACCGATTGTATCGTAATTGCACGAAATTTTTCCAGTTTTACAATAGTTTGTTGTTTGTATTCAAAACTGTAATAACAAGGGGTAAAATACTTCTTGCGTGCACGTCGACTTCAAAGCTGAAAAAGCATCTGTCTTACTAGCTGTTGATAAGAATTTGTTGTGAAATACTTGGAATTTTTGTTTTCTGTACACTTCTGCAGTGTTTAATCATTCCCAGGATGATTTCTACTTTTTCCTCAAACTTGAGGCTACTGTACAGGTTTTCTGTGATGAGTAAGCCTTTATGTAATGTGGGTTGTTACAGCAAAGTCATAAAAATCCTTTGTAAGAATCAGTTGCATCAAGTAACCTCACAGGGTAGGTGGCATGGTGATTGTTATTGTTATTAAATTATTAATTTTCACTTATTTATGTGAGTGAGATTTGCTTTTTACTTATCACATTGGAGGGGCAATATCTGAATTATCAATTTTTTATCACCAGGCAGTTGTGCTCGCTGCTTTTCTGTTACAAATCAAACCAATTCTGTTTCATCAAAAATGAATGGGCAAAATTACCAAGATTCAAATGTTAGTTATGAAGATATTTTAAAAGCACAAAGAGATAAAAATGTTTTGATTATTGATGTAAGAGAAGATTCTGAGATACAAGAAACTGGAAAACTACCTGGAAGTGTACATATACCAAGTTAGTATTTTAGTTTTATTCAACTTTTATGTTTCAAACAATCAGTTAAAAGAATTTTGATTTTGGTTTCAGTGGGAGATGTTGCAAACATCTTATCTAGTTTGTCAAATTCAGAATTTGAAAAAAAATTCAAGTGTAAAAAACCAAGTGAAAACACTAAAATTATTGTTAGCTGTAGATCTGGTAAAAGGAGTGCAATGGTCCAGTCAGATATCTTAAAGTTGGGATATAAAAAGTATGTAAACGATTTCTAGATAAAATAATTTACTATAAAAAAATTTAATCATTTAAATTTAATTGTTTCAGTGCTTTTAATTATTGTGGTGGATGGCTTGATTGGGAAAGTCATCAGAAGACTTAGAAATAAAACTTGTACAAAAAAAAATTTTTAAAAGAAGTTTTTATTTTTACAATAATTGAAAATAGTTCATGTTTTTCTTTAGTTTATAAGGCTATGTACAAAATTGTTTAATAAAAATAAATAATCATTTTATTTCTAAACTGATTTTTCACAATTTATATAGTATAGAATACAATGATTATTCATTATGCAAAACTTAAAAAAAAAGATTAATTAATTCAAGTTTCTATTAGAAACATTAACTAAATCACATTTTACTGATCAACATATTACTTATTTTTTTCAAGCTGTTTTTGAGATATCATGTCCCTAAACTGTCCCAATATAAGATTCTCTCGCTTTTGTCTTTCTTCTTTACTGAACATAGCAAGTGCTCTCTTCTCGTCAGCAGAATAAATCTGATTTTCTTTTCGGATACGAACAGCCTCCATGCGGCGATGTCTGTAAGTAAAAAAAATAAAGGTAATAACAGTGTATTTTAAATATTTAATTAAGTGTATGTTTAAGCATTCAAAGATAGTTTTTTAATTTACTGAAATATTATCACCATCTTTCTTGTTTATTCAAAATTTTTTAAATTATATTAAAAGAGTATACATTATTCTCATTTAGTTTCATAATTAAGTTTTAAGATTATTAAATATAAAAAAATAAGTACCTGCTTCCACTCATGACATATCCAACAGTTTCATATGAGGCAATTTCATCTGAAGTTAGACCTATTTCACCTCTTCTGGGAATTCTTTTTCCTTCAGTCACATAAGCAGCCATAGCAGCACCTTCTCCTGGAAGCAAAGCTTTACCATAATCTTTTGTAGAGAGTGTAACTTGTTGTTTTGGAACAGGACCAATCACACTATCCTCTTCTCCACTGTCGTCGGAATCCCTTCTCCTTACTTTTGAATTAGAAATAAGTGCAGTCTTTTCCACCCACCGTTCTCTGTCATCATCATCATTATCTGATGAACTGCTACTGTCAGAACTTGAAGATCTTTTCCTCTTCTTTTTTTCTTTTTTCTTATTTTTATTTTTGTGATTGTCTGATTTTTTCACATCAACATTATGATCAGAATCTTTTGTTTTTACTTTAGATGTAGACACAACAGCTGGTTTTTCTACCCACTGCTCTTCGTCACTCGATGAACTGCTATCAGAGCTGGAAGACCTTCTTCTCTTCCTCTTTTTTTCTTTCTTCTTCTTTTTACTTCTGTCCTTGTGACCATTGAGTTTTTTATTATCCTCACTGTCATCGGTAGTGGATTCTTTTCTGGTAATTTTTGGTTTAGCTACAGTTTTTTCCACCCACTCTTCTTCTGATGATGATGAACTGCTATCAGAGCTAACCGACTTTTTCCTTTTTTTCTTCTTCTCTTTCTTCTTCTTTTTTTCTTTCATTTTTTTACTCTTCTAAATAAATAAAAGTTTGGTTCAATTTAAATCAACAATAGTAAATTTAAATTTTAAAAGTTGATTAATTACCTTTTTTTTCTCTTTTTTGTGTACTTTGCGACCACTACCATCTTTTTTCTTTAATTTTTTCTTTTCTTCCTCTTCATCATCAGTGCTAAAAAGTAATAAAAATAAAATATTTATAGATTGATTGAAAAAAAATCAGGTAGAACAATAATTATATTATTTTTTAAACAAAATATCGCTTGCATACTCTTCGATACGAGTCGGAGATTTGCCCCAAATACTAGCTGCGTGTCTTCTTCCATAGTAACCTGAACCAATTCGTTCTCTCTCCTTTCTTAATTCCATCATACTCATTAATAATTAAAAGTCAAATAAAAAATAAATGCTAACCTATTCAAACAGACGCAATGATTGTATTTACGATTTGCATGCAGTTGCAACATTAGACAGTTTCGTCTGCTGGAGACCTGGAGTTTGAGAGCTGCTCCAATCAGAAGCAATCTGCTGAAAGATCGCTTCTGATTGGAAAGATGAAAACCAACTCTGCAAAAAGCGCGAGGTTCAAAAAAAAATTGTTTTATTTAAAGTATTTCTTTGATTAAATACATAAAATTCTGTTTTTCTAGAAATACTTTTTTGAAGCGTAGCTTTTATAAATAGCAGGGACTCAATAAAAACAAAAGTTTTGTTACGTTATGTATTTTTTTTAATGGACTTCTATGTTATTTTTTTGAATAACGTATTACAAAAGTATAAAAATGTTTTGTTATTTTGAAAATACCGTAACAAAATTGACTTTTGTCATGTTATTTTTGAAAAAGTTTTTTTTTTTTTTAGTAACAAAATAGCTGTAAAATTTAAAACTTTTGGTATAAGATTTTTTTTTAGATCGGAATGGTTGTCCTGAAGAATAATCTTTCGTTTCTATGGGCTAAAAAAGTGAATTAAATTTTTACTGCAATTTTGTTACAAAAAAAAAATAATAAAACATAGCTGTTAGTATTGTTTATGCAACTTAGATGGCGCAGAGGAATCAACTTCGTGTTTCCCGAAACCGCGCGAATGATGATCTCACCTATTTTTTTGGTGTAATTTCTGTTTTTCTTCTAAATGTATCCTACACCTTCAATTAAAAAATTGTATAAATTTCAAGTTTAAAATTTTATTATTAAAAATTAAAAACAGTATTAAAAACTAAAAATGTATCCGAAACTCTTAGATGCACCACCTTACATTCAAGAGTTCTCAGTCGTATCATAAATTCATATTTTTCTTGTGTATAATTAATATTGTAATTAATTATAAATATATTAATAAATGTATGTATGTATGTATACTACTATATCTGGGACACGCCGAAGGTGCGACGCAACTGGGCAGGTACGGGGATCAGAAGTCCTAGCTCGCATATGTACATAGCCAGGTACTTTACCAACGACGAGATTTTGAACTCGAAGCAGTAGATCCTCCTTCAAGAAATCGATCGACGTAATCACGTGGAGGTCAAAGGTCAGGACTTTGAGTATCGTACTTTCAGCTTAGATTATCGTGTCCTCGGTGCCATCTCCACGAACTCCTGGAGCCTGGGTTTTGAGAGCTCTTCGATTTTGGCGGCGATCATCAACGACGTGACCTCGATGAGCTGGAAGTTCGACGCGACCATACACCCAGTTTGGATAGGAACCTGTCGATGTACGAAACCGCCAGGTGCAAGGTCTCGAGCTGTAGACGGCACTCCACCGTCGCCAGAACCAATTTGTTGATCAGTATATGGCCCGCATCTCCTCGTCGGATGAAATCAAGCTGCGGGCTGTACTTCAACTCGTCGAACCGATCAACGAAGCCGTGGTTGTCAGAGACGTAGTCATCGCTTCAAAAGTGCGCCTTCCTCAGCAACGGTGTGCTTGTGAACTTACTTTCAAGCACACCAAGAATCTTTCGATTATTGTCAGGTTGCTGCACGATATTTTTAAACCCCCGTAGATGCTCTCGTCGACTTCCAAGATTATTTCCATCTTGTTCTTAAGATTGTTTATTGTACGATAGTATACAGTTTGATAACTGAAACGTAAATGTTCTCTGGTGTAGATCTAAAATGGTTGTGAGCCAAACCTAACGTGGTCTCAGACGTTTGGAGTCAGCCCCGCGGTCTACACCCTCTGTGCAAGAGAAGCAATTGACTACCTATAGTTAGTTCCAGGTACCATTTTTAATAAACGGAAAGTTATAAGGCTGACTGGGTCTATCTTAATTATGGGTATGTTGGTTAGCCTTTAATTTTACAAGTAAACTTGTTTATCTTATTTGGCGGATAAAGGGTGATGAACGCATTGATACTTGGAGACTTATTGGTCAAATTTACAATGTTAATTTACGTTAAAAAAAAAGGATTAAAGGAGCGTTGTTATTTGCAAAAGTTGAATAATAAAAGATTTTAATTGTTAAAACATTTTTTATAGATTTTATCAAATCGAATAGAAAAAATAAACAAAATACTAAATAAAACAGTCTTATCGCTTTCACAAAATTTAATAACTGTTACGGGGCAAGTTATTGAGGCAGTAGAAGGAATCATTATAGAAACAGTATCTTCAGGCAATCATCTGATGATAATTTTTAATAAAATATTTTTTTACGAGTTTTATACGAATTTAAACTGCCTCGTAATAATTTAGCTGAATTTTTGCCAAAACTACGCCACACGGTTAATGTTTATAAGAGCGGGCAAATCATAAGGTCTTTAAAAATTTCAAGCAGGGATTGTGAAAACTTTAAATCAAAAGTTTAATTAAAATTATTTGGTAAATGGCTTTTTATTTTATTTTATTTAGTATTTAATCAAAATTCTACATAAAATAAAATTAAACATAATGAATCTATACTCACAAAAGTTGTCAAAGTGAAGTAATTACAGAAATTGTTCTTGATAAATTAAAAAAATTAAAAAATTCAATTTATAAGTAGTTGTGAGAGATGACTTTTCAACGAACCACATTAAGAGAATTTTTCACGAACGCATTTCAGTGTGAATTTTAAAGGGCTCAAACAAATGTCTGAACTGTTTGAAAAATTTGCCACTATTTTCTTAATGACATTTGTGCATTTTTTTCTCGCGGAGTTTAAGGCTTCACAGATTGAAGACAGGTACACGAGCTTTAATTTCTCGTCTTTAGTCAGGTCGTGCCACTTAAAAGTGCAAACTCTACACTTGTGATTTTGTTCTGCGGTGGGTATCACCATGTGTATTTTCTAAATGATTTTTTAATCTTGCCATTCACAGCTGTACAAACGTGGACTTTTGAAAATCTTTGATTTTAAAGAGAAATCCTAAAAATGACCATGTTTTGACATTACCTTCAAGGTCAAAAATTCTGCCTCTACTATTTGATGAACAGAACACCAACGTTGATAGTTTGTTTTTATTTTTTTACTGCAGATCTATTATAATTTCCAGGCTGGTCACGTTACCGAAATTCAAGGCTTAGAAAACGAGATTAATCTGCTCATAAAAATGCCTTATTATTATAAAATATTATTCATGATTTGAATTGTGTAGATAAATTATTAAATACAATGGTGAACACTCAAATCTTTAATAATTTACACGTAGAATCTCGTAGATAATTACAATTCGCGATTTGTCCAAAAAATTTTCTTTTTTTCAAATTGAAAAAAAAAAAAATTTTTGAGTAGCTACATATAGTTATTACAACATGGTTTACTGGAATATATAAGAAAAGGACTTTTCTAAATCTTTGGGCCAGCACTCATCCAGTTGGCAGAGTTTATGTGTAAACGACACAAAAGCTAGTGTTTCACACTGACTTGGTTGAGCTTCCAAACAGTCTTGTTTTCTTCTTTGATAGTCAATGGATTGATATTCTGTTTCAAGTTCATCTGAAACTAAATCTATTTCTTCGATAAAATTCAAGTCAATACTGGTATATTTTATGGAATCAGTAGGTTTGAAAAAAAGCTTTGATACTTTACTATTGGAGTGATTTTGACTGTGTTTTAACAAATGACTTTTAAAATTATCTTTTCTCAAGAAACTTCAGCCACAAATGGATCAGGTTTCATTTTTTTCTCTTGTATGTATAAGCCAGTCACGCGTTACTGGACGCCTTTTTGTGTGTGTACTGATGTGATAGAACAAACTTGTTGGATTGATGTAAGTTTTTTTAGCAGTTTTCGTAATAACAGGTGTGCTTTTTTCCCCTAGTATCAAAAACTTTTTCACCTCCCACGAGTACGATCTGACAGTTTGGCAATTTTCGTCATGACTGTCGTATAGTTTTTTGCAATTAAAAAAAAAAAAAATGAAACTTCTGGTTACTTTTTATCGTTAAAATAAAATAAAAGCGACTGAAACTAATCCTAAATGTTATTTTACTGTTTGATATGACCAAAGTTCGAATTTTTAATTTTTTTTGCGCTGCGCGCGATCTGGCTTACACATGGAGGCAAAACTAATCTCAACAAATTCGTCGATTAACAAAAATAAAGAAAAAAATTACCATTTCAATTTTTTACTGTTTTACGAAATATCGATGACATAATTGTGTTGTAATTATATATAATTGAGCTATAATTAGCAAATCTGTGCAGCTCCGATACAGTCAAAGTTTAGAATTTTTTGATAACAAAAAAAATTTACTTTGTTGGCCAATTTGGGAAATAGCAATTATGTTTTCAATTTGAATTTTTCAAGTTTAAAACTACTTTTTTTAATTTTTTTATCACTACATACAGAGCATCTTTATCTGTTCTTTTTCCAGTACCACAACAATTCAAAAAATTATTTTTTATAAATTATATCGGCAATCGTGGTTTGAAGAAAAAAAAAACTCATTAAAAAAATTACGATAATATAGTGAAATAAAAAAAAAACCTCTTATTACATAAATGCGCCATGCCACGCGCATTCGTGATGATGTGGTCAAGGTTGAGCATCAAAAGATTAATCATCACGCATCCGTACTGAGATAGAATGACCAGCACAGTTTTATGAAAACTCGAGACTGAGTAGGCGCGAGCTACCTCCCGTCTATATAGCTATACACGGACGGTACAAAAGAATTACCGGGAACTGCAGCATAATGTAGGTCAGGGTCACACCCCCACCAGCACCAGGCCGCGCGAGCATCGCTCAGGGGTGAGTCTACTACTGCGAGCAGACGGTGCACGGCCGCGAGAACATCAACAAGTGGCGCAGCTGATTCGCGAAAAACACTGTGCGTGTTTTTATCGCAGTGTCCGCGAGTGAAAGTAACCGACTGTGTCAGCGTGCTTGATGAAGAGACAGAAAAGAAAGATTTAAAATCAAGTGATGAGTTTAAATGAAGAGAAAACAAAGGTGTTGAGTTAACCTCAAAAATTTTACTTATTAGGTACTTCTACTAGTGGATACTGCAACCCTTCCTGAAAGTGTGTTTTTTACGTTTTTGAAAAAGTTTTTGTAGTGGTTGTCCTTGAACAAGGTTTAAATTTGTATTGTTTGCGAGAATTTTTTTGTTGCGATGAAATACACGTATGCCGAGCTGATCAGTAAGCGAAAGGTGTTTACTAACTGTGATTTCCTAAGTGATGAATTTAAATTGCTTACTGCGTTTAAGCGGTTTTATTCGAATTGAATTATCAAACTTGAAACTCTACTGGTTTTAGCCTGATTACGTTGAAATTAATCAAATAAAGTGCTTTTTTGCAACCATTCTAGTCTGACTTAAAATTTTAACGTTTACTCGTATTAAACTGATTAGGTTCAAATTTATCAAATCTCGATACTTTTTTATCAGTAGTGTTTACTTTAAAATTATTTTAATCAAAAAGTAGAACATGCTTAGCACAGATAAGAAAATTGAATTTAAAAAAAAACCATCGTACTTGAGTAAACTTTGATGAACACGCTTTGAAAAAAGTAGGCAAAGAGCAGGCTTATTTATGAAAAAAAAGTATTTTGAAATTATTGCGAGTATTTACAACCATGTAATATGACCGACTTTGAAAAAACAATACTAGATCAGTATCGAAAACCCAAAAATCGCAGTTACTGCCAGTGCCCGAACTGTCAAGTTGTAGACGCCGGAGGAGAGAAAGTGATCGAAGAGTCCTCAGGCAAGCAACTGCACAATTGCCATTTCGAATACTGCAGTAAGGTCTACAACGATTGCGGCAAATTAACAAGACATCTCAAGACGCACGTTAGTTTCGAGCAACGACCGTTCGTGTGTGAATGGGAGGGCTGCAACAAAAAATTCGTTCAGAGAAGCCACTTAAAAGAACATTTACTACGGCATACCGGAGAGCGTCGTTTTATCTGCCAATTTAAAGAGTGTGGTAAAAAATTCTTGGAGAGCAGCGGTTTGAATAGACACATGAATATTCATAACAGAAAAAAAAATCGAGGGTTTGATTCTGGCCGTTCCAGAAAAAAGAATCGAGGGCTTGATTCTTGCGACAACAGTTGCGATCAGGACAGCAGCTCGGAAAGCCACGAAGATACACCTTCGATCGTCATGACGATTGGCGAATCAATCAGGGAGCTATCAGGATACTCCGAAAACCAGTTGAACGGATCTACCATTGAACCATCTGAGCTTCAAGATCAATACAAGCAACATCAACGGCACTCAGAGCGCCGGCGTCAGAGTCAAGCACAACCGTCAGAGGAGCTTTTCAAACACAATTTGCAACAAATTGATCAGTGGTGGCCCAAAGATTTGGATAAGTTGGATTTTGAAGATATCGAGTCAGAAGTTGAAATACTAGATGTGAAAATTGAACCGAAACAATGGTGAAACTTATATGGTTTTAAAAAAAATATCAATCTAATTTGTACGCAAATTCTTGTGATTGTAAATAAAGTCAGTTGTAAGGTAATGCATGGTTATAAATTAAAAATTTTACTGTTTATAAACATCATACACACTTATAATAGTACTTGTAATGATATTTTTTAAGTTTTCGATTAATAGACTTTTTTTTTAAAGTGATATTAACTGTTTTTTGACTGATATAAAAAATTTTATCTGGTTAAATACGAGAAATTAATTTTAAATAGTAAATTTTATATGCTATTAGAAAAAGTACATTACCGTCGAGGTCGAGGAAGAGTATATTTGGCCCAAGAGATTTGCGGGCCGACCCGAAGGCAAGGCTTGCAATGAGGTTGCCAAAGAATTCTTCCTGACCAACTTAGGTATATTTTTTTTCGTCCTATAACCAAAACGAAGGAGTGAAAATCTGATTTAAAGATTAGAGGACGGAAACAACTGTAATTATTACATATCAATTGAAAATTATATTGTTCATAAAAATAATTTTCGACCGAGCAAGCGTTAGCGCAGCCAGTTGTAGAAGCTGGTAATATCATTATAAAATTTGTTATAAAATTTATTATTATATTAATTTAATGTACAAATTTAACTCAATTGTGATATTTCGCTTGAGTTATCTAGTATATAGGTATCATACGGTCTGTATCCATATATTTTCTTTGAAATGTAAATAAACAGAAAATAAATTTTTACTTCATGGTTTTTTTTTCATAAAAAAAAAAAAATTTACCTTTCGCTAGATAATTCTTTTTTAATTACACTCTAAGTATAAAACTCATCACTTTCTATTCTTATAATTATTTAAATACTGGTAACGGTGAATAAGCTGATAAATTGTTTGAAAAATTTAATTAAATGGTAAATAATATTTAAAAAATTTTTTTAAATATTTTCTAGTTTAATTTCAGGAATCTGTTTTTTCGGGATTTTTTTTCGAATTTAATTTAGTAGTTAACAGAAATAACAACTACAAAACAAGTGATGCTTTCGAATTATGGTCATTGCATGGTTAAACTTCATCAATATTATTACATTATTATGGAACTGAATTATTTTACTTATTTTCAATTTCGGTATTTAATCCCATAAATAAGCAATCTCAAAAATAACGATTCATAAAAGATGGAGTTAAGATGGTAATTTTGAAAAACGTATTTTTAAATAAATTTTTGCTAGTTTTCGAAGCACATAATGCGGTTCCACGTAATGTTGTAAAATTAAGATTGGTTTCATTCTTTTTTAAGACTTTACTAATATTTTAATTGTTAAATATAAAACATTACTTTAGATTTCAGAAGTGAGAATCAAACACTAATTTTAATTAAATCACCTTTATTACACGCTGTTTAAAATAGTTTACATGCGTAATAAAAAAAAAAAAATTTTAAGTAAAATACTTTAAACCTCAGGTATAATCAACACAAAATTATGAATTAATAAACATATATACATAAGTCTAGTTAGTTTATAAACAATCACATAATTTTAGTTCTATTATTGTAGTTTTTTTTTTTTTTTTTTTCTCATAACGATTGTAAAGTTACGTTATACTTATTGATTTCATCGAGGATTAAAAAATTGGTTTCATTTAAATGCTTAGGCCACCACTCGTCCAGATACTGTAACCGATGTTTGAATAGGTCTTTTATATGTTCTTCAGTTAGTTGAAGTTGATCTTGTTCTTGAAGAAACTGACATTCAGATCGTTCAACTTGCATTTCAGGTACAGCTGATGAGATACTATTTTTTTCTGACTTAAAAAGGCTCGAAGATTCACCGGATGAATCGATTGATTCGTTAACCATTTTTTTCTTGGGAATGTGTGTACTATGGATCGTATCGATGTGCCTTTTCAAATCACTTTTTCGAGCAAACCTTTTTTCACAGATTTGACTGGCACAAGCGTATGGACGTTCTCCTGTGTGGGTTCTAAGGTGTATCAATAATTTCGCTGGAAAACTGAAAGCTTTACCGCAGTTCTCATAGTGGCAGTTGTGCAATTTTCCGCCGATTTCGTCCACTGCTTGTTCGCCTCCAGCTTTTACAATCAGACAGTTAGGACATTGGCACTCAACTTTTCTGTTGTAACGAATGTTTTCATGAATATGAGTATCAAAATGCGTTTTTAGGATCGAGTTATTCTCGCACTCAAAGTTGCAAATATCACAAGAGAATTTTTTTGTATGGGTTTGCATTTGCACATTCGTAAGACTAGAAACATTTTTTTCGCAGCTCAACAGTTCAAAACTGCGTGGTTGATAGTCGGTGTGCTGATTTATTAGGTGAGATTTCATGTCTGAAGCTGTTTCGAAAACCTTTCCACAATTTTCGAAGTGACAAACGTGCAATAATCTGCAGTTGGGCGACATCATTTAGTTTAGTATTTACTTTTCTACACTTAACACTGATTATAAGTGCCTACTTGCAATTCACGTCTGCTAACGGTGGTCACTATTATGAAAACACGCACAAACAATTGAAGCTCTATAATATTTTTTAGCAGCTGTCAGCGCATTTGGTGAGAAGACTGAGAACTGAAGATTTAATTGGACAGAATAAAATAATTTAAAGGCGCGGAAGCAATGGTAAAGAAATGTATTGTGTCTAATTTGCAACCGACAAAGTTATATTATTTTATAGTTTGAAAGATTCGTCTGCTCCTTCAGTGAAGGTGCAGTTTGCGCGGAAACTATACGACATAAATTCAATCGACAATCGCGTTGATAAATTGGAAGGCTATCGCCCTCTATCGATTAACGTAATCTAAAGTTTTTTTTAGGGTTATGTGTGAAAGTTGGCCATTCGCGTTTTTGCAATCATTTAAATTACACTGTTGCGAAAAAAAACATTGTTTTGAAAATAAAAATGCTTTTTTGCTATCCATACTAATAATTTATTTTAAATTTTTTCTGAGATTGATTGGTATACGTCAATCTCATTCAAAATTCAAATTTTCCATCTTGTTTTTATTTTTTCAACCATTTAATTAACAACAGAAAACAGTTGTAATTAAATTTTTTATACAAAATTTGAAAAATAAACTTAAAATTTTAATAATGTTAAATTAAAAAAACAAAACACAGTTAAGTTTTTTGTGGGCTACACAGATTTATTTAATTTAATTGTGACAGCCGTTTCAACGACTTTGTGTTTTTTTCAGACTTATTTACAAACTGTAACTCTAACGTAGAATACTTAACTAAACTTAAAATTTTAATAAAAAAAATTATTATTCTAAATGCATCAGTTAAATAAAATATTTATTTAGCGCAAGAACAATAACAACAACAAAACGAAGTATTGTATACAAAACAATGCATACATCAATACATAAATTCAAAATTACGATTAATACGTTATTCTATATTACCTAGAGCTTATAATATAATGGAAATTTCGTATTTTTTTTTTTTTTTTTTAATTTTTGGTACAAATTTGCATTTAAATTATGTACGCACTTTTTAATTTGAACACTACAAAAAGCAACTGCATGCTGTAAAAGCAAAACTGATATAAAAAGTTACAAATTGACGATAAAAAACATGATTAAAAAATTGCAAACTTAAAATTTGTGATCTAAAACTTACAAATCTGGTTAATAAATTAAAAATAATTAACAAATTATAAACTAAACTTTCTTTTACCCAATAGAATGTTCTGCGAATACTGCTTTGAAATAATCATCTGATAATCATCAGGTGTCAATTGGTCCAAAATATCTCGTAAGATCAATCGAATCGGATTAAATACTGGCAAGTAATTAATTAAAGTCTCAGCTGACTTGTCAAAGAGTTTTCGTTCTTTAATCGCCTTTTTCATTCTTTCTTGTACTAAAGTTCTGTAGATTGGGAAAGTACTTTGTATGCAAATTTTTTTATAATCCTTGACTAAATCTTTGTTCCCGGCATAATACTTCAGCTTCTTATCGTTGTCGGTAACTAAGTTCAAAAAAGTCACCCAAGAATTACTCAACATTGTGTTTTTAGCCAGTTCCAATTCCTTTGTACAGTTATTATAATATTCTACGTGATCACTTGTTTCAATTAAATTAGACAAACTAGAATAATACGGTAAGTTTAGTACCTTCCACTTTGCAAGATGCTGTAATGCATGTTCCCGATGGGCTGGTTCAAAAAGATACTCGTAATATGAATCTTGCACATTAACTGAATTCACTCTAAAATCTGTGTATTCAACCAAAAGTTTCACTGCTTGCTTCCTTTCAGAAGCTTTCAATCTAAAGGAATAAAAACGTAGAGTTTTTAAAAATCTCATCAGAGGTATGCGTCCTCCGGCATCCACAGCATTTATGTCGGCGCCATTTTCTATCAGATGAAGCATCATCTTGAAATCCGCGCCAAGGAAATCGCAGACTACGTGTAAGGGTGTCAATCCATTTTCATCGGGTTTATTTACATTTGACCCCTGTTTCACAAGCAGCTTCGCGACCTCATAGTTTTTTCTCACCATGGCAATCAACAGCGCTGTTTCACCCTGACGGTTTGATTTATTGATCTCGGGTTTGCGATTCAGAAGCATGGTCACGACTTTGACGTGTGCTTTGACTGCCAAGTAATGTAGTGCCGAGTTACCGTTGTTGTCCTGGGCGTTTGGATTTGCGCCGTTTTTCAGGAGTACGTAGATTACCGTGTGGTGACTGAACTCGGTGATGGACTCTGACGCTAAGATCAAGGGTGTCCTGCCACAGTGGTCTCTGATGTTTACGTCGGCTCCCTGAGACAGTAAATGTTCTACCCAGTCCACGTCGTTTTCCTTCACGGCTTCGTGGAGCGCTGTTGTCTCGACGATTTGAACTCGCCTGTATACGTTCTCGACTCTAGCCATTGCAAAATTTGTTTCCTTTTTCCTTGAAATTTCTACAATATTAAAAAAATTTAAAGTTTAAGAACACTTGTTTGTGTAGAAATAAGCAGATTACTTACTGTTTAATTCTAATTGATAACTTTGCGTGTGACTGTAACCAGAAACTAGTAAGATTCACTTGTTCATCCAGAACGCTTCAGATTCAACGGTCAGCAGACGACTGATTTCATTTTTCAAGAAGAAGTGGGCACAAGAACTTTAAGGGAGCTTAGGACCCCGTGGAGAGCGCCACCTAACGTTGTATTATGGGCGCGTGAATAGGGTGCTGCGCGAGCACGAGCCTACGCTCCGTTCCGAAAACATCATCCGATCCAAAGAAACATGGCATATTAGTCGCCTGAAGTGCGTACAAAATCATTTATGTTTGAAACTTGAATTGAATTTTTTACATTGGTTTGTTTCAATAAACTCAGTTTTTTATTAACTTTTATTTTTTATCGCTACAATAGACTAAGCACATGTATAAAAAAAATTGAAATTTAATCACATTACACATTTTGTTAAATCTTTAAGGTAGTTACAACTTATGAATACACCTAACCTAAAATATAGACGCTCGTTGCCCCCACTCCAACGCCACGCGCCGCTGCGACCAGTGCTGCTCCAAATCGTGCTGAAATCACGCATTTTTCATTCTTTTCGATTGATTATCTCAGAAGTTAATATCGCTTGCTATGTTTATCTTTGTACCTCACGATTTCTTAGATCTTGCCCTACAAGAAAACCTGTTCTAAAAAAATATTTTAAGAAAATTAAGTTTGCTATCCGAGAATAACCTTCAAATTTTTACGAATTTTTACGCTCAGCATAGGAATTGAATATAAAAAATTGAAGATATTTGAGATATTGGGCTCAGAAACTTCTGAGCCCAATATCTCAAAATTAAGTGTGGCTTGGGGGTATAAGAAAAATATCAGCAGGTAGAGGACACAAAATCTACCTCTGCGAAGTTTTAGAGATTTTTTAAGGACGTTTTGAGGATTTTTGAGTAACGCTAAAAAATCTTGAAACTTGCCGCAGTAATTGATTTTTTTGTGCTCTATTTAATGAAACAAAAAAAAACATAGCAAGTGAGACTCGTTTTTGAGTTATGACATGTCATTTTCAAGTTTGGTAGTTTTACATGGGATGGCACGTGCATGGTGGGCACGTGGGTCACCGAATTTTTTGAACGTTCGTAACGATTGTATAAAAACCAATCGTTACAAGATTTTGGAAAACGACTTATGTTGCAGGGCTTGAAATGAGAAATATTTTAAGATTTTTTAAAATATGGCAACCGGGCCTACATTTTGAGTGGTTGAGCAGTAATTGTCGATTTTTTATTTGGGGTTAGCCAGCGCCACGAGGGCGAGAGAGATAGAGCGAGCAGCGCGTCATCAGTAGTCCCTTTTTGATTCAATTCTTTTACAGTTAATTTTTAATTTACTTTCATTTACTATTTTTTTTTTATATAATAATAATTTTTTATTTATATAATATACAAAACACATGGGAAACACTTGGGAAATCGACCCAATATATAATTAATAAAACAAAAAATATAAATATATATATTAAACTATAAACTTTAATTAATTTCTCAAGAAAATTAAAAATTTGAGGCATACTGAATGATAACTGTAATATTCATCTTGATCTATAAAATAATTCATTTTAAGATTTTTCTAGCAGTTGCTCTTATTTATTTTTGAAATTAATTTTTAATTTACTTTTACAATAATAATTCACAAAATACATAAAAGCTTGATACAATTTTTAATCACCTTTAAACTAAATAAAGATGTTTAAATAGTACAAATATTACAATCTAAAGTGTACTGAATATTATAACAATCAAAGCCAGCGGTACCTGTTGATTTTAAAGATTTCAAAGCAATAGCAACAACAAATTTTTGTGAATTTCTACACTAGCTTTTTAAATTAGAATTAGCTTAATTGAAAATTGATATTTTATGACAAAGTTTTTAAAAAAATCTGAGTGTTGTTCTAAATTTTTTGTTTATTTCGATTAGTTAAATAAAGGAGAGACAATAAATAGCAAACAAAAAATAATGATATCCTCCAAAAAAACCTCAAAAAGGTAAACAAACTTTGGGAGAGTTTTAGTACCAGAACATTTTTTTTTTAACAAAAATTCGTGATTTCAAAATGGTAATTTTATGATTTTAAAAATACGACATTTATCTGTTAATTCTACAAAACTCTACCATAACTTAAAATAGCCAAAACGGAATCTTAAATAAGGGTTTGGTAGAGTTTTGTATAATTAACAGATAAATGTCGTATTTTTAAAATCATAAAATTACCATTTTGATATCACGAATTTTTGTTAAAAAAAAAATGTTCTGGTACTAAAACTCTCCCCAAGTTTGTTTACCTTTTTGAGGTTTTTTTGGAGGTTACAATTAACCTCACTAAAAAAAAAAACAATAAATATTTTTCCAGCACTCGTTCTTTTTAACCTCGTTTACGTAGGTGCTGAATCTGCTGCCGAGTTTTCTGCTTTTTGCGTACGCGTCGCGTCACCCTTTTCTCGGGGCTTTTCTTCTCGTGAACCCTGCTTACGTGTCTTTTAACGTCGCTTATCCGGAAGGACATGTAGTCGCACATTTTGCAGGCGTGATTCTTGAGTGATTTGTCGTGAGTTTCGGCGTGTCTTTTCAAGTCGTGGCTTCGAAAGAACATCTTGTTGCAGTGGCACGAAAATCTGCGTCCCTCCGTGTGGGTTCTCAAATGCATGGCCAGGTGTGAGGACGAGTTGAAGATCTTATTGCAGTTCACGTGGCGACAGGTGCACGGTTCACTGTTCTTGGAGCCCTTCCTGTCCCGGGCCTTGAACTTTTTCACATGAGCAGTGTAGGTTTCCTTGCGCGTGAACTTGTAGTTGCAAATCTTGCACTCCCAGGTTCTGTCCTTTTTATGGGTGAGCATGTGATCCTTTAAATTGCTCGGTCGACGACTCCTGTGGTTACAACCTGGCCACTCGCAGGCGTAAGGTCGGTCCCCGATGTTATAGACATTTGTTTGATTGGACGGCATGTTTTATACCCTCGCAGATTGAGGAAAACACGTTTTTGAGAATCAGGGTTATCCAAGTTCGAGGGTTGTTTACGGAGAGCAGCTCTGAGTTACGAAAACTATGAGTTTAACGACTTTTTTACTCGAGGATGTCTGAGACGTAGAAGGTGTTAGGTTTCGGAAAAGGAGTAAACAACTAGAGACAGATATGATGATAATTCAGACGTTGCGATGATTTCCATTTTCAGGTATTACACATAGCACGTTTCATTTCATATTCATTAACAATCAAAAGCTCAACACTCAATCACAGAAAACTAGGTACCTAGTGCAGACTTGCAGAAATGCTAGCGTGCGCCGTGAGATCGCGGCAAACCTTCGTGGATACAAGTGGTACAACTGCGGAGTTGCAGCGACCTCTACTCGAACTGTTTGAAATATTGAGTATAATTTTAAAAATACAAAAATATGATTCTATAGAATTTTTTTTTTAATCGCGAAGTGGACATTTTTTTTTTTTTAGAAGAAACCTTTATTGAAGTTATAAAAATATATTTGTTTTTCATGAAAAGTGCACAGGTAAAAAAATTGAAATAATCAAATTTTTCGCATTCTAAGCTCAAAATCGGACCTTCACCCTCTCGTTTTCGGCGTCTCATGCGAAAAAATACATTTTTAAATTAGATTTAAAGCAAAAAATCAGAAGAGAAAATATTTGTAATATGTGTACATTACAAAATTTATATAAAATCTACCTTATAGGATGTATTTCATGAAAATTTTTACCTTAAAAAGTTCAAAAAAGACAATCAAAATCATACATTTTAAATTTTTTGACATTTTATTAATATTTATTTGTAAGTAAATATAAATAAATTACTGTTGTTAAGAATTTATGACAAGTAATTATTATTTTAGATGCATTCAGATTTATATAACTGCTTTGAAATTTGATAAACGATGCATTCAAAACTACCGTGCTCTGTCTCAAAATTTGAGAAAAATTGCTTAGTTGTATTTAATTTTTTAATAATTGTTTCAACTTGAAGGAGCAACTACAGCAGCGACCTTCTATACTATCTAAAAATGTTATTGACAAAGTAGCTAGTACTTTCTACTTAATGATAAATATTAAATTAAATTCATTTTTTTAAATAATTAGCATAAAAGCCTCTTGAGATTAAACTTATAGAAAATTTGAATTAAATAATGTAATTTAATACTTGTCCGGAGTAAAAACTCCTTTTATATTACCAAGCGAGAAAAATTAGAATTCTTTATATCACGTACATACTACTCCTGACCACCGCAAAGCTCAGACGAAAAAAGAAAAAAAAAAAACAGAAAAAGGTTTATGCACGTACGTATAATACCTTAATTCAAATGCAAACGGCCTGCATCCCCACGTGGGATTTATGAGTTTTTACCGCTGGCAACCAGCACCATGAGAGTGTGCGGTTCGGGCTTTTAGTTGTTACCCCGAGAGCGATACTTACGGGTTATTTGCATTTTCATAAAAAGCTAAATAATCATAAAGATAATCGTACATTGAACTTTTCCATCAAAATATTTCGTCAGTTACTATATTAATATTTATTCCAAGGGTAACGGCTCGATATTTTTTCGCAACGTTTTTATTTTTATGGTCTGTTTTTCTAAAAAGCTTCGTTGGGATGAATTTTTACAATTTCGAGAATGATAAATAAAGGTAAAAAATAAGAGTAGCTTGACGTATGATATTTCCGGAAATTTATTCGTGAAAGTTGAGTTTATTAAAAATATCAAACAATTAATTTTCATCTGTGCAAAGCGGTAGTAACTGCTTTTACTTTTATGGCAAAATAAGTGATTGAAGGTGGCTGAAGTTAAAGACAGAATTCCATGTTCTCATGCGGTAAACTGATCGCGTACACAACTTCGTCTACGAAATTTTATGATCTCGTAAACTTGGTATTCTATTAGGTAAGCGAGGGTCACGGTTTATTCACGCAGTACTTCAAAAAATGAAAAAAGCACATATCCTGTACAGTAGTTCTTTCACCAACCGATACAGATAGTGGTTTATTTCTTAGTTAATTTTCATACCAAACCGAATCTATGGTTTTATCTGGTTTTTCTGCAAACCGTGCATTCAATATTTCTGTTTTTTTCATCATATATTCATCAGGTTTTTTTTATTATACTTGTTCAAGAGATATGTGATACTTTTTTTATTACTCTGATAGTGTGAAAAATTTGTGATTTCGTAATATGTGTAAATTTTTTAATTCAGTAAAAAGTTCTGAAAAGTACTTATAAGCGACTCTATCGCTTTTTATCATCCAGTAAAATAATTTTCAAACATAGACATTAGTTTTGTTTATTATTTATTTAAAAATAAAAAGATGAGACCGATAGCTCATAAATTTTGAGCACGCGCGGATTTTTTCACCTAAAATTTTGTTGCAAGCCCTAAATAATAAAATCGATACATCCTTGAACGCGTGCACATGAAAGTGTCCTGAACATGAAAGTTTCTGAAACTCATATTCACGACTAAAACATCTGAACTCAATTTTTTTCATCCAATAGAATTTTCACGCGGTGAAACGAGTTATGTAATCTACAAAGTAGTCCAAAATATTTCAGTATTACATTTAATTTTATATTTTTGTACTTGATTTTTACGTTAAAACAGGGTGTGCTTTCCTTCTATCTCAATAAATATCCTCATTTTTTCGAAACCGTGTTTTACGGCTCACAACCAAAAAATTAATAGTATCTTACACTCTATTAATTCATTATTCTAAAAGTAGAATACTTATAGTTATATTATCATACATAAAAATATGATAAGTACACTTCGAAAAATGTATTATATAATTACGTAGTCTATAGTCTACCATTTCTTTGTTTTGATAAATAAATTGTTTTCTTATGGATAATAGATTTTGACTGGTAATGCTAGACAACCAACATTATTTCCATGCTCATTTTTTAGAGATACTTCGATGTTAGCCAATAAACCACCACCAATTGCACTCTCCACTGGCATAGTAAAGTAGTATGTTACTAAGTCATCTTTCTTCAATGGACATTTTCCTTTAATCAATGTACTGCAACCATTTTTTTGAGAGAAAGGCTTCTCACGAGTTACTGGGAAGCCAAAAACTTTTAACTTGGCTTCCACTTTTGGCTTTAGCACTTTAGCATCAATAGCTGCAATGATGAAATTAAAATTGGTTTTTAATTTATACTTTGAACTACCCTGAATATGTCAGACGATTTTGCATACAATTATTGAAATTTATTTTTCTACGCATTAAATCTATTTAGTTATCTATCTTTTTTGGTCTTTTGAACTACCGATTTTTTGTTTTGGCTAAGATAAATTAAATTATCGAACTAAATTTTATTATTTTTAGACCTTTTACTTAGCGATTAACTAAGGTAAAGTTCAATCATATTAAAATTAAATTTCATTCATTCTGTATGTCTCAAAATTTTATTTGAGTGTTCAATTATTGTTGGTTGAAATTTATTTTTACAATAAATTAATTTACTACTTACGTGTTATGAAAGTTACATTGGCCGTGACATTTCTGCCGATGTAAACATTGCAGGGGATTGTATCACAATTTTTAACAGTAAGTTCTTTGATGGTTGAAGAAGGTTTATTTTCACATCGATAAAATTTTGTGGACTTCGCCGATAAAACAAAAAATGCCATAATCACGATTCCTTGAAAAAAAAAAAAAAATGATAATAATGATCATAAAATTGAGAAGGAATTTCTTGATGAAGAAAATCTACTGGGGTTAAATTTTTCTTTGAAATTATAAAGTTTGAAAAATTATTACCGGTACAAAGTTTCATTTCTATAATAGAATTTTTTACTGCTCCAAACAAGCAAGGGAGACTAAGTTTTTTTAAGTTGAACCTATAATTGAGTGTACCGTATTTTATACTGTTTGCTGGGAATATTAAAAATTCTTTCTTTACATCGTTTAAATTCATTAAATTTTAATAATCAAATAATGTTTCCGTTTTATTAATTCGTTGAACAAGAGTTTCAACTCAATTATTAAATTTACATAATGAAGAAGTACTTGGAAAATTTTTCGAATTAATGTATGGCATTTGATAACAAAGTGTATCTTTTGTTACGCGTTAAAAAACATATTTCTTATTTAATGAAGTTTTTGCACGTAGGCGCAGCAAATGTTAATCTATATTCTATATATAGTACAATTTTTTTAAGCACTTTATGAATTTTTCCAGTGAATTGTATGATGTTGTTTTTCTATTTTAGAATTTGAAATTTGTTTTGAGCTTCTTTTCTTTTTAGCGCAAAATTTAATAAAAGACATTAATTGTTTTCAACTACAAAAAATGTTATATCTTCAGTTGAAAAACAACTTTTTAGAAAGATATGTAATAACCATATTGTTTAAACTGAGTTCTTTGTCTTTTTTTTAAGTGAAAAATGTCTCTCAAGTCTCATCCCTTAACCTCTGAAATGTATAGACTTTGTGACACTTCTCAATAGTCAGAAAGGATCAAAAACTTCAAATCATGAAACTGAATTTTATTTTAAAATGTAAATTACAAAAGTATTGAATTCAGGCTTTTAGCCTTTATTTCTAGAATATTTATTAAAAATTTATTTAAGGCTCATTAGAGTTAATTTTTTCCGTTTTTAATTTTTCTATCAGAGGTTTCATGCTTAAAGGATATTTCTTTGAAAAATTCATTCATTCCTGGATAAACTGCAATTCGAGAGCTGATCAGAAAAAAGAATCTTCTGATCTTCTAAACGAACTTCATACTTGAAGTTTTAAAATACGTACGTGACATTTTTAACGTGCCTTTAGAACCACAAGCTGAAATAATAATTTGTATGATCAAGTTTCATTGATTGAACGAATAAAATATTTTTTTTGTTCAAAGATTGTAGTTTTATGTTTAATAATACAATATAATGATTTATGTGCGTGAATTTTCAACAATAGTTTTCAAAATGGAATTGCCAATAATTTATAAAAAAAATTTCGTTTTTATCAGTAACATAAGTACTTATATATTTTTTTATTAAACAATTTGCAAAAACAAAACAAAAAATTCTAAATTTACTATTAGTCTAAATATAAAATATTTGAATGCAAAGTTGATAATACAAAAGTAAATAAATTAGTTGGTCGCTCTGTAATAGTTTAATTTACTGTGCGTCAGTTGGTTTGTGTTGACCTGCCAGGTTGAGCCAGCTAAAAAAAGTTTTTTGAAATAAACAACGCAACTTAATTTTTTTATTCTAAAATTGAATAGATTCATTAAAATTATAATAAAATAAAAATATTGACCCCCCATTTATGTATAGTAGAAATAATATCTGAAACGTAGTAAAAAAATTTCTAAATTTAGTTTCGTTATCAGACTTTACCTCAAGCAGAAAAACATCGATTATAATCAATGTTTTTTTTGCTTTTATGATACAATGATTCAATCGTAATATCGAACAATTTTCTTTATTGGTTGTGAAAAAGGTTCAAGTACAATGTAAAATGCCAGTTCCAAAGCAACGGTGCAACAGGCCTACTAATTACCTACGCTGCTATTCAAATTCTATAGGAAGTAGTTAGCGGGGAAATCCCGGGTTGCAGACACGGTCATTCCGACTGTCGGCCGTAGAGCTTCTTTTTCCCCGACGTCATAAATATTGTTAAGATGAGCTGTAGATGTGTACCTTCATTGAAATCGAGGTGCCCGGCTTAGTTTTCTGCGCATCCAGCACTATGCATACACTCAGCCACGATGCTCATTACCGGTGCCACATTGCACCGCAGCTCATCTCTCAGCACCTTTATTCCCAATAGCTCATCCCCTCCTCTGAAATTTGACCAATCATCGACGTTGTCATTTTTGAGTTCGATGGTCAAACTTCAACCACTATGCAATTTTTGAACTGCGCCGGCATTACCAGAACAGACTTGGTCCAGTTCAGTTGGCTGTAAGTGTTCATCATTCTTCGAGATTTCTGCTGCAGCCTAATAAGTGATTACATTCGTCTTGCGTTATAGTTAGTGCCTAAATATTCCAGTGAGTGATTTTTTCTGATTAAAAAATAAACTCAGAGCTTTTTTTTTTTGTAAACAAGTGAAAACGGAGAAATTATGGACCTCAGTATCAGAAAATTTGATATGAATCGCCACAACATAATTAACTACGATGAAACGAGTCAAGGATGCCTAATTTGTGGTAAAAATTTTAAAAACAAAGCTTATATGAATCAACACATGGCAATGCATAGCAAAGAAAAAAAATTTCATTGCAACGTTTGTGGATTTCGATCAAACTGGAAATCAAGTCTGGTCGCTCACGCGAAAACTCATGAAGTTCATTTAGAACGTCGCTTTACCTGCGAATGGCAAGGATGTGGTAGAACATTTGTGTATAAAGGATTTCTAGAAAGACACAGAGACTCTCATATGAGTAAGGAACTAAAAAATCGAGAAAAAAAGCATGTTTGTGTACTTTGCGGCAACGGATTTACACAGAAGAGTTCTCTAAAAACTCACATTAAAAATATTCATAAGAATGTCCCAAGAGTGGCAAGTGCAGCTGTATCTGAGACTTTAGTGAATAATTCAGCAAACCTCCCAAACAGGCAAAAAATCCAAGTGATAGAATCCATGGTCCGTTCGGTTGAACCTCCGATCCAAATTCAACTACCGAGGCATCATTATTTTCAGCGGCAACAGTATTTAAGGCCCCAGCAAGTTGAAGTATCTTCAGATAAATTTTTCAATGACCAAAAACGGAAATTAACAGACCAGTCGTCACCTATCAATTTGAAAAAAATTAAATTGGAACAGATGGAGGCAGAAGTGAAGCCTTTTGTTAAAATTGAGCCTAAAGAAGAATCGCAGATCCGAGAAGAACAACAACAAGAAGAATTTGTTGAGCCTCAATATCAATACATATGTCACCCTCAGCAACTGCAGCAGCTACAACCACAAAATGTTGATTATCAGCAACCACAGCATCAGGAAAACCTTTGGCGCCCTTGGATCTGAAGTGGTTATTAATAATATTCAGTGTAAAACCTTTTTTACAGTAAATTTTACTTTATGATTTTTAAAATGTATAATTAAGTTAAATAAATTATTTGATATGCCTAGTTTTAGTTATACTTTCTAATACGTATTATGCGAAATTTCAAAAAATATTAAGACGAATTAATATAAAAAAACTTATGTATAAAATGTTGTCATCATGTAAACAAATAAACCAAAAAGTAAACAAATAAAATGAATTGTTTCCAAGTTTTTCAAATTATATTACATCTTCCCTGAATCTTTAATTAAATTACGGGAGTTTTCTTCACTTACTATAATTACTTCATCTTTTCATTTTTAAATATTTTATTCAAAGTTAATAAAATTTAAAATTTCTTAAATTGTGAAAAAATTTTTTAACAATAAAAATTAATTTATTTTTAGAATGATTTTGCCTACAGTGTGTAATTTAAAATTTATCGAATAAAAATTAATAACAATCAGTAATATTAAAATAATTCGAAAAAGATGATAAACTCAAATACATGTTGAATTCCCTTTAAAAAATTACTCAAGTACGTGGAAAATTAGTCACTCTGTGATGTTGCTCCTGCGCGATCTCTCTCAGGAACAAGCTGACTTATTTATTTCATCGCAAATTGATGTCGCAGGAGTGACTTTTTCTTCTAACATTATTGATGACCTAGAAAAACGTTTCGTTAACACATCGATTTCACGGCTGGAAAAATTTAATTCATCATTCAGAATTGCTTTTCGAAATATTTTCTCAAGTTTGTGGAAAAAAAATCCACTCTTGGTAATTAATGGTTGAAGAAAAGCTTATATGAGTCGTGTTTAAAAAAATTTCAACATTTTTGTCCCACGTTTTCCATTTTTGAAAAGAAAAAACGATTATTTATAAAAAAAAAATTACATAGTATTTCTTAGTAATAATTAAAAAATTAGCCACAAAAATTCTTTAAAATTCTGGTTTGATTAGGTTGCTTCATTCTCAGCGAGAATAAAAAAGTCAGTGGTACTTTAAACCTCATTACCAGAAGACCTGAACAAAGCAACGCTAGATTTTTAATTATTGTGCATAAAATTACTGAGGAAAGCAGCAACCAAAAAAAAAAAAAAAAAAAAAAAATGAAACAAAATCAAATACACTACCAACTCTTTGTAAGCAGAGCTTAAGCTTTAATTAAATAATTAAAATGTACGGAACGCTCGTACGTAATTCAACATCGGCGTTTTTGTCTAAACGTTTTAACCACCACCGAGCGCAAGCACACAAAAGACTTTATCTGCCTACTAAAGCTCTACTTGCAAGCTGTTCTTGTGTTTTTCAATTTATCTCTTATAGCCACGCTTTGATCTCATTTATGAGAAATATCTCATCAGGGAGAATTTTTCTATCCCGCTTTTGTACGTCAAAGCTTTCTTACGGGGACTTAATTAAAATTCTGATTTAAATTTAGTGAATTTTAGCACTTCTTTTCTTTTTCTTTTTTAACCTTTCATTTAACGCTTGGTTCTCTACGATTAAAATACATCTCTGTGCATTGTTTTCCGGGAAAATGAAGACCGTATGATATTAAAAATGGTAATTTTTAATTAAGTATACAGTTGGGTGTACCTAGGAGAAAAATTTTACATACCTCGCAAGAAAAAATTTAATTAAATCTCCAAAGCAAGCTTTATTTCTTATTATTTATTTATTTATTTTTTTAATTAAAAGCTTTGATCAGATATTTTCTAAATCGCTTACAGTCTGATTGAAGCCTTAAAGTTTTCAGTACAGCAAATCAAATTATTGTCGTATCAGCAAATAGAAATAATAACTTATATAATAAATTTAAAGCAAAAATTATCTTTCCTATTTCTTACAGGGAGAATGAAAAATCGATTAAACCAGCAGTAGCAGCAGCTCGTCCGAAAATTTCGTAGCTCGATCATCGTCTGTACGGACTAACTCAATTTGGTCGCAGTTTGAGGCAAGAAATTCCCCGGAGGCGAAAGCTTGATGCTGCCTTGACGAGACTGAAAAACCGGACAAAGTTTCGACGCTCTTTTTGCTTGCAGGACCGCTTGCTCATCTGGGTCAAACAGAACTCTACCTCCCTTCGAGGCCATCGAGCTCGTTGGTTTTTTCGTTTTGTGTCAATGTTTGCTTTTCCACCTACCCCTTGCAATTATTTTTTTTTTTTGGGGTGGCTTCGATGAGCTGTACGTGACGAAGTGAAAAATTGGATGGGATTATTGTGTTTTTGGAGAGTGTGTATGTTTGTTCTGTGAAATTGAAGGCTTTTCTTGTGAAATATATAAATGTTATTTGTAAGCAATTTTTATGATTGAAAATTTTTTGTTTGTTAACAGTAAATTTACAGGCAGGTGGTTATGAAAAACTTACAAACGGCAGAGGTTAATTTTTGCTGAAAAAGTTGTTTTCAGTGCACTATGAGTATTTTTGTTTAAGGTGAGAGTTCCAGGGTAAAAGACCTCTTGCAAATTCACCAAAATCTGATCTCTCGGATGCAACAAACAGCCTAAAAAATTCCTGAAATTTTAAAAAATTTTGTACATTTGAAAAAAGGTGATTCTTATTTTTTTCTTTCCTCATTTTGATAATAGGTTGGTCTCTTTTTATACTGGTCCATCAAATTTGCATTTTTTGTTGAATTATCAAGTTTGAAAAGTCTATAAAAAATTATCTAATAAATTTTTACTAAAAAAATATGAAATTGATATCTTGTTTATTTTTTAAAAATTCATATGAATGAGAAGCTTAGCATGTTTTTCTTCTAATTATGTAGTACATTTTAATTAAATGAAATAAAATGTAATAGATTTTGTTTCAAAATATTTTTTATTCATCATTCATTTTTTTTTTTTTTTTTTTTTTTTTACATTTACATAAAAAAATATCTTAATTAGCTTTATAAGCTAAAACTACCTTCAAACAAAATAATTTGATCTTACTCTTATTTTAATACTTATATCAACCACTATTATTTAACCACCAGGTGACGTCTTGTAAAATCAGCTCCTAACTAAAGTTAAGTGGTCAGAGTTACATGTAGGTCCAAGCAAGAACATTAATCTTTTATCTTTCCGGGATGCACAACAAATTATAATTCAAAATAAAAATTTTCGAGCTAAACTAAAACTAAAAAGGTCAACGTCGCTAGACTTTTCATTAAAGTGGCAAATGATCCAAAAATCTCATGTTTGATTAGACAACGTTTAGGAACTTATATCAGAAAAAATCGAAAGGTCCTTGAAGATTTGCAAAATCGATTAAATTTCATTAAAAGACCTAGTAGCTGTGAATTCAATCCCACCTCTGGCGAATTTTTTTTTTTAATATTTTTTTTTACAAAAGTCACAATAATTAAATTTGGATTTAAATGATTAATAATTTTTGGAATATTCAAAAAAATGAATCATATGATTAAAATATAAATATTATAACTTATCTACGAAGTTCTTAAATTATGTTACAATGATATACGTCAAAATAACTTTTTTTTATATCGGTATTAACTTATTTCTTTGATTTTCAGTTCAATAGCAACCTAAATAACATCATTATTATAGCTTATTAGTAATTTAACAAAAAAAAAAGTTTTTTCACTTCCAAGGACGCCACAAAACATTTTGTTGGTGCAGGTGCAGCAGCAACTCAACTGCTTGCATTTGACTCGGCCCATGTTCACTTGCCCTAGGTTCCTGTCGAACCTCCTGATGATTTCGCTGCGGTGGCACATGAGGCTTACTTGGTAGGTCTTCAACTTCCATTCTATTAACTGTGCTGCCATAATAAAACACTACTCGTAGCTGTGTATCATCAGTTTTTTCCGGGAGGTTCTTTCCACAGTGAACCTTGTCTGTATGCTTATTGAGGTATGTTTTCCTCGTAAACTTGAGGTTGCACAGATCGCAGACGTAGTTTTTTTCTCCCGTGTGAGTTCTCATGTGTGATTTCAAATTTGATTTTTGTGTGAACTTTTTCTCGCACCCTGGCCAGCTGCAGGCGTGCGGACGTTCTCCAGTGTGTATTTTCCGATGTTCCTCTAATTTCGCTGGCGTTACAAAAAACTTGCCGCAGTTATCGTACTGGCAACAGTACAGTTTTCTTCTACCAGAGTTCGAGATATTTTGAACACCCAATACTTGATAACTTGAGCACTTAACTTTTCCCTCATGAGACTTGATGTGAGAAGCTAGGTTTCCTTTTAATGAACACCTGTAGCCACAAACGTCGCACTCGAAATTTTTTTCACCTGTATGGGTGAGCAAATGCCGCGTCAAACCGGTAGTTTGATTAAAACTTTTCTTGCAACCTGACCAGTCGCATTTGTACGGTTGGATGCCTGTGTGGGTCCTTTGGTGTCTGATTAAACTGGGACGATGCTTGAAAAGTTTATCACAGTTTTCGTACTGACACAATAGTCTGTCGTTGAATTTCGGCATGTTTTGTGTTTTATCTTTACAGTTTCACAATGAAAACAACACCAACTACTGTACTTTCTTTGACGTACTGTATGAATCTAAGTTTCAAAAATGATGCGATATTGATGAATTCACTGGCACAGCTGGGCTGAAACTGTACGGATTACGAAGTCCGCAGTTCACAAGATGACAAAATAAAGAGGTCCACTATTGGTAAATAAATTTAAAAGGAGAGGATGATCCACTGAATTGTCATTTCTAAGCTCTCAGGTAGAAAAACTGAGGCCTAATGAGTGTCGGTGCACACCTACCTGTGTTTTGAGATATTTTGACCCGGGGAAATCTTGAGCCCACCCCCGCAGACGGCTACGTCTTTCTGGTGCTCATTAGCCAGCGTGGGTCTTTTAAGCCTGTCAGAGCCTCTGTCTAACATAAGCCTGCGGGAGGTCGTTTAATACGCTCAAAAATTCCCCGGTGCAAAAGTATCATTAGGTACTTCTACACCTATACTTATCCTACAATATTTATGATCTGGGGAAAAAAGAGTCGGACCGAACGTGTTTGCAACCCGGGATTTTCTCGCAAAATTTTCCAAGAACATAAATAACGAGTAGGGACTGTTTCACCACCATTTTGGTGGGCATCTCAGATTATTTTTGAACTTTTTTTGCAACCAATAAAAGAAGAAGCTTATTTTTTTATCTTCAAGAATTTTAATATTATTATCGGGGCAATTCACAGTCATTTTTAAATAGTCCAATTCCAATAGAAAAATTTTAAAAATACTCTTTAATTTTTTTAAACAATCAACATCTAACTCAATAACTTGACTTATTTTCAACATTATTCCTACAACAGCTTTGTTTTTACAAATTTAAGTATTTATGGATCGAATTTTGCAGCCTCAAATCAATTCTTGTAGTACTGTATATATCTTTTGTAATGCAATTGAAAGGGTTGGGAAAAAATTAGGCAGCTTTGTTATAGAATTAAACGTTACTAAAGAGAATAATTTTTAGTGAATGATGACAATTATAAGATATTATTAAGTTGAGTAAAATTTTTTGTTCGTAATAATTTATCACAATTATAAATTCTGTCTTAAATATTTTTTTATATATTTAAATTTTAAAATTTATGAAAGTGATATCTAAAATTATAATGAATATGGAATTTTCACTATGGATATTGTAAATTTCAAAACTTCATCAGTATTTGATGTGTGCGTTGATGAATAAAAAATTTCTGGTATCTTTAATTCTAAAAAAGATAATACATTTTGATGAAACATATCAAATAAGGGCGATGAAGATCTATATTTTTAACGTGGAAACGAAATTTAATTGCGTTGATTAGGCCAAATATAAACTTGAAAAATATTAAAGATCTTTCTGTTCCTAAGCTTATAATAAGTAAATCGCCATTAAGAATTAATTTAACTGTTTTGTATAAACTTCATCAAATTAAAGAAAATAACAAATTATCTTTGCATTTTTTATGTCTCGTAAATTTAATCTCAAACTATCCAGCAAATCAAATATGGTTGAAAAATTGAACTTGCTTTTGATTAAATGACGAGGTAATAGAAAAAAAAAAAGCAAAGTCCAGACATCGCCCCGTTTCTATCTCTATTCTGGTTAGCTATTCAAGCAAGCGCGCGGAGGCGAATATCTGATAAGGCTGGAGAGTAGACGACGCGACACTCGGGGATTCCACCCGAGCTTTTTGCGCTATGCACTGCGTCTGTATCAGCGGAAGCTTGAATAGTTTTGCATTAAACAAATGCGCGCGGCTTATATTCTTGTGTGTGTATGCGCGCCTGCAGGCTATAGACTAATGGACCTCGAGGGCTTACCTACGGTATGCAGGATGCCCTTTTTTCTATCACTACCGCTTCCTTCTCTCTTTTTTTCTTTTCTTTCAATACGCTGCAAACTGGTCATTTCAAGGTCGTTGAACCTGCCCCCAATAAAACTTGTTTTATCAAAATCTATCAAATGCATTTAAACTCATATTCCTTTTTTTTTTTTCGTTGTACTAGACTTTTTAGACTTTCTTAATAGTGAAAACAGCCACATAGGATATTTAAACGGAGGGACGAGACTGGTGGTAAATATAAGCTAAAAATTTTTCACGAATGGTTAATACTCAATAAGTACACAGAAATTATGCATGTGTCTAACCCCAGCTGAAGCTTTCCCTAATGCCTCATAAATAAATATGCAAACTCCGCTAAAAAATGGCCACATAAAGAAAAAAAAATTACAAAAATCGCGTAACAAAAGAAGTACAAAAAAAAATTATAGCAGTCATCCGGCCGGTATCCCTCACCTACTATACCCACTATTTTAAAAAGCTCCATTCTTCTTTTTTTTTTCGGAGGGTTCTTTTAATAAGAAATTAATGCGCTCGAGACAAAGATATTTCATTTTTTCAAACGCATAATTCACATTTGGTGTTTGGAGAACAAAAGATTTAGTCTCTAATTAACACGCTTGCGAGTACAGAAGATGTAAGATTTGGCCGAGCTTGCTGGGTTTTTTATTGTTCCATAGGCCCGCCCTTTTAATGCAGACGAAAATTTTTTATTGTGATCTTGCAACCATGAGTTTACTCAAGTTTTGGTTCTTAAAGCTATAAAAAGAATGTGCAAAATAAGCGTAACAGAATAATTATATTTTCATTGAGATTAGAGACGCCCCATTATCTTAGTGCACTACCCATGATAGAAGCAATTATAGGATAAAAGTACCTGCAGTCGGACTGAACTAAACCGTAAATCTTCAATCCAATAGAGTAGAAGGTAAGTACAGGTAAGTGGAAGGAACTCTTTTCCAGCTTTCAGGAATGTCCGGATTTTAAACATTTGTTAGACCATTATCTACTTTAGAGTTGGTGCTGTCCAGGTTTTCAAAAATTCATGTTAAGAGACTGGAAGTAAAAAAGAGAATAAAAGTTTGATTTCCGGGTACAACTCGTAAGCATCTGCACTTCTATTAAATCCAACGTTAAAGAGCACGTGTCGGGAGGCTACTGCTCGATCCGTAAACTGCGAGTTCTTTTAGATTCTTGCACGAGGCCAGTTTCCGGGCAGGAACTGCGTGCGACTGAAAGCTACTTCATCCTTGAGCTGCAAGAATTTTATTTCAGAGATTTTTTTTTCTCTCATTTGTAGAACATAAAAGTATGCAATTTTCGATTAATTACATGGAATGCTTGAAAAATTTGTAAAGTCTTATATGTACTTGAGCTTGCAGAATGTCAGGAACCTTTCGTAAAGACTCTTGTATTTTTGTGACCTAATAAATCAAAAGATTTTAATGGAAGAGAAATTTGTATAACTACTAAAAAAAATATTAATTTTTTTAAATCAAGAGTCACTTTATGTGAAGTATGTACTTTCAAAATCATCCTTACCTACATTTTTGCCGATACGAAAGAAATTATGAAAGATAGGTAAATATTTTGGTAAAACTTATACTTCCCAGCTTCACCCAAATCAATCATCTAGTTACAGACGAGGTTACAGAGATGTTTCGTTGGAACACCCGCAGCGGATAAAGCCTAAACGCAGCCTCCTGCCACGCCATCGTTGAGATAAAATCAGTCGCGTAAATCGTGCGTAAATCCCTTGCAGGGTGGGTTGCTTTATGTGCTGTGGCTGCAAAAAGTGAATCTTGGTTTTATGGTGGGCTATAATCTCTGAAGACCTTAATTATTTAACGACTTGATCTCACCTCTTATCTTAACCCATAAAATCAAGTCCGGTCAATTATGCTTGCTATTTGTCGCCACCTCGAACACATAAACATCATTCAGCAATTTGTTTTATTTTGATTAGGTGATCTCAATGGATTAAAATTATGCCGTCGCGATTTTTCTTTTGATAAAAAATCTCTTCCAAAATTTCCAAAATCTGATTTCAGGTTCCCAAAAAGCACATTCTTAAAAAACCCTTTTTCAAATTATTAAAACTAAAAAATTTGAAAATTTAGGGCATTTTTGTGAAAAAACGGGTTTGACAAAAGTGCCCGTAAATGGGTTTTTTTAAGCTGAAAAAGGATATTCCTGAACCGACTGATCGTACCAGATCTAAAATACCTTTGAAAATTTGAATCATCTCTTACAAACACTTTCAAGAATTCAAGTGCAAAGGCAGAAACTGTACGAAATTGAATATTTTTTATTACAAAAAGCAACATATTAAAAAAGTTTAATAAAAATTTGTCTGTACATACTAAAAACTGAGTTATTATACATTAAACTCATGAATAATGCAATAATTAAATATTCATTGCAGACTCATATGATTGTTTACATTTAAAAATTCGTGTAAAGTGTTACATACAAAAATAAAGATGAAAAAAAGTGAAGATAACGAATTTATTCCAGCTAGTGATGATTGATTCTTCGGATCATCCTGTTCCTTATCCATAATAAAACGAATCCAAGATGAATAATATTTGATATCCGCAAAACCAGATAAACCGTGGGGGTCGCTGGCACAACCATCCACACCAAAACTTACTATACCGGCAAGTCGACCGTAACAAACGAAACCTGACCCTGAGTCACCCTAGAATTTTTAAAAATTAAAAATCAGCAGTAGGACAATTTGATTGAATATCAAATGTTTATGCTAGGTAATATGAAAATGTAATTAAAAGAAATAATAATAACAAAACAAGTTCCAGTTTCGCCTTTCAGGTCACCACCGCAGATAAGACCAGGATGGCCCAATATTTTTGTATTTTTACCATTTGAGAATTTTAAGCAGTCGTTCTTTCCTATGACGAACACTTCGGTAAAGAGTAACTTCGCCGATTGTGAATTGGATTGCTTTGACCTCTAAAAATATTGATAATTTGTTTTTTTTTTAATTTTAAAACAGTCTTAACAGTAACATATCAAAGTCACCTGTGTGAAACCCCATCCATAAACCTTGCAAGGAGTATTTTTCAGCACTTTATCATGTATGAGAGCTATCGGTCGGACAAATCTATCTATAAATTTAAATCCTGGTCTAACCTGAAATTACACGTGAAGTAATTAGAAAATTCAAACATTTCGTTCAAAAACATGAGTAATACAGACAGTCAGGTAACAACTTTAACTATGGCTATGTCATTCTGATATTGATCATTCCACCCGGGATGTATAAATATTTTAATTGGTTGAACCAATTGTTTAGCTTTATATGATTGAACTTGTTCGATTTCTCCGGCGATTATTTCAAATGGGTAAGAAGAACTCCCTCCGCTATAACTGAATTAATTAAGATTGATAAATTATACTTTCATTTGAGGTAAATAATAGTTTTAAATGATTCATACCTCCAGTCCATAAACATTTGCACGCAGTGAGCTGCTGTGAGAACAAAGTATTTTGATACTATGTTTCCACCACAAAAATGGTCGTCGTCAATCCATCTAAAAGATACCTGAATTAAAAACAATTTGATTGAGTCCGCGAGATTCGTAAAATGTATTCATCACTATTTCATTCTTGTACCGCTGCTGGGAACTGCCCTCGTTCAGCCTCGTTTCCTCCAATTATGCGATTAAATCCAAGTGTGGAGACCTCTGCATGCTTACATAGGGATTCTCTAAAATCTTTAAAATTATTTTCAAAAGTTCAAAGTCTAAATAATAAAAAAATATATAATGTCGGTAGGAATTATTAGAGTATACATTGTTTTTATTTATCTACTTATTTTTTATACTTGGTTCTACAAGCTTTACACGGTCATAGTGACGTACCATGTATATTGATGATTAATATTTATTAAAATTTTTTGATCTAATATGAACCCGTGCATGTCAACAAAATATTTTGAATACTTATTTAATAATAAATTTAGACTTACTTGTTAAAATAATTCCAAAAAAAAGTACATGCTTCCACATCACTGTTGATATTATTATTATTGTTATTATTATTTTTACTACAAAAACTAAAAATCACTGCTTGGTGTTTACAGACTTTTAATTTTAGAAAAAGTGTTGGTTATTTTAGTGTTTGTTAAAAAAGAGCTAAGAGGTTAATTCATTGTTCTCAAAGTGAACGGGATTAAACAAAAGTGTATATATTGACAAAGAGCAACTGAAACCCTTCTAAAACCACGCATTTTCTTCGATTTTTAAATGAATTTTAAAGAACAAAATTGTATTCATTATAATTTTATGATTTCGACCACTTGGGTACGATTTAGATTTTTAAAAACACTTTTTAGCATATTTTTGATCTGAGAAATCTACATAATACTTGGTCAAAATTATAAAACTTAGAGTAATTAATATTTTCGAATAAAATGTGTGGTTTCAGAAGTCTGTAGATACAATAGGCTTCTTGAAAATAGTCTAAAAATTCAAAAAGCTACCCAAATATCGGAACGACCCTTGGGCAGTTCCTCGATTATAAAAAACACTTCGGGAGTTGAGGGTGGAAAGGGTTGGTGCCGAGTGCGCATGCACCGCTGCGGTGACGGCGGCAACGACCAAGGGGGTGGCTGGTCGTCGACTCCACGTGGCGCCGCAGTTAGTCGGGTGTCGCAAGCCCGCCGATTCGCATCAAGCCCCGCGCGTGTTGATTTATGTGATTTTTTTGGTGTGTGCTTGACGATCTCTGTGTGATTATTGTGTAGTGTTCTGCATTGTTCGGACAAATTGGGGAAAAAGTGTTTTACGGTGAGTTTAAGAACGGAGCTTGCAAGCTCCATTTTCAGTTTTGTCGATTTTATGCATAAGTTGGGTTTTGTAAAGATAGGTTTATAGTTTGAAATTAGTTTGGATCGTTGACTTTGCTCTCGAAAGTTCGTTCAACTTTACTAATGAAAGTTTTATTATTTTTATTTAAAAATAAATTAAACTTTTGATGAAATTAATTATGAATTATGCATCACTTAATATGATTATGAAAACTGTTCTTAATTAAAGCATGGTCTCATTATTCATCGTTAAAAACTAAAAAAAATTTCGGCCTGCGAATTTCTTAATGAGATAAAATATTTTTTCGGGATGAAAAAAGTGTAGATGAGTGGAGGGAAACTTGGATCGATTTAAAATATGCAAAATTAATAACTAGAATTTGAGGCTGGAATAGAATTAATCAAGTGCTTTGCCAATATTTTTTCAACGAGCTTTTTCTTTTTCTTTTTTTGATTGCCTGCACTAGTGAATTTGTACAGCCTTGTCATCAATCTTCAATTACTCTTCGGTAGAATTTTTTTCCCCCTGCTCTCGATTGAATTGAAAAAAATATATTTACGAACGAAGCCACGCGAATAAAAAATACTTCAATCAGTAAAAAATAACTCCTGTCCGACTAGCAAATCAGAATCTTCCATCAGTTATTTTATTTTTTAGATAAATGAAAATTAATATTGCGCATTAAAATTTCATGATCTGAAGCTTAAAATACCTTTTGGTTTTAGAAAAATAAAGGTTAGTTCAGCTTTAAAAAAAAAGCTCACTTGACTTGATATACCATGAGTGTTCTTAAAATACAAAAACAGACTCAATCTTATATTTTTCTCTCAAATCAATTTTCGTTCACTTAAATTATCTCAGTTAAACACACAAAAATCCTCAATATTTTTTAAATCCATTTAATACCCGTGGGAATAAATTCGTTCGACCTGATTTCGTGAAAAGTAAAAAGTTCAGTTTCTCGCATGCTCTGAAGAGAAATGTAATTTCGATGATTTGATAAGAAAAGTTTAATATGCCAGCGTTGAAGTTTGAATTCCACGCATGAATACACGCGTGGAATTCAAACGTCAAGGGCTTTTGCAGCTTTTGAAAAGCGTGCCGTCGTCCTACTTTCAAGTAATTGCATGATCCCATCAATATTTCTATAAAACCCAAAGCCATGTTCAATCTTTCGCTCTTTGCTTCAAAATCTCTGTACTTTTTTTGGTTTTTATAGTACAATTTACATTTATTGAAAATAAAATCAATAAAATGTCATTCCGTTGATTGCTTTCATTTGTCAAAATCCCCGAATCATCAGAAGTGTTTTTCGATCAGTCGATTAAGCCTGCTTTCATGTGCTTCGTTGTGCTTGATTACGCTCATCGATAAAGTGGTGCTGCTGAACTCGGACAAGCATGCGAAAATCACTATCAAAATGAACTATTCTTACGACCGCAACTATTTTATATATTTTGCGTAGATATTTTGAATTATCAGTGTTGGTAATCGTGTATCGCACTTATGAGAGATTAGGCAGAACGAGGTAATTTATTTATTTTAAACCTTGATTGCTGATGAGTTTTTAACTACTCTAGGATCGAATAAATAATTAAAATCATAAACTTTGAAGTAGACACATCATCAAACGTAAAAAAACTCGCACTCCGAACTCTCAAGTAGTCAAGCTTCTGGCACCGCAAACGAGCCACATGTATCATGATTCACCCTCATCTTTGAGGGATGAAAAAAAAGTGACGATTGCAGACTAAGAAAAGAAAAAAAAAAAAAAAAAGGTCGATTATTTACTGCGATTAATGGAGCGTGGTGCTGTCGATTTACTTCTTCCTTTTATGACGGAGCTGGGTTTGAGGTTTTGATAAAGCTGCCGGAAACGGCAGAACTTTGAGACAACGATAAATAAGAAAAAATAAGCGAAAGAGGGAACGCGTGTCTTCGATTATGAAAACAAAGCTTTGAAGCTGTACTTGTGTTTTTTAGTACACTTTTTTTTTTTTTAATATTTGTTTATGTCTTTAAAAAATTTTTTATACTTAGTTTTTTCTATGCGTAAATGCAAGTCCTACTAAATCGAGTTTACCGAAAATAATCAATACATAATATCGGATAGTGGTAGAAAATAAATAATTTAAAAGCTCCTTCATCGAAAATTTGAAATTTAAGAAAGAAAAAATGCTTGTCAACCTTCAAAGTTTCATCAAAAGTACAAAGATGAATGATGACGAATAATTTCGGGGGTTTTATCGATCGATCGTCAACTTGAAATTGGTGTGTTCCATGGAAGTCGAATACGGCTTTGAGAATGAAATTCAACTGGTTTCATGAGACAATTGGCGCACGGTGGGCACGAAATTCTTTGAGAGTTTTTAAGAGAAGAGCTTTATCTGTTCTCATGAGAAAGACGAACGGGGCTAACATAGCTTAACGAAAGCCGAGCTTTTGACGAGGAAATTTACCTAGGAATGTCTTTTTTTGTTTGGTGGGGTAAAAAATTGATTATTCGTTTATTAAATTTATTCTTGAAATATTTTTTGTTTGAAAAAATATTTTTATTGCACTGTAATGCTTCGTCCATTTATATTGAGGCATCTCTGCTTACCGTTTGCTCTTGCAAATAGTTCGCGCAATTTACTTTCAGATTACGTTTCCCACTCATACATATCAGAACAGGCCTTTAGCTATTATTCAAATTTTATTTGGTTCTTCATTCCGTCGTCGGATTAAACGAGTTCTTTTATCATACCAAAGAGAAGAAAAAAAGAAAAAAATAGATGCGGAATCGGGAACAGTCTGCGGTAAAAAAGTCAAAGAAAGTTTGGGGGATGCTTCCAGACGATTGATTGATTGCCCGTAATACGATGTGCATTACATTTATCTTTTACTTTTTTTCTTTTTATCTAGTGACGTTAAATAATGATGCCTCGGGTCGTCTTTGCAATTGTTACGCTTATAAAAAAAAATCTTCGGTGCTAACATCAAAGTTAAAAAATATAAATAAATAAATATTTTTACGCCTTACTCTTTTCGAATAGGATTTTGGAAAATGCTATCAGTATCGTACACATTATCGTTCCAGCAATAGGCACCAAAAAATACAATCCTAGTACACCTTCTGGGCAAACAATCAATACGAGCCACCGAAAATCAAACAAGCAGCCCTTAAATAATGGAAAACCTCTGCAGTGAAAGCTCAACCGCATCGAAAAACAACGAATCCCTCTGTATGTCGACTTGCGAGGGTATCTGTTTACCTCCAGCCCACATTCGATTCTTCTGCCGTACGGTCCATCCCAGGAAATCTAATCTGGCTGAGTCCGGAGATCCTCGTCTTCTACTTTCCCGTATCTTTTTCGCGGTCGGAAAGAAAGACTTTCTTTTGATTACGCACATGCAGGAAATTTTTTTTAATTAGTCTTTAATCTCTCGAGCCCAATGCATGAAATATTAAAAAGAGAGAGGGGGGATTTTTTGAAACCGCAGGCTGAATTCGTAATGAGCGCGAGAGGGAAATTGCGTTAGGAAATACGTGCCACAGATAAATATGAGTAAATGAAACTGTTTCTGCAGGCCTTTTTTTTTTTAAAGCCCGGCTCTTGCTACGTGAAAGTTTTTATAATCTGCACTCGTTTGGAAAAAATTTTACGTTCAACGGCGTGTGGATGGCGCGGCTTTTAAAATTTTTTCTTTCGCTTAGATATGTTAATTTATTTCAATTTAACTATGTGACATCGTTAGTTGAATGAAGCTAATTTTAAATCGTGTGGTTTCAGATAAAAATAAATATTTTTTAAACAAGCTACTCAATAAAATAGATTGATAATAAAATTTCTTGGTTCCATTGTCTCTGGAGGGTCTTCCAGTGTTTTATCTCTTGCCAAAAACTTTAATCATTACGCGCGTGCCTATTTATCAAAAGGATGGTCCACTCGTACAAATGAAGACTCAATGCGTCAAAATTAAAATCCGAGCGTTGAGTTTTGCATTAGTTCCCTTGTCCTGAGTATCGATTACCCGAGACGCGACTGGGTTTATTGTTCGACTTGAGAATTGTTACTCGAAGATTTTTTTCTGACAGATTTGAAGGGGGAGGAACTTTTTTTTTTTTTTTTTTTTTTTATGTAACCTTTATTTAACCAATTATGATTATACAGGATTTATAAATAAATTAAATACTTAAATATAAAGTAAAAAAAAAAAATAATAATACTAAGTTTTCGGCCTTCACTTGAAAGCCACAGTCACTTTAAGTTCAAATCTTAATTTCACATTTTTTTAAAAAGTCAACAATAATTCGAACGACACTAAGATCAGGAGCCTGTAGAAAAGAGATGACATCGTACGGTGGATATTTCTTGAGTTTTATAAGCCGGTCAACCATGGCTTGGCGTAATTCTTCATATAGAGAGCACTGCCAAAGAACGTGATTGAGGTCTTGAGGATCCTGTCCACACATACAGCTGGATGTTTCAGCCAGATTGATTTTGTGTAGAGATTCATTGAGGGCTATATGATTACTACGACTGCGGCAGATAAAAACAATTAGTTCTCTGCTAAGATTGAGGCCTTTGTACCAGGGGATCGTTTTATTGGAGAACAGCCGTTGAAAGTAACTTGTTCCCTTGTAAGCACTCTGTTGTTTCAGCTGCTCAATATTCTCTGAGTGTATCAATCTTTTGAAAAAGGATCTTAGGTCTGTATATGGAATAACAGAGACCGTTGGTGAGGAAAGCGTTGCCCTTTTTGCCTCAGAGTCTGCAAACTCATTGCCAGTGATGCCAACATGAGCCGGTATCCAGTGTACAGTGAGTTTGCATGTACCATTATTGCTGTGGGTAAACTTCAAATTTTTTTGACGAACCTGTAGTAAATGGTAGTTTTCACTGATATCAATTGTATAAGAAGCCAGAGCTGTTGCTGCACTGAGTGAGTCAGTAAAGATGTCCACGTTACGGTGAGAATGTTGCAACGCAATGTCCATAGCGTCTGAAAGTGCCATGCACTCAGCCGTATAAACGGAGGCTTTTGTGTTGATGCTATTTGTACGGACAATGTTTAATTCGGGTACGACACATGCAGTTCCAACCGAGGAACCATTTTCTGTCTTGCTGCCATCAGTAAAAATTCTGATGGAATCACTATCTTCAAGGCAAGAGTAGAATTGGAGGCTTGGATACTCACAGGTTTTTAAAAATTGTCCGATAGTAAAGTCGACATTCACGGTGTTTCTGTAGCAGTCAAATGGGTAGTTATAAATACTGGTCAGCCGGTCAGCATGGATTTCGTGCATGACCCCAATAACGCTCTTGATGGACTCTTGAAAAAGATTTAGTTTCTTACCTCGTATAGAGATGATTTTCATGATCTGTCGTTGGATGATATCATAGGCCAGTGAGTCAGTTCTACCAAATAGTTTCAGTAAGTAGTTAGTACACAGCAACTTTGACCTGAGTTGTATCGAGATTAATCCAGACTCCGCAAGTAGAATATTTGTAGGTGTGCTAATTCTCAGTCCCAAGGCCAATCTTGCAGCAGCAAATTGAACTCGTTCAAGCTTAAGTATTCTTTCTTTATGGGTAGGGAAGTAAATGTAACTAGCGTAGTCGACTATAGATCTGACAAAGCTTTTGTATAGACATATAAGGGTAGCTGGGTCTGCACCCCAGTATGTTCCTCTAAGGAACTTGACTATGTTTAAGGCTTTGTGGCCCTTCTGTAGTACCAATCTCTGATGTTTGTCAAAAGTCATCTGGTGATCAAAGTAAACGCCTAAAAATTTTACTGCATCTGTAGAAACTAAAGTGGAGCTGCCCAAATTGAGCTCAGTCTGACCAGGGTCAATACCTTCCCGGTTGAAGTGGACAAATTCTGTCTTCTGAGGGGAGACATCTAGCCCAATAATTCCAAGGTTTTTAGTAATCCGAGCTACAGCTTTCTGGAGTATAATCTTGGCCCATTCAATACAAGAGGTCCTGATGTACAGCACAATATCATCAGCGTACTGTAAAATTTTGATTCGAGGAACATTAACTTTGCAGTTGCTTCTTTTCCCTTTCCTGGTGTTTCTTCTTTTTACCTTTGGCCTTCCACCTCTGTTTTTTCTCACGTTTCCTTTATTCTTTCTTCTTTTCTTCTTTCCTTTGTTACTAAAATAGACCGCATTGGTGACGTATAGTAAATAAAGTAGAGGACTAAGGACACCACCCTGCGGCAGTCCCTTATAGCAGCTGCGAGGTTTATCAGGGTTGATCTCCGTGTACACATTTCTCTGGTAAGTGAGAAACTTAATAAACTTGAGTAGTTTTGTCGAGAACCCAAAGCCGGCCAATTTATGTAATAAGATGTCACTGCGTACTTCATTGTAGGCATTGCTTACATCCAGATATACCGCAAGAACGTGCTCGTGACTCTTAAGGGCTTCTTCTACATCAAACTTTAGGACTGTCAAGTTATCAGAACAAGAATAACCCTTACGAAAGCCACCTTGATTGCGGGGGAGATAACCATTTGTTTCAACAAACCAGCGAAGCCTATTTGAAACCATCAGTTCAAATATCTTGCTAATACAAGAAGTGAGTGCCAGAGGTCTTAGTCCATTGCCATTTGGTTTTTCCACAAAATGTAGATAGGTGTCTCGCCAACTCTCAGGATATGAATTATCTAAAAACAGCATATTCAAAATATCAAGTAGCAACAGATTATATTTAATTGGAATTTTTCGAAGAACCTCGTAATTAATCCCATCGACTCCAGGGGAGGATTTGTCACCTCTTGAAAAAAGTGCCGTGTTAAACTCAGTATATGTAAAAGGTGCATCCAGAAGTGGGTCATCTTGCGACTCTGGTAGCCAACCGGGATCATTTGGGGTGTCAAAAGTGCAGATCTTATCGAGAGACTCAGCCACTTTTTGTTTATTATCGAGATATTCAGAGCGAGAGGTAACTTTAGTCTTGGTAAATTTGTTTTTGAAAACCTTGGCCATTCTCCAGGTATATGTGACTTGGTTCTTGAAATCTATAGTGGAAGCAAATTTTTTGAAGCATTCTCTTTTCTTTCGCCTGAATAACTTTCTTGCCGCAGTTCTAGCGGTCTTATAATGGGCATGGTCGTTATCAAGTCGGGTATAGCGCCATCTTTTGTACGCTGCTTGCCGGAGTCTCTTGGCTCGATCACAATCAGCATCCCACCAGCGAACAGGGTTTCGATGAAGTTTGGGGCTGACAACTTTCCTTCTTGGAGTACATCTTACGACCGCATCACTTATTGTTTCGATAAAAAATTCGTATTTACCCACAGGTGACTTTAATTCATACTCGCTATCGAGAAATTTAATGTATTTTTCATCCAAAATCTCATTTACTGACAGCCAGTTTGTGCGCGTTGATTGAATCTTGAATGACTTACGGTGGTATATCACCTTCTCGACGTCGACAATAATTTCGACGGGGAAATGGTCTGAACCATGACTATCGTTATAGACTTTGGTATGTGTGAATGAAGCAATGTCGGGCGAGGAAAATATAAGATCTATATTGGATTCCTTAAGTGTAGATGGATCAAGATGAGTGATGCTATCATGATTGTGTAATATCAATCCATACTTGTCAGCATGCTCTTGAAGTCTGCGTCCGTTGACATCAGTGTCTATACAGTTCCAAGCCTGGTTATGTGCATTAAAATCTCCAATCAGCAGGCATTGATCATATCTGTCAGTGTTACCAATAAGAGCCTCCCATTCCAAATCCGTCAAACTGACTTGGGTCGGAGGACGGTAGCAGGCCAGAATAGTCAGAGGTTTACTTAAATTAAGTATCTTAATTCCACACATTTCAACTGAAGGATTAAGGTTAGTAAGATCATTAACAGACTCATAATTTAACGCAACGTGTACAAGAAAAACTAAACCGCCGCCAGTAGCATGTAGACGATCCTGTCTAAATACATTAAAAGAGCTGAAGTTAAAATGCAGGTGTGGCTTGAGCCATGTTTCAGCCAAAACAATCACGTCGTAATCATGCAGCAGCTTTTGCAACTCTCCAGCTTTCTTGACTATACTTCGTGGATTCCAAAATAAAATACGAATATTATTCGCATCTGCGAGATTGCAACACATATTGTTGCAATCTATGTCTGTTGTAGTGTGAGAAGAAAATTCAGTACTGCGAGTGATCAGACTCGCAAGTCTCAACCTCCGAGGCCGAGGATGAGGGAGGAAACTCGCCACCATCAACAGAGGCCGTAATGGCATTAGCCGTTTTAGTGATCCTTGTTTTCATGACACGTGAGTCAACATATTTATGTATCTCATTAAGCATTATTACCACTGCTTGTCTATTGGATGTGAATTTATCAACTACCGCAGGTACCTCTTGATAGGTAACCTGTAGCGTCTCAGTTAGCATTAGCGTCAGCTCCTCGAAGGTAATCGGGAAAGTAGCAGCGATATAGTTGGGGATTTCGATCCTAGCCAAGTCGATTTGTTCTTTAAGTTCCGTCGTTGTGGTTTTGCTAGTAGTGCTGGATTTTTTTAGCTTCTTTTTTTTTTGCGTTGGCATCTCGGGAGTCTTTTGAAGTTCATCATCGGGTTTGCTCCTCTGATTTTCATCTTCATCTGTGACTTTTCTTTCCGTGGAAGACAGAGATGCTTTTGAAAAAGTTCTTTTGAAATTATCGCCGCTTGGTTTCACGAATAAATTTTGGCCGTTGAAACGAGGCGTATTAACATCGCCGTCAACAGCCGTATTAGAAGTCGATTCCTTGTTTTTGTCATCAGCTGTTTCCATGTGCACTGTAGGTTTAGTAGTTGTAGACTGCGGGAATTGAGGAGCTCCTACCTTATCGACCGTGGGAGAAGGCTGAGCTGGAAGTGTATGCTGACCTTGACTCAGCTTTTGTTGTTGTTTATTTTGCGGGCAACTCTTCGAGGAATGACCCTCTTGTAAACATTGAAAGCATTTCATTTTATCGGAAGATGCATAAACATGATATGCCGTGCCATCGTAGTTTAGGGTAAAGTCGGAGGGAATTTTATCGATTTCTTCCGGATCCACAAACAGCTGACGCCTGAAGGACATCACGTGCGAAAAGCCGACTTGGACAAGGCTCATGCGCACTGGAGTAAGGCTGGATTTAGGTACAACGTTGAATTCCTCTAATTTTTCAAGCAGGATATGGTTCGGAATACACGGCAATACATTTGAGAAAATCACTCGCTTTAGTCTGGCAATGTAGGGGCGAATCGTAATTTTACGGCCTTGAACAACAAGCACATTTTTTCCTTCCTTGGTAATTTCATCCACTATGGAGGCACTATTAAAGAAAACACAAAATCGATTCTGCGTGATTTTAGAAGCAGCTACAATGTTTTGGGGAGGCACTATAGAGGCAATAGCATAAACATAATCTTCCGCTTTTACTCCTTCAATGGTGTCAAAGACAATTGCTTGGTCTTTCTTGGGGTACGTAGAAACAGAGGTAACGTTCGAGTACGACATAGTAGTAGTAGTAGTTGTTTTCGTTTGAGTAGACATTTGGGTTATTCACTTTATCTTACGCGTAAAAAAAAAAGAAAAAACCTCAACAAAGAGATTCAGCACAAAGCGACGCCACCCAGCGGCAGTCGCCGCGCAGCGGAGAAATTAACCTCTATAAACTGCCGAGAAGACACGTCTGCCACGCGCGACAGTCGGCGCAACACTGGAGGAACTTTTCATTCTTTGACTGGAAAAAAAGCTGCTTTTTCCCATTTTTTATTCTACTGTGACAATTATATTGAGTCAATAAAAAAATCTTCAGAGTATTTTATCATTTGAATGACTACATTTTTAGTTTAAAATGGTCTATAGAGTTTGCACAATCTAAAAAAACACCGATGTCTCTTGGCTCAAAACTGAGATGGTTTTACGGATACGAGCTTGAATATGTGCCATCAAGCTTAACCGTCCATTGTACTTTTAATTCTCTTGTATCTACTCGTAAAAGCTCATACGGTAGATCCACTCATTTATATTCTCTTCGCCTTAATTTTTCCTCGTGACCGATAATCTTCCTCGTCAAGCTGGATAAGAGAAAAAAAGAATAAAAAATGAGCGTACGCGATTCTCTCTCCGCTGTGTTACCGAAAAAGATCATAAATCTAAGCGCCTCGGTTCTTCAGAGAATCTCTCGAGAAAGAAAGCGGTGTAATCACATCACGAGGCTGTAAACGAGATTTTCTGCGTCTTTCCAGCATCATCAGTTCTCATTCCTCTTTCAGCACCGTGCTTCAATTGTTTTCCTATAGATTGACTAACGAGTGGTTTTGTTAAAAAATCTATTCTAATTAAATTTTTAAATTTGACTGGTTTACAATAGAAAAATTATTTAATTATATTCAAGACAACTTTATTAGAGTAGAATTCATGGGTCATGTATTAAAATAAATTTTTTGTAGTACCTTTTATCATCACAATTATTATAATCATCGCTCATATCTCGCTGAAATAAATTGTCAGAGCTTTTTTCAAGTGGGTGAGATAGAAAAATGTATGATTCTACCTTGTTTCGAGCGAAAAAAAATTAACGAGAAAAAGTCATCGATGCTCACCCTCGGAAACAAGCTTCCACGCGTTGATGACCTCATTTTTCTTGTCGCGCGAGAGGGAAAAAATTGTTCGAGTGCGATGTGTGTCAGTTACTCCTTGTTCGTCTTCACCTCATTGTCGTTCTCGCTCGAGGTAGGATTGATGAATTTACCTCGGCTTGGATTATTCTTTTTTCCTCGTTTCTTATGAAAATTTTATTTAAAATGTCAGCTCAAGTTGGAAGTGTTCATCATCACGTAAAAGCAAACATTGTGTAGAATTTATCAACCAATAAACATTACTGAAAAAAGAATAATTATATTTGATTTATGTTTTGTAACCAGACTTTTTGTTTTTAAAAAATTAAGATTTATATTAGATACAAATTTCGTTTGAAATTTAATTTTGGAATTCTTTATAATTTATATTTTTCATAGTTTTATCATTTATAAAGCATTCATTTTTCAAATTTCAAGTATTTAATTAATGCATTAGCGCAAAGTAGAAGCTCTGTGCATGAAAAGTAATAAACAAAAAGCAATGCGCTGGAGCCACAAAAAAATAAAATATTCAGTTTGATCGTAAAAATGGATAAATAAAAACAGCACATCCGTATGCGTACCCCGAAACTTAAAAGCATTTTTACAGTCACGAGACGATAAAAAATGAAGAAATCGAACAAGCCGCCGAGTTTACGAGAGCATCAAAGCCGCAAAAGGGACAGCTGTAATGGCCCTTGATGTGCAGTGACTTTTCCTTCGCGCATACAAAAAAAAATCCCCGAACGGTCATTTTTGTATGCCAAGGCACGTAAAAAGCGTGGGATTTTTTGTTCTCTCTCGCCTTTTTTTCGTTTGTTTGGTTGGTATTGATATTTGAGGAGCGGGCGATGGAATTTTTTGTGCGGGTGCGGCCTATTAATTGGAAAGTTTTTTTTTCAGCAGAGGCGTTGGCCCATTTCGATGATTGGAATTTGCTGATTGAAGATTGAAACTCGATTGAGTTTGTTAGTGGGTGGAAAGTATTTGCATTGGAATGATGGAAATAATTGGGAAGGTTTTTTATTGGATTTAAGATTTCGTTCTGGTAAAGCCCGCTAGAGTGTCTTTTTAATTAAAATAACCGCAACTGGGGATTTAACACGTACAAACTGTTTTTAAAGTAAATTGAAAATACTCGATTACCGCTTCAAAGGATGAAAATCGTATTACTGAGTGATAATTTGAATTTAATTAAAATCCGTCAAAATTCAATTCAGAACAGTGTTGGAAACGATTGTTCTTACGGCGCCCCCGACCGCTAACTTCAGAGTGTTCAAGATAATTTTTCGTGGGCGCCCCCAAATAGATAGACAGATAAGTCTGTTCGGATTTTTTCCCTAGAAAAATATTTTCTACTACTGTACACTCAAAATTATTTTGATAAATTTATTCATGACTAGCTACGCAAATGTGAGTCTTAAAAATGATATGAGTAGTGCAGTTGAAGAATGGGAAAAAAAAATTATAGATAAATTTATATAATTGAATGGAATGTGAACTATGCAAAAATTTATTATTTTAAGCTTGATAATGAAATACCTATATGTTTAAAAGCTATTTTTAATGAATATCAAAACGGATGTAAGGTAGCAAATTTAAATCAAGTGCAAATATTTAATGAATGAATTTGTAAATTTTTTTTGTTTATAATTTTTCATTTACATACTACTGTGTAAAAATAATTTAAAATATTATTCTTCTTGATTGGGTACATTGATTCCCAAAAGTAGCTTCAAAAAATTCTTATTTTTATGCTGCATGTGACAAAAATCTTATTTAATTATTAATTCATGTACATGAAAAAAAATTTTTATTTTCTCTCGCTTTTTTACGTTTAGTTAACATCCAGTAAAAACATGAGCTTATATTAACTGTATGAGCTGTATGAATGAATTTGTATAATTTGTATAATTATACTCGAACCAAAAAAAAAGTTATGCAATAAATGAGAAAAAAATAACAACTCTTTGGGTCTAACAAAATACATAGTTAGAATTTAAGTTGGAAAGGATCATGACATGAATTTTTTAGCATTTTTTTTTTAATTTTCAATTGTATAACATTTTATATATTTTATTTTTAATGGAAATATTTAAAATGTGAATTTTTAAAATAATATTACTAGTGTTATCAAAGAATTATTTAAAGTAAATAAATTATGGATACATTTTTTTAAAGAACATATGTCAGAGCTTACAACTTTTTTTTTCATATCAATACTACATCTGTTTTAATATTCATTAAAATAGCTTTTAAACATACAGGTATTTCATTGTTAAGCTTAAAATAAATTTTTATAGTTCATTTTCCATTTAACTATATCAATTTATCCATCATTTTTTTCCCATTCTTCAACTGCACTACTCATATCATTTTTAAGACTCACATTTGCGTAGCTAGTCATGAATAAATTTATCAAAATAATTTGGAGTATACAGTAGTAGAAAATATTTTTCTAGGGGGAAAAATCCGAACAGACTTATCTTTGGGGGCGCCCACGAAAAATTATCTTGAACACTGTGAAGTTAGCGGTCGTAAGAACAATCGTTTCCAACACTGATTCAGAAATAAATATCATAATTCTTAGAGATCCGTCAGTGAAATTCATCAGTTTTTTCGCATGTCTGACCAAAGCTGTTTATTAATACTTAACCAAATTACTACTTAACCAAAAATTACTACTTAACCAAAAATCATAAAACGCCTTCCTAAAAAAATTCAACTTTTCGTATGTATGTATAATGTAATTTATGAATTTTTTTTTTTTTTTACATGTCTGACTAAAGCTGTTTATTACTACTTAACCAAAGATCATAAGACGCCTTTCTAAAAAATTCAACTTTTCGTATGTGTAATTTATGAAATAGAGTTATGAACAGTTCAGTTACCCAGTGCTTGTAAATATAAGAACGCGACCCCAGCGCACTTTGTCTTTTGGTCGACTCGTTCGTTGTAACTCTTTGGTATTTACTGCGCCCTGCTCTCTTGTAGTACTATACGAGTGCGACGTTATATTGCCACTTTGGTTCGTAGTTGCGAGTGTCGCGTCACCTGCTACAGCTGATTTATTATCACGTTTGTTGTTGGAGTCCCTGCAGTGATGAATTTCGTAATTGTTTATTTTGGTGAACTCGAGAACTATTTCGTTTGATTTTCGTGGGGTTAGAAGCTTGCCGAATAATTTACACTATCCATCAGAGAAATAAATCTATTCAACAAAATGAACAATTGAATTTATGGGTGAAAAGTGGTTTATGATTTTAATTAAATCTTTTTTTTTGTATAGCATTTGTTTAGTAGTAATAATCAGTATATAAAAATAAATTAAAGCAATGCTTGTTTATTTTTTCTTTTTGTTTTTGAAAAATGAAATTTCAATTTTTGTTTGCAAATTTTACTGACAGTATCAATTTTAAAAATAATTCTGTTGGAAAAGTCGAAAAATATTGATAAAAAAATCACAACGCTCAATCGCAGAATGCAATCAGAGATTTTTTTCGAAAAAAAAAGTCGTCACTACTCTCAATTTTGCTTTCGTAGCAATTAACCTAACTTCCGTGTCGAATTACATCCGCAAGTTTCACAAGCCCAGCAACTGAATTACTATCGTAACTCAATATTCTCTTCCCCTGTAAATCGTACACCGCAAAACAAAACTCTTCTCCTTAATTAAATCGAGCGATTTTCATCTCACCACTGAAGTAACTGCTAATCCCTCGTAAAGACTCTCTTTAAGGAAAGAAAACCAAGATGGATATCCGTATTCATTTAAGTAATTGAAACATCATAATTCCCGTAATTAGGCTTCTGCCAAAAATTTGAGAGAAAAAGATGAAGAAAAAGCTTTTTTCCATCGCTAATTCCTCCTCGACTCGATTCAGCAGAAGAGCGTATTCCTACCGTACTATCGTTTTCTCAGCCCCCCTTGAGCTTCTTAATTGACCCATAAGCTGTTGTTGCATTTAGTTTTACTTTATTTCTCCGTCTTCCTAAAAAATAAAATGCAGGGAGATGAATATTATTCTGAGTACGCCCAGAATGGTTTCTGGACCGATCTGCATTTCAGGATTTCAATTGGAACAAAGCAAAAGGCTTGTTTATTGGATCTCTCTATCTATATATATGAATAAGTATTTTTGTTAAAACATAAAAAAAGCTTTGAATGCATAAAAGAAGTTTTTTGAATACTGCTGTCTAAAAAAAATTATTTCGATACATAAGCTTTTCATTTTTATAATCTTCAATAATTTTTTTCTCACGAATAAAACATGTTTCTCTCGATTTTTTGACAAACCCTTATGAACCCCTTTTCAATAAAAATATTAAAAAATAAGTAAATAAAATAAAAGTGATAAATTTTTTTCTCAACAAGATCACGAAAAATCCTCATAACATAATCAGAGCTACCATTGCAGTAAAAGAAATCCCTTTTTTCTGGAAAAAAAAAGAGCTAGAGTAAAAAAGGACGGTCACAGTTAAGCCATGTCCTCCGAACAGAAAAAAAAAAGAGAAAAAAAAAATTCGTCGACATTCTTACGATCCCGAGAGGACAAGGGACGTGAAGTTGAGGAGGAAAAGTAAAAATGGGAACATTACCGACAATTGTGCCTGTTGTGTCCCCTCCTAAACGTGCAAGTGCTTTTCGCCTTGGTAAACACCGTGAAAATAAAATGGACCGAAAACGGGACGTTTTTGTTTTTCAGAATTAGCTTGGCAATTGTTCGTGACGATAAAGAGCTTAATTTTCTCAAAATTTAAGTTTTAAAAATCAGTGTTGTTTTAGACGTGCAAAAGTTTTCGATTTTACGGCCTGGAAAAATTGTTCCGTTAACCGTTAACAGCCCGTAAATAAATAAATTTTTTATGGTGGCTTCCCAACACGCACCGTAAACTGCAACATTACACTTGTTGAAATAATAAAAGAAACATTATTCTTCTTCTCAAGCAAGCAATAAACTTTATGAAACTTTTATTATTTTATGAAAAATGTTTTCTCTCAAGCTGAATATTAGACAAAATTCCCTCCTCGTACCCGTACAATCTCTTTAAACAATTTTCTTTGTTTTCATCTTCACTCGAGTATCTGTCTCCCAAGCATATGAGTCTGCTATATACAGACTTGTTTGCGTAAACGAAATGCGTTTCTCTCATATCGACCCCTTCCATTTTGTCCGAGAATTTGACTTTATACCTCCGAATATTTTGCTTGGTACTTGAGAAATAAAAGGGGTGTGCAGGGGGCAGAGTTATTAAAGCTTTTTTATCTTCCAATGAAAGCATTTTTTAATAAAATTACAAGGAGACTAGAAAATGGAGAGTCGGAGTAATAATGAAATATTCGGGTTGAAATTGGAATTTCGCGAAATTTCGCTAATATAATTAAGTGCGCCACGCGGGCATAATGAAATTGAGTTATGTGGGCTTCGAGAGGGTTTTAATGAATCTTTTTTCGTATGAATAATTATTACAAGATGGGAACCCCAGAAAGCTCGGAAAATAATTTCGATGTAGCTGCGTCTTCAAATATTTTACATACTTCCCTTGAGTATTACTGGATTATAAAACTAATTCTATTTACATCTTTAAAAGGAAATTTGAAAAAAAAATTGATAACAACAGTCATGAATACAATAAACTCTTCTTGCTGAAAAAAAACTTTATTTTATTTAAAATTTCCTTTTTTTGACACAAATATTGTTTCTTCTAGACTGCAAGAACAAAACTTTGAATATATATGTGTGTACAACATGAAAAGCTAAAGTTTTACGGTTGAAAAACAGTGCGCTTCGCGTCGATTAAAAAAACCGTGCTAACAACGCGATCGATGAAGCCGACCATTTCTCTCATCAACTTCTAGTGTCTTACACTTTTTTCTCCCCAATTAATTCCGCAACCTCCTCCTGTTATGTAAACTCATGCAACAGCAGACAGCAATAATAACTGCATCCAACCCTTACAGCCTGGATTAAATTGAACAAAAAATCTGCCAATCAAAATCTCGATTAATTAATCGAACCCATCAGTTTGGGGTTATCTTTCTCTACCTTTACATCCTCCCCAATTTTTAATTTTTCAAAATATCTTTATTTTGTTTGGTACACAGGGTGGATTCTGTCATTGGCACGTTCGCAATTTTGTTTGATGAGTATACTGAGCGTTGATTTAATGATAAGTCAATTTATTGAACGAGTATCAAACATTTTTGGGCGCACTGTTTGTTAAATGTACTGCCCTGATCTCTCTTTACATTTTGTTTTTGACAAGCACTTGATTAAATGAAACATGCACGTTGAAGTAAACATCATGAATATTTTCAATAAATAAATGAATTTTGACGTAAAAGCATAAAACTGTTTACAAAAAAAATTTTAATATTAAAAACATTAGAAAGGTAAACAACTTTGAGTTGAGTGATTAATGAAATTTTGCACGTATTGCCAAAATAAAGACGAGTATTGAAAATCCCTCATTAAAAAAAAAAAAAAAAAAAAAAAAAAACCATTTGTATTTAATTATACGCTTGGGTACGGTAGAAAGATACGAAAGTGGTTTATTTCGGATGCGTTACGATTTGATTCGTATCGCGAGGATTATTTCGGTCGACGCGAATTAAAAATTATCCTTCGCTCGCTCGCTCGCGTAATCCAGGTCGACGTTTGATTGGTAAAAATATCGGACCGGTCTGATTGTACGTGATTTTCAAGTGTGCTTTTGATGCAACGGCGAGCTTTAATTTTCCCGTTGTGCTTGCGTACGCTTCCGTTATTATATTTCGATTGTCGCACACGGATATGATTGTAATGTAAATATTTGAATTGTTCATTCACCAATACTTTTTTTTCTTTGTTTTGTTCCAACCTCACTGCAGGGCATGTTTCCGTAAGTTCATTAAATTATTTATTGGTTGCGAGCGCGCAGATGAATGATGAAAATTTTATAAATATTCAATGGCCTGGATTTGAGCATAATGCTGAAACGTATCGAGCTTACGTGCATTGTTTCGGGTTTAATTGAACTGAAACAATTGCTCGCGGCACAAGCATCCGAAGCATTTATCAAGTATAACTTTATAGTTAACGCGTTTAATAGTTTCAACCTTTGTTTGAATTAACAATCACGAACTCGAGATTCATTCAATAAAAGCTCGAGAGGTGAACGCTCTTGTGGTAACGAACTTTCATTCGATATCTGTTGTTAAAAAATTGTGAATTTTATTTTTATCTCAAACAGCCGTTGAATATTTATTTTTTTCTTTCGTTTCATAATAAATTACTTATACATTACTTTTTAATAAAAATAATCAACTATGCCTCATAATCGTAAAATCATTATTTATTTTTTTCAATAAGGTTCCATTTTCTATTGAAAGCATGTATCCCATGTGTTCAGTAAAAAAAAAGAAAAGATAATAATCAATCACCAGAGCGTCGTTGGAATTTGAGCGTAAATCAGAGAAAGCTTCGGGAACCTTTGGCCGCGCGATAATCCCGATGTTTTATTTACGAGCCGAACGAGACATTAACATTCATCGCAATCGCTGAAAAGAAGAAGATAGTTGCACGCTTTTAAATCCGCAAGCCATTTGTCTTTATCAACGAAAGTTGTGAAGATGGATCAGGACGAGCGGGAAACGTTAATAAATTGATTTTTTTCTTCACTGGGTGGAGAAGAGATTAAACTTCCGCAAACGTATTGAAAGAATCAAAAGGATTTTCTGTGGCGAATTCTTGATAATTTTTGAGTCTGGTCGAATTTTTTCGTTCGTGGACCATGTAATAATACCGTTATTGATTTTACATCGATGAAGCTTGTTAATGACTTCATTTTATCGGCGGTAACGGATCGATAGTTTCATCCGATACCCGTCAAGTTTAATATCATATTTCGTCAGTTTGGATTTTTTACCCTCAGCTCGGTCAAATTTGAGTTTCGTGTAATCCGATTTTAATTTGTGTTGAGTGCACGATGAAAATTGACGATAATAAATGCTTGACATAATAATTTTAAAAATATGAGTTTGAGAGAAAATTGAAAAATAAAATAAATAAAAATATTTTGTTACTCTAACAATCTGATGTATGTTAAAATTAATTTTCAAAGTTTTTCAAAAATTACTGTTAAAATACAGAATTTTATTTTATTTTAGATGTTTATGTCCTTTGAAAAATGTGAAATACCATAAAAAGTTTCAACTCTGACAGCTTAGAAAATCTCATTTGTAAAAAAACATTCGTAAAAAAAAATTAAAGAAGAAACATTCGAATAAGTTGTAAATTTTTTTTCAGTTTGAAAACTTATTATGGCATCATGCAGCTAATAGTTTACACTAATCGGTATAACTTTTCTAATAAAATAAGCTTGTGTAGAATCTAATTTGTCCTTTGAAATTTTGGTACTTCTCTTCGTAACTCATGTGCTTCACGATGAAACCTTATAATCAAAACTTTTTTTTTACTGACTGCATACTTTTCAAGCTTTTTTTAAAAATTATATGAGTTTTTAAACACTTAGGGAACTTATATTTCGCATTGCAATAAACCAAATTGCCTGTAAGCTAAATCGAACCACTGACAGAATGGAAGAGAAAAAACAATTCGTCCTTGAGACGCAATTAGATCCTTAATTTATCTCGCTCGCTTCGCATCCAATTTGTCGTCCGACCTTTGAGCCCGCATCTCAAGACGACTTTATACCCGTTCTTGCAGGAATGGACTAATGTACCACTCGCTCGTGTGTGTATCAAGTTTCGAGACGTCTTCGTCTACTTTTTCACGAAGACTTTTCTTTGTCTTGCAGTGTACCTCTCGGAGTTTCTGGAAAATTCTCGCTTCGTTTTTCTCAAGGATCACTTTTTCGTTTTGACGCTTCCTGGATTTCTTACTTTTGAGCTTTCGTTCACAGTGGAAGATAATGCGTTTTTTCAGAGATATAAAGATATTTTTTCTATATATTTTTTTTAGATACTCAAGATGTATCTTTGAATTTTACGTTGAAATTCAAAAAGTTTAAAATATCGATTTCTTTGATGTCCAATTGAGTGTGTAAGTAGCTGTATTTTCTAGTCATCCGCAGTGCTTAGGGTCACACAATAACCTCATGACCCGCATGGAGCTGTTACAAACAAGCAGCTCTAAACATTCAAAAATGAACATTCCATTCAAATGCATGCCGCCCGGCTAAACCGCAGACTGCTAGCGCATAACAATAAGCATGCGATTCCCAAACTATCTCTCTAGGTACTACAGTGCACATATACACAATACATTAATGGTTGTGGCCTTCCCAGTTTGCAATATGACGTTCATATATAGCGCATTGTTGTTACCCCTCGTACGTCCAATCACATTACCCCGGTTCGAGCTTGGAGAGGAGACGTAATACGTTATGCAACGTCTTCAGACGTTATTGCTTCCTTCGTCTTATCATCATCATCGCGTGTAAGGTCGTCGTGCGTCGTTCTCTCCCCCCTGTTAGCGCACTTCGGCCAGGATCTTTCAGAGACTTTTTGAGATAATCCGAGAAATTTTATTTTTATTGGGTAATTTAGACTGATTTTATCCTAAAAGCTTGTTGGTGCTTACACGCTGAACTGCTACTGAACTATCTTGTACATAAAATTATAGGAGTGTAGTTTATCTCGGAAGCTATCGGTGAGGCTTTTTTTTTTTCTTTTGTACATAAAAATGGTAGATTGGCTGATATCACAAAAAAAGCTTCTGCTCCGGCTATCACACTGAATTATTAAACGACTTTTTCTACGATGTTATGGGAGACAATTTGTTTAAGAAAACTGTAAGTGAGTTTTCATTTTGTTTTTTAGTTTCAGATAAGTAACTGCAGTTACAACATGTTGTAACCGTAGAAGCTAGTGTTATGAGTGTATTATTGCTATATTCATAGAAGGCTTTTTAAACTTATTCAAAAATATTGGATACAATCATGCAAAATTTATGTTGATAGATATATTCCAACTATAAATTATTTTATTTGACACTAATAACAAGAGATTGCATTAAGTATGTAAATAAAAAAAAGTATCTTTCCTACCATAGCTATCCAATAAATTATTAATCTGTGTTTATCAAATATTATGAAAAGAAAATATTTATCTAGAACATTGGTTGTTGGCACAAAGATGATATCAAAATTTTCCTTTATTAGATGCCGTATCTCATAGTTTCATTTATACGGCTTCTTCCCGGCGAGTTCTTTTATACTTATTCTCAACGTTCCACAATAGATGAACAGATATTTGTAAAACAAGCTTTCCCGTTCTACCGAGAGAGGGTAATAATTCTTAAATACAGCGAAAGTTGACATTTATAAGTCTTGGAATGAACGAAAACCTTTCGTTATACCCACCCCTTATTCATTAGGGATGATGGCTGACGTCGCCTTTCCGTGGAATGCTGCTGAGACGGAGTTTTTCAGCGGTGCGCGGTCACTCGACTATTTAGCATTGCCCTCCTCGAATAATTACAGTCGAGAACTCTCGAGAAAATATCTTTGTTTGGCAGTTTTCGGAGCGGATTCCTTAATAAATAACCCCCTCTCTCTCCTTCTCTCTCTCTTTTCATTCGTATTTTATTCAACTTATAAATGGAAGTTTAAGAAGATACCCGAAGGAAAAATTTAAATTCTGGAAATTGGACGGTCTTTTCATGCGGAGCATTTGAGCTTAATTTTTGTTGAGTGCTCTTTTGATCAAGAGCCCGTACATTCAAACTGGAGTTTCTCCCGGAGTCGAGCTGAGTTTTTTCGAATCGTTTTATTGTTCGGGGAACCGAATCGGAGTAATCAATTTACCTTATCGATTCGCGGAATCGGCTTACAGTCAATTAGCGATGGCCGACGGGTTTTCGCAAATTTTCTTCTTCGTTTTAATCGTCTCCTCTTTCTTTTCGTTCGCCTGATATTGCGAAATGAATATCACTTGTGTATACAATGACGGGCGATTGTTCCTTCAATATCATGATTTCGGCGAGGAGGAGCTTTTCTCTTTATTATTTCCTCTTCCTCTCGGCTTTTTCATGCTAATATCGCGAGTGGCTATGGGATAGAAGAGCCTTGACAACGTCTATGAGCAGGCTTTTCTTCCCGGACGGTCTTTCATTAGGTCCTTATTGCTGGGCTTGCAGGATTTTTTTTTTTTTTACTTTTAAAGGAACGAGAGAATATTTGTTTTCTTATTAAAATATTAATTTTTTTCTAGAGTTTTAATTTATCGAAAAAATTTACTCGTGGAAGCTTATGTATACTGTTTTCGATTAATTAGAGGCTATGGTATAACGTTTCAATGCCTCAATTAAAATTTTTTCCTTTCTTTCTTTCGTTTAACTGAATTAATTCTCTGAATAATTGATCACGCGAGATAATTGCTTTTTGTTAATCACTTTCATCTCTTTTTTTCTTTTTACTTTTATCCGGGAGAGTCTCAGGTGTCGAAAGAAAGCGGAATTGATGGTTGCTGTTATCGTACCTTTTTTTTTATCCTACCACCATCCGCGTTAGTATCGATTAAATTTTACGCGCGGGATTCTTTTATTTTTTCCATCAATCCTGATCGTTTTTATCCTTTACAAAATAATATTTTTATTTTCCAGGATATTTAGAAACAATTGATGTAATAAAAAAATTGTTTCAAAAACTAATGATTGTTAAATGATGAATTATTATAAAAAATATTTTAATAAGTTTTGGAAATCGGTGATTTCCGGCTGATTTTTACGTTTTGGGCACCAAACTAAAGTTAAAATCTGTTTCGTTATTCTACATTAAACAATTTACTTCGTATTTTTATTTTCATTTGTAAAACAAAATATTGATAGTGACGAACTACTAACTTTACAAAACAAGTAACTGCATAATCCATAATTTATTGATAATGTTTCATTGTATCAAGTTTCCAGTTTTTTTTTTTTTTTTTTTTTTTTTTTATAAATAAAAAATAATTAATATTATTTATTTTCACACCAAGGAAAAAATCCAAAAAAATTACCGACAAACAAGTAGAGAAGCTGGCGGTACGGTCAGACAAGGCATTCGCTTAGCCGTTTCACTCCGAGTGTTTGCCGCGAGAATGCAATATTTTACCTTCGGAATACCTCGGCCCTTCCTTTACGAGCAGTCTCGCTTCACCTCGGAACATAACCATTCCGGACCTCTAACAAGACTGCGTCGCTGGCCCCAGCAACACCTGGCAAAAATTCTACCCGGGAAATAACAAGCGGTAATTCACCCCCCCCCCCCTCCCCCGCTGCCATCCGAAAAAGCTCTTAACCGTGGCTTTACTCTGTGTTTCCGCGGCACTTGTGCTCGGCTTTTCCCTTCTTTCTTTTACCAAATTGAAGGAGAATAACGCGAGTGTTTGCACTCTTACGGAATCACACTTTCGAAGAATACCACTTATCCACTGAGTTCTGTTTTATGTTATCAGTTCGTTCACTTTGGGTAATAAAATTTTACTCCCTACTTTTGTAACTAAATAAAACTTCGACTGAGAACCAAAAAACGGAATTATTGATTTTATAATTCATCTAAATTCTAAATAGAAAAATAAAATTATAATTTAAATAAATAAAACAAATTTTTTTGATAGAACATTTTCATTAAAGTTTTAAGAAACAATTATTATTTGTTGATAGTACTTAGCATCTTACCACTTTATTTGAAAATTTTATTTTTTATTAAATTTAAGTAAATAATGGAAAATTTACTTCCTAGAAATCAACAAAATTTTGTAACAATGTCGTACCAAAGTCCTTCCTGTAGTATTTCGATTCTCTCTGTCATCGACGTCGTCATAACTCGATTATTGGTCCTGTAATCCTCTCTCTCTTTCTCTTGTTCACGGTCCAGTAAACTATCGACATCCTCGAGTTCTTTCTGGTTGTGTACACTGCACTCGGCAATATCTCTCGGTACCTTTGACTACCGGCGGTTTATTTAAAATTTCCTTTTACAAACTCAAAGTCAATACCATTTTGCTTGTAATTTAGCGCTAGATTATTTAATATGGTATGGATACGATGTTAAACTGGTACTGCCGAATGTAAATTTAAGCTCAAACCGGATAAATGTAAATGTTGATCTTCCTTTACAAATTGCTTCTCTTTCAAGTAAAACCGCACTCTGTTTCATGTTCTTCGCTCGAATCAAATATGAGCCATCGTTATTTTAAATTGAATGTTTAATCTTCTCGTTAGAACTATGTAATAATTTTATGGTTGACAGTTCTTTATTTGACAACTGCTTGAAAAAAGAGTCGAGAGAAATTCTTGCACAAAATTCAAATAAAAAATTATGAGATAAAAACGCATGAGATTTTACCAGCACCGCGTACCGACTGTAAAACGTCGAAAGAAGTACTGCACGTACACGAGTAAGGTCACCCAAGTTCTTTTTGTTCATCCCTCTTTTTTCGTAGAGAAAAATCTCTTTCTCGCCCGTGGCTTTCTCGAGTAAAGGGTGGGGAAATTGACGATTTTATCGGATGCGACGTGTGGGAGAGCCAGATCGATTTTATTGTTTTTTCCCTTCTTCTGGGATATTTCGATAAGAGATTGTCCCTCAATACGTTCCGCGCACCAAGGGACTTTATGAAGCCACTTCGAGTTTTGCTGAGTGGACGTTGTGAGAAACAAATTTTTTGGCTCATTAATTTAATTTTTATCTCAATAGCACTTAATTGAATTCTATTTTTGTTTGTTTATCATAGAACTTATAAGATTGCAGAGTTGACAAGAACATTCAATTGAGTGAAATGATTTGTATAATTTAATTATTATCGTCAACTTTAAATAATATATTTATCAATCTACGTAAACGTCTTTCTATCAGAATTCCTTTCGGTCCTGCGCATGTATAACTCTTAACAAAAACGAAAAAGTTCATTTATAACAATTACCTATTTGGAAACGTTTGGGAAGCTATAACAAAAGTAATTAAGCTCTCGTTTCTTCTCTTATAAAAACGATTTAAATTAAAAAACAAAATGAGATAAAAAAGAAAAGAACTCACGATCTCTAGATAAAGAATATCGTCCTTCTCTTCCAAAACATTTCGGTCCAATAATCTCTCCTTCTGTGTTTGGCTTTCGAAGTCATTAATTATACTGGCATCCCTGAAATTTGAGGGCAATTACATACAGCGACATGTAGAAACTGCGTGTCCTGCTGGCTGTCGAGATTCGGCATGCAAACGGGCTGTGACCGGTACTCCCCGAAGCTTGTTTTAACGATTAACGACGGTAACATGAGCAGCAGCAGGTTGACTTGCAGGGTTGAGGTAACAACCATGTTTAAAAAAACTTTTTTTTTTGTAAATGTTGTTAAAAGCTTTAAACATGAAGTTTTTCATAAAGATTTGAGAAAATTTTACTAAAAAATATTTTAAAATATTATTTAAAGTTTTGAATAACGAGTATTAAAAATTTTTGTTAAAAAATTACGCACAGAGTAAGAAAAAAAAAAGAGTCAAAACAAATGATAAATTAGACGGCCGAAATCACTTGACCCTAAGTAAGTTTCGGGGCTATTTAAACTTTTCCTCAGCGACTAAAAACTGTGGAAAAATTGTGTCGTTAAACGGTTTCAAGCACCGTTAGTTAAAAGTTCCCTTTTTCAAAAATCATACTCTAAACGGATTACGAGGGCGTTCAAAACTTTAGCCATAAACGATTGAAAAAAAAACCGATGAAAGAGGGGTGATTAAAATTCAGCGAGCGGAATGAAATCGATGGCTAATAATAATCCCCTGTTAATATGCAGCCGGCTTTCCCACGCGGCCTCGAGCGATGTTGGTATTACTGACAGAGGGGCAACAGCGCCGGCCAAGAGTAGTTTTGCACTCGCGTTGCATGGCCACCAACTTGGTTCGGCGTCAAGGGATTACCTCGTTTCGGCGCGAAACTTGTTTAGCGCGGCTTACCTTTTTTACATGACATTGCACTGAGCGAATCTTATTAGCAAAGTTGGCTTTTTCAAGGCTTAGTTGTTTAGAAGCGAGGTTGATCCTGGTTGTTGTCTATGGTGAATGAATTAAGTATTTTTGTTTTGTTTTATATCTTTAAATTAATTTTAGAAAAACATTTGCATTTTTGCTACATTTTAATGATTGAAATTCAATTCAAAATTATGTTTAGATACCAAAACGGCTTCAATTCTCTCAAATTCCTCCTTCCGCAGTGCGATTCTCATGTAGCTTTAGATCTGCGACTGTATTGAGAGCACTGAGAGTTTCGCATTATTACAATTTACGTAATAACGGTGGAGTTTCGATGTAATTACGTTGGAAACAGCCAAATAAACTGTCCAATAATAGCGCAGTGACCTTTCATGATTTCGATAGGTTATATTCCACTTGAATTTGCTGCAACCAATTAAAACTTTATTAATGCATAATTTATGACCATTGATTTCGAATACGTACTCAAATTATTTTATTTCATAGGTTATTAAAGAATCCATAACAGTATCAATTAGCTGATAATTAAACGCGTGAAGACTAAACTCCTGAAGATAAACAGTTTAATTCGTTAAGGTCGGTGCAGCTGCCAAGAAGAGGATAACCGCTAACGACCGCGCGGATAAGTTATAACGAGGATCGGTTAATTAGCGTTAGTAGTTTGGAGAATTAAGCAGGCTAAACTTTTTATCAAAGTGCGTACATATTTATTAGGGAACATTGCTAATTTGACGTTTACTTTACGCTGAAGGTTGATTTCCCAATAAAAGCTCTCTGTATACAGTTGATCATAAATAGCAAGTCTTATCCTATTGGTGTAGGAATATAATTAGCTATATAGAGCGGCGAAAATGTAATTCAATCTTTTCTTTTGAAGAAGAAAAAAATAAGTTTGTGGCTACAAGTCAAAAAAACTAAATTTTAAATGAAAAAAGAAAATATTTTTAATTTTCTAGCAAAGAGCTCACTTTTCTTCAAGGTAGATGACACCTTTTCGGCCATACTCACAAAAACTGTTTAATAATTCATTTGTAATAACGCAGTCACGTCGAACTACTTGTTTATGCGCATTCCCCACGGTTTCGTCGTATCACGCTTAAATATCTCAAGCGTAACTGCACTGCTCGAACTATTCCCACGGTAAATTGCGACCACTAAATCATGACTTCGTCGTGAAAGTTAAACTCGTCTTCAATTGGATTTTATCGATTACACATGAACTGCAAAGTAATGGTAGATACGAAGTTTTTAAAAAAAAAATATTATCCTGTTTTAACATTATTTATACTTACTAAAAAAACTTACTAAAACTGAAACTATTCTCTATACCTAAATAAATTATAATAAACATTGAAAACTTCGCTCTAATCTTGAAAGGAAAGTCTTGTTTATTTTACAATCTTCTGAATCCGTTGGCGGTAAGTCACCTGTTCCAAAAACAATTCCTCTAATGGCGAAACCCCCCAGACAATTTAAGAGACCGCTGCGAGTCGTTTGGAGGAACGTGCTCCTTGCACGCACGCACACTTGCATGATGCGACTGGCAAGAATGATTGTGTCGTATAAAAGAGGAGGAATGCACTGAACTGGTATTCAGTTACCCAATGGAGACACGAGGTCGTTTTCAGTATGTAAATTTTTTCGGTACTCTGGATTTGTTAAAAATGTATATTTTTTTAAAATAATAAAATATGTCTTATGAGTACGGTACGGAAATAAGAAAGAAGATAGAATAAAAAAAGGTGAACAAGAAAAGAGCGACGAGTCAATCAGGGAATAAGAGTCGTATCTAACTTTGCTAACAATCGGGTCGCCAAGCTAGAGAGAAAAAAAAAGAAAAATCGCAAGCCTAAACTCACACAGCTCTTCTGATTAAGCAAGCATGATCTTATTCCTACTACTCTTGAGTTTTGGCCAAGAGCTGAATAAAAAATGAGTGTACACAGATATCACACTCAAGACGAGCTTTATGCTTGTAAATCGCCTGACAAATCGTGCTCGATGTTCATACCGTTGGAAGTTAACCGATTAGCAGCTTCGTAGTGTGCACCTGTGCACAGTCCCTTAGATAAAATTGCTGTTACTACTATCGTGACTCTTGTCTCGGCAATTGATTCTACCTCGAAACTTTTGTTGTTAAGATTAGACAACCCATTTTAGCACAAGGATAGAATTTTACTTCAGATTCAAACACTGGAATGTCAAATACCACTCTAATTCAATCTAATAAGTAGCTAAAAGTCAGACAAAGTTTGGTAAATGGTCGTCTATAACCTTGTAAGATAAGATTAATTTGCATACTTTCAGCTAATCCAAACGATAAAAATGTCTCGCGCAGGCGTGGAATATCTACGAAAACAAATCTTCCCTCGTGTAAACAAACACACGTTAGTCCTCCTTCCTCGTATTAAATTCCAACCTCGTCGCGTCGTTTTCGCCGTAGTAGTAAACGGGTGGGCGGCTTGCTTAATTAATCGCGATAATTAGAAGGAAGCTCCCTTGTGACCGAAATCGTATATGAGATAAGAACAACAAGGGGTGCTAACCAGACCATTTAGTTTTACAAGCTACATTTTATCGAGGTCAGGAAAAGTTTCAATCCTCATATCTTCATGCCATCTTATTACAGTTTTATTTCAATGATCTCAGACAATTTTCAAGAATCTTCGATTCATCAATTACTAAATGAATAATTCGAAAAAAAAAGTTGAGGAGCGTAAAACTAATAAAAAGGCTGAAATTTTTAAATATGAGCTTTATCAACTTCTATTCTGTTAAAAAAAATAATAGTTTTTATATGAATATTTATGACACATTGCCAGTATAATTAGAGAGAGAAAGAAAACTTTCTGTATTATTGACCGAAAAGCATTTCCAATATCTCTTGTAGGGCCAAAGCAGGTTTATATATATATTCACATGTCTGTGGTCGCGATAAACCAGAGAGTTACACCGCACAAAGAGACTTTGAGAATCAGTGAAAATTGAATTCTCCCTGCTGGCTCTAGAATGTGTGTTTTGTGTGATCGAAGCTTTGGCTTCCTTGCGTGTTTTAGGTGGTTTTCCACATAAATTCGGGCTGGCCTACTTGCAACAACGGCAACTGGCATCTTTTTGACAGCCCATTTCCAACAATTGGAAAAAAAGTTATCTGGTTGATGAAACAGACAGACTAGTTTCTAAATCAAAGCAATAATTTTATTTTTTTGAATTCTGAAAAAGCCTACTTTTATCATACACAGAATTTTTGATATCGGTTTCATGAATCAACTCTACAATTTAAATAAAAACAAAGTCTTACATGATAGGTCAGAATGAACTTACAGTGGATTAAAACTGACCCACTATGAAGTGGACAGTAACGTAATCGTAAAAGAAAAGAGTTTTTAGCACTTAGCTGCTGCTGTCCCTTTAGAGCCGTGAAAATTCTCTTGGGTACATTTTTGTTCCAATTTTAATTGTAACTCTTAATGAAATTGAATTTTAAAATCGTTTGTAGCCCACCCGAGAATCATAATGGAGTGGACGTTTTTTTTTGATAGAGCTTTTTCATGAACCATTGAGCACTTGGATCATCGTAAAAAAATTGGGCAAACATTGAAATTCCATTAAATCTTGATTGTGCACTCCGTGAAATCCGCAAATTTTTCATTTTTTTTTTTTTTCAAGTTTGAAGAAAAACGTTGTTCCAACAATTAACGACCAAACAAGCTAATCAAAAAGAATACATGGTTTCAACATCAAAGTACGCACCCTCAAAAAATTTCCCCCGCCAAAAACAAAAGGGCGACTCCCCAAAAACTTCCTAAAAGTCACACACAAGGCTCATGAAGAATTAACGTCGCTCGAATTGGCTGCGGTATAGTCGTTAAACATCGCGACGTTAATGATTGAGCATCCGCGAAAGGTAAAGGTAGACACCGTAATACGGCGATAAATGGGAGGAGTGACGAGGGAGTTTGACGTTGAATTTTGAAGCGAGCCAACTTTTGCCCTTGTCTTTAAAGTTACGTGCCGTCTCTCTCTTTGTTCCCTAACCTCGTTTTACTTTTTTCTTTTACCTTTGGGCTTTTGTAAATCTTCCGGGTAAGGAACCCCGAATTATTTATCAGTGTGTGCGGTCGACTCGATAGTTTGACTAACTTTGTCCACTGAATTTTCCTGAAGTTCGTTCCCAATTTTTTCCATTTTATGAAATATTTTAAGATTTTTTTAAATTTTTAAGAAAAAAAAAAATTTCTTTTTCAAACTGGATGAATAAAATCATGTGATTTTCTATTACATTTCCGAGAGAGTAAAAAATGATATAAAACTTGTCTCATTCTTGCAACAGTTTTTACTTAGTCGTTTTTTTCTTCTTTTGTTGCCTTGAGAAATAAAAAAACTTCTTGAAGAAGATTGAAGACTATATACTTTTAAACCCGGACGATAAAATCATTGTCGTTAAAATTCGCATTCATCTCGTATTAACATCTCTTTGAATGTTCTCGAATCTTTTATATTCTGTCTGACTGCTCTTTCAAAAGTTAACCCATTTTATAATTACATGTTTGTAACCTGTATTATGATTTTACCGTATAAGGCATTATAAGCTTCAAAGAATAAAAATTGCTATTTGAAATCAAATTTTGTTCAACAAATACCACAGAAGTGAGAAACTTTCAAACACACGCTAATCAAAAACTCAAATCCAACCAAAAGAGAAAGATCAAAGGTTTAATATTAAAAAGTTTCGACTTGTCACGCAACACCAAACATTCAATAATTTTCACCCCGACCTTTGATCGAGCCCGGCTGGCTGGCGTATCTGTGCCCACGCTCCAGTTCCTATTTAGCGCAACCGCGCCGGAAGTCCAATTAAGCGGTCACCCGATTTATCGAAGAAGCAAACTTCATAGCTGTTGAAATTGGAAAAATATTTTTTTGCTTCTCGATGAAAAAAGTACAGTTTTTTATTTTAATTTCAAAGCTTGACTCTCCTTTTTTTTTTTTACTAGCGAACGTTCAATTTATTATTATTTTGAGAAAAATGTGACACTGACTGATTAATTCTGTTCAGCAGGCGACAAGTAAAGACCCGAATTTGAATTTCGATCGAGAGGCGTTCCCGCGCTTGAAGCTTTTTACCGGAGGATCAGCCCTTTCCATGTTTCTGAGTTTATTAAACGAAAAAATAACCCTTTCTCTTTAAGAAAAGCTTCGACCATGGTACTGAAAAACTATCCAGCCAAACTGGAATCAACTCCCGTAAAAAAAAGACCCACTCGATTCTCCGGTAGCTGGCTAATTTAGTCGCTCCCGTCGTTACACACCCACTCCGCCTCTTTTGAAAATCCCCGGTGCCTGGGTACTCCCTACCCCTTTCACTTTTTGTCAGATTGGTTTTGACGCTGTGGTAGTAGGCTTGAAAGAAAAAAAGGTACGATATTGACTTTCGATTTTTGCGATTAATGAACGAACTCGCGTCTGCCTTTGATGCTTGTACAACACCAACATGGCTGTTTATTTATTGGGGGTCTGCTCTTACTTCTCCTTGTTCTTTGTGCGATTTTTCGTACTTCAGTTGCAGCCGACTGTTTCGGATTTTCTCTGTATAACGTATCGCGCTTCAATAATTCATCGATTCAGCTCCCTTTCCAAGCAAAACTTTTGCCTCCCATTTTAAATTCAAGTCTAGTTAACAGTTAATTCTTCATTTTCGACAATACTAAAGAAAATCTATCTGTGATTTTACGTAGTTTACTAGGATGCTGTTTCTTACAGAAGTCACAACTTTTTGATAGTAGCTCTTGATCAACTTCATTTACTCGGATCAGTGCCAGATCAGTGATCCAGGAGGGTATTGATCAGTATTCAGTATTGATTAACACTTCCTCTCTCGTTTGCGTAAAGCTTGGGGTTTGCATGTTACGGAATCCTAAAGGGACACACACGTGCTTAGCCGCGTTCGTTAAGGAGTTTGCGATGTCATTAGTCTTGATTGGCCCCGTTTGTCGGACATTTAGAGCCCAATGTCTATAATTTATTACTGTCTCATCTATATCTGGATAAAAAATTTCAGTAAAAATACGATTTCTCAAAGTTATTTTCGGAGGTAGATTTCTTGAAAATAAGTCTGAAATATCGGGTCGGATGTTCAATTCAGACGTTGAATAATTACTCCACTCCGGTCTGTTTCAAGAACGATTCAGATTGAAATTAACGTTTAAAGCTGTTACGGAGGACAATTAAGTCGGAGTAATTCGTGGTATGTCTTAATTAAACGGTAAATTTATCTCCTTCCATTGCCTTGATAACCCGACTACTTAGTCGTCGACCCTCCACCAAAAAAGGTGCCGAAGAGCGTCAATCCAAAATGATTCATCCCCCAGACTATGCACTCTAATCACTCTTTGGCTGAAAAAAACCAAAAAGAAATACTCATCCATTACACAGTCAAAGAAAAGTAACGTGAATTAATTAAATGAAGGGCCTGGTGCATCACTCCAAAAATTAAAACTCTCCTTTCCCCTCCACCCACACGCCAGGGTTACTCATACATCAGTTTCGATATAAAGTAGCGATAAACGCGGGTGCGGCTGACCGTTGCGGGGGCGATAAATCCGTAAATACTTCGTTACGCTCGACTAAGTGAAGGGATAGGGGGGGGATGAGTTACATTATCGGAAAATTTACGCCCCTTCGATGTCACCCTTCCCCAACCGGGCTGCCTATTCCACGTCGCTGAGATTGACGGACGAGTATTTTTAGGGATTTTTCGTGAGTGGACGCGTAGCTTATGGAATTAAGTTACCAGCGGGTTTAGAAATTTCAAAAGCGTTTAGATTGATAAGTTTTGGGCGTATAAATAAAATTTAATATTTTATTTTATGCGATGATTGAACCAAACTTTTGCTCTGCTTTAACTTTCGAGTGGTAATTTTAGTTTTTCTCTGTATGAAAAAAATTGAAAGACAATCATTTAATTACGTAAATTTTATTGTACCAAATCTTTTAACAAAAAAGAAAATAATGTATTCCTAATTTTCATACGTACACATATAATATTATGCTGCGGCATTAGGGTGCGTGAGGCTGCAACTCACAAGGGGCTTATGTCTAGATTGCTTAGCACAAACGCGTAAAACGTTATATTTTCGCTTGTGTGTCTAAGACCTTACACTCTTGCCGCATTAGGATATTTAATATGGTGAACGAAAGATATTTCAAACCCAAGAGAAGTTTCGGTTCAACGCAATTTGTTAGGGTAATGAGATTTCATGCCAGACATTCAAACCGCACCCACCCCTCGTGTTTATCAACTTATTTTGGCAAAGCAAAGGCTATGATTTAAATATTTGAAGTAAATATACTCTTATCTACACAAACCGAACCTTAAAAAAAAAGAAAAAAAGAATTTTATACTATTTTTTACTCTAATTTCAATATATTAATCGATCATCGAGGGTCAAACAAGGACAGGAAAATGTTCTGAAATTCCGCGATGGTAGGGCATAAACAGAGGCTTCGTTGATCCGTGTTATGAACGATCACGATTTTGAATAATTCATCCCTTTTTGTGCTTGATATTCGTCTCGTACTTTTTTATCTACGTAAATGTGCCCTGTTTTCGAAAATGATGTACATTTTGAATCTACGAAACTTTTCTTTGGACTTTATAAATTTTTTGCGTTGTCTTCAAAATAGTGGAGCTATGTAATATTCCAAACAACTCTTTTACATGATTTTTTGTCGGTAAAGTCGTAAACCTTTATTTTAGCATCTTATAAAGACTCTTAGATTGTTTAGTCAACATGTTCAACAGACCATTGTACCTGAGATGGCAAGATCACTCCATCATATTGAAGTTTCAATTAAAATTTTCTCAAATAGCAATTCATTTTGGCTTACATTTTGAGTAATTAATTCGTCAGTGCACTAGAACACTTTTCTTTTTTGCTTACAACTAATTTGCATTTAAACTCATGTGTACAATAAACTTTTTACAATTTTATTAAAACTCCCGGGCAAATTTTCAGTTGCTGCTTAAACTCGTGTATGAGTATTATGCAATTTTCAGAAAATGAGATTGGAAAAAGAAGAAAACATTTTTTTTATAAATAAAATATCGTTTTTTTATACCTTAAGGTAAACTGTTTTTAAAAACTATCGTTAGTAACGAGGAAATTTTCAAGTGATTTTGAAGGTAAAATATAAGAAAGAAACAATGGTTCCAACCGAATGCCATCTATTTAAACGATCTTTTAAATTTTTAGTAACATTTTTATTTAATTAAAAAATTCAGAAGCTGCAGCTAAAAAAACAACTAATTCACTCTTAAAAAAAAGGTAGAGTATACTTAAGATTACCGTCAGCCCTTGAAAAGCAAAACCCCTTTACGGGAATGCCGATAAACATCGGTCCTTTTCATGCAAATGTGGGTGAGTCAAAAGTACCCTAAGAAAGGAAAAAAAAAAAAAAATAAAATAAAGTGGGTGGCACCTGCAGCCCTCACGAGTTATCTTTTTTCCTCCTTTTCTTTGGCATTGTTCCTCTTCCGCAGCGGGGATTTGGGGGAGAATCAGCAGGTCTTTTTGCGGAATTAAGGCCTTGGATCAAGGGGGCGAGCGAGGTGTCGAGAGCGTGTACTTTCATTTTCGCGTCCCTTCGATTTTTGACATGCGGGAACAAAAAAGCGGGAATGACTCGTTTTTTTGTTGAGTCAGCGGAGCAAAAAACAAAACGAGGAGAGAGAGTTGGAAGGGTCCTCCGAAAAAAAAAAAAAACAAATCAAACGGGAGTCAGTCGCGCGTAACTCGGTACCACCCCAGACGACAATACAATCCCAGGGTACTTTTCAATCCCCGGAATTGGCCTGCAGCGTGTTGCGCGGCGGCTTTTTCATTTCACTAGGGGATGAGTAAGCTTGGTGTTACTCTTCTCTGAGAGGTGCCGTAAGTGGGATGTTAGTGCTATCGCGGTAGCTATAAGAGCTTTAGGCTAAACCGCGAGCTTTGGTGTCTTACGAAGAATTTTTGTTCTTGAAAAACAAACTTTATGATTGCAAGCTCAGAGAGCATATCTGTATCTACTGGCTATGCTTTTTTTTACAATGACAATCTTGATTTATTTTTTGTCATGAGATTTTAAAAAAGTTCATAGTTCAAGAGCCAACTGGATTCAATTCCAGAGAAAAGTAAAAAAAATGTTCTCCATACACTGCTATCACATCAAATTATGCAAGTAGCTAGAAAGAATTTTTAATAAAAGCAAGAAGCCGTTGAAAAGGTAGATAAAAAATTTTTTTACACTGACAAAAAGAAACTCGCGTAATCCACTTTGAAAGCCCACAAGCCCGCAAAATTACACATGCAGCGAGCAACAAAGCGAGGCAAAACACACACATACACACACGCACACGCTTAATTTCTTCTATTCAGGGTGGAAGAAAGCCGCCGCATAATTTAATTAAGGAATCCTATAGTAGTTGGGGCTATTATGCTTGGCCAGCCACGACCGCTGCTTGTGCTTAGGTAAGGATGATAATAGCGAGCCAATATGACGCGGGATTGTATGCGTTCTGCTCTTTGCCCCTGCGGTTTCCACCGTTATTAAATGCGCGGTAGACTAGGAAACAGCTCACACCATCTCAAGACAATGAACTCATTGTCCACTATTCATTTATGATGGGTAACGCCATCAAAGTTTGATTTAAATAAAAAACTCTCCTTTTCAGATTTAGAATATTTAATCTTTAATTTAAGGTTTACGAGATTTACTTTGTAGTGAAGCTATATTTTTAAAACACTATATCTTCATCAAAGTTCAAAGTATCATTTAAAAAATATATTTTGTTTTATCAATGAACATTCTTAATGTAGTAGGTACCTGTGCATCGAAGTAAAAAAAAGTATTTTTTTATATGCAAACCATGACTAAAAAAAGTATTTATTTTTTCTCAAGCTTTCAAAAAATCAAAACAAAAATTTTTTATTTATGTTTCAGAACTGCGTTTGCGTTTCATTCTGCTGATAGTATATCCCGCTGGCATCAAAGTATGCAGTTCAGATGGAAAAGTGAGTACTTCCTAAAAATTTTAAGCCCAGCCTCTCTTGAAAAAAAAAACTCTATACAGGCTCTCGTCCAACGAGTTTTTACGTGTCGACGCCCAAAACTCTCTCTCTCTTCCACCGAAAAAAGTGCACCCCGAAAAAGAGAGCAGAATTAACGCACGGAAAGTCCACGCACAAAAGAGACGAACATTAAAGCCTGCTCTGGCGGGCCTAAAGGGCGGGGGCTTTTACTTTTTCGGATGATTTCGTCCGCAAAACGCTTTTTTAAAAAAATTACCCGACCGTCCAAGAGGGAGTTTCCTCTTTCACGCACCACTTTTTTATCTTCCTGAGTTAAATTTCTAATTCTATGTACATTTTATTTACTCTTGGACGAATCTTCAAATTCTGTTCGCGAAGAAAAATAATCTCATTTTTTCACTTTTAAAAATTATGTAATTAAAGTGAATTTAAAGACTAGCACTTATGACGTCTAAACGAAACATCAAACTATGGTAAACACTCTTACCAAGCTCAGAGATCTGTGGTCGCCTCGGCGACTGACGTTATCTACTTGCAGGCATTGAGCCAAGACACGGCGCAAAGCGCTAAGCACTTGAAATCTTCCACCATCTGCCAACCTGCCTACGAGTTAAGAACTTACCAATCACTGCCTCATTTAAACTATCACATACTTATAACCCCTAACGATTGTGTATGACTTGAGATGCAAAACATAAAACATTTAAATTTCAAGTAATAATCCAAACTTTTTGTCAAAAGTGACAGTGGAAAAAAGAGAAACGTTGATGTCTGGAATAAGAGTACATAAATTCTCTTGGGACTTTGGTAAGTGATTGGCAGTCCAAATGAACCCAGACTGCCGACTGATGTTTGCATTGCTACTGTACCAGTACCGACTGATTGATAACTATTCTTCCGGAATTCCTGGTCTAGGTTCATTGCTGCGGTGACGCCTTGCGGCTTGATTTATACCAGCCATTGTATCGTATTTTACGTTTAATTTTGCCAACGGGATAGCAGTAGAAAGGGTGGACGAAAAAAAAGAAGGATTTATCATTTGGATATTTTTAATTAAAATCTACTGCGACCGTGTGGTGGTTTGTTAATCAAGCCGAGCGTTAAATTATCATTGCGTCGAATAACTTTTCAAGCAGTTCTATTCGGACCTCGGCTTGGGTTCAGGGAGCCAATATTGATTTAATTAGAGACAATGAAATGTCCAGCATTGGCCATTGTAACGTACGTGTGATGGTCATAATCATAACTTTGGTAGGTTATTAAATTTTCAACATCAAATTTAACGATTAAAAAGTTTATTTATTATATTTATCAAATTAAAAGCTTTCTTTCAATTTATAATTTTTGTAAAATTTTCTATATTTGTAATTACAACTTTTTTTTAAGCAACTTTGTCTGATTAAACACTCCAACGTTTATGTCTTACAACCAATACTGGGTCAGGATTTATGTGATAAAGCCGCACGCAATTAGACGCGAGCATAAGTCACTCACTCGGTCGTATATGAGTCAGCATTTGAGTACTAACTTTGAAGAACTAGTTTCAAAGGTTGTGTGCATTACTCTGTGATTAATCAATGCATACTACTCAAACTTCTAAGTGTATTGAAGAGGCTCATTATAATAATAGTGACAGCACTGTTCAAGGAGTTTTCAACGATTCTAAGAAAGATTTTTTATTTTAGTTTTAGTTTTGAAATCCTAATCAAGAGGGTTGACCCATTAAAGAGTTCCACTTCAAGCATTGAGCTAAATGACAGTTGAGACAGATTCAAGAACATATGAATAAAAAGTTCTCCTCTGATCAAATTATTGAAGCAGTGAACCTAAAACTTCTTTAATGTATGTACACATCATATGCTCCTTTGAGACGGGGGCTAGCAGCGCGGTTGCTTTTGATTTTAATATATACAGATCGTCTTTGAGTCGCCAAAAGTTTATCTTTCTTGGGACGCGAGCAGGACGACTAACTTTTTCCAGGCAGAGAGGATGCAAATTTTTCCAACTCCAACTTGTTTTTTTCTCTTTGAAGATTGGGCAGACAAGTTTTTATCTTAAAGATTTTTACGTATTGGTTCAGACAGTAGCTTGGACGAAGATCAATTAAATTATTTTTTCCAGCCTTCAAAAGTGTATTAGAAAAAGTAATAAAAATTTTACATTTAAGTAATACACATTATTGAAGGTACTAAAACAGGAAAGAGCCGAGTATTGCAAGCTCGAATCTTCTCACTCGATTGGCTTCTGAAGCTTCAATTCTGTTTAATCTAGCAGATAAAACATTTGACTGATTCGTGCACTTCTCCGTGCGAGCATTTTTTATACGGTCTTCGTAAGCTTCCAAGAGAGTAATATAATCAAAAGTAGTTCTCCTCTTATACTTCGATTCAACTTATTTATTTTTTTATCGTACTGTGAAATGGTAGGAAATGGAGAGGAAGTTTAAGAAACAATGGAGGGTATAAGCTTTTCGAGCGAGTCAATGCTCCCTGAAAATTCCTTTGGGTGCAGCCTGTTTGATTTGTATGCTTCGATGAATCGACTCCTGGTGCTATATGGTCTTGTTCTAAAACTCGCGTGTTGCATGAGTTTGAAAAAAAAAAAGAACTTATCCTTTGCAGTAGTTTGAAAATTTATTTCTCTTGCTTTATGTTTTCGAGGCTTTTATAGGGGCACCAAGGAAGTGGGAACGTATAAAACCTTATAAATTTCTCGTAATTTGAATTTATTACGAATGACTGGTGAGTGTCTGAAGTTTCAGTAGTGCGCACCAGACTTGAGTCAGACTATAGTTATAAATCACAGTAATTGACATAATAATATTTGATCGTAAGCAGAGAAAAATTATAAAAGTAAAATTTCATAGCTCCCAACAGATTATTTTTAATCTCAACCCGCTTCCTAAAAAAAACGAAAGTCGTGTCCTTACTGCAACATTTTGATCCAAGCTTCATTTCCTCCCTCGGCAATCGCGTACACTCCTTTTTTACTTTTTTTTCCCGTCCCTCCTCGTCCGTACCTCCATACATCTCTGAACTCATCTGATATTGCTTTCTCCGGAATGAGATTTTTTTTTCCTCTATTTGTATTTTTCTTTCCCAGCGCCACGTGTTACTCTCTTCCTGTACGACACCGGGCCACTGTCACGTTTTCGCGAGCAAGAAGGAAATGACGAATTACTGACCTAGTTTTCTGAAGAAGCATTTGACAAATTTTCCTTATAACTCTTAGAAGCAATTTGGAAGAAACGTTTTTGAACCAGAGTGATTGCTATGTTCTCACGTAGTTTTTACAAAATTTTGGGAAATAATGTAGCAGTAGTTTTTTCAAATGAATGACATCGATTACAAAGTAAATACCCTGAATTTCAGACTCAACATCGATATTTTATCTTAGGCCTGATGCAGATGAAATGTCAAACATTCAATTGGGTCAGCAGTGTATCAAGATACATGCAACACAATTTACTTGCATGTTTCGAGCTCGCTTCAATCTGATGCTTTATCTGATATTGATTTCTGTAAATTTTTTCTGTATTTTTTTAAATTTTGGTTAATCGATAATAATTATTTATTTCAACATTGGTATCGTGACTATTAGTTTATTGGAAACGAGACAAAAGATTTTAAAGTCAGTCACGGGTAGGTAGAAGCAAGGAAGAAGCATCTCCAAATAATGCATCAGTGAAAAAGCTCTCTTTGCGTAAGCTCGATTTTTCTCTTCTTCCTCCGACCTCAACAATACACCCCAGGCAAATGTCCGTCGGATTTACCAGGAAAAAAGTTCAACGTCGGCTTCCTCTTCAAGATGCACGAGCTGTCATTCGATCTCTTTGGGCTTTTTTCGGACTTTCTTTATCTTCCCCGTCTTTCTATTTTTTCTTTTTTGGATTGAAAACCTCTGTTCCTGACTTTATCTGTCTTATTCCCTTTTTTATTTTTAACAATTTTTTACTTTTTCTTAGTGCAAAAATTAAAATAGAAGTAATGTTTTTCGTGACATACTTAGGAAGTAACACTAGTTTAAAAGTCGTGGTTGAAATAACACCTTAAGTCGTCTTATACGCGATGATCCTATTTTCCCAAAGTTTGAGCGTTACAAAGTTACGTTTTCACACTGGATGTATGACTCCAGGGAGATGGTTTGACTTCTCGTATCCTCTTTCAAGAAAGCTTATTGAAAAAAGAAATTTAAGAATTTTCGATTGAGATGGTTGAAAGTTTACTAAAATTTGTATTAAAATCAAACCCTTGCTGATGTTTGTGATGGAAACATGATATGAGTACTGTATTGGGAGAGATAACGTACATGGAGAGTTGTTGATTCCGAAATCGATTATGTAGTTTCTGTTGGCCAAGTTTGTTGAGGCAGTATAATATCGAGTATTTAACGGCCAGGAGATTGGAATTTCAGTTTAAATTCAGCCTTGGCATATGCATACGACAGAGTTCGACGTAATGAAAGGGATTCTCTCATATGACCTATCTCACGTTAATGAATAAATAAACCAAACTGTAAAATTCAAACAGTCCACATTTTTATTATTTTCCAGCAAACTATCAAATTCCAGAGGTTTCCTTATACACTTTCCTACAATAACATCGAGCTCCTCTTCCAATTTTCTTCGCAAATACAACACCAAGCAATAGCAGAAGAAGCCTCTTGAATTCCCAGGCCGGGGAAATAACTCCCGAGGAACGGAAAATAATAAGAAACACAAGAATGAAACGTTGAGTCAACGACTGAAGGCAGAAATGGAGGTTATTATCTACCCAAATAGGATTATTATAACGTTGTCGATTGGTCGTAGTTTGCCGCCTCGTTTTCGGCTGTTGTCAGTTCTCTTTTGTGTGGGCTCATTATCTGCTACTTATTCGTACCCTACTTATGACCTTATTTCTTTAGCTTTTCTGTTGATCTTGTCTTTATCTTTGTTTGAATAAATTTTTTTTACAAGCTTTTGATAAAAAAAAAAAAAGAAAACATCGAAGATTCTCCTTGAAATTGAAAATTTAATATTGATCCTTCAGCTCAATTGAACAGAGTCTCATTGATTATCCTCAAAACTAATTTAAGCTTCAAACCGATTCTCGAGGTTAAATCAATTATCGCGCTATTAAATCGAGGAGAGATCTTGTCGTTAAAAGCTTTCAGCCGTTCAAGAGGTAATCTAACTTCAATTCGAGAAAATCAATATGATAACAATCAACCAAAACTTCGAAAAGAATTTTATTTTAAAACATACCGCAGGTCGCTTTCGAAAGAAAAAAAAAAAAAAAGTTCAAAGCTGACATCCCTGCAGTGGAACGCGATTCACTTATGCGTTTTTTTTTTACGCCTCAAAGCTAGCCTTTTTTGTTCACAAAGCCGCGAAAATGCGCGTATCGGGGTTAGCAGGGTACATTTAGCTGGTTTTACTTTTTTAATGAGTTTTCTCGCGGGCAGGAACGGCGTACAAACAGTACATCCACGCGTCGTGTGTCGCCTTTTCGAGCAGCAAGGGTTTTCGCTTTAATTATTGCGGCGTTGCGCGAGAGCATTTTTTTCTTTTACGGGAGATTGCTCGTGGCGAGGAAGTTTTTCACCTTCCCTTTTAGGGTTGGGCCTCGTGTTTGCATGCGCTTATTACTTCTATGCGGTTTATTGGGTTGGGATTCGAGGTTTAAAGGGCGTGGGATGATGAATTTTTTTTTGAATGGGATTCTTTGGAGAACTGGCTTTCTAGGACTTGGAGCGAGGCTTCGGGGTTTGGGTTACGTCAATTACTTTGGCGATTATGACGCGCTACTAAGATTCAAAAAGACTTAGTAGTAAACTTTTTTTTTTTTTTTTAAATAATAATATTTGAGATACTATAATAGTATACTTAAATATTTCAACCTCATTTGCTTTTGAAAAAAAAAGTTGTATGAATAGAAAAAAAGAGACCTGTCAAATTGGTAACTTTTCGAAGGCGAAACTTTAAATTTAATTCCTCAGTGGTAAAATAAACTAAATAAATTACCTGTAAATATTAATCAAAAGCAAGACTGATGGTAACTAGGTTGGTGTTTTGAAACATTTTGTGTGTGTCAGGAGGTCAATCAGATGTTTGATTTTAATCAGTTGGAGCTTGTGTACCATCATCCTCAAACTTTAAGAACCTTTTTTCCTAATTCAAAGTTCTCGCGTACTCTCTGCGACTCCCCTGGGTCGAACACAAAGGACGTCTCTGCGAAGAAAGCTTACGCAGGATCTTTTTTTACCCTTGTTCTTAAAAGATTTATGTTTGACAGGCTCTAGTTTTTGCGAATGTAGGGATGAAGTTTCTCAAGTTCGAATGAATAAGAGTTTTTTAGCGTTTTTTATTAATAATAAATATCTCGAAAGAACGCAGTTTTGCCACTATTGAAGGAAATACTTTTTTTTTTTGTAAGTATATTAATAATTAAACAAATTCTACAAATAAACAATAAATGAAATTTCTCATTAAATTTTCTAAAAATGGAATACCAACAGTTTACTTTAAGATAAATTACTGCTTGAATTTTAAGTAAGGAGAGGCATTAATTGGTTTAAATCTTTACGTACTAAAAGCTTCACCGTCAAACACTCACTGCAAGAGTGCTGCAGATGAAAAGTATAAGCCACGTGTTTTCAATGACGAGCAAAAAATACTAAAAAGCTGGTGCTGGTGGTGACGGCAAGAGATAATGCGAGAAATGTGATTTATTCAGCTCAAAGAAGCATCAGTGATTCAGCTTCCGTGGTAAAGTATAACCCTGGATGAAATTGCGTGGAGACGACTTTTTTCTTTCTCGATCTGGTAGGATTTCTGTAAAATATAGAATTAAAAGGTAAAAAATTCAGCTTTTGCTCCAGTTTTTTTTAGTTTTGTTGATGAACTGTATAAAAATATTTGACCATTAGGCATATACTCGAAAACCACTTCAAGTCACAAATAATAAAAAAATTCATTTAAAAAAATTGTATTTTTCTATGGGTGGGTTTATCATTGATTTGAGTTTACCAACTGAACACTTTTTTACATGGTAAAATAATTATTTGGATATTTTAATTTAAACTATATGATCTTGTGCTAATTTTGGCATTTGTTATGAACTAAAAAAGTAAAGCATTAGAGAAGAAAATAAACAAGTACACATACCTGTTACGAGTTCACTTTAGTAAACAATAGCTAGGAAAAAGAAAACAAAAGACCAGGAATAAAAATTGTCTCGTAAATTTGTCGACAGAAAAGAGAGCGGAACCCAGATTTAATACACTTTTGACTGAGTTTTCATTTTGCGATGTTGATTCCAAGCTTATGCGCTAACAATGTGCACTGTGTGCACGTATATAAACATTTTGTCATCGCTACAGCGCATCGGTTGCAAGCCGTAAACAATGTGCTCACTCACTTGCTTGCTTTTTTACCAAGCTCTTTTTTTGTTCTCGTTTTTCCTCTGTTACCGTTTTTATTTCAGTTTATTTGTAAAATTTATTTTTCCAAAAATATTAAGTCAAGGTAAATTTTGATTTTTTTTTTTTTTGAAGATTAAAAAAAAAAAAAACTTTATGAAGTGAAATTCATGAAAAAAATTTCGACTGAGATAAAACTTTATCACGGAAGTTCTTTTCTTCCAAAGTTTTACTGTAACTTTAGCTTGATCCAAAATTAAATTTTGGAATTATGTAATTTTAAGAATTATAATAAAAAAAATTTTTTCTTTTTTATTTTGATTTCTAAAAATATTAAGTACAGTTGATAAATGAAAAAGAAAACCATCCACGCGAGAGTTGACGAAAAAATGTTTATTTTCGTTAAAAAGAATCATCCATCACTCAAAGAGCTTTCAGTAACACAAAAAGTCTCGCTTCCATAAAAAAAAAAAACAAGAGCTACCAGCAGGTTGAGATTCAACCGTGCGGGATTATCAACGTCCGTATAATCGCCTAAGCCTCGCATGCTGCAGCGCAGGAATAACTTTAATTCCTGTTCTCTGTTGAGGATTATAAAATCCCGCATCCCGCGAGGCTTAGTTTCGGACGCCGCGCAACTCGACGATGACACACCGCCCGGACGTCGGAGATTTCGAGGTTATTTCTTGAAAAACAATGAGTTTTACTCAAACTGAAAAAAGACTGCTCAGCTGCAATTATTTCTTTTTAGCTGATGATCTCTATTGCTTGTTTAGTGACATGTCACATCTGAATCAAATATTTATGTTTTTTATGATTTTATCAACAAAGTTTTGTAAAATAAAGGTAGAAGTACGAGTAGAACTAAAATGATTTTTTTTTAAACTTTGGGTGTCAGGGTGGTGAAACTTTACATATTCCGCGTCTTGTTGTTCTTCTCAATACAATGTTGGATGCATTGTACACAGCGACCGTAACTCATCAGTTATCCATCGGGCTTTCGTCATTCTGACGCGAGAAAACTACGTTTTCGCACTGGCGATTTTCATCTCGATTTTCATCGTCGCACTTTTTTTATGTTTGTGAAAAGCAGCGACGATTTTTCACGATCAGTTTTACAACAAAACTTTTTACTCCACTGGCGATTTTTATTGTCGCTACAGACCTATAGAACAGATTCATTAATTTTTTAAGCCAAATATTCGGTTAGGCTTGGTTCTTATAATTATGGAAAGGTTTTCTTAGAGCTGTACGAAACAACGTCGCGATTATGCGATATAAGGTAAGTGTGCCTATAATATGGCCCCTTGCCTAATATGGCCCCTTGCCTAATATGGCCCCCCCCCCCCCCCTGTTATTTTGAATATGCTAGGTATGCGGCATCTCTGCAAGGTAGGAAGAAGTCAAAAACACTTAATTATGAAGTTTTCAGTTGTTTAGAACATTTGAAAATTATTTTTGCGCACGCCTAATAGCTAAAACTCGTTTTGTATACCTCCGTTATTATTTTACGTTGTAATTAAATGGTCTGCCAAAAGATTTAGACGCATCTGACCAAAATTTGAATAAGTAGCTTCGATTCGTTATTGTTTCAGCTTTAAAACGCGACCTTAGTTTTTGTTCAACTCGTTTTCTAACGGGTTTTATTCTTAAATAACTTATTATTCTCCAGTGTTCCTAATATGGCCCCCCGCCAATTAGTAGAAATACCGATATTAAGAGTCCTTAGTTTCATGTTTATTTTTTAGAAAATCCTATCCTAATTTTATTTAAGAAAAATAAATTTAATTGTTTCAAAGCTTTTTTTCATTTTATAACTAAAAAAGCATTCTAGCTCAAAAATCAAACTTTGATAAAAATTTAAAGTTGTAATTTTTCTACTGGTTGCAAAGCTTTCAAAAAAATTGTAAAAAAGGCTCAATTTTTAAATAAATTATTTTTAAAATGTTAAAAATTTTGAAGTTTTTTTTAATTTCATATTCTGATTGATTTAAAAAATCGCAATGAATAAAATACTTCAGGGGGGAGAGGGGGGCCATATTAGGACACAAATTTTATGTGTCTTAAAAAACCGTGTTTTGGTAAATCCTCTGGCATTTGAAGCTCATTGATCAAAATCAAACGTGTAAGGTCTAATTTTAAAGCTCTTAAATCAAGCTTTAAAATGAGACCTTACCCGTCAAAAAATAGTGATTTGATTGGCCACAACGTCGATTCTCGCTTAGGGGGGCCATATTAGGTACAGGTACCTTATTTTAAAGAGAGGATGAGAAGGGGATTGAAAATTGACATTGATTGATGCATCGAGGAACAAGGAGGATAATTGCTGTTTTTTTTTATCGGAAATTACTACATTTTTTTCATAGGTTTACCAAGGAGGCTTTTACGATGATGTTCTACTCATAAATTTTAATGACACTTGAAACTACAACATCTATTAATCGTAATTTTTTATTTTTACCTGTTTGAGTATTAAATCTTCGTTACGTAAGTCTCAACAAAAATCAATTAAAAAAAAAAAAAAAAGTTTTCTAATCCTCTAATTTACGTAAAAATTAATCGTACCCAACCAGGCATCTGATGTAATTAATTCGTGAATTCATTACCCGAAATAAATTTGAATATTTCGTACCATTTTTCAGACAATTTTTTCTTTACTTGTTGTCCCAGTGAGAATTGCGGAAAAATAAATCACCATTCGTAGATACATGACCTTCCCTCCCGCCTTTTAATTGCATTATTCGTTTTAATTGTCGGTGTAGAATATTAAAGTCGTTACAATAGCATGTTGCAAGTCAACACGTACTGGGGAGTTGGAAATGTACACAAATGAAAGAGACGGAAATTAAAACGACTGAAGGGGCGGAGTATGTATATTGATAAAAAATGTGACGAAGAATTAAAAAAGCTCTTTGGTATATAAATGATTCATGAAACACTCATCTTCGTCAATTACTACAATTGCAATTTTTTCATAGCAGACATAAATACAAAGAGAGAAGGAGATTAGTTGATAAAAAAAAATTGATAAATATTAAGGATTTTCAAAATTTTGAAAATTTCTGACTTGTAATAATTACCAATTGCCGTATGCAAAAGCCTCGCGGACAACTTCAATCGCGCAAATATAGGAATTAAAAATTGATTCAAAAGTTTATCGAGTTAGCTTGGAAAAAGAAAAAGCGCAACTCCCAATTACTCGATCCCGTCAGCAGAAGAGAAAAATAACCCCTTCTGTTGCTGAGAAAAGAGTTGATTAAGAAACTCATTACAGTCTAGCTCAGATATTATCGAGAAGAGAAAAAACTTAAAAAAGAAAAAGAAAAAAAGGTAAGCTGAAATGTATCCGATTAATTGGTTGCCGGTCGAACTAAAAACTCTGATAAAGCTCGCTTGAAAGGGACGTTTCCCAGGGGCGCTATTAATTCTCCCCGGGCGTAATTATAAATTTATCAGGCTCGCGTCCCGCAGGTCGTGCGTTGGTATCTCGCGTGGATAATCCAAAGTGGGGGACTACCTACACGTGAAACGTTTCGGAAGTTTGTTCCATCGTAAAGCTTCACCGTCTTGTTCGGTGATGTAAAGCAGCCTGGGGATGGACGATGCAAGTCCCATATCAAGCCAAAGGTCTGATCTGTTTGAATAACTAAACTTGAAAATTAATTCTCGTACCTGCACATTGATCAATTATTTAAAAAAAAAATTATAAACTAACGGAATCATGAATACTTCGATCTAAAAGAAATTTTTTTCTTACTTTGTAAAAATTTTTTTTCGGTAAGAGTAAGCAATATCATGGTTTGAATTTGCAAAGTTGGTACCTGTGAATATACATAAAAATACATGTACAAATTTGTAGTTTCTCAAGTCGACATAATTTTTTAAACGAAAAAAGCGTCAGAAAGTCAAAATTTCGAGACTAAAATTTTTTCTTTTATCTATCTTACTGCAAAAGTAAAAAAAAGTTGAAGTTTGAAACTTTTTCTTCGTTTTGAGAAGAATGCATTCATAACTTTTGATTACCTATCAGCGGAGCGATTAAAAAGTTTTATCAAGCCAATCGAACCTCTTTTCTTACTTAACTTTCTTGCGTAATTTATCTTAGCGCAGACATACGTTGCTCGGTTCGTTTTTCATTCCTAATCCTTCTCACCCCATTCCGACCGCGATTCCTAATCCTCGTGCTTGAAGGCGAGCCTCGGTGGTTAGACTACAGCAAAGGTGCTAAGCACTTTCTTCCTACTTTCTTTTCTCTTCTCTTCTTTCACGTGTAATCAGCCGATAAAAGTCCGGCCAGCCTCCTTTCAATTCTACCGTGGGAGTGATTGGTTTTTGTTCCCTTTTTAAAATTTTCAAACTTTTTCTTTTCTCTTACCCTGCAGGCTTATTAAACTTTTTTTTCTTTACTTAAATTTCAAATTTTTGTTATAAAACGACATAATCGAAAATTGAAATCTAGCGAGAAATCTAGCAGATTATGTTTTACCATAAGACACTTAATCGTAGTCATTATCAAATGCGCAAGTAGCAACCGTAGGGTCTATTATATATACAGATAAAGACATAATAATGATTTATATTTTGTTTGGTTTAAATTTGGCAAGCTTTTAAGAGTATTTACTATCCAAGAAATAAAAAATTAAAATTTTCGACTCCGATAAATAAAAATGAAATATGTCCTTCATAATAGATCAAAAGACTGTTGAAAAAGCTGGCCCCCGTGAAAAAGTCAAACAGTCGGCAAAAACTCAAAGCAAGAGCAGTTACGGCAGTAAAAAGCATGTCACCCACTGAAGATGTACAATATACGACTGCTACAAGAGGGTGGAGAAGCCAGAAGCAAATAATTTTTACTACCCTGCACTCGGCATCTCGCGGTGCGCAAATTTATTTTTCCGTAGGGGTGGCTGAAGAGCGTGCGCATACACTCTGCGATTGACTTTTGAGTGCTTACGTCATTTCCACTACGCGATCCATCTTGCGTTGTAAGGATCGATTTTTCTCTTAAGGTAGGACCGCACCTACGGCTCTAGTCAAGATGCATTTTCGGTTAAACATTTGACTAGCATCACGCGTATATAGATATAGAAATGCATTAGCAGCAGAAGCTTTTTTAACCTAAAACACATATTTTTGTTTTTTATTAATACTTAGAGGAACCGAATGTATGATTTAATTAATTATATGTGATTCTTGTGCATTCTAGTTAAATTGACAAATATTCTGAAAACCTGATCACATGTAATTATGTAAAAATTGTATAAAAAATGTGCCCTCCCATAAGACTACGGATTAAATCGACGCGATGTTAATATTCAATTACTCAAAAACGAAAAGGGTTCTGAAAATTTAGTGGCATCATTTTTTAATATTTATCGTCGACTTCCTAAAGTTTCAGATTTTTAACACATCTCTTTCTAGTTTGTGCGGTCCTACCTTAAGTATAGGTCCAGGCTTCCAGATTCGAAAAATGATGACGTGCCGAGAGAAAACAGAAACAATAGAATTTAAAGAAATCAATGATATTAAAGGAAAATCGAAAAATCTAAACTTGTCCTGATATTTTTTTAAATTTATATTTTTGAAACATTCCTATCTTGAATTTTTCAAAAAAAATTAAGTTTTATTGTTTCTTCTTTATCACCATGTACTGAAATTTATAAGGATGAAGTCTAATTGAGCTTGGGTTCTATGCCAATTCAAATAAAATATCTAGATCGCGTAAAATGTGATTAGATAATTGTCAAAGCGTATGGTAATATTGCAGTCATAAAGTGTCTTGAAAAACGGCGCTTAAATCAATTTCATCAAATTTTTCAAAAATTTGAATATTAAACGACTTGAGGTGCATCTCCTCACGTTTTGAAGTAATTTACTTTCCTACTCCATCTTGATTACTCAAAACTTCCTGAGTAATGAACTTTCTTCAAGAGCATCTGCATTCGCTTGAATATTAAAAATTCTCTCTTCGCAAGTTTTGAACACACCTCTTAAAATATAGCGATATGAAGTAAAATAACCTACTTAGTTAAACTAAATGATTAAAAATTTTTTTCAAATTAACCGAAAAAAAATTAATTTTTTTAAATTTTTTTTAAAGATTCTTTTATAGCAAGGTAACAACCCGAAAATCAATTTTTTGCATGCTTTGGATAGTAGAAAAGTTAATAATCACGCATTAGTCGGTCACCTTTATAGGCAGGAAACTAGTTTACGAAACTTTTAATGAGTTTTAAACGATTTAGTCGGAGTTTATCAGATAAATTATTATTATAGTCGGTCTAAGTTCAAGCAACTAAAAATCCAGTAACTTGATTAACAAACGATCAAACAAGAGTATGGAATATACACCCTACCTTTTTATTTAGCAAGTAAATAAATAAATAATCTGTTTATCAAAAATTCAATAAGAAAATGTAATATGTATGTCAGTAAATTCAAAATTTAAACAAACTAAATGAAATATTAATCAAAATAATAAAATTTTATATTAATTTGTAGATTTATTTTTTCATAGATTACTTCGATGTATATACTTGTTTGTGGATTGTTTAATTTGATTAGATTTTAGATTTCTTTCATCCATCCGAGTAAAATGAGGAATCCTTGAATGGCTTTGATAGAAGATTTTTCAATTAAGATATCTTACGTGTTTAAAAAAAATTTACATTTGAACCTAAATCAGGACCAATTTTTTTTTTTTTTTTAATATTTAATATTTAATATCATGTACTATGAAGGATTTTACTTCGATAGTTTTCTGTACGAATAAAAGAGTGAGAATTGAACTTGGGATGGTTGAGTTGAGAGCTCGGAGCTTTATCAGCTGAGCTAAGAATTCCCTGCTAGCTGAAGACTAACATTTTATGTTTACTATTATAAACTTATAAAATTTATTTGAACTTTTCTCATCAATTCTTTTCACATTTCTAAAAACCATTGGTAGAATATGGCGCACAATAAAGGTCGCGTTAATTTAAAAAATAAATGTATAAAACTTTCGGTATAAATTTAGAGAGCTCTTCAATGAAAAATCACTCAGTCAACGTAGCGAATGATTTTTTACTCCAACCAAGTTTAATTTTCAACGAAAAAAACATAAACGCGGGCTTTTAAGCGTGCGAAATCCGACCAACCAGAAATTTCATATTGAGATTTCTGGGGATCGATAAAAAGTGCTAGATTTTTTTCAATCACTGCGATCGATGCCCTTGGAGCTTAATAAAGCGGCTCCCACCACGCGTGTTTACTATGCTCGATGACTGACTCCGCTCGACTGTACATACTACGTTTGAAAGCCGCTGAATAAAATACAAAAACCGCAAGCTTTTTAGGCTTTGAGCTTTGTAGGTCTTTTGTAGACTCGTTAACCAATTACTTGATTTATTGATGGGTGTTGCTGAGCTTTTTTTCGTTTCGTTCAGGATTTATTCGGTCGTAAATCATTAATATATCCCGTTGCGCATAAAAAAAATTTATGAATTTTTTAAAGGCTCTCTTTAAAGTTTGTCATTGATAAACCCCTACAGGTCACGCCATTATACCTGCTTTTCTATAAAACTTTTTAATTAAAAAGTACAGATAAATCTTTTTTTTACAAAGATAATGATACAAAATATAAATTAAAAATAAAAAAAAAAAACTAAAAAATCACGTTTGATGAATTATTCTTTTTCAATGTATCTATCTCACCGGAGCTATGCCATTAAAAATCCGATAAAACCAATTTCACACCGAGCGCCAACGACCAGTGGAGTTTTAAATTAAAAAGCACGAAAAAAAAAGCTTCACGGACAAAGCCAAAAAGGATTGTGTCACGCGACACCCACTCTGCCGTCCATTTGCGGATTTGACCAATCTCCGCTAGCGATATACGCATCGAACAGTTCTCTTTGATTTCGCCGAAGCCCATCGATCGACGATTAACGTTCATTTGCCAAATTGTAGATGCATCAACGGAGATTAATTTTTTTAAAGAACCTAGATTTCACCAAAAAATTCACGATTAATCGGCCGTGATTTGTTTTAAAATTATTGATTCAGCGTCTGCCTTTGTTTTTGAATATGCGAGGCTGAATATTCCGATTGAATCTGTTGATCGAAATGTGAATTGGAAACGATGTCAAAAGTATTTTCGAAACTGAAAATTACGATTAAAAAGCTTTTTTGATACCTTTGTTTTTGAAAACAAACGCGTGCTCAAAAACGAGAGCTTTTTGTAGTCTGTTTTCAAAGATTGATTGAAAACATTGTTCCAGTTTTGAGTATTGAGTATTTGAGTATTTTGAGTTCCAGTTATGAGTAACAATTGCTTTTTTTTCAATCAAACACAAAAAAAAAAAGTAGAATATTTTTGAAAAAAAAAAAAAATTGAAAATTTTAATCATTTTTGAAAAAGTTAAAAAAAATATAAATCAAGAAGAAAGCGACTCACCTCATAAAAAGGGACGAGGGATTTGAAGTTCGAAACAGCATTCAGAAAATACTTGAAATGCAGTGCATAACCCTTACCCAGGCTGGCCAACCACATACGAACGCAAAAAGAAAAGGCAGAGATAACATTTTTCAATTTCTTTAAAAACATAAAAAAAGTATACATCGCCGGGGGGGGGGGCTTGGTCTGCTCGTAAACTCACGCAGTGTACGCGCGCTCAAGCAATAAACCAACAATAGATTCGGTGCGGAGAGCTAAAAAAAGGTCGGTGCAAAAAATAAAACATTTGAAAAATTGTAAAAATAGTGCTTCTAGCAAAAACATGTAGGAGAAAATTATGACTGTAATTTAATTCTTTGTTTTTAATCGATTATTATAAATTATATTGTTTGCTGAACAGTCAGAATGTTCATAAATCGATAAATCAGCTGTATCGAGATTAGTGGATTTGAAAATACCTGTACTTGTTATTTACTTATTTTCAAAAGAAGAAGCTGACAATTTCAAGTAAAAGGCGGGAAAAAGTGAATTATGGTTTTGTGGATTTTTTTAGCGTCAAAGGGGTTGACTTGTCTCGACATGAGATTTGAATTATGGTCTGTTAGACATGCCCGTTTAACCAATTTATCATTGACTTTTTTATAATTAGTTTGGTTTATATCAAATTTTAGCTTCAAATAAATGTGTTATATAAGTTAATTTATATCAAAACTGAATTAAACAAACAAAATAATTTAAAATTTAGTATAAACCACCAATGATGTCATTTTTTAATTAAAAAATTTAATTACTAAATCATCTCTTGATTTTTCAGCCGCAAAATCACAGTCATTTCAATAGGCTTCGAAATCGACGACGGATCTCTTTTTTTTTCTATTCATTCCCCATCTTTTTTTTTTTTCATGAAAAGAGAGCTTTTAGATATATACCCATGGCGCACGATGATGACGGAAGGGAAGGGCAAGAAAAGCGCCAAGGTAAACAAACGCGAGGAACGAAAGGCTTTGAGCCCCCCGGCGCGTTGAATTCACGGTCGAGATGATATTTGTATGATATGTGCTGGCGCAACCGCCAGGGAAGATCTTTTCTTGGTTGCGGGATTTTCCTTTTTTTTTTTATCTTTTTTTTATGACTTAATCTTTTATTTTTTTACGTCTGTTTTGAATAAATGTTGCTGAGGTTTTACTTGGGTTTGGTCCAGAAAATTTTCAACCAGTTTTAAATGGTGTAGATCTTCGAATTGACTCTTGCAAAGGTGAGTTGTAAAAAAGAATATTTATTAGTTAATTGGCGTTTGGACTTTGAGTAAGTTCTCTAATAAGACTTTGAATAAGAAATAATCATCACAACTAACAAATTATTATTGACCACCGAATATAAATCACCACCTTCTTAATCTGATTTATCCGACTCTAATGCAGAGCTAAGTAGTTCGTTCCATGAGAATACTTCTTATTCTTTTATTTTACGCATCTTTTTTTCTCTTTCCAGTTCCACGAGAACATACATCAATTTCTGTGACATTTTCCATGGCTCTGTATTTCTTTTCTGCGTATATTAATTTCCAACTCTACGCCATTTTCAGTTCCGGTTTCTTTAGTTTCACATTCTCATAAATCATAGTTTTTACGTTTTCAGAAAGTACTCACACTTTCTTTACTCGAGTGGCGCGCGGAGCTTTTTTCTTTCATTTTACTACGCTGCCCGGGTTTAAAAGAAAGTTACGTCTGCTGCAAGTTCAATGACATAAAAGAAAGTGCAAAAGTTTTAAATATTCAAATTCAGGCTTTTTTAATCTGATGTTTGAAAGGATTCTTCAAATTTCTTTCATCAAAATTAAAAATTGATAAACGATAAATTAATAAGGTCAATCAAATGAAATTAGTGATGGTTTGACAAAAGCATTAAAGTTAACAGATCTAATTCAAAAATATTTTCCAAGTGCGGTTCAATTAGCACACTTCCTCTTTCCATGCTGCTATTGCTCTTTGTAACAAACTCAATGAGTGTTTGAGTGTTTTCTTCCGGGGGTAAACCGAAACATAGACCCTTTTCCCTTTTCCCTTGATCACTGAACCAGTCACTTTGCCAGTAAATCTCTTCAACGTTGAGAGCTTTTGTTGACAAATTTTTAGGGCTATTTTCGTTTTTGCTGGAAGTTTAAAAGAGAAAAGCTTGGATGCCATAGTTGAATCTCCCCTGCAGAGAGAATTATTTCGAAATTACTACGCTCTCTCTTTTACTTTCTTTTATTCTCTTATGAATAATTGCATGATAATTATGGTAAGTACCGCGGGATCTGTGACTTTGGAATTTTTAAAAGCTTGAATAAGAATAAACTGCCACCCTGATATTCATAATTTACTGCCAACTTTCAACCACAGCAGACAATAAGACACTATGTATTTCATATTTTATATATAAAAAAAAATCTTCTTTTTAGAAAAAGAAAAGCTTCAGCCAACTCAAAAGTCTGACGAAGGTATAAGCTTTACGTAAAATTTCCACCCTTTTGTGGATGAAACATAGTCAGAACGTGACATTGGCTTCGATCAGGTCGTAAATTTTTTAACTCGCTCGCCGTTCTTTGTCTCCGAAAATACGTTTAGTTTTTGAATTTCCACAACCAGCTCGAAAAATATATTTCAAGCTCTTTTTCACGTGATTTTACGAATGAATGAACGGGGCTGGGTTGAATAATGCAAATTTAGAAGATTTTAAACGACGTTTTTGTTCCCGCATTTCAGTGGCATCGCCACCATTACCCTTTAAATGGGCGAAAAGAGAATAATGAAACCTCATATTTTCTCCTTTTTCTTTTTTTTTTTTTCTCGTGAAAGAGGTTAAAAAAGGGGAGTTACCAAAATCATTATTGAATACGGTAACTTGAATAACAGTGTATTATCAAAAAAATTTTTTAACAAAATTTTGTAAATATGTAGAGCTGATGAACCCAAGAATTTTTTAAATTTATTTTTAAATCATAGAACCATGACGTTGATGCTGAATATAATGCAGGCTCATCAATACGTTACCACGGTCCACTAATGGACAAATGCAGGAACAGTGTTTTACCGCCGAGATTATTTTCAGATATCGGTGCTTTTCTTTATTTATGAGCCGCTCGTATTTTGCTCGGTCTAGTTTGTTGAAATTTTTACGAGAGGCTCCAGTGGTTATTTTGGGAGCGAACGAATGAAACTTTTTTTAGGACTAAATTTGCGATGCAATTTTGTAACAGTTTTATGATCCAAAAAAAAGGTTTTTTTTTTGTAAAAAGGTTATGAAATTGTGATTGTAACAAGTCCAGCTTAAACCTGACACATTAATTTTTTTAATTGAACATTTTTTGTATAAAATTTAATACTTATTATACAGAATAAAATGTCTATCCTTATTGGACTTCGAAACATTTCCTTTCCAATTTTCTTTGGATCTCTGTCGAGTTTTGATTAAGAAGGCACAATTCAAAAATCCAAACGCACACATGGAAGATTTTTGCAATAGCTGAAGCGCAACTGGAAAAGGGCACGAAATTTTTCTTTGAAGATGTCACATTTGAACAAGGTATATAGAATCAAAAAGGTTCTCTATAGGCAAAGACGTCTTTGATTCGTCAAATTTAGGTGCAGCCTGTGATTATATTACGAAAAAGAATATTCATTTTGCACACTGAGACAAGATTTTGATTCCCATATCCAAACTTGGTTGCAGGAGTCAAATTTAAAAAAATTGTCAATAAAGCTTTAAAATTATTTCATTCATTGCCATGTGAATACAGAAATATGGTAAAGAATAGGTAGCTCATTCTGTCAAGGATCTAAAAAAAAAAAGAGTATACTTTTGTCGGTAGTCGAGATTACAATGATAGTTGTCTGGGAAGCAGATCGATATTACAATAATTGTTAAGTATTTCAGCAACTCCTGAGGGCTCATAATAATCAAACCTAGTAAAATTAATGGCCCTCAGCTGTTGGTCGAATTCTCTAGGGACAATCGGATTATCGATGGGCCAAACGCGGTTGTCATTTATATCTTCCGCACGCGTATCATGGATTTCCACGCTCGACTCGCTTTCTTGCTTACTTTCTACGAAACCAGACATGCTTTTTAGGATTTGTTTGTCCTAACAGTGTCAACCAACCACCAAAATTTTACCTTTTGATCAGCATTAGCTTCCAGGATTGCTTCTGCATCGATCCTTCCGTGACCTTGAGTACCGCAGCGCGGGTAGCCTGACTTCAGGCGCTTTAATCTCGTTCATCCTCCCGATGAAATTGTGATAAGCCAAATGATGGTGATCGATCAATGGCATGATGGATGTTTTCTTTGGTACCCCGTGTCGTGATATTTTGTATGACTTAGAAGATTGACACCTACCACAGAGAGTGAGTGATCGGCTCTGATGTACGAGCTTGAAAAAAAGATAGAATCAATAATTACTTAAGCGAAAAAAAAATAGTTTGATTATTCATGACCTGTGTTTTACAGCATCACTCGCGTAATATAAATTAATTCTGCCATTTTTCAGTCTTTCAACTAGCAATACTCTAAGTACTCCCGCAACATAAAAGCTGTTCCGAAAAAAGTCTCCCTTTTAGAAAAAAAAGGACAATTTAATACTCCTGGCTTTTTACCACCGATTAGTTATTAAATGAGGTAACTGTGACAGGAGAAAAAGCGAGCCTTCATCCACGTCGTTGCCGTCGTCACCACAATTGCATTTCTTATTCAAAAGAGGAAATGGATGCTTTGTCTCAGTGTCCAAAAGCTATTGAAAAAATCCAATATGTACAAAATTGTATTTAAAAAAATTAAAAACTTTTTTTTTAATCATAAAAGCTTAGGCATAAACGACGTGAAGTCAGGCGTTTTATAAAAAACTTTATCCTCGCGTGTACAAAAGCATCCTCCGAAAAATTCATCATCGCCTCGATCTATTTATACTCCTCTTCATCCTTCCACTATCCCAATATCCATTTTTCACTCTTTCCGCTTTCTTTGTTCTTTTTTTTTTTTTTTACTCACCAACGGAAGGGGTAAAGACCTGAGCTTACTTCCGCTTGTATCCGGCCACATTTTACTTTGGCCGGCGAAAATGTATATAAATATATTGCTGCCGTGCACCGGCTAAAATCAGGGTGAAAGAAAAAGTACAAGGGAGGTGAAAAATGACGAGCTGGTTTTCCAGCTAAGATTTTTCTTCCCTTTTTAGGGTGGAAAATGACAGGCTTTAGTCTGAGGCTTCGATGTTGATTTTTCTTCGAGGTAAAATTGAAAAAGCGGAAAATGCGCGTCGCGTTGGTGGCAGATGGGGGATGAAAAATTGCTGCCTCGTTTTGGGGGATGATTATGATTTTATCGCTGAGTAACTTTAAAACTTAGGGGCTCGTTTTTCTTTAAATTTTATCTTTTCTGCTAGAGGAAGATTATTATATTTTTTCTGGAACAAGAGAAAAATATAAATTCAAAATATTTGCTTATTAAATTTTCTTTCAAGAAGTGCAGCACATCAGTTTTATTTGTAGGAAATTGATTTTTTTGACTATTTTTATTCAAACAATTTTCAGCGAAACCTTTATTATCATTTTTTTTCTGAATGCACCCGAAACTAGGGATGAATTATCGCCACCGACCCTTTGAAAAATAGCCGAATCTTCTCGCGTGCTTACAATAATCGAGCCTTTGCTGTGAAAAATTGAGAAGCCAGCCACTCGCTTTTTCACTAGAGCGTCGGTTTTTTCGCCCCAACCTCCAATTTTATGTGGCTCGGGGCTACTTTGTGTAAGGAATTGCATTTAAATGAGACACTGCTGTTGCCAAAACCATTGCGCGGTTCAAGAAGAATAAAACGGTGTCAAGTGCGCTTCCTCTTTTATTCATGTTAAGAAAAATTTTACCCACGGTTTAAACTTGTCTTTGGATTCAGCTTGTTTGACATCACGATACCTTTTTTTTCTTTTGTTACTCTACTTCTTTTATTCTAATATAAACACTTGAATTAAAATTCGCGAATAAAAGCTTTTGTGATGGTATTTAGAGAAAATTTTTTTTTAACAGTGGTCATGTTATGTAACTTGGTTGTCTATAAAAACGTGCATTACTAACCTGCAGAAATTTAGAAATAAAAATATTTGTAAAATGGTTAATTTTAGATTGGTTGGAAGCTCTTGAAAAATACACAGGTCTTACCTACACAATAATTTGAAAAATTACTTCAATTCAAAAAAGTTTCTTATGAAATTTATTGATAGAATTTTATTCTTATTTGTTACAGCGAGTTCAAATGACCCTCGCGTTGAGGCGCACATCCTATTCAACCTGTAAGCCGGGAATTGAACATTTCAGTTTTTTGACGTTCAGCCTCCAGTACTGCCACTCCTTCATCACCAAATTTCCAGAGCAGGTAAGTTTCTATCTTTTTTTTTTGTTACTACCGCTAACTAGCTCTAAATTCAAAGGATCTTTTATTTCTGACTTCAGTACTTCGCGCGCTCGTGCCCTGAATTAGTTACGACGTAAGTTACGTTGAAGCATACTCCGTATTAGGGTACGTTTATCCGCTCTGGCTAAGTGACTGTGTTGAAAAATATTTATTTCTTTAAATATGTATTGCTAAATCGTAATAATAACAAACTATATATCTTTACAAAGAAAAAAAACAATATGGTCATTTCGAAACTTTGCTGAGTAGAGTTCAAATATAACTCAAAGAAAGTTGTAAAGTAAGCAAAGTTTTTCGTATACGACAGCGTGAAATTGTCAGTCGTAATACCCCTAGTGCTTCAAAATTGTCGATAATTTTCCGACTGTGTTTTGTTGCACAGCAACGAGGGGGACAAGTTTGGCAGCTTAAAAATCACGAGCGCGAAGCTTAGACGAATTTTTTGTCAAACTTGCCCCGCGAGTTGCTGTGCAAAAAAACTGGAGGAAAATTATCTAAAATTTTGAAGCACGAGGGGTATTCGGCTGGATTATTTTCCCCAGCTGAATTTTAACCCACGGAAATGCTGTATTTTACATTTTGGCGGTTATAGTTCTATAACTCTTTGTTTACTATGAATATACCTATGAATGCTCATATATAGGTATACACCGTGACTTGGGTCTAACCCAAAAGTTGAATTGAACAAGTGTTGCCATGTGACTCGAAACGTTCGAATTGGAAATAACCGAAAAATTATCGAAATCATTTTACCCACACCCCTCCGCCAAATGTCAAATGCGGCGTTCCTATTGGTTGAAATTCAGCTCGGGAAAATAATCATGATTATAATTTGTTAAAGTGTATTATTAGGGTATTTTAGCATTTGTTACACTAATCGCGCTTAATACGCCGTGCCTGCACTTTAACTTACAGAGAGATTCTGTAATATGCTTCTCTAAGCTCTTCGCTTTAATTAACTTTAAAAAGTAGGATTATCGTTCTGAACTATAGCTGTACCATCAAATTACATTAACTTTAGTTAAACGTAATAATGTTATTCTCTTTGTTGAGTTCACCATTACCAAACCACTAATTTTCACATAATAAATACTATGTTTCTGCTTTTACCAAAACTAAAATTAAATTAATAAAGAGTGAATTATTTTATTAGAGCTTTTAGCTATTTGAGAAAAAAAATTATTAGAGCAGCAGAAGTGATTTCGTCAATGGGGTTAGTAGAGAAAACAAACTTTTTTTGTACTATTTCACATCTTAATTAAGCATGTTGTTATGAGTACTCTTGTAAACTTGAAGAATCTCAGGAAAGAGCAACTTGAGATAAATTTTTCATCAGGTTTACGGATGGTGATGCAAGTAAATTTATTTAAATAAAAATGAAATAGTAAAATTTCTCATAAACTGGCTTATTATAGGTATTTCAATTTCTCCTGCTCAGTTTCAAAGCAAACTTGAGTAGAAAAACTTTGCTTTTTATTACTGACCTAGTTAAAGTTCACGAAAAATTAAATTAGCATTTTTTGGGTTTAGGTTTTCGGGTGTTTGTCACACCATGAAGTTTACAACTCTAGCTTTTGTAACTTTGATTAATTTTTTGAGATTCCTCGATGAAGATGTAATTTGAAAATTAAAGCCAAAAAAACTCGCCAACTATCGTCATTATTGAAGCTTACCTACATGCTTATACGTATGTATATCATAGTATGAAAATAGTCTTTTAGTAAAGCTTGAAATTTTTCTCCAAAAGTAAATTGACTTTTTCTAGCAGTTCTGTACGATGTCAGGAAAATTGCCTATGAGCCTTATATTTTCTCATTGTTTGAGTAAAATTACTTTTTCAAAGCCGTTTAAGGCTGGTACGATTACTTTTTCGCTTAACGAGGAAAAAGCTGGAGAAGAAGTTTTTAATATCAAGTTCATAAAAATAGTTACCCAAGTTGCTTCAATTAAATCGACTCGACACAGACAAAAGAAAAAAAGATAGTTATTGAATTGCAAGACCGTAGAATTTTTTCTTCAAATTGTGTAAGCTGCACTCGCAATCCCCCAAGAAGAAAGCGGGTGCAAGCACCCGTAACGACGAAACTGAACGCGTAATCTCGGAGTCTTCGGTTTGCCCCATCCTCAACTTTGTCTTTTCGCAGCGGCACGTATTTCCGAGGCGCTGGTGTGGGTGGGATTCAATTATTTGTTCCATCTCTGCAGTGGATACGAATCTGGGTTAGCGGGATTATGCGGCAAGGGTGCGAGCGCGGCCCAGACAACAACTTCGATTTAACTTTTTTCTTACTCATTTCAGAATACAAAACTTGATTTTTTCTTTTTCAATTAAAGTTTTTTGGTTTTAACCGGGGTCAAGAGTCCTTATCTACACGTCACAAGCGCGGGCAATCAGCTGACCCGGTTGCATAATAATCAAGTTTTCTTCCGTTGCTTCAGTGCTTGTGACATTTGTGTGACGATGTTGTTATCCTATGCAACACCCGCGCATAATCATCTCAATTATGGTGAATACACCAGAAAATACGCCCGTATACGTTTTCCAGTTGAACCGTCCCCTTGGATTATGGATTATCCTGTTGCTAGGCCGTAATCAGCAACAGCTAATCTTGAGTATGATTAATCTAAATAAAGATTTTCAAAATGAATTATTGATTTGAAATCGTCATATAAATATAAATTTGTTAATTTGTAAAAAAATTTTGTTAAGAAAATTCGAAATCGATAAGGTCGTTTGCGTTTTTAAATATCTTATCATATTTTTTTAACAACCTAATATAAGTATAAAAAATGAGTGGAATTTAAAAATATTCAGCTGCCACGAATCTTCCAAATTTTTTTAACATGAAGTGCGGTGTTTATTTTTGGTGCCAATGATTTAATAAAATTAAAAATAAAACAGAAAATTTTTTGGCTGCTCAAGCTTGTTATGCAGCAACAAGCGCTTCCTCGTAAAAACTTCTCCACGGATACTTAAAATCTCAATGGCGTATCACCTAAACCATTAGGAAAAAAAAATTCGGCACGTCTTTAAAACTGTGAAAAATAACAGTTTCCTCTCGTTGACGTGTTTACTTTCCGCAAATTAATGCCGGGACGATGAATATTGAGCCGACTTTTTAAATTCGATGAGCGATTTCTGTCCCTTCTCATGAATTATGTACGGCCACAGCTTTAGCCTTATTTTCTGAAAAAAATTCATTTATTTAAAATAAAAACGTGTTTTTAAAAATTTTAACTGAATTCATATAATTTTTCTCTTCCCGGAATTTGTTGTTCGGTAGTTACTCGCTACAGAATTTCAAGCTTTCAGTTAGCCAGCCAGATAATTTCATGGCTTACTCGCTCTGTATTCATTTATTCATGTAGATTGCGAATTGCACGTGTTACGTCAGAGTTTTTTCGTTTTTTTTTCTTTCAGTCTGGTTAAAAATTGATATGTTTTATGTATGTAATTTCCATCACTTCCGATTCGGAAATAATTTATTTTATATTCATTTTAATGTATTTTTTATTTTTTGCACGGTCGTAAAATTGCACTTTCGGGCTGCTGGCGTGAAAGAAGCTTTATTTATCTTGAGTGCAAAGTCAAAAACTAGAATTTTATGAGCGTTCAAAAAAAAGACCTTTGAATGCTCTAAATATTTTTCGCAATCAGTTAATATTCCTAAAAAATAAGTAATTTTCGTAATACTATTTTTGGTTCATGTAAAAAATAACAACCAATCTTGGTAATTGTTATCCGAAGTAAGAAAAAAAATTCTTCGCTTTTCTACTTCCTCTCAACTCTGATTAAATTTTTCTCACTCTCGTCCTTCACGCTCCATTTTTCAAGCGGAGCGAAACAGGGTCGGAAATAATTTGATGCGACATACCCTCACTGTATTAATCAAGTACTTGCAAAGCGATTTGCACTTTTTTCTTAGTTAATTATTAATCAATTAGGTAATGCGAATTTGGTAAAAAATTGTTGTAACATTCCCGGAGGAGTTTTCTACTTCATTTCCGCGTAAAGTTTTTCACAAACTTTTGTTTTTTTCGAATAACTTGGAAGTTTTTCATTCAGCGCGTCTTCATTTATTTTTTACTTATTCAAGCTGGACTCGCAAGATTTTTCGCATTGTTTTTATTAAAACCTTTTTTTTTTTTTTGAAGAGCTCATTACTATGAGTTTTTATTTTTATTTTTAAAAAGTGCATTCATAATTAATTTTTTCTCTATCGAGCTTGAAATTTTCCGCATTGGAATAGTGCTTTCGAACTTTAAAATTTCTGTCCAAGAGATTTAAAAACTTTCTACATTAAAAGTATTTGTTTGTTTTGAAGCAAATAAAAGTTCATTATTTTACAAAGTTGCATTTGGAGTGCTGGAAAATCCTTTTTTTTGCAAAACTAATTACCATCGTAGATCAAAAGAAATTATCTCTGAATCTTGAAGGTACGTACTTTTAATTAATGAATTTTCGCTTGAGTCGACCTGACGGCTCTTGAGGAGGCATTGCAAATTTAATTTAATTTAAATTAGCAACTTTGCAGCTCACTCATCTCAACTTTGACAAATTTTTTTATTTTCAAATTATTTTTATTAAAACTTTTTATTTTAATCTTGTTTTTTTTTTTTAAAGATACAGTTATTTTCGCAGTCGAAATTACAGAAATTTTTATAAGAAAAAAAATAAATAAATCTCTGGGATGTACTGAAAAAAATTTTTTACTTTATACGTTGCAAATTTTTTTTTTTCAACCTACGTAGAATCCAGATTGTAAACTACCAGCGTTGAAAATCCTGAAAAATCAACTATAAAAAAGTAAATAATTCAAAATTAAAACAAAATTAGGACATGGTATGAAAAAATATCATCCATTACTAAGCCGTGTGGTATGAAAATTATTTTTTATTGTTAAAAGCTAAAGTTAAAACAAAATTTATTTCTCGTATTTCGTATGTCTATATATTACTATAAAAATAATTATTTTCAAATAACTCAATGTTAAAATAACTTTTTTATCTAGCAATTTTACTAAAAATTATTAAATTGAAAAACCAAGTATGAAAAAGAAAGAAGTTAAAGATTTAACTTTGGCAATTATTCTTAAGCTTTGTTTTTTTTCTCTTTGTCTTGCTGACGAGCTTTCTTTTTTATGCGGGACGAAAGCGCATCAAGAGTTGCAAAGAATTTTTAATTTGCGGAAGAACAGGAAAAGTGTGAACTTTCACGCGGAGGCTTTAAAGAAGTTTTGTTTAATCGTCATTTTAAAATCCCGCGAGTTCATTACTAATTTTTTTTTAATTTTTTTTTTTACCTCACAGGCCACTGCTTGTTTTTTTCTTAATCAAGAAGTTCTTTTAAAGCTTTTATTATGTTCCCTAGAATTTATTATAAAGGAAAGAAACTCACCACAGGTTCTTTTAAAATTTAAATGTTTTACCGGTGCCGGAAAATATCATTATGGCATGCTATAAAGCGCTTTGAAATTATAACATGTTTTATAAGTTTTGAAATTTTTTTACTCTAAAAGATGTCTTCTTTTTATGAACTCTTTTAAATCGAATTTGACGGTCGACGGGAGATTAAATTTTTTCTTTGAGAAATATATTTTGCTTGCATCTAACATCAATGTCACGTAGTTTCTCGCGGAAAATTTTTAATGCACTCAAAAGGAAATTTGTTCAAACTACAAACTCAGGTTTTTACACGATCTTTATAAAAATATTGAAAAAAAAAAAAAATGATTACACTTTCCTAATTGAATTGATTATTCAGGCTTGAAAGAAAAATTTACTTTTTATGAGCCAGCTAGAGAACTAAGAACCAACAAAATTTTTAATATACAATCCATCATTCATAATAACTTACTTAAGTTTTCAAAGTTTCTAAGATTTAGTCTTAAAGGTAATAAATAAATGTTATGTGTAGATATATTAAATTCTTTTTTATTTATTTATCATATTTTATTAAAATTATATACATTCATATAAGTTTAACATGCGGTTGATAATACAAATGTATTTTTTCTTAGCTCTCTAAAACTTTATACAGCACGAGGGCACCTGAAAATGCGATGAAAAGATGAGATTTTTATGACCGCATGAAGGGCCGAAAAGTTTCACGATCGTAAATAATCTTTGTACCTCTTTTCTTTGCTGCAGCTTTAATTTTTAATTGAACCTCACAAATCTTCGAACTAAACTATTTACGTAGTTACCCAGCCTGTAAGGTTCTTTAAAAGCTAATTTTAAATCACAATACTTTATTGAAAAAAAAAAAAAGAAAGCATTTAAAATGTAATTTTTGCAATTAATGTGTGCATTCATCTTCGAGACTACTTATTAATAAATTTAAAGCTAAATTAAATTCTCTTTTGCTGCTATAATTGCAAGCTGACTGTAAATAAGGACTTGAATTATTGAAGTAAACTTAAACAAAATTAATGATCACAGGTAGCCCGTAAACTTAAACTGCGAGTACTTTTTTAAACAATGCCCTATCATTAATTACCCCGAGCCACCGAAGAAAAAGCGTTACAACTCCGGGCTCTAGCCGGGATTAATTCAAGCGAAAAATTAATATCCTGAAACAAGCCCTGTTACGCTGGTTTCTTTATTCTTTTATTTTTGTGTAAACAACGAGGATGCGAGTGTAATTCTCAAATAAATCCTAAAGAATTCTGGGAAAACCGACCACAAAAAAAGAAATTACTGTAGAGCGAGAAAAAAATAAGCCCGCTGCGCCGTGAGCAGACCACTCTTATCTTCTTTAAGCTTAAAAAAAAGTAGCGCTCACAAAAAATTGTTAAAAAGGTTGTTTTTTCTTTCGCACCGATCGTCTTAACATGTTAATCGGTTCAATTTGGTTAATAGTATTGATACGCTTTGAATAAAAGGACTTTTTTGATATTTACCTTTTCAATAATGGCATCAGATTGTCACGATTAAAGTCTTGGGTTTATATATAGATTAAACACTCTCTTTTGGTAAATTTGTGTCTTAAGGCGATATTATACAGTTGTTATCAGTAAGTAAACTCTAGTGAAAATTTTCGACTCTCTTTCTTCTGGTAAAAACATTTATTTAATAAAATAGCATATTACACACCTAGCGCTGGAAAAGTATTGGCCAACCCTAGCAAACCCAAATTTTGATTTATAAAGATGCTAAAAACTAGTTTTTTCAATTTCGTATCTGCTAATCTTATAAAATTTTTTTATATTTTCATTGTATAATTAAAACATTTGTTCTAAAATGAAAATTTTTTGAATTTATTCATTTATTTCTTAACTATTATTATTATTCACATTCAATCATGGTAAATGATGTCAACAATAATATTCAGATCACGATCCAATATTCATAAATTTTTCAACTTAATTTTTCGCTCAATCACAATATTTTTTTCTCGGTTGTACTCATTACATTAGCAAAGATTTTGATTTTTTCTATCATTATGATTATTATAAAAAATTTTATAGTTACAAATCTGGTTCCGTTTTAACGACATATCCCTCCGGTTTAATTTCTTCAAAGTTATACAAAAAACTTAGTTCTTCCAAATCCTTGGGCCACCACAGGTCCAATTCCTGTAACCGATGCCTAAAACTCATTTGATTGGACTTGAGTTTCTTCGGGGCCTAAATTCAGTTTTACCTTGTCAGTAGAATCATTTTCAGGTGTTTCGAACATTTCGACTTTAGATCCTGTATCCATATTCTCTTTTTTCTCAAAATCTTTCTTATTGATGTGTTCACTTAATGTGCTTTCGCATGTTTCGAACTTTTCGACTTTGATTTTTTTGGAAACTTGTAAATAAGGTAGTTCTTTTGTGACTGTAGGGCCTGTAACCACATTCTCTTTTTCCTCACAATTATTTTCGTCATGGTTGTTGATTCGTTGTCTTGAATTATTAGATGATTCAATAATTTCGAGTTTGATCTTTTTGGTAACGTGTAGACACGGCGGTTCTTTTTTCAAACTATTTGCAGCTTCCAAAAGAGTTTTCGTTTTTTTTTCGAGGCATTTGTAATTTTTTTCTTTGTAATGCTGATTCATGTGTCTTTTTAAATTAGTTCGGCGTAAAAATTTTTTCTGACAGCATTCGCAAATGAAAATCTTTGTATTTTCGAAATCCATAATATAACAGTTTTCGTCTTACACTCGGAGATGATGAATACACTGTGTTTTTAAAATTTAAATGGCTCCAACTTGCGATTTTTTGTGTTAAAAACACTTTAGAAAAGCTTGCTTTCAATCTTGAAAAGTCTTTATTATTTAATAGGTCACAATTAAAAAAAAAAAAAAAAAAAAAAGATACACACAAATAAACTAGTCAAATAAAACTTGAGTGTGCTGCTGTTGCAGTTCAAAAACTAACTGAATTAAATTTTGAGTCTCAAAGTCAAGAGGATCGAAGTGTGGGCTGGGTCAGAGATGATTACCTTGCTGAAAGAAAGTGAAGTGAATGAGAGTCACTGGAGGGTTGGCCTTAAAGAGGTGACAGTTGGTAGCGAGCCGCTGCGTCGGTGGGATCACCAGGCCCACTTAGATCTGTACTTTACAGGAAATAAATTAGATAAATTTTTATATTGACTGTCCTACAAAAAATAATCACAAACAGCCTAATAACATCAGTAGTTAGACTGTAAGACCGATACAAATATTTTGTGATTATTACAGGAAATAAATAATACTTATATAGTTTATACCTATGATCGATGTGTTGTACGTTTGAAACCTGAAACCTCCTGATCCAACCCCACGCATATAATGATCCCACAAGATGAGGTTTAATCATTTTGACAGCGTTTTTAATCAATCCCTAACGAGACGCCTGCCCCAAAGCAGATTAAGTAACAAATCTCTTTTGCCAAGGTGCTGCATCGGGAGATGAGATATGGTGGCAGGAGGTTACACTGAGGTTGCTTATCAGCCATTATCGAACTCAGAAGCTCGCTCTGTTGAATTGGGCCATAATGCTCACAACGTCGCTTTGTCCTCCTCTTATTCAAGATTGGACGGATTGAGATGCACTTGCCCAGGATAATTGAGCGGCTAATGGCTTGTGGAAAGTCTTTTGTTTTCGTCTCCAACACTCCCCAGTGGCTTTCAACACCATACGTAGTGGCCAATGCTAAAAATTTTGTTGGTAGTGGTTATTGATTATTGAATTAGATAATTTTTGTCAAAAGAATAATAAGTATATGAACCCTTTTTGATTGTTAAAAATTATTCAAATGAATTAAAATTTTTATATTACACTATATTACTAGAGTACCTTGTATCAAATTTTGGGAGTTCCTATTCCCTTTGAAAGCGGATTGATGCGCGTGATTCATCACCGATAAATTAGCTGAAGGAGTGAGATACGGAAGTTGGAAGCGGGATCGTCTTTATCCTGAAACTCGATTCTCCGCGTTTGATGTCTTGAGCCAACCACGAGGTTTGAGATCTGCTTGATGTCTGCAGAGGATACAGCGCTATACATATATAATAGAAACTGTACACGCATTGTGGTAATATTCGAGGATGTTACATTGTATCGTATAGTATCAGCCTTGTGATTGGCGTGGAAATTATTTTACGAAGGAAGCGACCCTATTGTCTTCGTCTGCTGCCCCGAAGCTATGTTTGACGTTCGAAAGGGTGTATATTGGATTAGTTGTTGGTGTTCCTCAAACAATGAGGTTGATTTAAAATTTACACTACAGTATTAATTTCAGATTGAAATATTACTTGGTGTTTTAATAAAAATAATAATATTTATTTTCAGAAAACTCGATAACAGTTTTATTAAAACTACAAAAAATCATTAAATTGTCATAACTTGATTGTAAATAGCTGTAAAAAATACAGACACTTTCATGACCAAACTACAGAAGAAAAGAAAAAGGGATCGTTGCCCATCAGTTGCGAAACAGAAGCACGAAAACACATGTATTCTCTAGCTCTGCAACAATGGATTTTTCTCTCGATCTCAAGCACTTTCTGATGAAAAACAAACAGTGGAAAAGAAAAAAGCAAGCATTCGCGCGTTAAGGGGCACGCCCTCGAACAAAGGTAATCCTGAAAAATAATCGAGGCTTAAACAGGAGAGAGCATCGAGGAGTAAATCCTTAAAGACGTTCATCGAGTGGCAGAAGCAGACTGAAGAAGAAGAAGCAGCGTCTTATTATTTCGAAGCTCTAATGCCACCGACAAACAGCATCGGACGAGGCTCTACCTCATAACTTGGAGCTCAGCCTGCGGATTTTTCATCTCTTCTTCTGATCCTTAAGCCCAGGAGAGAAAACGACACGAACCATCTTCTTTTTTTTTTTTTTTTTCTTCTTTTTTTACTACATAATCTAAACTCCCAGATGTCCTCGAACTTTTTTTGTCGTTTTTTTCGCCGTTGTAGATTGGGGAAATAATTCAATAAAATTTTATTTTCAGAGATAACGAAAATTTATTTAATGTAAAAAATAAAAATTTTTAACAATCAATTTTTTTTTCAAAACACTTATGAACTTGATTGAAAAACTCGATACTTGATGAAAATTCATAATAAAACAGGAAATAAAATGAAATATCTAACGTGTATTTAAATTTAATTCTTATTTTATGTATGAAATTACTATTGTACAGTTTTAATTAATTTTTTTTTTCTTTTTTTTAAAGAAACTGAAGTGAATTTTGTCATGTATTTTTCCAAATCCTTTGGCCACCATTCATCGATAAGATTTAGCTTGTGTTTATATAAAATGCCCGAATGGATCATACTCTGTACCTCAGAATATTGATTTTCCTGCTGACGATCTCCAAATTCTAATTGTGAGGTTTGTTTTTGAAAATTATCTGAAATGATTGATTGTTTTTAGTTTAATACTCACCGGGAGATGTGACCGACCCCAAAGTTTCGTCAAGATTATATTGTTGGAAAAAAGTGAAAAATTTATGGTCTTCATTTTTTTACAGTTTGAAAAATACTATTGATTTTTGGGGGTCCATTTTTATTATTTTTACGAGTTATGATTTATTTTTAATAACATGCATCTGTTTACTTCAGATTTAAACTAAGAGTTTAATCATGTAAGATTTATACTTTTGCTACTGATCAAGTTTCTTCAAAAAAAATTTTTCTTCAATAGCTACTTTTTTTAAATATAAAATTTAAATAATCTTACCTTCTAAGAGAAATATCTCGTCACTATTCTCGTTCAAATAATTTGGATTTATGCACTTAAGTTTTTGCTTATGATCCTTGATGTTATCTACTAAGTCACTCTTCCATAGGGATCCACTCAGAAAATTTGTTTTTGTAATGTCATCTGTGAATTGTGAATTAACATTTGTTTCTTTGGTAAACTTTTCATCGTAGTTAGGCCAATTACTGCTGCAAGAACTATTCAAACTGTGAATCCTTAAGTGGTTTTTTAAAAATGAAGGACTTTTAAAAATCTTGTCGCAAACACAACATGAGTATTCGATTTCTTGTTGGATCTGATTACTTTGATGAGATCCTTCATGAAGATGAATCGACAAATTTAAAGGAGAATCGAAAATCTGATTGCATTTTTCGTGGTGACAGTTGTGCAGTCGTTTGCCATCAGAATTGACAACCTCTTTGCATCCTGCGTTCGCGGCTTGACAGTTTGGGCATGTGCATGCCATTTTATCAGTTCCTGATTTCACTTTATTATACGGATCCATAGATTACACTGTGCAAGTTAATTGTGCGATGCTAATTGATTCTTGTTTTTAAAAACTAAGCATTTACTTTTTTACAGAACAAAAAGCTACTTTTGATTTTCTAGTGTTTATATCGCGAGCGGCGTTGCTGCACTGAATAAAAGTAACTGACCGTCCGCTTCGCCATACAGTGTCAGCCTAAAATTACACCTTTGCATTTATTTCTGTAGACTCTAATGAAGTTTCAAGCGTAAGCGTTTTTAATTTCAATTTGATAAATTTGCCACAATGCACTCATAAGCACGTTTCGATTGCGTCATGCACGAAATTCTTTTGAAATAAAATTTATTTAATTAGTGAACCATAAAGTATTCTGTACGATGCGACTTTATTAATTTTTTTCTCATACATTGAAAAAATTAAACTCAAAAGAATGCAAGAATTTTTTACCTCGTTAATTTTCAAAACAAACTCTTTATTTCATTTATTTCAACTCTCGTTTTTGCAGTCACACTAGTTAAAAAAAGGTTTTGCGTTTAACAGTGATATAAAAAATTTATATTCGGTTTATACAATTTAAAACTGACTATAATGACTTCGCACGGTTTATATACTTATAATACAGAAATTCATGGCATTGTGATCGCTGATGATAAGTGGGTTATCCCAGTGACGTATTTTTTTCTACTTCATTGAAATTTTCAGTCAAAATATCAATGACTAAATATGCTGTTTTTAAACTTATGTTATCTTATCATTCATTCGGATGTTAGAGGAGTAAAAATTGTTAAAAAAATAAAAATTCATATTTTACCTAGAAAATTCATAAGGAAACAGAACTAGACCATTATCTAAAGTTATTACGGGGAACTTAAATGTTTTTTAAAAATAATAAAAGTTATAAATTTTTAAATATAGTTTTTTTAAAATTCTTTTAAACGCATGCTAGTTCTTTATTTACCTCTATTTCTTCAAATACGGAGTATCCAAATAACTGCTGGTTAAACAATACAATAACATTGATCGATATTTATCGATCAATATTGTTGTATATTCTTTTAAAAAGCCTTATTATTGAAATTAGTTAACTTTGTCTCGTTGGTTGTTAAGACACGGCTATGTACAAAATGAAAAAACAGGACAAAAAATTTTTATACGCCTTTGATACATGAGAAAAACTAGCGAAAAAAAAGGGAAGCAAAAGAGAAAAATGCAAGTCGCAGTGGATCCTCGTTCGTTTGCGCGTCAATTATTCGGTTATCACAGCTTGTATTATTCATCGGTACGTTATTCTCTTCCTTACCTCCGATACCACTGCCCCAACACAACAGGTAGCTTCACTTCTCCCCCTCTTTTTTTAAAAACCTGAGTTGCTTCGTTTTAAACCTCCCCCGGCTTGATTAAATTTTCTACATTCAAAGCCAAATTTTTAAATTGATTTGTCGTAAATTTTTTTCTAATTTTCAAACTTGTTATAAAAAACAAAGTTTTATAACTTAAATAGTCACTCGAAAACAGACTTTACAAATTCAGAGCACAAAGCGAGAAAATTCTTGGTAAAATTTTTTCTTTCATGATGATGGTTGAAGAGAAGTTTACTCTTGCTTATCGTACGGCGAGACTCTTGCCCTGATGGGCATTGTTCGTAGGTACGCGCCCGGAAAATCATTCCCATTGATGACGAAAAAGCACTTCTATCGTGTATACCTTCATGAATCTCATCCTGTGAAAATGAAATGAATTATTGTCCATTTTGCTATAAAAAGTTTATCCACAAAAAGTTCTGCGAAAAAACATTTTATCTTTTTAAAACTCAATCGACCGATATAGATCAATTATCATGAATGTAAATGAAAGCCATAGCCATTGGAAACGTTGGTTTTTTAAAAAGAGCTTTTATTCTGTTTAAAGCTTATCGAATGAGAGATTTTTATTGAAAAATAATTTCGCTTTGTATGAAAAGGTTGAAAAAAAAAAATTTTTGAGTATCAAAAAACAGTGAATGTGAAAGAACTTACAGGACTAGTTTTTAATGAGCTGCCACGATAGGCACGAGTTTTTTAAAATTTATTTATTATTTATGGCCAAACTGCAGGTAATTCCGTAAAGTCGAATCAAGTTTTTAAAAAAAACCCTGCGGGGAATAAAACTAAACTCGTAAAAATTCATGAAAAATTCCCGGTTTTATCTCTAGGCCCGAAGATATACCTTACCCGGTTAGTCGCCTAAGCCACCGATTCTCAAGGATGCCAAAATTTCTTAGTAAGTGCAAAGTCTGTTTCGTTGGTGCGAATAGCCTTGAGCACTTTACCACCAGCTAAGCAAGAAAACAGGAAGAGGCTTTTAAAAGGAACGGCGACGTCGGCTTCCGAAGAAGCTAGAAGGTCGTCCTTTAAGGTCTAAACTTACTAGTTCGCTTTTCTCTCTTTTTTGATCTTTTTTTTTCTTTGCAACCGTCCTTATAAACTTGCACAGATATGACACATTACTATAAACTGCCAATCTCTTAATTTTTTACGATGTTAATAATTTTTCAGATTTTTTTTCCAACAAGCCTCTCAAATATATTTCATCTTTTCTTCTATTTAAAAAGGCAGCGGTGTTGTAAAAAAAAAACAATTAATAATAATAATTTGAGTTAATTTGTAATTTTAGAATAAATTTAATATCATACGGAAGTATAACCAAGATTGGACAGTTATCAAAAGTTTTTTTTTCATAATATGATTTCATTCATGATAAGTTAATATTTACTATCATAAGTAGTCTCTTTTTACAGAATTAGTGTAAGTAAAAAAGTGTTGCTAATTGAAATTTCTTGGTAGAAATTTTTAGTGGCTGTAATCGTTTAAAATTAAATTTTTTTCTCAAAAATTTGTAGAAGGATACTGCTTGGATCGTTAATGATTAAATTTGCACCTCTTATTTTAAAAAATTTTGAATTCATACGCTTCCATGAAAATGTCATCCTTTTCAGATTTTCGCTAAAGTAAGTTTCTTACTGTTCAAAAAACAAATTTTTCAAATATAAATTATGTATTTTCCTCTCTAAACGCCCATGACAAAGCTGAAAAAAAAAGAAAGAAAAAAAAGCCACCCTTAATCTCGGCCCTCTTTCAACGCCTCCGAGCGAAGATCAGTATCTCTTACGCGCGATAAGAATCAGCCTCATTAATATACGCCGGCAGATGCGCATCGACTTCTGTAGCGCTGCACTTTTTTAAGAAGCTGATTTTTTTACTTTCGAGTTTGAGCAGCTGAAAGGAAGAAGAGAAGACCCACTTTCCTCTTTTTATTTTCGACAGCACGCCGTGGTTGTTTGGATTGACACTGCAAATAAGTGTTTTCCGAATAGATTTGAAATTATTGAGTAAAATTAAAAAAAAAAAAATGAATAATAAATTGAAAAAAAGCCTTTGCTGAGTTGCTATTACCACTTCTTCAAAAAAATTTTCACATGAATTTCTGTTCTACAAAATCTTGCTATTTTAAAGACTAATGCTAGCACCAAAAACCGGATGTTTACATTTTCAATACAAACAGAGAATAAAAAAATCAACGTAGCATGCGACAAAATAAAAACCCAATAGAAAGAATATGGGCTTTAAAGACCCCAAGTTTTAACGAAACTGAGAAAAAAAGAATCCCAACTCTAAAGTAAGGACACCGTCGCAAGGCCCAACTCTAAACCTACCTGTTACGACGACCTCCCCGGGGATAATCGAGGGTGGCTTTTCTTTGGGTGGCGTCGGCCTTGGTGATTTGATTTTCCCGCTCGCTACGTCCGACCGAATTTAACTTGTACGTTTCTTTGTCGCTCTTTTCCGGGAAGAAGAAAGAAATTCGATAAGGATCGTAGACTTGTTTCGAGTTTCGATTAAACGGTAGTAGTTTGTTGTTTCAAAGTGGACAAGTTCTACATTTGTAACAAATTGACCTTTGCCAGAGCAAAAAGTCAATCGATTTTCATGATCATAAAAAAAATTAATTTTTTCTTTCTTGATGGGTTTATTTACGGATTAAAACCGACAAGTCACAGCAGAAATTTATCAAGGCTCTTTGGAGTACAATATTTTTTCATAAACGTATCATTACTTATAAGAAAATATTCTTAAGTTGATGTATATTTTAACACATAATTCTATTCTTTTTTGTTACAGGTAAGTCTCCGACCTAATCTTAAACAAATTAGCATAAGAGTAAGTTACCAAATATTTTGCATTAGTAACTTCTTGTACGTAAAATTATTTTTTAAATTTAAATTTAATCGAGTAAAATGAAGTACCGCAAGGTGTATTATATCGAAGAATTTAATGAGCTATTATTATAGTCGCTAGTATTTCTCATTAGGCTTGATTACACAATAATTCTGGTATTCGGCTCGTTCGGTGCAGCTAATTGGTACCACATACTTGGTACCGCCAATTATATTAAGGGTCGTGTATCTATTATTAGATGCCAATGGTTAAAAGAGACGAACTTGACCGAAAAAGTATTGTTTTTGGTTCATTAAAAATTTATTGATTAGAAGCCGGACCAATTCCTAGTAGAGGTCGATGTTTGTAATCGTAGATTTGACAGGCATTAGATTTTATTCAGGCTCAATTATATCTTTAATTATTTTAATATTAAATTATTAAGCAACCTGTGGCGATCCACGCTACAATCCATCGCACAATAAATTTTAATATTTTATAGTTATTTAAAAAATATATATATTACTGTAGAAACAGTTCGTCAAATTCTAGGTTAGTTGATTAGAATGGTCCATTATCAAGATTAATTTCTATCCCACAAAAAACCTTACAAAGGTAAACAAACGTGGGGAGATTTTTTTAATGAATAGATTTAACAAAAAATAGTGATATCATTAGATAGATTTTATAAGGTAGAATTTTTGATAACATGTCATATTAATAACAGAATTTAAAAATTAATTGCTGTAACAAATTTAAGAAAAAAAAACAATTATTTCAAAAAGTAATAAAAAAATTTTTTCAATGAGTTGTGTATTTAAATTTAAAAAATAAATTGAAATCAATATTCATAAAATCTGCCCACGAAGTTCATATTCAGAAGAAAATTTATTAAATTTATCTTCGTTGGCAGATTTTATGAATATTGATTTCAATTTATTTTTTAAATTTAAATACACAACTCATTAAAATAATTTTTTTATAACTTTTTGAAATAATTATTTTTTTTTCTTAAATTTGTTACAGCAATTAATTTTTAAATTCTGTTATTAATATGACATGTTATCAAAAATTCTACCTTATAAAATCTATCTAATGATATCACTATTTTTTGTTAAATCTATTCATTAAAAAAATCTCCCCACGTTTGTTTACCTTTGTAAGGTTTTTTGTGGGATATCACTTTTTTTTGTTTGATAATTTTTTGATAATTATCTATTTGTTATTTTTCTAATTTTTTTTTTTTTTTTTTTCTAATTTAAATTTATAAAAACCTTTAGCATTAGTTAGCCAAGGTTTTTTTATAATATTTTCGTCGCTTACTTCTATCCAACTCTTTTTTTGTCGTAAAATGCTCACGTAGTGCCCATTATTTAAATTATTTCCTACGTGTGCTATTGAACATGTTACTTTGTAAGAATGTTTACAACTACCTCTTTTAAAATACATATTTTCTTTTGCTCTCTGATTTTACTCCGACACTGATGATTGTTCTCTAACCAAGCCAGTTACCAGTGTCTTTTATCGTTCAAAGGTTAATTCTAATTTTTATTAATTATCATTTAATTTTTTTTTTTTTCATTTTTTTATTTATGAAAACAAGTTTTTATAAACGTTAATTAATTTAATTTTTTTTAAAAATTAAAAAAATCATGATAGCGCCATCTGTTGAAAATGTTGGGAGGTGCCGATCCCCGATCGAACGTTGATGGATGGAAAGTCCAAAAAAAAGGCCGATTTCAAAAACGCGAATTAAAAAATAAGAAAATTAAAAAAATATAAGCTTCGAAAACAATCCTCATCTCTTCGGTAGTGAAAAGTAGGCGTAGTCTAGAGGTTTAATGATGCAGGTAACGTGTTTTAATTTTTAAATAATTGATTAATTGTGGTTAGTAGGGTTAAGGTAGCTCCAGTAGCTGTAAATAAAGCACGGCAGCCGGCTACTATTTTGGCGGGAAAAAAATCTCCCCAAGCCAGCTACCGCTGGCTTTGATAATATTGACCAGATCCCTGCTTACTGTGTTGTGTCTGTCGTCGATCGTACTTCCATTGTACACGACCTTTGTTTATCCTCGCTTGTTTGCAAATCCGTTTAAATTCATCCAGTAGTTTGTACTGATAAATTGATCAAACAATATCGGGAACTGACTTTATTAATTAAAGTACCATGCAAATAAAAACCGAAAAACAAGAAAAAAATTTGGAGTTAATTAAATGCAGTTGACGTAAGAATATCATAAAAATGTTTAAATTCTAATGCAACTAAACATAATAAAAAAAAAAAATTACTCAATCAATTCTAATGATGACTGTAGAAATTCTAATCTACATAAAGATTAAACTAGAATTTTTCACAGTTGGCGTTAAAAGAAAATTGTTCAATGTTTCAAAAATTTATTAAAAAAATTTTAAAAATATGATAATTAACGGTTACAATTTATTTTTAAAAATCTGTAAAAGACAAAAATTTTTACAAGAATTATAAGTGTTGCTTCAAGGCCAACGATAAATTTTGGCACGCGAGTCGCCAAGATCAGCAGGACACCGAGCGAAAAAAGCGATGATGGGAGTCGCGTGGAGGCGTGCCCCTGCCACTGTTCCAGGTACGCTCCGGCAGTTTAGACTTCGGAGGTCGTTTTTAGGCAGTCTTTTATGTATACGCCCCTTCCGTGAACTCTCTCTTGTTGGAGCAGACGAGAGGCCTCTCGCTGTGTTTGTTTGACTCCGGGGTACTCCACCCCAGCTGGAAACTCCGTGAAGTAAATTCTCAGCATTTTTTTTGCACTAAAAATTGTTCATAACCGTACTATTTACTTTACCCTAGTTATTTATCAAGCGCGCGTTCTTTAAAATACAGAAAATGGTGAACAAATTTCAAAGTAGTAATCATTCAATCTCCAGTAACCTTGTCCTTCAAAATTATAGACCTTGGATTTCAAAGAAAAATTCAAAGACCCTCGCTGTTTCCCTTCAGACAAAAAAATCTTCTTTCCCAAAAAATAACAAACCTTGCACGTCAGCAACAAACTTTCCGTATTTCTCTTTTCAGTTTTTTTTTCACATCAAATTACAAAAAAATATGTATAGTTTTTTGGAATTGGCACAGTAATTATTTCGAGAAGCAATCCTTGAATCTCGACCGCTAATCTGCGTAACCGATGAGTAGAACCCTCGTCGCTCTTCCTTATCTCTTAATCCCGGAGAAAGATTTATCGGTCTTTTCAGCAGTAGAAATATTCAGCCTTTTTTTGGCTATCGAGGTGCGAGGACTGGCTAATGCCCTGACTGCGCGATACCGGAACGTTATTTACGCGCGTAACGCATAAAGCTTCCGTTTTGTCCCGTTCTGCATGCAAATTCAGCTTTCGATACTCGTCTCGAATAAATTTATTTTTTGGCCGGAAAAGTTTGAACTACTTTAAACCGAAGTTCCAAAACCACAGTGAACCAGCCGATTAGTAAACTCGTACAAGATAAAGTGGTAGTAGCAACTGCGATAAAACGAAAAATAGCACAAAGTCAGTTGAAACAATTAAGCCGCTCTGCGGTCATAATTTAGCTCTCCCCGAGTTTCATGCGGCGTCCAGACTTAATTGAAATTGAGACCCCAGAAAGCACTTGCAATTTTAAGTAACTTCTCTAATTTTTTTTTCTCTTCGGCAGAGTCCAGTTAAAAAAGAATGAAAATAGGAGTTAATACATGATCAAATTTCCATTGAGTTGTTGCTCTAATTGTTTAGATTGGGACTCAATTCTTAGCGATATTGGAGCAATTCTTTTTGTTACAATCATGTTTTACTACATGGTTGTTACGTTTATGTTGAGCTTCAAACTAGCCGCTAGGGCCAGGAAAACAGGGGGACAGGATTAGGGTATCGATGTAAACATACTTGGAATCGAATGAATGAACTTGTCAACGAGATCCATCTCAGCCGCAAGTGTACCTGGAAACGAAAGAATGGAATTGCTCAAAAACGTAATTCTGCGTAAAACTATCCTAAAAAACGCAAAAACATACACGAAAACCAACAAAATAAAAATAAAAAGTAATCGTCATGAGAGACCCCCGGTTGAAATATAAAGCTCGAAAACGAAACCTTTGAGCTTGATGAGCGACGGGCCAGATAATACCAGATCTTTCACCCACATTTATCCAGCAACCCCATACATACCAGGGCAGCCTAGGTAGTCGTGTCGAGCTAAAACGTAAAAATCAAAGAAACGTGCCCGCAAGCTAAGCGTGTAGTAGGGATAGGGCTAGGGTCAAAGAACGAGAGCCGGCTAAGGCTGACATAAGAAAGAGAAAAGAGCTGAAAAGCGGGGTGGGGGATGCCATGGCTCTGCACTTACACGCGCTCGCTCTCGAGTCTCGTTCGCCAGTCAGTCTCTCTCCGAGCTCTCTCGCTGACGGACTGCAGAGTTGTTAGTTCTTTTACTGCAGTTTCTCTTGGCTGTTACAGTGTCCGCAGTGCCATAGTGAGGGTGATTTTGAGTGTCTGTGTGAAGTGATAATCATGGTTCAAATGTGTCAGTTTAGTGGTCAAGCCATGCCGGTTGTGACGGAGCCGGACAATCTTATCGGCAAAACCCGTCAGCAGAATCGTGGAATGCGCCGATTCGCGAAGCGCCGGAGAACCTTCGCGGTCTTAAATGCCATTATGACTCGACTTAAGTCGGGAAATGTTGGTAACAATAACTTTCTGAAGTTCCAGTACCAAAGACTAGATGAGGACTCTAGTACGAGTCCAGTCAAGCGACCAAAGCATCAGAAATCTGAAAATCGCGAGTCCAACTGCAAATGTGGGGACGCTGAAAATCTCAAAGTAAGATTTTTTTCATTTAGATCTGTCATGATTGGAAATATTTTGATGAGATTTTGGTTTATAACCTGCAAATAATTATTATTTTTTTTTTTTTTCTTCTGGGAGAACCTACAATTTGGGCGAGTTTAAATTTTTTTAATTTCTTTTTCATCAATTTGTGATATTGTGGGATACATCAACATAAGCGCCGGACTTACGTCTTTTAGCACTAAAGTAGTGCTGAACAACCAAAGAGACAAAATTATATTCAAATCAGGCAACAGGCGCACATTTATGGCAGATGTTTTGTACCCGCAGATTATTCAATGTACGCCCTTATGAAGATCATGTTGGGGTAAAAATTATCCCACGTTTGGGGTTCAAAAAAAGACAAAATTATATAGGGCTTGATAGATTGCATGACGTTTTGAATTTGAAAGGTCACTAAGCTCTCACTGTCGGATGGGCTCTATTATTCGTGGTTTTGGGGAAGCCTCTAAATTAATAAAGGTCTTTTTTTTTTTCTTTGAAATCAAAAGGAAAAAGTACTTATTTTACTACTTTTTGTCCAATTTTTACTAAAAAAAAAAAAAAAAAAAAAATGATTAGTTATTTTTATCAAGAAACCTTTTTATAAAAAAATAGTTAAAGTTTAGTATTCTCTGCAAACAAATTTAGAGTGCGTTTGTCTCTTCACAAAACGCTAGCGATTAAGAGATCAGAATGGGGTGATTTGCAGCTGCGGCCTATAAGTGAATCATTCCTTTTCAAACCATGCGGCTAGAACTAACTCTATTTTATACAGGAAGTTAACCAGATGATACCCACAGATACAGTTGAGAAGAGTCTTTCTGTTCATATGAAAATTATTGCATCTTGATGAATTCAGTAAATATTTTCTACTTTCATACAATGAAGATTTTTTAACAAATGTTTAACTTTTTTATAGAGTATTTAGCTATAAATAATTTTAAGTTGTTTGGATGAATAGACAGTTATATCTTTTTTGTTCTCGTTGCATGATTTTATACAAAAAAAATATTCTTGGAAATTGAAAAAAACGCATCAGTTTTTAACAATAAAATAATAATAAACGCTGATAGAATTTATGAAAAAATTCAGCTCTACTATATTAGAATACTAGAAAATATTTCAAACAGGAGCCTGTAACAGTGCAAGAGGTAAATCTCTACTAAAGTATCTTCAGCACGAGATCGATCGAGTTCACTATTATACTATGCCTATCCGGGTTTTAATCTGTTTACCCGAAGGATTTCGTGGGTTCAAAGTGAAAAAGTCGAGTTTTGAATGAGCCCCATATTAGTTTTGGATTTTAAAAGTATCAATGATTTTTTTTTCTTTTTTGCTGTAATTCCCACTCTTAATCTAATGTTTATGTATTAGAATATTTATTGGATGAATTCTAATTTATCGATTTTTTAAAGAAACAAACAAACAATACTTTAACTACTAAATTCTTCATAAATATTAATTATTCGAAATCCCCAAAATATACATGCAAAAATTTCGTTTTGATTGAAAAACAATCTTTCGAGATTATATTTACAACATGCAAATTGATCGATACTGAATAGCCTATGAATTTTCAATATAAATCCGATTACGAACAAGATAAACCATTCTACTGAAAAAGAACTGACCTCTCGGTTTTCTGTTGATTGGATTGCACGAGATGCAAATCCGGGCTCTCGTTCTTTTTTGGTAGACTTAGCGTTTCCTATTTTGTCAAGAAAGGGTGCCAGAGTATCGATCGAAACACTAAAACTCCGACCACAAGTCGTATACACTTACACCTTGATGAATACAAAAAAAAAAGAATTCATTCTCACTAATTTGCGACCGATTAAATCGGTACAGTATAAACACGTCTGCAGCTGATGATCCAACCCCTTTTTCGGATCTCTTTTTCATCTCTGAATAAAGAAAAAAGGTCCCCCTGCAAACACTACACTTTGACACAATGGGCCATCCCTCTTACCAGTTCATCTTTTTCTAAAATATATACTCGAGAGAGAGGACGGGAGTGAAAAATCCACGCGTCACGAGTGGGGCCCGCACCTTTTGTGCGATTTACACCTGGAGGCCCTTCAATATCGTATTAGTGAATCTGTGCAGCCCGACAGCTACTCGACGCCGCGCGTTTCTTTTTCTCTCCTTCTTCTTCTTTTCTGCAGCTGGGGCTTTTTATGGAAATGGCTGACCCCTCTTTTGGATTTTCAAGGGTGCTCACACAAGCTAAACGGTTCAACCGTGAAGGACCAGAAAATCTTCTCCTAGATTTGACTAAAATTTTTTTGAAATAAGAAAAACACCAGGTTTATTCCTATACGTTGCTAAGATTAATGAATAAACTGGATTTTTTTCTTATTGCGGCGGAGTAATTTTACGCAAACAGTTTCTTTTCTCTGAATTTTTGAATTGGTTTTTGTTAATGTCCGGGAAAAATCTTTTAAAAAGTAACTTTTTGAAAAATTTATAAAAATAAATTAAACAAACTTATTCAAAAGTAATATTTTAACATTAGACATTATTCGTGTATATGAACATGATTCTCTTCTCAAAGTGAGGACTTTTATTTCAAAAATTTTTACATGTATATCTAGTTACATCTGTCAGTTTTGACCCTAAAAGAACCTCGAAAAGACCATCTCGAAAAATGATAATTTAGTTTGAATGAAATTCATAAACCTACGAAAAACGTATCATTTAGACCACCGACCAGAAATAGAAATTTAAAACGCTTCTTCATGATTTTTTCATACGAGGCTTCTGAATAGGAAAAGTCTTGGAGGGGAGAGACAGAAAAGAGAGCCCATAAACAAAAATCCCCGGGACACGGTGCACAAAAGCGACGAACAAAACCTTTTTTTCACCTTCTCGAGGGCAGCTCGTCTAAGAAGAAAAAAGTAGATAATGAAATCGAAGAGCATGAGAGAATAATTGGCACCCATATTCGATCTTCTTCCAAAGCGTATATATACTCGAGCTCACAATGCAGGAGTTTCAAGGAACAAACTTGTACTCCCCCTCTTTTGAAAAATCCGGATAGGAGGTTATGGCTTTTCGACTGTAAATGCGTGTCCCCTTCGAAGAAATTTTTTCTTCGAGTGGCGCGTTTAACGGGATGCACCGCGTACGGTGGCGGTGGTTCTTTTGTGGCGAGTGAAGGACCAAAGATGAATGGGAGGTGACTCTGACACCTTTTTTTTTTTTTTTCCTCGGAATATCGAATTTGGTTTTAATGATTTTCAAAAAATTCAACAAGGAGGTTTTCCCCTGTATCATATACCATATTTCAATCGATTATTTTTAGATTTACGTTACATGATTATTATTTTTTAGATTTTTAGTAAGACTTTATTACAAGAGAAAAGCAAAATATTCATCGTATTTTCTGTAGTAATGAAAAAAAAGTTTCCACAGTAAAAATAATCAGAATTGCGCTGTGAAAAATGAAATAATATGAAAGGATAAGTAGAATTTATTTCTCGGAAATTTTTGACACCGCAAAGTCTCCCACTAAAACATCTGGGATAAGAGTTTGATCTTAAAAACTATCATTTTTACTTTTGTCTTTCCATTAAAGATAAAATTTATCAGTTTACTTCTTCGTGTTCTCTGTGTTCAAATTAAATGCTTGAATAATTTCAAAACCATATGGTAGTTTTTCCTCGGGTTTTTCTATAGCGTTGTCGAGATGCATCGTACTAAAGATGCTCAAAAATTTATGTATCCCTCCACATGGCACAAAATAAATATAAAACGCACATACCACGACTAGTGCCTTACTCCAAAAAATATTTTCTTTACGAATATAACTCGACTATACTTGGAGATCGACCACATCAAAATTGACGTTTGTCTCTGACGTTGCACTGGTTAATCTTTAATCTGTAATTGAAAGGGTAATTTTTGTTGTCTGTTTTTTAAGCTTCAAAAAATAGTGAAAAGAGTTGTGTAACACTTGGAAAATATTTATTTTCCGGGTTGATCAGAAATATAAACATTACGACAACATTGTAGTTGTGATAATGACGAAAAAATCTCGTACTTTAATGATAATGCTACTGATTTGCTTTTCCAGACAATTAAGTTTTATAGCATCGATAAACATGCTACTTTTTATGATAGTTTTTGACATTAAAGAGTAAATGAATCCAGGCTAACGTTTTGAAAAATGATAAGACAGTTCTACTTCCACCCAAGAGACCTAGAAACCTTTTCGTTTAAGGGATCGATGTTGATTAAGATTGGTCTGCAGGCCGATCGGCCGTTCTAGTTTTCTAATAAAATATTCCCACAGGCATTTTCAGGCTATAGTTGTTTCTTTTCCTGGTCTAGAATTACATATGATGAGCCTATTTTTCGGCTCGATAAAGACACAGTCTAATTTGTGCGTCCTGATGAGCTTATTATTAAATACGATCCTCTGAATTAATAAAAAAAATTTGTACCGATGATTACAGAGAAATTAATCTAAATATAAAAACTGTCTGGTGACAATAATTTTTTCTTTAAAATTGTATCATAGTTGAAAATACTCGGGTGTCGATGGTCGTGACAAAACTTTTGCTCTCGCGCGTCAACTGTAGAAGCTCAAAGTCTAAGCGGGATTGTCTGAACATGTGGCCGTTGGAGGGTTTCGCGGCTGTTGTTCGCAACGATACGAGGAAGATTACTGCTGTCTTCGTTTTTCTAAGTGAAAAAAATTTTGGGTCTGCGGATGCAGTCGACCAACTTTGGGTCTTGCAGGTTTCCATTCTAGCACACAATGGTTTCAAGCATTGATTTTGTATTGAATTAAAAAAAAAAAAAAATCCTAACTGATAAAAGATAAGAAAAGTTGATGCCAATCGTTCTTTTATTACTCGTTTAGCCAGATAAAAGTAAGCCCTCTTAAAGATAAACCAAGTTAAACTTTCAAGTTTATCTCCCCTTTGACCATTAGAAAAGTGGTATATCAATTATTTACCGCAGTTCATTGAAATGTAAATCCTCGAGTTGGAATAAGAAACTTAACTTTTATCGGTCTTGGCTTACTTTTGTACCCTTCTCCATTAGACAATGGTCTTTTAGCAAAATAATCGATAAGAGATTTACCTTTTATTATCTAAATTTGAATAATACTTAGCAAAAACTGCTGTTGGGTCGATACACCTTTGACACCCCTTTAATCGAACGTCCAGTCTAGCGCATCGACGCGACCATCCACACCTTTTCATCTCTTGCCACAAGCGCTAATTGCAGATCAAAAGCTTTCCATAAGGGCAGTCAAACGATTTTACGCCTGGTCTGCTTGGTGTAGGTGTGGTGTGGAGTTAAAATAAAAAAGGTGTGGGTGCAACTAGTTATATATTTTGCAGAAGATGGTGGATATTTCATAACTCTGAATTACAGTGTAAACAGAGTTAACTTGGTGCGACAGTTGTGCCCTTAAAATACGACCGATTCTGTGGGCAAGCGGCCAAGGCTTCTCTGCCACACCGACATTTTGAACATTTTGAATGGCACTGCAGTTTAGGGTAGAAAATTTCTACGCTCTTCTTGATTTAAAACTAAAGATCATGTTGTTCTTTTATGAAACACTTATAATCGCTTATGGTTTTTCAAATTATGATTCTATGAATTTCAGGTTTCTTTTGTAGTTTTTTTTTACGGAAAAAGAGCGAGATGAATTCTCTTAGAAAAGCAATAAATCACCAGCCAGTTCGAATAAAATGAAAAAAGCCTGAGAATCTAAATAAAACTCCCAAAGGATCCGCCATAAAAGCCCACCGGGTCTGTTTACACGGAAAAAACATGCTCTATATGAGCTGTTCGCAAACTAAACTTTACGCGTTCGATAAAATCGATTCTCTATCGGCAACCACTGTGTTTGCGTCGGCTTTAATTACAAATTCTCTATTTTTGACTCGCTTGCTGGTATTGTGACGTGGAAGAGACAAAACTAAAAATGTCTCGGATTTTTTTCCTCTCTCGATGCGGTTGCACGACATTTGTTTTAAATAGACTCTGAAGATCCCAGAATTACTCAACTCTGTTGACTGTGTTAAGTAAATACCAAAAAGAAACAAAAATAACTTAATCCAGAGGGACGGAAAATACACGTGTTTCTAGGGTTATAATAATAAGTATCTAAGTCGAAATTAATTGAACATTAAGAATGTGAAAAAATAGGACGGAAAGGAAGACCTTTTTTTTCAAATGTATCTCGCTGCGGCCACTTTCTTTATTATTAGAAGCTCGCCCTGATCTTTTATGATCCCATCTCCTCGAATTTTTCAAAAGACGATGATTCACGCTCGTGTAATAACTGACGTTCTAGAGGTCCATTAATTAAGAATACACTGTTTGTTCTCAAAAAGAGATCGTTTGTTGGACATCGTACTTTTTTATATAAAAAAATTTACCTTGCTGGCTTTATGAATCCCGAATGATACGACGAAATGTAAAACATTTTTTCGACTTATTCATCTTTCTCTCTTTGACAAAAGCCAACATTTTTTTTCGTTATGTGAGCATATACAAAAAAGCCCAGCCGCTTTTTGAATGAAGACAAACTCTTTTGTGATCAAGGGTACCCCATTAACTTTTCGCAAAAAATAAACATAGAAAGGGTTTGTTTTGAAACTTTTCAGATAAAATTTTAAATGTCAGAGGCAGAAATTAAAATTCTTAAACGGTAAAATTATGTAAAAAGTTTGCTCGAAAAATCAGGAGAGTCGAATACTTGGTAACATTGACATAAATTTCAAAAACAAAGCCCTGACGGTCCCATGACGTTTATCAATCAGTGAAATCTGCGAATAGTCTTGCACTTAAAAGTTTAGATCACAGTACAATCATGTCAATGGCACTATCAATGTAAAACATTCTTAAAATAAGTTAAAAATTCAAACTGACAACTAAAATGATCGAATAAACCATGCAAATAAGTCTCTCTAAATTTGCTCACGCACCACAAAAATAATCAGCATCCCGTGAGTAGAGAGAACGAAAGAGGCAGAAGGAGAGATAAAGCGCGAGCTCGTCAAGGAAATAATTCGCATTGATTCGTTAAAGAACGCAAAATTCCTCTTCTCGATTTTCTCTCTTCTAATCCGCTTTTGCAGCTCATGAAGAGGATTCATAAAGGATGAAAAAATTGCTGCCAGAAGAGAGAGAAAAATGGAGACATGAGATGAGTGCGTATAAACTAGTGCACTTAATACCACGGAAATAGATAAAAGGACGGAGATACGTGACAGATCCAGCAGCTGCAATTGATTTCAAAAGTGCAGGCAGAAAGAAAAGTGTCGTACTTATTTTTAGGCTTGTTCTACAATTCACCTTCGGTGGATAAAAGAGTGATAAATTTTACAACCGTCTAGTGCATCATTTTTTCGGCTTTTTTATAAAAAGTCTAACATCTGATATTAGGGTTACTTACTTCATGTGTTAGTTTTAAAACTGGAATGATTCAAAGCGTTATTGTAATATTATCGGTTCGAGTCCATGAGGTCACACTTGAAAAAACTGTCATCATTATCACTTAATGGAGTATGGAAATAAAATAAATATCCCATAACCATAAGTAAAAAAAAATTTTGTCAAAAACATGTATTTTTTAGAATAAATCATACTGCCAAACTGATCTCTCAAAGCACGTGAGTTAAAAGAAACTAAAAAACACCTATTTTGTACGCGAGTGAGTAATTATTGCGGATTCCCCTTGGTAAAGCATCGTTATCCTCGACAGGTGCGCGGATCAGCATCATGTATCGGAATCGATTTTTTAACACTTTTAAGCCCAATATACAAGCTAACAAATTGCCGCTTAGCTCGATTATCCTTTCCGGCACCTGCGAGATTTCGGAGGAGGGGCCAAGAGATGTGAGAACACTGATTTAAGGCTGCTATGATGCATTGTTATTTCACTGATGTGATTGATTTTGGGGGTTTTCAAAAATTCAAGAGATCCTTAAAGTATTTTAGCAATACCTGCAATGCTTTTACAAAAAAATTTACTGATATAAATTTTTACCTTCCGTAGACCCGTCTCATGCATTCGTGAGCAATGTTTGAGTTATAAAGTATGCTAGACTACGTAAAAAAATCAATTTTAAAATTTAAATTTTCTGAATTTTGAGACGGATCATAGAGAATATAATTTTTTTTTATTCAATGACTTCTTTTGTGAGAAATAACGAGCGTAGAACGTGATTGTAAGCTCAAACGTCTATCTCTCAGATTTACAGTCAAGTGAAGTCAGACATGGACGCGAAAGCGAATACGAGATCGATCCAAATGAATTTGAATCTCAACGGAGACGAGGAACAGGAGATTGAGGAATGTCTTCTGTTCGGTTTGGTGATTGAAAAATTCCCTCTTTTTTTTTTTTTTTACTTTCAAGATCTATAAAAATCGTCGTATCCGGTAACTCGTATCCAAGTTAAAACGACACCTCTTGATTCGAACCTGATACTTTTTTTTTTTTTAAATGGGCGCGAGAGAGCGAAAGGTAGAATAAAAGGGCTAGATGAAGATTGATGCCTTTTTTATTGCTGATGAAGGGGGGACTCGAATTGGTTATACGAGATTCGGCAGAACGACTAAAATGTTTCTGGTTGGTCGATTACATGTAGAAACTTCCCTTTACTTATGAATAAAAATAATGCAAAAATAAAAAATGTTTGGGTGGAGGTGCGAATTCAGAGAAAGTAAGAAGAGCTCCAGAAAGAAAGGGAAAAATCGAAATAAAGCCAAGATGAAAGATGATGAGGACGAAGAAGAACAGCTGGTGGCCGAATAAACGAATAAACGATCGAAGCTGATTTGCAAAGCGGCTTCAGGTGTTGCTTTACACCGAAGATACGCGCACGCCCGCAGCGGCGAAAGTCGGATTAATCAGCTGTTTCTTCCTCTCTTTTTCTCTCTCGCTGTAATCGATATGCGTACGAAGAAACTTTAAGATTTTTTAATTTTAGGTAGCGGTTGTTCAATAGTGTTACGCACGGGAAAAAAATATAAAAGAGTGAATGCACCATTTAGTACAACTTGTAATATGATAATTAATCGACTGTGTCGATCACATTTGCGGCCTTGTTGAACATCGTGCAGCTGACTCTATTAGTAAATGTATCTTGTTGACAACCGCAAAATGCACTCATAAGTATGATCTTGCGCATAAGTTATTCAGTTGTTTCGCTAGAGTAACCATCAATTCGGTTTTTATCATTTACATTGTATCAGAAAATTAGGGGAGCAGATTTTATAAAAGAATCCGTGAACAATTCCAATGAGAGGAGCTATAGCGTGTAAAATTCGCGAGATATTTCAATCATCCGGCCGAATCGAACCCTTCTGCAGGTTCCAGCCCAGAAATTCCGCAAATCCCGCGGGGCAATTAGCTCGCACCCTAGAATTTTCGGGGGAGGAGTTCAATCTCTGCGTGCGAATATGCGGGTGAGAAGGGAGGGAGCCGAGAAATAAAAAAAACATTTTTAGAAATTTAAGATCTGACATTCTATATGAACATTGCATAGCCCTGACAGTTCAATACAAAAATTTTGTTTCGATTTGCATTAAAAAAAAATTTTTTTTTTAAACGTGACGGTTATTATTGACTTTTATCAAACAAGCATTTATTGTGAATTAAGTCATACTCCAGAAAACATGAAAATTCTTTTTTTTTATAGTCTTATGATAAATCGCGCATGTAAAATATAATATTTAGATATTTGGCGGTATAGCTAGGGCACGTGAATAAATTGAAACGTCCGTGATTTACGACTGTTTCGGTTTATCGTTGGGTTTGAAAACTTTTTATTGTGTCGTTTTGTTTGCGATAAAACATTCGATGTTAATGATTTGTTCGATTTCGTGATTCATGGTCGACTTCCTCCTCCTACTCTCAACAGTCTTGTCCCTCGAGCAAAATGAGAATGTATAAATTGAGTGGAAAGTATAATTTATGTTGCGTTGTATGGATAATCGTTGTCTACAAATCAATGTATATTATTTTTTTTTAATAAATACTTTACTCATGGATAATTTTTGTTTATCATAACATTACAATTATGATTGTAATGTAGTAGCAAAAAGATAATTTAAAATTTTTTAACAGTAATTTTTTTGATATTTAGATTGAAAATCACAGATAAAACGTGTAAAAATTATGTGAATATTTTTGGAAGCACCGTACAGTTGGCTTCCGTAGGGTGACTTCCGGTTAGCCAGTTGGTGAAGTAAATGCAAGTACGACAAGCGAATGGAGAGCGACGTTTAGAGAGTCGTCCGTCATTCGCCAGCATAAATAATCCAAGGCGCAGCTTTCTTGGCTCTTAGCTCTTCTTTTGCACTTCTGCTTGTATACACAGTTGGATACTTACATCAGGAGGGAGATTTTTTTGTGTTTCGACACTGGCTGACAATTTTTTTTCAAAAGGTTGCTGGATGAGTTTCTTTTTTTTCTGCAAGTTCTGGATTTGGATTTTGAACGTACATTCGTTAATTATCTAGTAATCTATACTTATATCACGGCAATCATTCCTTTTTTTCTGCAAGAACGTAATATACATAGTTTCAGTGAACTACTTCATACAGACAGTAATAAATTTTTCAATTACCACTCGTGCATGTTTACAATTCGTAAGGTGCTTTCCAACTTTTGAAGAGAACAAGAAATTTGCTGTCTATTTTGATAATTGGATGAAGCTCGGTATTTTCTTACAGGATGTGCTTTGTACATTACAATAGCGATAGTGTAATTAAACTTTGCTCCAAACTTTAACAATCTGTATTGTTCGTTCAAACTCAACAACTGACGTAGACGACTTATTTCAAGAGTTAAATATGAAGCCAGTTATTATGAAAATTTACCAATAAAAAACTCATGACAAATAGCATTGCTATTTAAGATTTTAATCACATGTGAACCAATAAAATTCTTTCTTAAAAAAGTTTCAATAAAAATCTCTATTCGACTATAGCAATAATACTAGTCTCCCGCATAATATCGAAAAACTTCAGTTCAAAGATACCCTGGTACAATACACGCTTGAAGGAAACAGTACAAAAGAGAAAAAGAAATGGGCGTGCATAATATGAGGGAAAAAAAGAGAAAAAAAATAGGGAGGATCAAGAGTCGTTCGATCGAAACGACCGCGACGCGAGAAGCGAGTACAAAGTCTACGACATCCAGGAAGCTGAGGCGTAACGGAGCAAGAATTCCGCGAGGCGTCAAAGAGATACACTGGATGTGTTTTTTGAAGTGTGAATTTTTTCTTTGATAAACTGGAGAGAAGTCACTCAAAGTAGTCCGATCAGATCTTCTACTTTGGCTACTGACTTTTCCTCAGTCACGCTGTTTCAAATTTTTGGAAATCGCGCGTACAGAAAAAGTAAACGTTTCAGAATTATACTTAAAAATGACAATAATATCGAGCAAACATATTTTTATCTACTATGTCGGGATTCAATTTATCTCATTTTCTAAATGCAAACTTCGTCATCTTTGATTTTAAGAGTAAATCTAATTTCGTCCTTTAACAAACTTGGGAATCTCGTCACTTTTAATCTCCTCTAAAAAACAGGATCCCGCAAAAGAGCATGCTCGACGCATCTCGTAAAAATCTCATTTTCAGAATCAATTACCCCGGGGCACTTCAAACGACCTTGTGAAAAATCTACTCTCCTCTCTTTTGCCAACTAATTGAAAAAAGTTTAATTAAGACACGCGAATGCAAAACGAGTAAATAGATAGTTTCTCTTTGATCCACCTACGAGTAACTAACGGTCAGCTTAATTAATCGAATACAGTCGTTTGAGATCAAGTTGGACGTGCATGTGTGCCAACTGTGGTTTGTTTGAGATGTGTAAAATAGAGCATTCTGTATTTAGAGGTAAAACCGAGTTTTAAAAAGATTTTGGAAGTCTAAACTTGGTGGTAACCCAATTAGGATCCTCCTCGCGCTTACCCTCTACCAACTTTAAACCTTAACTTTTTAACTTTTCGTTTTCGCTGTTTAGCTCACAAAGTTTAATTGTACGTGCAATAATGATTAATAATGAGTTTTTGTAAAATGTATGGTTGACGATGTGTTTCAGGCTGAGGAGCTGAACAACATAATTGGAAATGCTTTTCGAATGGCGTACGTGGCCCAGCTGCAGTGCCAGCCGACACTTCAGGATGTGATTAACCCACACTCGTCGTCGTCGTCGGTATCGCACTACAGAGAGGACAACCAGGATTCTGTCCTAATCGTTCTGGTGAGTTTTTTTCTTTTATCACTGAATGAAACTATGTACCAAATTGAATATCTTTTCTATCTAATCAATGTAAAATATTGTTATACAATTTTCACAGGATGATAACGACTCGTCAAATAACAACAGTAGTTTTACGGAAAACAACAACGCACTCGTCGGTGGGAGCGACGTCAGCAGAAGCCCAACTCCACCGGCGAGTTGTCTGATTTTAGAGGAAGTCTGGAAGTCTTCAGAGAGCACGGGTAGTGGCAGTCAAAATACCGACGACTGCAGCAGTATCAGCACCGACAATACAGAAGACATGAATCTTCACCTTGGCTGCGACTCGGATTCACCCACACTTCGGTTGTCCAGCGTTAAGGTGCGTAACTAAAACACATTTTCAATCTTTTTTGGTTGATTCAGTTACAATTATAATTATGATAATAATTTACAGGCACCGAATTCTATTCCTGGACTGCGTTCAGTTCACGGCTTCGATCACAATATCTTGAGCCCACTGGAGGATGTGTCGACATCGAAGAGCATCTCCGAGAAAAGTACTCCAACTAGTGAAGAAAGCAACTCTCCCACAAAACTTAATTTCTACAAACGGTTTACTGAGAAGCCGCCGTTGATCAAGAAACTAACCATGGGCCTTACAAGTTTGTCTTCATCTTCTTAATTTAGAAATAAGTTAACCAAGCTGATAAAAAAGAAAACAAATTTTTTAAGATAAATTAGCTTCTTAAGACCTTCTTAACAAATTCAATTGTAAAACTGAATTTTAATCTTGCAAATGAAATGCTTAGCTTCTCAAGAGGTCGAAAGAAAATGGTTTATTTTATAGTTAATTCATGTTTATTAGATTTTGTACAAAAAGACGAATTCAATTAAATTTTCTTGTTTGTTTTTAGGCGGAAAAGACATGTTCGAAGGAGATGACGACAGTTGTCCTTTGGTGGAAGAGAACAACGAAAGTAACACGACATCGCCGATTCGGACGATTACGAGGCCGAGTTCCGCGGGAGGTTACTTAAACGAGTCGGCCGAGGTGCAACGAAATAGCTCCTCCGTACCCCTTTACGGCAACCTAGACGACACCATTGATTCCACCAAGAATTTCAATATCGAGAACAACAGGTTCGTAACTATAAGAGAGGAATTTGCCAACCATTGTTTTCTTTCGACCTTCACCAGTAGTTAGTTTTTCGGACTCTTCGATCATTATCCAACTATCGATTTATTCGGGGTAAACGAGGGAAATATGAGTCGAAGCTTTTGTGGTTGGGGTTTATAATTGGATACATTTCTTCCTTTTTTTTTGCGAGGGTGCTCATGGAAATGCTTTGTTCCAATTGTAATCTGAGAGCACAACGCTGTAATCCACACTTACTTCTTTCATTAAATGCCACGATCAATCAATTCACCCAAGAGTGCTCAAATCTTTTCATACCTGATTTTTTGTTTATTCGCAGGCTGACGCAAAACGGAGCGATGATTGAGGGCGACTACAGAACAATGGCGACGTTGACGAGACTGAGGTCGCACTTCGGTACTGATTCGGTGGCCGACGGCGCTCCTTTTGAGCAGTACGACGGCTTTACCATACAAGAGGAAATCGAACTCAAACGCGCGTCCTGGTTCCAAGCCGGTATACCCAGGTATGTTCCCCAGCGGAAGTTTTTTTTTATTTTTAGCTCCTAGTCGACATTGAATAATTTAAACATCTATAACTTTAAATAACTATGAGTTATTATTTAATAACCGAAAATGAATTAAATGATATTTAAAAATTTAAGCATGGTTTTATTTTGTTTGCTTCCAGGGAAATAGCGCTGGAGGTGTTGAGGCCTGAGCCCGAAGGCACATTCATGGTTCGCGGGAGCACGAGCAAACCCGGCTGCTTCGCTTTGACGATGCGCGTGCCACGCGAGTTCCAGCCAAGTGGCTTTGCGCACTACCTCATCATGCGAACCAACAAGGGATACAAAATCAAGGTTAGTGAATTATCGTAATATGGACAAAGCGAGGTCCAGGCTTTGATTTTTAGTGAGGTGTTTTAAAAATATTTTTAAAAATTTGTAGGAAAAGAAATTTTTTCTAAATTCGGAAATTTTTTTGCGTACTCTTTTTATGAGAATGATGTCAATCTCTTGGATTTTATTTTAGATTTTAGTCGGAAGTATCGCTTTATTTCTTTCGTTCTTTTTAGGAACTCAAAATTTCTCTGCATTCGTCGAAAAATTAAGCCTTTTGCATACGATTGTGGAAGAGATTTATTTCGAATTCAAAAGAAGAAGGAGAGATGATGCCAATTAGGCGCGAAGTTTACAATCTTTATGAATTACATAACTGAAAGATTTAACTTTTACTTTGTGGGGATAATTTAATTATAATAAATTGCTCCTGAGCTAAAATTTGAAAACGAAAAATTTTGTTTCTTTTTTACAGGGTTTCCACAAAGAGTTTACTACTTTAAGTGCACTGGTAACGCATCATTCTATAATGCAAGAATTATTGCCGTGTACGCTGATTTTGAATCGCAAGAAGATCGACAGGGACATTTATTCATCGAGATCAAGTGAGCTTGCAGAAACCTTTTTCAAAATTAATCTTAAATCAAAAAACGAAGCATAGTATGATTTGAAACAACCGAAAATTAAGCCAAACTGTCATTTGAATCCTATATTTCGTAAAAGTAAAGTTGTTACCGATTATGCAAAGTGTTACTTCCAAATGTTTGTTTATAACTTTTCGAAGTCAAAATACAAATTATTCAGATCATAATTTAAAAATGACTAACCAGTGATTTTTTCAAAGTTCATTATTTTGTGTAAATAGTAAAAGATTTCAAGATGGCGGATATTATATATGTGTGAAATATCATTCTGATACTTTGCGATGGTTGGTTAAACAATTTTTTGAGAGAAAACTAATTTACAGTAATCAGCATTTTTTTGAATGGTTTTTTAATACCATAATTTTAAATTGATTCACGTTTATTTCTCAAAGATCAAAAAAAATAGAGCTTAAAAAAAAAAGTTTTTTCTCAATATTTAATATCTCATACATACAGTTACACCTACCTACACGTCTGTTTAAAGGTTGGCGAATAAATTTATCAACTTTTTTCTGTGATATTCAAAGAATAATAATAAAAGGTGTATTTATTGTGTAACCAAACTAAACTTGAATTAAAAATTAAGTTACCAAAAATAAAGTACCCATATATTTTTCTTGTTTAAATGCTGTACTCTGATAAAAACAAAAATTACAAATTTAGTTTTACATATTTTAAGGGAAAAAAATTTTATGTAGCCTTGTGATTGAGTATCACTTAATTTTTCTTTATTTCAATTATTTTTAGATTCTAAGAACTTATTTTATAAATTTCTAAAATCTTAGAACTATAGATGCATAAATTTCATAATAACCATAATACGTTGAATAACTCTAAGCGTTGATTCATGAAAAATAGTGAGAAACATCAAAATTAAATAAAATTTGTTAATATGTAAATAAATAAATTATAATAATTGTTATGTAATGTTAAATGTGTGTAATTATAGTAAAGAAAGAATTGAATGTTAATTAGCTAGTAAGTGACCTAGTCTTGTACAAATGAATAAAACGTTTGAAGTAAAAAGTAAACAAAAAATGTTGTTGGTACAATCTTTTTTTTAAACCACAAAAAATAAAAAATTCTAAGCTAAAATTCAAATTTGTTTATCTTAAACTACTAATTTAATCTAAACCAATGAACAACAATCCATGTTGTTATCTCTTTAAATCTTAACATTTATAATAAAAAATAAAAAAATAAAAATTGAAAATATCTACAAAGTAGTAATGAAATATGACTGTATGCGGTTTCAGTGTTGTACGCGTTCGAAACTTATTTTACAACAGCACTGTAATATTTCAATAAAAAAAATAGCTCCTTTCAGAATAAGACTTTTTTATAGCTGTTTTAATAATATTTACTTAAATTTATTTCTCTTTTAACCTTTGTTGTTACTTTCTTTAAAGACAACTTAAAAGCTAATTTTTAAACAATTTTTAGACTAAGAAAAACGATTTTAAAAATGATTTTCCTATTTTTCAGAAATTTTTATTATTTGCTATAATTTCCTCCAAATTTATTAGTAATTTTCTTTTCTTCCCTTTCCAATTATTATATTTTCTAAAACCGTCAATGAGAAACTAGTTCATAATAAAAAAGGTAAGTTTAAAATTGAAAAATGTATGAATCTTTTAATCTTAATAATTTATTTACTAAACTACTTACGTGCCAAAAATTCAGCTGAGACTTCGCAAGGATCCATAAGAAGATGATCTACCTACTAGCAGTTTAAAGGTAAGATATCCAACAAGGGAACCAACATACTCGTAAACCATTACCAAGTTCAAATTTTTGCATGCTCGCATCTCTTATTTTCTCTACCCAGCCAAAAAAAATGATGTAAATTTTATGCAAAATTGATGTCAATTCTTTGCGTATATTTTGCATCTATTTTACGTAATTTTTATGTAAAATTTACTCAAAATTTACTAAAATTAATAAACTAAATTAATTTAATTTAATTTATAAACTACACGGTAGCTTCAAAATCTTAGAATTTGATAACGGTCGCTCTGGCGTCAATAAAAAATTCATGTATCTTTAAAAAAAAAACAAAACAATCTAATTTTAACATGTGATCTTGCAAAAAGACATAGGTACATCTACTACTCATAAATTATTTACTTGATTGAAAAAAAAAATTCCATTAAATTTTTTTTAATTTTTTCAAGTTTTTAAAATATTTTATTCTCATATGTTAAAGAAAAAAATTTTGTAAGCGTTGCCTTCTAATATAACCCTGGGACCTGATCACGTAACGTATCATGTCGGTCGTATCCTATGCCTATGAATTTTTATTCATATTCGTATCCGCGAACGAATTATTTTGGTCGTATCCTGTGAGGTTATTTTATTTTAACTATGAGTAGTTGAAATACAACAATACAAGTTACTATATCATTATTATTATTATTATTGTAATTATTATAGTTGTTTCAAGCAATCGGATCTCTAAACGTACCACTGCAGTCTATGCAAACTGCTCTTGTGACGTTATAGTTAAAATAACCTTAAAGGATACGACCAAAAAATTTGAAGGCACAGGATACGACTGACAAAATTAGTTGGCATAGGATACAACAAAAATGATACGTTACGTGATCAGGCCCCTGCGAAATCAATTGGCTGTACTCTCGCTAGCCTGCTGAAAGATTTTTTATTACCTGATGTTTGAGCTCCAAGATTTTTTGTTTTTGAGCGATGAGAAGATTGATTGATTTCGATGAGAAAAAGAAGGTCGAAGATCGAAATTTTCTTAGACTGGAAAGCTGAATTTTACTACCTGAAATCATTCGACAAAATTTTTACAACTAGAGAGGAAAATAGGAAGGTCATTTCAAAAATAACGAGAGAAAATTTTTTTTTTTTTTTTTTTCAATAAGTAAATTTATTTTTTAAACATCATCTTTACGCTTTGGTAAAATGGTTTTTACATTGTTATAAAGTCGAAGCAGCAATCAATGTGTCAATTGTTAGTGGATCTTTTACTAAGTTTTATTTATTGATCTACACAGTTACATATTTTATTTATACAATATATTTACATAAAAAATTAAAAATTTTTTACTGCGTTATAACAATATTTCGTTCTTGGCATAAATAATTTTTATTTAGCATCCACATTTTTTTGTTTTCAAAAAAATAAATTATATTTTTCAACAGTTGAAATTTAAGTTGTGGCTACAATTATATATAAAATATAATAAATAATTAACAATTCAGTTTTCTTAATTTTTGATGAACTATTTTTTTAATCAAATAGTAATATAATTCTAAAAAAAATTGAATCTTAGCGTAGGGTAGTAGCTGAGTATCTTAATCTAAATTTTCTATAAATTAAGTGTTTTAATAAAACTATAATTTTTCTTATAAGAACTAATATTATTTCTTTTAAATTAAAAACAGGTCTGAATTTAGATAATTTTATATTTTACATCCAACTTTCTATACAAGCATAGATTGCTCGTACTATTCGATAGTAATATTCAATCCTTTCATAAAGAATTAAATACAATCGATATCACATAACAATTATTAAAATTTATATACAGCTTTTATTTTTTAATTCTATTATTTATTCGATTTTTTAAGTCAACGTCTCGTTTTATTAAATATAGTATTTACAAATAAATACTATACCATAAAATGATAATTTTGTAAAAATTCCTCGCGAAACACCACGAAAATTTGAGAAATTTAAAAATTATAAACAAAAAAAAAGAAATCATCAATTTGTAGTTTAGTGCATTACTACAGAGTCTATTATATTGGCGGTAACAATATTTTCTTTGGTTTCATTTTTTTCCGATTTCCATTATTAAACAAAGAATCAGGTAAATGCATTAATGTTCAGAGAAATTTTTATTTTTATGTTATTTGATAGAACCATAAAAATTAAATTGCAAAAATATTTTTATAAAATAGAAATTCAAAATTTTCAAAAAATTTTTTTGCAATTGAGTTTCCAATTTATTTTTGTCATAATTTGTTTTAAAGAATCATATAATCATTTCATTCAAGCGGTAAAAATATATTGATACGTTTTTAAAATAATTAAAAAAAATATATTTCAAAAGCATTTGTAAAAGTAAATAGTTTGTAAAAAAAAAAAAAAAAAAAAAAAAAAAAAGTATTTCTATTAATTTAAGTATATCCTGTACCAAACTAAATTTCTTGAAAAAAACTTATTTCAATAAAAAATTGCTACTATAGTTCTCTCCGAAATCGATAGTAGCGATCGCGCTGTGAATTCGCCTCAACCAAGATCGGAGAGTATTAGCAGTCAAAAAGTGGTGAAGATTTTATTAGGATCAGTACCGTGCATGCTCTATAAGTACAAGCATTCAAAATTTTGCAAGAAAAATATTACGGCGCTATACGTAAAAATTCTTTTTAGTAATTTTTTGATTAGACGCACCGATTTTGATTTAAAATCGAGCTTAAAATTTTTAAAATGATTCATGCTTGGATACCAATAAACTTTTACATTGCTTTTTGGACATTTATGATCATACTAAAGTTCTTTACTCGATTTTAAATTAATTTTGAAAAAGGTATCAGCGAGCTCGCTGGATCTAGATAATACAATTTCTTTTTCAATGGGTTTACGATTTAAAGTTAGCGTACACGGCAGTAACTCTTGCATTATCGAGTGATGCGTTATCAACGCATTCAAGGTTGTAAACTCCTTTGTGAAGCCCTGGAAAAAAAAAATTTTTTTTTTATTCAAATAAGTATATTCAGACAGTAGCTAAGATTCCTTATTATTAAATAAGCTCCACGAAATCTACGATTAATCTTTGCTTTTATCTCGATTTTGCAACCTATAAAACATGAAAACTCAACGCCTAATTAGCCTCGATGTCGCGTAGTCATCTCTTTTCTTTTTTTCATTTCAGAAATCTCTTTATAAGATTATACAGTGCACACTTGAGTGCGAGAAGCTTAATTTTCAAGCGAGGAATCTGGGACGAAAAAAAGATTTTAATTTTTCAAAATAAATAAAAAACTGGAATTTCGACTTGAAAGTAAAAAATAATAAAGAGCAAGATTGTGAAGATTAATTTTTTTATATCAATTTTAGTTTTTATAATATTATAATTACAATTTTCAAGCTTTATACAAAAATTGAAAATTTTCAAACGACCTTTAAATTGTTTGGTACCTTCTAAAAAATGGCCAATGAGTATTATTTACTCGGAACAAATTATTTAGCTTGAAAACAAAAAATAAACCAAGATTCAATTGAATGAAGTAACTAACCTTGATTTTATATCCCTTGTTGGTTCGCATGATGAGATAGTGCGCAAAGCCACTTGGCTGGAAGTCGCGCGACACTCTTAGTGACAAAGCGAAACAGCCGGGCTTACTCGTGCTTTCGCGTACCATGAATGTGCCTTCGGGCTCTGGCCTTAGCACCTCTAACGCTATTTCTCTGCAAACAAACAAAACCGAATTCTAATTGAATCTTTAATATTATTTAATGTATTTCTCAATTTTTTCTGAGTGCGTCATAATAAATACTTATGGGTAGTTCAAGTTTGAAGTTTAAATAACTTGATAATTACAGTAAAAGCCAGAATAAGACATTTAAAAGTGAATAAAACTTACCTGGGTATACCGGCTTGGAACCAAGACGCTCGTTTGAGTTCGATTTCCTCTTGTTTGGTGAAGCCTTCGTATCGCTCAGTAAAATGATGAGTGCTGTCAGACGCCAAATCAGAGGATATCGAGGTGCCCCATTGCGACCTGAGCCTCGTCATCGTGGCCGCTGTTCTGTAGTCCCCGTCAATCGTTACTCCATTTTGCGTCAGCCTGCGGGATAACACAAACATTTCTAACATCAGTTATGAAAAGATTTTGTGCTGTGGGGTGAATTGATTGATCGTGGCATTTAGTAAGTATAGATTACAGCATTGTGTGCCCAGATTACAATGAGAACAAAGGCGAAAAATTTTTCATGGGCACAATCGGGAAAAAAAGAAGAAAAGTATCCAATTAACGTTATGAACCACGAACCACGGAAGCTTCGACTCTTATTTCCCTCATTTATCCCGAATAGATTAATAGCTGGGTAATGCTCGAAGAGTCCAAAAAATCAACAAATGGTGGGGGTCAAAAGATAAGATGGCAAATTCTTCTCGCATAGTTACGAACCTGTTGTTCTCGATATTGAAATTCTTGGTGGAATCAATGGTGTCGTTTAGGCCGTCTGAAGGGAGTTTGCCGTTGCAGTAGCGATGTGGAGTGGAGGAACTGTTTTGCTGCAACTCGACGCATTCGTTTACGTAACCACCCGCGGAACTCGGCCTCGCAATCGTTCGAATCGGCGACGTTGTGTTGCTTTCGCTGCTCTCTTCCACCAGTGGACAATTATCGTCATCGAGCAAGTCTTTGCCACCTAAAAAGAATATAAATTACGGTTCATAAGTAAGTTTGTTCTCATAAAATATATCTTGAAATAATAGCAACGAGCGAACCAGAGATCCCCATTGCAAGTCTCTTGATCAGAGGAGGTTTGTCAGTCATTCTTTTGTAGGAATTAAGCTCGGTGGGCGAGTTGCTTTCCTCGCTGCTGGGTGTGCTTTGCTGGGAGATGCTCTTCGACGTGGAGACATCTTCCAGGGGGCTCAAGATGTTGTGATCGAAACCGTGAACTGAACGCAGTCCAGGAATGGAATTCGGTGCCTGCAAATTATTATTATAATTATTATTGTAGCTGAATCAACCAGAAATGGTTAAAAATTTGTAAAAATGTGTTAAAGTTACGCACCTTGACGCTAGACAACCGAAGCGTGGGCGAATCCGAACCACAACCGAGATGAAGATTCATGTCTTCTGTATTGTAGGTGCTGATACTGCTACAGTCGTCGGTGTTTTGACTGCCGCTACCCGTGCTTGCTGACGACTTCCAGACTTCTCTTAAAATTGCACTACTCGCCGGGGGAGTTGGACTTCTGCTGATGTCGCTCCCACCGACGAGTGCGTTGTTGTTTTCTGTAAAGCTGCTGTTGTTGTTATCTGATGAGTCGTTATTATCCTGTAATCATTTTGAAACAATATTTTTACATTAAATTAGATTGGAAAAAAAATAAATTTGGTAAATTTTTCACTTGGCGTGAAGAACCTTACCAAAACGTCCTGGCTGCCCTCTCTGTAGTGCGATTCCGACGACAACGACGACGAGTGCGGGTTAATCACATCCTGAAGTGTCGGCTGGCGCTGCAGCTGGGCCACGTACGCCATTCGAAAAGCATTTCCAATTATGTTGTTCAGCTCCTCAGCCTGAAATACATCGTCAACCATACATTTTACAAAAACTCATTATTTATCATTTTTGCACGTACAATTAAACTTTGTGAGTTAAACAGCGAAAACGAAAAGTTAAAAAGTTAGGGTTTAAAGTTTGTAGAAGGTATTTCAATTTGTTGCTCGTAAGCGCGAGGAGGAGCCTAATTGGGTTACCAACAAGTTTAGACTTCCAAAATCTTTTTAAACTTAGTTTTGCCTTTAAATACAGAATGCTCTATTTTACATATCTCAAACAAACCACAGTTGGCACACATGCGAGTCCAACTTGATCTCAAACGAGTGCAGTTCGGTAGCGCAGTATTCGATTAATTAAGATGACCGTTAGTTACTCGTAGATGGATGAAAAAGAAACTATATATTTACTCGTTTTGCATTCGCGTGTCTTAATTAAACTTTTTTCAATTAACTGGCAAAAGAAAGGAGAGTAGATTTTTCACAAGGTCGTTTGAAGTGCCTTGGAGTAATTGATTCTGAAAATGAGATTTTTACGAGATGCGTCAAGTATGCTCTTTTACGGGGTCATGTTTTTCACAGGAGATTAAAAGTGACTAGCTGGAAAGTGGTGAATTTTCTGACTATAATATATTATCTTTTTTTAAAGCAATTATTCAATGAATTACACGCAAGGGTAGTAATTTTTAATAATAAAATTTCATTTTTCGCGACTAGCCACAGTAGATTTTTGAGCAGTCGCATCCAACAATAAATCATAGTTTTGGTCGCTCGAGCTTGTAATGAAATCGTTTTCGATCGGACGACCTCAATTACGAAAATTATATACATTAGCAGTATACATACATGCACCGAGTCATTGTACGCCTGCATCCTCATTGTTCGTTATGCAGGCTGTTAAGGAACGTGCGGGGGTGTCGAGTTCGCCTCGAATTTCCGGCACGGGAGTACGACGACCGCTGGATATTGTGCGAGACTGAACTACGATTGCGCACAAAATCCCAAAAATAAATAAAATTTTTTAACGATTGCGCACAAAAAGTCTCCAGCGTTGACACTTTGGTTTACTTTGGTTTTTTCTTTCGAATCTTAACGTCACGGGTTAATTGATTTTGAGTACTTATAAATTAAGTAATTTAATTCTATACGTAAATTAATTCGATGAATATTCATGTAAATTTCAAAACTTTTTTTATTTAACAACGATCATGATTTTAATCTACGCTGTCTTGTTTAAAAAATGTCATTTCTTTCCAGTAGCTCGCATCCCCCTTTTAGCGAACATCATTTTTACGTATGCTCATTTTTTCTCTCCCGATATGGTTCTTGTATGGTTTTCTCGTATTCATCTCCTTCCCTTCGCAACTTTCCATTATTCTGCTCTTCTTTTTTTCAAGTTTCATTTCTCATTTTTGCGTCTGCCACTCTCCCTGCACCACGACGTAATGTTTATACGCGATACGTGCCGCAGCAAAGCAGCACAATGCAAAGGATGAGTTTGTACATATGTCATTTTATGAAGGAGGTGGGTGAGTGGAGCAATATGAGGAACAGGGGAGAGACAATTGTTAAATGTGATATTTCACAGTGCACGGTTATGGAAATATTAATTTCTGCATGTTGTTTTTATGAATAGAAGTACAATTAAAATCGCACTTTGACATAGATTCGTGAACTTCCGGAGGTTTCTCACGATTTTCAAATGTTTTGAATGATCAACTTAGTGGCCGAATGTCGAAGATCTGATCAGACTACTTTGAGTGACTTCTCTCCAGTTTATCAAAGAAAAAATTCACACTTCAAAAAACACATCCCATGTATCTCTTTGACGCCTCGCGGAATTCTTGCTCCGTTACGCCTCAACTTTCTGGATGTCGCAGACTTTGTACTCGCTTCTCGCGTCGCGGTCGTTTCGATCGAACGACTCTTGATCCTCCCTATTTTTTTCTCTTTTTTTCCCTCATATTATGCACGCCCATTTCTTTTTCTCTATTGTACTCTTTTTCCAAGCCGTGCATTGTACCCGGGTATCTTTGAACTGAAGTTTTTCAATATTATGTGGGAGACTAGTATTATTGCGAGGGTTGAAAAGAGAGTTTTATTGAGACTTTTTTAACGTAGGAAGCTATTGGTTAATTCTTTTGTGATCTACGAGAAAGGAAAAATCTTTAACCAAATTGCAATGTTGTTGATTTTTAATTCATTTTTAATATAATTATGAAATTTGAAAAAATAGTTAAATAGTAACTTTGTAAAGACACTGAGATACTTCCTAAAAATTTAAGATGAACTTTAAAAAAAGTTAATGGTATACAATTATTACAAGCTGTTTTGTTGAACCATAATGGTAGGTATTGTTCAACTAGTACGAAGTGTTAATTTTCATTTATAAACATTGACTCATTAATTTTTTGCAAGTAACGAACAATGTTGCATAAATTATACTCTCCACTCAATTTATAAACTCATATCGCTCGAGGGCCCAGTGAGAGTTGTAGGTGGAAGAAGTCGACAGTAAATCTCGAAAGCGAATGAGCCATTAGCATTGAACGTTTTAGCACAACCAAAAGAGAAAAAATAAAGTTTTTCAAGGCAACTATAATTTCAAACGAAAGGTAAATCATAGACATCTTCATTTCTATAGACATGTACACGTTTCTCATGCCGTTGAATAACTGAATATCATCTCGAAACAATAGCCAAAATGATTCCGCTGCTATACGAATCAATTTCTACCGTTCGGTCATATGACTCATAAATATTGTATTTTACAGTTTCAATTGTGATTTTTTCCTGTGCACATAGTTGAAATTCAAATAAAGTAAAAAAATTTTTTCTCAAACGCACGAGAAAAAGCAGATTTCACCCGGTTTCTCCCGCGTATTCGCACGCAGAGATTGAACTCCTCCCCCGAAAATTCTCGGGTGCGAGCTAATTGCCCCGCGGGATTTGCGGAATTTCTGGGCTGGAACCTGCAGAAGGGTTCGATTCGGCTGGGGATTGAAATATCTTGTGAATTTTACACGACATAGCTCTTCTCATTGGAATTGTTCATGGATTCTTTTATAAAATCTGCTCCCTGAATTTTCTGGTACATTGTAAATGATAAAATTCAAATTGATGTTTACTCTAGCGAGGTAAATGAATAACTTATGCGCGTGATCATACTTATGAGTGCATTTTGCGGTTATCAACAAGATCCACTTACTAGTTTGACAAGACCGCAAATGTGATTGTCACAGTCAATTAATTATCGTAATACAAGTAGAACCAAAGAGTTCGCTTCTTCTGATTTTTTTTTCTTGCGTAATATTTTTAAAATGCATCCTCTGTGTTTAAAAATCTTAAAGTTTCTCCGTACGCATATCGATTACAGCGAGAGAGAAAAAGAGGAGGAAACAGCTGATTAATCCGACTTTCGCCGCTGCGGGCGTGCGCGTATCTTCGGTGTAAAGCAACACCTGCAGCCGCTTTGCAAATCAGCGTCGATCGTTTATTCGTTTATTCGGCCACCAGCTGTTCTTCTTCGTCCTCATCATCTTTCATCTTGGCTTTATTTCGATTTTTCCCTTTCTTTCTGGAGCTTTTCTTACTTTCTCTGAATTCGCACCTCCACCCTGACATTTTTTATTTTTGCATTATTTTTATTCATAAGTAAAGGGAAGTTTCTATATGTAATCGACCAAAGAGAAACATTTTAGTCGTTCTGCTGGATCTCGTATAACCATATTCGAGTCTCCCCTTCATCAGCAATAAAAAAGGCATCAATCTTCATCTAGCCCTTTTATTCTACTTTTTGCTCTCTCGCACCCGTCAAAAACACAAAAAAGTATCAGGTTCGAATTAAGAGGTGTTGTTCTTACTTGGATACGAGTAACCGGATACAACGATTTTTACAGCTCCTGAAATTAAAAAAAAAAAAAAAAAAAAAAGAGAGAGAGAGATTTTTCAATCACTAAATCGAACAGCAGACATTCCTCAATCTCCTGCTCCTCTCGTCTCCGTTGAGATTCAAATTCATTTGGATCGGCCTTCTGCTCGCATTCGCGTGCGTGTCTGACTGCACTTGACTATAAATCTGAGAGGGGAAAGAATCAGAGAAAGATGTTTCAGCTTGGAATCACGTTTTTCGCTCGTTATTTCTCACAAAAGAACTGATCGAATTTGAAAACAAAATTTTGTTCTTTCTGATGCGTTTGTCCCAAATAAAACTGTACCTTACACACAATATTTCGTTTTGGGGCTTGTAATTACGCGATCCTCATTATTTACAGGAAAACGTGTGCCTAATAAAAAAGTATAGATTTTAATTCCAACATATACGTTTTTACTTTTATGAAGGTTTTTTTATCGGTTCCATTTTAATGGAATAAAATTTGCGTTAAATTTATAGAGCTCTGTGAGTTTTATTATACGTTTGAAATTCCAATGACGAAAGAGAGGAAGAAGATTACTGTTTTTATAGTAGGAAGAGAGCATGGAGATTTTCTCTGTCAAAAGAACAAGAGATATACAGTTTTAATTAACGGATTTATAGTTCAGCCCCGTTTTATTGTTATCGGAAACAAAGATAAGTCTTCGGAAAATGAAGTATTTGTCAGTTTCCCCTTTTCAATCATGAAATCTATAAAAACAAAAGATTAAATTTTAAACTACTCTTAAAAAAAAAAAGGTTGTAAATTTAACCGGAGTGAGTCTAGAAAATACATTTGTGTAAATTTTTTTTGACACAAATACATAGTACTCGTGAATTTTGGGACATCTCACTTCCACTAGACGACGTTCCAAGGACCCGAAAATATCCAATTACCAAGTGCAGCATGCGGGAAACATGACCATGAGGACGAAGGAAAAACAAGTGCAAACCTTGTACGAATACCTTGGAAAATTTCATCATTACTGCGTAAATATTTCTTCAGAAAAATACAAAATTTCAATAATGCGACCCTTATACGACTAGCGAACTATACGACTAGCGAAACATGTAAAATTGATATTGCATTGTATGACCTCACTTGATATACATGTAAGCATTTTGTTCAAAGTGAATAATTATTTATAAAAAAAGTCAATCTAAAAAGTAAAATACTAATTGTGGTAGATTGCTGGATACTCGAGTGATGAATTGGTGCCCTGGCTTTTATTCGGCCCCTCAAAGAAAAAAAATCTCGCAGGTGTTAGAAAGGCTAAACCTTCGAGGGGAGAAGATCCACCAACACTTACAGGGTGAAAGTGTTAAAGGGCCGACTTTGATGCGATACATGGTGGTGATGCTCACACCTGCCCGCGACGACAATCGTCCCGAGCCAAGAGGGATTCACAATAATAACATGCTTAGGTGTAGACTGGAAAAGGGTGCTCTTTAACTCACGTGATCAGAGGAATCAGTGTGGCATTTTACACAATTACTTACCTGAAACAAAAAAAAAGAGTTTTTATTAGTTACTTGTTTATAAATAAATAAATGAATCATTAATATAATTTTTATTATTATAAATTTTTACATTGCAAAAATCATTTTTTATGGGGGGAGGCAGGGCAGTGGCGTAATAACTTTTTAAATTGACAGCGTTGAAATAATAAATATTAGCACGTTTTTCTTCCTGCGGTCCACGCCTTCAGTCGTTCTTTCTCCGTTATGCGTCCCATTATCAATGCGTGCGCATTGCATACGTGCACGCGATAATATGCGTCTATCTCTCCTCTAATTTTTCTCTCTCTTTTTAGAATCCTCTGTATCAGTTGCAAACGAGCACCGGGATAAAAAAATTTGCGTTTTACTGCGAATTATTTTCTCTCAGGATGCTGATTGTCTTTGTGGCGCGTGCGGAAAAAAGAGACAGACTCGCCCGATTTGTTAAATCATAAACTTGTGTACGCTTATTTATAAAGTTATTAAAATGTTACCAATTAAATACGACATTGAATCTGTACACTCTTAGATCTCGAACATGATTTTTTGTGAGCAAGACTAAATTGTATGGAGTGGTCACCTGCTTGATCCAGGCAAAATACGTTATTGAGACTTTGCTTTGAAAATTTCACATCAGAGATGCTGTTCAAATTTTTACATAAAGAATTTTAATTTCTGCTTCTGACAATTAAAATTTTATCTACAAGGTTTTAAAACGAACATTGCCTTTATTTATTTTTCGTACAAGTTAAAGGGGTAGTTGCAATCACAAAAAAGTATGTCTTTATTCTAAAAGTGGCTTGGCTTTTTTTTGTGTGTGCTCAAAACGAAAAAAAATGTTGGCTTTTGTCAAAGAGAGGAAGATGAATAAAATACGAAAATATTTTTTCCATCTCGTCGTATCATCTAGAATGTACAAAGCCGTTAGAGTAAATTTTTATTTGTAAAAAAGAACCATGTCCAACAAACAAGCTCTTTTGAGAGAATCAACAGTGTATTTTTAATTAAAGAGGGACTTCTAAAATACCAATTATTACATAAGCGTGAATCATCATATTTTTATGAAATTGTGCTGCATTTTTTTATGTATTTCTCCTCACTTTTACAATACTCAAACGCAAAAATAGAGAATTTGTAATTAAAGCCGATGCAAATTGAGTATTTTCTGGTAGAGAATAGATCGTACCCAACGCGGGTGTAAAGTTTAATCTGCGAATAGCTCATGTAGAGCGTGTTTTTTTTTTTCCTGTAAACAGACTCTGTGGGCTTTTGCGGTGAATCCTTTGGGAGTTTTATTTGATTTCTCGGGCTCTTTTCATTTTATTCGAACTAGCCGGTGATTTATTGTTTTTTTGAAAGAACACATCTCATCTTTTTATGTCACAAAAAAAACTGCGAGTTTATAACCCCAAAATTCAAAAAAACGTGATTTGAAAAACCATTTATTTGAATCTGTATATTTTTTTCGATAGGTATGTAACGTTTTTAGTTAGAAAAAATATGTAGTTTATGGTTTTTTATTCAAAAGACAGTAAAAATTTCTCACATTAAAATAAGATAGTTACTAACTGCAGCCCTCTTCAAATGTCCGTGTGGGACTGAATCTTTGGCCGGTTGCCCGTAGAATTTCAAGGGCTCACAGGGAAAATACTGTAGAGTCAAGTTAGCACTGTTTGCATTGTAATTCAAAATCACAAAATATCCATCATCTCCCCCGCAAAGTATTTAAGCACCTGCAACCACGCCCTTTTTATTTAAACCCCAAAGCTCACCTACACCAAGCAGACCAGCCGTAAAATCGTTTGATCGCCCTTATGGAAAGCCTTTGATCTGCAATTAGCGGTTGCGGCCTGGGAGGGTGATAGAAAGGATGAAAAGGTGTGGACGATTGCGTCGATGCGCTAGAGTGACCATTTGATTAAAGGGGTGTCGAAGGTGTATCGACCCCACTACAGTTTTCATCAAATTTTATTCAAATTTCAATAATAAATCTGTTTTGACTTAAAAAAGATAGAAAATGGTCTAACTTATCGATAGAGAGAAAATAAAATTTTGATCGGTTATAAAATGAAGACAATGGCAGCAGCAATCCTGCTTGTAGGTGTTGCAAACAACATCCGCAAAATAGTTCAACGGCTGCAGTGGTACAATTCCGTTTAGAAATTGAGCGCGAGGACAGAAATTAGAGTTTTGTCACGACCATCGACCCCCCTAATACTAGAAAATAATGTAATGTAATTTTCAAACAAGAAAATTGCGGTCATCAGATTACTCTTTTATTTTTAAAATCTAAATTATCATCATCAGCACGAATTTTTTTTTGTAAATTCTGATAATTTGAGGAATATTTTTATCAATTTCCACATGGTATAAAATAATGATTACTTGTTTATTGGGTCTTAGTAAATAATAAACTCAGCTGCGTTATAACCAGCGGTGAAGTGTACCTTATAAAGATTACAAAATATCAATCACGGAGCATAAATTAGACCGCGTGGGTTTATCCAGCCGATAACTAGGCTCATCTCATAAATTCCAAGGTAAAAGAAACAACGACCGCCTGCAGGAATACCATATAAGAAAACTGGACTAATAACCGGCCGGGGGCGGAGTCTAATAAAAGGTTTCTTGAGTGCGGGTACAATGTTTTTAATTTTTCAAAACTTTTCAACTAGATAGTATGTATAAATTTAACGTCAAAAAGTGATATGAAAATCGATACGTTTATCGATACAATAAAACTTAATTGACTGTAAAGAAAATCAGCAGCACTATCATTAGAGTATGAGATTTTTTTATCACTACTAGAATGTTACCGTTGCAATCATATCTTTAGTCAACCCGGAAAATAATAATAATCTTCGAAGCGTTGCACAACTCTTTTCACTATTTATCGAAAAAACGGTATTTTCTCGCTCCCATAAAATTAACAACAATACGATTGAAAGTGTCCAAGGTAGAAAGGAAATGAAGAAAAAGAGGAAGTGTGCACCCGAAGATAATTGCGGAATTACCTTGGAAGATTTTAATTAAATGAGTTTCCTTTTTCGTTCTTCTCAAGCGTGTTTTAGTTGGAGATTTTGAAGTTGTAAGTATGTAATTTCAACGATTAAACCGAGCTTTTCATAGCTTTTATTCAATTTGATGGTGCGTAATAATTGTTATTTTAGAAGTTCTATTTTTGGGCCAAAAATTCTATTAAATACCCAAATAAACCTGAGATAAGTCCACTTTTTTGACAGAAAATTCTAGCAAGTGGGAGTTTTTGTTGTTTTGAAGAGGCATGTAGGTATTTTTTGATGAAACTTTGAGTGACTGAACACGTTACATGCTCGACGAAAGTTCAGCTAGACACTTCCGTCGTGTCGTCCCTTTTCACCAATTGACTCTACTGCTGCAGGATCCTTGACGTTTCAGCGGCGCTGATTGCCAGAGAGCAAAGCTGCGCCGCATATGCACCAAGACAAACATCTGCTTTGATGTAGCCGCCCCTTCAGTAAATCCTAGTTATGAAAAGGAAGGCTTTGGACTTGATGCGAGGACGACTATTTTTCCGCACCGAATCATCAGCGTAGATGTTTTGCTTGGATCCATTTTTTAGTTGCACTTGACCCAAAGATATATCAAAGACCGTGGTGAGGTCATTTTTCCAAAAAGAAATTAAATTCCTTGGGTATCTGATCCTCCCCAATGACTAAAACTTAGATCTAAAGCGATAAGCCTTCTATTCTATTGTTACCTTTTTTTACGACGCAGTTTACACCTGAGTAAAGTTTTCTTTGAAAATTTCAACCAATAAATCAGCTGTAAACGTCTTTTTTTATACGGCAATGAAAAAACTTGGATCTATGTTCTAAACCAGCATTCCAAGACCAAGGACTGTTACATTACCACACAGTTTCGATTAAGTGGTAATAGTAATCCAAAAGTATTCTTTTGTGTATCGTAAAAGAAAGAGGTCTAAGAGTCACTGTATAAAAAGTTTATTTTTCATCCTTTCAACAACGGAATCGAAAGGATTTTTTTTTTTAAAGTTTCCAAATGAACAAAAAAATATTTAACTGTTTCATTTAACACATGAGTTAACCAAACGTCCTTACAAAGTTGGCATTGTTTGTAGTAAATTTCGAAACTTTAATACTATACTAAGGGTATAAAGCAAGATTGTAACATAGATTTGTAGATTAGTTTATTTTTATTTCGATATAGTTTTGGATAGTTTCGAGTAAGCATATTTATGTCTAATACGGAAAACTGTTACGAATATTTTTAATGCTCTTTTTTACAAGAAATTTGAGAAAGTATACGCGTAAACCTAAAAATAAGCGAAGGACGTTGGGTATTATATATAATACAGGGAAAAACCTTCTTGCTGGATTTTTTGAAAATCATTAAAACCGAATTCGATATATTCCGAGGAAAAAAAAAGGTGTCAGAGTCACCTCCCATTCATCTTGGGTCCTTCACTCGCCACAAAAGAGCCACCGCCACCGTACGGTGCATCCCATTAAACGCGCCACTCGAAGAAAAAATTTCCTCGAAGGGGACACGCATTTACAGTCGAAAAGCCATAACCTCCTATCCGGATTTTTCAAAAGAGGGGGGAGTACAAGTTTGTTCCTTGAAACTCCTGCATTGTGAGCTCGAGTATGTATATATATATATATATATATGCTTTGGAAGAAGATCGAATATGGGTGCCAATTATTCTCTCATGTTCTTCGATTTCATTATCTCGCTCATTCTATTTTTCTCTCCTTAGACGATCTGCTCTCGAGAAGGTGAAAAAAAAGGTTTTGTTCGTCGCTTTTGTGCAGCGTGTCCCGGGAATTTTTGTTTATGGGCTCTCTTTTCTATCTCTCCCCTCCAGGACTTTTCCTATTCAGAAGCCTCGCATGAAAAAATCATGAAGGAGCGTTTTAAATTTCTCCCTCTGGTCGGTGGTCCAAATGATATGTTCGTTCATGGGTTTATATTCAAACTAAATTATCATTTATCTAGATGGTCTTTTAGGGTCAAAACTGACAGATGTAACTAGATATACATTTGAAACTTTTTAAAAATAAAAATACTTTCACAAAATTTTTCACACTGCAGTTACAAAAACGGATACAAAAACCCAAAATAAAAAAAAAAATTTTTGGGAAAAGTTTCTGCTGCAAAAAAAAAAAGGTGAAAAAACCGGGCCCCCGCTGCGTACATACATATACATAGAGCCTCCCAGGTAAAACTCGTATACAAAAGAACCTTGACGCGTAGATTTTTCACTTTCGTTCGAGTGAGCAGTACATTAGATGAAGAAAAAATCATGAGCTTATGAAAGATGCGACTATATTGAGGTGTTTTTGATTTGGATTTTTTTTAATCGAGGGGGTCGAAAGGGGGTTGGACCATTTTGTGTGATTTATTTACCGCCGTGTTTACACGCGTGGAAGTGATTGGGTTCAATCGACGGTGCATGAGAATTTATGGTTTTTTTTTTTTCATTTAAAAATTTATTTGGGGACGAAATCGTGAGAAAATTTGACTACTAGCTTTTATACCTGAGCTTTAACCATGTTTAAATTTTTAATTTGAGGATCGTTTAGTGAATGAATCAAATAATTTTCGAAATTACATTTTTACAATTTCACTCAATTAAAATTCATTTCAGTCTTAATTAAAAAAATTAATATGCATAAAAAGCTTTGTTTATTGTTTAATGACCTGAGGAGGTAGAACCAATTCATCAAAAGATTGAGAAGACTTTGGAATAGGGTTGGCAACTTTTTGAAATTTATAATATTTTTTTGCTTATTTAGTTAAAATATCGAAAAATAATCGACACGTATTTTTTCCTTTTTAAAAAAAACTAAAATTAAAAGAACTCCAAGTGTTTAAATTTTTTTAAATTTCAATATATATAGATATACTTTTAATGGAATTTCGGGTTAGTGACGTCATCAACCCGTAGTTTTAAAAACTTTTCTTAATTTTCTTCTTGCTCAATTTTGATAAAAAAATTCTAAAAAAAATGTTAAAATTCATTAAAAATCGAGTACTTTTAAAAAAATATTTTTTTAAAGTACCGGTTGCCAACCCTATTACAAAGATTATGAATTTATTGTAAGATATATAACATTTTGTATCAAGATATAATAAAATTTGAATTCATTCGGATATAAATTTATAATAACTCAAACTGAAAATTTCACAGAGTATTCTTCAAAGAAATCATTAATAAAATAAATTACTTTTAAAACATCTTTGTTATTCAAAAAACTATAAGGAAATTAAGTATAGGTCACTAAAAATATAAGACGGAGTATTTGAAGTTTAGAAATCCAAAACTCCAACACTCGGCTCATTCAAAAGTTGAAAACTCGACTTTCTCACTTTGAATAGCCGAAATCCTTCGGGTAAACAGATTAAAATCCGGGTAGTCCTGGTATAATAGTGAACTCGATCGATTTCGTGCTGAAGATTACACTTGGGTAGGGATTTACCCCGTGCAGAGTTACACCGAGAAGTTCCCTCTTAAATTTTTGAAATTTCCCTTTTTTTCCACTGTGTTTCAAACTATGTATTTTATGGGGAGGAACTGAGCAGTCCAGAGTCAAAATCAGTGATTTAAAAATTTTTTTTTTTGGTTTTTCTGTAATTTAAAATTTTTTTTAAACATTACGGAGCTCATGGACCTTGTAAATTTTCATCTTACACTGAAAAATTTTGTGAAGAAAGAGCTTCGTAAAGTTTTTCAACGATTACAGGATTTTAAGAAACAAAAATAAACGTATTGCGATATCTTTAAACAATTTAAAGCCTTGCATTATCAGTCTATTAAACATAATTTGAGTGCAGGATTTCGAGTCAATTATTTAAAATTATTCACGACTCATAGCTCGCATAAAAAAAGTTAAATATCTGCTTCACTGCAATTAGGATCCATTATTTTATTTCGTACAAGAAAAAAAAAAAAAATAATGATTGCGGCTTTTCACTAAGACGTAATAGTTTTCGTTAGCTGCACTTTGGGAAAAAGTCTTACCACTTATATCTCTGGAGATCATCTCCCCTGCCTCCCCTATTTTCTAATTCGAAAAGGGATGATTCACTTAGGCCACAGCTGCGATTCGCCCCATCTTATCTCTTGATCACTCGCGAGTTGTGTAAGACAAACTCTCTCCAAGCCTACTTGCAGCAGAGAGAAGCATTTTTTCTGGGAAATTTTTGTATCTTAAAAACATAAATCTACTTTTAATCTATAATTAATAATTACTACGGGTATTCTCGTATTTTGTCGTGAATATAATTTAAATGAGACAAAATCAATAACGACTAGCTTAATTTACAATGTTTGAAAAAGATTTTGTTAAAGGTAATAAATCATCGACAAACAAAATAATAGGGGAGATTGAGTCTAATAGCCAGTTGTTTATGCTAATAAGATGTATTTTATAGCTTATTATTCAAATGTTAAGATCTCTTAAAATACTCAAGTAAACACTAAAAATGAATTAAGGATGCTACTTCTTTAAAGTTGAAGAATGAAAAATTTTATCTACGGTTCCCTGTCCACACAATACGATAGCATTTTTCAGAAAATTCCTTCTAGATAACTGACTCGAAATGCAAGCGTAGTAAAAAGGTATACATTCTTTTTTTTTTGAATTTTTATTCCCTGCTGACACGGAGAAAAGAATTGGAATCTTCATATGAATAAGTAAAATTAGGATATTTAGTTAAATGAAACTGGCTTGCCCCAGACACAAAGAGTTATCGGTGCACTCTAGGAGATTACACTGAAGAGTAATTCATAGGGTTTTTTCTCCTTTCAACTTGGTAATTTGATTAAAAAGAGCATCTCGTTTGATCTTCAGTTTTGAGTAATTCTCGTTCTGCCGTAATATCCGCACTTTTCTCTAATGGCGCGGAAAACGATTAGGAAACCATCCGGGATTCCTGTTAAGAGCGTACTTTTCCTCTTAATTTTCAAGGTATTTTCTCAGCCTCGAAGGATAAAAAAGGGAAAAACATCCGGGCAGCAGTAGTCCCTTATTAACTCGAAGAAATTCCAGAAGCCGCGAGTAATCGATCTCGAAGGGCGAGATAGTGAGAACTCCGTGACCTTTCGAAATCGTGAGGTCACGCGATCTATAATTTCGCCTTACTTTTCTCCACATCCCCAAACGTGGGAATAATTTTCACCCCTGCATGTTGCTCATAAGGGCATGCAGGGGCAAAGCATGTTATACGGGTATTGAATCAGAGGAATCCGCTTGATGATAGATTTCTCGTTCAAGTCTGTTCCGTTTCGATTCTTCCACAATACTTTTTATGATACGCGTGCATAGAATTACAAAAGTTTGACTCGAAAATTGAGACACTTCTTTCGAGAACAAGAAAATTATATCATTTTGGGACTCAATAAAATGTAAAAAATAAAAAATCTTACTTTGATATTTTCAGTGTCCCCACATTTGCAGCTGGTCAAAGCATCGCGATCATCAGATTTTTGCTGCTTTGACCTTTTGACTGGAGTAGTTATAGTGTCCTCATCTAGTCTTTGGTACTGGAACTTGATGAAGTTACTGTTAGCAACATTGCCCGAAGTCAACCGAGCAACAATGGCATTTAAGACCGCAAAGGTCCTGCGGCGCTTCGCGAATCGGCGCATTCCGCGATTCTGCTGACGGACTTTGCCGATTAGATTGGTCGGCTCCGTTAGAACCGGCATGACTTGACCTCTCAATTGACACATTTGAATAACAATTATCACTTAATGCAAACACTCAACATCACCCTTGTTATGGCACTGTAAACACTGTAACAGCTGAGAGGCGATGCGGTAAGAGAACGAATAACTGTTATGTCCGTCAGCCAGAGAGCGCGGAGAGAGACTGGCGAAGGAGAGAGAGCGAGCGCGTGTACAAGCAGACTATAGCAGAGCCATGCTGGCATCCCCCTCTTTCAGTTCTTTTCTCTTTCTTACGTTAGCCTTACTTGGGAGCATGGGCGGCCCTCGTTCTTTGACCCTAGCCCTATACATGCTACACACTTATAGCTCGCGGGCACGTTTCTTTGATTTTTACGGTTTACCCCGACACGACTACTTGGGTTTCCGTGGTGTGTATGGGGTTGATGCTGAAGAAAAATGTGGGTGAAAGATCTGGCATTACCTACCACGTCGCTCTTCAGATTCAAAGGTTTCGGTGTCGCGCTTTCTTCGAATATCTCGCATAATGGTTTCTTGTTTTTTTATTTTGTTACAGTACTGTATTTTTTGCGCTTTTTTACTTGGTTTTACGAAGAATTACATAACTGAACAATTTCATTCTTTCGTTTTCCGGTACACTGGCGACTGAGATTCCGTTGACAAGTCGATTCTTAGTACGGTTGCATCGATACCCTAATCCTGTTGCTCTATTTATCTGTCCGTAGTGACTGATTGAAAGCTGATCATGAATAAAATCAGTAACAAAAATCAGTAGCCATGTGGTAAAACATGGTTTAAAAAAAAATTTGTCCTAAATCTAAACAATTAGAGCAACGTCAAACTCAATGGAAATTTTATGAAGTTTTATCTCCCATTTTAATTTTTTTACGGAACTCCGCAGGAGCGAGAAAAAAAAATTGAAGAAGTCGAGTTAAATTATAACTGGTCTCAGCAGTCTCGATTTCAATTAGGTTTGGGCGCCGCACGAAAGTCGAGGAGAGCTAAATTATGACCGCAGAGCGGCTTAATTGTTTCAACTGACTTTGTGCTATTTTGCGTTTTATCGTGGTTGCTACTGCTACTATATCTTGTACGAGTTTGCTAATCGACTGGTTTACTGTGTTTATGGAATGTTGGATAAAAGTAGTACAAACTTTGACTTTTTCAGCCAAAAAACGAATTATTGGAGAATGAATTTACAAGCAGAGCTCGACAAAACAAAAGATTTACGCACGTAAATAACATCCCGGTATCGCGCAAGCTGGGCATTAAACAATTTTATCGCATTCGTGGCTAAAACATTTTTCTACGCACGACCTGAAGTTGTCATGTTTTAGCCACTCGATTCGATAAAGCACATATCGACACTGGAGCCTAAACAAGGCGAAGGTTTTTCCACGCGGCGCATGCGCTATCACACTCGCTTCGCTCGTGCGATAACTTCGCGCCGTGTGAAAAAACTTTGCCTTGTTTTAGGCACTAGTGTCGATATGTACTATTTTTTATTTATTTATTTTTTATTCGAAGTAAAAGAAAAACTGAAGGGAGAAATACGCTGCGGTTATTATAATTGCCGGGTCGAAGGTTTGTTATTTTTTGGGAAAAGAGAATTTTTCACCTGCCAGAAAACAGCGTGTTTCTTTGAATTTTTCCTTGAAATTCAAGGTATATAATTTTGAAGGACAAGGTTATGAGAGGTTTAGGGATTATTATTTTGGAAGTTTACTAAAAGTTTTTTAATTTTTTTATTTATTATTTTTTTTTTTTAAACAATGGTTTTCTTAAATAAACCAGTATACGAAGAATAAAGTTATAAAAAATGTATTTCTCGATTATGCGAAAAAAAATATGAAAAATTCTCCTCTGGAAATGCTGAGTACCCTAGAGTCAAACAAACCCAGCGAGAGTCCAGCTCGTCTTCTGTAAAAAGAGAGAGTTCACGGAGGGGGGCGGAGTGATACATAAAAGATCGCCCCAAAACGACCTCCGAAGTCCAAACGGACGCAGCATACCTGGAACAGTGGCAGGGGCACGCCTCCACGCGACTCCCATCATCGCTTTTTTCGCTCCGTGCGTCCTGCTGGTCTTGGCGACTCGCGTGCCAAAATTTATCGTTACCGGTCGAAGAAACAAGAGCGAATCATGTGTTTTTTTATCTCTTATGGAATAAAATAATTGTTTTTTTTTTTTTTTTTTTTTAAAGTTGTAGCTGGTTTTATTTATTATTTTTTTCAAAAATGTTCATGTTTTTGTTGTTGAATTTGCAGTATAATTATTGATAAAGACCTGCTTCTGAATTTGATTGTTTAATTTATCAATTCAAGCCAGCACATAAACGTAGACACATTCGTAAACATACGAAGATAAACAAAGGTCATGTACAATGGGAATACAACCAACAATAGACACAATACAGTTAATAGGCATCTGGTCAATGCTACTGAAATTAATCTCTGTAATGGACCATTCAATCAACTAATCTAATATTTGATGAACTGCTTTGTTCTAAATAACATCAAACAGACATTTTTAACAATATTGAGATTTAATTTTTTTCTAAAAATCAAGTTTTTATAAAAAAAGAAATTTTTACTGGAGAGTATAAAAGAAATAGAAGAATTCAGAACTACATTAAAAGAAACAAAGTTTGGTTCAGGTCATCGAGATTTTTTTATAAACTGTTTTTTTTTTTTTTTTTTTTTTAAATTAGTGTCCTAGTTAGAAAATCTTTTACATCATTTTTGATAAAATTTTCTAAATTTTTCACACAACGTGATCTGCATCGTTTGATCCCATGGGTAAAAAACAAAAATCACGTCCCGTCCATTATCTAGAAAAACTCGCACTCATCGAAAGGTAATAATTCTTTGGGGGCTCGTTAGTACTACCCGCCTCGTAGTCGCGCCACCGTAATCAAGAAAATCTGAATCCTGCCGAAAGACGATGAGACTGCCAAGGGCAGAGAAGAAAGGAATTGCAGGTAAAGAGAAAGAGGAGGATTGAATAGCTGCTACCAGGTATGACATTGCTGGCTGACCTATAGGGTATACCCGAAGAAGAATGCCAAGGTCGGTTTTATCTCTACGAAAATCTTTTTTGACTATACCTGCCTGCACCACCTGAACTCTGCCCTAATTTATAGGTACGTCTAATCTCTAATCGATTTTGTTTATCTTCAGACAGTATGAGAAAGTTTAAAATTTGGTATTTTTTATGATATTGTTAACCATTGTTTACAACGGACTAGTTTAATTACTGTATTTTGAAATTTGAAAAGATATTATTTAAAAAATCTGAACTTACGCAAAGCCTAAATCAAAAGTATGGTTGTTATACTTGAATGACTCACCTGTAACATAAAAGAATGGATTGATTATTCAAAACATGCTTAATCATTTACAAATCGTTAATTTTAAAACATTATCTTATGATCAATGTCTAAGATTAAAAAGAAAAGTATGAAAGTATTTTCAAAAACCGTGTGAACATAACATATTATTAATTAAGTAACTTTTTCTCCAGTGACTTGCGACATTTAAATTAGTATTTAAACACATGAAGAAAAACAAGAAAACTTAAAAATCATGAAATCGATTAACTTTTCGCTCTGGAAAAAGCCATTTGTTACAAATGTAGAGCTCGTCCTGCACTTTGGAGCGACAAACTACCACCATTCAATTGAAACTCGAAACTAGTCTACGATCCTTATCAAGTTCTCTTTCTTTTTTTCCTCCTGGAAAGTGCCTCGACAAAGAAACGTACAAGTTAAATTCGGTCGGACCTAGCGAGCGGGAAAATCAAATCACCGACGCCGACGCCACCTAAAGAAAAGCCACCCTCGATTATCCCCGGGGAGGTCGTCGTAACAGGTAGGTTTAGAGTTGGGCCGGACTGTGTCCTTGCTTTAGAGGTGGGATTCTTTTTTTCTCAGTTTTGTTCAACCTTATGGGGTCTTTAAATCCTGTGTTTATTTGTGTCGTACGCTAGGCTGATTTTTTTGTTGTTTCCGTGAATAGTAAAAAGCCTGGGCTTCCGGTTTGAGCTTCCGAAATTTATTTTTGTAACGATTTTTAAGGGTTGAAAAAATAATTATGGGCGAAATTAAACAGTATAACAGTAAAAATAAATGAACCAAACAAAAAATTTAGGAAAACTAAAAAATTGTCCACATTGGAACTACCATAGTCAACCTGAGCACATATTTGCAGTGTCAATCTAAGCAAACACAGCCTGCTCTGGAAAAACAGAGGACCTCTTAATAGCAGCGGGTTTTCTTCCGCCCGGGCGCAGCTGCTTAAACATGGAAATAAAAAATCGGCCCGCCCAAAAAGTGCAGCCAAGCCTCGCGATAAGCGACATAATACGCTTGCGGAATATTTCGGAGGTTGATGCACATCTTGAGCGTGTTAATAAGGCAGATTCTTATCACGTGTTTGAGATACTGATCTCCCCCTCAAAGGCGTCGAAAGAGGGCAGGGATTGTGGCCTTTTTTCTCGCTTGTCATTGTAGATGGTGTCTAAAAGAAAAATGACTTGTGCAAAGAAATGATCTTTTGGAATTTTACGTAACTATGGGGTGTCTTAAACTAAAAATGTCCGAATGCTTTTACGGCCCACAGAAACTTTTTAAAGTTCAAATTCCCTGCGAAGGCTTGATTTAAAAACATTTACTCATAGATTATTTGTTCAGACATTGAATACGGGCTAAAACCAGTTTAATTAGTTTAGTATAAATTTAGTTCGTCAGCTACCGGACCACAAAGTACTTCATTAGGCATCCCTGGAAATAACTATATCGACTTTCAAAGCTTCATTAGTAGCGATAAACACACACGCGAGCTTAATTCCTGCCATAGCAGCTGCAACTTCGGAGAAGAGCAACGAGGCCTTTGACTCGGCCAACCCTCACTAATAACTCACGGGAAAAATTGTCGTGATAAGGATCATTAGTGCCGATAGAAAAAAATTCACTTTATTTTATTGCTCCCCTGAGAGTTGGAGATTTCATTTTTATTGGTTTCCATTGCTTTTCTCCTTTTTTTTCCACCCAAATTAGAACAGAATTCTTTTACGAAGAAAATGTTTTAAAAAATTAATGAAAATTGGAAAAAAATGAGCTTGTTTTAATTTTAGTACCGCAATTAAGGTCATAAAAAAGTGTAAATTGTAGTGGAATTTTACGTAAACATGGAGCTCATTATTCTGAACGACAAAATTTAATGTTAGTCGCATTAAAAGTATCTCATTATTGTCACTCTGAAAACATTATGTACTAATTTATATCACAAATTGGTAGAGTAAATCTGTCAAACAACTCTAATTTAAATTTTGGCAAAGCCGAGTTTGCTGTGATAATTTATCGGCTAATCAAACTAAGCGCAGTAGCTACAGAGCTATGAAAAAGAAAAATTTCGCTCCGATGTTAGTTTTGGCTCCGCTTTTACGTTTGGGAACTTTTCGATAAATTGAATTGTCGAAATCAAAGAGGAGACAATGGACGGGATTGGCTTATCTATTAACTGAATTAACAGCATTCTACTCTCTGCTAATCAGACAGTTAAAATTAGTCGTTGTTTCTATTATTATAATGAGAAAACATTTATTATTGCAGAGCATTTTTTTTAAACTTGATGATGTAATTAATAGATCTTTCAGTTTGAAGATGAAGTTTTGAAAAATATTGTCATTAGCTGTGTTCGGCACTGCGTAAATAATATAGTTAACAGCGAGTTGGATTTGGACTAACGTCTTTGAATGACTAGACTAACGGTCTACCGAGTCGCCTAGGCCACTCAACAGAAGTTTTAGTACAAAAAAATTAAAGCAAACAATCCAACATAACAAACCAAACAAAAATTTAAATTTTTCGGCAAAGTTGAAAGTAAAAACTCCGACGTTTTTCACGTGATCATTAAACGAAAAACTTTGAAAAATCATGAAGCTGTAAAGAAATAAAAAAAACGTGAAAAATTCTTTGTTTCTGTTCCCACAACAAAACTCGCGTACTCTGCGGATTATCGAAGCTGAAATCTCATATCTTGATAATGGATATGCATAGACCGAAAGGTGCGAAGAAGTATAAGAAGAAGAAGACGGAAGAAAAGGGAAGGAGCGAGTTCGGCTCCCGCAGGGCGGCCTTCCGTCTTTTTAGTTATGGGTCCCTTTAAAAGCCTCTTCCTGTTTGTCTGCTGGTGGTATAGTGTAAAGACGAATGAGCCCAAGGCCACACGCACCAACACCACGTGCAGGACGAAACAGACTTTGCACTTATACCAGGAAGTTTTCGAATTCTTGGTCGATAGGAATTTTACAGCTAAGGCAATTAACAGTGGGAAAAATATTTTCCAAGTCTTAGTTCTATCAGCTCAATAATTTTACGAAAGAATAATATTTTTATTTTATTTTTTTATAATTTTCGCAACTTTTTATTCCTATACGTTGCGACAATTATTTATAAACATACAGCTATTACAAGTAGAAAATTTCATCAAGAATTTTTTTACCTCTCCCTATTTAATTTAAGTTTAAAATTGAGAAAAATTTATTTCATTATGACCGTAAAATTTGAGTGCAAACAAATGAAAAAAAATTCGTCGCCAAATACCGAGAACAGAAAATTGAATCAAGAAATGATATAAGCGTAAGCTTTAAAAAAAAAACGGGGGAGCACTGAAGCAACCTGTTGTGCTGCAGCGATGACATCGGAGGTAGAAAAGAGGATAACGTCCCAATGAATAATGCAAGGTGTGATAACCGAATAATTGACGCTCAAACAAACGAGGATCTGCTGCGAAGTAAAAATTAATTTTTTCTACTCTTATTTTAGCTTCTCTGTACTGCATCATAGCATGAGAGGTTATTTTTTTAAATGCAGGGAGAAGTCACGCTTTATACATGATAACTATTTTTTTTTTTTAAATGTCTTGATTTAAGCTTTCTCATAAAAATGACGAAAAAACTCAATATTTATGACATTTAACTATGCCAACAGGTTCCATCGAAAAAACCAACCCATTATAAAAGACTTCAGGAGTTTGGACTATAAAAAAAGGTAGGTTGCGTCGTTTTTTCTCCTGGGCTTAAGGATCAAAAAAAGAGATGAGAAATCCGTAGTTATGAGGTAGAGCCTCGTCCGATGCTTTTTGTCGGTGGCATTAGAGCTTCGAAATAATAAGAAGACGTTGCTTCTTCAGTCTGCTTCTGCCACTCGATGAACGTCTTTAAGGATTTACCCCTCGATGCTCTCTCCTCTTTAAGTCCCGATTATTTTTCAGGATTACCTTTGTACGAGGGCGTGCCCCTTAACGCGCGAATGCTTACCTTTTTTTTCTCTCATGTTTGTTTTTCATCAGAAAGTGCTTGAGATCGAGAGAAAAATCCATTGTTGGAGGCTAGAGAATACATGCGTTTTCGTGCTTCTGTTTCACAGCTGATGGGCGGTGATCCTTTTTTCTTTTCTTACGATTTGACAGCACATTAAAGAGTCTTTATTTTCTGCAGCTATTTAGTGTTACATAATTACAATTTTGTGATTTTTGTTATTTTATTATTCACAATTATACATTGCTAAACTCAAAAAAGAAAGATCTGATGTTATTGAAAATTGAATATGGTTTCAGGCAGCAATGATTTTTAAGTAAATCTCATTGCTTGGGATCTATCTAATCTAATATCAGACATAGCTTCAAGCAGTAGACGAAGAGAACAGAAAAGAAACTTGTGGTCAGTTTCTTTATAAAATAATTTTCACTGCTGTCAATTACGCTGCTGATGCCACGTATATATCTTCAATACTACCACAATGCGTACATAGCCTATATAATTTACCCCCCCGCAGACAGCAGACAGATCTCAAATCTCGTGGTTGGTTCGAGACATCAAACGCTATCGGCATCGTGTTTCTAGATTAAGACGATTCCACTTTTCAACTCCCGTTTTCTCTAGCTCAGGCTAATTTAACAGTGATAAATCAATTTCTCTTCAAAGAGTAAAATTAGTTAGTCGGTTGAATTACGGTTTAATATAGAGTTCAATTAAATGATGAAATGAATTTTAATTCATTTACAACAATTTCTGAAGTTGTAGAGAGTTGCTCACAACTATTTCAGCAAAAAATTTCCAGTCAATATCGGATATCTATAAAATTTTAGAATTGATCGCTACGCATAGATAACCGTTCAGAACTTATGAAAAGTAAAACTTTCCAGGAGCCATTAGCGACCGATCAATTAGTCCACATGGGTACATCTCAATCCAGCCAATCTTGAATAACAAGAGGACAAAGCGACATTGTGAGCATTATGGTCCAATTCAACCGAACGAGCTTTTGAGTTCGATAATGGCTGATAAGCAAGCTCAGTGTAACCTTCTGCACCCGTTTCGGTTCTCTGTCGCTATATAACATCTTGGCAGAGGAGATTTGTTGCTTAATCTGCTGGGGGACGCATCGTTAGGGATTGATTAAATGCGCTGTCAAAAGCTCTCTGAAGCCGACGTGATGATTAAAGCTTTGTAGGGAGATTATATTTTGCCCAGGTTTTCATGTCATCTTTTTTTCCTTCGAATCAAAGATCTCGTTGGTCATTTATTCGATACGCCTGAATTTCAATATTTGAATCCAAAAAAGCCACAGCGTTTTTTCACTGTGAACCAAATTTATATGGAAAATGTTCGTTTGATGCTTGAACGTGATGAAAGAACGATGATTAGGAGAATCTACTTTTGAATTATAAATTGGAAGGTATAGCTACAGATATACGTATGGGAAAATGTGAAATTCGCAGACAGGGAGCTTTTGAACAATTTTCATGCTACGCTTTTAAAGTCTCTCAAACATTGAGGATTAGAGCGTAAAATTTTCGTGAAGCTTATGTATGATAAATGTTACAAGGTAATGATGGACGTTGGACCAGTTGAAAGATTAAAGGAATTCAAAGCACAAAGACAGTTTTTTAGCACTTTATCAAGTAAACTCAAATTAAAAAGCTAAATTTTTTTTTCCATGAAAAACGTTATAATGAAAAATTTTAACTGAAAAGTTAAAATTTTGCATTCTAATCAGTTTCTCTTTACTCATTCATGTTAGGCAACAGGTGCAGGAAGTACCGCAACGGTGTGACTAACCAACCACAAGTGTCATAAAATATTACAGCACAGTAGATAGCTGTTGAGGGAGGTTTATATAGCAAATAAATTATCCGCGCCTCGCAAAGCTAACTATATTGCATGCGCAAGAAGTAGAATGCCCGTGGCCTACTTTATTAACTGTACTAAAAAATGAAAAGTTCGAGGCCCTTGTAGGTAGACTTGAGGGTGGTCGAGTTTTCGGCCTGATTCGTTTGATGTTTTTCGGGACTCAAGACCCCCGTTGCTTAAATGGTACTTTGTTACCCTGTTGAGTTATAATAGATGAGAACGAGGAACCTCTATCATACATTATTCAATTTTCTTTCAAATCAATCCTATAATTCACCTTTATTTGGTTTTAAATGATACATAAATTTTTCATAATTTTTTAGGAAAACAAGAAATTATTTTTTTTTAAACAGAATTTTTTTCGGAAAACCGTTGAATCATTTTAACCACAAGTAAGAGAACCGGAAGCAATGGTCGCTTTTTTCTGAGTTCACTCACTGATAACAGCTGTAAGTATAATATTATCTTAAGATATGCTTTTACTGGAAGAGATGGTATTTAATCTGTTACGTAAGACCAAAAGTTATAATCTTAATAATCTAATGTCAATATTGAAAAGGTAAACATCGAAAAAGTACTCTTACTCGCGATGCACTAGATGTTTTAACCAAATTGTAATATGTTTTTCGGTTAATTTGCAAATTTATGAACATCTCAAAGCGATCTAATGCATCTTAGTATTTTTAGGACGCTTTTCCCGAAATTTTTCTGGATTAATTTTTGAAGATTTCACTAGCACCCTAGTTGTTTACACAAAAATAAAAGGAGAAAGAAAGCAGCGTAACACGCCTTGTTTCGGAATATTAATTTTGCGCTAGAATTAATCTTGGCTTGAGCTCACGGTTGTTGCGTTTTTTCTTCGGAGGCTCAGGGTAATTAATGACAGAGCCTCGGACAGGGCATTGTTTAAAAAAAAGTGCTTTGAAAATGTACGGTTTACCTGTGACCATTAATTTTGTTTAGCGAGTTCCTCCGATAATTCAAGTCCTTATTTATTGTTGGCTCGTAGCTACTGCACTTGTGAAAGATTATTTTAAATTAACTTAAAATTTATAAATATGTGAGCTAAAAGAGTTATCTACTCTTAAATTGCGAAAATTATACTCCAAATATTAAAAAAAAGATCGCGATTTAAGATTAGCTTTGGGAAAAATGTTCAGGTTGGGTTATTGTGTAGATACTTCAGCTTGAAGATTTGTGAGATTCTAAAGTTAAAGCGGTAAAGGAAAAACGGCTCAAAGATTATTTACGATCGTGAAAGTTTTCGACGCCCTTTACACGACTATAAAAATCGCATATTTTCAGCAGCCTCCTTCGGTGTCCTGACGCCAGAGCAAAGTTTCGAAAAGAAGAAGAAGAAAAAAAAAAAAAAAAGAAATTGCGGAACTGAAAAGTGACGAAACACGCGTTGAAAAGCTTAGGAATTTTGTCGCGTCTGTCTGACTATATCCTGTTGGTGGCCAACGGCTACGTCCCCGACCATTCTACCGGATCTAATATTTCAAAAGTTAAGTTGAGCACATCTAAATTTTATTAAATAGGAAAATTGAAGTTTAAACTCAAACGAATAACTGTTATTATTTTGTTTTATTTGATAATTTTTTTGAATATGAATGTATTAAAACATTTAATCCTCGCAGTTAAAAATCGTTAAAAATTTTCCGGAAGATAAAATAGTTAATCATCTCATGGCCATTAGTTAAAAAAAAACACGTGTTTTCCTGCTGTTATTCAAGTAGCAGACCCATGAAGCTCGAGAATTGCGAAAATTCTTCGGTTTTTCCGGACGTGCCCCGCTGAGCGAGTTAGTGTTCCCTGGAAGCCAGAGTGATCGACGCGACGGTCGGAGGTCAAGTGGTGAAAAAGAGGGGCCCATATATTATATTCCTACCCCCCGCGCGCGGAAGGTAAGAATGCTACAAAGTACAAGAAGAAGACAATGACGTGCTACAAACGATCCGCAATTAGGTCTTCTTTTCTTTTTTCTCACAGTCTAACTTCTACGTTGGGTGGCTGGACCTGGATGTGCAGCCTGTCAACGTTGATTGCGTGGCATTGTCCTGATGAATTGCGAGGATTATTACGCTCTCTTTGTACCTTGCCGAGGTGAACAATCATCACCTACCAAAACGGATTCCATTTAGGTACTTTCGTTATATAGTATCGAACCTTTAGTTTTTTCAAATTATCTAGTATTTTTATGAATTACTGCGAAAGGTGATTTTTTAAGTTTCTTGAAAAATTCAATCAATATTTTTTATAAAAAATAATTAAAATTTGGTTGATAATTGCATACTTTTTAAAACTTTTACATAATTATTTAAAAAACATCTTTGTAGAAAAAGATGACAATTAAAAAAGAGTTTTTTCAATTGTTCAAAGTTAGTTATACATTCTTTGTTCATTCTGATACTGCTCTAAGTCCTTAATAAGGGGAAACTCGACAGTGATGGACACGTGCAAGAAAAAAGACAAGAATTGAAAAAAAAAAAAAAAAAAGATGAGAAATAGTCGAGAGGTTCATTCCTGCTGGTACACAATGGGGTGGTGGTGGGTGCTGAATTCAGAACATAAATTTCAAGCGTTGAATCCTTGCGCGGTAAATCCGAGAAAAATCTCTTCGAAAGGTCGCAATGCTTTTTCCGCCACCTTCTTTCAGAGTAAAAACGATTTGAGCGCGGTCGCAGTATTTCATATGCGATGGGATACCTCGAATGTGGATGAAAACTTTTTTTTTCACGAAGATATCGGTCATCTTTTACTCATCACTTTCAAGTTTTAGAATTAATTTGAGAAATAGATAAGTTTTTTTTATTTTAATTACTACGAAGTCCTAAAAGTATACTTAAAAAATTATTAAAGGGAAAATAAGCAAGAAGGGTCGCTAATAAATTGTAATTGAATGAATATTACTGTTAAGATTTCATTTCGTTAAAACTTACAAAGCTAAAATATCATCTACAGTATACCCTATGGATTTTAAGGTAATTTTTTTTACCTGCTATGATAACACGCACAATTTTTTCTTTACAAGAATTGCCACGCACGTTCCACCCATAACTTTGAAAAGAGAAAAAAGAATTAACTTTTATGTGTTTTAAAACAAGTAAATACTTTTAGCGAAAGGACTTTTAGCATTAAAGTTTTAAAATTCGCTCCCCTTGGAGGAAAATTCAAAAGTTGGAAGGCTTTGTTCCAATGCTCTCTTGAGCAAAAAATTAATTATGGGCGTACTTCGCAAAAGTAAAAAGAAAAATTCTTTACAACAAGGAGTCCTCCCGTGAATAAAGATCCTAATAAAAACAATGCAAATACACTTCATCATGTTAAAACAAATCCTCTCGACAGCAAGTCCAGCATGAAAAAATAAAATTAACGAAGACGCGCAAAATGATGAAGTTTTGAGTGTTTTATGAAAAAGATTTAAACTCCAAGGCAGCTTTACAAAGATTTTTTCAGAACCTCACGTTCAAGTAATTATATTACAAGCTTCGTAATATAAAAAAATTATGATTGGTGTTTGGTTAATGCAATGAAGGTACATCGTACCAAAGTATTTTTGGATCTGATATAATAATAATGCGAGAAAAAAATTAACAAAAGCTGCGGCAAACTCTCTTTTGAAAGAATCATTACAGAGAACTCTTAATTATTTTATTTCATAATTAATTTTCGTAATAAACCTTATAATTATTCCTGATATTAAATTTATATTTTTTAATAATTAACTAATGCTCATATATGATGCGACAATTTTATAAAATTTGTTGTTTAATATGAAGAAAAAGTTAGTCAATCAATGAAATTTTTCTACTCATTAGTTTTAAACGAGGTTTTAAATATTCTTTCAAGTTAATCACTGATTTAACTACTGATTAATTTAGGTTTGAGAAATATATAGAGCTGTTCGAGACTCGAGACTTTTCTCGGTCTCGGTATCGGTCCGAGACCGAGACCGATACCGAGACGAGACTGAGCAGCCGAGAGTCTCGGTCTCGGTTAGTAATATCGGTTTTAATAAGAACCTTTTTCAACACAGCTACATTCGTTCTTAGAAATATTATCAGAAACAATATCACTTTCGGTCGAATGTCCTCGATTTATGATCGATGTGAATGGTCGTAAATGTTCAAAATTTGAATAACTGTTAAAATTGAAATGTTGAATACTTTATTATTAAGAATTTTTTTGCCATCGTTTTTTGGATAATTGAATACTTTGTTTCAATAAATAGATAAAATTTCTTTGTGGAATCCTATAAAATAAAATAAGAGTTCTAACAAAAAAAAATATCGATCAGAACTTGGTTCCAGGGGCTTTATGGAGGTAAGGATATCGAACTCGAATATCGAGATTTTTTTTATTTTTCTCCATAGGTGCTAATGGTAAAAAAAAGAAAAATTTCGAGATTCGAGTTCGATATCTGTTACCTCCATAAGGCCCCAGGTTGCAAAAAATATGTGATGAATTAAGTGTTGTTATTATTTATGTACAGGTTAATTGCAATTAAAATTTTCAGAGCATTTTCTCATTTACCTTCCTTTTTTTTGAAACTAAAAATAAAAATTATTGTTTATTTATTTTCAGGATTAAAAATTTGATGGCTCTTTTTAAAAATTCAGCACTTGCATGCCACTTGAGACTAGTTTGATAAAAACAGTTATTTATTTATTTATTTATTCAAACAATTTTTTAATTTAGCTTTCATATTAATAAAATTATCACGACCGATACCGAGACTTTGAAACCGATACCGAGACTATACCGAGACCGAGACCGAGAACGAGACCGGTAAAATTTTTCGAGACCGAGACCGAGACCGGATAAAAGTCTCGTATCGTCTCGTCTCGAACAGCCCTAGAAATATAAAATCACGGAGACAAGAAAATAAAAATCCAAAAAAGCATAATTACTAACAATATAAATATTTATGCATTCATATCAATTTCCAACCAGAGTAAAAGAAAAGAAGGATAACTTTTGAAAAGGCAAAATACACGCACTTTGCAACATGGCAAGAATACGCTAAGGGTAAACCGCGAAATGATATCTGACTGGAAGCTTGAAATTCGGGAGCGAAAAACAACTACCAAACAAAAACTGTAGGAACCAAAAAAAAAGAAATTTATCCAGAGAGTTGTGGAGCTCGAAAGAATTTTTTTTTTTACCGAGAAGAGAAAATAAAACTGGCGGTGTATAGATTATATATAATTCATAAGAAGCGATGTGAAAGAGAGAGAGAATGCTCATCAAATTAAACATGAGACTCTATATTTATCGCGTCAGTAATTTGCGGTGACTAAAAATATCAACAAGTGTTGATTTTCGTAAGCTCGTGCTTTATAAGAGTTGTAGATTTTTTTGTCACTCGGTTAACGAGGCGTTGCTCCATCGAGATTTCGAATGCACCAGACGAAGTTTTCATGATACGGTTTTTAGATGTACATCAATCTCAATTCTTTTTAAATTTAATTTGATCATCTGCTAAAAATAGCTTACAAGGAGAGGACCAGACATTTGGGTCACCGACTTTAAAGAAACTTTGAGGTAGTTTTCTGATATTCGAAGGATGAGCGAAACCATCAATATTTGTTCTGAATAGGCCTTTATACCGGTTGGCCAAGCAAGTACTAAGTAATTTTCAAAAAATTCGTATTCAAAGCCAATTGCACCTACAGAGATTGGGGACCTCGTTTCTTTTTTAACTTAAAGGGAAAAATATTTTCAAATCTTAACATAAATAATTTGACCATGAATAATTTATACTTCAAAACTTAGAAAAAGAAAAAAGTACTTCTAGTAACATAAATTGCTCATGTCTAAAAAACCAAAAAATTGACCCAAATGTCTGGTGATCTCCTAGTTACTCTTTTTATTTAAAAACTTGATCACTTATTAGCAAATCCAAAGACTTGCAGTGGCGAATAGTCCGACTGAGCTTCCCTTGATTATGGACCAGGAACAGTATAATCCATAGTTCCAGAGGGTTGATCCAGTCAGAAAATGTATTTACCGGAATATTTAGCATAATTGAAACAATTATGCACGGGTGGATGATAGGGTAATGAGTTAGTCGCACAAATGTCATGTGCTGATGCTGGTTGGTTTGAAGCAGGACGGAATTAAACGAGCTTATTATGCGTTGTGTTTTACATGACGCAACTTAAGTAGCGTAAGAAATGTGCTTTTGACGTATAATGCTACAGAGAAGACTTTTAACTTATTCGTGTAAATAAGAAAAACACGAATGTAAATCTACATGCGAGCTCATAGCTCTGCAGTCTGCGTCCTGAAGGCACTTTTCAACTACTTATGCGTAAACAAGGTGCAAGAAGATAATATTTTTTTAACTTAATTATTGTTTGAATATTGGAAAGCTTCAAAATATATTTTGAAAAACGATTGTTGAGTAAGATTTAAAAATTTAAAAGGGGTAAACCACACTCAGAGAAAGATTTGATTGGACCAATTAAATATTCTTTGTTCCCTCAATAGTCGAAACATTGTAGCACTTACAATACGTATAGTAAGAATAATAATACATATTGTTGCGACTAGCAAAGCAAATCTAACCTAACCTAGCTAATTTTTAAAATCTTAAAATTGAAGTCATTATTTCTTAAATATTGTGATTTTTATAATCATTTGTATATTTTTTAAGATTAAAACAATTCATTAAATACATTAATTATACCAAAATCACAAAAAAGAAATTTTTAAAAATTAAGTTGTGCTATACCAGTGTAACTAGAAACATGTTAACCCTTAATACACATTTAGTCAGCGCTACCATGATATTGTTACTGCTACAATGTGCATCATTGTCTCTATATTAACTATGGCATCTTAGATGTTACAATATATTGTTGACCCAATCAAACCTTTCTCTGAGTGCAAGGTGTATTAAGTCCGTGTATTAAGATTATACGTTCAGTTTCGTCGTTATGGCTTGCATCGCTTTCTTTTCAAGGGAATATGACTAAGGCTTACATGATTTACATAAAATTTCCTCGGATTTTTAATTAAAAATTACTTTTTTTTCTTTAGTCAACGGCTAGATGCAAAGTCATTTTTAATTTACGTTAAAAATACAAAACAGACCAAGTAGCTATCTGAAAAGTCGATATCAAAAACTTGTTCTTCACCTTTTTCTTCACTTACCGTGCTTAAGCGCACTCATCATGCAAGCCTTAAACGACTTTGAAAAAGTAAGTTTACTCAAACAATGAGGAAAGATAACGCTGGTAAGCAATTTCCCTAACATTATGCAAAACTGCTCGAAAAAGTCAATTTACTCTCGGGAAAAATTTTCAAGCCTTATCCCACCAAGATAGACTATTTTGATACAAGCAAGAGTACAGAAAAGTTTATACGAGATGCGCACGTATGTGCATGTAGCCAAGGCGCGCTTGAATAAACACGGTAGTTAGCGAATTAATGCACCTCTGGGGTAGCATTACTTTTCGAATTAAATGGTTTTGAGGTGCTTTTAAGTTGTTGAATCTGAAAATTACCTAACTCTTATCCATTGATACATACTTCCAAAAAGTAATGAAGCTTATTGAATCAAAAATTTAGCATTTAAATTGATGGATTTTTATCAATTCTAATAACTAACCAGACTTGAGCAAATCAAACTGATTCTGTGAATTTGTTTGCATTTTAACATTAAAACCGGCTCTTTAATCCTTGTTTTTGGTTCTTACACAGAAAAATATTTTTCAAAGGTACAAGTACTATAAATTTTAAAATCCTCAGATCGCTAATTTAATTTTCCGTATCTTTACAACGTTGGTAAAAACTAGCAAAGTGCTAAGATTAACTAAATATAATTCTCGCAATAACAAGACGAACTTTTTGAGAAATTTTACGGTTACATTTTTTTGGAGGAATTTGCACCCTTGTACTCACTAGCACAGACTTGATGAAAAATTTATCTCGAGTTGCTCTCTTGCGAGAAAAATTATGTCAAGTTTTAAGAGTTCTCGCGGGGCTACACGCTTAATTAAGATACGGGATGGAATAAAAAAAAAGTTTCTTCTCTTTCCCTCAACTAATCTTCTTGTTGAAATCACTTCTGCTGCTCTGTTTTTTCTCTCTTACACTGAGGTGCTGAGGTATAAAAAATGTTCTTGATGAATTTAATATAAGTTTTGGATTATACCGCGACCAACTATTTATATTTCATCTAATTTACTATTGCTTGAAAATTATCTCTGCAATGATGCTTTTCTAACAATGAAAATAGCACTTTTAATTATACAAAAGTTCATTCAAAGGTTCAAAGCTAGCTAAAAACTTGTTAAAGCGGTAAAACAAATTATTCTCGTCCATGTAACAAAAAAAAATTTTTTTTATAGTTGGAGAAAACAGTAGCCCTATTCTGATAAGAACCTAAGTTTATTGCAAACAATTATGCAAGACAAGTTACAGGTTATTTAAAAGGAAAATTTTTTTAGATGAACGAAATTACTCAGCCAAAGTTGATCAACGCACCCTAGTAAACACATTTACACAGAATATCCAAAATATTGGGGCAACTTTCGTCTTAAATGATGCAGGGCACGAGCGCGCGAAATACTTGAAGTGAGAAGTAAAAGATGCTTTGACTTTAGAGTTAGTTAGTGATAGAAAAAAAATGGAGGAAACTTACCTGTTCTGGAGATTCGGTGATGAAGGAGTGGCAGTACTGGAGGCTGAAGTGAGTTCGTGGTTCACGGGCCAAAAAACTGAACTGTCCGATTCTGGGCTCACAGGTCGCGTAAGATATGCGCCTCAACGCGTGGGCCATTTGAACCCGCTGCAACAAACAAAAATTAAACAAATTTCATTAATTAATGTCAATATCAGTTGGTTTTTCTTTTTTTTCAAATTAGTTTGCTTGGCTGGTAAGGATACAAAACTCAACTAAATCAGAAAATATTTTTGCTTCCATTTTTCATATCATAAGTTTTTTTAAACAACTGAATCTCATATAATGTGTAAAATCAGAAGTAAGGTAAGTGTGCCTAATATGGCCCTGTGCCTAATATGGCCCCCCCTGTTATTTTGAATATGCTAGGTATGCGGCATCTCTGCAAGGTAGGAAGAAGTCAAAAACACTGAATTATGAAGTTTTCGGTAGTTTAGAACATTTTAAAATTATTTTTGCGCACGCCTAATAGCTAAAACTCGTTTCGTATACCTCCGTTATTATTTTACGTTGTAATTAAGTGGTCTGCCAAAATATTTAGACGCAACTGATCAAAATTTGAATAAGTAGCTTCGATTCGTTATTGTTTCAGCTTTAAAACGCGACCTTAGTTTTTGTTCAACTCGTTTTCTAACGGGTTTTATTCTTAAATAACTTTTTATTATGCAGTGTACCTAATATGGCCCCCCACAAATTAGTAGAAATACCGATATTAAGAGTCCTTAGTTTCATGTTTACTTTTTAGAAAATCTTATCCCAATGTTATTTAAGAAAAATAAATTTAATTGTTTCAAAGCTTTTTTTCATTTTATAACTAAAAAAGCATTCTAGCTCAAAAAAAAAACTTTGACCAGAATTTAAAGTTGACATTTTTCTACTGGTTGCAAAGCTTTCAAAAACATTGTAAAAAAGGCTCAATTTTTAAATAAATCATTTTTAAAATAATAACAATTTTGAAGTTTTTAAAATTTTATATCCTGATTGATTTAAAAAGTGGGAACAAATTGCAATTAATTAATTACTTCAAGGGGGGCCATATTAGGACACAAATTTTAGGTGTCTTAAAAAACCGTGTTTTGGTAAATCCTCTGGCATTTGAAGCTCATTGATCAAAATCGAACGTGCAATATCTCATTTTAAAGCTCTTGAATTAAGCTTTAAAATGAGACCTTACCCGTCAAAAAATATTGATTTGATTGGCCACAACGTCGATTCTCGCTTAGGGGGGCCATATTAGGTACAGGTACCTTAGTAGTAATTAAGCTTGCACTTTTATTTTTTTAAATAAAATAGTATACTTAGATAGTATATCATCTAACTATCACAAAAGTACATTCCAAAATTTAAATTTGAAAAATTAAAAAAAAAACAAAAAAAACAAAGTGTTTAGAATAACAGGAAATACGCTATCAAAAGAAAAAATGAGAAAAGGTATCGTGGTTGGTAGACAAGGTAAATTCAAAGACAAGTTTATGTATCCAAAAAAAAAGCGGGGGCTAAAATTTTCCTTAACATGAATAAAAGAGGAAGCGCACTTGACACCGTTTCATTCTTCTCGGGGTTGTGCGATGCAGGCTTTGGCAGCACCGGCATCTCATTTAAATGCAATTCTTTACACAAAGTAGCCCCGAGCCACAGAGAAGAAAAAAAAGAAGCCAAGATCGCGATGAAAAAACTAGAGAAGAGAGCGAGCAAGCTCCTCAATCTTTCACAGGCCAGGTTCAATTATTGCGAACACGCGAAAAAATCGGGCTGTTTTCAAAGGGCTTACCTGATCATTCATAAATTAACAATTTTATTATTATTATTATTATTATTACTCAATAATTAAAAAACGAATTTTTTTTTTTAAACGAAACTTTCTCAATCAAAAGGTAAATTGAGTTTTTTCTTTTAATTTTAGTAAACAAATATTTAGAAATTTTTGGCCCGAGGATGGAAAAAAATTTAATAATCTTATGCTAGCAAGAAAGAGAAAATTTGATGAAAAACGAGGAGGTTTTTCTATTTAAGCTTCAAGTTTTAAAGGTACACACCGATAAATCATAATCATCTCCCAAAACGAAGCTGTAATTTTTCATCCTTATCTGCTAGCGACGCGCATTTCCAATTTTTCTCAAAGAAAAATCAACATCGAAGCCATAGTCTAAAGCCTGTCGTTTTCCACTCAAAAAAGGAAGAAAAATCTTTGCTGTAATCATTTTTTCTGTCCCTATACTATTCCTTTCAGCCTGACTTTGGCCAGTGAAAAACAATAAATTTATATACGCCCTGCGAGAAATTTCCGCCAGAATATTGCCAGACAGTGGGCAGATTTAGCGAAATTGGGCAGAAATTTAGTAGGGTTAATCGCCAGATTCTTGACAGAAGGCCAATGCTTTACGCATAGGGATTCTGGCGAGCTATAGCCTAAACCTTTTTATTTTAAATTGTAACATTGATTACTAACAAAAATATGTTCAGTTTCATAACTTGACTCTGAAATTTTTCTTTTTTTTTTTTTCCTTATGTTGAACATTTTTCTCATCCATTTTGATGTAATTTTAAAATATTATTCACACAATACCAGCCCTGCTGTATAGCCACACGTGTGGCATACGTGTGCCACACGTACAATGGACTTGAACAAATTTTTTTTCTTTTTCTAAATATTTTAACACCTATGGAGTCAGGGCGGAGACCTAGTGCATAGGATAGCGATTACAACCTGGACATGATTTCCCCAGGAAGTTTTGACTCCGGAGGGGCCAGGGCGGATACCTGGTGCACCTGGTGATATTGACGCCTTGGAGATGATTTCCCCAGGAAGTTTGGACTCCGGAGGGGTCAGGCTGAACACCTGGTGCACCTGGTGATACTTACGCCTTGGAGATAATTTCCCCAGGAAGTTTGGACTCCGGAGAGGTCAGGCTGAACACCTGGTGCACCTGGTGATACTTACGCCTCGGAGATGATTTCCTCAGGAAGTTTGGACTCCGGAGGGGTTAGGGCGTACACCCGGTGCACCTGGTGATACTTACGCCTTGGAGATGATTTTCTCAGAAAGTTTTGATCCCAGTGGGTTCACATCATCAAGTTTACTATTAGGATAGCATCTTCAGAGTTGGGTTATTACCGGGTACACCAAGTATTTTCCCTGACCCATCCAGGGTCAAAATTTCTTGATAAAATCATCTCCAAGGCGTAAGTATCACCAGGGGCACCAGGTGTCCGCCCTGGCCCCTCCAGAGTCCAAACTTCCTGAGGAAATCATCTCCAAGGCGTAAGTATCACCAGGTGCACCAGGTATCCGCCCTGGCCTTCTGGGGAAATTATCTCCAAGGCGTAAGTATTACCAGGTGCACCAGGTATCCACCCTGGCCCCTCCGGAGTCAAAACTTCTAAGGGAAATCATCTCCAAGGCGTAAGTATCACCAGGTGCACCAGGTGTCCGCCCTGACCCCTCCGGAGTCGAAACTTCCTGGGAAAATCATCTCCAAGGCGTAAATATCACCAGGTGCACCAGGTGTTCAGCCTGACCCCTCCGGAGTCCAAACTTCCTGGGGAAATCATCTCCAAAGTTTCAGTATAACCAGGTGCACCAGGTATCTGCCCTGGCCCCTCCGAGGTCCAAACTTCCTGAGGAAATCATCTCCCTGACGTAAGTATCACCAGGTGCACCAGGTATACGCCCTGGCCTCTCCGGAGTCAAAACTTCCTGGGGAAATCATCTCCAGGTTGTAATCGCTATCCTATGCGCTAGGTCACTGCCCTGACTCCATAGGTGTTAAAATATTTAGCAAAAGAAAAAAAATTTGTTCAAGTCCATTGTACGTGTGGCTATACAGCAGGGAGAGGTTAGGATTTTCAAACAGCAAGCATAATTCATCGATTAAAAATTAAAATTATATTTCTATAAAATTATTTGATTATTTTTTATCAATTTTGTAACATCGGAGCTGCATGCTGCTGCTCCGATTTGTAAACTAACCTCTCATCAACGCATCTAGGTACATATACATATATGTATATATATAGACATATACATAAAATAATAAGCTTGACAGAATTTTCTGCCCACTATCTGGCGGGCACCCCAGACGTTCTGTTGAAACTTCTAGCAGGGCGTTGCGCACTGGCATTTTCGTCAGCTAAAGTAATATGCGACCGGATACATGCGGCAGTAAGTTTGGTTCTTTTCCCCTTTCATTGGCAAGTAAAAAAAAAAAAAAAAAAAAATAGAAGAGGAACAGGAGAGAAAAAAGTAAAAAATGTACATTGGGATGGAAGTGGGTAAATAGATGAAGCCAATGATGAACTTTCCAGACGATGCTCGTGTAGTATAAAGTTTTTCAGATAACGCGAGACTCCTCGTTTATAACTTGTGCTTGCACCGAGGCTTGGACCACTTGTAACTTAAAAAAAAGCTTTATTTATTATGTTTTGAAAAACAGAGTACTCGATTATCAAACAACGATATGAATATTATTAGTCGGAATGATAAGTACCTAAAATGACCCTACCCTATATTCTACTAAGAATCGGTATTTGTATTCGATTAAAATTTTTCTAAAGAGTCTCAAGTGAATTTATCATGAAAATTAATGAAAAATTTTTTTTTTATAATAATAAGTCAATTTTCTTTTTATCATCCAGCCCATTTTTGCGTTATAAGTTTTTCTGTACAGAGATAAGCAAAGGGGTTTTTTTAAACCACGATAGGGGCACCAAGACAACGCATCCATTTCCTCCTTTGAATAAGAAATGCAAGGATGGTGACAACGACAAAAGTTCGTCTTTATTTCCCTCCCCATTACCTCGTTTAATAATTAATATCATAGCTGGGTTGAAAAAAGCCAGATGGATTAAGTTGTCTTTTTTTTTTTGTCAGAGAAAAACCTGAAAATTAGCGAGTGACTTTTTTCGGTACGGCTTTTGTGTTTCGGGAATATTTAGAGTGCTGCTAGCTGACAGACCGAAAGCGCAGGATAGAATTAATTTATTATGCGAGTAATTACGCTAAAAATACGAACTATGGATAATCCAACCATTTTTTTTGTTTAAGTAATTATTGAATTTTTAAAATATTTTTACTTCGGGCTCGTACGTCAGGATCGATCACTCACTTTCTATGGTAGGTGTCAATCTTCTAAGTCATACAAAATATTACGACAGGGGTACCAAAGAAAACATCCATCATGCCTTCGATCGATCACCATCATTTGGCTTATCACAATTTCATCGGGAGGATCAACGAGATTAAAGCGCCTGGAGTTAGGCTACCCACGGTGCGGTACTCAAGGTCACGAAGGAATCGTCGCAGGAGCAATACTGCGAGCAGATGCTGACCAAATATATTAAGAATCTTATTTAATTTTTTGCACAAACAAATCACAGAAAGGGTGTAGAGGCATCTGGTTCTATAGGGAGGGAGCAAGCAAGCGAATCTAGCGTGAAAATCCATGATCTGCAGGGAGGGAATTTGTACGTGCGAAAGATATAAATGACGACCGCGTTCGGCCCATCGATAACAGGATTGTCCTCGGAGGATTCGACCAACAACTGAGAAACATTAATTTTACTGGTCTCGATTGTTATGAGTCCTCAGTAATTGCTGCAATAATTAACAATTATCTATAATCGATCTTCTTCCCAGACAACCGTCCCCGTAGTCTCAAGAGCCAGAAAACTTTCCGACGAGGAGCTCATTCTTCTTCCGTGTACACTGAACTGTCTCCAAGTTTAAGGTAGACACGCGAAAAAATTTCTCTCAACTTTTTGACTCTTGCACGCAGCCAATTTTGATGGATTTTCCGGATCGGCGGCCAAGAGTCTTAAGGAGAGTTTTTTTTGTTTTTTTGTTTTTTTATTTTTTTATTATTATTAGGCGGGTGAAAATTGTGTTCTTTTTTCTCTGTTAGAAAAAAATTTGTAATATTTATACATCAACACATGGGTTTTACAACTTCATCAATATTTATTTCCCGTGTAAATTTCATATTCAATAAAAAGTCATCCCTGCAAATTTTATATGCATGAACAATTTTTTTCCTTCGATCACGCGGCGTCAAAATTTTAGTTGAATAAATTGCAAAAATGTAGTTCACTGTTGTTTGTTATTCATCATACAGTATAAAATACCGATACAAAGAGGAAGAAAGAGCTGGAACGATAAAATAGGCCAAATTCGTCCGAGACGTGGCGTAAACTTAGTAAATCAAGTTAACGAAGCAAAATCAAGGAGAGTAGTCGCGCCGCTCCAAGATTAACAGCAGCCAAAAGCAGACGACACGTAAAAACAGCCCCAACAAAGCCCTCATTGTCCTGATTTGTCTGAATAAAACTTCCATGATGTTAGCTCTATGTCTGCAACTTAATATTTTTGCAAACTTAAAATCTTTCCTTGGATTAATCACACTCTCCATCTAAATTGGACGAGTCAAAGACATCTTTGCAAATAAAGAGCCTTTTTGAAGCGTATATACCTTGTCCTAATGCGACATCTTCAAAGAAAAATTTTAGTACCCCCTTTTTCAGTCATGCCTGTGCTAATGCGGAAATCTTGTGTATGTAAGAGCGTGCTTTCTTAATCAAACGACAAACTTTCAAAGGAAATTGGAAATACAAGGTCTCAAAAATCGTTTCGACTCTTAAATTGGATTAGATTCTTTTTCATAATGAGTTCAAAATTTTGTAATTTAAAATAAATATGTTGGTTAATAAACACACCTGCTTAATTTAAAGCAGCTTCGATATTTGAAAATAATCTCAGCGAGAAAACAGTGTTTCCGTATTTACCCGATGAACCATTAGTTGGTTATGCTAACGTATTGATGGCTTGGAGTACACATTCAGACTGTACAGACATGAAGATCTTTGTATGTTAATTTTTTTTTTTTTTTTTTTTTTTTGGGAAATTTATTTATTTTTACACTCTGGCTAAATGATTTTAAATTCAATTTTTAAAGTTGTTAATAAGATCCATTTTGTAAAGGAAATTTATTTCGCACTTTGAAAAGTGGAGAAGGGTCCATTCAAATTCATGAAAAAAAATGCTATTGGAAATCTTCTAAGCAGGTATTATCGAACTTCAGTCCCGCTCATTCGTTCAATCGTAAAGTCAAATCAAAAAGAGCATGAAATATTTAACGATTGAATTGGGAAAATTCAAAAAACCAAACGTACACCGGAAGACAATGCACAATGAGATGGATCGAAACACTTATAACCTGATTGATGCAAATCTGGTGTTGTCGTCACGAGTCACAGAATTTTTTCAAATAAAGAATATAAATTTCATAAATTACTGTCTGCGAAAATAGTGGTAAATTATTAAAATCAGGGTGGCACTTTATTCAGTCGGCTTTTAAGAATACTAAAGTTACAGATCCCGCAGTACTTAGTATAATTCCCTGGTAATCGTGCAATTATTCATAAGAGAATAAAAGAAAGTAAGGAGCTAGCTGGGGAGAACATAGTTTTGAAATAATTCCCGGCGCTCGGGAGATTTATTCAATTTTAAACAAGCTAACTGAAACTTCGTTTTCTCTTTTTTAAATTTTCTGAAGTAATGAAAAATTTTTCAACAAAAGCTTTCGTTATTGAATAAATAGGCAGAAAAAAAGAGCTGACTAGCTCGATTGTCAAGAGAAAAGTTTTAATGTAAGTACGTTTTACCGGGAAGTGAATACTCATTAAACAAGTTACAAAATTGAAGACCGAAGCTTTTGAATTCAGTAGAATAAAGCAAAAGCGTGAAACCAAATTTTTTTTTCTCTGTCTCCATTAAAACTTTTAATAGTGATGAAATCAATTTTACTCAAAACTTGAGTGGAACTGTTGAAGTCTAAATTAAGTTTTTGGATCTTGAATGTTCCATTCTTTTACACCTTGTTAGGAAAAAATGTATCAAAGAATCGAATATGGCGTGGAGTTGAAAATTAATGTACGCAGCAAAGAAATATATTGCAACAGAAACAGTGACACTCAAGTTGATATATGTTCCTGAAATGTGAAAAAAGAAACACAAAGTACAACAAGACGCATGAGAAAGATGAGTGAAAAGTATTCAGTCCCACATTAGGATTGAATGAATCGATCAAAATGGTGTACTAATTTTCATAAATTAGATAATTTTGAAAATATTTTTTAGCTAATTTAACAAAGTTTAAAAGATACTGTTTTGTAAATTAATATGAAAATTGAAAAATTCTAAGTTTTACAACAAGAATTTAAAAAAAAAATAGGAAAAAATATTGCTACAACTAACTGTATAAATTTAAGCATCGGAGTATAATTCCACCAGGATTGCAGTATTTCATCCATGCGTGTCAAAATTCAATAATAAAAAAAAATAAAAAGCTCTGGATCAATAACTTCTGAACAATCAAGCGCGTATCGCGAAAAAAAACTGTAGCTGGAAAAATCTCTCTCGACCATCCGTGAATTTTTAGTTAAATCGGAAAAATCTCAGTTCTTTCAAAATGAATCCTCACTACTGTGCATTTGATAAATGAAGTTTAATCGTCGATCGATGAGGGGTGGCGAATCAAAAATAGGCAGAGTTGGGTCAAATCCGTAAATGGACGCAGTGTACGTGACAAAGTTTTTCTCTCTTTTTTTCTACGTCCAGTTAGTACTGCGCTTTTTAATTTGAGAGCGTACTAGGTGAGATCAAATTGATGGAATTTATCCTTTTTTTTTTTTTTTTTTTCATGGTAAAGCTGCGCGAAATATTCTGAAATAATTGTTGTTCAAAAATGAATTAAAAAAAAACCTATTTTTACTAAAACCTTGTAGATATTTACACTAAATATTTTTTCATATATTCAATGTGTTAAATTACTGTATAGAAAAAAAAAGATTTTTCTATGCAATAAATAACTCTTTTTATAACTAAAAAGTCTTATCGGTTCAGTTGCCTGGAATTTATCAATGGATATTTTTCAAAATTTCAAAAGATTAAAGAGAGCTTTAAAAAAAATCATGAAGCTTTTTTAGTGACCTGAAATATTAATAATCTACGGCCAAATAAATCTTGAATGAAATGAAAAAAGCTTTGCCAACGCCAATCAATAAATCAAGTAATTGGTACACGAGACTACAAAAGACTAACAAAACTCAAAGCTAAAAAGGAGCTTGCGGTTCTTGTATGCAGCAGCTCTCAATTATATTACAATTGACCGAAGTCAGTCAATGAGTATAGTAAACACGTACAAGCGTGGAGGAGAATGCTCAATTAACTGCTCAATGAAAGGCATTAATAGCAGCGATTTAAAAAAGGACTCATTTTTTTCATCTATCTCGAAAAATTCCAATGCAAAGTTTTCGGTCATCTTTTTAATAATAAATTTATTTAATGCTCTTATTTTAGTAATTTTTTGAGGGCCATAGTGCTTTTTAAATGAAACTTGGACTTTTAAAAGTTTAATTGATTATTTTAAAATGTGTGCTTGATGGCTTATAATTTCAGAAATTAACTTTTTTATTGCTTAAGCTTCACTCTCATGATTATAATTTATCTGATAATTTTAGACAAAAAATTTCAAACTCATTAAAAGTTTTGCAAACTAGTTTGCTGCCAATAAAGGTGACTGATGATGCATGATTAATAACTTTTCTCCTACTGAAAGTATTCGGAAACTTTGTAAAAAAATAAAGTTTGCTTTGTTTGTAAAAATAACAGATTTGCATGATGAACCTTTCAGGTGCGACTAGTCAATTTTACTTGTTGGTTTTAAAGTTCTTAATATATTTGGATACACCAAAGTCTAGTGTACCAAGCATATATGAAAAACACCGTAGTTGGAAAAAAAATCGATCCAAACAATGCAAGATAAATCGCCTAGTGGAGTTGACGTAAGCACTCAAAAGCAATCTCAGTATGTATACATATATACACTAACCAACCCCTTAAAAAAAATAAATTTGCGCTTCGCGAGATGCTGAGTGCAGGGTTGTAAAAATTATTTGCTTCTGCCTTCTCAACCCTCTTATAGCATTCGTGCATTGTACATCTTCAGTAGGTGATATACTTTTTACTGCCGTTGCCGCGCTCTCTCGTAACAGCAGCTCTCTCGGATCTTTCTTTGAGTTTTTGCCGTCTGTTTGACTGTTTCACAGGGGCCAGATTTTTACCCCTTCTTTTGATCTATTATGGAGGACATATTTTACGAGTATTTTTATTTTTCGGGGTTGAAATTTCAATTTTTTTTTCTCAAGAATGAACGAAATAGATACTTGACAAGATAAGAAATTTTTTTAAATCTTTCCAAATGTTATCCAAACAAAACTTAATCTGTAATTTCGTCTTTGTACCTCTATATATCATAGACTTACGCTTGCTGTTTTCGCATTCGATAATGACTACAGAACATAACCTTCTAGCATTCAACTTTCATTAAGCACATGTGATTTTATAAACAAAATTTTTGATTTAAGTAAAGAAAAAAAAAAGCCTGCAGAGTGAGAGAAAAGAAAAAGGTTGAAGAAGTAAGAAGAAGGGGACAAAAAATGAATCGCTCACGAAATCGCGGGCGGTGGAATTGAAAGTAAGGCAGGCCGGACTTTTATCGGCTGATTACACGTGAAAGGAGGGAAGAAGAAAGAGAGTAGGAAGAAAGCGCTTAGCACCTTTGCTGTAGTCTAACCACTACCGCTCGCCGTTAAGCTCGAGGATTAGGAATCGCGGTCGGAATGGGGTGAGAAGGGTTTGGAATGAAAAACGAACCGAGCAACGTATGTCTTCGGGAAGATAAATTACGCAAGAAAAGGGGCTTCTGTTGGCTCGAATAAAACTTTTTAATCGCGCTGCTGATGGGAAATCAAAAGGTATGATTGCTTTTTTTTGAAAACAATGAAAAAGTTTTATTCGTCAACTTTTTTTTGCTATTGCAGTGAGATGAGAAAAGGGAAAATTTTTGATTTCTTTTTTATACATTAAAAAAGTGTTCGAGAGACAAATCAGACCTTTGGCTTGATATGGGACTTGCATCGTCCATCCCCAGGCTGCTTTACATCACCGAACAAGACTGGGAAGCAGCTTTACGATGGAACAAACTTCCAAAACGTCCCCCACGTTGGATTATCCACGCGAGATACCAACGCACGACCTGCGGGACGCGAGCCTGATAAATTTATAATTACGCCCGGGGAGAATTAATAGCGCCCCTGGGAAACGTCCCTTTCAAGCGAGCTTTATCAGAGTTTTTAGTTCGACCGGCAACCAATTAATCGGATACATTTCAGCTTACCTTTTTTTCTTTTTTTAAGTTTTTTCTCTACTCGATAATATCTGAGCTAGACTGTAATGAGTTTCTTAATCAACTCTTTTCTCAGCTGCAGAAGGGATTATTTTTCTCTTCCGCTGACGGGATCGAGTAATTGGGAGTTACACTTTTTCTTTTTCCAAGCTAACTCGATAAACTTTCGAATTACTTTTTAATTCCTATATTTGCGCGATTGAAGTTGTCCGCGAGGCTTTTGCATACGGCAATTGGTAATTATTACAAGTCAGAAATTTTCAAAATTTTGAAAATCCTTAATATTTATCAATTTTTTTTTATCAACTAATCTCCTTCTCTCTTTGTATTTATGTCTGCTATGAAAAAATTGCAATTGTAGTAATTGACGAAGATGAGTGTTTCATGAATCATTTATAAAGATCCAGAGTCAAAAAATAAATGATGACAGCACTGATGTACCCTAAAATCATTAGGAAGGCATAGCTCACCTCGATCCCGATAGCCAAACGAGAAAACGAAACAAACAGGAATAATAATACTAAAATTGAACCTTTTGAAAGTTTTTTTTGCGAAAACTTATTGTTTTGAAGATTGTCAGGAATAACACCGAAATCCCAACGTCCGGCCCGTGTGTCATCGTCGAGTTGCATCCGAAACTTAGCTTCGCGGGATTTCATAATCCCCAACTGCTGCCGCCGGGAGAGAAGAGGAGCGCAGGAGTTAAAGCTATTCTCGTGCTGCAGCGTGCGAGGCTTGCGCGATTAGACGGACGTTTGTAATCCTCGCTTCTCGGCCTACTGGTAGCACCCACTTTTTTTGGGAGAAATGCGAGCTTGTGATACGAACTTTTTGCACTACCTAGGGCTCTTTGACTGACAGCTGACTTTTTTTTACGATTTTTCATGTAAAAAATTTTTTTTGTAATTTATTTCTTTAGAAAAAAATTTCAAAAAAATACGGCGAGATAGAAATTGTAGTCTCTAGTAAAACGAAAAAGTGGCAACTTGATAAAAGCTCAAGTGAGCGAGCACATTGTTTACAGTCGAAGCACTGCGGCGTTGACAGAATGTTTATATAACTACACATTGTTAGCACACGCGGAAAGAATAAACATCTCCAGGAGAAAATGAAAAAGTGAATGTCTCTCTTCAACAAACGAATTTTCAGGACAATTTTTATCCTTTCCTTTATTTTCTTTGGTTGTTGTTTTCGTTAAAAAAAAATCCAAATAATTTTTACGTGAATTTTTCCTTTCTTTTATTTGTATGATTTTCTTTCTGTTTATACCAAAAATTATAAAAAAGTCATTTTTCATCATGTAGTTTTCAAATAAATTATTTTCTTACAACTTAAAAAAATAAATACAGAGTTGAAAGAAAAACTGTTTCAAATACAATTTATCGCTAAACCCATGCAAATTTTCTTGAAAAGCTCACTCGCTCGCTCACCACTGTAAGCCTTTTATTGTCCCATTTCAAAACTCGTCTTCTCGTGCATATACAATATGAAATTTTCTCTTCGCCATCGCAAAGTTTTTCATTATTTTTAATCAATATATTTCTAAACTTGCAAAACGATGGCTGAAAGTGGGTTAGTTTCTTTAACATTTAGTGTAAGTAGTGAAATTAAGTTTTCTTCGAGCGTGTACCTCAAGCCATTATACTCGCCATTATATTTGTATATGAACTTTAACAAAAAAGTTCTTTTTAAGATATCCGACCCTTTGTAAAAAATTTTGATAAAGTTTTAGCTGGTATGATGCATTCAAGATTTTATACAACAGTTTTTTCGCTGTCTTTGTGAATTTCAAGTTTTTACTTTTATGTATTTCAAAGAATAATTGATTTTAAATTCAATGGAGCTTACTTTAAAATTTCACTGATACAGTGCAAGACATCAAAAAGTTTGACTCAACTCAAATGGACTACTATGTAAAAGCTTTAAATAAACTTTGCTTTTAGATAGTTTTTTTCTCGGTTTTTTTTGGTAAATGCATGACAAGAGAATATCGATTCATATTTCTTAAAGATGTTATTTTAGTACTGAGAAATTTAAATGGCATTAAAAACTGAAATAATTTATCATTGACACTAGCCTTCACGAAAGAAAAACCCTTTACGAAAACTACTTTAACTATTAAACAATGAAACTCACAAAACTGCAAGACGTTGACCATTCAGATATTTCTTAATAATTTTACAAAAATAATTCTCTGCTAATAAAAAAAAATTATTTATTGCTCTCTTAATATAAGCGTTCACGCAATTGCTCACGCAGGCAATGAAAAAACAATTGCAGCTAGAAATTTCGTCGCCACCTCGCCATAACTCAGCCCTCCCTAAAAAAATCCCCAAAAGATCAGGAAAAAGAGGAAAAAAAAAAAAAAAAAAAAAAAGAAATATAAGAAGTCGTATCCGCGCAATTTCACCCAGAGTTATACTTTGCTACGAGGGCTGAATCACTAATGCGTCAAGCGCTGAATAAATCATCTTGCACGCATTATCTCTTCCCACCATCAACAGCAGAAGCAGCTTCTTTGCCTCTTTAACTTTAATCATGTGGCGGCCATTTTTTAGAATATTTCATCAAGGCAAGTAAAACAATGTATTACCTTTACAGGATTGAAATAATAATTGTAAAAGAACATCGTGGAAGCAACAGCTTAGATTTTTAACTAGTTACAAAAGCCTAAGAATTTTTTTTTTTTTAATTCGAAAAATACTACTGTCTGAAATTTCATATCTCAGCTTACTCTGAATAAGATTTTTTTCGCATGAAAAACCATAGCTTGCAAGCATAAATTTTCAAGAAACCAGAACGAAAAAACTGATCTTTCGCAAACTTGGCAGCGCACGAAGATTTCCTTTGTGTACACCTCAGGGGAATAGCGTCGGTACATGGGATCTTAGGATTTGACAAAAAGGCTCTCACAGGGGCGGTGGTAAGAACGCAAACTCAAGCTCAGCTGATTAAAACCATGCGGCCGATTGACCTGGTGGTACAGAAAAAGTGTGACAAGACCCAGTTACCGTCACCCTTCTTTTTAATTAATATTTACGCGCACCCGATTACTTTTTCTCACCCCACCGAGGTGTGAAATTTCAAACTTGAAAGACACGACGCAAAGAAAAAAAAATGAAGTATGTAGTAGCTCGCTTTTTATCAGTTCTTTTTCCAGTTGAGGAGCCGCGTTTGCCGGCGCTTCGTTAAAGCTCTCTGGAATGTGAAAATATGTTGATGATTTTTTCTTTGAAAATTTTATAAGAATAAATTCATTACCTCAAGTAAGCTGTACTCACTGCGCAGGTAAACATAACCTCTAAAAAAGTTTTAAAAATCTCTCTCCACGAGCCATATCGCGTAAAAGAAAAAAAGCTCGCGCGTTACTCAACGGTAATTAAAGCAAGGTAAAAACCCTTGCAGTCCCGGAAAGGCGACACATGAAACGACGCGTGATGTTCTACCTGTGTGTACGCCTTCCCGGTAGCGAGTAAACTCTTTAAAAAAACTCAGCTAAATGTAGCCCCATAATCCCGATACTTACATTTTCATGGCTCTTTGTGAAAAAAGGCTAGCTTCGAAGCTTGAAAAATATTTGTACTGATGCTGGTCATCTTAAAACTACAATCTTTTTTTAAATTTTTTAAGAATTGTGAAGTAAATATAAAATTAAAATTAATTCTCAAACGGCTCAAAGCTTTTAATGAGCAGAAATACCCTCCATGGAGTACAGAGATAATTAATCCTAATCGGGTTTGAAGCTTAAATTACTCTGAGAGGGTAATCAATGAAATTCTGTTCAATTGAGCTCAAGGATCAATATTCAATCTGCAATTTCAAGGAGGGGCTCATAACTTCTTTTTTCAGAAAAGTCTTATAAGTAAATTGATGAAATCATGAAAAAAATGTATTCAAACAAGGAAAATAAAAATTTGGGTATTTGGGTATACAACAACCTCCGTCTCCGCCTTTCGTCGTCGTCTCAACGTTTGATTCTTGTATTTCTTATTATTTTCCGCTCCTCGAGAGTTATTTCTCCTGCCTGGGAATTCAAGAGGCTTCAGCTACTTGGTGTTGTGTTTGCGAGAGAAAATTGGAAGAGGATCTCGATGTTATTGTAGGAAAGTATAAGGAATCCCCCGGAATTCGATGCTTTGTCGAGGAAGAATAAAAATGCAGAGTAGTTCAAATTTGCAATGTGGCTTACTCATACTATAATTTAGCTTTATTACAACGTGAAGTCAATGCACCGCGAAATCCTTCATACAAGCAAATCCCTTTTAATACGTCGATCTCCATGGCATGCATGCACCAAGCTTGAATTGAAACTGAAGTTCCAATCTCCTGCCAGTTAAATACTCGATATTATACTGCATCGACAAACTTGGCCAACATAAACTACACATAATCGATTTTGCAATCAGCAACTCACCCTGTACGCAAAGCTCTCGCTATACAAAACACGTACCATGTTTAAAACGTCCTTATTTCGTATATTTAAAAATTAAATCTTTATGATTACGAATTTTGGCATTTTTTAAAAAATTTAAAATTTTTTGGATCCAAGATTGTAATGATGCAAGTTTTGGATAATTGTCGAAGATCTAAAAAAGCTTTAATTAGAGTATCTCAGGAGCAAAAAAGTTTCGCATGCATATTTTAGCACATATCAAAGGATTTCTCAGGTCTGTTGCACTTCAGTTTCTTTTTCCAACGTGTATTTTTTTTCTCAAACCTCAAAAGAGCTTGTAAAAAGAAACAAGTGAAGAAGCCTCATCTCAACCCACTCCCCATCCAAGACAAAAAGAAAGACGTATTATTACTACCAGCTGCTGTTGAGAAAAGAAGTTTTAAAAAAGAAGTAGAAAAGCTTACTTTATTGTTTTCCTTTCTCGGTCTTTTTATCTCTCGGGTAGAATAATTCCAACAGTAGACGCGACAATCTTTTAGCCAAACTTCGTGTGGACATCGCTCAAAACTTGCGGTTTTTATGAGCATTTATAAAGCCGAGACTTGAATAAAAAAGTTTTCAGTGTGAAGTATCACGGCAATTAATTTCAAAACTTTATAAAAAGCTTACCTGCAGAAAATGAAGCCAGATCTTTTTTATGAATTTTAATATGATTTTTAAACATAAAATATATTAATTTTTCCATTTTGCAATATGAAACATAGGATATGAGAAGTCAAACAATCTCCTTGGAGCCGTGCCTTATTGTGAAAACGAAACTTTGTAACGCTCAAACTTTTCGAAAACAGAGTCATCGCGAATAAGACTCTCTAATACGATTTAAGGTGTTATTTCAACCGCGACTTTTAAACTAATTCTACTCTAAAGTATGTCACAAAAATGTTATCGCATATTCTGCATATATACTTTGACATGATAATTTAAAATGTTTGAACTTTTGAAGAAAATAATGAGTCGTATTTTTTTTACTTTTACTGTAATTGACTTCAAAAACCACTGAAAAAGTTCACTGAAATTTTTACGCGATCCAAAATATTCCAAGATTCAAAAAGAAAGCTCTGAACAAAAATCAAAATTCTTGACTTATTTTTAAAAAGCCCAAAAAAAAAGTTCAAACTTCTGCTTTCCGCCACGTCATGACCAGCTAGACTAAAAAAAAGGACTGATTTCAAAGTAAAACATAAAAAAACAATAAAGTAAAATAAACAGATGAGTCTCAAAGAAGCCTTTGAGATCGAATGACAACTTGAGCATCTTGACAAAAAAGCTGATGCAAAATTTTTTTTCGTTTAAAACCCGAGGGGCTTTTGCCTGCAAGGCTTGTCCTGAGGTATATTGTTGAGGTCGGAGAAGAAGAGAAAAATCAAGCTTATGCAAAGAGAGCTTTTTTCACTGATGCATTATTTCGGAATTGATATTCCTTGCTTATTCATGCACGACGGGCTTGAAACCTCTTTCATATCGTTTCCAATTACTAATGCCGAGGAATCACTTGCAACGAACTAATATAAGAAAAAATTTTTAAATGAGTTTTTCATATCATTTTTGTTTGTTTTTTAATTTTTTACGAAAAGGGAAATAGTTTTTACTTGCTCTTATCGTGAAAATGTGACATTGTCCCAGAATCGTTCAGGAAGAGAAAACACGTGTCACTCGTACAATGAAAAAAGCTCAAACAAAAAAAGAAAAAGAAGCTCATTCCAGGAAAGCCACACTGGAAAAATCCAGAGATATATGATGCTTGAGTTAAAATGGAAAACATTTCCGAAAGCTGTTGCTTGCCCTTCATCTTTTATGATTGTAAAATTTAAGACTTTTTGTTAAATATAAAGAGGAATATAAAAAATTCTCTTATTTTTTATTTGCAAATTTTTCATTTGTCGGATAAATGTGACCAGATCAACAGACCAAAAGAATTTTAGCTATTTAAAAAAAGTATAAATAAATTCGTTGAAAATTTCGCCTCGCTGTCTGACCAAAGTCTGGCGCATACTACTGCACTCAACTTGCATCACCTGCAATAAACTGAAATTACTTGAAATTTATAAGGTTTTATTCTTTTTCACTCCCTTTGTACCTCAATAAAATAGCCTGAACAGAGCACAAAGGTAGAGAAATAAATTTTCAAACTGTGTAGCCCGGGAAGAAGTTTTTTTCATCATTTTCTAAACTCGTGCGGCACGCGAGCAGTAGAACGAGGCCGCAGGAGCAAAAATCGATTCATCGAAGCATACAAAACAAATCAAACATGCAGCGCCAAAGTAAATTCTCAGGGTGCATTGGCCCGCTCGAAAAACTTATTCGATCCATTGTTTCTTCCACTCCTGCCCCGTTTCCTTCCGTTTTACAACTCGATAAAAAAGAGAGTAAGTCGGATGGAAGCGTCAGAAGAGAACTGCTTTCGATTATACTTCTCCTCGCTCGGAAGTATGCAAAGACCGAATAAAAAATGCTCGCACGAATAAGTGCATGAATACATCATGTGTTTTATATTCCAATTTAAACAGAGCTGAAGTAGCTAATCGAGTGAGAAGATTTGAACGGGTTTTTTATTTCAGTACCTCTATCTATATCACTTTGAAGTTTAAAATTTTTATTAATTTTTTTTAAACTTTTTCTTTGATGTTAGATTTAAAATGAAAAGAATTTATGATTTTCTCGTGAACCGAAAAAAAAATTGTATTCATACGGATACAATTGCATGAAATAAAATTTTTGATACTCTTTCAGTCAATATATTTTTTTTTCATTTATCGTTTCAGGGTTTCAATCATTCTGGTTCGAATGAACAAAAATGCCTTCAAGTGATCCATTTACCATATTATAACCTATAATATAATTATAAAGGATTTTTTTATGGACTCGTTAAAATTTTTATGGATTCAAACATGAAAATTTTTAATGTTATGCTTAAAAAAAGTTGGACACTAGGAAAAAAAAGAACAAGTCTCGAAGTCTGCTAGTCTGGCCAATATATAAAGATTTTCAAAATAAAAAACTCCTTTGCATCATCTCGAAAGAGAAAAAGACAAGCAAAAAGATTTGCGTCTTCACTGCAGAGAGAAAAAGTTAGTCGTCTCTGGATATAAGATTAACTTTCTGTGACTCAAAGACGACGACGTTTCAAGTGCGTCGTATGTACGAGCATATAATAAAATCAAAAGCAGCTACACTGTTCTCAGTCTCGAAGGAGCTTATAAGCTATACATGATGTGAACACATGCAAGAGAAATTTTCAGTTCGGCGCCTTGATAATTTATTGAGGAGTCTTTTAACTTTATTTATACGGTTTCAAACCCCTTCCAACCATCAATTTTTTGCAACAATTTGGACGTCAAGCCAAATGGAAATTGGCTCTCAATTTTTCAAACACTTCGTTAAAAATAATGAATTTTTTACCAGTTCATACTAACTTTGGACGATGAAAAATTTACTGGACCATCCTGGGTTAATTTAGTAAAAGCACTGGAATCGTAACTGTATCCCTTTCCTCTTTTTCCTTCTGTGCTTGTTTTTTTTAGCTTCGGTAATTTGCACTGATTGCCCGGCGGTTCCCTTTGACAACGAGCTTTTTACCCCACGCAACCGCGAACTAACGCAATTTTACGAAATCGCGAATGTTGACTTTTTATTTGGGGATTCGTAGGTAATGAGTTCAATTTCATTAGGACTACCGAGTGTTTACGTTCCGACGCTTTGATCGTTTTCGCATTTGTTTGGTGAACTTTGATTTTATCTGAATAATTCGATTTGATTTGATAAACTGGAAATTTTTAGCAAATGGGCTCTCTTAACTTAAGTCATAATCTCTCTCTATCACTGATAGCAGCTTGAACTTAGTGTAAAGAATTTCATCTTCAGCTTGGTTCGTGCAATACATTCAAAAAAATGTTTCAAAACTCACACTTGTCATAAAAAAAAATATAAATTCTAGAAAAGAGTTAAAAAAGCTTAGCAGAGGACATCGGCGTCACCGGTAATAAAGTTTCCGGCCACGAGAGTATCGATCGTCGATTTCTCATCCCCGTGGCAGGACCGCGTCACATTCAAGACATTTCTTGCTGGCTACGGGTCCGGCGGCGACGGCGTACTTCCTTTATTTCCGGTTTCACCCACCCACAGACTCACCTTGGGATATCTCTTTTGTTCCTCTTCCTTTCTGCCCATAAAAAAAAAGACTGCTGGTTTAACGAGGTGTCATTTTTTCTCATGAATTGTTTTCATAAAAAAAAGTCTTTACTCGCGAGAAACCTCAGTTTTATTAATAAAGGCAAATATTTTCTTTATTACCACAATAATTATTTAAATGATTGATTATCAGAAATCAATACTGGTATTATTATTGACAAAAATTTGATTAGTAATTAAACTTCCGGTAATGACCATCACACGGTTCCACGGACAACCCTGTTCGTTCCATTATCTCTAATTAAATCAATATTTGCACCCTGCAGCTTGCACACTAACCAGGACAAAAAGTATTAAAAGTTAGCCAATGCAATGATAAATTAACGCTCGGCTTAATTAACAAACCACCGTGGAGTTTAATTAAAAATATCCAAATGATAAATCCTTCTTTTTTTTTCCCTTCGGCCACCCTTTCTACCTCCCGCTGGCTAAATTAAACGTCGCGGAAAATTCTCGGTATCGAAACAATGGCCGGTGTAAATCAAGCCGCAAGGCCTCGCCATAAGAATGAACCCGGGCCAGAAATTCCAAAAGGGTAGTTGTTATCAATCAGCGGTAACATTAGTCCACGCCACGCCGTCTGGATTTGTTCGTACTGCCAATCACTTACTCGTCTCTAGAGAAATTCTTGTACTCTTATACTTGCCACCAGACATCGACGTTTCTCTCTTTTTTCTACTGCCATTTTCACCACACTTGTCTACTGACTAGTTTAAATTGAATTCAAATGTCATCTATGAGTATTTTGCATTGTTTGGATTTTAATTTTTGAGATACAATTGTGTGAGATTAAATATGAAAGTTTAAATGAGGCCGTGATAAGTAGTTCTTAACTCGTTAACAGATGGCGGAAGATTTCAAGTGCTTAGCGCTTCTCGCGATGTCTTGGCTCGTCGCCTGTAAGTAGATAGTGTCAGTCACCGGTGCGGCGCGACGAGACCGCAGATGTCTGCTAAGCCGGCGCGCTGTACCTCAAAAGGAGTGTTTATAATTATTTGTCATATTTCGCTCAAACTTTACAATTATTAAGTGTTTAACCTGGACTTTATTTTAAATGAGGTGAAAAATTTTTATTTTCTTTTTCTTTTTTTTCGTACATGTTTGTGTAGAGTTTTTTTTTTTTATTTTTTTTTTTAACTAATTAACTCCAAGTTTTAGTGAGATATGTTACCGACTCTGAAAAAATGTGCGCTAAATTGGCAATTAACTCTTGGTTTAGTTGAAAAACGTGACTAAAAATAATAAATGCACCAGAAAGCTCGCTGTTGGCCGGTAGTGTAATTTTGAGGAGATTTCGTTAAAAGATTCATCAAACTGAATCATCCCAAATAGTAATAAAAAGACCCTCTTTTTAGGTATGTTAAAACAGACTTTAATGTTTGTCTCTTTTGTAAGAGGAGTTTCTGTGCATTAATTTTTCTCTCTCTTTTGGGGTGCATTTTTGGGAGAGGAAACGTAAAAACTTGTCGGACGAGTGCATTTACGTAGTTTTTTTTCATGATAGAAGCTTAAAAAACTGTAGGAAGTACTTACTTTTCCATCTGGACTGCATACTTTGATGCCAGCTAGCGAGACTATCAGTAGGACGGAAGTCGAACGGTCGTAGTTCTGAAACATAAATGAAAATAATTTTTTTTTATAGATGATAAAATTTAATTTATAAAAACTTCTACACCAATCAGCTCACGAATAAAATCTTACATTGAAAATCTCACAAAAATGGCGATATCTCTTTTTTATAAAGGGATATGAATTGTTAATTTGTAGACAAATAATGAATTCCATTGTCTTGAAATTTGCAAGCTGTCTACTAGTCTGTCGCACATCTAATAATATAGTGTAAACTGTCGGTGCAAAGAGCAGAACGCAAATCCCGCTTCATATTGGCTCGCTATTATCATCCTTGCCTTAGCACAAGCAGCGGTCGTGGCTGGCCGAGCATAATAGCTCCAGCTACTAAAGGATTCCTTAATTAAATTATGCGGCGGCTTTCTTCCACCCAGAATAGAAGAAATTAAGCGTATGTGTGTTTTTTTACCCTGGTTTTCTGCTCGCTATATGGGTAATTTCGCGGATTTGCGGCCTTTTAAAGTGGATTACATGAGTTTCTCTTTTTTTCTGTAAGTAAAGGCGAAATTCTCTCTTTTTTTTTTCTTTTTGAGTTATTTTTTTCTACAAAAAGGGATTTTCTTATTAAAAATTTTTTTTCTGTCCACTTGCATAATTTGATGTGGTGGGGTGGAGAGGAAAATTTTTAGGAATTTTAAAAATATTTTTTCATGGTAGAATGGTACAGTTGGCATGAAAGTTAACAGAACTAAAAAAATTTTGTAAATGATGAATTAAAAAAAAAAGTTTTTATTTGAAATAGAAATAAATTCAAAAACAAATAAAAAGAGCTCCTATTTTTATGATTCTATCTCTTGAGTTCTCATCCATCATTTTGAAAGCTCATATTTTTGTTTTAGAAAATTTTTAAATCAATGGATTTAGAAGTTTTTCCGATAAAAAAGTGTTCATTCAAAAAATCTTTTCAGAAAAAATAATCTTTCTTATAAATTATGACTATCCTTCGCGTACTCGAACAGCAAAATCCTTTTTTGAGAACAAAACTCTTCGCTTGAAGACATCAAGCCTCGCGATTTTACCCAAAGCTCTTATGCCTACCGCAAAAATCCTTACATCCCACTTACGACCACTCTTAGAGAAAAGTAACACCAACTCTACTCATCCCCTAGGAAAGAAAAAAAAATGAAAAAAGCTAGCATAGTTGCCCCTCCCTTTAGATGCAACACGCTACAGGCCAATTCCGGGGATTGAAAAGTTGACTGGCTGTGGCTGGGGCTGCATTGTCGTCTGGCGTGGTGGCTGGTTACGCGCGACTGACATCCGTTTGATTTTTTTTTTTTTTTTTCGGAGGACCCTTCCGAATCTCTCCTTGTTTTGTTTTTTGGTCTGCTGACTCACAAAAAAACGAGTCACCCCCACTTTTTTGTTTCACGAAAAAAATCGAAGACGCGAAAATAACAGCACACACTCCTGACACCTCTTCCCGACTGGTTCGCCCCTTGATCTAAGGCCTTAATCCCGCAAAAAGACCTGCTGATTCTCCCCCAAATCCCCACTCCGGAAGAGGAACAATGCCGAAGAAAAGGAGGAAAAAATATAGATCGTGAAGGCTGCAGGTGCCACCTACTTTGTGTTTTTTCTTGGGGTACTCCCACTTTGCATACACATTTAAATGGAAGGGAAATGCTTATTGGGTGCCGGGATGAAAATATTTTGATTGCCTCGAGCTTAAATTATTAATTTAAATTGATATATTAACTTGACGGTTTTTTGTGAAATTTTCTAATTTTTGAAGTAAAATTCAAACTGTGGATGCTAACTTGAATAGATAGCATTTAATTAGCATCTTATTACCACCGTACTTTCTTCCTTGAATCTTTCTCTGTATAATTGCTTGGAAATTTTCTCGCTAATAACGATAATTTTGAAAAACAGTCTACCTGAAAATAGCATAAAATTCTCAATAAAATTTTATCTTTTATTCATAAAAAATTTTTTTCGTTCTTTTTGTCTCATGAAAGTTGCATAATAATGATACTCCTGCACGAGTTTAAAACGTAACTGAAAATTAACTCTTACGCTTTATGAAAGTTGCAACAACTTTATTTTGCACATGAGTTTATGTGAAATTTAGATGTAAACGAGAAAAGAAAGATACTTCGTGCTTATGAATTAATTACCTAGAATGAGATTTTTAATTAAAACTTCAATATAGCGAGGTAGAATAGTTTTCCATTGTTTTGCTCTTTTGTTGTATGGTCAAGACAATGATTAAACATGCACCAAGCTTTTGTGGGCTACTAAAATATTTTTTGACATAATAATACAAGGCTTAATATTTATAATATAAAAACTTATTTTTTAATATTAATGTCTAAAATTTAAGTAAAGTCGCGAAAGAAAAAGGGAGTTTCAGAGTATTCAAGAGGTTCACCAGCAGATAAAATCAGCTTAAAAATTTATAAAATCCAAAAATAAGTTTGATTCACTCAAAATGAATATTTTTTCCCTAAATAAAGCACATTCACATGGATTAAACCAAATTGGCTGATACGAGACGAGTATGAAGGACGAAAAGGGATGAATTATTCAGAATCGTATCCACTCATAACAAGGATCGACGCAGCTTCTGTTTATGCCCTACCATCGGGGTTTACGATCATCTCGGAATTTCGTTATTTTTCCCTTCCCTTGTTTGGCCCTCGATGCTCGATTTATTTAGAAGAGAGGGGGAAAAATCTTCATGGATTGATTTTTTCTTTTTTTAATGGTTGGTTCCAGAAGATAAGGGGAAATATTTTCAAATATTTAAATCACAGACTTAGCCCAAATAAATTCAAATTAAACACCAGGGGTGAGTGAGGTTTAAATTTCTGGTATGAAGGCTCATTACCCTAACAAATTGCGTTGAACCGAATCTCCTCTCGAGTTGGAAAATATCTTCAGTCAACATCATAATACCCCTGCCCAGGAATGGAAAGAGACTTACGCACATATAAGCGATAATATAACGTTTTATGTGCTGGTGCAAAACGACCTAGACATAAGTCCCTTGAGGGCTGCAGTCTCACGCGTCCTTATGCTGTTGTGTGCATGTGTATGAAAATTAGAAGTGAACCTCGGAGTGAACCATCTTCTCTTCGTAAGTATGGGTGAGCTTCGAGGTAATAAAATTTACCGGTTGTAAAGGAGTAGGTATTTCAATTTAATTTAAACTCGGGTTTAACTTCAGATTAGCAAAATGGAACTGAAAATTCAGTTGATTTATAAACTTAAAGATAGAGAAATATATCTTGAAATTGTTCACTTACCCTAACAGTAGTTCTACCATTTAAAAAATCCCGGAAAGAGTCAGCCTACACCAATCACAAGGACGTATAACAGGAAGTCAGTAGGGGTGACATCGAATGGGCGTAAGTTTACCGAACGCCCTGCATCATCTTCCCCTTACCCCTCCCCTTTTACTTAGCCAAGCGTACTTTTGGGTTTATAGTCCCAGCAACGGTCAGCCGCACTCGCGCCCATTTCGATGCGGATGCATGAGTAACGCTATAGTAATGGGTGGGCAAGAGGAAGGGGGAAGAGTTTCAATTTTCGGATTGATGCATCATGGGTTTGTTTACGACGCTCAGTCTAGAATTAATTGGTGCTGTTGGATGCATTTCTTTTCTTTGACTCTGTAATGGATGAGTTTTTTTCGTGCTTTTTTTTTTTTTTTTTTTTTTTTTTTATTCAGCCAAAGAGTGATTAAAGTGCATAGTCTGGGCGTTGCGCTGGCCATGAATCATTTTGGATTGATGCTTTTGGCCGTCTTTTTTGGTAGAGGATCAAAAACCTGTTCTGGTCATCAATACACCAAGAGGAGATAGATTTACTTTTTAATTAAGACATACCACGGAGTACTCCGGTTTAACCCTTTATTCGAATCTTAACCTCTCTTAAAATAGATTGTAGAGTGATTACTCAACGTCTGAATTAAATATGTGACCAAATGTTTCGACGTTATTTTAAGAATTTCACCTTTGCATTTTCGGTTGTGTCTAGGTACCATCGCCGTGTACCGCACACGGTACACGGTACACGGTAGCTTTTCACTTTAGATCCTATAATTTATCCCAAATAACCCACTTAAGTTTAAAAAACTACTAGTTTTTACTTTAAATCCAATTGCCCATCCAAAATAACCCAATTAAATTCACAGAGTGTCTAAAGTAACTCTTATTTGGTACCGTGTACCGTGCACCGTGCACCGAATACGGTACACGGCGATGGTACCTAGACACTTTCTTCTATTTAGGTATTAGAATTTTTATAAAATTTCAAAACAAATTGAATGTTCAAATTTTTGTTAGAAATAAAGCCATTGGACACATCCCAGGGCTCTAAACGTCGGACAAACAGGACTAATCGAGACTAATGACATCACAGCTCCTTAACAAACGCAACTCGGCGCGCGTGTGTGTCCCTTTAGGATTTCGTAACATGCAACTCACAAGCTTTACGCACACGAGGGTGAAAGTGTAAATCAATACCGGATGCTGATAAACACCCAGTCGGATCACTGATCTGACACTGATACGACTTAATTAAGCGGACCAATAGCCCTGCCTGAAATGAGATAACTTCTTTTAAGAAATCAATTGGTTTTACATTTTACATCAATAGTTGGAAATAAGAATACTCGGCCAACCAGAGTTTGATTCATCCAACAGAAAAAAATAGGGAAAAAGTTTTACGAGTCAAAGCAGATAAATCGATAAATTATATAAGTACGATATATCATATAGAGGAAATCCGAAAGGGTAGTTGACTGCTGCGAGTGAAGTAGGAACAATCGCAGAAAAAACAGGAAGAAAGGGCAAAGAAGTAGAAGCAGCCCCCCAATAAATAAAGAGTCAAGTTGGTGTTGTACAAGCATCAAAACCAGACGGGACTGAAATGGCGAGTGAAAAGGCTCCTTCATTCCTTCGTTAAAGAGGGTGCGTGTGCAGCGATAATCGAAAGTCAATATCGATCGTTCTTTCTTTTTATCCCACCACCACAGCGTCAAAATCAATCTGGCGAAAAGTGAAAGGGCTGCGTGGCTAGGGAGTACCTAATACTCGAGGCATCGAGCCCTCGGGGATTTTCCGAAGAGGAAGAGTGGATGCGTAACGACCGAAGCGACTAAATTAGCCCTTCTGGAGTACCCTAAAATGTCTTCTCTTTTTGAGGAATTTTTTCAGCGACACAAATTTAAGAAATTAATGAAACATTGACATTGGTAGTTAACCATGAACTCGGACGTTTTGAGTTAGATTTCTGTTTACTAATAAAAAAAAATTATAACTGAGTTTACATTTTTATTAGGATGAAGATAGAAAATCTTTTTTTTTCAGGCTAAGAAATTTTACAAAAGTTCTAGATGTACACACCTACTAAAATTTTTACAAATTTTTCACTAAAAAACTTCCAGATTTATTAATTTAGTCAGACTATCGAGTCAACTTCAACCACAAACACTGATAAATAATTCGCGACTCCTTACCCAGGAGACTTACAAAAGCCCAAAGGTAGAAGAAAAAAGGAAAACGTTGAGAGGGAACAAAGAGAGAGACGACGTAACTTCCAAGACAAGAGTGGCAGGGCAAAAGTTGGCTTGTTTCAAAATTCAACGTCAAACTCCCTCGTCACTCCTTTCATTTATCGCGTATTACGCTTTCTACCTTACGCTTTTCCCCTTGCTCAATCATTAACGCTGCGACGTTTAACGACTTGCAACGCCGATTCGCGTGATGTTAATTTTTCATGGGACTTGTATGTGACTGTTGGGAGGTTTTTGGGAAGAAGCTTTTGTATTCTGCGGAATAAATTTTTTGACAATTCGCGTTTGATGTTAAAATCATGTTATCTTTTTGGTTAGCTTGTTTGGTCATTAATTGTCAAAACATCGTTTTTCGTTTACAGTAAATAGAACATTCTGGACTGAATATTCAGTTTGAAGATTTAATGGAATATCAATGTTTTAGAAACTTCTTTTATGTGAATCCGAGTGCTCAATGGTTCATGAGAAAACCCGAGCTGAAAAATTGTCCACTCCATTATGATTCTCTGCCGATATAACAAACGATTTTGAGATTCAATTTCATTAAGACTTGCAATTAAAAATGAAGAGGGAATTTACCCGGGCGAATTCTAATGGTTCGACACCCACTTGAAACTGAGACCATTGTAATAAAGCAGTAGCGAAGTGTTGAAATTCCTTAACTTTTTACGATTACGCTTTTGTCCACTTCATCATGGGCCAGTTTAATCTAATGTAGTTATTCAACTAACCCATTTAACACATAGCAAAAATTAAAATTTTCTTATTTACGCTCGATGAAAATGTTGTTGGTTTTAAATTCAACTGCTTTTTCTCAGAGCATCTTACTCAACTTAATAAAAAAGCTTACTCACCCCTAGTGACGTTACGCAAGTTTAGTAAAGGTCTGAAACGGGTTGCGTAAGTACGACGTTAAACTTATTCAGTCCAATGATACACGCGATGACAATGGGTTGTCGTGGAAATGAGAGTATTTTTTACGGCGGAAAATGAAGGTCTTTTATTCGAAGGAGGCTTTATCGAGTTTGCATTCGAATTCGAGATGCGCGGAGTTACTGCAGCGTGGAAATTGTAACGTGTCCTATATATTCCATCTTCAACTTCCCTCTACCCCACCCCGGCCAACACACTCAACCGCGCTCGAAGACGACTTAATGGATACGGGAATTGTATTCCAGAATTACGGCGATACTTGAGAATCCGGGATTTATTAGAGCGGCTTTTCGATTTAGAGCTTCAAATCTTCTACTCTCCTACCTTCTGAAATTCAAATATGTAAATTTAATTTAAATCTTATCGTATCTTTGTCAAAATAAACGAGAAAAGTAACAAATTTTACAAATATTGCGAGAACCTAATTTCTTGATGTATTTATGACATTGAAAAGCGCTTCTGTAGGAAATGAAAATAAAAATGTAGACTAGACCTCGATAATGAGCGGCTAGTTTATCAGATAAATCATTATAGCTGAGTGGTTAAACAGGCAACTGCAAAATCTGCATCACTTGTAGTTTTGCAAAGCAGAAAAAATTCCTCTTTAATCGTTATAAATAAAATCTGTCCTCTCGACCCTTTCCCTTTCTCCCAAAACTCTTAAACTCTCGTATGATCACAGAGTTTGCAAACGCGCGTCGCTTTGAAAAATACGATATCGTTGTGAAGTACAATCGGGTAACGCGATAAAGTAAAATCGAATTTTATGGGCGTGCCCCAGGAGAGAGAAAGAAAGAGTGCAGCAAAAAAGGTCCCCATAAATTCACGTTTTTACGGGACTACGATGATGCAAGCCCCCAGCGGAAGGACAATTTGGTAGCGGAAAAAAAAAGACTAATTACGATAATGAAAACGCTCTCGTTGTTTTACGAGCCCGAGTGATTTTTCGAAATTGGTCGTAATTCACTTATCGTGCCGGGTTTGTAATAAATTTATAAAGCTTGCGGGTTTGTAATAAATTTATAAAGCTTGCGGGGAAAAATTGAGGGAATATCAAAGGCTTATTAATGATTTTTTAGTCAATTTCAAAATGTACAAACAGTGAACGGAGAAAAAAATTTAATTAAAAATCTGTAAAGTGTGTGCTGAACACGGGCAAAGTCCAAGTTAATTTGGCAAACATTCCAATTTAAAATTATTATCGAACGAGGGAAAAATTCAACCTGTAAAGAAAAACCTTGAGTCAAAATTTGTTCGCAGGCTAAAATCGGGGAAAATGTGGGTTTGGAGATATTTTAATCGCCGCAAGTTCTCCTTGTTACTTTTACCTCCCCAAATTTTGACCCAAGGTTTTTCTTCGCACGGGCCGTCGATCAATCGGATGGTTTCTTTCAATTAGTAATGCAAAGCTAGCTTGTAAAAAAACGCTCTGTAGCGCGCTAAGTGCTATTTTTAGCAATTTTTTTATCCTAATTACAGATTTATCTATCAAGTATTGGCCTCAGGAAACTTGGAAAATCGTTTTCCTCCCGTTAATCATGTGTAGCAGACCCTTGCATCGTCTGCTACCACACGCTGAGTAAATGCACGAACCGCACATGCACCCCATTCCCATAACCTTTAAAATTTATTTCATGCAACAACATATGCAAAGAAAAATATAAATTAGAAATTCGAAAAGCAGCAGACAGAAATAAATAATTCTTTTTTCTTCAATAATTATTAATTATTTCTCCAATTGCTTAATTAATAACCTACAAATCATGCACAAAAATTAATTACTATCTTCATAAATATTCTTCACTTTTTCGGGTACTTTATTGGATGCTGTTCTTCTTTTTCTTTTTCTTATCGTCTTCCTGTTACTAACACTTTGAGCTACTCTCTTGCCGTCTCCCAGTAAGATAATTGATTATCAATAAAAGAAAAATTACATGCTTGGACTGATAATTAAAAAAATAGTAATTTTCATGCATTTGAGTCAAGTTCATGCATTTAATCAAAAAGCAGAAGAATCTAGACTACTGAGAATTAATAAAAACTAAATGAACCAAAATAATCAGAGAACTTACAGTTTACACTTGGTGTACTGTACCCGTGTGCACCTTCGCTCACTAGCAGACGACATACACTACTACAATTTTGCTGAATAAGAAGAGAACCGATTTTCCAAGTTTCCTGAAGTTATTTGTTAACCGATTTTCATCAAATAAGGCTTAAAAAATAGCTTAAAATATTATCTAGCGCGCTACAGAGCGTTTTTTTCAATTTTCTCTTTATTTTTTTTTTAAACTGCAATCGACAAATTTTATGAAAACGCGGTAACGTCTTCACCTTAAAAAACAAAACAACTCAAAAATCGATATACATAAAAAAAAAAAAAATTTTCATGAGTTAAGAGGTGGCAGGAGTCAGACTTTAGATTAGTAGACAGAAAAAAGGAGGCACCTGAAAATCCTTGATAATTGCTCTTCCCAAACAAGCGAAGGCGTTCTTCTAGCAAAATACGTTTCGACTGTTGTCCCACCGTAATTGGTAAAGTAATTGGGTTGGGCCTCACAGTCGAAGGCGCAGATTCGTTGATGTTCCGTAGAGACGCGCGTAATTAAGAAGCTACGGGCTACGATTTACGCGAGCCATTAGCAACCCTCCCCCCTTTTTCTCTTACCTTTCCTCGCTTTTACTGTTTAGCTCCCTGTTTAGTGTATCCAACCGATCCCTAGCTAAGTCGACAATTCTGTGACACTGATTTACATGATAACTGAGCAAGAATTTGAGGATAATACAAATTAAGCATGAACAATTGAAAATCATAGTTCAATTTATAATACTCAAAATAACTTAAATGTAACTAATGGTGGTTTAAATGTATTTTTATAACTAATACTTTAGATTTAATGAATAAAATAAAAATTTATCGTGAAACAAATACCCAAACAGAACCATCAGCTTGAAACTTATGAATAATTTAAAATTAACATTGACGATACGCATCTGTTTCGTTGGTGCGACAACTTTTTTCTTTCTAATTTTTGGAAACAAAATCTTGCACAAACTTCAGCTATTGTTATTGCAACTGTGTTAGTAGAAAACCCTGGGAAAACCTGCCAAAACCCGCGTGGAAGCCAAATCGTAGATCACACAAAACACTCACATCCCAAAGCTTGCAGAGAGAATTCAATTTTCACGGATTCTCAAAGTCTCTTTGTGCGGTATAACACTCTGGTTTATCGCGGCCACAGACATGTGAATATATATAAACCTGCTTTGGCCGTACAAGAAATATTGGAAATGCTTTTGAGTCGATAAGAAGGAAGTAAAACTTTCTTTCTTTGTCTTTTTGCTAATCACATTGGCAATCTGCCCAGAAAATTTTTTGTTTTTCTAATTTAGGTAAAAGAGAGATTTTTTCATAAATGTCTTTAATGTAGTTATGAGTTACTTAAATTGAAAAATTAGATTATCTTATGGATAAGACGGTATAGAATGGTAAAAAAAAGAGATAAGGGACACAATTTTTCTGAGGTTCATAAAATGAAACTTGCAAATCGTAATCGTACCCTTAAAACTCATCGTTATCCTTGTCTAATAAGATTTTGGACACAGGGGATCCGAGCTTCCTTTTAATTATCGCGATTAATTAAGGAACGCGGCCCATTTACGACTACAACAACGACACCAATGGAATTTAATATATGATGTAAGTGTCCTTGTTTATCCGTGGTAGGGGTTTGTTTTTGTAGATATTTGGTGGTGTTGAGTCCTCGCCGTAAGACATACTTTCACTGTTTAAATTACACCTTCTGGCCCAAAATGTGAAAATTTGTCTTACCCTGTGGGGTCGTAAATGAGCTTTTACGAAACTTTACTATTTACACTTTTCATGAAGCAAAAGAAATTTGACATCCAAGTTCTTATCTTTGAGGTCAATTTTTTTTTTGCATCAGAAAGTCTAATTTTAATAACAAGAGAAATGCGAAGTTTCTGTCTTGTTTGAGCTTAGATAAATTGCCAAGACAAGAGTCACGATAGCAGCGACAGGAATTTAAACTAATGGAATGGGCTTACTGCAAAACTGCTAATCGGTTAACTTCCAACGGTACGAACATCGAGCACGACAAAACACAATTCGTCAGGCAATTTTCAAGCATAAAGCTCATCTCGCGTGCGACAAGAACACTACTTATTTCTCGTTATTTATTTAGCTCTTGGCCAAAGCTTAAAAGGAGGAGGAAAAAGATCACGCGGTCTTAATTAGAAGAGCTGGATGACATTTCGCCTTGGCTTTTCCTTTTCCTGTTCCTTCTTATTTCTCTCTGGCTTGATATCCGGATGTGTCGGAGAAGTTGTTAGAAGGCGGCGTGATTGACCTGTCGCTCGTTTCTCATTTAGTTCTTTTTCTCTCATATTTCGCTTAGCTCTGATGATATCTTCATGCTTTTTTTTATCAAGTTTGTTTATTACGAATGAACATAATTTTCATCTGATTTATCTATCTAAAACATTTTTATTCGACTTTAACTTATAAAAGTCAACAATAATTATGAATATTGACTGTGAGAAACAAGTCATAATTGAGTTACAGATCAAAAATTTCATAAAATCCAGAGTAGCTGAATAGTTTGCTTGGACTATCTTAGATTCGTGATTCAATCCAGCGACGACGACCACCTCGACGAGACATAGCGGTCGAACGCCTCCGGGAAATTGAATACCCGTGCGGAAAAGTTTCCTCTCTGTGCCTCCTTACACGATTAGTCTTGGGAGTCTACCGTGTGCGTATCCGTGCGTGAGAAATGCACGTTTTTGTAAAAGATATGAGGTGATCTTTTTAATTGATCAGATTCAGCATTACATGGAATCGTTTTGACTGTACGTTCACTGCTATACCTTCTTTCAACCTGTTCGAGATAAGTGAAATTTTTTTTTTTAAACTATTTTACCGAAATATTTTATTTATTTGCTGTTTCAGGAAACTAAACTTGTTTGAGATTTTGTATAAAAAAGGTTGTAATGATTTCTAAAGTGAACAAAAAAAAATAGTGCAAATCAGATTACAAATTTATGAACATTACGTGAAAATAAAATTTACGAAAATATGAAAAATAATGAATTTTGTAAATGTGATAAATAACTAACATGCTAAATACGAAGTTCTTGGTTCAAAAATTTTGAATTATTCAAAATGAATTCATTTAAAATATAAAAACCGATAAAAAAGCATAAAAGTTTAAAAATTTCCAAGTTTTTATCTGAATTTGAAATGTTGAAAATCAGTTTTAATGTGAGCTTTAGTTATAAAACTCGTTATGAGAGACGACGCGACATCCCTTAGCCCGGGTTAGGCTATTTCAGGAATTCAGAAATTTTATTACAAGGTCGTTTGAGGACCCAGATTTAGCATAATGTAGAATCTTCTCTTTTTTATTCAATAAATTCTTTTAAAGAGAAAAACTTGAAACTTAAACATAATGTTTTTTTTTTTTTTTTATTAAAGCATCGAATTGGCCCTAAATTTACGGCACAGAAATCACTGATAAAATCCAATAGAAGACGAGTTTAACTTTCTTGACAAAGTCATGATTTAGCGTCGGCAATTAACGGCTGGAATAGTTCGAGCAGCAGTTACGCTCGAGATATTCAAGCGCAAGATCGCGAGTAACACGCATAATCGAGCGGTTCGACGTTCCTATCGTGAATTAATTTTTGAGCATATTCTGTAGAAGTGACAGAAATTTCATATTTATTTAAATATCGGCGTAGGTTTTATCGTATATTCAGTCTTTTCTTTAAATAAACGGGAAAAAAATTTTTAGTTGCCAAAAACTGGAAGTTGCTTAGATGCTGTCAACTAAAACCAAAGTTACGAATTGAGATTTACTCACAAACTAAAATAAAGTGTCCGTTAATAATAGACAAAAAAACAAACAAAAAAGATTCTAAATAAACGCTCAATTAACCATACTTGTACATACTTTTATATGTACTTGAATTGAACCACACGACAACAATCTCTCTCACGAAAAGTTAGCAGCATTTTTTTGTGAATGTAAACACACTTTAATAAAAAGTCAAGCCTGCTTATGATTTACTAATTATTAGCGCTAATTACTTGCTCCTCGTTATAACTTATCCACGAGATCGTTAGTGGTTATCCTCCTCTTAGCAGTTGCACCAACTTTACTCGTGACATCCAACGGATTAATCTGTTTATCTTAGGAAGTATCGACTTGACGCGTTAAACCGTTTGCCTCTAATTGATGTTGTTATGACTCTATAAAAGGCTGTTAAAAATGATTTTTCATTCAAGAAACACAAATTTAAAATAAATGTTCGTAAATTATGCATCGATAAAGTTGGCATTGATTGCATCAATTTATGTGGAATATAACCAATCAATGTAATGGAAGGTTGTTACGTTAGTATTCACCAGTTTAATTACCTCGAATCACTGCGACTATGACGTAAAATTTAATGATTTACGAAAATTTCCCTAATACAGTTGTTGTACGAAGCACGTTGAAAAAAGTTTAGATAAATTATTGCTGATACCCACTTGGATCAAAACCTAAATGAGTAATACGTTACGTTATTAAATATTTTAACAGTATAATGGTCAATTCAAGAAGTAATATTCTAATTGAAATACGATCTCTAATCATGCTTGTGCTTGAAGTTAGGTATAACTCTTATAAAAAAGTTTAGTAATGTTACTATAGATAAACATTTTGTTCGTAAAAATATAAACAAATAATTTCACATGAAACAACCTAAAACCAATTTCGCTGATATGATCGCAACCGGCTTCGCTCCCCATCGGCTGCAGCGTTATTACAAAAACTTAAACCACCACCCCCCAAACAAGCTTTTCAGGGTTGATTCTCCAGCCAAAACAAGGGATGCCCGGCTACACCACCGCCGGTAATCCCTCGATATTAACTCACTCTAAGCAAATTTAGTTGGTAGCCATGCAACGCGTGCGGGTAATTAGCCTTGGCTGTTGTTCCTCCGCTACCACCAGTAATACCAACATCGGCATTCGATCGGCGCGTCCGCTCTTACATGGTAAAGCCACCTGCATATTAATGGGGGATTATTATTACCCTGAAAACCATCGATTTAATCTGGCTTGTGGTGGTTTTTTTTAATTGCTCATGGCTAAAGTTCCGGAATTTTTGGAAAAAGAAATTTTTAACTAACAGTACTTGACGACATAATTTTTTTGCACTTTTAAACCATGTAGAAAAGTTTAAACTGCGCTTAAACTTACTTATTCTAAAGCTACTACAGTCGTTAAATTGCTCATTCGTTTTGTCCAAAAATCGAGCCAAAAAAAATTTATACTCGTTCGTCGAAACTTTATTATCAAAACTTTAAATTTCTCGTAATCAAACTTTCTCAAGTTGTTCATCAAAGAGTTGAAAATTTAAAATCAGCTTATGGAAAACTCCAAATTTTCATTTAATTGATTTTATTATATTCAGGTTAAATTTCAATCACAAAAATGAGACTGAAGATAACTGTTCTTCAAAATTAACAACTTAAACATCGCGAAAAAATTAAAAGAACTCTCAGCTCATACGAACGATCTTTCGGCTACAAAAAAAGTCTTCCTTTCTGTCCTCGCGATTTACTATAATCGCACTATGGCATTGTACGTTACTCGTAAAAAAGAGAAAAAAAAAATACTCGTTTATCTCGGGATAACCGGAGGGACGATTTCACCTGCCCCATGCCAAAATCCGATTCCATCAAATGGCTGCGTAGGCTGAAATCGCCGTATGCCTACCGTGCCTCAGACACTTTGTGACCGGAAATCGTTCGCTTTTTTAGACCCTTTAGCAACAGAGATACGTACGTAATGGTTCCAATTTTTTTTTCCACCCCAGACGAAGTGTCTCGAAAAATCGAGCTAGCCGCCAAATTTTATGCTTTATTCAGCAAACAATTACGTTGACGAGGATTCCGGAAGATAGTCGTTTATCTGTTATTAAAGTACTTTTGGATGCAATTATTTTTGAATGAATATCGGAGAATTGTTTCTTTCTTTTTCGGTTTTTTAAACAGCCTGGATACGTATGTATTTTTTATGTGTATAATATGGATTGCTCACTTCTCCTTTATTAAAGTATTTTATATTATCAAATAGTTTTGAAAGTTACGCAGACTTTACAGTGTTCTTAAATTTTTAATCAAAAACAATGTTTCTTTCTTAAATTTTTATACAGAAAAAAAATAAACGTACAAAAAGTGAAACTTCTTTGAAAAATTTTTTTTTCTTCCTTTCTTTTGTCATTTAAAGTTATTTTGATCGTTTATGAGATTCAGCACTATAAGCTTGGATAAATTAACTGTGCAATTAGTGGGATTTGAACTCTCTGTTTTTGAGTCAGTAGCTTAACTCTATACTTATTAAACCGTTTCACAACCCGTGAGAATTAAGTAAGAATATTAATGTAAATCAAACAACTTGACTTTTTTTTTAAAGTATTAATTCCAGTTTTAAGGTTTACGGTCAAAATTGAACCAAAAAATTATGATTATTGTTAGAACTCAAACTTCAACCAACTAATGAACATCAATGCTCAAAAAACATTATGAGAACAATACTTGCAGTTGGAAAAAATAGGCATATTTAACCAGTCCACCTGCTACTACTCATGTGCCAGCTGTTAATCGTCGAAACAAGCTTTAGAGGATACCTGCCGGACATGGAAACGTGCCCTTTACTCGGACCGGTTACACACCGAATCTCGATAACCGGTGTACGCAATTTCTCTGTTTCTGTGCGTAATTGGCCTTGAATTTCGAGCTTGCGATTGTAATTAATGACCCTGGGAGCCAAGGAAGAGGGATTATTCGATTGAAATATATTGGAGGAGCATGTCGATATTCTTCATTGGGGATCAGTGGGATAATCTACAAAGTATTGATGGATGTTTAGCCCTGCCAAGTTGCTTCATATGAAAACCTTCACATTTTTCAAACAATACCATATTGTACATTGTAGTTTTAGTAAGTGTATAAATATTACAAAATTAAATAAAAACTTTTCAAAGGCTTATTTCTATGAAACGAGTGAAAAAATACATCGAACGTGATAAACTCAGAACGAGCTTATCGGATGATCACCAACACTGGACTAAGGTCTATGGCCTTCTTCTTTTTTATCTTATATATTTATCATTCGAGTCAGGCCCTTGATCGAAGAGAAAAAACGAGGGTTAAATTACTTTCCTTATAGCTTTTCAAATGTTCGTTCGTACGTATGTTTTATAAATGAACTTTTTCTTACTTCTTATGAGTTATATATGTAGAGGACCGAGGCGAATTATGATTGAGAGGAAAAGTTTTATGAGCTTTACGAGAATTTATTAGGAAGACGTTTATGTGAACCGATAAAAAAACGATATGGGGTTGACGTTAATTAAGATATAAGAATTTCACCATTTGGCTTGATCGAGTTATTGCAAGCTCTGCTATTTTTTGGACAAGTTTCAACGAAAACCAACAAAGAAAATTTATCGAAAATATAATAATAATAATAATAATAATAGATAAAAAATTAGATTAAATTATTCATCCTTATGAATATCATATAAGAATTAAACTCAATTTTTTGCAATACTCGAGTCTACTCGCGATTATCGGAGCGAAAAAAGAAAAAAAGCTTTGCTAATTGTAAAAAGGTCTTGAACTGGATTCCCATCATCTTCATTAAACTCTTCTGCCACTCGATTACGTCCACTTAGCCGAAACCTTTATACTTATCCAAAACCGATATCAAGGTACGGTTGGATGCGTAATGAGCCAGAAAATTTATTTCTCATAACGTCCACTCAGCAAAACTTGAAGTGGCTTAATAAAGTACGAGAGAGTGTGTAGAACATATAGAGAGACGATCCCTTGGTAACCGTCGCGAAATATCGGAGGAGGGAAAAACAATAAAATCGATCTGGTTCGCACACACGTTGCAACCGATAAAATCGTCAATTTTCCCTTATACTTGAGAAAAGCCACGGGCAAAAAAGAGATTTTTCTCCACGTGGCAGCTGGAGTAAAAAAGGGAGAAAAAAGTTTAAGTGACCTTTCACATGTGTGTTCAGTACTTTTTTGCCTACAAGCCGACGTTTTGCGATTGGGACGTGATGCCTGTAAAATCCCATGGGTTTAGATCTTATGATTTTTCATTTTAATTTTAATTAAGTTCACATTATATCTTTCTTATCAAGAAGTATGCACATAAATTTCATTCATAATAAATTATGTACAAGTAGAGTAAAAAAGTCAAATTTAGATAAAAAAAAAAAAAAAAAGTAAAGCTTGTCAGTAGTTTGATGGACCAAAAATATAGAGATAGGATTACAGATAACGCGACGAATAATCGAGTTATGACTTCCGGCAGAGACGGTCAAAGTGGTCCAGAGAGGAATTTGCGAGGGAATTTGGGACAACACTGTTATCGGATTGTGCAAAGCCACCAGTGTCACGTTACCAATCTCTACAGAATCTATTTGAGTAAACAATTTTTTCTTCTCCATTTCTGTTCAAGTAAGTTAGCTAAAATCGTGACTTAAATTAAAAAAAAAATCATAGCGTAATGATAATTAATTTTCTGTCTGGAGTTGTGACAGGTGGTCAAAACATGGTCAACACAAGTAATATCCTTTCAAAATGTGCAAGCATTCACGTTATTTTCTTTCAATTTAAGAAAAACAGCGTTGAAAAACAGAGGGAAGCCAGAGTTAAGAGCTTTCGGATGGGAGGGACCGGAGCCCGCAGGGGGGATAAATAATCGCTTTGGTTATTTTTTGCCAGGTGTTACTCGAGCTGTTGCGAAGGGCAGCTCCGACGCTCTCGTTAAAGGTGCAAAATGGTTATGGGTTGCTTTCTCCTTACGTCGACGCGGGTAATACGAGACTGGGGGTAATGGAAAGGCTCGTGTGTTCCGAAGGTAAATTATTGCGTTCGTGCGGTATAATACTCGAGGATTTGGTAAAAGTCTCGGATATTGTCTGACCACAGCCGCGCCTTTGCTACTTGCGGTGTGGTTGGGTTAATGTAACTAATGACTTTTAATAAATTTGAGAAAACGTAAATTAATTGTAGCATGTAAAAATAATGTAATAGGGTTAGAATGTATAAAAAAACCATGTCGGGAAAAGAAATTTAAAAGTTGTTATTGACAGATTTTGCTTCAAAAACTACAAAAACTTTTGTTGTACTAATTTATTCAAGACATTGAAAATAGAGTACTTTGAAATATATTTGCTGTGATAAACTGATAATGATTTTAATTCAAAGTTAATTATTTTTTTTCATAAAAAAACTTGTCTAACGACTTTTATAAATAAAAATTTGGCACATTGACAGATGATAGTAAACAAGATTGATCGAAAAAAAAAGCTGCATGCAAAAGTGTAATACTAATGCAGATGGTGGTGAAACAGAAACGGATAATAGCAACCATCAATCCTACTTTCTGTCGACACCTGAAATTTTGCTATCTAAAAGTGAAAAAGAGAAAAGATTAATGAACGGTAAGCTTGCTATACAGCTTGCTGTTTGGAAAATCAATATTACTAAGCTAACAAAAAATAATTTCAGATTTTATTCCAAATCAGAGCCAAAAAAATTATAATTAAATGCTAATAGTCAATCTTCAGTACTCAAGCCTCACAATATATTTTTTCACAGAAACAATCCTGCAAGCTCAGCAACAAACTCAGCAATAAAAACATAATGAAAAACCAGTTGAGAAGAAGTATTTTCTTTTTTCCTTGTCAAAGCTGTTTTATTCCACGGCCACTCGCGTATATTAGCATAAAAAAAGCTGAGAGGGAGAGGAAATAATAAAGAGAAAAGCTGCTCGCCAAGATCGTGATATTGAAGGTACAATCGCGCGTCATTGTATACACAAGCGATATTCATTTCGCAATATCAGGTGAACAAAGTGTAAGAGAAGACTATAAACGAAGAAGAAAATTTAAATCCCGTCGAACATTACTAATTGACTTTAAGATTGTTCCATTATTCAATAAAGTAAATTGATTACTTTCATTTAATTACCCGACAAGAATAAAATTTGAAAACGTTACTGTACCTGAGAACAGACCAAAAGATTATCTTAAGTTAAATTAAATTTTTTTTTTATTTCTTCTTATAATCAACGGAAAAAGAGAGATAATTACTAACGAAAACGACTGTCAACTATGATATTTTCTAGAAAGTTTATAACTCTAATTATTCAAGGAGGCTAATGGAAATAGTCGAGATTCTAGAGTGACCACCCAGCTAAAAAACTCTGTCTCAGCAGCATTTCACAGAAAGGCGACGTCAGCCATCATCCCTAATGAATAAGGGCTGGTCACTGAGTTTACTTTGTATAACGAAAGGTTTGAGTTTGTATGGGTACATTGTAAGATTTATAAATTTGAATTTTCGAATTATCTCAGGCTGAGTGGAAAGAAAGACTTGTTGCAATTATTTGCAGCGTAATTATAAAAACTTTAGAAATGGATCTGAAGCTTTCGTATGCATTTTTTATGACAGTTTATATTTATAAAAATGTATGGTAGTTCTTTTAAAGCAACAATTTTTTTTTTTCTTTTTTTTTTTGACAAAAACTTTAAAATTTTCAGTGAAATGAAGAGATAGATAAACTAGCATTTTTATATATAAATAGAATAAATTCTCAAATTTCAAAACAATATAATTTGTTATTTTTTGTTCATAAAATAAAAACTCATTTTAAAAAGGTTATTTTATAATTCATTGTATAGTATCAGTACATGCTTTTTTGTTATAACAAGCGATCTCTTTTGCGCGTAAAAGAAAAAAGTCTTACTGATTAAATACCCCATCACCAAGAAATTTGTTAAAAAGGTATTTTCGAGCTTTTAAAATAAAATTAGCCTCAGTGATTCGCGATAAAAATAAAATTTCCTGGATTATATCATAAAGACTTAAAAAACACGACATAACGATGTAAGGATGATAACAACGCACATCGACGTTGCGATGACAATAAGACGAAGGAAGCAATAACGCTTGAAGACGTTGCATAACGTACTACGTCTCCTTTCTCTCTTTCTCCTTCTTTCTCTCTAAACTCGCAAAAGGGTAATGTGATTAGACCTACGAGGGTAACAACAATACACTACATGAATGTCATATTTCAAAGTGGAAAAGGCCGCAACTGTTAATGTATTGTATATATGTACGTACACTGTAGTACCTGCATCGCCGCAAAGAGAGATAGTTTGGGAATTGCTTGCTTATTGTTATACGCTACCGACCTGCGGTTCAGCCAGCCAGCATGCATTTGAATGGAATGTTCACATTTTAATGTTAAGGGCTGCTTGTTTGTAACAGCTCCATGTGGGTCATGAGGTTACTGAGTGAGCCTGAATAATGTTCGCAAGGCCAGAGGAGTTATAGTAAATATATCGTAGTCGGTTTAATGAATATTGACAGTTAATAAAGCATGATATTAAATTTTTTGGATATCAAGGTAGATTTCATAAAATATCTTTCAGTAACTCAATAAGAAGTATAAAGTAAGATCTTCATATCTCTGTGGAAACTTTTTAAATCCAACCCTATGAAAGGTAGCTCAAAAGTAAGAAATCCTGAGAGCGTCAAAGCGAAAAACTGATCCTCGGGAAAAAAGAAAGCGAGAATTTTCAGGAAACTCGGAGGCAAGACAAAGAAAAGTTCCGGTAAGAATGAAGACGACGACGACTACTCGAAACTTGATACACACACGAGCCAGTGGTGCATTAGTCCATTCCTGCAAAGAAAGAAAAAAAAAAAGGGGCGGATACAAAGTCGTCTCGAGACGAGGGCTCAAAGGTCAGGCGACGGATTGGATGTGACGCGAGCTAGATAAATTAAAACTCTAATTGTGTTCCAAGGACGAATTATTTTTTCTTCCTCTCTCTCTATTCCATTATTGATTCGATTTGTTTGAAGTCAACGTGAAAAAGAAATTTCAAAAAGTGTTCAAAAACTCATTAAATTGTTAAAACGAGCATGAAAAATATGTAACCACTCGTAACCAGTAAGGAAAAAGTTTTGATGATAAGGTTTCATCGTAAAGCATATGAGTTACGGAGTGAAGTAGCAAACTTCATGGGATAACTTAGATTCTACGAGAGCTTATTTTATTAGCAAAGTTCTCCTCAGCAGCGTAAACTATTTGCGAGTCGACAAGTTTGAAAACGAAAAAAAAAACTTGGCAACCGCCTCGAAATTTCCTCCCAGACATTGTAGCTAGAACTATCGTAATGACTTTCAATATAAAACCAATTTCTTGTCAACCTAAGGGGTATAACACACATGACTAGATACAATAAATAGACGCAGCAGCTCGCGCAGCAGAAGGAGGTTGAATATTGTTTTTCTTAATACTTGCAGAGAATATGAAACTCAATTTCTTGAACCGCTTTCCGGGATCATCTGTCAGCTGAAAATCTTAAGCTTAAACCTAGGAGCTTTGGAAACAACCAGGAAATCTATTTTTTTCAAAATAATAATGTCTTTAAAATATATTATATGAGCCTTACATATACAAGAGTTGACTGTGTTTAAAAAAAAAAATTAATGCAAAGAAATTCGGCACAACTGTTGTCAAGTGGCATATACTACTAATACACTTACGAGAGCATAATGACACCTTCAAAAAAGACATCGGATTTAACGCCATGAGTCGCTTTATTTGATTTACATGTTCCTTGATAAAGACAAATGGCTCGCGGATTTAAAACGTGCGCAAAATATACCCTTCTTCTTCTTCTTCCTTTTCTTGAATGTTCACGATGAACGTTAAAATCTGCAGGCTGGCCTCGTAAATAATACATCGGGATTATTGAACGAACAAATATTCTCTGCAGATTTTTTCTGATTTATTGTTTGCTTATTTAATAAATCTCTCCTGATTGAATTTATCGACTTCTTTGATTAAATTTCGATATTTGATACGAACCGAGGGTTTTATTTGCTCGTTTAATTAAAACGTACTTTGCGGGATTCATCAAGCGTCGATAATATAGCGGGCATTATTTGAGCGGAATGAAAAACAAAAGCGAAATTATATTGTCAAGGAACAAGAATCATCGCCAAAATATATAAAAAGCAATGTTTTGAAATTATAGTACTTCAAGAGTGTTTCTTCTTGCAGCTTTTAATGAGTGTATCGCGATTGCTAATCCAAACAAAGGTTAAAACTATCAAAAGCGTCAGTTATAAAGTTCAACTTGATAAATGTTTCCCATGCTTATGTGGTTAGCAATTGTTTCAGTTCAATTAAACGCGAAACAATGCACGTAAGCTCGATATGTTTCAGCATTATGTTCAAACCCGAGCCATTAAATATTTACGAAATTTGCATAATTTATCTGCGATGCATGAATTTTATAAAATGTAAACAGAACATAATGAAAAGAACTTACGGGAGCACACCCTGTTGACGATCCAGGCTGAAAACAAAACAAAGAAGAAATTATTAATAAACGAACTATTCGAATGATAATATTTGTAATGAAATAATATTCATGTGTAACATTCGTTCGATTTCGCGAGTACACATTGAAAGAAGAAATTAAAGCTCATCGATGCATCGAAAGCACATTCAAAAATCACGGGAAATTTATTCCGGTCCTGCAATATCTTTTATTTTTACCAATCTAGCATCAATGTGTATCGATGAGGAAGCAAGCTAAAGACAGTTTTTAAATAGTAGGCCGAAATAATCGTATTTTTACAAAGTAAACTTTGGATTCTGCTTTTTTTTTTTGTTAACTAAATTTTTCAAATTTTATTCTTTTCTTGTCTTTTTGAAAAATTTACTTTTTCTCACGATCTTAGCATCCTAATTTTGTTATTTTTGCTTTTGTAAAAATTTTTTATCATACCGAGCTTTTTGAAATTACCTAGTTTACTTTCCCGTTTTTTTATACGTCTCCTTTTTCTATTTATTTTCCATGTTCCTACGTTTTCTCACTTTGCATGTTCGTTAAGTAAGGCAATGGGACTTTTTCCTTATAAAAATGAACTAACTATCAAAATTTTTTTATATAAAGTTTTTTTGATTGGCTAACACAAGGGGCTACGCACTTGAGAAAAGACTAACAGGACTATGCCAAGACTAATAGGATTATGACAGGACTAACAGGACTATGACAGGACTAACAGGACTATGACAGAACTAACAGGACTATGACAGAACTAACAGGACTATGACAAGACTAACAGGACTATGCCAGGACTAACAGGACTGTCGGAGAATAATGAGAATTTCAAAGGATGCACAGATGAAATTGCTGTAACATTTTTTTGAATTCGCATTACTAAATATCTAAATACATTGTTAAGAGGAATAGAAAATTACTGACCGAGGAACCGCAATGATTTCTTCATTAAACATCTGTCATAACCATTTTTATATCAAAATAAAATTGTAATTTAATGAAGATTTTATTGTTAAAACGATTTTTTTGTAAAAAAATTTATTCAAGTATTTTAACTTTACACTAAATACCGTAGATTTTGAGACTAAATTAAACTATGACTATTATGTTATGCTTGTATCAAAAAAATTTTAATTCTGGCAAAAATTGATGGTAAATAAGAAGCAAAGGTAAGAAAAAAAATTTGTCGTAAACTGACCTTGATTAAATTGGTCTAGTTTTTTTTTTTTTTTTTTTTTTCTTATTTAATTTTCACCTTTCGTAAGAAAAATTTTTTTATTACATTATTTTTACAATGCACACTTTTAGGGTTAGTTAACATGATGGGTTTTCATAAAAAAGTGATTGAAAAAAAAATCCATACAAAATGTAAGTAAAAAATAAAATTTTCAAATTACTTGAACTTCAAGCCAGGAACAAGAACTGATATTTTTAAATGATTGTTCTTGCTATGAAAGTAAGTAATCTGAATTGATAAATTATATTTTTTATATGTATTGATACACAGATTCTTCGATTCACATTTTAAACTAATTTTATACTTTTTTCTAATCGTTTTTATACTTCGAATGATATAATAAGGCTTTTTCATAGCAGACGACTTAGATTTATCGTAGTGAACCCAAAACGATATTTTGTAGTTTTATTTAATTTTCAATGAATTTTTTAACTTTTTGTAAAAGTTAGGCTTAAACTCTGTTAATTATTCTATTATTCTGACAAGTTTATTATAGAGAAATTTAAGTTGTTTTTACTTCAGAGTCGATAAAAAAATTCTTGTTGTACACCCCGGGTCATACACCCCGCGTAAAAAGTTATTCACATTTTTTGAACTTTTAAACTTTTCGCATTCATTTTTACCAAGATTATTTAGGTTCTTAAGATTTTTTAGAGTGTATTGAAAAATTTTTTTTTACATTAACGCTGTAAAGCCAACAGAATTGGGAATTTTTTTTAATCGGCAAACAGTAGGTTATGGATAATCGTCTGCTATGAAAAAGCCTTATTATAAATGACTCAAAATATTTTTGCTACGAATTACCTAAAGAATATTGTTCAACATTTGAATTAAGATTTTTAAATTAAGACCTTACCGTCAGCTGGTTTAGTATGACAAAAGATTTATAAAAATGTAGTTTTTTTGAGAGAAGAAAAAATTGTGTAAGAAATATAGACTCTTCCTCTTGTTTTTTTTACTTTACATTAGCGTTTATATTTATTTTTACGAATTTAATAAATTTTAAGTAAATTTTTGATAAAGACTTACAAAAAAATTAAAAAGCTAAAAGGAAATAATGTGCCATAGAGACAATTTTGACTAATTTTAAAATAATTTGATACAAAGTGAATAAAAAATTATGGTTAAACTTAATTTAATAAAAAGCTCAAGATTAAGTTTAAAGTCAAAGGATGAACTTCTCATAACTTTAATTCCTCAATACTTTTGAGCCATTTAGAAATACGATATGAAAATTTACACTTCAAATACAAGGCTGCTCTATAGTAGGTACATCAGGCGTAATTTAAGATAAATAATTTTTTTTTAATTAAATTTGTTAAAGTGTAAGTGAAGAAAAAAATAAAAATGGGGTAAGCGCTAAAGAATTAAGTTTATTAAATGCTTGCTTTTTGCATTTAATGAATTTAATTTTATTTGCATAGCCTTCATTTTATTACTTTTTAACTTGAACATAAGAAGGGAGGTGTTAAAAATCACTTTGGCTCTGGGATAAGTGCAATAATACCTTTTTATTCAACGCGATCATGTAATCGGTACTTTTTGACGTGTAAGATACGCGGTAGATCTGATACTTTTTCTTTTCACCGTAGCGTTGAATAATAGAGTACATTTACAGCCGTATTTTTATCAAAGTACCAAATTACATGATCTTGTTGAATAAAATATGATACTCAAATTGTTTCCGATGTAAATGTGCAACTTCACACACAAGTTGAGTAACATATCATTTCCGATCTGCTATACAGTAAAAACGTCATTTTTAGCCTATATTTTCGAAAAGCAGTTTTTTAGTTAATTTTGCAAACGATTCTTGTTCGAAACCTTGAAAAGGTCTGCAACCATGCATGCTCTTTGTCTTTTAATAAGTTTTCAGGAAAAAAATTCTCAATTCCGGTTTTGATGATTTTGACCAGGTAAAATTTAAAATTCTAAAATCAATTTTTAGAATTTTTTTAGTTGGGGAATTCTTATTTTTACATGTCAAAATCATCAAAATCGAATTGAAAAATATTTTTTCTAAAAATTTAAGAATAATACAGAGTATTCGATGTTTAAGATCTAGTCAAGAGCTATGTAGGCTTAAGCACAGATTATTTGAAAATTAGATAAAAAACTGTTTTTTGATTTGTATTAACTGTAAACTGAAAGAGTAAAATTAATCAACAATAGTGCTTGCCGAGACTCGAGATTTTTTCTCGATCTTGTCTTGAAATCAAGACGAGACCAAGACGAGACCAAGACAAGATTTGTATTCTCACAGTTTTTCAAGACCAAGACGAACCAAGACGAAGGTCACTCTCGTGTCGATAATCTTGATAATCTTAAAATCTTGAAAATCTTAAAAATCAAAAATTTAAATACAAGACATTTTAAAAAATATTGGCTTTATTTTATTATTCATGTTTTATTAAACTTTGTTTAAACAAATTAATAAACTGCATGACTACTAATAAGTCTAAATTTTTTTTCCATTTTAAAAGTGAAATTCCATATTTTTTTTAACCTCATTAATTTGTTCAAATAAATAAATTTTAATTATTTACAAAATATAAAAATGTATCACATATATTTTGAGTTTGTGTTGCGTTTAAATTTATTATTGAACATGGTAAGTACAAAGCATAGCAACAAAAATTTTTTAAACATTTTTAACAATAAAACTATGCGTCGGATCAAAAAAATGAATTAGTAATTTTCATCTTATTTTCTTCTTCTGAATCTATTGCAACAAAAATTTTTTCGATTTGTTAATAAACAATTTAATTTTGCAATAACTTTTTAAGCGATTTGAAATTTTTTTTTTTTTTTTTTTCATTTGTTTAAGTTAGAAATGATTGTAAAAAGCTGCTGTTAAAATTTCGTGAGTGTGCTTCAATTTTTATTATTTTTTTAAGAATATTTATGAAAATTGGCATTCTCGTGAGATTTGCGGCCCATATATTTGATATTGATTTATTTTAATATTTTGTAAACATTTTTTATAGTAAAACTATTGTAAATTTATTAAGTAAGTGGTAATAAATTCAAGTATTTTTTCGTTTATTCTTAACCTGAATTCAAATTTTGTATAATTCCCTACACAGAGTGAAATTCGAGATTTTGTCTTGTCTTGTCTTGAAATTAAGACAAGACCAAGACAAAACCAAGACGAGACCAAGACAAGACTTTAAATTTCCTTTTTTTTCAAGATCAAGACGAGACTATGCCAAATCTATAAATATAAAGGTCAAATTTAATAAAAACTAGCACGCCCGCGCCGTCTGACCCTTTCGCTACGCTCAACCGACCAGATGACTTGGCTGGCTACGGTGGTTTTGCTCAAAATTTTTTTAAAGTGTTTGCTGCGCAAGACTTGAGACTTTAAAAAAAAATTTGGGCAAAAAGCTCTGCTACCACTCCGCGCGAAGCAAGGTATGCCGAGGGGCTGTGCACTCCAGAATCACTGATGATTCTTTTGATTCTTTTTGATTCTTTTGTGATTCTTTGGTGATTATTTTGGAAAATTTTAATTGTTTAGAGCCTTAGAATTGATTTCAATTGATATTTTGTTAAAAATTATATTTTTTAAAGATTTTTACTTGAAATCAAATTGATTTTTTATTGATTATATTGATTTTGATGCATGATTTTTTTAGTGATTCTGGAGTGCATAGCCCCTCGAGGTATGCATTGACATTCTCCGCTATCGCTCCACACAATGCATAAAAGGCACGACCGACCGACACTCACGCTTCGCGCTCGACAATCTTTTTTTTTTTTTCTTTTTTTATTCTCGTACTAGAACTATAGAATACTAATACAAACATTTTCCCGTTTACCCCTTTCAATTTTGTCTATTGGGTCGCGAAAAATCCTGTGCACAATTTTGGATTGCATTTATTGTTCTGGCGAACTTATAAGGCCTCCCAGATTCCTTCGGGGTCGGTCGTGCCTAAAAATTGATAAAAATCATCAGTGTCGGTGTAAAATCTACCTTAGCTTTAGCTTTATTTATAAATTTTTTTGTCTACAATGGTTAAAAATTCTCGTAAAGTTTCAATACGAATTAAAAATACTTAAAAAACTACTCTAGTACTTATTGAGTAGTCATTGAATATTTTTTCCTGGGAAGTTGTAGTTTGGAAATGATGAGCAAAGGAAAAACAAAAAACTTAAAATATTTTATATTATCGAATTTCTCAATAAAAAAAAAAAAAAAGAACTGACCGAACTGAAAAGACTTTAAGAGGATCAAAAAGACTATAGCAGGACTAATAGGACTATGGCAGGACTAACAGGACTATGGCAGGACTAATAGGACTATGACAGGACTAACAGGACTATGCCAGGACTAACAGGACTATTGCAGGATTACGAAAAACTGCGCAGGATTTTTCACAGGACTGGAGTGCGTAACCCCTTGGGCTAACAAAGAAAAAATTAAATTTTCTTTGAAAAACCGTATATATCGAAAAAATCTGACATTTCCCTGCTAAAAATTTCAGCAGAATTCCACCAGAAGGCGAGAAAATTTGCTTGGATCTGCCCAGATCTACCCAAAATCTGCTGAAATCTTTCACTCATTTCTGGCAGGGTTACTTTAAAACTTTTTAATTTTTCATCGATAATTGATGAATCAATTCCAAAATATTTACTGTGATGAAAAAATAAAGTGCTTAAAAAAAGCTCAGAGGAAAAATGTGGAAAGAATATATTTTAATAAATAATTTGTGCCATTAAATCAGCAGTTATTAATTTTTTAATTTATTTGTGGAACGTGAGAATTACACGAGTAAGCAGATACCGAGATAAATTTTACTTGCAAGCTTACACACATCCGGGGCACTTAAAATAATTATTCATTTGAGCAAAGATTCATTAAAATACTCTTCAAGCGTACATCGCCCAATTTCATTATTCCCGCGTAAAGTACTCAATTACATTAGCCAAATTTTATGAAATTTTACCTCGAATATTTCATAATTACTACATCTTCAAAATTTTATTTAAAAATGCTTTCATCAGAAGGAACAAAAAAAAAAAAAAAGAACTTTAATTGCTTCCTCAACCCTTTCTCTTCTCGCAGGCTCCTCAATACGAGCGAAATATTCAGCTACCCTTGGAACTTCACGAGCAAAATGAAATATAAAAGAGGGGAAGTAAGTAAACAAAGAGAGTAAACGCATTACGTTTACGCGAACAAGTCCAAAGCAAAAAGGCAAAAAAGCCCCCTTCAGGCTCATATCGGCCCCCGTATTCGTAATGAACGGACAGATGTGCTTGAGAGTCCAAATATACTTCAGAGCAGGAGCAGCAAGAGAAAAAAAAATGAAAAAAAGGGGTTAAAATGTCTAAAGAGATCGTAAAAGGCGTAAGTAAGCCGGTTCGTTCAAACTCGAAAGAAAACATTTTTCATAAAATAATAAAAGTCTGATCAAGTTTTATGCTCGCTGTGGGAAGAAGAATAAGCTCTCTTTTATTATTTCAACACGTGTAATGTTTTAGTTTACGGCGATGCGAAACAACCGTAAAACAACAACCCTTTGTTTACGGTGTGTCAGCGGTTAGCGGAACAATTTTTCCAGATCGTAAAATCGAATATAGTTTTGCACGCATAAAAAATTATAGCGATTTTTAACGCTCAAATTTTGAGGAAATTAAGCTCTTTATCGTCACGAACAATCGCCAAGCTAATTCTCAAAACGCGTTCCTTTTTTGATCGTTTTATTTTCACGGTGTTTACCAAGGCGAAAAGCACTTGCACGTTTAGGAGGGGACACAACAGGCACAATTGTCGGTAATGTTCCCATTTTTACTTTTCCTCCTCAACTTCACGTCCCTTGTCCTCTCGGGATCGTAAGAATGTCGGCGAATTTTTTTTTTTTCTCTTTTTCTTTCTATTTGCAGGACATGGCTTAACTATGCCCACCTTTTCACCCCAGTTCTCTTTCTTGTTTTTTTTTTTTTTTTTTTTTTTTTTTTTTTTTTTTTTTTTTTTGTGAGACAGCAAGGGTTCTTTTTTTCTGCGATGGCATCTTTGATGGAAACATAAGAATTAGAGATCTGAAGAAAAAAATCCGTCTTCTGTAATTTCTGTTCAACTATTTTTTTTTTTTTTTCCTTAAATAAAAAAATTACTCACGCTCGAGCTCGCGCTTTTAGATTCTTGAAAATTATTTTTTTTTATGTAAAAAATATTGAAAGTTTAAAAAAATATAAAGCTTATTTAACGGAATAAATTTTTTTTTTTTAAACCGTTATCGAAAACTCTCGTGAATTGAAAGAGCTTCTTTCAGAAATTTCAAAGCTTCCTTTCGAAAGAAATAACGAAAATAAAATGAAATCGAACCAAACCATGGCAAAAAAACTCTTTTCGCGTTCTTCAAATTCTCCCAGCCATAGGAACTCTTTTGGGCGTACTCAAAAGAATATTCATCCTTTTCTGAAGAAACGGAGATAAAATAAAACTAAACGCTGCAGCTTATAGTCAATTAAGAAGCTCAAGGAAAACCGAGATAAAGATGGAAGAGTACAAGGGGAGAAATGCGCTCTTCTGGCGAATCCAGTCGAGGAGGAATTAACGATGGGGGAGAGCTTTTTCTTCTTCTTTTTTTTCTCTCTCTCTTGAATTTTTGGCAGAAGCTTAATTACGGGAATTATGATGTTTCAATTACTTAAATGAATACGGATATCCATCTTGGTTTTCTTTCCTTAAAGAGAGTCTTTACGAGGGATTAGCATTTATTTCGGTGGTAAGATAAAAATCGTTTGATTAAGTAATCAAAAAATTGACGCAATTAAAACTCGGAACAACTTTTTATCAAGTAACTCTATTTGGTATTTAATTAAAAAGACAATTATTCATAGTCCAATAAATTCATTTTCAGTTTAATGTCATGAATTATTTTACAAACTCTCGAGCCCACGGAAATCAAACGAAATAGTTCTCGAGTTAACCGAAATAAACAATCACGATCTTCATCACTGCGAGGACTCGAACAAACGCGATAATAAATCAGCCGTAGCAGGTGACACGAACCGAAGTGGCAATATAACGTTGAACTTGTTAAGTGCTACAAGAGAGCAGCGCGCGGTAAATACGAGAGAGTTACAACGACCAACTCGACCAAAAGATAAAGTGCGCGTTGGTCGCGTTCTTATATTTACAAGCTCCAAACTGTGTTACTGTGTTAATGTTCTCGTACAAACACTAGAACACTTTGACAAAATACAAAATTAACATTACAGGGAATGAAAAATTTCTGCCAGTAGTGATCGACAAATTTAGTCAGACTTGTGAGGATACTGTGTTGTAATGAAAATTGATTAGCTAAATATTAACTTTTTTTTAAAAAATATTTGAAGAGTTGAAATTTGCTAAATTTACTCTTGACTTTAAATTAGATTGTAAACATCACAACTGCTTGGTTTAAACAGCCGAAAGCGGTAATCCAAGCCGAGCACTATCAATTTAATTTTGAAACTATTTGTACGTTTTTTGATTATACAGCCACAGTTCAGGATGATTTTAATTAAAAGAACGTTGCATCAGGGTTTACCGGATCGCAATCTAAAATCCAATAAAAATCTTTAGAATGATACGAATTATTTCAACGGGAATACCTGGAAACCACCCTGATCAAGTTCCAAGCTTCGATCAGTAAATTCCAATCATCGAAATGGCCCAGCGCCTCTTCCCCAAAAAAAAAGTTTTCAATTAATAAACTGTACTCAAACAAAGAATCCCATCAATTCCTCGAAATATCAATATCAAACAAACAAACAAACAAAAATCCCACGCTTTTTTGTACCTAAAAATGACCGGTCGAGAAAAGCTGAAAATTTTTTTTTGTGTGGGTGTAAAGAAAAAGTCAGTGCACGTCAAGGGTAGTTACTGCTGTCTTTTTTGCGGATTTTGTTTCGGTCGTTATATTGTTCACATAAACTCGATTCTCAAGATTCGAAAAACTCATACGTAAATTTGGTTATCATTAATTTTTTTATTATCAAACGAGATTTTTGTTGTAATGGATTTTTATTATTTTCCACGGGTAAAATGTTTAACTTTCCTTTGACTATTTTTATTGTGTAATAAGTTATTAATAAAATAAAAAATCTGATCATTAAAGGTTTGTATAGTACAAGACAATAAAGATAAAAAGTCCATAAGGCCGTTTTTTGACCCAAAATTTGAAAATATTCCCAGATTATCCACTAATGATAAGAAATCTATTCCACCCTGAACGGGATAGTTTTAAGTAATCTACTATTATTTGTTAAAACAATTCAAAATGAAAATTCGAATTTTAAAAAACTAATTACGACAATCGATTCTCTCGAGAAAATTTTTTAAAATTAAATCATTTCAAAAGTCACAAGAATTTGTATTGTACAGTACAAAATTTACATTGTAGCTCTCACGTGGTGATAAAAACTTCTGGTCGGAGCTTACAGAAAAACTTTTTAATAAAATTTACACAAGAAGCCGAGAAGAAAAGAGAAAAGTCAGTTGGGTTCCAGGCATAATGTTACGTTGAGTCCAAGGGTGGGTGGGGGGGAGGATTTATCACTTTTCCACCTCGAGCGAGAAACAATGAGGTGAAGACGAATAACTGGTACATACTACAACTGTGCGACGCTCGACGATAAATGGGGTCGTGCACACGTGCAAGTATGGGAGCTTTTTCTCAAGCCCGAGTGTCGATGACTTTTTCTCGTTAACTTTTTTTTCAAATGAAACTGTATAGTGTCTCGCACTTTTACATCTCGTTCACTTTTGAAAATGTAAACATTAACCGTTTATGACATTACTTGATTTTTTTCAGAAGCGTAGGAAAATTAATTTTTGACAGCTTTTCACGACAAAGGATTATTCTTGTGAATGTATAAACAAAGCGAGATGATTAAGTCAAAAAAAATGACAAGTATGAATTTCTTAATTAGTGGTAAAATAATTTAAGGAGATGAAAAGAGACCGAGTGAAGTGATGATACCTGGAAAACGCGGAAAATCTCGTTTACAGCCTCCTGATGTGATTACACCAATTTTCTTGCGCAGTGTTTCTCGAGACAACTGAGGAGGTTAGATTTATGATATTTTACGGTAACGCAACGACTAGAGAATTGTGTATGCTTATTCTTTTATTTTAATCTCAGAGCTTGGCGATAAACAACATTAGTCGCCAGAAAAAATTAAAGCTAAGCAAAATCCAAATGAATGAAGATTTATTTTTAAGCGTTTGAGCGTGCCAGTTTCCTTCTAGACTGTGAAAATTTAACCACATGAGCCATCTTAAAATGCCTAAAAATAAAGGCATTTAATGATAAAGTACTAATATGGATAATTTTTTTACTTGACTCAATATTATCTAAAAATGAAATCGACATGGGAAATTAAAAAAAAAGGGGGAAGCAGCTTTTTTCCGGCCTGAGAATGAAAAGTTCCTCCCCAGTTAAATCTGTCAGACTCCCTCCGCAGAAAAAGAAAAGAATCCTCGCGTAACAAATCCAAGTCGAACAATAAAGCCAGTCGCGTCTCGAGTAATCGATACTTATAAAACAAAGAAAATTTACTCCCCTAGTTCGGGCCGTAAAATTAACGCAAAACTCAAAGCCCGGATTTTAATTTCGACGCATCCTACGCAAAGGTAATACAGCCGTAAATCTAAGGAGCTTCGTAATGACATAGACTCACCCCGGATATAAACGCGTGTGACTTTAGAATTATTGCCCTTGAACGAACGAAGAAGGGACCCGCGAGGAAATTGAAACTTTGAATTATCGGAGCAGCAGCCGACCGAGAATAGTTTTTTTTTTCATTTTAATTTGATACTACTTGATAGATTTTTTTGAAGAAGCATTAATTATCCTAAAGAAATGTTTCAAACATGATTTTAAAATTTTTAAGTAGAGTTATATTTAATGAAATAATTAAAAAATGAAAAAAAAATCCGTTATTGTATTAAAAATAACCAGAATGTGTAGAGTTAAAATCTGACCCTGAGTTGCATCATCATTTTTTATACTGTTATTTTTCTTGCAATTTTTACCATTTATTTATTATTATTATTATTTGTATTATTGTTTTAATTTTTTGATTCGATTAAAACGAAAAATTATTTAGCGCATTCAGCAAAACAATCAGTCTTAAAAAAATCGTACACCAGCAGCTGAGTGAGGCATTCCAATTTCCTCATCAACCCAGTGTGTCGCTGCGTACGAAATCTTGGCCTGGGGCGATAAACGCGGTTTGGGCGTCAGCCTTGAGTCTTGATTTGTGCGAGTGGCTCATCCTTTTGACACACAGGCACGCGCGTAATGATTAAAGTTTTTGCCAAGAAACAACCCCTCGGGGGACCCACCGGAAATAATACGTGTTGCGTGTAACATTAAAAGCTATTGTTGTGATTCGGCTTAAGTTTGCGTGTAATTTTACAACTGGAAATATCCATGGTCAACCAAATAAACAATTCAAGCTTACACTTAAGTTGTTACCTATATACATACTGAAAGAAAAAATTTCTTGAAACGTTTATTATTCAAAAATAAAGGGAACTACTGGAAACAATTTAGTTTTATCATATTTATCTGTTGCACGTATTTCCTAACGCAATTTTCCTCTTGCCCTCATTGCGAATTCAGACTACGGTTTAAAAAAAAAATCTTTTTTGAGTTTTACTAATTTCATCAGGTGCGAATCAACTGAAGAGGAGTTTTTTTTTTTTTAAACCGCACAAAAGAGATGGGAAATGAGAGAGGAAAGAAGAAGAAGACGAAGGTTTCCGGACTCGACCAGATTAGATTTCCTGGGATGGACCGCACCGGACAGCAGAAGAATCGAATGTGGGGATGGGTAAACAGATACCCTTACATAGATCGACTCAACCACGACCGCGAAAAAGGGATTCCTTGTTTTCTGATGCAGTGCAGGGTTTTTCATTAGTTTTAAGCGCTCCTTGTTTGATTTCCGCAGTGTCGTATTGATTGTTTGCCCCAAGAGTGTACACTCTACTTCAAAAAATGTTATTTTTTTGGAGAACGAATGACAAAATACAATTGAAAAAAAATAAAATAAAATAAGAATAAGGTTTTATTTCATTAAATATTTTTCATTTCATTTTCCTGTGTAAAATATAAACTTTTATAGTGTTAAATATAGTCAATACTAAAAAATTTGTTGCGATTTCTATTTTTTATCACTCAATAAAAAATAAATACTTTACCGATCTTCACAATAAATCCTCGAATAAATCGATTGATCTGAACCTTTGCTATCAGAATCACGAACAACTTGTAACGAACAAAAAAATATCAGGTAAAATTTTAAAAAGGATGAAATTTTTTTAATTTGTAATGCAAATTTTGTTTTCCCGCGTGGAAAGAAAAGGGAATTTTATTCGGCTGGTATAAAAAGAGGGAATCGTAGGATATCATTTGAGTAAGCTCCTTACGCCAGTCTGAAAAACATGATTATCCCAACTAATCTCCTGTTTACGTTACTAAGTGATCCCTCCAAAATTTAGCACACAATATTTCATTTGAATGCAACCTCTACAACAACACCTAGCAACTCCCTACCAGTGTATTTTTTATTTTTGAAGTAATTTTTATATTTTTCCATTATAATTAAAAATATTATTACTATAGAGTAACAGCTAAACAATCATTTGATTTCTTATTGAAAGTTCTATAAATCTTGAAACTTCTATCTAAAAATTTTTCTCCTGAGAAAAAGTCTTTTAATCAATCTTAAACCCTTTAAAAGCCTTCAAAAGCTTGATACTAATTTAATTACTATTTTTGCAATTAAATAAAATTGTAATTAGAAAGTTGACGATTTAATTTTTCAAGCTTGAAGGTGAGATTTTCTATCCTCAGATCACTAAACCAGATGTAAAAGCACAAAATGCGAGAAAAAAAAGATTAAGAGATGAGGCAAGCGAGAAAATAAGAAGACGAAAAAGCTCGCAACGGAATGAATTAGTTTTCTCTTCTTACAAGTCTCAGCAATATTCAAGCAATATTGGCTGGTTAATTGCAGGCACTGATTATCCCTTTTTTTCTTTGTAGAGCTACAAACAGATATAAATAAAACGTTGAGTTTCAGCTTTTCTAAAGTTTCTACGGATTGGTTTATTTCTACCACAAAGTTTAATCAAAAACTCTGTTTTTTATTTTAATTTATAAAAAAGATAAAAATTTAATAAACGAACTCTCTACTCAATCAAACGGAAAAGAAATGACATTTCCTAAGTAAATCCGCTCATCAAAAGCTCAGCTTTCATTAAGCTACGTAGTCAGAGAGGCTCCTTCATTTTTCTCAAGAGAGCAGATAAAGCTCAAACGTCTTCTCTCCAAAACTCTCCAAGAATCTCAACCCTGCCACGCGCCAATTGTCACATGAACCCATGAATTTGATTTTCAAAGCCGTATTCGATTCGCTTCGGCTCTAACGGAGTACGCCAATTTTAGGATTGGGTCGATAAAACCCGTAAAATTATTCGTTACCACGCATCCCTGCACTTTTAATAGGGCTTTTAAATTTCCAGCGCTTTTTTTTCTTTCACCATTGGTTGTCTGTGGGCTTGCCAAAAATCGAAGAAATACGAGATGGCTTTTAAGTTGTTGCCAAACCGTGCGTCTGATTGCAAAATAGTTTTATAGAAAGATCAATCTTGATGGATTACCTTTTTTGACAAAAAACTCTTTCTTTCATATTATTAAACTAAATGTAAAAGCTTTATCAGCGAGGTATATACATTCCGAGTTCTCTGTAAAAATTCTGGCTTTGAAATTCTTAAGAAAAAAGCTGCACGAGTAACTTGAGAAAAACTACCTTGGTAATTCTAAGAAAAAAGGAACAAATCCGAGCATTAGCTTGCGGTTATGTCGCGTTGAGCTTGCAAAAGAAAACCTAGCATTTTTTTTACCTTCAAGAAGGTGGACATAATTAATGGAAAGTAGGGCTGAAGTAGCTGCGCTGAAGCCCGAAAGCGAAAGTTATGAGTCAGAAAAAGAGAGAGAAAAAATGAAAAAGTTAAGGCAAAAAAGTGAAGAAAGGAAAGAGTGTCGTGCATGAACTATCACGTTGTCGCGTGCAACTCGAGCTTAGTCTTTGTCAAACTCGATCAAGTAAGACGCGCGTTTACATGATAATGCACACGACAAATTGAGCTGTTGGAATTATCAATCATGAATTTATTAATAAAAGTTAGACTTGCACTTTGAATTTTTAAACGTTGAAAGTGAAGTTTTATGAATGTATTCACACATTTCCTTTTCTCAGACTTTTTTTTATTTATTGCGGTCTCCTTTCTGGCATCTTTATCAAAACGCCAAACGCAGCTCCATCATAATAAAAAAAAAGAAATTGACAGCGACACGCTCCATTTATCGTCGTAAATAATCGATTATTTTTTTTCTTTTTTAGTCTATAGTCATCGCTTTTTTTTACTATTTTTATTTGATCAAAGATTAGAGTGAAAAGCTGCCGATTGATGTGTGCGGCTCGCGTGTGCTGCCAGAACCATCATCTTGAAAGTGCAGAGCAGCAACTTTTTGTGCTTGACTCTGAAGTGACCAACAAAAATAGGCCTTTTATGTAATCCAAATTCTTTCAAATCGCTTTTTTTCACGTTTTTACCGTATTTCTTTGAAATAATTATATTTTGAATTTTCAATAAAACTTGAATAAAACTAAAAAAATTTCGAGCTTAAGAAATTAAAAAAAAATTATTCTTAACCTTAAAATTATAAGAATCATATAAAATTTTTAATAAAACAGTCATAATCCGACCATAATAATCTAAGATTATTATTATCGATAAGAATTAAACGATCCTACAGTCGAGATGAATTTTATCCTCCCTAAAACCAATACAAAACCACAAAAGGCGAAAAATAAAATTGGATTTATGAACTCGAAAACAATAATTATAATCATCGTATCGGTAATAATCACAATAAAGCTCGAAAAATAAATTTCCTCCACTTTTAGCAAAAATCGATTATTGCGTGCTTATCTATGGTTCATCGCCTTATTGATGAACGATGGACATAATGAATAGGAAGAGATGCTCTGTACCTGTTTACTTAATGAAAGCTGGCTTAATTGATTGATGGACCTCTGGCTGGGTTCATTAAGACGACAATGATTTGATAAATGGAAGCAATCACCGTGATCCACAAAGCCTTTTCATTATTTTTGTTTTCAATTTAATTTATTCTTGCTTGAATAAAAGATACCGAATAAAAAAAATGTATAAATTTGAAAACAAAAACCTGAACAATTGTTTATCAAGCTGTGCATATTGCTTGAAAGTAGGACGCCAACCTGTTATCAAAAGAAAAATCCCTTGACGTATGAAAGCACAAATACACGCGCGGAATTCAAACTTCAGCCCCAGCGCATTAAACTTTTCTTATCAAATCATCGAAATTACGTTTCTCCTTGAAGTATAAAGGAAAAGAAATTTAATAAGCTAGAACTTTTTACTTTTTGATAAATCAGGTCAGACGAATTTATTTCCGTGGCACTAAACCAATTTACCTTTGATTAAGATTATTTTTGTGTTATGGTAATTGGGAGATTTAAATAACCGAATTGGGCTAATTGAAGATAAGATCATTTGCATGAAAAGCATAGGCTTTCTTTTTTATTTTAAAAAAGTACCCTGCTTGCAGTCTTTCAAGTCACGCGCGCTTTTTCTTAAAGCCGAACTAACCGTGGTTTCCCTGCCAAGTTTGCTTTTTTTATGATAATTATTTTAAATTATGAATTGTCAAGAATGAATTAATACTAAAAAAATTGTAACTTATTGATTGATAGAATTTGGTTGATCGTATTGATTAAAATTTTATATCAATGAAGAAAAAAAAAGCTTGAAACTCGTTGTGGTTTTTCAAGAGCGACGTTTTTTTGGGTTTTATGTAAACACTTTTTTACTCTTGATTCATGCATCGGTTTTTTTTTTCGTTCAGTTTGCAAAAAAAGAAAAACAAATTATTTCGAGAGTTGAATTAATTGAAGATTGATGATGCTACAGCAGGTCATACAAATTCACTAGCGCTGGAAAAAAAATTCGTCGAAAAAAGTATCGGCCAAGCGATCGCTTCAATGCTAGCTTCGAATTCAATTAATTAATTTTACCCGCTCGTGATCGATTTGGCTTCCACCGTACTCATTTTCTCGGCTTCTCGAATGAGTTTTGTATGCAAAAATATATTTTTTCATCTCATTAAGAATTTTGTAGAAATCGAAAAGAATTCTGTTTTTAACGATGAATAATGACCGTATTTTGAGTAATTCAAATTACCAAGAACTCAATTTCTGCATTTGTTCAAAGTGGCTTTGATTAATCAACTTAAAAAGATTCTCAAGTGCGAGGTCAATGATCCAAACAGAAGTAAACAAAAACTAATTCTTGAAAAATCTGATTATCAAAATAAAAAAGAAAACAGAGCTTGCAAGCTCTTTTTGTAAACTCACCTCGAAACACTACGCTTGAATTTAGTTCATCAGTTCTGTAACCACAACACAAATAATAACACAGAGACCAGGAACCAAACACAAAGCACAAAAACCAGCACACACGGGGGGTTGATGCGAAACGGCGGGCTTGCAACAGCCGACTAACTGTGTGGAGCGGCGCCACGTGGAGTCGACGACCAGCCAGCCTGCTGGCTACAACCCCCGCGGTCGTTGCCGCCGTCACCACAGCGGTGCATGCGCACTCGGCACCTACCCTTTCCACCGAGCTTTCCACCCTCAACCCCCGAACTGTTTTTTAGAATCGAGGAACTGCCTAATTATTCGGGAGGTGGTTGCTGCCGGAAATCGAAGGGGTTGCTCTTTGTTCGAGGGGGAAGGGGAGCTTTTTAAGACAGCAGAGCTTTACTGAATCCCTTAGCGGTGACGACGCTTCGTTGAGCGAATAAATGAACCTCTGGAGTGCATAAAAGAGTTTGCTTTTTTAAAGTAATTTTCTTCAAAAATAAAATTTCCGTTTTAAGGTAGTTCCGAAGCGTAAATATAGCTAACCTAAAATATAGTTATAGACGCTCGTTGCCCCCACTCTGACGCCACGCGCCGCCGTCGTCACCGCTGCTCGAAATCATGCTAAAATCATGCATTTTTCATTCTTTTTGATTGTATATCTCATAAGTTAATATCGCTTGCTATGTTTATCTTCGTACGATACGATTTCTAAGATCTTGCCCTACAAGAAAACCTGTTTTTAAAAAATATTTTAAGAAAATTGAGCTTGCAATGAGAGAATAACCTTCAAAATAAATATGAATTCACGCGCTCAGCATAGGAATCCCATGTAAAAAATTGAAACTTCTGAGCCCAATATCTCAAAATTAAGTATGGCTTGGGGGTTTAAGAAAAATACCAGCGTGTACCGGACTCAAAAATCGACCTCTGTGCAAAATTCTAGAGATTTTTTAAGAAACTCAATTTTTTTGGGAACTACCTTAAGATTGATCAAATTTCATTGAGATGAACTTGTATGTAAGAAACTTAGTTTTGATGAACTACAAAAATCCATTCATCTTTTTTTTTTTTTTTATCAATTTTTGAATATTGATTCAACACTTTTTTTAACTCAATCCCTGCATATCAATCTATTGCCAACACAAACAACAACATTTACGGAACAGCTTTAAAAATTGAAATTTATTAGAAAGGTCATAAAAAATTTTAGTGTTATAGTAATTTTACGTAATCGTATAGTAAATTGCAACAATAGAAATCATTAAAAAAATTTCTAGGAAGTGTCATAAATACTGTCAACTCTCTTCTTTACCATAAAACAGTTCTAATTAGAAACTACAGCTGCTATTTGCAAAATTTAATAGATACCATCACATGATCTAAGCGGCGTAAAACTCACTCGTTAACGCAACGCAATAAAACTCTTAGACACGAATTTACGAGTATATTCATGTTTTCTGACGCACCGGGAGATTTTTGTTGCTGTGCCACACGCACGTAAAATTTTTATTATTTTCCGACAACATCGATTTCTCGTTAGCGGTACTTGTCACTGCAAAAAAAATGCTAGAATGACTGATTTAAATTCATGTTTATTGATTTTACATATGTTATAAGTGAAAAATTACAGATTAATAATTGGTTAATTAATCTTGTTGTAAAATTACTCGTTTCAGATAAATATTCATGGAATTTTCCGTACCGATAATGATTTTTACAATTCAATCATTCAGTAAATTAAATTAAAATCATTCGCTTCAATTATTAAATTAATGTAATCGCACGAGTTACATTGAAAAAAAAAGTGCATTGATCTACCGAGTGATTTCAATCAATCAAAATCACCCGGTTGCAGCGAATGAAAAAAAAAGATTGCTGAGTCACGATGACGGCTGCCGAGGCTGGGTCGGCGATAAGCCGCGAACATAATTGATCGGACCCGGATAAGAGGCGAGAACAAGTCGTTAAATAATGAAGGTCCCCGAGATTGCAGCTCCGTCCATAAAACAAAGATTCACTCGACGGGCAGGCAGAGCAGCAGTGGTAGCCACATAAAGTAGCTCGGCTGCAAGGGATTTACGCACGATTTACGCGACTGGTTTTATCTCTTCTGCAGGGCCACGCCGGGAGGCTACCGTTCGGACTTTATCCGCCGCGGGTGCTTCTCGACGCTACCCGACGATATCGCTAAGATGAGATTATTGATTCGAACCAAGGCAGGACGTGCGAGTCCCTTCGGGACAGTCTATTTATCCCACTTTCTTTTGTGGCAGAAAAATCCAGCGATATATGATTTAAAGTTTTTGAAAGAACAGGTCTAAGATAGCCCTCTCGAAATTGAAAGATTGTAAAAGCAGATTAGCTTCATTGCATGAAAAAAAAATTTATCGCACAAGTGCGTAGAGGCTCAATTTTACGCACGCTAACCAAAAGCGGCGTACGTAAAATCGAGCTCTACGCACTTAGTACGATAAAATATTGTATTGTACATGTGTGTAAAAGTGATTTCCTCCTCATGTGACCATTTTTCACTCGCTTCGCTCGTGCAAAAACGGCCACACGAGGAGGAAACCAATTTTACGCACTTGTATAATAAAATACTATTCCAAGGTTTTTTTGTTTTATCAAGTTTCAAGATTTAAGTCGTTATCAAGTTAGTAAGTCAAAAATTTACATCCACATAATGGTTTTCATTCCAATCATTTTAATTTAATTCAGTTTATAAAAAATAATTCAATGACCAAAAGTTTCAAGAGGAAAAAATCTTTCAAAGCCTTAAGGGGAAGCCCCCATCTGCAGGGAAAACTTTTTCCCTGCAT